>OY776104.1:20896218-22249551 GCA_963675205.1 Catocala nupta
TAATCACATAAATGTTTGTCTCGTATGGGGATCAAATCAGACTCGGCACAGTGGCAGGAGCGAAGCAATATAAGTCGTACCGTTTACATACCAATTAAATTTAATGGTACACACGGCTACACATCAAGTTAGACACCCTATATACGCATAACAACGCTACATACAAAACAGAGAATTGTTGGAAAGGGACAGTGCATAGTGGTGTCGATGTAATGGTAAGGGTAGAGCGTAACAAAAATATAATGCACTCTCTCGCACGATTCGCAGCGTTCAACTTCTAATAGTTCAAAGTCTAAACAGTCTAGGTTGATGTGTCGCTGTGTGTACACATTTGTGGGTTCGGATCTATACTAATAATATAAAGCTGAAGAGTTTGTTTGTTTGGTTGAACGCGCTAATCTCAAGAAACTGGGTCGTATTGAAAAATATTTTAGTGTTGGATAGCCCATTTATCGAGGATGGCTATAGGCTATACACCATCAGGCTACGACCAATAGGAGCGAAGCATAAATGAAAAATGTTACAAAAACGGAATAAATTTTCTTATCTTATACGGAGCAGACGAAGTTGCGCGGATCAGCTATACGTGATACAATTTTGTGCAATTTACAAATAATTTATGGTCTAAGTCTGTTTATACTTATAAAATGCCGGCGATACATAAATATTCTTAGTGACAGAGTTGTTTTTCAAACTGAAAAATACCTCTTTTATACAACTAAGGTGGCAAACAAGCATACGGCCCGCCTGATGGTAAGTGGTCACCGTAGCCTATAGACGCATGCAACACAAGAGGCATCACTTGCGCGTTGCCGACCCTTTAGGAAAGGAAGTGGGAAGGAGAAGGAGCGAGAAGGGCGAAGGGGGTGATTGGGCCTACGGCACTCTTACTCACCTAACGAAACACAGCAGAAGGAATACTACTATTTCACGTCGATACTCTGTGAGAGGGTAGTCCTACCCCGGTCGAACCGGCCCATTCATGCTAAAATCAGCAAGGTTCTACTATTCTATAACCAGGAACTTGACTATAAGCTTGAGATAATTTATCTTTATCTTATCTTTATCATTACAACCCAAATTGCAAGTCATGTTCAAAAAGTAAAACAATTGTAACCAAAACACGGTAATGCGTCACGCATACTGCAGTAATAATTGTTTGTCGGCCTCAATGGCGTAGTGGTTAATGTAACCGACTGCCACGCCTGAGGTCGCGGGTTCGATTCCCGCAAAAGTCAAACATATGTGTGCATGAACATGAATATTTGTCTTGGTCTGGGTGTTTCTATGCATAATATGTAGGTATTTACAAAAAAAAGTATATATGTATGTTTATCCATTGTCTAGTATCCATAGTACAAGCTCTGCTTAGTTTGGGCTAGATGGTGTTGTGTGTATGTGATAGAATATTATATCAGCCCTCTGTACTCACTGTGAGAAGGGTTAGGCCATAGTACACCACGCTGGCCCAGTGCGGGTTGGCAGACTTAACATATTTTCGAGAACATTAAGGAGAACTGTCAGACATGCAGGTTTCCTCACGATGTTATCCTTCACCGTTAAAGCGAGTGATAACTATTTGATACTGCAGTAAACTAGTCATGAAAGAATTTACTTAATGACGAACCTTGTTGACGTCATCGAGTCAAATGCTACTGTTTTGTTATCTAGGAAGGAAAATATAATTTTGACGCATTATTGTGTCATCGTTTGAACGTATTTGATTTTAAAATCCGCCCCATTTCCCGTGTATTAACTTGGTAAACTTAGCAGCTAGGTTAACATACATTTGCAATAAAATTGATAACAGCCTCTTTTTTGAAGTCGGTTAAAATGGTCATATCTATTTTAGTGCAAGGAACCTTAAATTTTAACTAGCAGACTTCTCTCCGCTTGTCTATGCCCTAGTCATGTGCAGTGGTAGCCCAGCTTTATAGATCTTACATCTATACAGATATTATAAAGAGAAAAGACTTGACTTTTGTTTGTAAGGATTAAAGGAGTCTGCCCACTACACCGTCTCATACCATGACCGTGCTAGGAACGTATCAGACAAGAAAGGCAACACGATACGCCCTGCTATAGGAACTGCTGGTCGGTGACGGAAC
The DNA here is from genome assembly GCA_963675205.1 of Catocala nupta. NCBI lineage: Eukaryota > Metazoa > Arthropoda > Insecta > Lepidoptera > Erebidae > Catocala > Catocala nupta. The sequence continues at coordinate 20,898,327 of OY776104.1, forward strand.
GGTCTACTGGGCATAGTATTATACATTTCCTTACAAAGAAATTTTTTTTGCTTGATACGTTCCTAGCACGGTCATGATATGAGACGAGGTAGTGGGCAGATTCCTTTAACTCAAAAAAGAATCAACCGATTTTAAAAATTCATTGACCTTTAGAAAGCTATATTATCACCGAGTAACATAGGCCATATTTTAGTTACAAAAACGTATTATTGCTGACATAACCGAACCTACTTTTACGGGAGCGAAGCCGCGGGCAAAAGCTAGTATAAAATAGAATATAATTGAGAACATCCAATCAATCGTCTGAACTCTATCTAATGGAATATCCTTTAAAGTATTTCATATAATTCACAAGTATTGTATAAGGTATAAACAAATATCCGTGCCCTAAACATGGCCTTCCTACTTATTACTTGTCATGACAAGATTTAGTACCGTGATGTTTTCATAAAGAACAATTTAGTCAATATTATCAAGACTGTGAGCATCATGGACGTATAAATCTTCTAAGATATTCTTACCTGTGAATAGATACTGAATTCTTACTGTAAATGATATTAATATCAGTCCTGTATAAAGTGTAGGGCACGGGCCCAGCTGTGGGACTATTGCCAAACCATTCTTACACTGAGAAGAGGCCCGTGCCTCTTCTCAGTGTGAGAATGGTTTGATCATAATTCACCACGCTGGCCTAGTGCGGGTTGGCAGACTTTACAGGTCTTCGAGAATATTATGGAGAATTCTCGGACAGGCAAGTTTCCTCACGATGTTTAAAAGCAAGTGATAATTAACTATTTTACACGCACATAAAAATCAAGCAGTCAGACGTGCGTCTCTTGAGATTAAACTCGGGACATCTGCTTGGCACTCAAACGGTATTCCACTAAGCCATCGCTGCCATCCTAACTAATAAATGCTACAGTGAGTTAGTTCGTTACGCTTACAGGTCTTCACTACTCGACCGATCATCATGAAATTTTGCATACACGTTATCAGGGGTACAGAAAATGACATAAGGTATCATTTTTCCAGAAAAAAGTTTATTCTCTCTCTTACTAGCTATTTATCCCACATGGGGTTGGGTCAGCCTTCTTTATTTTCTTCTCTCACTTCGCCCTGTCCCTGACGTCATATTCAGAAGCATTGCATTATTAATATTTATAAGAGTTAAGAGTGGGTAGTCCTCAGAGCAAAATGTCCACGTTGATAAAACGACCGTAACGTAGTAAGTCATGGGAACAAAACGTCCGCAATTTTAAAGGGCCAAGCAACATATTGTCCTCAAATATAAAAGCATTTAAAGTAAATTGTCACTAATTAAAAATGTCATGAAAGCAAGACATCCCTAACGCATTACAACCTTTTAACTCATTAATTGTAACTGGGAATAAAACATATTTAGAAGCTGTAAATATTGACAGCTGACATTTTCATTGCATGAAAATAATAGGATAAATAGCTTGAGGAAAATTATGTGACTTGCTTTGATTAATCGCATAGACAGAAAGCCTTACCTAATAGGATCTGTATTCATAGAAAAGTGATCAAGAGCTTTTGTATCGAATAGCCAGTTTTGGCATTTGTAATGACTCCGCGGTAATTTGATATCTACCAAATACTCACAGCCTCGGTGACGGCGTACCGGAGTCAGACACATTGAACTTTATTGAGATAAAATCATAACAAGTAGCATTACAATTCAATAACCTGTATAAGTCATTGACATTGCTTTTTAATTGTTTTTTTAAGAGCACACTAAGGCAATCTACTTTTTATTTGCGTTTAAGCTGACCGACGAGTGTTGCCGTTCCGGTACCTGTACTCTGTAGGTACAAAAAAACTGATGTCCATAGATAATCGATCGGAGTATGGATGACCCTTGTTTATTTCCTATTCCTACTAATATTAATGTGATAGATTTTAGAAGCAGCGATAGCTCAGTGGGGAGACCAATAGACTGCAATGCAGAGGGTCTTGGGTTCGAACCCACGGGCCACGTCGCGCGCGTCTGACTTTCGGAAGTTATATGACTTTTAGAAATTATGTGCGTATTGATTGACAATTATCGCCTGCCCCGTGCCTCGGAGACGTTAAGCCGTCGGTCCCGGCTGCCATGAACATCTATGGCAGTCGTTATTGGGAAGTCAGTGCCCTATAATATCCTGACACTGGTCTAGCCTTAGGGTATCATTAGCCTTCGGGTTGCGTAGGTCAGGTGGCAGCCGGTACACGGAGCGTGTAAAAACTGATATTCAGTCAAATCCGGTTAGACCAGAAAAGCCGACCCCAAGTGACTTGGGAATAATAAAGGCTAGGGAGAAGATTAATGTGATAGATTATGTCAGGGTCGGGGTATATGTTAGTTTTTCTTGAAGACGTCCGAATGTAATGCGTTACGGTAAGAATTAAGATGTATTGACTGGTACCAGTAACGAATAAATCCTAACTTATATTATAAATACGAATGTCAGTTTGTTTGTTTGTTACGCTTTCACGCCTTAACCACTCGAACGATCATCATTGAATTGGGCATACACGTTTTCAGGAGTATATAAAACGATACAGGGTGCCTTTTATTCAGAAAATATATTTTTCCGAGGCGAGGAAAAGCTAGTCTATATCAACACTAATATTATAAAGAAAAAGATTTGATATTTTGTTTGTTTGTAATGATTTAACTCAAATCTATTTAAATAATTTTAAAAAATCTATTAGAAAGCTATATTCTCACCGAGTAACATAGGCATTTTATTTAAAATAAAATATTCTGCTACACCTAAAATATATTAACCTACTTTTACGCCAGCATAGCCGCGTGCTAAAGCTAGTACATAATAAAGATACGACCACATTTTGTAGGAACCACAACGCAACTGCAAAAAGCTGCAGGGACACTATTCACATGTAACCACTGCTTGATCACCTTTTGTCGCGTCGACGTGGTGGTTGTGGTACGTATGAAACAAGCATAAGTGGGCACGGGGAGACGACTGCCGCGCGATTCCATCTTATAACTGCTCTTGAGTTTACAAAACTAATACGTCAACAATGTCCCTACACCGGTGTATCTATTTAAATTTTTATTATTCAGTCACGTATAAACCCTTGAATAAATCCCATTTTTATTCCGTTTGGGAATTGTGCAATGGAGCCAGTATACTCGGTGATAAGCTGATAGATAAGATCAGAAATACGATACTGCGCTCCCAAACAAAGTTTAAAGATGTGGGCCAAGCTGCTGCCGAACTCGAATGGAACTGGGCTGGCCATATCTGTCGCATGTCTGACAAGAAGTGGGAAAAATCACCATATACTGGGCATCAAATAAACGGCTTAACGGCAGGCCCAAAATGATATGGCGGGATGAACTGGATGCGTTCAACCGGGATTGGAGACAATTGGCGCTGGATCGAAGGGACCTCTTTGGCTTGTAGTGGGACGCTACAGGCTGAAAATAAATGGGAATCAATCCCAAAACACTCGGTGCGAAGGCAAGGCTGCCACACAAACGACTACACCATTCCTACAATATCCGTACTCGACAAATAGTTTACGTAAGACAGACGTCGAGTTATCACACAAATATAAGATAAATCTGAATACGTATTCATAGGAAGGCAAGGTAATTGTGCAATCTAAGCAAATATTCCTTATCAGAATTTGCCCGCGAATTTGTACAGTTACAATTTGGAAGTAGGTACCTATTTATTTTGACACTACTATTATTTTTATTTTGTACTAGATGTGTCCGCGGTTTGACTCACTTTTATGGTTACTGCGCCGCCCCCGTGGGTCGTAGCGTGATGTTATATAACCTATAGCCTTCCTCGATAAATAGGCTATCGAACATGTAGTTCCTGAGATTAGCGCGTTCAACCAAACAAACAACTTTATTATATTATCAGTATAGATATACCTGTCTCTATTTATTTTATACTTGTTATTATGTGTTTGTAGTTGTTGTTAGTACGGGTCAAATAAAAAAAAATACATTCTGTCTTTTTCTCTAATTATATATTTTTCTTTGTAAGTAAGAATTTTGCCTATAATGCCAATTGCCAATGTATGTATGTATGTACATATAGCAAAATAAATTACTTATTTGTATTTAAGGTAAATCGGCCTTTAGCTCATATAGAGTTGCGCAGCAGTAGTAAATTCGACTGCTGCTTATTATCTATAGGTCTCGGGTTCGATCCCCAGGTTAGGCAAAATGATATAGAATATATCTGTAAAGGAATTCACAGTGGCAGCTTTGAGGCTAAAATTGTGCCCGGTAGACGACAATACGTTTCTTCCTTCTATTACCTAGGACATAAAACTAAGCTGGCGTACAGTGTGTGAATAGGCAGAGGTCATACACACACATTGCGCCAGCTAGGGTCTCACGTCTTTATCCCCGAAGGTGTAGCCAGAGGCATAGACGAGAGACCAGGGACTATAAACAATCGGCCAAAAATGTGGTCTATCCTACAGTTGAGGTTCATTTAAACATTATGAAACAACAAGGTCGATTTCCCCTTACGATAATATTATGACAGTAACCATTGCTCTCTTTAACATATTATATTTACGTCATGCTATGTGTCAAGCTAGAAAAGTCCATCTTAGAAATAATTAGATCACACAGAAACTTTTGAGAAAAATGGTAAACTGCTTTCTTGGTACGTATGAAATTTTGGTGTAATATCGCTGCTGTAGGTAACCAGATAAACTCACTTTTATCTTAAGCATATTAACTCTTAGATTAATTACCTGGATGTTTACAGAGATTTTGTTTAGAAGTTCACCTTGACCGTCTGTTTTTGGCATCTATCGGAACATATAATAAAACTGTAACTGGCCTATGTCTGTACATACATACATAGATTCACGCCTGTTTCCCAGACGGGTAGGCAGAGACTACGGATTGCCATTTGCTACGATCCTGACACACTTCTCTGTCTTCATTCACTTTCATAACATTCCTCATACACGCTCGCCGGTTTAAGGTGTTCTTAACCTGGCCTTTATACAGAACGTCTCCGATCTGATCAAGAAACTTTCACCTAGGTCTTCCCCTTGCGACTGTTCTATCCACACTAGCCTTATAAACTTTCTTCTTTATTCTTGCTACATGTATTATGGATATTACATAACAGAACACAACAGTTCTTTCGATTTTCATAGAAAGTATCACCACCATTTTTCAACCAGGCGGGCATGTAAAACACTCATAATATTTCGTACATCACATCTATGATATCAATAGTAAAAGGAAAGGATTGTTTTGTTACATATTAGCAGAGATAAAGAAAATAAATATATAAATTACATGTGGAAATCTTAAGTATCGCGATTATCAAATTATGTCATAGATATAAACTTGTTATTATTTATTTATTTTTAACCGTCCCACTAAAGGGCAAGGGCCTCCCTTCGATCTTTCCACTCCTTTCTGTCCAGCGCCAATAGTCTCCAATCCCGATTGAACGCATCCAATTCATCCAATTCATCCCGCCATCTCTCTCCCCTAAATCTCTAAACCTAATTTAAACTTACGATATGCAAATCAGTAAATGATTAATTCGGAATATAGGTACAGCGTGCAATAGAAAGTCTTAGCACATATGTACATCCTAACTTACCTAACTTAATATTATAAATGTGAATGTGAGTTTGTTTGATTCGCTTTCACGTCTTAATTACTTGACGAATTATCATGAAATGTAACATACACGTTGTCAGAGGTACACAAAAATACATAGGGTACAATTCATCCAAAAAAAGTACTGTTTCCGAGGGATAGTAAATTGACAAAACCTACATTGACGCGACCGAAACCGCGGGAAAAGTCTAGTATGTAACTACTAATTATTATGATTCAGAAATATGTGTGCAAATTAAACATGGCTTATCGTTGAATTTGTCTAGGTTTGAGTGCTGAGCGAGGATCGAGTTTGGCAGTGTGACAACTCGAACTGTATTTTGTTTTAATTTCTTTGTATGAAACACTGGTCTTGTCCAAACAGCGACTAGAACCGAAAGTTAACATTTCTAAAAATAGATATATAAACGGTCTTTATAATTACAATCGTTTCTCGCTAACGAATTCCTTTCTATATATATTGGAAATCGATACAACACCATACATTTATATCGCTCAGACTTACGCTGCGTATCCCGAAAAGGTAAGCAGTGATGTATTACACACCTACATTAACTTTTTCTCTTTATTCGGTAAACTAAGAACATCACAATAACAAAGGGGCATGCCAGTATTAGGCCCAGAGGTGCACAAGAAATTGGCTATATTTAAAAAATATATTAATATTTATCCTAGATCTTCCTTGTATTTATTATTCTGTACAAGTCCGTAATATTTTCTGAAAATGTCAATGTTAATATCATTGCTTGTTTTGCAAATCCATTGTGGTAGTTAATGTTTATTTTTTGCGGTTAGTATAGATGAGTTTTACCTATAGGCTATAAAACTGCAATGTATTCTGTTTTATTTCATTCCTAATTGATTGTAATCATAATTCAATTAAAATAATGTATAAAATGATATAACACATATTTAATATAAATTTTATTGATGACATATAAGGAGATTTGATGAAATTAAAATGCCAAGATTTTTGTAAATCACTTCTTATAATAATAATATTCTACCACATACACACAACACCGTCTAGCCCAAACTAAGCAGAGCTTGTACTATGGGTACTAGACAATGGATAAACATACATATATACTTTTTTTTTTGGTAAATACATACTTATTATACATAGAAACACCCAGACCAAGAAATATCCATGTTCATGCACACAAATGCATGACGTGTGCGGGAATCGAACCCGCGACCTCAGGCGTGGCAGTCCGTTACACTAACTACTACGCCATCGAGGCCGCCAATATTCCTTATTATGCTAATTAATTATTGGCATTGCTTACTATTATTATCATTAGCCTTTATAGGTGTGCACTGTGGGCCCGAATTACTACGGCGTCTTGGCATGCCCCTTTTAAAATTGTATGGTTCTAAACATTGTTACTAATTGTGACATCCACACCGTTTACCACGAGTAAACTATTTTGTTAGTTATGTTTCTGAGTCCCAGACAATAGATAAAAGAAAAACTTGTTGACAGCCTATCGCCGCATTTCCAGATTGGTATGAAGAATTTAGTAAGAGATAGAAATGACTGCACGAATGGCGTGTTGGATGCATCGCCGCTTTTCTACGTCAAGTGTTGTTTGTTCGATCCTCACACAGGACGTTCTTGGTGCCTATTGTTAGAATTTTTGTTAAGTCTCTCATGACCCAGATTATAACTAGACGGAGCGATTGCTTTACTCTATATATATTTTATTTAATTACTATTTGTATATGCTTCCGTGGCGCAGCGATAGTGAATGCGACTGCTATGCATGAGGTCTCGGGTTCGAATCCCGGGTCGAGCTAACAAAAAGTTGTTGGGTTTTCTGTTAAGAAATCTCAATAGCAGCCCGGAGTTAGGAAGTTGGCGGTGTTATGTCTAACACCCCGTGCCTCGAAAAGCACATAAAAGCCGTTGGTCCTGCGCCTGATCTCTCTCCGGTCGTATCGGATTACCGTCCCATCGGATCATGAGAGTTAAGGATCAGAGTGCAATTGTGTTTGCGCACACACTTGTGCACTATAATATCTCCTGCGCTGATGTCCAGTCTCTGTTAAGACTGGCCACCGTGACCGAAATTCGGTCTGGAGGACACACATTATGGTTTTACTAAACAGAATCACTTGAACCGTGGCTTAAATTTGAAGTCGAACGTTAATAAGCTATTTAACTATGGAGTCCAAATTAAATCCCGATCAATGGATTTTACGTTATGCTGGAAGAAACAGACAGACAAAAATTCCAAAGTCCGTTGATTTAGGTTCATACTCCCAAACAGTTTTTTAATGTCTTAAGCTGCAGAGGCCCGACAGCGGCCACGCTTAATTGACTTTGTAATTATGTCTGGCAATCCAATATAGACATTTCATCAATTGACATATTACAAATATCACCAATATACACAGCCTTGTGACAGTTTTATACTTATGTATAATATTAGTAAAGGTATATATTTACACAGTTGTATAAATATATGATAATGGACTGAAGAATGTTAGATTGGCCATAATCGCGAATACGTTTGTATTACGACGAATATAGAATTGAGCTAGTATTCGAAACTGACATAAGTAACCCTTCGTTAATGATAGGCCAGACGTGCACATACACACGTAAAAACATATTGAAAATCACTTTGTAATTTTGAGATTCATTTATAGCAGGTTTGCTATTACCAATTATAAAAAACCTCTTTAGTATTTAGTCGTTCAAAAATTCAAAAATAAATGTTTATTTTTTTAAACGACAACTACCGCACTGGTATTAATTCCCGTCTCGTGGTGGACTTTACAAATGTTTAAACAACGGACACAACGAACATCCAGACTCGGATAAGCATTTGTGGATCACAGAAAATTTTGCCCCGTGTGGGAAATTGAACCTGCAGCACTCGACGTAGAGCCAGTGGCGAGGCAGCTACTTAAACCTATTTTAAATTCATTTTTTAATCTTGATAGCTCAATGGGGAGACCAACAGACTGCAATGCAGAGGGTCTCGGGTTCGAACCAACGTCGCGCACCTCTGACTTTCGGAAATTATATGATTTTTCGAAATTATGTGCGTATTGATTGACAATTATCGCGTATTGATTGGTCCTTCGGTCCCGGCTGCCATGAACATCTATGGCAGTCGTTATAGGGAAGTCAGTGCCCTATAATACCTGACACTGGTATAGCCTTAAGGTATCGTTAGCCTTCGGGTTGCGGAGGTCAGGTGGCATCCGCTCCGTGTAACAACTGATATCCATTCAAATCCGGTTAGACCAGAAAATCCGACCCCAAGTGACTTGGGAATAATAAAGTCTAGGGAGAAGAAGAGTGTCGGCCGATTAACTAGCATTCTTTTTTCTAAAATAGTCAGAATTAAAACCAACTTAAGCCGGACATTAGATGTAAGAATACAATTTTATTCTGACGAGAAACTGTATCATGATTAGGTCTCACCTCAAACTTCTAAAATAGTTTGTAGGTCTACGCTGTTCAGGCTTCTGCAAGATAGCCCTAAAGACGCGAATGCCCTTACAGACTAATGGCAACACAGATTTGCCACCATGCCACGAACAGGGCTTATTGCCAAATAGTACCACACAAACATATAATGCCAAATACGAGTATTACAAGTGGAAAAGTATTCCGTTGCCAACTATTTGGTGATGGCACGAATGAGTCGACTAGTCGGGGAAAGTACCACCCTATAATTGCATAGCGAGAGTAATAACACTGTAACTGGGTTTCGCCCGGTTAGATTGACACAGGCTCAAATGCCTAAGCCTCAGTTTCTTTCTTTTATTTTAAAAATCCTAATCTTTTCCTCCTCCTTTTCTGGGTTTACTTTGTAACCGCGCGCCCGAAGATTTACATTGTGGTCGTGAGTTTCTTGCAGGTATCTTCTCATAGGCTCAACCTTTTGTCTGAACCTGGCACATCTAACATAAATGTAGATTTAGTAAACTCACTAACCTCTTTGACGTTCATAAGTGTTACTTTGTGACCTACAGAAATTTTGGTTTTTGACTTTGACTTCGACCGTTGTTTACATTTTAGTAGTAGTTTTAATGTTTATAACGTTCCCTGCGGATTGGATTTGTTCCTAGTATGGCCGTTACGGGCTCTATAATAAAAAAAGCTGCTAGAGCATCTAAGGCAGACGTTGTGCTGTAATGTCGGATAGAACAGCACTATTCACTGCACTGAGAGTGCAACGACCTTTGTAAGATAGGCAAACGCGCGAATCATAAAGTATATTAAATCTATAATCAGAAGTTGAAGCATTTATGTATGTAGGTAGCTACTAAACATATGTATGTTATATACCCAGATATCTTTAAATAGATAAACCTGTATGTGTCTAACAATTATCCGTATCGAACGTGGCGGGTCACGTCTTTTGGCTGTGCCCAGTGGCAGAACGAATTTGCTTACTGGCAACAAAATATTTAAAAGAAATGATTTTAACAGATCTATTAATGTAACGTTGGGCCGGAACGGAATATCAATGTGCAAAAGAGATAACACAGTCCAAACTGTATATACGCCTGAAATCGTGACGTCGGTTCTCGAAAATTTAGCCAATTTTCATACGTATTGTGGCTATGTGTTTGAAAACAACGGTTAAGTATATCGAGCGACTTTGTTATTTTTAAAGCATAATAATTAAATTATAAAAAACAAAAAAAAGAAAACATAGGAACATTGTTGTGGTGGATAAAGATAACATCGTTTCTTTTTAAAAAGCGGAGTAATACGCATTTCCTGTTGACTTGTGTTTTTTTACTTAATTAAGTCAGCCAGGAGTTTACATGTTATTTTCGTAAAATCTAAAATCGCCATGTTTATAATTTAAACTTAACAATTACACTATTGCATAATGGCAACCCTGTGCAAATAATGCAGTTAAGAAAAAATAAAACATGCTTATGTGTGCATGTCAAAATTATTTAAAATTGGATCATCCACACATCGATCCATCACGCACACTAGTAAATCTCGCTCGCTCATAAATCGTAATAACTGTAAATTGTACTAACACATTACTTGCTTTTCCTATTTCTCCGTTTTCACCGCGAAGTTGTGACGTAGCCGCGAGTGACGTCACCGGGCCAGTTCGCGAAGTATTGGCACTGGGCGCTGTTAGCAACGGGCGACAGCAAAACGTGACTGGCCAGGAAAACGGTTAATACTCCTGACCTTCACCTTTCCGAGCCCATGATGGGCGAATCCAAGGTCACCAGACAAGAATTACAACTTCTAGGTAGACAAATTAGTGGGTAATTATACATGCCATGGTGATTGTCGAAAAGCTTTGTTTTTATTGGAACGTTTACTAGCAATTTGGTCTGCAGTAGATATGCTTGTTGTAAGTTTTAGCGAACGACTTAACCTCTATCCTATAGCGTGTAATGAAAGCTATCGCGCTTGTATTCACCGCTAGAGATGCTGGTGGATAGACGTCATACTCTATATTCACTTCAATAGTAACCATAGAAACCGACAATGATTACCGACAAATCCGGAGGCCCAATCGCCCTCTTTCCCCCTTCCCGGTCCTACTCCATCCCACTCCCTTTCCTAAAGGGTTGGCAACGCGCAAGTGATGCCTCTGGTGTTGCAGGCGTCTATAGGCTACGGTGACCACTTACCATCAGGTGGGCCGTAGGCCAGTTTGCCAGCTTAGATAAAAAAAAACATAAACGGCTTCTGACAGCAGCTGTGGCAGTCTTGACAGGACCTTACTCGCTAGAGGCGCCGACTGGTGAGCACAAAACGACAAAGCCCCCGTTTTAAAACTAGAGATTATAATCGAATCAGGCCTAATCTCTAATCCCATGTCGAAGACCATATCAAGAAACGAGTTAATTTACATATGGGCAGTTAATTTTTGACACATACTCTATGTAAACTATGTCTATTTTTTTTTTTTTTTTTTTTTTTTTACGTGGGGGAATGCTGTGACGCATATCCCTCCGCGGGGGCGGGCGGAGGGATTATGTCGGACTCGCCGGGGTAAAAGAAAGATGTTAAAAGATAATGTACCTCCCGGAATACCGACTAAACCTACCACAGTGTTCCTCGACAAAACCACTACCGACGGGGCCGCGCGAATCGCTTTCGCATGCGGTCGCGACCCCGCCGCGGTTACGGCCCGCCGTATGAAACGGCAGGCCACTACACGAAAGACCTACCCAAAATAGGCACTACGTCGCATAAAACCCTACTGTCTCCCCTAGAGGGGAGACGGACTCGACACAGAGGCGCGCGTGGGAACACGCACGCCGCCTCTCGGACCTGGTGCTGAACGGATGGCGGGCAGGCCCACAAAGCCCGCTATCCCCAGGTCAAATCTCAGGGTGGCTGGAGGTCGTCTCGCGCCCTCCGGCGCCCGGCTCTGCGGTTGGGGAGAGGGTTTAAACGCTCCCTCTCCCGCTCCGCCGCCTCCTTGATGGAAATTACTTCCTCACAGAAGGAGGCGACGGCGTTCAACGACCTCTTACTCCGGACCATAGACTGAACTACGGCCGGGAGCGAGAGGGCAACCGATCCGACTGCCGCGATCAAATCACGGCGCTGCGATGCCCAGGCAGGGCAAACCGCCAAAGTGTGCAGCGCCGTGTCCTCAACAACGTCGCGGCAGTCGCCGCAGTGGTGACAACCGGGCGTCTCTTGCCGGCGTATACGACACAGGAACTGGCCAAAACAACCGTGGCCAGTCAGTACCTGTGTCAGCCGGAAGGTGAGGGTGCCATGCCGCCTCTCTAGCCACTCCTCAAACACGGGACTTACCGCCACGATCGTGGCGTGCCCGAAATTATATAAGACCTGACTTACAGTTGGACAACGTGGCACGTGTGCTGCTGTGACTTGTGTGTCGGCGGAGCGAGAGAGGGAGCGTTTAAACCCTCTCCCCAACCGCAGAGCCGGGCGCCGGAGGGCGCGCGATGACCTCCAGCCACCCTGAGGTTTGACCTGGGGGTGGCGGGCTTTGTGGGCCTGCCGGCCATCCGTTCAACACCAGGTCCGAGAGGCGGCGTGCGTGTTCCCACGGTGACCACTTACCATCAGGTGGGCCGTAGGCCAGTTTGCCAGGTTAGATAAAAAAAAAACATAAACGGCTTCTGACAGCAGCTGTGGCAGTCTTGACAGGACCTTACTCGCTAGAGGCACCGACTGGTGAGCACAAAACGACGGAGCCCCCGTTTACAAAACTAGAGATTATAATCGAATCAGGCCTAATCTCTAATCTCATGTCCAAGACCATATCAAGAAACGAGTTAATTTACATATGGGCAGTTAATTTTTGACACATACTCTATGTAAACTATGTCTAAATTTAACTGTACGTAGCTAAAACGATTCGTTTCTAGATATAGTAACAGGGCGTAAGAAAATAGTCACCAAAATGTCATTTAAACAAAAGATTATTCTCAACAAATTTAATCGAAAAATACTTTGAAAAGGAACAGAATAGAACCCAAATATTACATGAGTGGCCAAAAGCATAAACGTTAATTTAGGGAACAGGACTATAGAGGCACTATTGGGTTAAACACATAATTATAGATACTTTAGATATTCAACCTGTGGTCATCCCTTATTAAATACCGAAAATAATCCCAATTAACCCAATGAAAATGGAGGAGATTCTTAATTCGACGCGTACCTTTATTATTCTTAGTTTACAGAGCAATCCGATTTTAAATTCATATGCTTTATTTTCTCCCGCACTAGGAATAATTCCGTTCTCACGGGTGACTTTACAAACATTCAAATAACGGACAAAAAGAACATACAGACACATAACAACCATTTGTGCATATAAAATGACACAAATTTTTGTCCCGTGTGGGAATCGAACCCACAACACTCGGCGCGGCGGCAGTGGCGAGGCGACCAGTTAAACCAATACCCCATCTGTGCAGCCAATATCTTTTAAAACTCCTTTTAAAAAGAACCTAGATGACAATTTCTTTAATTGAAAGTGTTCGACGTACTATCGACTTGAGTGACGGATGACCACTCCTAAGGTTAAAATCGCATAGCAGACCACAACTACGACCTTTTTGTTTGAGGTTTTTTACAAGGGTTTTTTTTAAGGGCGGAATCACTTAAAGTCAACATGTGTAAGCGAAAATTTTTGGACAACCCTCGCTCAAGTCGATAGTACATCCCCCATAGGAAACCTTCGTGAGAGTGACACCGTAACTACCTATGGCTCATAAGGGTTTCAGAGACTCGCATATGTATCTAATTCTCCCATTCCTTTCCTTTGATAAATTTTTTTCATTCATTTCTATTGAATTCCTTATGCATTCATAGAGAGGGTATCAAGTATATCAAGCATTCATAGGCTATGGTGACCGCTTACTATCAATACGTTAGACTAATTTGGGTAATAATATATCGTTACACATATAATAATATATGTTTTAACAGTTGGACGTGGCGCGCAACTTTTTATTTAATGCGAAGGCAACCGACATCTATACAATGGCGCACTGTCAAATATGTCCGTGGAAAAGGTACTATCGACTAGAGCGACAGATGACCACTCCTAAGGTTAAAATCGCATAGCAGGCCACAACGACGACCTTTTTGTTTGAGTTTTTTTACAAGGGTTTTTTTTAAGGGCGGAGTCACTTAAAGTCAACATGTGTGAGCAAAAATTTTTCTGAAATGGTCTACTATGGTCAAGTCGATAGTACGTTATATTCAAAGGTTTAAATCATATATGCGTTCTTCTACGTTTATACAGTGTTATCTTTCAGACTGCCTAGTGAGAGTTTGTTTTACGTTAACGCGATCGACACGTTTATGACGTTCGGCTCTCCGATAGGCCCGCTCCAAGCTCTTAACCAATCAGAGAGCCAAACGCGGTAAACGTGTCCATCGCGTTAACGTAAATCCAACTCGCACTAAGTACCCTGGATGGTAAGATGTCGTTTTAAACACAATACTAATAAAGGCATCGGTATTATAAATATAATGTATCATGCTCACTCATATTAAAAATTGTGCACTATCGTTCTCTAAGTAATGTGCAATCGGTACGATGTAATGTATTACAGATTTAAATAATATATATTACTAGCTTTTTCCCGCGGCATCGCTCGCGTTGATTTAGAATTTGACAATCAATTGGAGTTGTTCACTGCTTGTAATAATATAATTCAATCATGATTCGAAAGACACGTGGCGCCATCTATTATCATAAGAAGATAAGAACGTTATTGTTGTTTTCCTCGGAAACAGTATTTTTTTTTCCGCAATGAAATATAGCTTACCTCCGTTTCTGTACATCTGACAAAGTATATGCAACATTTCAGGATGATCGGTCCAGTGGTTTAGGCGTGAAAAAGTAACAAACAAACAAACTTACTTTCGCATTTATAATATTAGTTAGGATTTAAATCTTAGGGCGAAGCCACAACACTGCGTTGCGACAACGCATCGCAAAAACGACGTCGCACAGTAATACAATCATTTACATGTTAATAGGCGCCAGATTTTACGTTTAAAATTCTTATTTTCGATTACTTTCCAACAAAAATATCAACATAAAATGATACGAGCTTTAAATATACCTATGTTTATAGCACTTAACAAAACTGATACATTGATAAAAAATATGACCATTTTCTTGATATTATACATGTTTTTTATCAGTAGAAATTTATTTATTTAATTTATTAAGTAGATACCGTGCTTGTTCCCTAACTCAATGCTTACAGCAAGCACTTGAAACCTACAGAAGAAACGATATATTTCTTAGCATATATTTGAATTTCAAAACTCCACAAGTATATTTTCGTCGATAAACATGCATAAATTGTGCATGCTGTGGTCTTTTTTAACTGAAATACCTTAAGCCCTTATATATAGCTTATTGAATTTTTACATGTGAAGTATTTCTTGTTAGAGATAAAAATACAATAATAAAATAAAACATCTAAATTTCGTTTACTCTTCCCTTCGCCTTAAGCTCGGCACGTGTAAACACATTTGTTTGTCAAATAAATAATAGTGACTCAGCATACCGTACAGATCTGCATTCTATTTCTATTCTATTCCAATTCACACACTTCAACAACAATTTGACTAAAAATAAACACTTCAAAATCTCGTGTATGTTAACGCAAAGTGTTTGAGTAAACGTTCAGTGCGTACATTTAAATTCCTTCTTATTTTTGTACACACCTGGCCTATATTAACAGTTATTTCGTAATTAATGGCGGCTTATATTATTTGATTGTAAAGTAGAAGCCGTGAATACAGATCCCTACTATAAAATATATACTTTTCAATAAGGATATCCTAACTAATACTATCAATGCAAATGTGAGTTTGTTTGTTTGTTACGCTTTAACGTCTTAACTACTTGACCGATCATCATGAAAATTTGCATACACGTTATCAGGGTTGTACTACCTCCGTGGCGCAGCGGTAGTGAATGCGACTGCTGTGCATGAGGTCCCGGGTTCGAATCCCGGGTCGGGCCAACAAAAAGTTATTGGGTTTTCTGTTAAAAATCTCAATAGCAGCCCGGAGTTAGAAAGTTGGCGGTGTTAGGCTACCTCGTGCTTCGGAAAGCATATTGCTGGTCGTGTCGGATTACCGTCCCATCGGATCATGAGAGTGAGGGAACAGAGAGTGCACTTGTATTTGCGCACACGCATTATAATATGTCCTGCGCCGATGGCCAGTCTTCGTTAAGATTGGCCGCCGTGACCGAAATTCGGTCTGGAAGACATTTACAGAAAAGGAGATAGGGTATCTTTCTCCAAAAGTACTTTTCGCGAGCGAGCGAAAATGCAGGCAAAACCAATTATTAAACCTATTATTAAATACTTACTATTATTATAGAGAACCCGACAGACGTTATTTTGCTCGAACGAACCAATCGCAGCACCACGTAACATGTTCAATAGTGAATCTAATCTATCCAAGTACCCACAAACACATCTTTTTATCATAATCGGCCCAGTACTCTAGGAGGTATTCGGTAATACACACGTACAAAAGAATTATATATACATACTAGCTGTCCCGACAGACGGTTGTCATGAACAGACAAAAAAAAAAGAAAACCAAATCTAAACCATCCTCGAATCCACTCGAACACACACAAAAAAAATCATTCAAATCGGTCCAGCCGTTTAGGAGGTTTTTACTGTCAACACACGTACAGAAGAATTATATATATAAAGAAGATAAATATAAGCTGTGAATGACGGCATATTCACATGTCTGCTAAGAATTTTAAATTATTATTATTATTATTAAGTTGCTTCTACAGCAACATTATTATTTCAGAATGCTTTCAATTATTCACTATTCTGTTAGACCGCAATATAATGACCAACAAAAAGAGTCATATAGAATACACGTCAGTATTTTGCATATGGCTATGCAAAGAATGACGTATGAAAGGCCGATGTATTCAAATATTTTAAGTAGGCTGAGCTATCGATGAAAACATTGCAGCAACATATCGCACGCTTAGAAGCCCCTTAGCACATTAAATGATAATGACGACCTCGATGGCATAGTGGTTAGTGTAACCGACTGCAACGCCTGAGGTCGCGGGTTCGATTCCCGCACAAGTCATACATTTGTGTGCATAAAAACATGGATGTTTGTCTTGGTCTGGGTGTTTCTATGTATAATATGTATGTATTTACAAAAAAAAGTATATATGTATGTTTATCTATTGTCCAGTACCCATAGTACAAGCTCTGCTTAGTTTGTTGGGCTAGATGGTGTTGTGTGTATGAGATAGAATATTATTATTATTAATAATAATAATTATTATTAATGCAATTATTATTTTGTGCGTTTCATTGTTGGCCTCAAATGACCTTGACAACTATGCGGACTATGAGTGATCGCGGAAGGCTCCCAGCCCGTAAATGCGTTCGTGAGACCAGTGGTCTAATACCCGGGTCGGACAGTATTTGGTAGCAGCACTAAATGAGGAAGAACGTTCTATAGACAGGAATAGGATATGACCTGGGACTTTAAAAAAATGTATTACTCTCGCAACAGCGGTAAAAAGAGGGAAAAATAAATAAAAACGTCATCGGTATATTTAATGATTACAGCATGACGTTTGTTTAATGTTTTACGTACATGTGACGACGTCATTGTTGCTGTAAAGATAAAAAAAGAAAAGTAATGTATGCGTATTTGTTTGAAAGCCAGTTTATTCTAGATTTTTTCGTGTTCAATGGAATCGGTTTCGTGGATTTAAGACCAATAGAATAATTATTGTGGGTCTCAACATCAAAATATTAATACGTGAAGCAAAAACTTTTTATCCCTTTTTATGGAAATTGCGCGGACGGAGGAGTATGAAATTCGGCACAGTTAAAGTTTATATGGAGAAGGAGTGGCGAATCCTAATATTTTTTATAAAATATGCATTAGAAATACATTAAATTAATGAAAAACCACTACACAACACACTACACTGCATTTTACACAAACAGTCGAATCGCGTTCGTAGTATTTCGGCATTGTTCGGTTGACGTCGTAGAATTCTTCCTAACTATGGTAACATATATTATGTATGTGGAGTAGGTGACTAAATGAAATGTGATTATAGACTATAGTTATAGACAATAAAACCTTAATAACGATCAAACTTAAAGGATAAATCAATTATGGTTGAATTTCGACCACTTGGCAACCGCTTGTATGTTTATAAACTGTCCCACGCTGGGCACGGGCCTTTTCCCAGTATGAGAAGACTTAGCACATAGTCCACCACGCTGGCCCAGTGTGGGTTGACAAACGTCTTTACATGTCCATAAAAAAATTATATTTTAAAAGCTTTACAGACATTATCTCATTAATATATTTGAATGACGGGATCGTTAGTACATATTATGTATGTGTGATTAAAATATTATAATAATTATACATTACTTATTTTCGTGATAAATACAACCAATTACGGAATTCACTATGTAAGAAAGCTTCATATTTCTTTTACCTAACAAAAATTACGTTTCTGTGATGCCGTCGTATCGTGTAGAGACGGCTATGCGACCGATTGCAGTAGTGTGACATTTTGTAGTAGGTATAGAAAGTGAATAAAATATTTCAGTGTTTATTATCGTATTTTCGAAATGAAAACCATCAACGACTGAGTTTACTACGTAAGAAGGCCAAATGTATGATGTTATTTTAAGGCCGTCGTATCGCATGCAGTCGGCTAATCGGCCAGTGTAATTTGCACATTCAAACAAAGAGACAAACTTTTTAGCTTAGCTTTTTAGTTCTGTTTGCCGCAGTTTCACCCACAATTATGATTACTGCTCCGCTTCCGTAGCTCGTAGCTTAATGTTATATAACCTACATATATATAGGTACCTCTCCGTGGCGCAGTGGTAGTGAACGCGACTGCTGTGCATGAGGTCTCGGGTTCGAATCCCGGGTCGGGCCAACAAGAAGTTATTAAGATTTTCTGTTAAGAAATCTCAATAGCAGCTCGGAGTTAGGAAGTTGACTGTGTTAGACACCCCCGTGTCTCGGAAAGCACGTAAAGCCGTTGGTCCTGCGCCCGATCTCTCTCCGGTCGTGTCGGAGTACCGTCCCATCGGACCATGAGAGTTAGGGAACAGGTGCACTTGTGTTTGCGCACACACTTGTGCACTATAATATCTCGTGCGCAGATGGCCAGTCTCCGTTAAGTTTGGCCGCCGTGGCCGAAATTCGGTCTGTAGGACATTAATATTTACTTAGATATAGTAACTAATTGTAAGAATTATTTAAATCGGTCCAGTAAATTTAAATTCATTCATGACAAACAAGAAATTTACTGCACAGATCGCGTAGTGATTTAAGTGGTCGCCTCGGCGCTGCCACTGCGCCCAGTGTTGTAGGTTCGAATCCCACACAGGACAAAAATTTGTGTGATCCATGATCATGTCCCTAAACATGTCCCTCGTTTAACTCGTCACTTCATATTATATAAAGCTACAATGTGAAAGTGTTTATATAACTACATATGAGTGCCAATAAAAAAGCAATATATTTTTTATTGAATCAAGAAAAATTATATAAGTAGGTATTGTTTTCTAACTAACGTTTTATGAAACGAAACAAATTGGCGCGTACATGGTATATTTATTATTTAGCCTTTTTAAACGTTATTAATTAATTCATTCAGTATCCTACTATCCTGCTAATATTATAATTTATAATTTATTAACTAGTAGTTTATAATTTATAAACTAGCTGTGCCCGCGATTTCACCCACGTGGTTGGTTACTGCGCCGACCCCGTGAGTCGTAGCGTGATATTATATAGCCTAATACTCTGTAGGCTATCCAATACTAAAACAATTTTTCAATTCGTACCAGTAGTTCCTGAGATTAACGCGTTCAACCAAACAAACTCTTCAACTTTATAATAAGTAGGTATGTGAATGTTTATGAAGATAGATAAATGGATGTATGGATGGATGGTTTGTTACTCTTTCACGCTAAAACTACTGAACGGATTTTAATGACACTTTTCAGTATCATTGTTTATAAGTACCTACATCAGAATAACATACTAAAATCTATAAACATACATACATTAACGCGAGCAGTCGCGGTAAAAATCTAATAATATATTTTATTTTTATTGTGTCAACAGTGTTTTATGTATATTATTGTGAGCGTTTGTGACGAGGGAAATAAATTAAATTATTATTAATTATTAATATTATAATTTATTATTATTATATATATTTTAGCAATATACCTATCTTTTGAAACGTTTGTTAGTAGTAAGCAATAACATTATATTAATTCTAACTCCAGAGAATAGCACATTAAAACAAAGAGACAAACTTTTTAGCTTAGCTTTTTAGTTCTATCTGTTGGCCGCAGTTTCACCCACAATTATGATTACTGATTATGATTATTATTATGCATTATATTTTTTTATTGTTAATTCGTTACAGTAACAGACTACAGACATTAGTCTGTAGTCTAGTATTAACTATAATGTTAAAATTATATATATTTTTATTGAATCACGAAAAATATTGCGAGCTTACTAGCTAACGTTTTATGAAACGAAACGAATTGGCGCGTACATAGTAAATGTATGTTTGGCAGAAGCGCGTGTTTATGAACGTGCGTTTTATTTTTGTTGCGCCCGCGCATCGCAAGTTCAAGGGCTCGCGTGTTGTGAGTTAGCATACTGATTCATGCTTACGCAGTTGTTAATTGTGTGAAAGTTAGAGCGGATATATACTAAAATTTAGATTAGATAATAATGACCATTCGTGGATCACTAAAATTTTGTTCAGTGGCGGATTCGGACGACATTCAGTCTTCTTCTCCCTTTATTATTCCCAAGTCAATTGGGATCGGCTTTTCTGGTCTAACCGGATTTGACTGGATATCCGTTTTTACACAGAGCGGCTGTCACCTGACCTTCGCAACCCGAAGGCTAATTATACCCTAAGGCTAGACCAGTGTCAGGATATTATAGGGCACTGACTTCCCAGTAACGACTGCCATATATGTTCATGGCAGCCGGGACCGAAAGTCAGAGGTGCGCGGCGTTGGTTCAAACCCGAGACCTTCTGCATTGCAGTCTGTTGGTCTCCCCACTGAGCTATCGCTGCTGTTGCTGTCGGACGACATTCAGCATAGTGGTAATGGCGCAAATGCTTGTTTGCTACCTTTGCACAAAATAAAACACCTGATCGTTCCAACAATTTGTTTCTAGGACGCGTAATGGATACGGTTGATATAATTTTAGGTAATTATCAGCAATATTAGGTTCATGCCTGATTAAGACATGGTTAATACCTTAAAGATGAGATAAGATAAAAACAACAATAATTCAGTAATTTCCGATGATAATACAGCTGAAAAATTGATTTCTAAAAGCGTATCTTTACTGGAGACTGAGCTGTTAGAGGCACCGACTTTATGGGGCCTAAGATGCCTTTTCCCCAAAGGCACTATCGTTGGGACTTAGCCACCCAATATTTTACTATGTGCCTCTAGGTAATTGACACGACCAGTATGTACAACAACCATATTCGTCAGTTGAGGTTAACTTTTTTATGAAAATGATAGTCAACAAATTATATTTGTTTTTAACCTATTGAGTCGCAACTCGCAGCGGGACATCGGCAACCAGATACAATGGAATTTTAATTATTTCTGGTATTCAAAGATATGACAGATTAAAGATGCCTCCCGCCATTAATATTTTATATAGGTAGTAGAGCCCCGCTGATTTCAGCACGAATGTGCCGGCTCGACCGGGGAAAGACTACCCTCTCACAGAATATCGACGAGAAAAAGCAGTATTCCTGCTGTTGTATACGTTCGGTGAGTGAGAGTGACGGAGGCCCAATCCCCCTTTTTCCTCCTTCCCACTTCCTTTCCTAAAGGGTCGGCAAAGCGCAAGTGATACCTCTGGTGTTGCAGGCGTCCATAGCCTACAGTGACCACTTACCATCAGGTATGCTTGTTTGCCATCTTAGTTGCATAAAATAAATACAGAAAAGAAGCAGACATATATACGAAAAGTAGACTTCAATTTCCCAATTTGGACGTATTTGATTGTTTTAATATAAAATCGGTTTAACAAAATCTCCTGGAAACAAGTTAAAGCGCAATTGTTCAAGTCTTAGTGCGTGAATCGTCTTTTTAACGGAAAAAGAGAAATAATTCTTTGAATGATAGAGATGCTATCACTTTTTCATATCAATAGCTATTCATTTAAATAGTCAACACAAGTGCAACTATTAAAAACAAAATAGTCTGGATCAGAAATTCGAGGTTATTACTATGAAAGTTATATAAATATCTAGTGTATAATATAATCCTGCCCAATCCCAAGCTTTTGAAATGTGGTTTTGTAGCCGAATATAAAAAAAAACATATGACAGAAAAAGTGTCTAGTGAAAAATATTTAGAAAAGTAAATGAAAACAAACAAATACTGGAACGTATAATGATAATAAGAGGGAACATGATTATTCATTTACTTAGACTTGACAAAATTATCAATATTATAGAAGAAAAATAGAGGCTTAGGGAAAGTAAGGAAGATCAAGAAGAAAGTATACAGATCAACTGAAAGAAAAAGCAAATGTAGACATACCAATAGAGAATTGAAGGATTTGGCATCAGATTGAGAAAAACGAAATTGCTACACCGACTTAAATTTTGGATGGATAATATCCTCCCGGATTATATAATTATCCTAACTAATATTATAAATGTGAAAGTTTGTTAGTTACGCCTTAACTACACGACCAATCACTATGAAATTTCGCATACATCTTGTCAAGGGAGCACAAAAGGACATAGGGTACCTTTTATCCAGATATAAGTACTGTTATTATCCTAACCTAACCTACATTTACGCAAGCAAAGCCGCGGGAAAAATCTAGTATACCTAACTTATTTTACTGTTCAAAAGGCAAATTAGGGTTACTAAAGACACATTAAACATACCATAATATTGAGAGGGCGACGTCTGGCCGCCAATATTCATTTCGCAATTGAAACCACGAGTTTGTACGTAATACTTGTCAATTGATACGCTTCGGTTTTATATTCATTTCTTAGAAACAAATAAAACCTTGTACCGGGACTTGGTCGCCATGACAAACTGCAGTTGTCAAGGTGGGTTAACGCCTTTATTGTTGCTAGCCTAGTAACAACGATTAAAGCGCTTGGTTCTTTTATACGTCACACGGTGCGTTCAACGTTCGCCGCGTACCGACTATTTCATTATTTAATAGTTTTCGCTCACTGCTTCGTTCTCGTAAAACTAGGTTAGGTTATGTTAGAAATTGTACTATTTTTTTTAAATAAAATATATCGGTGATAATATAGCTTTCTAACTTTGAAAGATTATTTTAAATCGGTTGTGTATTTTTGAGTTAAATCCATACAAACAAATAAACAAAAAATCAAATCTTTTCTCTCTATTATATTAGTATGGGTAGGTATAGACTAGCTGTCCTCCGTGGTTTAACCAACATTTATGATTACAGTTCGACTCGTGGTTCGTAGCGTGATGTTACACAGCCTATATTACTTTTAGATAAAATAATATGAAATAGCCCAATGAATAAGGCATTGGACTTGCAATCGAGAGGTCGCAGGTTCGAATCCCACTCATTGCACTACTGACGTTAATCCACTCCTAACACAAGCATTCTAGCTTAGCTGGAGGGGTTAACAAGAATACTAGTAATTTGAAGCCCAAATTGATAGGAATATAAAAAAAAAATGGTAATTATTATAATCGGTTTTGTGGTTTCAGAGTTTATGGATTATCAAACAAATTTAGCCTCTTTATAAAAACTATAAAGCAATTGAGTGCTACGCTTCGCTTTTTACGTTGAACGCAGCGTTAATCGCAGCATGAGATGCGTGTCATCTAGAGCTATGCAGACCGGGCTAATGATCCGCATGGTGCGTAGTCCTCTACATAACTATGTATGTAGTTTATAACTATAAACTAGTCAAGATAAGATTTCAGTCAAATCGTATTCGAATACATAATTACAAACTAGCAATATGAATAATTTCAGTAGGGTAGTCAGAGATGTAAACAGTTACAAATTGGCAGTGTAATATAATGTTTTCAGGTACTACGAGTAATGGGGCGAGTCTATTCGCGTCTACCGGGCTATATTTTCATTGTTTTTACTGCTAGTGGCTAGCGACCAGCCTGATGGTAAGTGGTAGCTGATTTTCAAGGACTTGGACAATCGTAATATTAATACTTTTAAACCTAGTTTATAAAATAATAATAATAAATTCTTTATTGTAACTGTTGTAAGTCCTGTTGTAAGTCCTGATTCCTAAACTAGCGTGAGCCGTATATTGGAAATCAGTTCCTTCCCAAAAACAATTGTTACAAAGAACATTTGGAACAAACATAGTTAAAAAAGATCTTAAAATTTGACAGTAATTCTGGCTTAGTGCCGTATGGCAAGGTTCGTGCAAAATTACACTTTTTAGAAATAAAATTTTCTTAGGTGTCGATTCGCACACAAATTAATTTAATGGGCGAAAAGCCACCTTCCTTTTCGGACAGGGTCGATTCGTACACAAAAAAATTCGATGTGTGCGAATCGACACCAAAATATGAATAAAAAAATGGGTTGATTGGTTCGAAACGTCTGATATGTCGTGATTCTTGATTGTACC
Organism: Catocala nupta; assembly: GCA_963675205.1. Lineage (NCBI taxonomy): Eukaryota > Metazoa > Arthropoda > Insecta > Lepidoptera > Erebidae > Catocala > Catocala nupta. The sequence goes on from OY776104.1 coordinate 20,923,152, forward strand.
TCTTGTTATAAGGTTACTAGATATGTGTTAGCCCCGTGTCTTCGTATGATGGTTTGTTTGTCGTCGTAGATTATGTTTAAAATATGATTGATTACCTTTTCTCGTCTTATCAGTATCGTAACATAAGCTTGAGTTTATTTTTATAGACAACTAGGTTTTACCCGTAATTTCAAACACAGATTTTGGTCGTAGGTACCTATCTATATTTAACTTTCTTTGCATGTAAGAGGCTGATTAACAAAGGTTGTTGCTGATTAATTACTTTATTGACAAACAAAACATACTTATACCAATGTTTATTATTAATACTCGACTTCTATGCAGCTTATCAAGATGAAACACTAGATTTTAAGTTAGATTTCCAGCAATAAAACTGTGAAAATCGCTTTCAAATTCGTACAGTCCTTTTGGCGTGATGAGCGCACAAACGTGCAGACAAAAAGACAAAATTTCAAAAAATAACTGTTTTGGCATTTATTTATACTAATATTATAAAGCTGAAGATTTTGTTTGTTTGGTTGAACGCGCTAATCTCAGGAACTACTGGTTCGAATTGAACTATTTATCGAAGAAGGCTATAGGCTATATAACATCACGCTACGACCCACGGGGGCGGCGCAGTAACAGTTAACGCGAGTGAAACCGTGGGCACATCTAGTGCTTTTATAAAGACACCATATATTATTTTCTTAAATATCTTCTACTAGCCTTTGGCGCAGCTCGGCCGGGTACAGTAACTTTTCTGGATGATAGGTACCACAGCGTGTATACTAAATGTCATTGTTTAACTAGTTTAGGCTTGAAAACGTAACACACAAACTAACATTCGCATTTTGTTTGTAATATTTGTTAGGATTTTCAACGTCTGTACATCCTAAATTAAAAATGATATTTTTAATATTAGTTATTCTCGAAATTCTAACTAGAACCGGTTCTTACCCGAGTTGGGCAGTGGCATCACGATTTCTGTTAGACAATTCTCAGTAAATGCCCATAGAATAACAATTACCACTCTCTTTCACATTGGAATAAAAAATACATGAAACAGACCAAAAATCGTACCTCCTCCGGAAACCAAATGCTAGTTTACGTGTGTACAATTACAGATATGTAAAAGAATAATGCTTCACTAATTACTTTTCTTTTTTTTTGGTAAATGGCAGATCCATCATAAAAGAAATTATTTCTAGCACATAAACATGAAAAGGGAATTCAAGACGTTGTCTTTGAGTAAAAAAGAAAACGTAGTTTCATTTCTGCAAATAGTAGGTACTGTTAGCGAATACGCTATCGACAAAAAACATAAATGTTTACCATTTAATCATCTCGCTAGAAATTGTTGAACGATCGATAAATATGTTTGTAGACTTCAATAGAAACTAGATAGATTCATTAGCGTCTAAATGCGCATTCGCTTCTAGAGGATAATCTCGTGGAGAAACCAACACGTCTTAGAGTTCTACATAATGTTTTCGAAGATATTACAACCTGGGTAGGCTGACATCACTGGACCAGTGTAGTGGACTATGGCATAACGCTTCTTACACTAAGAAGATGCCTGTGCCCAGCAGTAGGACAGTTCATAAACAGCGCTGATATTATATTATTAAACGTAATAGTACGTTGTATGACGGGTTTAGCGCATAAATCTTAGAGAGTAATACGCAATGCTTTCATTAAGAAAGTTGGTTGTGAAATCCAGTATAATTATAATAATTTGTACATATTATAAGCTGCCGCTTATAATTTCATGATTGAGGTCTTGATTTGGGATTCTAAAATCCTATAAGCAGCGTGGAGTCTAGATATGTTTTTAATTCTTATTTTTATTATATAAAAAATCGTGTGTCTATCATCACTATGAAAACCAAAATCACTATCAAATTTGATATGGGATGAAATAATGTAATTTTTATTTAAATACATATTTAGATTTAGGGACATTAATATATATTTAGAGAATTTGCAAAGGTTTATAATTTATATAATCGTTTCCATAATCATTTGAGAAAGTGCGATTAGAGTTAACGTCCATTTAGATCGTAACTATTTTGGCGTCTCTTGGCGTCGTTTGTTAGTACTGAACTTGGCTCCTGCTATGCCAGAAGCTGATGCTTTGTCAGGAGTCTACACAGTCATCCCGCTGCTTACCAGTATAGTAGTACTTCCTTCTTTAAACGAGGATTAAAGAGATTTTATCTTCATCGTTTGAAGAAGGACAACTCGCAAACCACCGCGGCAGGTAGTTTATTCAAGAACCTGCACATACGAGGGAGAAATGATCGATGCCAGGTAGAAAGGATAACCCTTGCTGCCGTGCTAAGAGCGTTCGATTAAAGAAGTCTGCCCACTACCCCGTCTCATACCATGACCCTGATAGGAACGTGTCAGGCAAAAAAATATTCTTTGCAAGGAAATGTATAAGATTATGCTCACTAAAACATTCCGTCACCGACTAGCAGTTCCTATAGCAGGGCGTATCGTGTTGCTTTTCGTGTCTTATACGTTCCGAACACGGTCATGGTATGAGACGGTGTAGTGGGCAGACTCGTTTAGATATATTATTGCTACACTATTACAGACTAGACATGAATAAGATTCTGCCGCGGCCAAAGCGCGGGCCGATGCAGCATTTCTGCTTTTGCTGGCTTCTGACCACCGGTACCTGACCGGTTCTCGCGCAACCAACGTAAAAAATAGTAGCAACGGTTGTATTTTTGCTCACTAGGAAAGAGTTTCTGAGACTCAGATCACTACATCTATTTTTATTATTTTGTCTAGAGTTGGCGACGCCATACTCCTCCCCTAATATTGCAAGCGATCATAGGCTAACGGTTAACATCAGCGGGCCGTAAGCTGTGCCTCTCTTACCACCTTTGTTGTATAAACACAAGTTAAGGATCTACTCTAAATTTCAGACATAATGACCATAACTCCGATAAGAACGTGCATACAAACTTATCACCGTTTAAGCAATTTTGGATCATCACCTTAGAATTCCACAGGACGAATATCATAGTGATACATGTATTGATCGCCTCGACATTGCTAGTACGCCGAGTGTTGTAATTTTGTTCCCCACACGGAACAAAAATTGTGTGGTCCACAAATAATTGTCCCGAGTCTGGAAGTTCTTTGAGTCCATTGTTTGAATATTTGTAAAGGGCCCTGCGACACAGAAATTATCCTAGTGCAGAAGAAACATTCTTTTTTTAAATTAATTGACAGTATCTACTACACTCTTTTTTATTTTTTTATTTTGCTCGTCAAAATGACCACACGCCGCCTTATGGTAAGCACTCGTGTGGTCTAAGAGCAGTGGCCTCCACATCGTCCTCATAGCAGCCGAGGCGATGTTGAGGTCTCTACTTTGACGGCCTGAGAAGGTGCTTTTTCACGCCCCGCTTAAAGGACCCAGAATTGAAGGAAGAAGGAAACACGTGCCTTGGCAGAGAATTCCATGCCTTGATCGATCGGCAGAGGTATGAGGACCCAAACTTGTTGGTACGCACTCTAGTCGACTCCACCGTGTAAGGATGGCATCTGAGCCCAGCACGCGTTGTTCTGGATAGGAAAGGGGAGGGCGGGATAGGGTGGAATAACTCTTTAGAGCACTCCCCGTGGTATACTCTACATTTGTTTAACTACAAAGGACAATCCAAGTCAAAAGATTATCTTTTTCTAATCTCAATCGCAAATATCTTATCGATAGCTATTGTTGGAAAAACCTAACGCATACGATCAGTAATGTTTTCTTACCGTATCGCGTCTGATAATTTGTATCCGTTGTCTCACAATGTTGTCTGTGTTGCCGGTCCATTATTCAGCAACATAGCTATGCTTACAGAGTAAGCGGTCTTAAAAAGAGGTATGCAGCATTGCAATATATAAGAGATAGGATGAATTAACATCATTAAATCTATCAACAGTCACACACAGTGCCAATTCAGTTGCCACAAACTTATTTTTAATCGCACTACCGGACGAAATTTGTAATCAATCTCATTCAAAAACTGCAGATTGAAATATTACGAAGTACTAACTACGTGACATTTCCATTTGTTATCATTAAATCGGTATATTAATCTGTCAATTGCTGGAGTGCCAAACATAATGACACACATCTATGTCGGCGGTGGACAGATGCTGTTCAAGACGTTAAACTTAAAAATAACTAATAAAAGAAGGCAAATACATATGGCTGGCCTGATAATAAATAATCGGTTATCAGTTCCTTCAGATAGAATTTTGATCATGGCGGCTAATTAACAGAGACTGCTAATTTCTGAACAGGAGGCACAGGTGATATTATATTGCTAAGTGTGTTTGCAAACACAAGTGCATTCTCTAACTCTCATAACCGATAGGACGGTACTCCGACACGACCATAGAGACCAGGCGCAGGATCAACAGCATCGTCAATTTACTTACCAGGTTTCAATTGAGTATTTCTTGCCTTGGCAGTAGCTACGTTGACCTTGACGGCTAGGCTAAACTTCTTAATAACTTTTTGTGGTCTGATCCGGAGATTTGAACCCGAGACCTCATGCAGAGCAGCCACAGTCGCTAACGCTGCGCTACCGAGCCAGTCAAACAAGCAAGGCAACTCTTGTAACATTAAAGGCAAAACTCAAGCGCTGCTGGCCTCCCGGCGAGAACGTGGCAGGGTATTTTATACCCTGCCCATTACTTAAACTCACATATATTTTTTATTTCGCGCTTAGCAACAACGTGACGCTCAGTAGCTGCAGTTAAGGGAGTGGGGGGGAAGGCAGTGGCGTAATCTCAGTGTTGTGCACAGAGTACATTTGTATATAGGAATATAGAGACATCACTCAATGAATTGGCGATACTAGCGCCAACTGGCGTTCGGTTCAAGCAACTTTTCCAAATACAAACATATGTGTGGGTATATAATATATCTATTATAATGATGTAGTGATTAATGAATTTTCAGACTAGCGAAGTTTATAGTTAAGTATGTGTATACTTAACTATAAAATTCGCTAGCTAAGTGAATGTACAGCATTCACTTAAAAATGAAAACCAAGATCAGGGCAAGTATGGAATTGTAAAAAATAAAACAAGGTCTTGAGTTTATTATTCAAGAGAGAATAACGGAATGATAAAATGTCAAATTTGACAACAGCTTTATCTATGTGACAGGTCCGAATCGTTCAAAAATAAATAACATTAATCAAATATGGTAAGCGATAACTTTAGAACTTCCTTTTTAAAAACAAAATTATTGTTTGATAATAGTTTTATGTATTAAAAGCTAAAACTTATTACGATAATTCAAAAATTGGTAATAAAGTGAAATTTTTAGAAACTGATTTCCCCGTCATCTAGCGGTTGTCACATGCAACTTTCAGAGTATAATACAACTAAATTGAATATCACTTAGTTATCTTATAGAAAGCCAACATGGTAACCTATATAATTTGATTACGTTATAATTCAACTGTTTTCTTCTAAGTTTTAACACCATGGTGTTGTGTGCGCCTGCGCTGGCGTTATACCTGTGCCAACCTGTCTCGGGTAAGTTTTACCCTGCCACATAGCTAGTGTATATGTTTTGAAATTTGTTTTTATTTATTTATTTAGCTTTTAAATGCTAATAACAAAGGCTTTTTTCAGTTTTCCTTCAAAATTAATAACGAACGAATCAGATTTATGTTAGAGAAAGTGCTGAACGATTCTGTCGACGAATCTAACGCTGAAGTTGGCTCTGGAACGGAGCAAGGGGCCAGTAGCTTGGAAGATAGTTGTGACGATGAAAATAGGGGTGAGTCTGATGATGAAATTCCGTTGACATTATTGAGAAGTCGCAAAACTGACTTCGGTTCATGCTGGAAGAAGTACTAGAAAATAGTTCCCATGACGCGAGCTCTGTAGAAAACAAAATTGATAGCGCTATGGAAGACCAGATAAAGCCAGTAATTTATTACGAGATGATGTTAAATATAGCTACTTTTAACGTAAATATTAGATTTCGTGAAAATCAGGGCAGAAACATGAAACGAACCGATTTCATCCGTAACTTACAATTAGCTTTAGTTTACAAACACCTGGAGCTGCGAAAGGATCAAGAAAATATTATATAAAACTCAAAATGTTCCTGGTCGTTGTGTTAGATGTTAGATGTGTAGACTGCCCGTATAAAAAGGACCGAAAGACAAGATACGTATGTGGAAGCTGTGGTAAATCTATCTGTATAGAGAATGCCACTTTCTTCTTGCAAAAATTGCACTGATTTGAAGTCCAGTTCCTAAGATGTTCCTAAAATATTTTGTTATTTTATTTTAGCTTACATAGATACTTATTTCATGACCTAACATATTTTTACGCGTTTATTATAGAAAAATTGTTTTCTTTGGTTCCGTTGTAATTTTTATGAGTGTGAATATTTTCGTTGAATTGTCATAGTGATTTGTTTCCAGTTTAGTAAAATATAAAAAAATTAAGTTGGCAGAAATGTTTTATTTCCAATATATTATAATATAGTATTATTATAATAAAACATAATATATTTTCTTATAAATTTAATTCTACTACCAATTTTGTAAACGGGTATATTATACCCTGCCACATACTTCTTGTTACATTTTTTCACCACACTCTCGCCGGGTTAAAAAATAACGGAGTGCTGCTGCCAGCGTACTTGATGCCAATTTTCACGAAAGAGACATTTATGTCTAATAACCAGCCGAAATAAAATGGCAAATCTTTTTTGAAATAGTTTTCCTCATGCTCAAAATGTCACATGAGACATTTGTATGTTTCTAGCGTACCTACTTCATGACAGTGTGAGCAATCCCACGTATGAGACTAAGGCCCGATTCCTATATTCAAGAAAGAGTAGACTTTTTTTAATACTTGAATAGGCTTGCGTTTGACCGCAATCTCACTTAATCTTAAGCGAGGTGCCGCATTAGTGCGTTGCGTTGCGTCGTCGCAACGGATCAACGTATTGTATGCCGCATCTGCACTGCGACGACTCACGACGTCGCAGTGCAAAAGGGCGATGCACGCACTGGTTTCAATCTTCATTCCACAATGCATCGGTACACTGTCCGTCGTCGCACCGGAGCTCCGACAGCGCAGCGCGGCGCACTGCCCCCACATCGTTCCTCGTCTGTCGATCCGTTAATCCGTCTTGATGAAAGAACCGGGCCTTAATGCATCTTAGCTGTCAAAATTATTTACCTATAAATTATTTATTGCGCTTGTTGTGATGATTACTTTATTAGCTTAGCTATATTATTGTCGGCCTCGATGGAGTAGTGGTTAGTGTAACCGACTGCCACGCCTGAGATCGCGGGTTCAATTCCCGCACAACTCAATCATTTGTGTGCATGAACATGGATGTTTGTGTTGGTCTGGGTGTTTCTATGTATAATATGTATGTATCTACAAAAAAGGTATATATGTATTTTTATTCATTGTCTAGTACTCATAGTACAAGCTCTGCTTAGTTTGGGCTAGATGGTGTTGTGTATATGTGGTAGAATATTATATTATATTATTAGCTTTAGCTATTACGAGGGTGCGTTTTTAAGTTCGCGGAATGGAGGGTATGGAAGGTGGTGGGGGTGCTTGTTTAGTCACTAACGTGTTTAGCAACTAATAATTAGTATATATACCGAGTATTATCATAATGAGGTCATTAGTCTTTGAACTATCGTCCCTCAAGCAACTCAATCTGGAAGAAATTGTGAAGTATGGAGAAAATCGAGTTCCGCGCCGTTATAAAGTTCCTTACCAAGCAAGGAAAAAATGTTCAAACCATTTTGGAAGAGATGTCATCTGTATACGGGGACTCTTGTCCAGGAAAAACCATGGTATACAAGTGGCACAACCTCTTTAAGCAAGGCAGGGAATCAATTGAAGACGATTCCCGGCCTGGGCGGTCTGTTGAGGTCACCACTCCAGATCTTATCGAAAAAATCGAAAAATTAATATTGGAGGATGCACGTTTGAAGAAAAAACAAATCGCAGAGATGGTTGGAGTATCTGAAACGACCATTTTCAAGGTTCTCCATGATCATCTCGGCATGACAAAAGTCAGTGCAAGATGGATGCCTAGAATGCTCACACCGCCTCAAAAACAGAAGCGCGTCGAGTGTTCGCGTGCGTTTTTGAGCCAGTGTAATGAAGACAAGGATGGTTTTTTGGAGCGAATTGTTACTGGGGATGAAACTTGGGTTCATCACTATGAACCTGAGTCTAAACAAGATTCCATGCAGTGGCATAAAAAGGGTACACCACCGCCTAAGAAATTCAAGGTGTCGCAATCGGCGGGAAAGCTCATGGCGACAGTTTTTTGGGACACAGAAGGAATTTTGTTGGTTGATTACAAAGAAAAAGGTGTTTCCATAACCGGAGAACACTACGCTTCAATTTTAGAGCAGTTAAAAGAGGCAATCAGAGAAAATAGAAGAGGAAAATTGACCAAAGGTGTCCTGCTCTTGCACGACAATGCTCCTGTTCACAAGAGTCGAGTTGCGTTGGCTGCTTTGCACAAGGTGGGCTTCGATATCATTGATTACCCACCTTATAGCCCAGACTTGGCTCCCAGCGACTATTATCTCTTTCCAAATCTGAAAAAAGAGCTTCGAGGAAAGAAATTTTCAACCGATGAAGAAGTGAAGGATGCAGTTTCGGCGTATTTTTCAGAGAAAGACAAAACATTTTTTATGAAGGTATTCATAAGTTAATTCATAGATCTGAGAAATGTATTAGGGTTTCAGGTGAATATATTGAAAAGGAAAAATAATTTTGTAATATTATTTCATCCCCTTCTATTCCATTCCGCGAACTTAAAAACGCACCCTCGTATTTGTTGGCCGAACGTTTCCTTACTGTACTTTTAAATCACGTTACTAATTATATTTCACAATTGTACAAGAAATTGTTGAAGGGGTTATAGGCATAGGATAATGAAAGACACAAAGGTAAAGAAAATAAAATGTCATGTTTATGTGTGTGCGTGCTTGCGTGCGTGCATGTGTGGTTGTATATACATGCACTTACTTGCTGTTTGATCAACGATTTGAATGAATTTTCAAGTATATCGCTTTATAAACCCACTAAAGTAGCTATCTTTAAGGTCATATTTAAATGCTAAGTACAAAAATTTGGCAAAAATCCAGCCCAAGAGTCTACTTAAAATATGTGGACGTATTTCGTCCCTCTCTCATTACCTACGCGAGAAAGTGATAAACTGCGATTCAAATAAATAATTCAACAACCGTCTACACAGGGCCGAATTATAACAGAATAATAAAAAATACAACATTTCATTTGGACAAATAATCTGCCTATTAACCTTCTTAATAACGTAATAAATAAGATGAGGACATTAATATCTGCAGGTTGATTTATAACGTTACATTACAAACTGTACCTTTAGCATGCGAACATGAAAGTATTTGCCAACAAAAAGATATATAGGAGGCGCGAAACACCGCTTTGTGTCCACATGATGAACCGCCATCGTTAAAATACAAAGGAATTATAATTGATGTGTTTTTATTTTTTAATCCAAGAATGAGGCAAATAACGTATTAGAAGATATCACCCTTTTTCACATACTAAGAAATCTATCACGGAATAATAATGAAGATTGTCTTGCTGGCCCCGTGACCTATCTAATTTTTAGTTTCAGTTTTAGGCCTTATCGGCTAGGGCAGTGGTCGGCAATCCGCGGCTCTGATTTCTCGGCTGCGGCTCTTTGACTTTATCTTGCTTTAGAAGTATGATACTAACTTATTGTTAATTAAACTAAGACATTTTTGACAAAGGCAAGGTCGAGAGTGTTCTTTTAATCCTAATTATTTCCGCAATTATATCTTCTGCTAAAGCAAAGCTTAAGTTAACAAATGACTCTTAGAATAGATTTTAATTGCGTATTATCTATATTTGGCTCTTTTGGTCGACAAGGTTGCCGACCATCGGGCTAGGGGATAGTACTTTTCAATTATATTAGTTTTCAATACTGTGAGTCTAAAATGTGTCCAGTAATATTTGTTCTATTAACTTGTCAATTGTTGGTATGCTAGTTATAATTGAAAATCTATAGCGTCCGGCCGCCACGGGAACTACATCAAAGCTAAGTGTGATGTGTAATACACTTCTGCCTTTATGATACTGATAGTGAGACGTATGTATATAATACTTTTCCCCGCGGTTTCACCCGCGTAAGTCCCGTTCCCGTGGGAATATCGGGATAAAACCTATATGTAAATCCAGGTCTCCAGCTATCTACATACCAAGTTTCATCGCAATCGGTCTAGTAGTTTTTGCGTGAAAGAGTAACAAACATACATACATACATTCATCTTCACAAACTTTCGTATTTATAATATTAGTAGGACTATAGTACTCTTTATAAATTGGTCATATATTCTCATTTCATCACTAAAAGCAATTAAAAGTAAGCGTCCGTGGTCTCCAATCCCAGCAATGTATCATTATGTTTTTAATAAAAATAGTATGCTACAAAATAAGAAGGTGTGTAATGAACTATTCATTAGGTTGAATAGATCGGCTTTTGAGTAGTAAAAACCAAATAGTAAATTGTCTAGGCGAAAATTTGTCTTGCCGCGATAATGACCAGCATTGCTTTTTAAGAAAATAAGTAATTATTCAATAAAGGTTTGCCGTTTTTAGTAGACGTTACTTTTTTTATTGAATTTGGTAAGGATTTATCCTATCGTGTACATGCAAGTTGATTCAAAAGTGACTTTGAAGATGAGACAATATAACGAAAGGAAAATCATCGACGGCCCTTGTTATTTGCCACTGTCGCGTACGCCGGCATGAAACAAAGATTGTACAACGTGATCGTCACTTCAGACGGTGGTCTATAAATATAGACATGAGTAACATACACCCAAACATTACAAGACACACTAACATTCCGGATGTCAGCTCGCTCTGGTATGCAATACTTGGTGTGGCGATTCGCCAGGACTGATGAAGCGAAATGGCCGAAGCATATGTTCTACGTCTTACCAGTTCGTTTCACTTATAATTCTAAAGTTTTCTTTTATGCATCTATACTGTATAACTGTATATATTTTTTAAGCTGACGAGCACGCCTTTCGCCTGATGCTAAGCAGGTACCGTGACCTATAATCACATACAATATCAAGGCTAAATCTCACGCGAAGACGACTCTAGAGAAAAGGAAGTACAACTTTTATAAAATGCAACTATCGCTCTAGGAATTATTCCTGTGTCACGGGGAACTTTACAAACGTTCAAGCAACGGACACAAAGAACACTTAGACTCGGCACAGCTATTTGTAAATCACACAATGTTTGTGTGATTGTTTTGTCCCGCGTGTGCGACATCCTTATCATTTGGTGCAGTAGCTGGCTGGGCGACCACGTAAAACACTACGCCATTCGTGTAATTAAAAAGTGAGATAAAGAAAAATGGAGATATGTCAGCCGAGACTCACATCTATCGGATGCAACGCGTTGTTAGTCTTATTACTCTTACGCACTTTAATGTAGCAAGGTGTTACTTCTCTGTCGAGGAGAGTCGGTTCTTTCATAGAGTCCGAAAACCGGCGGAAGGGTATGCCTTTTTTCCGGTCAGCGACATAAGTCAATAAACATTTGTGAGATTTTAAATTGATTTATCATACACAAGAATGGTAGTTATTGTAGTAACAGTTAATTAATTATTACTATCGAACAATAATAAACAAATATTCGTTCATAAAAAAATGATTTTTTTTTTATGTTTAGCAGCGACATAAGTAATGTCGCTGCCTGTACTTCCATGGATTAAACGGTTTATTTATACCATTTGAAAATTAGCTCAAGAGCTGATTATCGGTATCTTCAAAATGGGTGATGAACAGTTGTCGCATTTGTCCATATACCTAAGACATGCGGCGATATCACTTTTCCACCAATTCGAACAGACATTGCGCGAAATGTAAATACGAGATGATTGGCAGCACCCAGTGCCATATCACAATATTTATAATACAAGCAATAGGTATTCTAGATTTCTGACGTAACAATAGTAACAATTTAAGACTTGACAGACATCGTGATCAATTCTTTAGAGCAACAAATTGAATTATAGAGTACACACATTATATCTTTGGTGATCGGTAATATTAACGGGTCGCTTTCAAATAAATACTTAGATCTTATAAGCGTGCTAATTAAAGTGCACTTTAAATGTTTAATCAATGATTTACAAATGCACAGGCATGTTCTGTTAAAAAATTCTCATTTGCAGCCTGGATTTAGGAAGTTAGCAAAATGACCTTGTACTTCAGAAGCCTTTGATCCTGAGCTTAAACAAAGACTCGAGAGTGTTGCTTTCTGAGGACGAACGGATTATGTTCCTGATCTTCGTTAATAACCCTTTCACCCACCAGTGGTAAAGTCCAGTGGGTAGACGGGTCGGGATTCGATCTCTCTGGTCTTGTTGGATTGCCGTCCCTTAGGATTATTAGAGTTAGGAAGCGCACTTTTGTGTGCAGGTGTGACCGAGATTCAGTCTAGAGGATCTACTTAAGGCTCTGTAACTTGGTAAATTTGGTAGGATCCAAATTCAGTTATAGCACAAATTGACAGATTCTATTTTAAGCTTTATTCCTGTAAGGTATTCTTCATAGATAGGTTTGCCCACCAAATATATGAACAATAATAATAACAAGCAGCGATAGCCCAGTTGGAGACAGTTGGACTGCTCCGCGTAGGTCTTGAGTTCCATCCCAAGGAGAGTTTCTCTGACTTTTCGAAGTTATGTGCGTATTAAATAGTTATTATCGTTCGCTTTAACGGTGAAGGAAAACATCGTGGTACCCTTCTCATATTGAGAGGAGACCCGTGCCTAGCAATGGGACAGTTTAATATAGGACTGATATTTTAATGATAAGCAAACAATTTTCCAGACGATCCATTTATATCGGTGCCATTTCCACGAGCGTATTGGAATCGGTTGCCGGTGTTACCAGACGCCACTGATTACTAACTATGTTCAAAGCAACTGGTGTCCGACTTCCACTACTTAGTTCAAACCAGTTCTAAAATCTTTTCTAGCTTTAATAGTACGTACTGCGACTGATGAAGATAGGTAAAATAGGTTAGGTACGTATATTTTTTTATTTAAATCAAATATTCACATTACACAAACTTTGAAGTTATTATAAAATTTAAAATACCTCCGACACAAAATCATTTGATACCCATATTGAAGGTGTTTTCATTCGCCATTTTGTGGTGGCGGCCATCTTGAATTTGAAATGTATCATAGTGTATAGTATTCTACTAGTCAAGCTTTTTCATTTAATACTCATATTGAGGGAGTTGTGAAAAATAATTAATCCGCCATTTTGTGGCGGCGGCCATCTTGGACCAATTTTCATCAAACATAACTAAGAACACTCCCGACTAATTCACCTTTCAAACAAAAAAACAAAATTAAAATCGGATCATCCGTTCGGGAGCTACGATGTCACAGACAGGTGTGTCTGTCACACACACACACAGACACGTCAAACTTATAACACCCCGTCGTTTGTGCGTCGGGGATTAAAAAGATTTGTTGAAATCTACTCATAAATAAATAAGATACAAGCGATTCAAATCAGGTGGTAGAGATAGTTGTCATATGGAAGAAAAGGGATGCATGAAACAAATTATGTCGTAGCCGCTATTTAAACGCTGCTGTCCGAGGGAGATAGCGAGATTATATCCTTAAATCCAGGTTTATAATATTAATTACTTCCTTATAACCGATTTATTTACTGTTTTTTTTATTGCTATTTGCTCTTGTATATAAAATCTTGTAAAAATCAGACATAAGCAACCTATCGCTGTAAAAAGAAACTCGTTTGTACCGCAATTTGTGTTCCTGGCATAAACTTTCTATCTGCAATGCACTTGGATTAGTAAAGAAGAAAGTTTATGCTTGGTAACATCAAGAAGTGGACAGGAATGACGAGTACGGGTGGTTTGAGCAGACTATAAAACCAGTACGTATTTTTCACTACATGTATAAATCGAATTTTTCTTACGTTTATCGGGAAGTCATACACAAAAATTAAGCTTAACTAAACTTTAACTACTATATATGGACTTTATCGCGGTATATTAAAAAACCAGGAATTAGATATTTAAAATAATTAAATGTAAAATATACTTTCTTTAGCGTTTCGCTTTACAGCAGCCATTATCACGGGGAGACTAAGAGGTATAATTATTTTAAAGTACCCTAATATAATTTAATTCATGGCGCTTCTATTGCCGAGCTGAAGGTATCATGAAGTCTTGCTGTGTACCTATAACTCTTTAGAGTTGAACAGAGTACAATTAAGAGAGTCGACCGTTGACAATATTAAGGCTACGGTACAAAAAAGCACGGGGTAGATACCAACCTCTTACGAGCTATATTCGTAAGAATATAAACACAGTTACAGAGTTCCTCCGCTAAGAGGTCCGGCAGCTCACATTTTCTTGACATTACTTTTTTTATCCAACAGACTGCAATGCAGAGGGTCTCGGGTTCGAACCCACGTCGCGCACCTCTGACTTTCGGAAGTTATATGACTTTTCGAAATTATGTGCGTATTGATTGACAATTATCGCCTGCTCCGTGCCTCGGAGAGCACGTTAAGCCGTCGGTCCCGGCTGCCATGAACATCTATGGCAGTCGTTATTGGGAAGTCAGTGCCCTATAATATCCTGACGCTGGTCAAGCCTTACGGTATCGTTAGCCTTCGAATTGCGGAGGTCAGGTGGCAGGCGCTCCGTGTAAAAACTGATATCCAGTCAAATCCGGTTAGACCAGAAAAACCGACCCTAAGGGACTTGGTAATAATAAAGGCTAAGGAGAAGACGTTTTTTATCCCATCTCTAATTATTTTTTATGCTGTTTTGACACCTATTGCTTAGTATCATATAATTTTCCAATTTACCTTAAGATATACACAAAACCAATTAGGTTGGTAGGGAATCTTTTTATTTTACCTTTAATATGTCCAATTAAATTTAGATAGGTATATAGTCTAGCCGGATTTAGCTGGATATCAATTAAACTATGGTGCAACGATCATCAGACACTATCTAACGGATCTTTTCGGATTACACCATTAAATCTGATTCATTATACGCATACATTTAACCAAATGGCTATGTTAATCGTGTTTTTAATACATTATGATAAGTTTTGATTAAGATTAGCATAGTTTTTATTTTATCATCCAAGCGTCAAAGACTTGCTTGGCACTGAATACATTGTTTGCTAAATAGACGGCGCAATCACACAAACACATCAAACATCAAACACATCAAATACCACATCTAATTAGCAATAAAACGTAGTGTAGGTCGCAATACATGTTTCAACCTTCTTTTTATTCTTTATGAACAATATTTTAGTTAAGGTTCTTCAAAACTGGCATTATTAACACGCTTTTATTAGCTGGTATGTATCTGTGAATCTATGTAACGGAATCTTTGAACGTGATTTTCACCTCTTTCAAACCGACGGATTGATTTGAAACTTTGCACACTTATCGAGGACTGATGACAATACAATAATTTAGAAGAAAAATAGATTAGAAAAATAAAAATAAATAATAGTTTAAAAAACTAAAAATGACGCTGGGGTGCTTTCTAAGATATTTTGATACCCCACGCTTTTTTACATTAAAATTATTAGGTAAATTATTCTCTACCTTTTTTAATAAATCGTGTTTTTTAAACTATTATTTATTTTATAACACGTGTGGCTGCAATATACTGGTCGGCAATAAAAGCCATATGTCATATCTTACATGGGGCTATGCAAAGAATTATGTTTGGAATGATTTTAAACGACTGGCGTAGTTGTTTAAGTAGTCGCCTCGCCACGCCACTGCGCCGAGTGTTGTAGGTTCGAATCCCACACGAGACAAAAATTTGTGTGACAAATGGTTGTTCCGAGTCTGGATATTCTTTGTGTCCGTTGTTTGAATGTTTGTACAATACCCCGTGATACAGGAATTATAACTAGAGCGAGTAGTATTTAAAAATAGAAAATATAATAGCGCTGTTCGGGCCATAGTTAAAAATATTGCAGCTATATATTCCAGAATATATTGGCTCTAGAAGCCAGTTTCTTGTATGTCGTGTACAAGTTCAGGTACAACCTTTACGTCTGGTATTTTGATCCGTTTATAGTTTTATGTGTGCTAACAAAATCGTGAAGGCACTAAATACTCGATCACGGCATCCCAAGGTGAATCACCGTCCTTTCGAATTGCTGCCGAGATGAATACGAATATGAAAGGATGTATCAAGTACAGTCAGCCAAAAATGTGGTCTACCACCCTACGGTTTAGATTCATTTAAACGTCAAGAACCAACAAGGTCGATTTGCCCTTGCAATAATAATATGACAGTGCCCATTGCTCTCTTTATCATATTATATTTACGTCATGCCATTTGTCAGTTTTGAATTAATCACAGCTAACAACGACTCGCCTCTTTCTCTCACCTCCGAAAAGTTAACCTTAGCGATAATTAGATCTCACAGAAACTTTTGTCAAAACTGATAGACCACTTTATTGACCGACTGTACTTTAGTTTGTGTTACTGACGATGAAACTTCTGGGAAAATGACACTGGTTTGATAAATCCGGGTGTGATGGTGCTAAATAATATATATGTATTAGGAGTTTACAGCTTGTAACGGATGCAATCATTTAACGTTTTGAGTTGCAGCGGCACACAGATGGCCAGACAACAGATTTTAAATTATGTCTGGTATTCTATGACAAATTAAAGTATCAGCCCTGTATTAAACTGTCCCACTGCTGGGCACGGGTCTCTTTTCAGTATGAGAAGGGTTAGGCCAGGATTAACCACGCTGGCCTAGTGCGGGTTGGTAGACTTCACATATCTTCGAGAACATGTAGAACTCTCAGACATGCAGGCTTTCTCACGATATTTTCCTTTACCGTTAAAGCAAGCGATAATTAACTATTTAATACGCATATAACTTCGACAAGTCAGAGGTGCGTGCCTTGGGTTCGAACGCAAGACCTCTGCGTGGCAGTCCAACGGTTTCCCACTAAGCTATCACCGCTGTTGATTTTCATTTTTTATGTGTAGGAAAATTACACCTAAACTTTAAAGCTTAAGAGCTTTGGATCCTACTTAGCTAATGACATAATTTATAATTTCATCAGTGCAAGTTTGTATATACTGTTAAAATCTTACAATACCAGGAAACTTGCATTCTTCCATTCCTTTATGCTACTTCTAATTTTAGTTCTTAAGTGATTCCAACTCACGACAATATATTGATTCACAGATTCTTTAACCAGCTTTGTTTTCACAGGCTTAAAATATTTTCGCTACGTTTGTTTTAATAACATTGTCTGTCCAAATTCCATAAAAACGAGACAACCGACCCAAAGCATTCTAAATTCTGTATTCATATAGTAGAAATTCGTGAAATTTGATTGAATTTTCGTGAATGATGTGTCTGCCAGTTCAGTGGCTTGGGTAGTAATAATAATATATTAATATTCTACAACTTACACCCAACACCATCTAGCCCAAACTAAGCAGAGCTTGTACTATGGGTACTAGACAATGGATAAACATACATATATACTTTTTTTTTGTAAATACATACATATTATACATAGAAACACCCAGACCAAGACAAACATCCATGTTGTTCATCACAAATGTTTGACTTGTGCGGGAATGGAACCCGCAACCTCAGACGTGGCAGTCGGTTACACTAACCACTACGCTATCGAGGCCGACATTAGACTAGTATTATAACGTAGTAACGTCAGTTCGTAAAAACTTTCCAAGGGCATTGGTGCGTCTGTATAACATATTAAGCAAGTTATTCCTGCGCATTAAGCGCATTACACTAGCTTTTGACCGCGACTCCATACGCGTGAAATTTGTAAGCAAATTTCTTACTTTGTATACAGGGTGTAAGGTAATTAATTGATAACCTTGAAATGTCTTATAGTAGAACTGAAGGCCGTTCAGAAATTTGAAAATAAAAATTAAAAAAAAAGAGTGTAAGTGTAGTGCAAGCTATTATAGCATAGCATACTTTTGACTGTCTATCTATTAGCATAATTAGTGTTTAATAATCAAATAACAAAAAACCGATGGATTTCATTCATTTATGGTCGTAGTATACAAGAAAGTTATACATGGTAATTAAAAAAAAACCACTATCTACGTTAGTAGTTAGGATAGATTTTATTTCATATTTTTTTCTGAACGGCCATCAGTTCCACTATAAGACATTTCCAGGTTATCCATTAATTACCGGACACCCTGTATACAAGAAGAAGCTAATCTACACACATAATACTCGACTTAAGCGTATTAAGACGAAACATGCACCAGATTTTAAGTTAGACCTTCAGCAATACAGCTGTCAAAACTGCATTTAATTTCATGCAATTCTAAAATTAATTGTTTTGGCTTCAATAACTCTTATAAGGACCATTCACATAATTATTTGTTAAATCCTAGTACACGCATCGACCAGTTACAATTTAATTATATGTATAGGTCATATTTATAATATGTAACATATGATAGTTTTACAAGGCAATCAGTAGGCCGACGTCTCGCCGGTAGATCGATATCTAACCGAATCGAAACGATTAAATACACAGCAGGAGGCTTAAGGTTTTAAATAAGGCAAGTTTGAGGTGTGATTGTTAAAAGTATCATGTCGTACAGTTATAATATTTACAATTAAAAAAGCGAAAGCGTTTATAGTAGTTTGCTTAACACTTGTTTTAGTTATCGATGCCTATTTTATTAAAAAATCAAACCAGATCAAACTCAAATATTTAATGTATGTGTAGCTAGCATATTCACATTGAAATCAAATCAATATCAAAAATAAATTTATTCAAGTTAGGTTACAAGGTAACACTTATGAATGTCAAAGTTACACTAAATTTTTCCTGTGAATTTACATTTACTGCCACGTTCAGCAAAACAGGGGTGTAGGGCTCATGAGAAGAATTGGCAAGAAACTCATAACCACTCTTTTTAATCGCCAAATATTCAAAATCTTTCGTTTACAAATCATAACTGTAAGGTGCTGCAACCATATTCATGAACTATTACTGAACATACTCAAGCATTTAATTGCTTCGCTCGCTCGGAAACAATACTTTTTCTGGATTAAAAAGTACCGTATATCCATTCCTGTACCTGAAAACGTGAATCCGCCATTTCATGATGATCGGTCGATTAGTTAAAGTGTGAAAACGTAACAAGGAAACTCACATTTGCATTTACAATATTAGTTAAAATACGACATGTATTACACCCATATTTAGCCAAGTGCCTACCCTTTCGGAATTGTAGTCGTCTGACTATGTAAATATACAGCGGTAACATACATAAATCTACAATCAAAGTTCCTATTAATTGAATCTTAATTAGGCAAAGCGACTGCGATGCGACCAAGAACTATCTAGGCCTCTGTTATTAAATTTAGTTACGAATGTGGATAGCTGTGTCCTAGAACGTATACTAAGATTGTTAGACACTAACATACAAATGAATACAGACATGAAGGGCATAAGACACAACGAAACTTGTGACTAGGGCTGTCAGATTACTGTCTTGAAAGGAGACGTACGTAAATTTATTTATTTTAGTGATGGTAGATACCAGCGATAGCTCAGTGGGGAGACCAACAGACTGCAATGCAGAGGGTCTCGGGTTCGAACCTACGTCGCGCACCTCTGTCTTTCGAAAGTTATATGACTTTTCGAAATTATGTGCGTATTGATTTACAATTATCACCTGCTCCGTGCCTCGGAGAGCACGTTAAACCATCGGTCCCGGTTGCCATAAACATCTATGACAGTCGTTATAGGGAAGTCAGTGCCCTATAATATCCTGACACTGGTCTATCCGTATCTTACCTTTAGCCTTCGGGTTGCAGAGGTCAGGTGGCAGCCGCTCCGTGTAAAAACTGATATCCAGTCAAATCCGGTTAGACTAGAAAAGCCGACCCCAAGTGACTTGGGAATAATAAAGGCTAGGGAGAAGAAGAAGTGATGGTAAATACCGCTCCACGAACCAAGCCCTGTAATACGGGAGAGTTGACAAACAATTGACAGTGTCTGACTGTTAATTAATTAACGGACACAAAGTACAATTGGACTAAGAATAATTATTTGTGAATCATACAAAAAATTGTCCCGTATGGGTTACGAACTTGTGTCGTGATAAAGTCGATGATCTTTGACACAATGGGAAAAGCACTGGCCCTCGTATCAGTGTACAAGAGATTTTTGTGATAAGAATCGGGCATTAACGCGATCATGCTCATATCTTTAAATAATATTATAATAATATCAGTCGTGTATATAAACACATCCAATGCTGGCCACGGGCCTTTTTCGATCTGTGGCCATACCGTTTTTGTACTGAAAAAAGGCCTGTGCCAGCAGACAGTTTATATACCCAGTACGGTATGGCAAATTTCATAAATCTTACACACAAATTTCTGTCATACAGTTTTTCTCACTATGTTTACCTTCACCGTTAAAGCGAGCGATGAATACTATTTATTAACCTCTGAGTCTTCTCCGAAGAGGTTAATGAAAACACTATGTGGGTCTGTGTGTCTGTCTGTTACTGACAGGCATAGCTCCGGAACCACTGGACCGATTGACTTGTAACTTGTTGTGCAGACACCTTGGGGTCATCCCTGGGTCGAGTTTGGGCCCTGTTGATCAAAAGACCCCCGAGACATGGTGGTCACAAGGTCATAAGGTCAGGGGATATCCACCAACAGAGTGATTTGGAAGTCCAAAGGAGAGGTTTTTGCCCAGCAGTGGGACATTACAAAAAGCAGATATAAATAAAAATGTCACATGAAGACGAAGAGGTTGTATCCTGGGTTTTTACACCCATCTCGTTATAATATAATACACATAAAACTTTGGAAAGCCAGAAGTGCGTGCCTTGGGATGGAGCTCAAGACCTCTGCGTGGCAGTCCAAGGGTCCTCAAGGCTGTTGCTGCTATGACAGTATCTACATACCTTCTAGAATACTTGACGTTTGGAACAAATTGCATGGGTGTGGTCACAAGCATATCCAGTTTCCTTGTAACCACGCCTGAACACATTAACCTATTTTGATTACACAAACCATACAACACGAAAGTATGGCAGTGATTATATGACGAGCTATATGAACTTTTTTTCTTATATATCTGGTAAGCGATAACCCTGTTAAAAGGTCACGTATATCCGTACAACGTACTGACAAAACAAGCCGTCCATTCAACAGTTTCACTTCGATACAAGACAGACGTAAGCGCGACACGACGCGGACTCATGCGCAATGCGCTTGCGCATTTATAAATTAATTGAGTTTATAGACGTCTGAGCACAATGATGATTAGTGAGATCTTTTAGAGCATATTAGTGTGAAGGTAGGCCAGTTTTGTATTAAAATATCGAGCATTGCTCCTTTCCTCAAAGTCAAAAGTATGTTTATTCATATAGGTCACAAAATAACACTTCTGAACGTCAAAGTTAACATTTACATTTACCTGCTACCATGTTCGGCAAAACAAGGGCGTAGAGGCGTCGGGCGTACCGATGAGAAGAACTGGCAAGAAACTCACGTCTACTCTTTTCAATCGCCAAGTTAACAGTATCGTATATTTTACAAGTTTTTTCTATAAGGAGTTGCAACCATTGAACCACTTCCTTTCTTGTTAAGATATGCCGGCACTAGGGATCTTGGATGAAGTCCTGTTTGTCGGAGGATTTTACATAACATACTATTATGGGCACAAGGCATACGCAGACTCGGAATAAATTAATCGACCATGCAAGTAATAAATAGTCCCGCTGAAATTAAACAGCTTTATACGGATTTTGTCGATTGAAAAATAATTACACTTCAAACCATTGAGACAACTACCATCTTAGTGTCCCCGTGAACATGGCTGCTGTAGAGCACCCAAAACGACGGAGAAAAGTGTAAACTTCAACTTTAATTTCAATGTATTACATTCGCGTAAACGTCAGACAATATTATGTAATAGTCCCGTATGAAATATGAATCCAGTTATTAACTATTTGCGAATTACACAATTTTTTGACCCGTGTGGCATTCGAACTAAAGACACTCGGCGATTGGCCAGGTGACCAGTGAAACAACTACAAGATACCTGCAGTAATTCGATCTTAGCATAAAAAGGCATATTAAAATACACCTTCATATACTAAACTATTATATTTTTATTAATTTGTGTGTAATCAACAATTAAATTGACCTTGTTAGTCATGATCGAGATACGTAAATCATCTCTATATAATCCAACTCGCAGTAAGACCTCTCAGTCTCCATTCACTCGAGGAACGATAACAATTTGTCAACTTACTGATATCAAACTATCATTACGCTAAATTGCTATCAATTCAAAACTGGTCAGCCATTGGTCGGTAACGTCGGCTTCCATTAAAACCGATGTCTTTGGCCAATAGAGCGCCTCTGGACACGTGACATGTTGTTCAATAAGTCTGAACTGTTGCTTGCGCCGAGGATTTATTTTTATTGTTTTGTCTAGACTTAAATAAGACTAATGAAGGCTGGAAAATAGTGGCACTTTTATATGAATTCTGTAACACTTTAATATCGTAACAGTGGAAATAATACTATGATATGTGATCTTTCTTTAATTTTATTTTTGTTTCATTTTTCACTGCATGTTATTATTAACTTAAAAAATTCTTAGTTATTAGGTCTAGTATCTTTGTTTTTATTTGTTGTGTGTATAAATAATGTATTATGTGTGAAGACTTGTTATAAGCAAACTTATTATGTTTAAATATTAGTCTGTAATCTTGTTTAAAAAATAATAAATATTATAGGTTCGTAATGGCAGTGCTATTGTGGACCTTTGCTTGTTAGATATCTTAGTTGTATAATAACTGACTCTGAATACCACTGTTGTGCTTGCGTTCGATTCCCAGACCATGAAAACTGCTATTGAGAATCCCTCAAGAAATTCTGCATCAC
Organism: Catocala nupta; assembly: GCA_963675205.1. Classification (NCBI taxonomy): domain Eukaryota; kingdom Metazoa; phylum Arthropoda; class Insecta; order Lepidoptera; family Erebidae; genus Catocala; species Catocala nupta. The sequence continues at coordinate 20,946,223 of OY776104.1, forward strand.
GGCATCTGGTTCTGTACCCTGTTATTTGAGACATTCTCAAAAGTAGCACGGAATCTGAGTCTGTGATCGGAAGACGGCTTGTACTTTATTACGTGTGACCTACAGTCACAGTTTGTGAAATGAGGGTCTCATACACCTCTGCCTACCGCTTTGGAAATGTAAACGTATGTAGTAGCCTATGTAGATTACGGAATACTATATTTACTTATTACCAACTAGCTGAGCCGCGCTACTTCGTCTGCTTCATATAAGAGAATAATCAATGTTTTTGCAAAAAAAAAATTCAATTCGAAGCAATAGTTCCTGAAATTAGCGCGTTCAACCAAACATACAAATTCTTTAGCTGTAGGTATAATATTAGTATATAATATTGAAAGTCGCCGACACGATTTTATAACGTGTTAAGTAAAATGCATAACATAAATGCAGATCATATGACAGCAGTCACCTTTCATTATGACGTCAATCCTAATCCTATCCTAATTCTAAAACTAATATTATAAATGAGAACATGAGTTTGTTTGTTTGTTACGCTTTCACGCCTAAATTACACGACCGATCATAATATTGTCTTATGTTTATTACGCGATGTATTCATCCCCTATTTATCTCCCCGTGATCATGGCTGCTGAAAAGCAACCGAAACGACGGGGAAAATGTAAAATTAAATCTAAACAGTTAGTATAATTTAAATAGCTTAAATTGAAGTAAACAGTAACTAGTAAAAGTCTTTAACTATAGTAGTTTAAAGTTTCAAAATTATGTTATAATAGTGTTTTATATAAAATAAACAACGCGATAAAATCCGTATAAAGTTTGTTTTATTTCAACTAGCGTTCGCCTAGTGCTCGAAATTCGACCAAAGTTTGCCTGTAAGATATTTCTGAAATATGTCATTATAATTGATATGTGTAACCATAGTTACGCGCTTCGACTGCGTGTGTCAAATGCATGGTTGTGTGCGTGTAGTGTTTTTTCATTAATTTAATGTATTTCTAATGCATATTTTATATAAATATTAAGATTCGTCACTCCTTCTCCATATAAACTTTAACTGTGCCAAATTTCATACTCCTCCGTCCGCGCAGTTTTCGTAAAAAGGGGTACAAAGTTCTTGCTTCACGTATTAATATATAGATACACGACCGATCGTTATGAAATTTCGCTTGAACGTTGTCATAGGAACAAAAAGGACATAAGATATCTTTCATCCAGAAAAATACCGATACTAACCTAAACCTACATTTAAAAAAAGATGTAGTATCTCCAATCTCAGCACTAGATTCGCATAGAGAAGAGAGCTACGATAACTAATGAAAGCCCCTCTCAATAACATAATAAATTAAAATTTTAAAAACCCCTGACACACTGTTCGTTTTAATACCCATATTGAGAGAGTTGTGAAAAACAAAATGTAATTAGCCATTTTATGGCCGCTAGCCATCTTGGATTTGAAATTTATCATAGTGTATAGTATTCTACTAGTCAAGCCCTTTCATTTGATACCCATATTGAAGGAGTTGTGAAAAATATGTAGGTACTCCTCCATTTTGTGGCGGCGGCCATCTTGGACCGATTTTCATCAAACATAACTAAGAACACTAAAAAATTCCGACTAATTCACCTTTCAAACAAAAAAAAACAATATTAAAATCGGTTCATCCGTTCGGGAGCTACGATGCCACAGAGAGACACACACACACACAGACACGTCAAACTTATAACACCCCGTCGTTTTTGCGTCGGGGGTTAAAAATTAGACTGAAAGTTAGACAACACAGTGGCTTATTGTTTTAGGACAGATCGCCATGACGCAGATATAGTAAAACATAAAAGAAATCTAAGCTGGCGTACATTTCCGCGAGCAGTCTAGTACAATATATATAATATTGCAGGTGTAAACGAATATACGATGACGTCAAATTGGTTATCATAAGTATCGGTATACTAATTAAACTGTAGGTTTAATCGTGTTAATAATACACTCTATCGTCTACAATAAAGGTGTATTATAGATGGGATATAATTACATTTCAAATCAAATCAAATCCATATCCAGGTGTACATATAAAAACATAGGTATGTCCTGCGGTTAAGCATACAACATTTATAAATTTAAACAAAGAAATAACGAAAACATGCTTATTTTATATAACTAACAACGTCAGTACCTAATTAGTGTTGTCATTAAGGAAATTTTGGATCGTGTAATATACTTTTACAATCAACCAGTTATGTAAGTTGTTTTTAAATATTTTAGTTCTGGAATGTTCTATATCTGAGTAAGTACTTTATTATATATCTTTGATGCCATAGCGAAGAAACTTTAACCAAATAGAGCAGTTTTATCAGGCACAGTAGAAATGAGTATTTTTACTAAGAAAAAGTAAATATAAAGATCTATGATACTTTAACGTAGCTTTGTCTATACATACATAAAATGCACAATCCCCACAATTCGGGATCGATTACCGCACAAGTCCAACATTTGTGTGCATGAACATGGATGTTTGTCTGGGTGTTTCTATGTATAATATGTATGTATTTACAAAAAAAAAAATGTATATATGTATGTTTATCCATTGTCTAGTACCCATAGTACAAGCTCTGCTTAGTTTGGGCTAGATGGTGTTGTGTGTAAGTTGTAGAATATTATATTATATTATATATATATTATAATTAGATACCTATTACCTACATCCATTAGATGACCACCGCTTAAGCTATGAAAGTCGTAGTATGTGTACAACAACGACTTCATAGCAGTGCAGTGCAGTGTGCACACATGTTTGACCGAGCATGTGATCTGTAATCACGAATACATAACCACGTGATAACGATATATTTACTAGTAATAGAAAGTGTTATTAATACTAGCGGTCCCGAAGTGGTTGAAATTCAACCATAATCTATTTAAATTTTAAGTTGATCGTTATTAAGATTTTATTGTTTATAACTATATCCTTATAATCACATTTCATTTAGTCACCTTGTTGTACAATATCTTTGCCTATTCCACATACATAGTATGTAACCATAGTTACGAAGAATTCTATGACATCAGCCGAACAACCCCGAAATATTACGAACGCGATTCGACTGCTTGTGTCAAATGCATGGTTGTGTGCGTGTACGGTTTTTTTTATTAATTTAATGTATTTCTAATGCATATTTTATAAAAATATTAGTATTCGCCACTCCTTCTCCATATAAACTTTAACTGTGCCAAATTGCATACTCCTTCTTCCGCTTCCGCTTATAATACAGCTTTCTAATGGTCGGGCACGCCACAATAGTGGCGGTAGGACCCGTTTTTGAGGAGTGGCTGGAGGGACGGCATGGCGCCCTCACCTTCCGGCTGACACAGGTAATGACTGGCCACGGTTGCTTTGGCCAGTTCCTGTGTCACATAGGCCGGCAAGAGACGCCCGGTTGTCACTGCGGCGACTGCCGCGACGTTGTTGAGGACTCGGCGCTGCAATTTTTGGCGGATTGTCCCGCCTGGGCATCGCAGCGCCGTGAGTTGATCGCGGCAGTCGGTATGATTGCCCTCTCTTGCGCTCCCGGCCGTGGTTCAGTCCATGGTCCGGAGTGAATGCCTCCTTCTGTGAGGAAGTAATTTCCGTCAAGGAGGCGGCGGAGCGGGAGAGGGAGCGCTTAAACGCTCTACCCAACCGCTGAACCGGGCGCCGGAGGGCGCGAGATGACCTCCAGCCACCCTGAGGTTTGACCTGGGGATGGCGGGCTTCGTGGGCCTGCCCGCCATCCGATCAGCACCAGGTCCGAGAGGCGGCGTGAGTGTTCCCACGCGCGCCTCTGTGTCGTGTCCGTCTCCCCTGTAGGGGGAGGGGGGAGAAACAGTAGGGATTTTAAAAGTTGTCGTGACCAAGTCTACCATGTAGTGGCGTGTCGTTTCATACGGTGGGCCAAAACCTCGGCGGGGTCGCGACTGCATGTGAAAATGATTCGCGCGGCCCCGCCGATTGCGGTTTTGTCGAGGAACACCGTTGTAGGTTTAGTCGGTATTACCGGGAGGTCCATTCTTATCATCATTACCATCTTTCTTTTCCGCCCCCGCGGAGAGGCAGGCGTCAATGCATTCGCCCACGTAAAAAAAAGGTGTAACAATCTATTATTTAAACAAAATATAACCTGTGTTACTCGGTAACAATACAGCTTTCTAATGCTGAAAGAATTTCTAAAATCGTTTGTTTAGTTTTAAGTTAAATCATGATAAACTTTAACTATGCCCAAATCTGAAACTCCTCCGTGCGCGCAATATGCGATTAGGTAATTAATTGTCTATGATTATTATTAATTACCGAAACACGAAGTAAAAGTAAGAAATTAATCACATTTATCAGTAATTTTAATAATTTAACCTCAGTACCGACAAATGTAATAAATTTTCAAAAATAACGTAGTCTAAACGTCTTTCTGTTCGATCGAGTAACAGAATTTCTTTTATGTGTCTGTTTTTTTGTGTTTGGCCTCAGATGGCCTTGACAATTTTACGCGGATTGTGGGTGAGCGCAGAAGGCACCCGACCCGTGATTGAGCATCAGAGGTGAGGACGGGGATTTTAATGTTGATTTCATGATGAGTCTATGATTGTTTCCGTTTAAATTTCCTTTAGTATTCGTCGTATTAGTCCGTATTGTGGTGGTTATTATATATAAATAACTATTAAACAAAGAAATAGAAGAAATCCTTTATTTCTAATATTGATTTTAAGGAGTCTATTACTGTATAATTTTTATTTCATCTGTTCTTGTTGGACTTAAGTAAAGCCAAATAATAAACGATTTGTGTGTAAGATTATTTTAATAAAGAAAACAATTATTTTAATATTGATTTTACGGAGTCTATGATTGTATAATTTTATTTGTTTTTGTTTGATTTAAGCAAAACAAAATAAACGATTTGCATGTAAGTTTCTTTTAGTATTTGTAAGAACTGTTGTACTATAAATAAATACCTACTGGACAAATAATTTCAAGTCTTATTTTATTACTTTTATCGACAAGAGGAGTGAATTATTAATAACAACTGGTAAAAGTGATGAATTTCAATTTTATATTCACATTTAACAATTCATAAGGTAATTATTAGGTAATAATGACAGATAATTATTAATAATTTTCAATTAATCACACTTACCGTAACATATATACCATTATTTCCATTTTTGCATCTTATTATACACTATTTTCGAACCCAATCGGGGGGTTCTTAATCGTGAGCGCAACGTCTAGGCACGACTGAGCGCCAGGATAGCAATCCCGAATAATAAATGTGAGTAAAACGGTATAAATTCATTAAATTATTAGATTCTGCCCGCGGCTTTGCTCGCATAAATGTAAGTTAGGTTAGAACAGAACTTTTTTGGATTAAATGTACTCTATATCCTTTTCCGTTGCCCTGATAACGTGTATGCGAAATTTCATGATGATCGGTCGAGTAGTTAAGACATGAAAGCGTAATAATCAAACACAAACTTACATTCACATTTATAATATTACTAGATGTGCCCGCGGTTTTACCCGCGTTTGTGATTACTGCGCCGTCCCCGTGAGTCGTAGCATGCTGTTATATAGCCTATAACCTTCCTCGGTAAATAGGCAATCCAACACTAAAATAATTTATCAAATCGAACCAGTAGTTCTTGAGATTAGCGCGTTCAACCAAACAAACAAACTCTTCAGCTTTATAATATTAGTATAGATACTTAAGATTAGGATAATTGCATCTAATGTAATTAGTATTCATCCTAAACAGACGCAGGTAAGAAGTGCACACACTGGTACATTGAGTGGATGCATCGTACCTGTGCCCCTTGACCGCACGCGAGCTATCGTATACTGCTCGAATGGCGTAATGGTTTAAATGAGCGTCTCGAGCCTGCCAATGCGAGTGTTTTGGGTTCGACCCGCACACAGGCGAAAAATTTCTTGTGCGTGAGTAGTCTTTCTATACCAGCTGATTGAGGAGCTAAGCTGTGCTAATGTCGGATGCTCTATAGATGGTGTATTTGTTAATAACCTGAGTTATGCAGATGATATGGTGCTTGGTCCCTCGATCAGCTCGGTTCGAAAATTTATTAAAATATGTGAGACTTATGCTGTTTCTCATGGACTCACATATAATGTAAAAAAGAGTGAGTTTATGGTGTTTGGAGGGAAAAATAATTTACCCTTACACTTGTCTTGTCTAATTTTGAATGATATGCCCCTTAAACGCGTAACTCAGTTCAAATACTTAGGCCATGTGCTATCGGAGGATCTCCTAGATGACGCTGACATGGAAAGGGAACGTAGGGCGCTGTCGGTCCGATGCAATATGCTAGCTCGTAGGTTTTCACGTTGCAGTGATCATGTGAAAATCACATTGTTCAAAGCGTTCTGCACATCGTTATAAGCATGTAGCCTATGGGTGAAATATACGCGTCGGGCCTACGACGCCCTACCTACGTATTCAATATAATAACGCTTTTAGGGTACTGTTGGGTTTACCCCGTTACTGCAGCGCGTCAGGTATGTTCATGATGCAAATACTGACGACTTTTATGCTATTATGCGCAAAAGAGCTGCGTCTCTGATGAGTAGGGTACGGATGAGTCCTAACAGTATTCTAAAAGTGTTATCTGTAAAGTATGATAGTCCGCCGACTAGACTCGCCGTAGTTCAATAATTATAATAAAATAGCTATCAGTAATTATAATTTTAATTGTTATTTTATTTATTTTACTTTGATTTCTTCTTATTTTGTAATTAAATTCAACATATTATAATTCAATATCTTGTCATGTTTATTGCTTTATTAGTTTATTTATATTTTGATTATTTGTTATGATGAATTAGTATGTAGGTATATGAATTTGTAAGCTATGCAAGTTTGAAATAAAGTTTATTATTATTATATTATAATTTCTGTATCGCGGGAGACTTTACAAACATTCAAACAACGGACAGAGAGAACAACCATTTGTGGAACACACATTTGTCCCGTGTGGGATTCGAAACCATGGCACTCGGCGGAGAGGCAGGGGCGAGACGACCGCTCAATACACTACGCCATCAGCGCAGTCAAAATTAACATCGATAGTGGCATGTTGGAGTCCACAATATCTTCTGTCACGACTTGACTACAAACATTCAAACAACGGACACAAAGAACAGCCAGACTCGGAACAACCATTTGTGGATCAAACAAATTTTTGTCACGTGTGGGAATCGAACCCACAACATTCAGCTTGGTGGCGGTGGCCAGGCGACCACTTAAACAACAGGCTATCAGTACAGTCAACTTTATTAATTTCTTTGACCTAATTATACGTAGACATGTTAAACACAGTCCGGTGCACTTATCAGTCATTTTATTATCACCTGAGAGGTCATAATTATATCGTTTATTCTACGAATGATGCTTCCTTGTGACGTTAGTAAGTGTGAAATTATTACTGACGTCATCACATACAAAACATATGTATTTTTACTAATAAGGTTGCAGTCAACGCCAGTTAAGTAGTTAGCATTATCTATAACTAAACGTTGCGGAAAATTTTGCATTTTAGATACTGCTGCCGCTTTTCACATTTCTGTGTCCTTGGACTTGTGGCGACTCCGCACAGACGAAGAAGTACAGCTTGCGATACGATCTCACTTCACATGACGTCATACTATTCTGCATCGCACAAGTGAAGTTTACACAGCGACTGAGTATATATACAAGCTCCCGACATTAACCTTTGGGCCGCGGCCCGCCAGGCATGATCAACCAGCCTGGTCGGAGGATCCTCCCTTTGTGTTGGAGGGACTTCACACCCTGTTCCTCCACAGACTTTATAAATATTCAAACAACGGACACCCAGTCTCAACTATTTGTGAATTACACATATTTGATCCGTGTGTGGTTTGATTCCACTTGGCGGAGGGGCAAGGGCGACCACTGAAACCTCTTCACCACCCTTGCATGTTCTACATCCGTGGCGCAGCAGTAGTGATTGGGGCTGCAGTGCTGGAGGTCTCGGGTTCGAATCCCGGGTCGGGCAAATAAAAAGTTATTGGTAAATCTCAATAGCCCCGAGTTTGGAAGTTGAAGAAAAGATGTTGGTCCTGCGCATATTTACTCAACCGGAGGGAGAAATCTCTCCGGTTGTGTCGGATTGCCATCGCATCAGATCATGAGAACTAGGGAACAGATAGTGCACTTGTGCACAATAATATCTCCTGCCAATGGCCTATCCTGACCAAAAGTCGGTCTGGAGGACCTTATTTACATGTATGATCTTGTGTATCATTATTATATATCTGTGCTTCACACTTGTATCAATGTTTACAAAGTCGCCTGCGTTGCCAGAATTATTTAAAGAGCCGTTATCTAACAAAAAATGTCTACATAGCCGCATTTATAATATTAGAAAGACGGAACAAAAGTAACTTTTTACACAACACGTGGCATGCTATGCGATATTATCGTTGTCAGTGCCAAAAATTCGATACACATTTTAAAAACAAAACCATTCTACTTATAGTAAGTGCCAATTGCTACCAACTAACCAAGTCTTTTAGCTTTGTTATTGTGTGTGTGAGAGCGAGACACAGGTAAAAAGTCTGTAGTGCGCTATCTCGTTTACCCTTACGCAATAATACTGCTATAAGAGAGGTGGTTCGGACCCTGGTTAGCAGAAAAACCCGCTTAGTAATACAAACCTATTGTAAATATATTATTGGTCGCATTTTAAACAACCTTTCATCTTTACTTCTGAAAGCTTTGTCAACAGACAATGAAACAAATGTTAACTGCTGTGATTGGCTAACTGAATTAGCAAAAGCCAATCAAATCACTTGATATCAGTTTGATTTTGACGTTGTTTAGCCTTTAAAAAACTGGGGTAACTACTTGGTTATTCAAAAATATGAGACATAGCCGACATAGGCTACACATTAACAGTTAAAAAAGTCATTGTCTTTAACAAATATTCACAAGAATGACAAAAATATCTATAAATTTAAATTTATACAACCACAAAATTATTCTTCGGCTCCGTTTGCGTTAATAGATTATGATTGTAGGTTATCAATGAATTCCAATCCCTCAGGAACAGTAGGTACTTTTGTTTCGGGATAAAAACTACCATACATTCTTTTCTGTACCCCTGACAATGTGTATGAGAAAATTCACGATGATTGGTCGAATAGTTAAGGCGTCAATGTAACAAACATACAAATAAACAAACTCACATAGATACGCATTTAAAATTTTAGTTAGGATTACGATTTAGGATTTACGGTAAATAGAAGGCATTCCAAGCTACAATTATAATAATATTTTGGCAAATATTTTAATACGGCGCAATATATATTTTTAATTTGGTGTACCTACATCAAACGTACACGAACAAAGTTTGCAGTAACAGGCAATCTATAAAAAAGACAAATAGTATCATTAAAACTACCTACTTGCACACCTGATGAACGGCGCATATCGCAATCAGTAAATCATACGGGTTGCCCTCATCAATTACATTAATAATCACTAAATTTCGACGTTTAAATATAAGTCAATATGTACCTAATATTAGGACTATGATTGCCAATATTTGCACTAAAATATATTAGGGTTGGAAAACGACAAACAAATTACAGTACTTAATTTCCTTAATGCTTTGAATAAAAAACCCGAGATAATTATTTTAAAAGTTTTTATTTATAGATCTGGATAACCTTGATAAAATTTCCAATATCAAGGTTGATATTCGCGGCGGGGTCGCGACCGCATGCGAAAGCGATTCGCGCGGCCCCGTCGATAGTGGTTTTGTCGAGGAACACCGTGGTAGGTTTAGTCGGTATTCCGGGAGGTACTTTACTATTATTTCCATCTTTCTATCTTTCTTTTACCCCGGCGAGTCCGACATAATCCCTCCGCCCGCCCCCGCGGAGGGATATGCGTCATAGCATTCCCCACGTAAAAAAAAAAATCAAGTTTGATATTAGAAATTTTATTGACTAAAAAGTACTGTTCTCATCGTTCCACTTATAACCGCCAGTCGCCAGTTAACTTTGAACTCGGCAATTTTCCCGATCAACATTTTACTCGATAATAATCTTCATATTTTTACAACGTTCTAATAATTGCTGTCGTATTTAACGCGGAATATTATTGTTTCTTGTCGTCACTGTGATGTTTTAAGATGAAAGTACTTTCGTGCCGGGATATAAGGTTCAGGAATCATACACAACTTCATTGTACAACGTATATTGGCCGACTGGCTTACTTCATTTTTAGTGCGTGGACGTTACTTATAGCTTTACTATATATTACACAATATATTATACTGGGTGTTTCTTAGTATAGTGAAAACCTCTCAGGGGGTGATTATACTTGTTATTATGAACGACTTTTGTTCTCGGACATTGCAAAAAAACAGCTGTTCCATACAAAATTGGACTTTGACCTCGACAAAATGTAATTTATTTTTCGCGATTTCTGGATTGTAATTTTTTTTTGTGAACAGTAGGTATGCAGTATCATGGAGAAAATAAAGTATGTAAGTAGTAAATAATACTGTGTTTATTTATGTGTGTAAATAACAGTACGGTTGGCAGCCCCAATTGGAACATTATAACAATCTCTAGGAAGTGTGGGAACAGCTTTTGTGATCGCAGTTTCGTGCAGACAGTTCGTGTGTTACTTTCACGCTACCGAGCTGTAGCACGATGCAGAAATGTAATAGGCATATTGTTTTATTTGTTTAGTTCAAATCTTTCTAGTTAAATTATAGCCAGTTCCTCTGAATCAATTTTAAATCAAGCTGTAAGTGGAAAACCTGCCTGTCTGAGAATTCTCAATAATGTACTGGAAGTTGAGTGAAGTCTGCTAATCTGGGCCCGCGTGGTAGACTATGGCCCAAACCTTCACATGCTAAGCAGAGGCTCGTGCCCAGCAGTGGGACAATTTATATACAGTACTGCACTCTTTAATGTAAAGGTCTAGAGAATAAACTGTTAGTTTAGTTAAGATATGCTTGTTTTTATTTTATAAGTACTTAGTAGCTAAACCCAGCCACGAGACGGTATCACTCAGCCTGATAATTTTTTTATAATTATGAGGGTAAATAAAAGCTTTAAACTTCCCGTCTCGGTGAGTTTCTTGAGATAAAAATTGTGTGAAAACACTTATATAAATGCAACCTTGTGTAAGAATTCCAAACCAATTCATCGCATACTTTTCGAATTTTGCGAACACAAACAGACGGAAGCAATTCTTTTACATATTTTTTTTTTTATATTATGACTATGTACTTAACTAGCTGTAAGCTTTCAGGAAATTACGCTTATGTAAGGGCATAGCAGCAATAGCTTAGTGGGAGACCGTTGGACTGCCACGTAGAGGTCTCGAGTTCGATCCCAAGGCGCGCATCTCTGACTTTTCGAACTTACGTGTGTATTAAATAGTTAATTGCCACTTGCTAAAACGGTGTAGGAAAACATTGTGAGGAAACCTGCATGTCTGAGAGTTTGTTCTTGAAGATATATGAAGTCTGCCAACCCGCACTGGGCCAGTGTGGTGGATTATGGCCTAACCCTTCTCACACTGAGAAGAGGCCCGTGCCCAGCAGCGGGACAGTTTAATACAGGGCTGATTTTATTATTATATTAAGGGCCCTTACGCCAGCGGCAAGATCGTTCGTTAGATCCCGGGTCGAGAGTTGCTGAGTTTTCTTTCAGAATTTTTAGTAGCGGCACGGAGTTTAGAAACTTTGCCCGATTGACGATAGTAAAATGGCTAAAATGTGGGACCGAAAATTAAAGTATTAGGTCCCACGTTATAGCCAGCTATGGCCAATGTCGGTTTAATACACTTCTGCCTACACTTTAACACATTTTACGTATAATTAGATATATTAGAACTTCATCTATGACATAGAACATATATGTCGTGGGTAAATCATATCGTAAATATGTAACATTATCCACCGTTAGAGGCGTTATCGTTTTGTTTTTGTGATGCATCATGGCGGCGGGCAATTACTCTGATAAAAAAGCTAATAATAATGCAACAATTGAAGATAAAAGTGAAGTGAAATGATGTTACGACACATAACTATTAAACCTTTGACATCATGGAAACCCTACATTATTAATATGGCCAAACGTGAATTCACATATCATTATACGTTGACGTTGAGCAGCGATAGCTCAGTGGGGCGATCAACAGACTGCAATCCTCTGCATTGCCTCGGGTTGTTGATTGTCTCGGGTTCGAAACCACGTCGCGCACCTCTGACTTTCGGAATTATGTGCGTATTGATTGACAATTATCGCCTGATCCGTGCCTCGGAGAGCACGTTAAGCCGTCAGTCCCAGCTGCCATGAACATCTATGGCAGTCGTTATTGGGGAAGTCGACACAAAAGATCCCACTGGGTCGAAGTGTCGCCGGTCTGTACCCCCACACAAGATAAGATAAGATAATATCAGTTAAGACTTTAAGGTATATAGAAAATACCGATTTAATCACCTGCCATAATTCAGTATGATGTAGTAGTATGGATGTTGTAAGGATTTAACTCAAAAACTACTCATCGATTTTATAAATTCTTTCACCATTTGAAAGCTATATTATCACCAAGTAACATAGGCTATTTTCTTTCTGCTTTCACGCGAGCAAAACCGCGGCGGAAATCTCGTTATTAATACAGGCGTAAACGCACGCACGCACGCAAGCAAGCACGCACGCACGCACGCACGCACGCACACATACACACACACACACACACACACAACCAGAGGGTTGGCCTTTATTTCGCGGAAAGAATAAGCATTGCTATTTAACGCGGCAATGCTGCCAGTCTATCTGGGCACACTACCAGTCTATCGTAACGCCGAGGAATTTTATGACGCCTATTAGACGATTTTAGTTTTATAATATTTATATATAGGTATAAGTTAAAAGAATTGTGTATATCAATAGGGTCCAAATTAAATTAAAACATGTAATAACAACAGTTGTCGACGTAAGTTAAAAATAATTTGTTATCGGTCATTGTCTTGATTGCCTTGTGCTTGTTGAAATTAAACTACATTTAACGGTTTTATTGCGGTTCATATAAATTGCACTTTTGAATATTAAAAATGAGTTCAAGCTATTCATAGTTACCCTTTTAGACGTTTCGATTGTTTTATCAGGTACGCCAACCTGATAAAACAATCGTGGTATTAATTGCCATCTCGCTATTACCACTGTGACGAGGGATTAATCATTCATATCGGTCCAGCCGTTTAGGAGGAGTTCACTGTCAACACACGTACAGAAGAATTATACATATATATACATATATAGATATCCTTATTATTATTTATTTGGATTAGATCCTAAAACGTAATAAAAAAATTATGTATAAAATAGAACCTGGTGAAAAAGTGATCAAAATCGGTACAATAGTTTCAGAGTTAAATTACAAACAAAAATAAATCTTTTCTTTTTATAATATAACTAGCTTTTGTTTGCGGTTTCGCTTGCGTAAAAGTATATTAGGTTATGTTAGTACTTAACAGTTAGTGGTGACCAAAGGGTAGATCTTATCGTGTAGTGGCCTGCCGTTTCATACAGTGGGCCGAAACTTAGGCGGGGTCGCGACTGCTTGTGAAAATGATTCGCGCGGCCCCGCCGATTGCGGTTTTGTCGAGGAACACCCTTGTAGATTTAGTCGGTATTACCGGGAGGTCGATCTCTTTTACCCCGGTGAGTCCGACAGCCCCTCCGCCCACCTCCACAGGGGTATGCGTCAAAGCAATCCCAAAGGTAAGAAAAATAAAATTTAATCCTATGTTAATCGGTGATAATAATAATAATAATATTCTTCTACATACACAACACCATTCACCATTCAGGCGTGGCAGTCGGTTACACTAACCACGACGCCATCGAGGCCGACAATACTGATAATAGGTATAGCTTTCAAATAGTGAAAGATTTAAAAAAAATCGGTTGTATCGTTTTTGAAATAGAATCAAATCTTTTCTTTTTATAATTTTAGTATAAATTAGTGTGGTTCTAATGGAGATAGTGTAGTGTGTAGTTATCTGCCGATAGCTGCTGCGTCTTGAAAAATAGTAATATACAATCTCCGAACACCCGAGGCCTGATCACATGACTAGATAAAACTGTGTTACCTATCGCCGAGGTCGGTTCAGATGCAATGCAGTTCAAGGCGGCAGCTTTTTGCAATTTCTAGTCTATTGTTACTTAATATTATTAAGTTCTTTGAATGATTGAATGACCCCCTCCTAATGGACTTTGGTTTCATTTTTTGTGATAAAAGGTATCTCCCGCATTAGGAATAGCTTTTTGTGTCGTGGAGGCCTTTACAAACATTCAAACAACGGACACAAGGAACACTTACACTGGGAACGTCTATGGTTTACTGTTATTAAAGCAGTAATTAATTATCATATTTTATATCTCGTAAAGATCGGAGACGTTCTGAACAAAGGCCAGGGTATGAGCACCCTAAACCGGCGGGCGTGTATGAGAAATAGGATGAAATCGAATGAAGTCAGAAAAGTGTGTCAGGATCGTAGCAAATGTAAATCCGTAGTCTCTACCGTCCCCTCTGGGAAAGTGGCGTGAAGCTATGTATGTATTTTATATGTACATTTTGTTTAACGAATTCACATAATATTTCTGTTGTTAGTCTATTTTGTGTACGTTGTTTTAAGGTTTATAAAGAACATGTAATTCAGGGATTAGACCTAGAGCGGAATTTACCTATATAGGTTCTGAAAAAATAAACTGTGTCTCTTAGCATAAGTTTTGTTCATGTTTGCGATCAATCCTGAGGTCTCGGGCTCGAGTTCGACTCATTACTGAGTATTACATAAGATGGTGATGATGCACCACGGAATCTAGAAATGTGCCCGTTCGAAGACAATAGAAAAGGTGTATTACCTCTGCCTACCCTAGGGACGGGACAAACAGAAAAGACGTAAGGTGAAGACGCGTCGCAGACGCGGCGCCTCTTCAATCAATTTTAATACAAAATGTATAGAAGCGACGCAACACAAAATGAACAGAAAAGACAGGGCGCGGACGAAACGCGGGCACGACGCTTCGGCGACTGCGCCCTATTCGAAAACATACAGAAGAGGCGAGGCTCAGACAAGACGCAGCAGAAAGGGGAGCGCGGAGGGTTATAACATACCATACCGGATGTACCTGGTAATGTCTAACCCTTTGAATGTTAATAAATAAATTAAAAAATACTCCTGTAATTATCCCCTAAAGTTTGAAAGGAAAGGAATGAAAGTACGAGAGACATAAACGCAAGAACTGGAATGTTAATAGAGGACTGGAATGAGAGCGTGAATAGGTATTAGCAAAACAATAATAGCGATTTCAGCTTTTCTTTCACATGTAAATAAAATGTTGACGTAGTGTAGGAGGAACAGCTGCTCCTTTGATGGGACAACTGCCACACTTTTGAAAAAAGTAGGCTCTGTCTCTGACAGAAGAGCTAGAAAACCCTGTGATGATGGGTGCCAATAAAAAAAAACCCTTTGAATGTTAGCAAGTTGAACCAAAGCCGAAACAGCCTCATCTTCTGACGAAGACATGTTGTCGTATAAAAAATAGACGCAAAAATTCAAATATTTTTTAAATGGGAGAAACGCAGTGTTATCGCTCTGACTTGTCTTTGCATCCCGTTTTTTTTATTTTTTTATTTTTATGTGTTAGTTGTTGGCCTTAACAACTTTACGCGGACTGTGGATGAGCGCAGAAGGCTCCCAACATCCCGTCTGCGCCCTGTCTCTTTTATATACTTTAACCGCGACCTGTCTGTGCCCTGTCTGCGACGCGTCTTACGTCTTTTATGTTTGTCCCGCCTCCTACGGGAATAGAGGCGTGAAATTACTTCTAGTAATATGAGTTGCATATGGCTAGTATTGTTAACACCTCCAGCTAAGCTAAAATGTTTTTGTCAAGAGTGGGGACATGTCGGTAGTGCAATGATAGGCGGTTGATCGCAAGTCAAATGCCTTCTCCGTTGTACTACCGCTGCTTGGATTACTATAGCTATCATTGATGATCACAGCTGGGTGCCCGGTGCGAGTTGATTTTACGTTAACGCGAAACTTTTACCGCATTTGGCTCTCTCATTGGTTAAGCGGGCCAATCAAAGCGCCGAGCGTCATAAACGTCTCGATCGCGTTAACGTAAACCAAATTCGCACTAGACACTCAGTTTACATAATATACACAATATCGAGATTGCAAGTCACTGGCAGTTCGCCGGGCACATCATCTATGACTTTCACTATATTAAACACGAAAGGAAAACTGTAGGTTTCCCTGTTTCATAATTATATTACGCAATAGCTATAGTATTACGCTATCTATATACGCTTGACGTTATCAGTGCCGTGTCTTCAATGTAACATAGAAAAACAAATATCAAATATTTATAGTTT
Source organism: Catocala nupta (assembly GCA_963675205.1). Classification (NCBI taxonomy): domain Eukaryota; kingdom Metazoa; phylum Arthropoda; class Insecta; order Lepidoptera; family Erebidae; genus Catocala; species Catocala nupta. The sequence goes on from OY776104.1 coordinate 20,962,693, forward strand.
AAATTCTACCACAAGCTTAAATACAGTAGCGAGCAACATCGGACATTTAATTTTTCTATTGTTCTAATTTCGAATATTATTACTTTGACAGTTCTCCTTGGGAATTGCTTTAGAAACGGGCCGATTTAATTAAGGGTTGAGAGTGTTTGAGGGGGTAGGAGGAGGGGTGTTGAACCAAATAATTTTCTCTGGCGCGAAAAAGGTTACGTTTCATTTCACGTAAAAATAATATCTTTTACCAAATTTGGTGAAATAAAATGATAATTTTACAATAAATGTTTTGTTACATATATAAATAATTAAAGATAGCTTTTGTATCACATTTAATCAAAAAAAGATGAAACAAATTACGTTGGTATCATCAAAAAGCCGTTGCAATTCACGAGTTTATAAAATGCCTAAAAAACGCGAGTGCGCGGGGTGGGGATGGTTCTGAGGGGTTGGAAAACATATTTCAACCCACACTAACCACCGTTTCGATCAGCCCATTTCTAAAGCCAACCCTCTCCTTCTAGACAGTTGAACTCTGTGTCCACGAATACTATTTAGATCCAAAAGAAAAACATTAAATGAAAATAAGTTAATGTTTTGATTTTAGACGAAAACAACGACGTTGTCAACTACTAAGTTTTACTAATAAAAATACTAATACTACATTATTTATAAATGGCTAAACTTAACCTCTAACTAGGTCATTCTACATATAACAATAACAATGTAAAATTACCTAGTTACTTATGTATAGTTTATTTATTACATATAGTGTTTATTTTTTCATAATAGGTACGTACTTACCTATAATGTAGTACGTAGTAGGTAGTTATTATTTTTAATATTACCTACAAACGCAACCAAGCCTACAACCAGCCTGATTTTAACCCATAAGCGTTTGCAACACCATCATCACCATCGTGTGTTGCCAACTGTTCAAAAAGAGGTTGCTATGCTACTAGTGCAAGGGCCAAAGGCCCACTTACTTGATTGTTACCGTCTCTTCTGTATTGTCAAGGCATATAGCCATAGTAACTACTAACTGGAGACAAGCAATAGATCCACCGAATGGAAACCTGTTCTAAGGCTACAATAAAGAAAAAATCTTGCGCATGCAGTCACAGCAAAAACCTAACTTCTTAAAAAACAATTACAAAAGAAAAACAGGTCGGTTCATAAATATTCGTCAACGTTAAGCTCAGTAAATACAAGATAAATGGTCCCTGCTCATTCTGTCACAGATAAAAGGCGTGAGTGCGCCACTAATTACAAACAAACTAATAAACAGATAACAAAACATTTCTCATTATCTGCGTAGTAATAGTAATATGTGCTGTTTGGACGACAATATTATTAACGGTAAAAGTAGGTTCAAGGATCGGTATTGTCATGTCCTATATCTACCTAGCTAGCTATTCTACATCTTTACGGCGTCTCATTGTCTAATACTAATTGCAAAGCACTTACAGATTGTTATTAAACATTGGCGTGTGATCTCGCTTCGATACTTCCTGCCCCAACGTGGGACGTTTATGAGCAAATAGTCAACATACATATGGATATCAGACAGTATAATTATTATTATTATCTGCAGTACGTACTTTAATGCCATTGATTAAGTTCCGATTATCTACTAGGTATTCTATCTATTCTTACTATACGCCTTGACGAGAGGAGATGAACAAAAGATGTGACATAATAATATCATAGATAATGACGACGCGCGGCGTTTATTATTGTGATGTCAATGGCAAAGGTCAGAGGTCATACAGCCAGTGTCACAAAACCACGTTTACCCAAAACAATAACATGTGATTCAATTTTCTCCAAAACACTTATTTAGTTAAATGATTAAAATGTGTGTCTGGATAAATAAAAACATTAAAATCTTTAGCAACCACGGCGCTCCGCACACTCCGTGTATTGTGAGCTAGTTTAGCTATAAGTAATATGATAATTATCATATATTGGGAATACACTATGCTTATGAGCAGGTTATAAAAACACATAATTAAGTATTTTAACAACATGCCAATCACGAACCTGCTAACTCAAATGAGTATTAGCTTGACAAGAATTCGTAGTGCGACTCGTGATCCGCAAATGAGGTCAATTTTGAAAGTAATTCTGAGCATAATATCAATGTTTACACTTCCTATTATAGAATACAAGTTTAAAAAATTTAAGGCGAGTAATCTCCAATTTTCGCCCAACAAACTATAACGATTATTTCATAAAAAATCGCATTACACAATATGATCTGTTGGCTAAGGCTTTGAGAACTTGAGAAGCATTAACTTCGTTTCGCACGAATTATATCCGACGTCCGAATATTTGCAAAATTGTGTAGACCAAAGATAAAAAAGAGGTAAAACTGGGGGCTTTGCCAAGTCCAGCTTTCAGGGTCGCGGGCGTTGGAACTACGGTGAAATTGTTCCTCATATTGTGCTAAAAATATTCGTAATGTAGACATTCACCGCAACGCATCTTGAAGTCTACTACATGTTTATTATAATGTAGCACTCACCTTTCAGTAATCGGCACCGCTTTCGACTTCAGCTCATAGAACATGAAGTCCTGATGCTGTTGAGCAGCTGTCATTTCTTCCAAGACCTTTTGATCAACACTAAAATCTTTAGTCAGCAACGATGCAAGATCGAAGCCCATGTCGATCCCGGATTCATCCATTTTTGAACGTAAAACACAAACACAAACTTTTCACTATAAACGTTTATTACCGTCAAATGCTCAATTTCATATTAAAATCTTTACGTGGCTATTTATTGGGCGATAGGATGAAAATCACAACAGCATCCATCCTCCCAGCTGTCTACTTGTTGCTATTGTATTATTGGTTATACATATTTTGACGTATGATAAAAGGAATGACTATAATACTACCAAAACAAATTTGTCTTCTACACGTAGATAAAATTAGAATCAGTTGCTTTCCTTACTACATTGGATAACATTCGAAGAAACATTTTTATACTGGCAAGAAAATGTTACTTTACACATTACGAAATAAAACCAAATAAAGTCCATTTAATTTTTATAATTTAGTTCATTTGAAAATAATGTGTATAGCTGTTTTTTATTTTGTATATTTAATCATAAAATCAAAATAAAGTAACAAGAATATAAAACAATATTTACATATTATTATAAATGGCTACCCATAAACCACATGAAACTAATATTGACTAATTGCCAACCATAAAAAAGATTCAATCTAATAATAAAATATATTTATTTTGTCTAACTTGCTAGTAGAATTGGAGTTAGCCTGAAAATTTACCTTTTCCTGGGTCTATCAATGTCTATTGCCTAAAGAATGTGAAGATCTTTAATAAAAATAATATTTATACTTAGCATGTGATGTCAAAGATTTGGTAGAAAACTAGAAATGGTAGTTTACCAAATAGCGAGTGTGGCAACTCTGGCAACATTATTGTGTTGGACGAGAAAAACGTATTTGTTCTATGTTCTATATTTTGCCGTAACTGTAAATTCCAAAAAAAACAATAAAATAATCCGTAAATTTATTAAAAAAAAGAGTAAAAATGTCGAAGGCTCACCCTCCGGAATTAAAAAAGTAAGATTTCTATTGTATTGCATGTGAATTTTTGTCTATATGAATATAGCATCCGCACGCCATCATAACCTAAACATTACCTATTTTCATTTGTTATTTCGCGAACAACCAGATAGTAAATGTAATTATTGTATAATTATCGTTATCAGTGTTAATTTAAAGATATCATTATTATAAATACTTACAGATTCATGGACAAGAAGCTGTCTATAAAACTAAATGCCGGCAGAGCGGTGACGGGAGTTCTACGCGGATTTGATCCGTTCATGAATCTCGTGTTGGATGAATCTGTAGAGGAATGCAAAGATGGCCAAAGAAATAACATCGGCATGGTGGTATGTAAAATTCAAGATATTATTTCGAAATAGCAATATGCATTAAATAGTTTATAGGCCCCAAGAGTGATATAGGCTCGGTAAGTATCTTTTACAAATGGTTGATTTTTGCAGGATTCATTTTTAATATCAAGGCAGTTATCAGCTAGAATTTCATATATATGGCTAAAAAACAAAACAAAATCGAGTCAATGCTTAAATCTGGTTTGATGTTTACATTATGTTCAAATATACAACATTGTTGATAATCCCTGTGTACAAAGGACACTATGCACATGTTTATTGCAAGTCTGGCATGTAACAACCACACTTCTATGTCTGCTTAGTGAGTGCAAATGTTGTACTTGGGGTCTTGGTTTTGATTCCTGGTCAGACAAATTGTTGTTGAGATTTCTTATTACAAATTATGGAGAACTGTCACACAATACTATGAAAGAAGCAAAAGGGCAAATTAAATATAATGCAGCATTAGTTCAAAATGATGCAAAGACCTTTTACTATTTCAGGAAAATTAATAACCCCTGGCAGTAAACTATGTTTGTAAATGATTGTACACAGAGATTATTTAATAACATGATCAGCACTCAGCCTCCAGGGCTCAGACACAATGTATTTTCTGTTGTGGTGAAGGATTATTCATATCTTTGCCTTCCACTAACTAAAAGGATGTTCAGTGCTATGGAACACATCTGGCTTAATGCCTTTTTATGATAGCAGACAGCAGAGCTGCACATTTCAATATTATAAAAAGCACTCTATAGCACTCGTAAGACAAAAACAAAGGATGCTAAGTCATTGCCACTTGATTAGCTGATATTTCAACTGTCAACATATTAACGGCCATGATTGTAGCATTAGTTAGGCTATGCTTGTACCATTTAACCATTAAAAGAAATAATAAATATTTCTTAAGTCAGACTTTGAGCAAGCTTAAAATAAATATTACAACATTTCCTAATTGCATATTTTTTGCAAATAGTAGTAAATCTAATCTTGACTTACTACTACATATTATATTTATGCCCTTTAAACAATAAGTTTTATATACTACCACACTCGGAGACAATAAATACTTCATCTCATAGACATTTTACATTTTACAATAAAATCCATGCAGGTTTTATAATTTGGAACATTCATTGAGGTTTATGCACAACTTATGAATTAACAGTTGTGTTTTTTTACTTAAGATGTATCAATTTGGAACTTTTTGTTGCATGCTGTATAATGGCCAAATATGTGATACAATAACTGTAATACCTTTATACCATACCATATTTGACGCAATAAACAATATTATTATTATTATAGACATGCTCCATACCCAGGCTCCTGAAATAATGCCTTTTCACTGTACCTGGTTTTACCTAATTGACCCATCAACCTACTCCTTAACCTACCAAGCCTTGGAATACATATTGGAATCCTTAAAACAGGAGTGCTATGTAAAACCATTACTAAAAAGTAACTGGCATCTGAGTATGGTTGATAATGTATGTTTCTATAACATAAACACAAACAAAACATAATTCTCATAATGTAAAATATGGAACTGATGGGATGGCAGCCTAAAGGCAAGCTGGCATGCAAGGCTGTGGCTAGTTATCATTAGCAAAATTCAGAGATATCTATATATTATTCCCTAGGCTGCTGAAAAGCAATCATGTCAGGGAATGTGTAAAATTAAATCTAAATAGTTTTATAATTTAAATAGCTTAAACATTTAAATAACAGACACATAGTACACACAGATGAAATAAGCTTTGGTAAATCACACAAATCAATCTCTCAACACATGGCAGAGTGGCAGTGGCAAGATCTTCATTTAACCCACTATGCAATCCATTTTTGTTGAACACCTGTATGTATTTTAAAAATATTGCTTATCTTGTTTTCCCTTTATTTCCAGGTCATTAGAGGAAACAGCATTGTCATGTTGGAGTCATTAGATAGAATATAGTATTAATGCATTCCCTAATTTAAGATAATATAAGAAAATATGTCTGCAAGTATTTCATATGAAAACAAAACCACCTAACAGCAATAATAGACAAATTCAATAACCATAACTGAAGTTCTACAAGTTTTGATAAATTCATCTAAGCAAGGTTAAGGGTGATAAAAATATATTGTAAGTTTGTTATATGCTTTAATAAAAAGTGTGGCAAAATAAATAATATAAGATAAGCAAGGTGGTTTCATTATTTAATCATTGATTGTCTTTTCCTTGTTTATTTTACGTTTGTAGCCTCTTTGGATATGATTATCACTTATCAACAGACAAGCCGTATGTTTATATGCCACTACATAAAATACATATTATAGATATAGATAAATGAGTAAGTAAGTATGTAACTATCTGGCCCGTTTGCGTACATAGTGATAGTAAGTGTGATTACTGTGCGTGAAATCTCGAGTCCAATTCCCGGGTTGGGTAACTGTTGCGTTTTTCTGTCAAAAATATTTCAATAGCAGCCCGAAATTAGGAAGTTGATTGTTTTACACACCCCGGAGGCTGCACACACGAGGTGCCATTGGTCCTGTACCTGATCTGATTACGGTCGTGTCGGATTGCCGTCTCATTGGTTTATGAGAGTGAGAGAATAGGGAGTACAATGGTTTTAGCACGCACACATGTATAATGATAATAGTATCAGCCCTGTTTATAAACTGTCCTACTGCTAGGCACGCTCCTAATCTCAGTGAGAAGGGCTGGGCTGTAGTCTACCACGCTGGCCCCGTGCGATTTGGCTGTTGTAGCGGATGTATGTGTATCCGAACGTCGACAACTCCCTAGTCGTACCGGCCGTGGCAAGGCGCCTACGCGTTACTCGCCAACTCGCGAGTGCGTATCCAAACGCGTTCCCGCGCATGCGCCTTGCAGCGCCTTGCAATAGGGTCAAGCTGTGCGAGTGCCGGCGGATTATTAGAAAAATTATGGCGGACGAGATAAGTTTTCTCTGGTTATATTTTATGTATGTCTGAAATATACAAGTTTAGAACATGAAACAAAGCACTTATCATTACACTGACCCACCCCGACTATACTGTCTTCACATATCGTCAAGAACATTATGGTAAACGATGTTTCCTTCACGGTTCCGTAAAGCAAGCAATAATTGACTAATTAATACACACACCATTTCGAAAAGTCAGAAATGGGTGCCTTGGCATCAAACTCATGACGTCTGTGTGACAGTTCAACTGTCTTCCACTAGTGCACTATAATCTATTTCTTACTTTTATGTTTCCCTTTTTAAACGAACTTCTGCGCTAGGAATAATTCCTGTGTCGCGGGCAACTACCAAAATTCAAACAGACTTGCCCAAGCCAAAATTGTCTGATGCCCAAATCAGATTGTAAGTTTTCAATTCGACATTCTATAAAATAGAGCGGTATGAAGGCTATCGCATTTTTTCGGAGATACCTGTAGACGTTTTGCGAAGTTAAACCCCGAAATTTTCGGATCTGAGAATAGGCCGGGAACCTGAATTACAGGATCGAATTTACTACTTGCACCCCTCAGCCAATACCGGCATTTGAAGCCTTTTTGATAATTATTTCAACGTAATCTGTCCAGTAGTTTTTAAGTTAAGTTAGGTCTTACTTACAGCTGCGATTGTGAGGAGGACACGGCGCAGCACACGCTCGAGCAATGTTCTGCTTGGGCGGTGCAGCGCCGTGAACTCATTGAGGTTGTGGGTGAGGATCTCTCGCTGCCGGCCGTGATCAAAGCCATGGTCGACAGCGAGAGGAAGTGGGCAGCGGTCGAGATGACGTCCTCGCAGAAGGAGGCGGCGGAGCGGATCCGTGAACAAAGTATCCTTGCGGATCCGAGCCGTCGCCGGCGAACCGGGCGGCGCAGGCGCGCTTACGCGCGCCTAATGCCGCCATAATGAAGGCCGCGGGCGGAAGAACGGGGATCTTCCGTCCGCCAGCCATTGAGTCGGTCTGACGCCCTATGTAGTGCCGGGGCGTCGCCGAGGAGTTGTAAACTGCTGGGTGGGTCGCTGAGGTAGTAATTTTGCCAGCGGCCCATCCAATATGCAAGGCAGCGAGCGTGCACACCGTGGGGTTTTGGTCCGTAGGCCCGAAGTACGGGAGAGCCGGACATAACCCTCTCGCCTCCCCTAGTGGCGAGAGGGTATGCATCAGGCGAATTTGCCCACGTAAAAAAAAAAAAAAAATGTCTTACTTACAGACATTTACGTTAACACCAAATGAGGAAGTTGCCTACATAGGTACCTAATCCATTCGTAATTCATAACAACAAATTATGTTCAAACCGGTTGAGTTAACTTTTTTAAATCTTTATTCATCCTTCTCAGTTGTAATACAACACTCGACGAATGTCGTATAAACAACTTACAAACAAAATGAATTTAATTAAAATATTGTTTATGTTTAGTGCTGTGTGTTGTGTTATGTGCTTTGATTATGTTGATGATAAGGATCTGCCTGAAGGTATTTATATATACTTTATGTAATAAGTATAATATACATATAATCAATACATATTATAAAACAAAGTCCTCCACCGCGTCTGTCTATCTGTTCGCTATAAACTCGTAAACTACTCGACGGCTTTTCATGCGGATTTCACCACTAGACAGAGTGATTCATTGGGAAGGTTTAGATGTATAATAATTTGTTAAGGTTTTGTACTATCCGTGCGAAGCTGGGGCGGGTCGTTAGTATATAATAATATAAGCCCAGTATACTGGGTGTTTCTTAGTATAGTGAAAACCTAACAATGCCGAAATCGCGGCAAAAAAAACAGCTGTTCCATACAAAATTGGACGTTGACCTCGACAAAATGTATGGAACAGCTGTTTTTTTCCGCCATTTCTGCCATCTCCCCGTTAAAAGTTATTCATAATAACAAGTATAATCACCCCCTGAGAGGTTTTCACTACTAAGAAATACCCAGTATAGATCGTACCACTATTGGACACAGGCCTCTTCTCAAAGTGAGAATATTTAAGCCATAGTCTACCACGATGGCCCACTCTACCACGATGGCCCACTGCGGGTTGGCAGAGTTCACATATCTTGGAGAACATTCCATAATGTTCTCCAACCGCGTGAGGCAACTTGCCTGTCTGAGATTTCTACGGAAAAATCTCAGACAGGCAGGTTGCCTCACGCTGTTTTCCTTCACCGTAAAGCTAGTGCGAATTAACTATTTAATACGCACTTAACTATGAAAAGTGAGAGGTCAAGGACCTTTGACTTTGACGATTGAACTCAAGATCTCTGCGTGGCGATTTTACAGTCTACCACTGTCAGCAAAATCTCTTATATTCAAAATTAAAGGTAACAGTAGATAAGTACTCAAAACCGTTTATTCAAGTATAAATTACTTTCTGTTGCTTAAATTTAAAAAGCGTTTCCATATTTTAAAATTTATCTATACCAAATATCACATTACTCCGTTCGTTTATATATATATATAAAGATATATACGCACGGAGTAATGTGATATTCATTATATCCGTGCCTCAGAGAGCACGTTAAGCCGTCGCGCGTCGGTCCCGGCTGCCATGAACATCTATGGCAGTCTTTATTGGGAAGTCAGTGCCCTATAATATCCTGACACTAGTCTAGCCTTAGGGTTTCGCTAACCTTCGGGTTGCCAAGGTCAGGTGGCAGCCGCTCTGTGTAAAAACTGATATCCAGTCAAATCCGGTTAGACCAGAATAGCCGACCCCAAGTGACTTGGGAATAATAAAGGCTAGAGAGAAGAAGATGTATGTAAATATATTTTACTAATAACGAATGGCGTAGTTGTTAAAGTAGTCACCTCGCTATTGCGCCGAGTGTTGTGGGTTCGATCACACAACACGAAACAAAAATATTTGTGATCCAGTAATAGTTGTTCCGTCCGAGTCGAAATTTTCTTTGTATTCGTTATTTATATGTTTAGATATAAAGTCCCGCGTGCCACAAGAATATTGCTAATGCGGAAGTCTTTAAAAACGAATAATGCCTAGATTAAACTCGGTAATGGAGTAGTAGTGAATACGATTGGTGTGCATGAGATCTTGGGTTCGATTCCAGAGTCAGCAAAATTGTTATCGGGTAAACATACCGCCTGTAATTGTTTCCCGTGAACGGCAATAGGGAAGCCACCTATTACATAGGATGTGGTGTTTTTGATCTCACCATTACTGTGCTACTGAGCAAAGCTGACCATTATCATTTTTATATTACCATCGGCAGTTAATGTCCTACACGATAGACGTAAGTAGGTTACGTAATGTTAAGAACATCCTATTTAAATAAAATAAACCTCAGTAATAATAGCCTATGTTGCTCAGGGATAATGTAGCTTTCTAATGATGAAAGAATAAAATCGGTCGTGTAGTTTTTGAGTTAAATCCTTAAAAACAAAATATCTATTCATTCTTCTATATAATATTATAATATTTATTTATAAAACTTAAAAAACCCCCGACACATAATTAATTTTAAGTATACCCATATTGAGAGAGTTGTGAAAAAAATGTAATGGGCCATTTTGTGGTGGCGGCCATCTTGGATTTGAAATTTATCATAGTGTATAGTATTCTACTAGTCAAGCCCTTTCATTTAATACTCATATTGAGGGAGTTGTTAGAAAATATGTAATCCGCCATTTTGTGGCGGCGGCCATCTTGGACCAATTTTCATCAAACATGACTAAGAACACTCCCGACTAATTCATCATTCAAACAAAAAAAAACAAAATTAAAATCGGTTCATTCGTTCGGGAGTTACGATGCCACAGACAGAAACACACACACACAGACACGTCAAACTTATAACACCCCGTCATTTTTGCGTCGGGGGTTAAAAACTGCACAAAATAGTACATCAGCGGACTTAATGCCACGGGCATTATCTACAGTCAACCATTGGGTGATGCAGAGATAAAAAGCAATAGGTGTGCATACATTAGCATGAAATATACACTTACATAATTATACTAAGCATAATATAATACTAAAGAATATCGTAATAAAAACGATATATTAAATAATATATACAAACCAATAAACATATTTTATAAACTAAATAAAATATATACAAATATATACACAGATCATGCATACATACATACGTATTATATTATAGTTGAGATGAATTTGATAAACTGTCAAGAAGAGAATGTATTTTTATACTTATTGGAAGTGTTACGGTTTGTGGACCTCTAACTTCATGAGGGAGCGCAATTGCTGCGCTCGCGGTCGCAGGTTCAGACCCCGGGTTTGGTCAGTAACACATAAGTATTATGAAATATATATATAAGTATTATGAAATAAGCATATATAGAAATGTGGCGCTAACACACTTTTGTCTACCTATGTGAGCACATGAGCATTCGTCTATATATGTATGTAGGTAGGTATAGCACCTAGATGATGATTTTGCTAATCCTAATTAATATTATAAATGCGAATGTGGGTTTGTTTGTTTATAACACCTTAACTACTCGACCGATCATAATGAATTTTTGCATACATTTTGTCAGTGGTACAGAAAAGGACGCACAGTACTATTTTACCCAGAAAAGAAGTAGGTACTGTTCTCCAGCTAAATCCAGTTTTCCAAATGTTCTGTTCTGAACCCAAGATTCGAACCCTGCAATTGGCAATTAGAATAAGCAAAAACTTACGTGACTAGATTAATGTTAGCGAAGCCGCAGGCACTACCTAGTGTTTCAATAATTACTTTCTGAACCCGGGATTTGAACCCTGCAATCAGCAATAAGATAAATAAAGCACAAACTTGCCTGCCTAACGCAATGAGGCATAAAAAAGTATTCCTTCAAACCGGTTTAGTCAACAATTTACATTTTCCTCAATTTGATCTCCTTCAGTCTGTGCGCCGCACTTCTAACGATGACATCTTTAATCAATGCAAGACTCAGTTTAAAAAAAATGTATTTAATAAAATCATTGTTTGTTATGTTGAGTTTCCTGTACTGTTTTATGTGCGAAGATGTTCGGTCTGAAGGTATGTGCTCATCTTTTTTTATTATAAATGACAACTATTCCAGTAGGAATAAAGCCTGTTTCGCAGTCTTTACAAAAATTCAAACAACGGATTCAAAAAAACAACCAGTCTAGGAACAACTATTTTTGTTTGTTTTCTTTTAAGAAGGCAATGCCCGCAGTAACTGCTTCGCAAGGAACTTTAAAAGAATTCAAACAATGGACACAAAAACACTCAGTCTCTGCACAAACATTCTTGTAGTTTTTCTTTTATAAAGACAACTGCGGCACTAGGAACAATTCCCGTATCGCAGGGGCCTTTACAAACTTTCAAACAACGGGCATAAGGAACAACCAGGTTTGGTTGAACCATTTATGGTCACACAAATTTTCCGTGCGGTATTCAACACACGGCCTGGTAGCGGTAAGGCGACCGTGTACCTAAACACCTACACTATCCATGTAGACAAGCAATCTATTCTAATATTATAAAGCTAAAGAGTTTATTAGGTTGAACGCGCTAATCTCAGGCACTACTGGTTCAAATTATAATAAAAAAAAATTTTTTATCCAATAAGTAAAAGTCTTTACAAAAAACATTACAGGCTACTTATTGTATTAAACTCACATTAAAACTATATTTAATCTAAAGGAAAACATTTACAATTTAAATATTGGACACTAGAGACTTGTTTATGAAGTCTGTTTTTACATTGTATTACTTGAACTAGGTCAGAAACCTGTGTTTCAGGCTGTTCCTAATATTATATTTTTATTCTACTGTTAATAAAGTAACGGTCTACAAAAAACATTTAGAATTGAACAATTCTTTTAGTGTTGGTTAGCTCATTTATCGGGATAGGCTATATAACATCACGCTACGACCAATAGAAGCGGAGTATCGATGAAAAATGTTGCAGAACCGGATAAAGTTCTCTTATGGGAAGCAGACGAAGTTGCGCGGATCGGCTAATAAATATCTATACTTACTTCTTGCTGAAGCTTCGCTCCCTTGGTTCAAGAGTTAGTCCATAACAACTGTGTGTACTTTCAGGAATATTAGGATAATCCTTTTCGTATTTATATGTTACCCGTCAGTCTATAAACTGTCTCTTTGCAAAAAACCATACCTGCAGTACATCCTCCGTTGCTACATAAGAAAAGGACAAAGCATTATACACACATTCGCATCGATATTATAATCTATTGGTTTTGGCCAGCGGCTTCGCACGCGTTTGCCTGGGTGAAAGATGCCTTGTCATTTCCTGTACCCCTGATAACGTGTATGCGAGATTTCATGATTATCGTTCAAGTAGTTAAGGCATAAAAACCTAACAAACAGACATCCAAACCCACATTTCCGTTTATTTATTAGTTAGAGTTAAAATGTACAGGTTGCCGATTTAATCATCTACACCAGCGGTCGGCAACCTTTTAGCAGTTTTACCGGACATGTTCATAACTTTGTATGTCTTTATCGATTATGTCAAAACTGCAAAAAAGCAACCACAAATGTTGAGAAGTATTTTATGGACCAGTGCCGGCTTTCACGGCTGGAATTCATTTCAGTTTTGGCGCGATATTAAAATAATGCCAAATGATAAGACCTTATTTACAAAACAGTTGCGGGCCGCAAGAGGAGACACGCGGGCCGCGGGTTGCCGACCGCTGATCTACACTACAGATAACAGCAAAAATGTCAATTCCGATAATGCGCGAGCGACGATCCTTGCTGAACAAATGTTGGCTCGCATGCGTTCAAGGGTCATAAGTACAATAAAAGCAAACACGAGTTCGATCCCAAACTGACACTCTACCAAGGTGCCATCACCGCTTGCCATTACTGATTGTCACTTTTAACCTTATTTTAGTAAATGCTTATATTATATAATAAATGTCCTCCAGACCGAATTTCGGCAACAGCGGCCAATCTTAACGGAGATTGGCCATCTGCGCAGGAGATATTATAATGCACAAGTATGTGCGCAAAGACAAGTGCACTCTCTGTTCCCTAACCCTCATGATCCGATGGGACGGTAATCCGACACCACCGGCGAGAGATCAGGCGCAGGACCAACGGCTTTACGTGCTTTCCGAGGCACTGGAGTGCCTAACACCGCCAACTTCCTAACTCCGTGTAACTGCCTCTGCGGCGCAGCGGTAGTGAATGCGACTGCTGTGCATGGGGTCTCGGGTTCGAATCCCGAGTCGCGCCAACAAAAAGTTATTGGGTTTTCCGTTAAGGAATCTCAATAGCAGTCAGGAGTTAGGAAGCTGGCGGTGTTAGGCACCCCCGTGTCTCAGAAAGCACGTAAAGCTGTTGGTCCTGCGCTTGATTTCTCTCCGGTCGTGTCGGATCTTGAGAGTTAGGGAACAGAGAGTGCACTTGTGTTTACGCACATACTTGTGCACTATAATATCTCCTTCGCAGATAGCCAGTCTCCGGTAAGATTGACCGCCGTGACCGAAATTCGGTCTGGAGGACATTATTTATAGTATATATTCACATTAATAGCTCAGTGCCTCGATAGCACAGCGGAGGTTAATGCTGCTGTGTGTGAGGTTTCTGGTACGATACTCGAGCAAGTCAAAAAGTTGTTGCGTTTTTCTATCAAGCAATTCTTAAAAGCAGCCTCGAGATAATAGGCGGTGTTGTAAGCTCTCGTAAGCCGCTGGTCGAGCATATAATAATAATAATAATATTCTACCACATACACACAACACTATCTAGCCCAAACTAAGCAGAGCTTGTACTATGGATACTAGACAATGGATAAACATACATATATACTTTTTTTTTTTGTAAATACATACATATTATACATAGAAACACCCAGACCAAGACAAACATCCATGTTCATGCACACAAATATTTGTCTTGTGCGGGAATCGAACCCGCGACCTCAGGCGTGGCAGTCGGTTACACTAACCACTACGCCATCGAGGCCGACAATACATATGTTCTGTTGCTTGTCGATTCGTATTGTATCATGTAAGTTTGCAATCAGCAGTGTGTCTTTATGCTACTTTACGAACGTGGCATCTATGTGGTATGAAATTACATACATACACTATTAGTTACAACAAAACAATTTCAATGTAGCCTATTCAAGATAGCTTACTTCTTACGCCAAAATACGCTGCTATTTACAAATTATTTCAACCTTCACCAATATAATAATTTAGTATTATTTGTGTTAATGTTGAGTTTTCAGTGTTGGGTTATTTGTGATCACCATGATTTACCTAAAAGTATGTGTATCTTTTGCAACCATGTTTAATACTACCACCTGACCCACGCAATTTATACAGAGTGTCCGGTAATTAATGGATAACCTGGAAATGTCTTATAGTGGAACAGATGGCCGTTCAGAAAAAAATACGAAATAAATCTATCCTAACTACTACCTGAGATATATGTTTTTTTTAATTACCATATATAACTTTCTTGTATACTACGACCATAAATGAATAAAATCCATCGGTTTTTTGTTGTTTTCTTATCAAACACTAATTATGCTAATAGATAGATAGTCAAAACTATGCTATGCTAATATAGCTTGCACTTTTTAATATATATATATAACTTTTTTTTCTTATTTTTTTATTTCATTTTTTCTGAACGGAAGACCGTTCTACTATAAGACATTTCAAGGTAATCCATTAATTACCGGACACCCTGTATAATGGATTGTGTTCTGATGAGTTGTTTGAGATGATGCTCTAAGCTACATTTTATCATCGCACCGCTCGCCATCGGCAGGGATGTAATTCTCACACCTTACAACCTAATTGGTGCCGCACCAAACGGTTCCAAATTTTCTCCCGCGGACGCTCAGTTTGTGGAATGAACTCCCTGCCCAGGTTTTTCCACAAGACTACAATATGGGGTTTTGCAAAAAGGGCGTTACAAGGTCGGCAACGCGCAAGTGATGCCTCTGGTGTTGCAGGCGTCGATAGGCTACGGTGACCATTAACCATCAGGTGGGCCGTAAGCTAGTTTGCCACTTTAGAAGTAGGTATATAAAAAAATATTTCGCTTCACATAAGAGAATTTTCCCCGTTTTTGAAACATTTTTCATTGATGCTCCGATTCTATTGGTCGTAGCGTGATGTTATGCAGCCTATAGCCTTCCTCGATAAATGGGCTATCCAAAATTAAAATAATTTTTGAATTGGAACCAGTAGTTCTGAGATTAGCGCGTTCAACCAAACAAATGAACAAACTCTTTAGCTTTATAATATTAGTATAGATATCGACTTATGATTGGTCAGTATACATACATATGTATGTAGTCTTACGCCCGTATTGAAGGGCAGGCAGAAGTATACAACATGATAATTTTAGTTTAATAAGGAGTCTATTGCTGTCTAGTGGACAGAATTCTATACTCCGAGCTGTTGAACATTTTTTGACCGAAATTGGAAGTTCTATGCTTGAATATTCTTCGACTAGTTATGCATAGTACTGGCCAGAATTCAATGCATGGTCAGGCTACTATGGAGTTAGAATTTTTTTTTGGGTTTCTTATTCTTACCCCAAAGGCATTAAGTAAATACTAACTATGACGTATAAAGTTAGTAGATAGAACTTAACATCGTATAATGTTACTTTTTCTAAAAGCCTGTTATGTTTTGTTATCAGGCCATAAATAAACAATTCTTGATGCTTCAGGGTCTCCATGCTGGGTGGACGAGGAAAGGAACGGCACTTGTGTCAACTTGTACAGATGTCGCCCTGCTGCTATAACTTATCTATATGTAAGTATCAACACACGTTAGGATCGCAGTTGTGAAAATTCCTTTATCCTATATACTGTGCAGCTACGTATCTATGTATCAGAATGGTTGTCAGATTGAAAGGCTAGATATGTGTCAAAACTTTATATTTGTGCTTGATAACTGTTACACAACAAAATATTACACAATAGCTTTCCATTTAATTCTTTATTTTGCGTTGAAATCGCCGAGGGTCCTGTCCTATGTTCACTTTGTTCGTATAAAGAGAAAACGGAATGCCCCGGGAGCGCGAGCAATTTTGTTCTCACACAGCAAGTAATATATAATACTCCTTTTGACTGGAACAAACGTAACTCATAATATTACAATAATATTTAAAATAAATATTGTCTTATAGACAATACTAATATCAGATATGTATATATAAACAAAAACGTCAAGCGAATATCGACCTAAGACTACTGCTAAAAGCTTCATTTCAGTTTGATTGACGATAAGAAAGAAAGAAAAGAAAAGAAAGAAATTTAATTTATTTGACAAAAATAAAACACAATAATAACAAGTTAAATAATAATAAAATTTTGTCAAATGAGACCTAGTTCAGCATATGCCAGGCTAAGGAAGCCTGGCGCTGGTTTTCAACTAGATCCCTTTGGTGACTGCACGGATGCTAATAACAATTCCCAATTCCGATACTCTACTGGTTGTGAAGTTATCTAAATTATTTCCAAAACATTACTCGTATGTGAATCGTTATTATAGTGAATACAATATACTCTTAAGGTAAAGACTGACTTCCTTATTAAATTCCAGACAAAAGTTGGACTCACCAATGTGCCGCCGATGCCACCGGTGTGTTCCTTCAGACCAGACGGAGAACCTATCGTCTGTTGCACAGATTGTTCTCTTGACAACACGGAGAAGTAAGAACAATTTTACATACTAAATGCTAATAACATTATTCAGAAAGTATCGTGAGCCGAATATTCATTTTTTGCTCGGTATTCGACATATTCGAGTTTCACCAAATATTCATATTTGGTAAAATACAAGTTCATCCCATCTCTAAAAAACAACATACAATGGATGAAATGCGTAACATTTGTTTCGCGCTTCTTTTCCATTGGTTCGATCCCTATATATATATATTGGCCTTTGCGTCTATTTCAGACGATTTATAGCGTTATATCTGAGAGACATCGTCTCTGGTGGCTAAATAAACCGATGCGAGAGCGACATTCTCTACCACAGGTCTGGCATGAGAAGTTTGTGGTGGTTGGTGCCGAGCGACCTTGATGGCGTTTCTATCTTTTGTCAGCAAGAGCTCCGAACCAGGCCTCATAGCAAAATTTGCGACCCTCCAAAACACGTTTTCGCCAATCCGTCCGCTTTTCAGCGAGCTTCTCCCAATCGCGGTGGTCAATTTTAAAAGCGGCCATGTCTCGCTTGGCGCAGTCCTTAAAGCGAAGCAACGGTCTCCCAACGTCTCTTTTTGCATTCGCTACTGCACCGAGCATAACACGTCGTGGTAGTCGGGAGGGTTCCATCCTGTGCACGTGCCCTAACCAACGCAGTCGCCTCTGTTTCAGAAGCGCGGTCAAGCTAGGCAGCTGTGCGATTTCTAGGACCCTCTCGTTGGTGACCCTGTCTTGCCATGATATATCTAAAATCTTGCGGAGGTAACGCATATAGAAAGAATTGATACGACGTTCTTGTTTTGCATACGACGTCCAGGTCTCAGCTCCGTACAAGAGTATACTTAAGATGGAAGCCTGAAAGACGATCATCTTTGTCTTTCTTGTCAATTTATTATTATACCATACTCTTGCACTAAGCTTCCCGAACATGGTCGCCGCTCTGCCGATACGAACGTCGATCTCTGCGTTAAGCGAGAGATTATTCGACACGGTCGACCCTAGGTAGCAAAACCTGTCAACTACCTCCAACAGTGTGCCATTTAGAGTTATTGATGGATCCACAGTTGTGCCTTGTGCCAGCACAACTGTCTTTTTTGTATTAATAGACATGGCAAACAGAGAACATGCCTGAGAAAATTTGTCCACCATTGATTGAAGCTCTATTGCGGAATTAGCTACAAAGGCTGCGTCATCGGCAAAAAGGAGACTGTCGACGAAAAGGTCCTCTCGGTTTCTCTTAGATTTGAGGAGGGAGATGTTGAATAACTTTCCGTCTGTCCTCGTATATAAGTGAATACCCTGTTTGGCGTTACCAAAAGCTGTGCGCAGTATAAGAGAGAAGAATATTCCAAACAGGGTAGGAGCCAAAACGCAACCTTGGCGTACTCCTCTGCAAACGTCAAACGGCTCAGATGTGCTACCGTTGTACACTACCGCACCTTTCATATCCTCGTGAAATGATTTGACGAGGCTCAGGACTTTAGGAGGGCATCCAATGCTCTCCAGTGCCGAGTACAGACCCTCCCTGCTGACCGTGTCGAAGGCCTTGTTAAGGTCAACAAACGCCACAAGCAGAGGAGTCTTTTGCTCTCTACACTTCTCTTGTAACTGACGAAGCGTAAAAATCATATCCACTGTGGACCGCTGGGAACGGAATCCACACTGTGCCTCAGGATATACGCGATCTGCAAGTTTTTGGAGTCTAGACAGAACGACTCGGCCGAAAAGCTTGCCAACTATACTCAAAAGAGAAATGCCACGGTAACAGTTACAATCGCCGCGATCTCCTTTCCCTTTGTATAATGTGACGATGTTAGCATCACGCATGTCCTGTGGCACTTCTCCCGCTTCCCAGCACTTACAAAGTAGATTATGCAGTATCGGTCTCATGCACTGGAGCTTTATTATTTCGGCTTGGGTGCCATCACCGCCGGGACTCTTGCCGCGTTTAAGCTGTTTAACAGCCTTGATGAATTCCTCTACAGACGGTGGGTCATCTAGCTCACTCAATACATCCAGTTTGGGCATGCATTGAGCAGCCTCTGGTTGTAGGTATATAGGACGTGAGTAGAGACCTGTGTAGTGCTCGACCCAACGATCGAGCTGTTTTTGGCTATCTGTGATGATAGCACCGTTTGCGTCCTTTAGAGCGGCCGTCTTCTTAATAACAGGTCCTAGAGCCCGTTTGATACCCTCGTAAACGCCACTAATGTCTCCTCTGTCTGCACACATTTGAATTGCATTGCCGAGACTCGACCAGTATAAGTTCGCTAAATATCGGGCACTTCGTTGTAGAGCTGGTTTGCTCGCTCGAAGAGCCTTGTCGGTCTCTAGACAGGGAGAGATGCGGTGCCTTAGAGCAGCATTACGCTTTGAGTCCAGCAAAGGTTGTAGGTGTTCAGCATTTTCTGCGAACCAGTCCTGTGACTTTGTTTTCAGTTGACCGAAAACGTCACTGGCGCAATCAGTCAGTAGTTTTTTGACGTTGTTCCTCTCGACGCTTATAGATGTATTAGCGTCCCAGGCATCAAGTTCTGCGGTAGCCATACGCTCAAATTTTCGGACTTTCTCGTCGTTCCTGATATTAGAAAGGTTTATCTTTCTTCTACCTGGCATTTTGGACGAATAAATCTTCTTGTGAGTGATAGCCACACGCGCTGCCACAAGAGAGTGGTCGGTGTCGCAATCGGCGCTTTGGAAGGTACGTGTATGAAGAATTTCACGGAGATCCTTAGTTCTGGAAAGTACTACATCTAGTTGATGCCAAATGGCCGGATCGCGGGTGTTTCCAGGAAACTTTACGGGTCATTTTGCCCTTGAAATATGTATTGGTTACACATAACCCGTGCTCCGAGCAAAACTCTAGTAAGCGTTGGCCGTTGTCGTTCATGTTGCCAACTCCATGGTAACCAATACAACTTGGCCAAGCGGAATGATCCCGACCGACACGAGCGTTGAAGTCACCTAAAATATAGAGGTGATCGCCACTGCTGACATTTTTAACTGTCTCGGCTAGTTGAATGTAAAAACGATCTTTAGACTCGTCCGAAGATGTTAGAGTCGGAGCGTAGGCAGAGATAAGGGAAACAAACCCACAACTGCTATTGAGCCTTAAGACCATTATGCGCTCCGAAATCCCGCGAGGGCTCTCAATGGCGGATAAAATGTCGTTTCGGACCGCAAACCAACTCCATGCTCGCGAACATCAGTAGAGTCTTTTCCTTTCCAGAAAAATGTGTATAGGGACTCGCGCAGTGAACCTTCGTCGGGTAGTCTGGTTTCTTGCAAGGCACAAACCGAGATGTTTAATTTATTTAATTCTACACCGATTACAGCAGTTTTGCGCAGGTCTTGCGTGCTGCATACTTGTGAGCCTCCACAGGTATTCGGGAGGCCTGTCCTCATAGTACGGACATTCCATGTTGCAATGCGCATGGATTGGGGGCGCGAAGTTTTGCACTGCTTTCTTTTATCAGTAGGTGTTATAAATAACGGTACCAGCCATCTAGCCAAAAGCTAGTGCTCCCTACACCCTAAAGGAGCAGACCAGCGCCGGGACGGAACGATACCTTACTGACCGGGGGCTGCCCGGCTTGAAGCGGGCGGTAACCGAACATTGGACCTTCGATGGGCCCTCCCACTGTCGAAAGTGACCCCTAGCGTCCACACTTACGCCCATATGTGTAGACTTATAACTGGTAACTGCCACTTTCCGTGTTGTTGACCACGCAGCAGAACTTACATGGGTGGAGTGACCTCTCCACAGACATAACACCGCCTGGGACGGGGTTAAGGAAACGCAGTGTTGCCCAGGACCTGCATTACCCTCTCGGCCTTGCTGGCTGATCCCACAGGAAAGGCAAGCCAATACATGTGGAGCCAGGTTGGCTGCAGGGGTCTGCCGCTAATTTCAAGTTGAACTCTACTTGCGCCAATCGGAGACTCCATTCCGGGTTGAATTTCGGAGTTTTCCTTCTCCTAAATGGGTTGCAAACCGATGCTTAGAGGCCCATCTCCCCTGTAAGAGCGTAAGGTCGAAAATTTACGCCCATGGACTTCAGTCGACTCTTACGACACCTCTGTCCTTTGGTAGGGGGTGGTGCTATTCTAACGCCGGACACCACACGATCCCTACACAGGACAAAAAATTGTGTGTACCACAAATATATGTTCTGAGTCAGGGTGTACTTTGTGGTTACCATTACCGTCTTAATGTTTGTAAGGTCATCTGCTACACAGGAATTATCCATTTGCGAGAAATGTCTTGAAAATAAAAGAAGAAGATTTCGATAATATTAAGTTTATTTATTTGTTGAAGTAAACAGGAGCGTTAACTGAAAAATATTTTAGGCAGTAAATAGCGACGTGGGACATATATTTTTTTGTTTTAGGCATTCTACTGACATTCATGTTTCAAAATTACCTTTTTCCATGTTGAAATTTATGCTTCTTTTACATGTAGGTATGTTTTTGTACATGTATGTCATGTAAATTAGTAATTTTACTCGATCACTGCCAGATAAATTCGAACAATTTATACCGTGGGAGAGCCACGCTTCGGCACGAATGGCCCGCCTCGACCGGAATGATACCACGGCTTCACAGAAAATGTGAAATATCGCTTGCGTTGTGTTTCGCCGAGTAAGTGAGGGTACCGGAGGACCCTCTTTTTTGGGGACGGAATTTAAAAGGCCGGCAACGCACTTGTGACTCCTCTGGTGTTGCCCATGGACACCCCATGGGCGGCGGTAGTCGCTTACCATCAGGCGATACGTATGCTCGTTTGCCTCTTATACCTTAAAAAAAAGGAACAAGCATCAATATTTTCGAGAGCCCTAAAACCTATAGTTAATTTTGTTCAGCTCAACAATCACATTTATACTAATATTATAAAGCTGAAGAGTTTGTTTGTTTGGTTGAACGCGCTAATCTCAGGAACTACTGGTCCGAATTGAAAAATATTTTTGTGTTGGCTAGCCTATTTATGGGGGAAGGTTATAGGCTATATAACATCACGCTATAACCCACGAGAGCGGTGCAGTTATCATAAACGCGAGTGAAACCGCGGGCACATCTAGTAATATGATAAACCTACATTCACCTCCTATAGAACTCTATAAGCCATTATACAACCGTGAGTCTATGTTGTGTTATGTCTGTTACAAGGTTGAAGAGATATGTCGTGATGCCCAGAGGTTACTTTCATTTGAAGGCCGGGAGAAAAGCTTGGACCAGTAAGTAAAAAAACATTATTACTAGTGTCGCTATAGTCTTACTTTTCTTAGTGTGAGAAAAAATAGTCGATAGCCCACCAGTGCGGATTGGCAGACTTCACATATCTTCTAGAACATTATGAAAAACTCTTATGTAAGTTAAAGCGAGCTATAGATAATTACCCTCATAACGACTTTACCACTCTCATTAATTTACAACAGGTCAATAGAATCTGGACACTTTCCTATCGCGTGGAAGGAATCTAGGGTTGTACCTATTCCCAAATCAGGAGATACTGCGTCCATAAATAACTATAGGCCAATTTCTATATTGCCTGTCTTCGGTAAACTCTTTGAAGTATTAATAACACCCACAATTACCTGGCATATAAAACAATTGATTTCACCACACCAGTTTGGTTTCTGCAAAGCTCGATCAACAACAACTAACCTCATTTCATTTGTGACCTTTCTGACTGATTCAGTTGATTCCAATATTCCAGTTGACACCATTTACACCGATATAAGTAAGGCCTTCGACACAGTGGACCACAATATCCTTATTTACAAACTTTCTACTTTTGGTATAACAGGTAATTTGCTAAATTGGTTTTCCTCGTATCTAAGCAATCGGATTTCCAGGGTAGTTGTCAATGGATACTCGTCCCAATCATTTTTAACCCCATCAGGAGTTCCCCAAGGATCAGTTCTTGGGCCAATTTTGTTTAACATATTTGTTAATGATATTGTACCACTTTTTAAACACAGCAAATGCTTCCTATACGCCGACGATCTCAAACTTGCAAAACAAATAAAAAATAAGCACGACGTCTTTCTTTTGCAAGAAGACTTAAACCGCTTGGTCGACTGGTGTGAGAAAAACGGCTTGGCACTGAACATCAACAAATGTAAATATATACGTTTCTCTCGTAGTGTTGGCATAAATTCGCAAACCTATACAATCCATAATAAAACATTAGAAGAAGTGGTTACAATTAAAGATTTGGGGGTTGATTTGGATTGCAAAATTAGATTCCACACTCACATCGACAGGATAACTACTAAAGCTTTTCAAATGCTTGGCTTTATCATTAGAAATTCCAAAGATTTTAAAAAGCCACAGACTAAGATAAGACTTTTCTCAGCCTTAGTTCGATCTGGTCTAGAATATTGTGCTCAGGTCTGGTCACCCCACTATGAGATCCATGTTAAGCGCATTGAGAGGGTCCAAAAGCGTTTTCTCTGGCACCTGTCTTACCAGTGTAACATGGCAAAACTGCTACCAACATATGAAAGTCGGTTGAAGCATTTTGGTCTCCATAGTTTGTTGGATCGAAGACGCTTATTGGATCAGATTTTACTGTATAAATTAGTTAACGGTGAGTTGGACTGTCCCACTCTCGTTGAGAAGTTAAATATATATGCGCCATCGAAGTTACCTCGTGCAAGTAAATACACTCCTTTTTCGATTAAATCATCTAAAACCAATTTGGGTCAAAACGCTACTATCAGCAGATTACTGAGTGAGTATAATAAGCTCGCCAAAAATAATCAAATTGAAATTGATATATTTTCAAACAGTTTACCTAAATTTAAAAGCCAAGTTTCGGCATCATTTAATCTTTCTGTGTGTAAGAAGTAAAGTGCATCACTATGTCCTGTTATCTCGATCATGTTCTATGTGTTTTTATACGACTGACATAACCATATTTCTTTTGCAAGTAAATTCACTTTGTTTTTCTTGCCTTCATGTAAAATATTTTGTTACTTTTAAGTTTAATTTAATTACCTTAATTTAAACAGTCCCTTACCATGCCGTGGCAACTTATAAGTGAAACAACACTTAGCATGCAATTTTTAAATCATGTTTGTTAATTTTATATCAGTGTATGTTTTGTTAGTTGTCCAAATAAATAAATAAATAACCTCGAAAATTCAAAGGTAGGTTATATATACATACCTACGTGCTTTGGTATCGAACTCGAGACCTCTGCGTGGCAACCAAACGGTCTCCCACTGGACTATCGTTGCTGACACGTTATCATTATTGCGGAGGTAAGATTTATTTGACACCAAAAAACAAAAAAGTGCAATATTACATCATATTTACGTATTGGCAACATAATTATTATTGTTACGAGCTGGGTTCGACGGATAAGAATATAAAACAATATTACCGACTAAAACGTTTTATTCTAGCACACAATTAACTTTAATACACAACAAACACTATACTGCACTTTTTCACTGTAACTGCTTCAAACTTCGTAGTATTCTTCGCTTCCGTTCGCTTCGGTGAACACTTCATCGCTTACGATTGTAAACTGACTCAGTGGTGCGCGTGCGCTCTATTTATACGCGGGTAAAGTGCTTCTGGAGTTTTCCAGAAAACGTCACAGACGGCTCGCAACGGCGCGATGGTTCGGGAATGTGCCAGCGCTTTCTCCACTGAACTCGTAGCGATAAATACGTAGTTCCGTAAGATGTCAATAGATGGTGCTGTAATAAATTATTATTAGAAACCGCCGACTCTTCCCCACAGTGCCGACAGAGGGCATTAGCCGTAACATTATCATTAACATAATATATACGCAAATTATTTACAAGAAATATAAACTAAAGAGGAAAAAAACTACTAAAATTAAAAAGCGTCATAATATTCCTCTGCATCGTCATCAATTCGCAACGTGCCCAGAAGACTGCCAGCATTGCCACGTTGAATGGCAATACTTATTCTTTGTGCAAAGAAAATACCAGGCCTCTGGTCACGCCGGTCACGCGATGAGTCGATGATCCGCTTAGCTAGGTCTCTATAAACAGACCTAGCACTTGGACCCCATGGCTCCAGTGTTTCGACACCAAACGGCTCAAACATATACTTACTAATAAAGTTTTGATATTTACGCCATTTCTGCGTCTCCGCTGATGCAGCAGCAGCACCAGCACAACCCACTGTGCTAGAAAGATGTGACGGCGCAAGGGTGTCGACACAAGATGTGGTAATGTTTTAGTTGCGTATCGTCACATGAAATAACAGCATCATAAATATAGTACAATATATTGACTGGTACCAGTTACATAATCATAATATAGAAAACTACGACCAAACTGAATGGTTGCGCGGAGACTACTGCCGCGCCTATCACATACCTGCGCCTGAGTACGCAAAGTAAAGCCAGAACAGAGTCCCGACAGTTTTAAACCTTGTTTATGCGATATCGAGAAAATCATCACCATGTAGGTCTGATACCAACTACAATCTAACGCTAAGCAAAAGATTGAGTAGCAGTTCATATGCTTTATATACTCTATCACGAAATCTCAATAGTGATGCGCTCCTTACTGCCTATTACGGACTTGTTGAATCTATCCTCAGATATGGTGTCATTTTCTGGGGTAACTCTACGAACAGAGAAATTATATTTAAAGCTCAAAAACGATGTTTGAGATCAATGTTCCATTTAAAAATAACAGATAGCTGTAAACCGTATTTCAAACAATATAAGATACTGACTCTTCCATCCTTGTATATCTTAGAAATGTTATTATTTATTAAATCAAATCCTCACTTGTTTCCATGTGTTGCAGATATGTTCCCTAGAAATAGACGTGATAACAGCCGATTATGTTTAAAATCGGCTAAAACTGCACTTATGCGCAAGAGTGTCTTATGCATGGCACCGGTTATTTATAATAAACTGCCTAAGTGTTGGAAAGAATTGACTTATGTTGAATTTAAATTAAAAATGAAATCCATTTTAATTGACAGAGCTTATTATAATGTTAATGACTTTCTTCAGGACAAATTTTGATAATATTGTGACTAACTTAAGACATTTCACTAATTTTTATTGTATCTAATTTTTAAATAATTATTTTTACCTATCCAATTTCCTATACTTTTTTTTATGTGTGGCACATTAACCACTAAGTTATGAAAAATGATTTATTTTGTGAAACTTAATTTTAATCTGTAAGAATATTTGCACGTCATTGCACATGACAAACATGATGATATCAATAATTTTATGTAACAACTTGCATGCACTCATGTACACTCGTGTTTAAGCAAATAAATTATCTTATCTTATCTTATCTAATCTATATTAATATTATAAAGCTGAAGAGTTTGTTTGTTCGTTTGGTTGAACACGCTAATCTCAGGAACTACACGTTCGAATTGAATAATTATTTTTATGTTGAATAACTTATTTATCGAGAAAGGCAAGATAGGCTATATACCATCACGCTACGACCTGGACCACGCTGAAACCGCGGACACATCTAATATAATATAAAAATTTTAAAAATTACGAAGGCAGTCCTTGAGGCATGAGTTGAACCTGCGAACTCTACAAACGGGTCGTTGCTGTCTGCCCACGTTTTCGCTCGTATTAATGTAGATGTGTCAATAAATTTCTTATCTTCGGGCACAATACGTTTTTCTTGGATGAAATGTATATGTCCTTTTCCATAACCGTTATGCCAAATTTCTTTATTACTATGTAGATATACATACATACATACATAAATACACGCCTGTTTCCCAGAGGGATAGTAGATACTATGTAGATATGTCCTAACTAATATTATAAATACGAATGTGAGTTTGTTTGTTATGCTTTCACTCCTTGAATACTCGACAGTTCATCATGAAATTTCACATATTTTATGTTGCCAGGGTTACAGAAAAGGACATAAATATTTCATCCAGAAAAAGTACTGTTCTGGTAGAATAGGAATTTATTGATACATATACATTAACTTGAGCGAGAACATGGAAAAAAGGACGTAGGGTATCTTTCATCCAGGCAAAGTACTGGTACTCACCTAATCTACATTCATTCGAACAAAGCCACGGAAAGAATTTAGTACAAGATAAATTTGATGTAAATGTGTCTTTAAAACTTGAATTATTTTACTTTTCAGAATGTGGTGAGTATTTTGAAAAGCTTCCATACTCCTGTCGTGGATTGACCAATATTGTGGTGGAGCAACAATGGCAAGAGAATAAGCAATGTGATTGGATGAGTTTTTCTGAAGATGCGGGATATGGCGGTGATAATGCTAGGGAAAATCAGTTTCCACACATGGTTAGTGGTTCTGCTTTGTACTCCTATACATATGTCTATGGGGATAGAGAGAGCTAGTTTTCTCTGTTTGGACAGAGAGGCAGGAGGCATGGAGGCAGGTGAAGTAGTGTCGATCCAAGGAGTAAAGCAATATTGCCATCGTCATGTTCTTCTAACATGACGGTTCATGTTTTCTATCGTAACTTGGCGTAAAATGGATGGTTTAAGTTAACTTTCAAGGCTATGTAGGCCATCGTTTTAGGGCCCAGCCTTCTAGAGAATTACCTTAGATATGCCAATGGATTGAATGAACAATGGTTGCCTGTGAAAAATTGTTTCTAGCAATAAAGCCGCCCTTTGTATGCATTATAACATAATGTAACGTTTAATTAATTAATTAATTTATTTAGAACTGCCAGCGATTACAACAACAATACAATAAAATAGTATAATGTGAGGCTTGTGTCAGTTGCGTAACCTTTTGAGGCGGCCACAACATGTACAATTAATTGAGCTTAGCTTAGTAAATATATCGAAAACAGTTTAAAAGAAATATTGCATAACAAATAAAATTATTAAAATTGAATAAGAATAAGAATTCATGGTATACATACATTTAATGTAAGATATTGTGTTATATTTAGTTCTTACATGTTCAGCCTCATACAGTGGCGTACAAAAAGAGAGATAGTGCTATGAGCCATTACGAGAACTTTGTCCGAAAATTATTAGTTCATAAGTGTGATATAATAGTACAAATTAATAAAATTAAAAAAAACAACAACTAATAAATATATAAATAAAAATAAATAACTAAAAAATTATATTACATTAATAAAATTACACAGTCATTTCGCTAATAAATTTCAAATTACATGTCCAGTAGAAAAAAAAGAAATGATATAGGTAAAGGTAATCAATTACATTTATGTTTCACACTCATTCAATTAAAAAATCCTTTTCTGAGAAAATGTCTGAAATCTAAAGTAAGCTTTATCAGTAAAATAATTTTTAAGTTTCTTTTTATATGTATCAAAGGACATATTTTGCCACGATTTTGGTAATTTATTGTAAATTGTTGGTGCCATGCAAAATATACTTCTACGCATTTATTTTGTCTTTGATTCGTGAAGACAGAGTTTATTTTTATTGCGTCTATTTCTCGGAAACGTTCCAGATAACCTTCAAAATAAATTTGGATTGGCTTTAACAATTGTTGCACTCTCTAGTAGGTAGAATGAAGGCAACGTTAAAATTTTGAATTTTTAAAATAAGGTTTGCATCTATCTGTTTTTTCCAGATTAAACATGGCTCTTAGACATCGTTTTTGGGCTTTAAATGTTACATGTTACATGTTGTTATGTTATTGTCAGTACTATTCCCCCAAAATATTGTGCCATATCTTAGCACTGATTCGACCATTCCATAGTATGCTGTAATCAAAGCATCTTTTTTTTTTTTTTTTACGTGGGGGAATGCAATGACGCATATCCCTCCGCGGGGGCGGGCGGAGGGATTATGTCGGACTCGCCGGGGTAAAAGAAAGATGGAAATAATAGTAAAGTACCTCCCGGAATACCGACTAAACCTACCACGGTGTTCCTCGACAAAACCACTATCGACGGGGCCGCGCGAATCGCTTTCGCATGCGGTCGCGACCCCGCCGCGGTTACGGCCCGCCGTATGAAACGGCAGGCCACTACACGAAAGACCTACCCAAAATAGGCACTACGTCGCATAAAAACCTACTGTCTCCCCTAGAGGGGAGACGGACTCGACACAGAGGCGCGCGTGGGAACACGCACGCCGCCTCTCGGACCTGGTGCTGAACGGATGGCGGGCAGGCCCACAAAGCCCGCCACCCCCAGGTCAAACCTCAGGGTGGCTGGAGGTCGTCTCGCGCCCTCCGGCACCCGGCTCTGCGGTTGGGGAGAGGGTTTAAACGCTCCCTCTCCCGCTCCGCCGCCTCCTTGATGGAAATTACTTCCTCACAGAAGGAGGCGACGGCGTTCCACGACCTCTCACTCCGGACCATAGACTGAACTACGGCCGGGAGCGAGAGGGCAACCGATCCGACTGCCGCGATCAAATCACGGCGCTGCGATGCCCAGGCGGGGCAAACCGCCAAAGTGTGCAGCGCCGTGTCCTCAACAACGTCGCGGCAGTCGCCGCAGTGGTGACAACCGGGCGTCTCTTGCCGGCGTATACGACACAGGAACTGGCCAAAACAACCGTGGCCAGTTAGAACCTGTGTCAGCCGGAATCAAAGCATCTGTGTTAAGTATAAATGATAGTTTACGTAGAGCATAAGCTGAGGTACTTATCTTCTTACTGATTATCTCGCCTACCTATTAATTTTTTATCTATTATAATGCCCAGGAATTTAGTAGTGTCCGTTTCTACAATATGTATACCGTTAATATTAATGTTCAATGTTGTTGTCGGTATGCGCTGGCTGAACCGCATAATTTTTGTTTTATTCAAATTAATATTCAAATTATTGTTGTGTAACCATTCTACTATTGATGTCAGTGAGTAATTAATGTCAAGTTCATAACTGAGTTATTTCTACAA
Organism: Catocala nupta; assembly: GCA_963675205.1. Classification (NCBI taxonomy): domain Eukaryota; kingdom Metazoa; phylum Arthropoda; class Insecta; order Lepidoptera; family Erebidae; genus Catocala; species Catocala nupta. The sequence goes on from OY776104.1 coordinate 20,993,106, forward strand.
GCTATAGTCAAAGTGCTGTCATCAGCAAATAATGTCATCGGGTTATTCGTTACAGCAGGTAAGTAGTTAATATATTAATTAAATAATAAAGAACCTAACACACTACCCTAAGGAACTCCATATAAAACTTTACGTTCTTCTGATTTAAAATTGTACTCATTTTTTTTTGTACATTTATGTCGTTAATTTTTGTGTTCTGTTTATGTTTTTTTTTAAAATGATTGGAATAAATTGAGGACGTTGCCTCTTATAGCATATGCCTCTAGTTTTTTTAAGAGCGTACTATGTTGGACACGGTCAAAAGCCTGTGTCGTATCACAGAAAACGGCACATACTGGCTTTCTTTTATCTATGTTTACCATAACATTACGCAAAAATTCATAAATTGCCAAGTTTATATTACTATTTTTTCTAAATCCTTTTTGTTCGTTACATAGGATGTTATGTTTTTTTATGTACGAATAAAGACCTTGTTGTATAAATCTTTCAAAAACTTTTGCTATAATCGGTGTAAGAGCAATAGGCCTATAATTTTCAATATACTCCCTATTATCTTTCTTATACAAAGGTTTTATTATAGATATTTTCAGAGCCTCAGGAAATACTCCCTCAGTAATACTAACATTAATTATGTGACTGAACAGAATACATAATTATTTTATCTGCTAGTTTTCAATATTTTAGTCGCTATGCCGTCATAACCCACGCTATTTGTGTTTTAGTGACATTATAATATTATATATCTCTGTAGGTGTGCAGGGATTCATAAACATAGAATGTGTCCTATTTTTTATGAATGAGGTTGAGATTCCTATTAGAACATGAATTAGGTTGTACTTTGTCCACAAAATAATGATTAAAAACAGTAGCAATGTCCTGGGGACGCGCAAACTTTTTATTTTTGTAATAAATACTGGAAATAACATATTTTGGTACATTAAATTTCGCTCTCTTAATTATATACCAGGTTTTTGTTTTATTTTCTGAAGTTTTAATTTTATAGCTATTCTGGGCCCTTTGAGTCAAATGAATATTTTTTTTAATATATCAGAATACATTTTAAACTTTATTTTATTTATTTTTGAAGCTGAAGCCTATATTGCCATAGCAGTCTCCTTTTATTTTTACTGCATTTCTTAATTCCCCGCGATACCCATGAGGGCCTTTTGCCGCGTTTATTACCACACTCTTGATTGGAAAGCATAAATTATACAATAATAAGTAATAAAGCTTCAATGAAGTAGTCATAAGCTAAGCTGGGATTATTTGTTGCATAAATATCTGAAAACGAGAGACAAGATACATATTCTTTAAATTTATTTATGTTTTCCCCAGAATAGTCACACTTATTTGTACGCCAGAATATTGACCACCAGACGACCGCTAGTATATTTATTAGTCTTTTGTTTATCACTGACTAGTTCACTGACCATTTTAATAAAAAAAGGATTTTCACAAAGTTATTCACTAGTTATACACACATACTTCAGTATAGATTTTAAATGTTTTATTTTCGTAAAGATTGTCCAATTCCGCGTATTTAATTGTCAAAATTAAACAGGGAGACTAACTTTTTACCACCTAATTTGTTAAAACTGTTAGAGACGATCGACAAACGGTCTTTCTTTGCTCGTATTAGGATACCAACTGTGCAACTATTGCAAATTATTTTAATAATATCAGACACAGATCTCTTCTCAGTGTGAGCGTGTGTTATGCAGAACTCTCAGACATCACGATGTCGGCTCATTCTTCACGGTTAATTAATGCGTACCTATATAACTTCAAAAAGTCACAGGTTCGTGATTAGAATTCTCTTTATGCTATAAAGCTTAGCCCATTCTTCTTCTCCCTAGCCTTTATTATTCCTAAGTCACTTGGGGTCGGCTTTTCTAGTTTAACCGGATTTGACTAGATATCAGTTTTTACACGGAGCGGCTGCTACCTGACCTCCGCAACCCGAAGGCTAACGATACGCTAAGGCTAGACCAGTGTCAGGATATTATAGGGCACTGACTTCCCAATAATAACTGCCATAGATGTTCATGGCAGCCAGGACTGACAGCTTAACGTGCTCTCCGAGGCACGGAGCAGGCGATAATTGTCAATGTGACGTACATAATTACAAAAAGTCATATAACTTCCGAAAGTCAGAGGTGCGCGACGTGTGTTCGAACACGAGATCCTCTGCATTGCAGTCTGTTGGTCTTCCCACTGAGCTATCGTTTAGCTTATTCTATTCTATTATATATTTTCTTATCATTCGATAAACGAAATTACTAACAACTATTACAAAAACTGCTCATAGCTAGGCGCATCTTAATAATTCGAAGAGTTTGATCATGCTCAATACAATATGATTGTTTCAGGCGTTGCTCGGGTATGGATCAGACCGAGAGTCAGCCCAGTGGTTGTGTGGTGGAACAGTGATCAGTGACAGGTTCATACTGACCGCCGCGCACTGTGCTTCTACGCCAACTTTGTAAGTTTCATTATATATATATACCTATATGTCCTCCTGACCGAATTTCGGTCACGGCGGCCAATCTTAACGGAGAATGGCCATCGGCGCAAGAGATATTATAGTGCACAAGTGTGTGCGCAAACACAAGTGCACTCTCTGTTCCCTAACTCTCATGATCCGATTGGACGAATAATCCGACACGACCGGAGAGACATCAGGCGCAGGACCAACGGCTTTACGTGCTTTCCGAGGCACGGGGGTGTCTAACACCGCCAACTTCCTAACTCCGGGCTCGTATTAAGCTTTCTTAACTGAAAAACCCAATAACTTTTTGTTGGCCTGACCCGGGATTCGAACCCGAGACCTCATGCACAGCAGTCGCATTCACTACCGCTGCGCCACGGAGGCAGTTTCATTAAAACTGTAATGTGTCACGAACTCACGAGTGACAGTAGGATGACAAAAAAATATATATAAATATATAAGTGCTGTACAACAACTAGTACTTAGAAAAGATTATCCAGTAACTTCTTAAAATGGCATACACCGCGTCGAAGTCACCGATGATAGCTTCGATGTTTCCTTCCTACCATATTAAGAGAGAACTGAATGCCCCGGGACCGCAAGCGGCTTTTTCGTTGCTTCAATATGCAATAAGATAAGATAAGAAATAAACAGTCAACAACTAAGTCTTTGACTGCACGGAGTGCGCAGCGGGTAAGGTAGGCTCACTGCTGCCGCTATGCTAGGTGTTGTGAGTTCGAATCCCATACGGGACCATTATTTGTTACATGCTCAAACAATTGTTCCGAGTTTCCTGAAGGCCTCCGCGTCACAGAGAAGGAGACAAAGTGCGGCAGTATTCATTTAAAAATAACAAACCCGTTCTATAGAAAAGCTCGTGACTGCAATGAAACAGTAATGTGCATTAATAATGTAGAAACAGTTTTTGCAAGCAGCAGCCTAGATTCAGCTAAGTTTACTATACTCGTATATTTATATTTTTCAGGGGTCCCATAGCTTACGCTGGACTAAACGTACTGAAGCGAAGGGATCTAAGCGACTACTGGAAGGTGTACAAGATAATATCCATCATTACGCACCCAGAGTTCAAGTCACCATCGAAGTACCATGACATAGCGCTTATTAAGACGCAGAATGAGTAAGTATTATATAATATTATCCTCCTGACTGAATTTCGACCACGACGGCCAATTTTAAGGGAGACTGGCAATCTGCAATAGATGTTATAGTGCACAAGTGTGTGTGCAAACACAAATGCAGTCTTTGTTCCCTAATTGTCATAATCCGGAGAGAGATCAAGCGCAGGACAGCTGTACGTGCTTTTCGAGGTACATGTTTAACACCGCCAACTTCCTAACTCCGGGCTGCAATTGAAAATTGTTGGCGGAGAAACACGATAACTTTTTGATGTCCCAATCTGGGGTTCAAACTCGAGACCTCATGCACAGCAGTCGCATTCATTATCGCTGCGCTACCGAGACATGTAACACTCCCATCTGAGCAAAATCCAAGGAACGACACCACGCATTTTACACTGCATCGTCTACCATTTTATAGAAATAATTCTTGTTTATTATAATTTTTCCCTTATGTTTTATATTGTTTATATCTCTTGTCAAATATATTGCCAATGTGAAGCTCATTTTAATAAAGAAATCTTAATTTTCTAATATAAGCTTCATTGTTATAGTGCAGGTCTCCTATAATTGAAGTAGTATATAAAACTTATGTTTATGTTTGTGCAATCTTGGTCGGAGATCCTTGATATAATAAAATCCTACCTAATATTATACATGACAATGTGAGTTTGTTTGTTTGTCTTCCACGTCTTAACTATTCGACGGATCATTATGAAATATCGCATACACATTGTCAGGGAACCAGAAAAGGACATGGACTTTAATCCAGTAAAAAGTTTTACTAACCTAACCTACATTTATACAAGCAAAGCCGCGGACAAAAACTAGTAAAAATTAAAATAAAGGCCAACACAAAATATGCTAAATTCTTAAAAGACAACTTCCTAGCACTAAAGTCGTAAGAGATATTAACAGAGATTTGCACTATGCGTCTTATATGTTACAGAATAAACTTCGGTAAGGGTATTTTGCCGGCTTGCTTATCCACCGTCGAGCGAATCCGTAAAAATGGTGAAGCTCCAGGATGGGGTCGAATAGGTCATAAAGGCAATCTGGCAGATCACTTACAAGTGGTATGTATTAGTGATAAACATTTGAAGAAAGTAAGACTTAATACTGACTAATATTATAAAGGCGGCTATGAGTTTGTTTGTTTGTTACAGTTTCACGCCTTAACTACTCGACCGATCATCATCAAATGTCAAAGGTTTAGGATGGTCAAAGCGTTACTTTATGTGTTTCATGGTACTTTTAAATCAACAATAGTCTCGAAACTTTCATGATAAGGATTATATTGATCAGTGGCGTAGCGTAGTAGGGGCGGCACGCTCTAGGCGGCACTTTTAGGGAGCGTCAAAATTTCACAAGAAATAATAATAATATCTTGTAAATATTTGTACCATACGAACGAGAGGAATGAGCAGATGTACAATACGCAATAATTATAACTGTCCTTGCTAAAAAGTTCTTAAGAATTATTGTATATTACTTAGTCTTTTAAATAGAAATAACTAAAAAATTTAAAATATTCCCGACACAAAATTCATTTGATACCCATATGAGAGAGTTGTGATAAAAATGTAATTGGCCATTTTGTGGTGGCGGCCATCTTGGATTTGAAATTTATTATAGTGTGTAGTATTCTACTAGTTAAACCCTTTCATTTGATACCCATATTGAGGGAGTTGTGAAATAATATGTGATCCGCCATTTTGTAGCGGCGGCCATCTTGGACCGATTTTCATCAAACATAACTAAGAACACTCCCGACTAATTCACCTTTCAAACAAAAAAAACAAAATTTAAATCGGTTCAATGCCACAGACAGACTCAGACACAGACACGCACGCACACACACACACACACACACACAAACACACATAGACACGTCAAACTTATAACACTCCGCCGCACTCGCACTCGCGTCGGGGGTTAACAAGGGGGTGGCAAAATTTTCTTTGGCCCTGGGCGGCTGATACCCACGCTACGCCACTGAATCCTACTGATTATTGACAAGCCAAATTGTATTGATTGCAGATGTCTTTAGAGAATTACAACGATACAGAATGTGCAGCCATGTTTCCTCCGCACCGACTCCTGAAGCAGGGCTTCGATAGCAAAACACAAATGTGCTACGGAGGAAGAAAGAAAGTAGTTGACACCTGCCAGGTACCAATTTGATCACTTATTTGTTTTTCTTTTTCGTAGAAGACAACATCCGCAATCGAATTAATTTCTGTGTCACCGGGAACTTTACAAACATCGGCGGACACAAATAAATCCCTTACTCAGTACAACCATTTGTCAATCTTACAAAGTATTGTAGAATTTGACCACACAAACATAACACGTGGCCATTAGACAGCTTCTTAACTACGCTATCCGTGATAGCCACACGTGGCGGGACAAGTTGTGATGCTCTTTCAATACAAAGAGAAGGACGATTCTCTGACCAGTTTGGGTATCATGTGGAACGGATCACAGTTTGACGATTGATGTTGTATACCTGTATATAGAATAATTCGTATTACAAACTTCACTTGCGTAATTTCGACTCCAGTGCAATGTATGATTTACTAGGCAGTTGTAGAATAGCGCCATCTCTTGTCGTTAGTTGCAACTTGTTGCAGCATTTATGGAGTCATCCACAAATGCAAAAAATGATGCTATCTAATATATTTTGACAATTATACTACTAAGGGCCGGTTTTTCAATCGTCAGATAACTTTTATCTGAAGAATAAATATGGCGGTATGACATATTTTCTATACAAAAGCTGTCAAAACGACAAACATATTCCCCAGATAAAAGTTATCTGACGATTGAAAAATCGACCCTAAGTCAATTTAGATACAAAGTGGTATCGAGATGGAGAGAGCCTAATCTCTGAGAAAGAACAGGCTACTTTTATTTAAACGTTAAGGTGCACTAAGGTGCTAATATTTTCGCTGCAATATGTCGCTGCCATATTGTGACTGGAAACTTTGTTATATTGTGGAAGACACAGCGATTTGGGTATGGCCCGATTATACAGTGTGTATAATAAACCCTGTCCGATTCTTAAAGGTGTTACACAGTAGCTTATTATGAGTACGTAAATGACATCCTTATATAAAATCGATAAAAAAACTACCCCTGTAAATTTAATTTATTAAAAATAATATGTTAATAGATTACCCATGGCAACACCGACAACTTATTAATCATAATACCTAGGTATCACTAAAGTTCATAAGGGGTAACCGATGCTGCGCCGCACTATGCCTTAGAAAAATGCCGCCAGAAATAAGCCACGCTCCGCGTCCTTGTCAAGTTTAGTGGAGTGTTGCTAGACTGTGCGAAATTTCAATAATTTAAGGGTAAAAATGCTTATCAATACTGTACTTAAAATATTATGAAGACGTTTTACGATGATATCGTATTTTATTGTTATTTTTCTTAGCATGTTTGTTAAAAGAGAAACAAGCCCTTAATGGATCGGACAGGGTTTATTATACACTCTATATATTCAGAAAATTATGTTTGATATCGCCGATGATCAAAATGTTATTGTGGTGGTCGGAATATAGGTGAAAACAATGCAGCCACATATTGCAGTAAAATGCTGCTCGTTTAAATGCTTTAGTGGAATCGCGATAGCAGCTAACAACAATTTGGTTGTACGGCATTGTGGTTTATGTGGTCGCCTCGCCGCTGCGCTGAGTGTTGTGGGTTCGAATCCCACACGGGACAAAAAATTGTGCCATTCACAAATGGATGTTTCGTGTCTGGGTGTTCTTTGTGTCCGTCGTTTGAATGTTTGTAAAGTCCCCCTTGACACAGAAATATTTCCAAGTGCGAGCGTTGTCTTTGAAAAAAATAAAGAAATACTAGAATATACTATGCACAGTATAACGTTGTATGTGCAGGGTGACAGTGGCGGGCCCCTCCATACGGATGATGTAGACTGTCTCTACTTTGTGTTCGGCGTGACGTCATTTGGCAAGAACTGCGGCATCTCCGGCAATGTCGGCGTCTACACCAAGCTGTCGTACTATCTGTCCTGGATAGAGAACATCGTATGGCCTGATGAATAAAATACTTGAGATTAGATCTAAAATTTTATAATGTCGTTAGATCTAGAGCTATTTCAGATATCTTTAAAAATATATTTGAAATATAAACGAATATATAACGATATTTAAATTATTTTATCTGGTTTTTCTGGATTAATGACCCCATGTCCTTTTCTGTAGCCCTGTCAACGTACTTATAAGCGAAATTTAATCATGATCGGTCGAGCAGTTAGGCATGAAAGCGTCACAAATAAACACACATTCGCATTTATAATACTAAGTTAGGATTCCTCCTCCCTTATCCTCGTCTGTATGTTATGCCCTAGTTTAGGTCCGTCTCCTATATAGCTGTCCTGCCATCGTTTCCTTGGCGTACTAGATTACCTACCGCTTAACTCCTTCTGGTGTCTAATTAATGCTCATTTTAGTTTAAAGAGCTCCGTTGATCAACTAAAATATAGAAAATGTTAATAAAATAGATTTCCTTTGAAATTACCATTGGCCTTATGAGAGCAAAAATTAATAATAGTTTAAAAACTTAGAAACACGCTTTATTAAAAAATCCAAACTAAAAAGTAGAAAGTTATTTAATAATCTTAATGTAAAAAAGCGTAGATTTATCAAAATATCTTAGAAAGCACCCCTTATTTATTTTAATTTTTTTATATTTATATTTGTTATAATTTTTCTAAATTATTGTATTGTCATCGGTCCTCGATAAGTGTGCAAAGTTTCAAATCAATCCGTCGGTTTGAAAGGAGTGAAAATCACGTTCAAAGATTCCGTTACATAGATTCATAGATACATACCAAGCTAATAAAAGCGTGTTAAAAAATATGCCTAACTCGTTACGCCAAATTAAATTAGGACAAAAATATTAGTCGTAACTAAGGGTTCCCTATTATTACTGCTGGTCAATGAGTAATATGTAAATAAAAATATTTATCTTTCTTTTCTTTCTTTCTATAAATTTAGAAGCATCTTTTTCTCTATCATTATGACAATAAAAATGATAACAAAGAAAATAGACAATCTATGAAGCAGGGCTTGAACTTACGATAAATAGCAAGAAAAGTACCGTAGAATGGGGTTACATTGACTCGCGGGGTGACTTTGATAAAAACTTCGCTTTAATTTCAAACTTACATTGCGCGAATTCTCAACGCATCCTATCAGTATTTCCTTTACGGCTGGCAGCATTGTATATTATTATCATTGTGTGTTCAATCGTTGTGGATAGATCCATACTGATTTACGAAAAATTACATAAAATATGTAAGTACTAGTTTTGTCTAATTTTTTGTTCCTGTTTGGGGATACTTTCGATCGCCGTAATAAAAAAGGGGGTAATATAGTTTAAACTTGATCACTAACATTTTATTATTTTTCTCGAAAAATTATCAAGATAAGAATAAATATTTTTATAAAAACAATCGACGGTACATACAAAACCGATATTTAAATATTTTTGTATATTTTTTCGCTCGCATATTTTAAGAAAAAATGTAGTTTCCATCCCGAAAGTCACCTCATTCTACCGGTATGTTACAACAGTTGAACCATGGGTAACTTTACTTCTCCGTGGTACAACCAGTTGAACATCGCAGTTGTACCACAGGTCGGTAGCCGTATCGTCGCGCTGTCAACTGAGCTTTTCATGGCCCTACACCAGGGATTTAAATTACCAAAAACCTAGCTGTTTCTGCATCTTAGGAGATGCTATGCGTGCTTGCATGGTTATGTAACTATGCGATCAGCAAGTCTATATATAACGAATGTATCAATTGCTGATACAGATGAGCACTGTTTAACATCTCTATTAGGCAGTGTTTTATATTTTACTAGTATTAAAAGATCATCATGTCGATCTATATTCGATAATATCATATTCGATATTTTGTTTATTAAAAATTTGAATTGTATTTGAAAGTAAGCATCATTGACCAGAACATAGCAAGTTCATGTCTTAGTTCAGTTTAATTAAATTTAAAAGTGTCCATCATACCAATTTCTTAATAATAAAATAAAATAAAAATGCCTTTATTGCCCATTGCTCTAAAAACATTATAATGTGTATATTGGTTTTAAGTTGTTAGTAGTTCTTATTTCCTTAAATCTAGGTTAGTATGTTATACTTGGATATGGGCCCCTCTATAGATGAAGGCCTCCTCCAGTTTCTTCCATTTGTGCCTGTCATTTGCAATTTTCTGGCAGACATTTCGGCTTACTCCTCGTCATACCACCAACTCGAGCCACGTGGTACGAGAAGGAATTTCATTTCCTCTTCATGGCACCGATTGACATTTTAATGTGACACCTTGATATATTGCTCTACTTACATTACTTTTCCAGCTGTATCTGTTAAGTCGTCAGTCCATCTTCTTTTCGGTTTGCCAACTCTTCCTTTTTTTACAACTAAGTTGGCAAACATGCATACAGCACCTGCTGGTAAGTGGTCATCGTATAGACGCCTGCAACACCAGAGGCATCACTTGCGCGTTGCCGACCCTTTAGCAAAGGAAGAAGAGATAAAGGAAGTGGGAAGGAGAAGAAAAGGAGAAAGGGGAAAGGTGGTGATTGGGCCTCCAGCACTCTCATTCACCGAACGAAACACAACAGTAGAAATACTGCTATTTCACGTCGATATTATGTGAGAGGGTAGTCCTTCCCCGGTCGAGCCGGGCCGGCTTCATGCTGAAATCAGCGGGGCTCTACCACACATTTTTCCTTTTGGCTGTCCACCTAAATACGTCTTTATACCGTGTTATGTAGGCAATTGAAATGAAATGAAATTATATATTACTCCTATAATAATACGTTATTTATATTGTTTTCCATTTTGAGTTTATTGTAATTTTTTAATATTATTTGTATATGTGCAGATTTAATACGTAAGTTTAAAATTCTACAAAAAATTTTTTGTATTTAATAAATGGCTAATGTCTAATGACATTGCTATTTCAGTTTCAGGGCTTGCGTGAGGGCATCAGTTACTCTGGGACTTTATAGCCCATTTTCGTCGTTTGGCCCCCATTCTTCGGGGCGCTGCAGGCGCGCTCTCGCGCCTGCTGCCAAACCTTGGGGGGCCAAACACCTCCTGCCGGAGGCTCTACGAGGGGTCGTGCGGTCCATGGCCCTATATGGGGCCCCAGTTTGGGCAGACAACCTGACGGCCCGCAATATCTCGGCGCTTCGTGCACCACAGCGCGCCATGGCCGTCAGGTTGATTAGGGGATACCGCACGATCTCGTTCGAGGCTGCGAGCCTCCTCGCCGGATCGATGCCATGGGACCTGGAAGCGGCGCTCCTGGCGTCGCTCTATCGTTGGCGCCAGGAGGCACTAGCTCGGGGCGAAGGACCGGATCCTCCCGCTATCAAGGCGGCGAGGTCCGAGCTCCGCCAGGTCCTAGTGGCGAATTGGAAGGAGCGACTTGTGCACCCCAGTGCCGGGCACGCCACGATCGTGGCGGTAAGTCCCGTGTTTGAGGAGTGGCTGGAGAGGCGGCATGGCGCCCTCACCTTCCGGCTGACACAGGTTCTGACTGGCCACGGATGTTTTGGCCGGTTCCTGTGTCGTATACGCCGGCAAGAGACGCCCGGTTGTCACCACTGCGGCGACTGCCGCGACGTTATTGAGGACACGGCGCTGCACACTTTGGCGGTTTGCCCCGCCTGGTCATCGCAGCGCCGTGATTTGATCGCGGCAGTCGGATCGGTTGCCCTCTCGCTCCCGGCCGTAGTTCAGTCTATGGTCTGGAGTGAGAGGTCGTGGAACGCCGTCGCCTCCTTTTGCGAGGAAGTGATTTCCATCAAGGAGGCGGCGGAGCGGGAGAGGGAGCGTTTAAACCCGCTCCCCAACCGCAGAACCGGGCGCCGGAGGGCGGGAGATGACCTCCAGCCACCCTGAGGTTTGACCTGGGGGTGGCGGGCTTTGTGGGCCTGCCCGCCATCCGTTCAGCACCAGGTCCGAGAGGCGGCGTGCGTGTTCCCACGCGCGCCTCTGTTTCGTGTCCGTCTCCCCCTTTAGGGGGAGACAGTAGGGCTTTTATTTTTGAGCAAGTGCCTATCTTGGGTAGGTCTTATTGCTTAGGGGCCTGCCGTTTCATACGGCGGGCCGGAACCTCGGCGGGGTCGCGACCCTATGCGAAAGTGATTCGCGCGGCCCCGTCGATAGTGGTTTTGTCGAGGAACACCGTGGTAGGTTTAGTCGGTATTCCGGGAGGTACTTTACTATTATTCCATCTTTCTTTTACCTCGGCGAGTCCGACATTATCCCTCCGCCCGCCCCCGCGGAGGGATACGGGTCATTGCATTCCCCCAAGTAAAAAAAAAAAAAAAAAAAATGGCATCAGTTACTCTGGTCTTTTGTCTAATAACATCACTTTTGACCTTGTGTATTTTCCTTATGTTCCTAATTTCATAATAGAGAAAGAAATATAAGGAAAAATATTAAATATATATTTTAGTTTTTTATAATACTTAATAACTTGTAGACGCCGGGTGTTTGAAAAGGGATAACATCCTTTGGAGTGCGTAGATAGCTTACTACTAATAGAAATACCTATTAATAGTAAGCTATCTACACACTCCTCATTACCTTTTAAATATTTTATCGTGAGGAAGACCCGTTACCTGTCATTATATTAAGTATGTGTGCAAATCGCGAAAGTCTAAAAACGTTTATTTGTAAAATAGTTTACGCCTAGTGTAATGGTTAAATAAGTATAATAGTAACTGATGTTGTGGAAGACCAGTGGAAGACCAGTGCCTGGTTCTTGGGACCAGGCAAATGCTGAACTGGGGTCCTGATTGCTGCAGCTGTGGAACGCATGTGTTATATGTTACTTAATATTTACTTTACTCTGTTTTATGTTTGTTCCTTTCTTAATTTTCTTGTAATTATTATTTGTTTTTATTCTTAAACACATGGTGCTCACCTAAAAGCTGTAAAGCAATAAAGGTTTATTTCTTTCTTGCTTCAAACGATTGATGTGTTAGGTTTCATCTAATAGTCATAATCTACGCTGGTAAAGGACTTCATGTTGACAATAATTGTCGCCGATGGTGGCCTTCTATAACCAGTAAAGGCATCTTCTACAGTCTTCGACGTTGACCTTCAATGTCAGCTCCTTTAAGAGGAAATACAAACAGCGTTTAGTCATTCAAAATCTATACTAATATTATAAAGAGGAAAGGTTTGGTATGTTGTTTGTTTGTGTCTAAGGATTTAAAAACTACTCAGGCGATATTAAAAATTCTTCGATTCACCATTAGAAAGCTATTTTTATCACAGAGTGACATAGGCTACATTTTACTTTGAAATAAGTACTGTTACTAACATAACCGAACCTGCTTTTACTTGAGCGAAGCCGTGAGCAAAGTCTAGTATTGAATAATTTCAATACAACTAAAAAAATATTAATATTAAATTATTTTAAGGACTAGTCGAACCTTTTTGTAATTACAAAAATCACTCGGTTATATTCTTGTTTTCAGATATATGTAGGTACATACGGCTACACATCAAGTTAGACACCCTATATACGCATAACTACATTACATACAAAATAGAGAATTGTTGGAAAGGGACAGTGCATAGTGGTGTCGATGTAAGGGTAAGGATATAGAGCGTAGCAAAAATATAACGCACTCTCTCGCACGATTCGCAGCATTCAACTTCTAATAGTTCAAAGTCCAAACAGTCTAGATTGACGTTGCTGTGTGTATCTACGCCAAAAAAAATTAAGGAAGTTAATAACTGCATGCATACATAGCTAAAATCCTACTAGGTCTATTAAAAAAAGGCGATGAAAATCTTTATTGTAGGTATTAAAGGAGGAAGAGAGGGGTCAGGAGAAAATATACAAAATTATGATTTTATTTGTTTTGCATAGTCCGAGCTTGTAGCCTATCTCTATCGAACATTGATATTACATTCGGGCCCAGCGCGAAAACAATATATCTGTTAAAACCTTTATTTCAGCAATTTGATGCCGTATTTCGTCTTTGTATGTATTTACTTATTTTAAACAGCATAAAGATGCTAAAACACGCAGTCTTTAAAATATATTAATATTCAAAATAATGGTTGTAACTTGGTAAGCCTAAATTATACATTTACTTGTTCTGTCCTTTTCTGTGACTCGTACTTCATGAGTCTTGTTTTGCCTGTCTACCATAATATACGTCTACACACATCGTATAACTAGATATTAAGCACATACTACTATTAAAAAACAGCTTTGCTAAAATGACATAGTTGTGGGGGGGCTCTAGGTTATCACTTATCACTCAATAGATAACTTTTATAGGGAAGCTCTGCTTGAAATGTTCTATTCAATTCACAAATCTAACTACACAGTCGAAATAAATATAACACTTATATTGTGCAACTGACTGCTATGTGCACTTTGCACTGACTGTAACGCGTTACGACACATGTACACACGGCTACACATCAAGTTAGACACCCTATATACGCATAACTACGCTACATACAAAATAGAGAATTGTCGGAAAGGGACAGTGCACAGTGGTGTCGATGTAATGGCAAGGATAGAGCGTTGCATCCCGTTAAGCCGGAATGAGACAAAATAACAAAAATATAACGCACTCTCTCGCACGATTCGCAGCATTCAACTTCTAATAGTTCAAAGTCCAAACAGTCTAGGTTGGTGTGCCGCTGTGTGTACAAAACATATTTCCAGATATTACTACTAAGAATTACCTGACAGAAAACTTAATAAGACATAGCACATCTGGGCAAAATAGAATAAGTGCAAACTTAAATCGCCGAGACATAATTAAGTATAAACGCACGTTTTTTAAAGATCCCTCTTCGCATAATGCCTTAGTCACGGAGGACTTACGAACATAAAGATAACCCACACGCAGAACAATAATTTGTGGACTACACACATTTTAGTCCCATGAGAGATTCGAACAACCGAAGGCGACTACTGAACCCACTACACCATTCGTGCATTCAAGTTATAAGCCGTTTTCCTCCCGCCGATGCTTCAGTTTATGTGCATCGCTCATCGAACATACAATATTATTTATATCCACAAAATGGATTCAGTTAAACTTGTGGCTGTGTTCGTATTCAGTACCCTGTTTTGTGTTATATGTGCTCAAATATTATCTGAAGGTATGATTATTAAAAAGCTTATTAATCGTAGTAATTAAAAATAGAAATAAAATAAATCTTCAAATTTCAAATGAGCCGAGTTACGCGGGGGATTACCTTTGGCTTACCGGAAAAAGAATAATAATATTGTTTTCTGGCTAATAAACAAAGAAAAAAACATGAAGGACAGAAAGAGACACACCGGTGGCTTATCTACTAACTTACTAACAGGATTAAAGGTTAGGTTTACAAATAGTTGTTCTAAATCCGGGTGTCCAAATCCTTTATCACGGGGATCTTAACAAACATTTAAACAAAGAACACTTTGTTTAAATGTTTGTTAAGATCCCCGTAATATAGGATATATTCCTATAGCGGGAGTTGCTTAAAAATCAACCCTTGTTTCAACCGGTCTTGAGGGTCGAGAGTACTAGAGCTTATTGTTTTCAATTGTCCTTTACATCAAGCTATTAATCATACCAATTTTAAATAACCACTTTTAAATAGCTTAAATTGTAGTTAAGTTCAAAAGTGTTTTAAAAATAAACAACACCACAAAATCCGTAAAAAGTACCTAATTTTATTTCAATGTATAACATTCGCGTTAACGTAAGACAATATTATATAAACATATCAATTTTATTATCAAATTTTATGAATATCTTTCGCGCATCTCTAATACTTATGCCAAAACGTTGTGCCTATCCTAACTAATATGATAAATGAGAATGTGAGTTTGTTTGTTTCGCTTTCACGCCTAAACTACTCATCTGTATCACTCACTCACTTTATCAGCTTTTCAGTGGTACAGGAATGAACATAAGTTACCTTTTATCCAGAAAAGTACTATTTTCGGATAGAAAATTTACATAAGCTACCTACATTGACACGAGCGATGCCACGGATAAACTCTAGTCTCTATCCAAATAGTATAAAGCTGTAGAGTTTGTTTGTTTGGTTGAACACGCTAATCTCAGGAACTACAGGTCCGAATTGAAAAATTCTTTTAATGTTGCATAGCTCATTTATCGAGGAAGGCTTATAGGCTATATAATATCACGCTACGACCAATAGGAGCGGAGCATCGATGAAAAATGTTACAAAAACGGGGAAAATTCTCTTATGTGAAGCAGACGAAGTTGCGCGGGTCAGCTAGTTTTCTAATATAGTTAAATGTAGATTATTGAGAAAAATACATGAAATCTGCTAAAGAAATGCGCGAAGAAAGGTTATTCTTTATATGATACTAGCTTTTGCCCACGGTTTCGCTCGAAAACTGTACACTTTCACGATGAAAGTGGTGTCGTGTCTTCGACCCGCCACAAGGGACAGTAGGGAAAATTTTCTCTCTAAATAGCGTAGGTCAATTTGTGTTGTGGCCTGTCGTTTCATAAGGCGCGCCGAAACCGCGGCAAGGTCGCGATGGCATGTGAAAGTATTTCGCGCGGTGCCGCCGACTCTTGTTATTGTTGAGGATCACCGTGAAAGGTTAAGTCGGTATTACCGGGACGTCACCATCTTTCCCCGGGTGAGCCCGACATAGCTCCAACGCCCACCCCGCGGAGCGTTATGCGTCAAAGCATTACCTGAAGCGGAAAAAAACTTGGGTAAAAGGTGATATATGTCCTTTTATGTTCTCCTGACAACGTGTATGCGAAATTTCATGTATAGAGTAGATAAGGCATGAAAATACAACGAATAAACTAACTCACATTTATAATATTTAGGATTAAAGTGACATCTGTTACCTAATAGTTATCACATAGATAACCTACTGAGTATGTCATGTGAGTGCAAGGGCACTCACATGACATACTCATCCGATACGCAATCATGATCTTTAGTAATAAAATGTTTACTAAATAGAGTATATAATATCAGCCCTGTATTAAACTGTCACACTCAAATCTCGTATTTGTTCAGTTCATACTTACGACGTTTTAATAATGACCTAGTTTTATCACGGCGGCCATCCTTGAGAATGGCCTTCTGTGTATGAGATATTACAGTGTAAAACAACAGGTGCACACTCTATTCCGTAACTCTTTTAGTCATATAGGTCAGCAGATACGACTATAGAGAGATTAGGCGCAGGACCAACAGCTTTACGTGCTTTCTAAGGCAGAGGAATGTGCATCACCGCCAACTTACTAACACCGAGCTGCTGTTGAGGTTTTTGAAGAGAAACCCCAATATTCCACTTGCTGGCCTGACCCGGGATTCGAATCCAAAAACTCATGCACAGCAGTCAGCATACATACCAAGACAATCGTCGATATAATTATGATCTAATTTAATTTCTTATTGTATAGATACATCTTTAATTCTATCGTCATTATTATTGGTATCCTAGGATCACCGTGCCGGATTGACACGAACAAGAACGGAACCTGCGTCAACTTATACAGATGTAACAGCGCCGCTATAACTTATCTATATGTAAGTATCCAACTTCAAACTTCACCCACAAGAAGTATCACATTTTTCTATATTCGTTTTAAAATGCATCGCCTGCAGAGTTGTTCCATTTTGTAGGTAATTTTGTAATCATTGAAACTATTAACACAATGTACACCCATACTCAGCACAATTATTCGTGTATCGCACATATTTTTCTTATTGTCCCGTGTTAACATTAAACTCACAAAACTCGTTGCTATTCAATGGTCTAAATTAGAAACATTCAAATTAAAGAAACACCTCCACCCTACAGACAATTCTGTTAATCTTCAGACTTCTGTGCATCAGGTCTCGGCTTAGATTTCGTGTTCAGGGAAATTGGCGTGAGACTATGAATAAATGTTATATAGTTCTTTAGTATCTTTTTAAAGAACAACTCCCGCTCTGCAATATAAATATATATTGTTAACAACTCCAGCACTAGTAATAATGCCTGTGTCGAACAGGACTTAACAACGGACACAATGAACGCAGGGACTCAGAATAATTTGTGGATAACAAAAATTTTCGTCACGTGTGGGAACCACGGTAATCGTAGCTAACATTACCGTGTCACAACACACAGTGCAGTGTGGTGCAGGCGACCACATAAACATCTACGGTATTCATGGATTACGTGTATTTTCCTATTCATTGGTGGCATTAGACATAATTATGTAAGTACATTCGCTGCAGAAGCGAGGGTTCCACTTAAGACACTACGCCATGAAGTCCACTCTCCACAAGAAAACAACTATTTCCTTAGTTTTGCTGTGATATGTGTGTGTGTGTGTATGTGTGTGTGTGTGTGTGTAAATTTAAATGTACTGTGACGTAAGCAAGTATCATTATTATTCACATTATGTAGAATTATGTTTTGCCCCGAAAGAATGAGTCAGATCTACTGTGCCAACACCGCGAATATTTTGTATAATAGTGTTGTTAAAGTAATATATAATTTTGTATGAGAATTTTTACAGTACTCCATGATGATTGTCGGCCTCGATGGCGTAGTGGTTAGTATAACCGACTGCCACGTCTGAGGTCGCGGGTTCGATTCCCGCACAATTCAAACATTTGTGTGCATGAACATGGATGTTTGTCTTGGTCTGGGTGTTTCTATGTATAATATGTATGTATTTACAAAAATAAATAAAATATATGTATGTTTATCCATTGTCTAGTACCCATAGTACAAGCTCTGCTTAGTTTGGGCTAGACGGTGTTGTGTGTATGTGGTAGAATATTATTATATATTATTATGGTAAGGAACAAAAATTTGGAAGCTTATGTTGCCTCAGTGGTGCAGCGGTATGAATGTGACTGTTGTGCGATGAGTTTTAGGTTTGATTCCGGGACGTTGTTGGAATTTAAATTATAATGTTGTTGTATTAAGTATTGTGTTATATTAATTCTACACAAGTAGCAACGCTAGCCTAGTGGGAAACCGTTGGACTGCCACGCAGAGGTCTCAAGTTCGAACCCAAGGCGGGCATTTCTGACTTTTCGAAGTTATGTGCGTATTTACTAGTTAATTATCGCTTGCTTTAACAGTGAAGGAAAACATCGTGAGAACACCTGCATGTCTAAGAGTTCTCAAAGATATGTGAAGTCTGCCAACCCGTACTGAGCCAGCGTGGTGGACAATGGCCTAACCCTTCTCACACTGAGCCTCTTCTCAATGTGAGAAGGAAACCCTTCTCACACTGAGAAGAGTCACGAACGCCTAACGGCCATAGTCCTCTCGGGCACGGGCAAGGGCCTCTGCCCGTGCCCAGCAATGGGACTGTTGAATGCAGGGCTGATATTATATATATAGGTATATATTAATCTACGACATTTTAAAATAACTAAAGACTATAAAAAAAAACTAAAGATAAAAATAATAATAATAATAAGTTCTGTTCATTTTTTATCGAGAGTAGTGCGTGAAGCTCTTGAAATTAAGAAACATAACAATTTTCATAGCAAAGATGGTATTGAACTATCCACGACATGAAATCCAGTGATTAGTAAAGAATGAATTTGTACGTTAAGTAAATTGCAAAATACGGACACATCGACTAGTACATACATATTACAATAGGGTATCGTAAATGTTGCCTAAATTCGAGATCGGGCGACTACTTCAAAGTTCGAAATAGTTTCTTTTTTAGGGTAAAAGAAATGGTAAAACGGGATCCTGTTATTAAGACTCCGCTGTCTGTCCGTCTGTCACCAGGCTGTACCTCATGAACCGTAATAGTTAGACAGTTGAAATTTTCACAGATGATATATTTATTTCTATAGCCGCTATAACAACAAATGCTAAAAACACAATAAAATAAATATTTAAGGGGGCTCTCATATAACAAACGTGATTTGTTTGCTCGTTTTTGTTCGATATTGATAACGGCAACAGGTAGACGCTTGAAATTTTTATTTTATTTTATATTATTTGGGAAACAAACAGATACAATTTAAAAATAATTAATGTTCAAATTATCTACACTTAATCCAAAGCAGTTTCCACATATAAATATACAGTAGAGCCAAAAAATATTTGAAGTTATAATCTAAAATAACAAATGCACAAGTAATTAGCGTAACAATAGAACAACAATAAAAACAAAAATATTATTTTAAAAAAGAAGTACAGTACTAGGAACAGAGAGTAACACAGACACAGGAACACAGAGTTACAAAGTTATATTATTTAATTCAGTTTCACAAAGCAGGAACAAGACAGGCATGGATAGATTTCTTGAATTTTGGTAAAGAAAGGTGGAACACACCAATGGAATTGTCACTGCAGATATTAACAAGGTTATTAAACGAGCGGTAGGATCTTATTATAAAGGAATTCCTCCTATAATTAGTCCTAGGAAAGGACACAGAAAATAATTGCTTTTTCTTGCGTTGGTACGTGGACATCCAAAGCCAACTTTGCTTAAAAGATAAGATGAGTCTACTTGATTCCTTATAATTTTGAACAAAAATACTAGGTCACGTTCATTCCGTCGCGTCTCGAGAGATGGCAAGGCAGTCATTTCACCGCAGTTTTCATATTTATAGCATCTCCATGCAATATGATTATTTATTTTATTTTAGATCCTTTCTATTTGATCAATATAGATTTTATATTGTGGATTCCACACTACCGATCCATATTCGAGTATCGGTCTAATAATAGTCTTATACAAGAGCAACACTGTGGATGGACGCTTAAATTCCTTGGTAACCCTGAATACAAAACCCAACATTCGTAGAGCCTTGTTAGAAATAGATGTTATTTGACGATCAAAAATTAGTTTACTATCTAACTGGATCCCAAGGTCTCGCACCTCGGATACTCTTTCGATAAGTTCATTGTTTAATTTATATTTATATTTAATATATTTTTCTTTTTAGTAAAGGTAATGCATTTTTTATTGGTATTGCATTTCTGGACATTGAGGTAAAACATATTATATTTAGATATAATTATATTATATTCACAGAATATTTAGTTATATATTCAATTTAATAATAAATAATTAAACTAAAATAAAACAAATATTTAAGTGGGGCTCTCGTACAACAGACATGGTTTTTTGCCGTTTTTATAGATAATGGTACGAAACCCTTCGTGCGCGAGTCCGACTCGCACTAGGCCAGTTTTTTGTTTTTGCTTTAAGGATAACTCCCGCACTATGAATAATTCCTGCGTTGCGGGGGACTTTAAAACATTCAGATAACGGACACAA
Source organism: Catocala nupta (assembly GCA_963675205.1). Classification (NCBI taxonomy): domain Eukaryota; kingdom Metazoa; phylum Arthropoda; class Insecta; order Lepidoptera; family Erebidae; genus Catocala; species Catocala nupta. Next base: position 21,014,081 of record OY776104.1, read on the forward strand.
AGAGTACCCAGACTCGGAACAACCCTTTTTGGATCACATAATGTTTTGTCCCGTGTGGGAATCGAACCCACAACACTCGGCGCGGCGGCAGTGGCAAGCCGACCACTTAAGCCACTAAGTCATTCGTGAAGTCTTAAATTACATTTAATCAATTCCACTTTACTTAAAAAGGGATACAAGGTTTCTCTTTTCACAATTAAATACGCGGTCTCTTAGTGCTCGAAATTCGACCAAAGTTTGTCTGTAAGATATTGCTGATATATGTCATTATATATTGATACTAGCTGTCCCGACAGAGGTTGTCCAGTACAGGCGAAAAAAAAAGAAAAGGAAAAAACAAATCTAAACCTTCCTCGAATCCACTTGAACACACACAAAAAAATTCATTCAAATCGGTGCAGCCGTTTAGGAGGAGTTCACTGTCAACACACGTACAGAAGAATTATATATATAAAGATATTATGTAACCATAGTTACGAAGAATAGTACTATATCAGCCGAACAATACCGAAATACTACGAACGCGAATCGACTGCGTGTGTCAAATGCATGGTTTTGTGTGTATGTAGTGTTTTTTCATTAATTTAATATATTCCTAATTCCTAATGCATATTTTATATAAATATTAGGATTAGCCCCTCCTTCTCCATATAAACTTTAACTGTGCCAAATTTCATACTTCTCCGTCCGCGCAATTTTCATAAAAAGGGGTACAAAGTTTTTGCTTCACGTATTAATATATAGATATAATAATAATAAAATATATCCTCCAGACCGAACTTCGGCCACGACGACCAATCTTAACAGAGACTGGCCAACTACGTAGGAGATATTATAGTGCACAAGTGTGTGCGCAAACACAAGCGCACTCTCTATTCCCTAACTCTCAGGATCCGATGGGACGGCAATCCGACATGACCGGAGAGAGATCAGGCGCAGGACCAACAGCTTTACGTGGCTTCCGAGGCACGGGGGTGTCTAACACCACCAACTTCCTCCGGGCTGCTATTGAGATTTCTTAAATGAAAAACCCAATAACTTGTTTGTCTTTTTGTCTTACCCTATATAGTTATAAACATTGTTTTATTTGTTTCTATTTTAATTATGTAATTACAATTGTGAAGTGCAGGAGCTCTAAATCTCTATTATAACTACGTTTGGCTGGGACCCCACGATACTGGCTTGCCTAGTGTGAGGACCGCGTTAAATATTTACCTGATAAGATCTGCTAAACTAATTTTATATTTTGTAAAGCACTTTTATAACTTTCTTATGTTACAAAATAAAACATATTTAATTTCAACTTTTTGTTGGCCCGACCCGGGATTCGAACCCGAGACCTCATGCACAGCAGTCGCATTCACTACCGCTGCGCCACGGAGGCAGTTAGTACGTAACGTACGGATACAATTGGATTATAGTTAATATTCTTGTATTGTACTACGTTTAAACCGCGTCTTCGCCCACGTAATTTAGGTTAGGTAATACTACTTTTTTTCTGGATGAAAGGTCCCCTGCCCTTTTCTGTTTCCCGATCAACGTGTATGCGAAGTTTCATGATCATCGATTGAGTAGTTAAGGCGTAAAAGCGTAAATAATAAACCAACTCACATTCACATTTATAATATTAAGTTAAGATGTATCATTGGATTGCTATGCTGAGTTCTCAAAAAATCTCTTAGTATTTTGCATTTCTGAGTGTTCTCGTAATAATTAATAATTTTCAATCACATACACACAACACCATCTAGCCCAAACTAAGCAGAGCTTGTACTATGGGTACTAGACAATGGATAAACATACATAGGTACATAATACCTCAATGCATATATACTTTACCTGTTAATACATACATATTATACATAGGAACACTCAGACCAAGACAAACATCCATGTTCATGCACACAAATGTTTGACTTGTGCGGGAATCGAACCCGCGAACTCAGCCGTGGCAGTCGGTTACACCAACCACTATGCCATCGAGGCCGCCAATAATGTTCTCAAAGATATATGAAGTCAGTAAACACACAAAAAGCCAGCGTGGTGGACTATGATGTAACCCTTCTCACTCTGAGAAGAACCCGTGGCCTGCAGTGAGACAGTTTAGACACAGAGTTGATATTTTATAATATTATTCTGTATGTATTTCAGAGGAAAGCCGGCCTGGCATCAAGTGTACCACCGATGCCCCCAACCTGCTCTCACCGACCAGACGGCGAGCCTATAGTCTGCTGCGCAGACTGCTCTCTTGACAACGATGAGAAGTAAGCACAGGAACCTAACCTTCAACTACACAGATGGTGCAGTGGTTTGTATGTCGCTTTAAAACAGCTTAAGGAGGAAACAATAACAGCGAGAGAATTGAAAATAGGTATTTCTAAAATCCATTGCTATCGCGCAGTGCCCGCAGAGCGCTATAGAGACAACTGCAGCTTGGACCAAAAATACCTATTAAAAGTACACAAAATCAATGTTTCGTAGTCCCCTGATTCCGTCTCCAAAACTTGAACGATTTAACAAATTTTCGATAAAAAATTTAGAAAAGGCTTTGTCCGTGTTTTTATGTTTTCCTTTATTATATAATCTAGTCAAATTTGTTTTCTGGATGTTTGAATACAGCGGAAAATCGGGCCAATGAAAATGAGGTTTTTGAAGGCTCATGTCTCTTTTAATGATTCATTTATGAAAAAAAGGAAAATATAGGGACATGCCAATAGAGGCCATACAACTTTTGGATAAATTATTACTCTACTGATATTATCCAAGGAGGAAACACGGGACTAAGTTTGAACGCAAAAAACGGCCCTTGTGTTTCCTCTTAATATGTGTCGTGGGCCAATACAGCCATACATTTTTTGGAAAAAATATTGCTCTACTGGCATTATCCAGGGAGAAAACAGGGGACTACCTTTGTATGGAAAAACGGCCCTTGTGTTTTCTCTTAATATGTGTCGTAGGACCTTTGTATCTGATTAGACACAAAGGTCAGTCGGGCGCTACCGAACAAATTATGATACGTTCATTTGTGATTATGTTTGTGAATGAACGTAAGGTTAAAGATTAAATTCCCAAGTCAGGCAGTGTTATTGGGTTATTAACAAATTCCCATTAACAGCTGGGATTTTGGAGTTATGTCCGGTAGACAACAATACATAGACTCGCCCCTAATTTGGTTTACAAAATACTGGTATTCTTGCTAACATATGTACATAGCATCTCGCCGGATTGCCGGAGGCCCAATCATCTTCTTTACCCCTTCTTTCTCCTACCCACTTCCTTTCCTAAAGGGTCGGCAACGCGCAAGTGATGCCTCTGGTGTTGCAGGCGCCCATAGGCTACGGTGACCACTTACCATTATGTGGGCCGTATGCTTGTTTACCACCTCAGTTGTATAAAAAAAAAAGACGCGTATATCCCTGAAAAAGTAAGCAAGGGTGTATCGAATTTGCCAACTATGTTATTGTATCATATGTAATAGGGGCGATATTGCCCTTGACCACTGTTCCAGACCGAGAATTTCTTAATGACATTAATGCCCGCCCCGGGAATCGAACCCTCATGCACAGTAGTCGTAAAAACTACCATGTCGCCAAAGCAGTCTTAATAGCACCTCCAATTAAGCTAGAACGATCATGTTCGGAGTGTGTTTATCTCGGTAGTGCAATAGATGGAATTCTAAGCCACGACCTCTCGACTGCAAGTCCAATGCTTTATCCATTAGGTTACTGCAGTATTTAGTTATTGTTGAGATGCCTATTCATCGTTTCGTTATTTTTGTTTCAAGGTTGAGAGGGAACACTGTGATGCCTTGGGGAAAATTTTATGAAAAATCCGGACCGAAATCTTGGATAAGTAAGTATACATTGGAGAATTTATGTAGAGGACGATATGTCCTAAATCTTTTATTTCATGCCTTCTGCCCTTATAGTCATAACTTTTGTGTTGGGGACTTTACAAACATTTATACAACGAATACAAGGAAGTATGAATACCCACAATCAGGATATGTACCCACTGATAGGTAGTTCGCCGAGTGTGTGTTCGATCCCCACGCGTGACAATAAATTGTGTAATCCAAAAACAGTCGTTCGGAGTCTGTGTTCGTCGTTTGAATGTTTGTAACGACACAGACATAAACAAAAAAAAAGATAATTGCAAGAAACTCACGGCCGCTGTTTTATAATGCATCTCGGTTAATCAATGCCTATTCCAACTACCAGATCTTTTTAGAATAAACGTTCTGCTTAACGACAAAAAGATCAGTTAAGAAATAATAACACAGAATATAAATAAAATAATTTCACTGTATTAGTTTATAATATCCTCTCTCCTATTTGCTGTGCCCGACAGGGTCTATAATGAACTGTTTAAATATTTTAGTTTTGTCATCCAAGTTTACATAGTGGAATGCAAATAAAATATTGAATGAAATTGAACTAACGACACGTGGATAGTACACTTCTGCTAATCCCTTTCCAGATATCTCTTAGTTTCGCGCTTATATATATTCACGGATATGTATAGGCGTGAAACTAAGCAATGTCTATGTTTCAGAATGCATGGAATATTTCGAAAACCTGCCTTTCCCTTGTCGTGGGGCGTCAACAACTACACTGCTGCCATTTTGGGATGAAAAGAAACAATGTCAAGAGCCCCAGTTCTTGACCAGTGAGCCCGGTATCGGTGGCGAACCCGCTGAAAAAGACCAGTACCCTCATATGGTAAAATAATTTCCTTTTTTAATAGTCTACGCCGCTATAGCTTAACAGCTACGACTAAGCCAACGGTATCCCGTTGGACTGCCACGCAGAGGTCTCGATTTAATCGATTCGATTCCAAGGTCATAACATAAACATCTCTGACTTTTTGAAGTTACGTGCGTAGTGAATAGTTAATTATCGCTTGCTTTCATGGTGAAGGAAAACATCGTGAGCAAACCTGCATTTCTGAGAGTTCTCCACAATGTTCTCGAAGATATGTGAAGTCTGCTAACCTGCACTGGGCCAACGTGGTGGACTATGGCCTCACCTTTCTCACGGCTCATAATGAGACAGTTTAATACAGGGCTGATATTATTATAATAGTCTTGGGTATGAGTAGTTCACGCCATGAGCTGGTGATATGACTCGTGGCTAATATCACACTCGAGTACTATCTAGTAACTCGAGTGTGATACTCCAGCTAAACCGTTTTACTCGAATATCACTCAGAGTAGTTTTTATGTCAACTAGGTGACGAGTCAATTCAAAAAGCGTCTTTCTTTAACAGTTCTGATATCGATACAATATAATCTCGGACAGTTTGTGAGGTTGAAGAAGTGTTTTCTATGATTTAATAATTGATTTTTTTTGTATCTATAGGCGTTGCTCGGGTACGGACCAGATCGTAATACAGCACAGTGGCTGTGCGGAGGAACTGTGATCAGTGAGAGATTCATACTGACCGCCGGACACTGCACTGCTGCGCCTAATTTGTAAGTTCTACTAAATATATCAAAACAAACATTGGACCTGTGATCTGAAGATCATAATTCGAATCCTACTAATTGCATTGACATCCTGAACCCCCTCATTACACGATTTTTCTAGCTTAGCTGAAAGTGTTAACAAAAATATTTGTAATTTGTAACCCAAACTGTAAGTACTCTTTGATAAAAATTAACATGGAGTTAACATTGATGCATACCAGAATTATCTGCTAGTTGCTTTTTGAAATTGTTATCAGATTGGATGATTCAAAAGATACTGTAACTTGTAAGTTAATTATACGTAATGTTTATAAGCAAAATTATCGCTTGCTTTAACGTTAAAGGAAAATATTCTGAGGAAACCTGTATATTTGAGAGTTCTACATAATATTCTCGAAGATATTTGAAGTCTACCAACTCACACTGGGCCAGCGTGGTGGACTATGGCCTCACCTTTCTCACATTGTCTTTTTATTTTTTATTCCTATCAAGCCCTACGTCGCGAAGGTCTTTATAATCATACAATTAATTATTCTCCAGTAATTTACGGACAGAAGATACACCCAGACTCATTTGTTGCGAATTTGTTGATCACACAAATATTTGCCCCATGATCATAAAACACTTAGCGTTGTGGCTACGACGATGTGTCCGCTTGCCCGCTGCGTCATCCGTGCAATTGATTCTTCTAGAAAATTCAACGTAACGTGACCCTTGTTAGACCGCCACAGTGGAAGATCGTGGTGATCGTACCCTCCAACACAAACTTCCTCTGACCAGGCTGGGCGATCGTGTCTGACGGGCCGATGTAACTTTTAGTGTAAATAAACTTCATTTGCGCAATTCAGTATTGTATAGCGAAGGGTATAATTAAGTACAACGCCATCTCTTGTCGTGTATCGTAACTTTTTCAACTGTGTGACCCTTTTTAATATAATCTGTACCATTTGCCAGGGGTCCTATATCATATGCTGGATTGGGGGTTCTGGAGCGTAAGGACCTCAACGATTACTGGAAGGTTTACAAAATAATATCCATCATAAAGCATCCAGAATACAGACCTCCATCGAAGTACCACGACATAGCGCTCATAAAGACGGCGAATGAGTAAGTATTACACTCCTCTTTGGCCTTCCGTCTTGGTGACCTCGTGGAACTAGGCGCATTTTCTTAGAGCCAATCATGTAGTCTCATGTTTGGTTCCCAAATCAGGGAAGGTGTTGTTAGGTTTATCAGAGTGGCCCTTTGCCTGAACCTAGCAACCAACCTAAATATAGCTTCAGTAACTTAGTAATCTCAATCTATACTAATATTATAAAGCTGAAGAGTTTGTTTGTTTGGTTGAACGCGCTAATCTCAGGAACTACTGGTTCGAATTAAAAGATTCATTTAGTGTTGGATAGTCCATTTATCGAGGAAGGCTATAGGCTATATAACATCATGCTACAACAATAGGAACGGAGCAGCAATTATATGAAGCAGACGGAGTTGCGCGGGTCAGCTGGTAAGCTATATATTTTGACGTTCATAAGTGAATAAATGACTTGACTTTGACTATCTGTCAATAAATTCTCATTGATTCAGTAAGTACGAAATCTGGCGAAGCACCCAGCAATCCTAATCTGAAAGAAAGAAAGAAATATTTATTGCTATACAGCTGGGCACAATGTGTATAAAGATAAAAAGAAATAACAAAAATAATAATAAAAAAGGAAGAAATAAAAACACTGTAACATAAATTACTCAATGAACATCCTGACATGCGTCCCACAACTGCAGCAATCAGGACTCCAGTTCAGCATTTGCCTGGTCTCAAGAACCAGGCACATGTCTTCCACTGGAGAATGTAAGTTTGTTTGTTACGCATTCACGCCTTAACTACTCGACTGATCATCATAAAATTTCGCATACACGTTGTCAGGAGTACAAAAAAGGACATAGCTTTACTTTACAAACATTCAAACAACGGATACAAAGAATGCTAAGACTGAACAACTATTTATGGGTCACACAATTTTTATCCAATGTGGGGATCGAACCTACAACACTTGGCGCGGTGTCCAGTAGCGAAAGAAAGATATTTATTCGCCAAGAATATGGTATATTAGATAGTGACATCAAGTAACAGCCCGACATATTCGCCTATAACGGTGCGTTGCGTTGCGTCGTCGCGACGGATCAACGCATTGTATGCCAAACCTGCGTTGCGACTACGTACGACGTCGCAGCGCAAGAAGACGACGCATGTCCGCTGTTCGTAGATTACCTTAGTCAGTCTCCACAATGGATCGGAACAAACGTTTTATATTGTTGCTTTTATTGCGCCACCGCCGAAATAAACGTAGAAAAAATAAAAGATTGTGGATATCTCCCTAGATTGCATTAAGGAATAGTGATGGTCAGATTTTAGCAGTGGAACACTGTCCGTCCTCGCACCGGAGCTCCGACAACGCAGCGTATCACCCTCTCCCTGTCTCTCGTCCGTCGATCCGTTGAAACGTCGCGTGCGATGACGCAACGCTTAATGTGGCATGTCACAAAAAATATATGGAATACGACGCAGCGTCGACGCTGCGAAGGCGCAGCGCAACGCAACGCACTAATGGGGCAGAGCTCTAACTGGCATACAAACATTTGTTTAGTATACAGCCTAAACCATTACGCCATCCGGCATCTGTGTAGTCATATCTGTGCCATTACCGTGCTTAGATCGCACAAAAATGTGTCTACATTAAGAAGAGTGAACTCTGTGAGTTCACACATTAGAAAGAGAGCGATAGCATACAATACTCAATCTGAGTAAGCATGATAATACTATATTTATAATTCAGATGTCTTGTTGGCTTTATGTGTTCGATGACAACTTAACGTACAGAAAGGTGACAATATTCAAACATAGCTAGTTAATACGTTTATATATGGTCGCAGCGGTAGTGAATGTAACTGCTGTGCATGAGGTCTCGGGTTCGAATCCCGGGTCGGGCCAACAAAAAGTTATTGGTCCGGAGTTAGGAAGTTGGCGGTGCTAGACATCTCCGTGCCTCGGAAAGCACGTAAAGCCGTTGGTCCAGCGCCTGAACTCTCTCCGGTCGTGTCGGATTATTCGTCCCATCGGATCATGAGAGTTACGGAATAGAGAGTGCACTTGTGTTTGCGCACACACTTGTGCACTATAATATCTCCTGCGCCGATGGCCAATCTCCGTTAAGATTGGCCGCCGTGACCGAAATTCGGTCAGGAGGACATTATTATATGGTCCAACGGTCGTAGGGTTGGGCATCTATGATTTAAATAATTAATAACTAAATGAAATTCTTAAAGTGAATCATCGTTTATATGAGGCTTCTCATCAGGTGGGTATAATACTGAAGATTAAAAAAATATATCGTTTTGGCTGAATCTGTTACTTTTATTACAGGATAAACTTTGGCAAGAGTATTCTGCCGGCTTGCTTGCACATACCCGGTAACTTCACCGTCGATTTTGGAGAAGCGCCGGGATGGGGGCGACTTGGTCATAAGGGCAATGTAGCTGAACACTTACAAGCGGTACGTATGTATATAAGTAAGTCCTCCGCCGCGTCTGTCTGTCTGTTCGCGATAAACTCAAAAACTACAGAACGGATTTGCATACGGTTTTCACCAATAGACAGAGTAGCTAATTCATGAAGAAAGATTAGGCGAAAATTTGCCACTAGTTATAAAATTAGAATAAGAATAACGTCTACTGGGCGGCCGCTAGTATTAGAAATTTACTGTATCTGTGATTTCAGATGTTTCTGCTTCGGTACAACGAGACCGAGTGTTCAGTCAAGTTCCCTCCACATCGACTTCTTAAAAATGGCTACGATCACAAAACACAGATGTGTTTTGGACGACGAGACGCTATAGTGGACACATGTGAGGTAACTAGGATCTAAATGTTATTGGATTACTTCTAGAAGCTACCAGGAAATTCTTAACAGCAACTTGGCAATTTTAGACACCTCCGTGCCTTGAGAAGGATGTAAAGCCGTTCGTTCTGCGCTTGATCTCTCTGGGTTCGTGTTGGATTGCCGTCCCATCGGGTTATGATAATTAGCAAACAGAGAGTGCGCTTGTGTTTGCGCACATACTTGTGCACTATAATATCTCTTGCGCCATGGCCAGTTTCCTTTAAGATAGGCCACCGTGCGCAAAAATTGGTATAATAATAACATATTAAAAATAGGGGTCATTGCCAAGTAATTGGATTATATCAGATGTTTGTTTGGCACCGATTCCAAATTGGTTGAATTTAAAAAGTAGCAAAGTAAATACTTCTTCTTTTCGTGTGGTTAGTGGCCAACCTGTTGTCAAGAGTTGTTCAAGCCGCCCGTAGGCCTTTGACATGGCTTAACGACTGCTGTCAATTTGGCAACAACCGGGACCGACTTTTTACGCACCCTACGAAGCACGGAGACGCTCAGATGAAATACCACTAAGCGGTCACCCATCTATAGACTGACCGCACCCAACGTTGCTTAACCTCGCTAATCGTTTACCAATCAGTGAGTGCAACTGGCTATGAGCGCCTCTAGACTAATAATATAATATTTATTTCCTTCCATTTAATGTTTTTAAAATTGGTTTTCATTTTTGATTGAAAAGTAATTATTTTGGGTTAAAAAATTAGTAGCTTTTCTTCGCGGCTTCGCTTGCTTACAAGTAGTTTGTTGTGTTAGTAACAGTACTTTTTAACCCCCGACGCAAAAACGACGGGTGTTATAAATTTGACGTGTCTGTGTGTGTATGTGTGTCTGTCTGTGGCATCGTAGCTCCCGAACGGATGAACGGATTTTAATTTTATTTTTTTGTTTGATTGGTGAATTAGTTGGGAGTGTTGTTAGTTATGTTTGAAGAAAATCGGTCCAAGATTGCCGCCGCCACAAAATGGCGGATTACATATTTTTCACAACTTCCTCAATAAGGCTATCAATTGAAAGGGCTTGACTAGTAGAATACTATACACTATGATAAATTTCAAATCCAAGATGGCCGCCACCACAAAATGGCGTACCTATTACTTTTTTTTTCTCAACTCATTATGGGTATCAAATGAATTTTGTGGCGGAGGTTTTTTAAATTTTTAATTTATGTTTTTACCATTACTGTTAACATCTTATTAAAGCAGACATCACGATCTGTTCTAAACTATTAGAGAAGTTATTCAAATAAAATATGACCTATGTTACTGGATGATGATATAGCTTTCTAATGGTGTAAGAATTTTTAAATCGGTTAAGTATTTTTTGAGTTAAACTCTTACAAACAAACAAAAATATATCAAATCTTTTCTCTTTATAATGTTAGCATAGATGAAGTTATGAAATAAAAATACAACCGAATTGAGAAAATCCCTTTTTTTTTTGCAGTCGAATAACAAGCTGGCATTCATAGTGTAACATTATATAATATGTGCAGGGTGACAGTGGAGGACCTCTTCATTCCACCAGATGGCAGTGCATGTACCTCGTGGTCGGCGTGACGTCATTCGGCAAGGACTGCGGCATCCCCGGCTACCCGGGCATGTATACCCGGGTGTCGTACTACTTACCCTGGATTGAAAGCGTCGTGTGGTCTAATGAATAAATTAATAAATCTATCTTTTATTACACCATACTATGGTCTGCGTTCTATCTTAGATTATGTACATAACCAGCTTTACCCCGCGGCTTAGCTCGTGTAAAAGTGGGTTAGGTAAAAACAAAAGGTTATTTTAATACTTTTGTTAAATAAAATATAGCCTATGTTATTCGGTGATAATATAGCTTTCTAATAGTAAAATGTTTTTCAAATCGGTTCGGTAGTTTTTAAGTTAAACCCTTATCTTATCTTGTGTGGAGGCCAGTCAGTACAGACCGGCGACACTTCTACCCAGTGGGATATTTTGTGTCGACTTCCCCAATAACTACTGCCATAGATATTCATGGCAGCCGGGACCGACGGCTTAACGTGCTCTCCGAGGCACGGAGCAGGCGATAATTGTCAATCCACACGCACATAATTTCGAAAAGTCATATAACTTTCGAAAGTCAGAGGTGCGCGACGTGGGTTTGAACCTGAGACCCTCTGCATTCAGTCTGTTGGTCTCCCCACTGAGCTATCGCTGCTCTTAAGTTAAACCCTTACAAACAAACAAAAAAACATGAAAACAAAAAAACAAAATATCAAACCTTTCTCAATTAGTATAAATATAGATAATAATATCAATCCTGCATATAAGCTGTCTCACTGCTGAGCACGGGCCTCTTTTTAGTGTGAGAAGCGTTAGGCCACCGCGCTGGCCCAGGACCGATAGGCAGACTTCCCACATCTTCGAGAACATTATGGAGAAGTCTCAGACATGCAGGTTTCCTCACAATGTTTTCTTGTACCGTTATGGTACAAGAAAACATTGTGAGGCTAGTGATAATGCACTATGCGTATATGCATATAACTTTGAAAAGTCAGAGGTCGTGCCTGAGAATCGAACTCGGAACTCCTGCGTGGCTGATCAACGTAGGCTGTTGCTGCTAGATGATCGATATGTTGGTGATTATTAGCTCTGTCCCAAAAGGAATTCCTTTTTTATTTCTCCACCTTCATGGAGACGAGTTGTCATTCTTTATGGAGAACTTAGCTGAAGAAATGTATAGTTGTTTCTACTAATAATAATGTCCTCCAGACCGAATTTCGGTCACGGCGTCCAATCTTAACGGAGACCGCCCGTCTGCGCAGGAGATATTATAGTGCACAAGCATGTGCGCAAACACAAGTGCACTCTTTGTTCCCTAATTCTCATTATCTAATGGGACGGTAATCCGACACGACCGGAGAAAGATCAGGCCAATGGCTTTATGTGCTTTCCGAGGCACGGGGGTGACTAACACTCACAACTTTCTAACTCCGGGCTGCTATTGAGATTTCTTAATAGAAAACCCAATAACTTTTTGTTGGCCCGACCCGGGATTCGAACCCGAGACCTCATGCACAGCAGTCGCATTCACTACCGCTGCGCCACGGAGGCAGTTACTAGCGTAGATACAATTAACTTAACTTATAGTCACTATTGATGTTAGTATAGATAGTTGATTTACTCACTAAAACCTGAGACTAGTTTAAATTACCGTGGGAGAGCCACGCTTCGACCGGAATGATACCACGGCCTCACAGAAAACCGGCGTGAAATAGCGCTTGCGTTGTTTTTCGTCGAGTGAGTGAGGGGGCCAAGGGGGCAAATTTAAAAGGCCGGCAACGCACTTGTGACTCCTCTGGTGTTGCGGGTGTCCATGGTCAATGTCGGCCACGATGGCGTAGTGGTTAATGCAACCGACTGCCACGCCTGAAGTCGCGGGTTCGATTCCCGTACAAGACAAATATTTGTGTGCATGAACATGGACGTTTGTCTTGGTCTGTTTCTATGTAGGTATAATATGTACGTATTTACAAAAAAAAAGTATATATGTATGTTTATCCATCGTCTAGTACACATATTACAAGCTCTGCTTAGTTTGGGCTAGAAAGTGTTGTGTGTATGTGGTAGAATATTATATTATTTTATTATTATTATGGGCGGTGATAATCGCTTGCCAACAGGCGGTCCGCCAGCTCGTTTGCCAGCAATGAAAAAAAAAATACATTGTCAATAATCATACTCGTACAAGAAATCGAGATGCTTGATTACGTGCTTGGACGCCAGATGTCGCTACGAGCTATAAATCGACTAATAAATTATTATAAAACGACTGTACTGCTTGACAGATTGGACATTTCTTGACAGAAAATCACAACACCACTACCCGACTCGTGAATTGAACCCGAGACCTTAAGAACAGCAGTCCCATTTAATAGCGCTGAGCTTTAAACCTACACTAGCTGACCAGCGCAACTTCGTCTGCTTCATATAAGAGAATTTTCCCCGTTTTTGGAAAAAATTTCATTGCTGCTCCGGTCCAATTGTTCGTAGCGTGATGTTATATAACCTATAGCCATCATCGATAAATGGGCTATCCAACACTAAAATATTTTTTTCAATTCGAAGCAGTAGTTCCTGAGATTAGCGCATTCAATCAACTAAACAAACAAACAAACTCTTCAGCTTTATAATATTAGTATAGATATAATCATATTTGGTAGTTTTATTAAAGAAGTAATTTTAATATCATAGCTTCCATGGTTGTTATGGATATTCTATAGTCGATTGAACCGCCTGTCAAGGTATAATAGCAAAGCGATATTCTAAGGTCAATATATTAAAATGTTAACATAATGTAGGCGTTGAAATTAAACTATTATAGAACTTCTAATATTTAATTGTTAAACTACATATTTAGTTTTATACTTTCCCCGACTTTTCGGTTGGTTTTTAACAGCCATGGTCACGGGGAGACTAAGGTGGTGGTTCTTTTATTGTCTTGAAGGTATTATTTAGTTGTTTAGGATATTTTGCAGCAGCAATATTGGCTGTTGAAAAGCATCCAACACGTCGGTAAGTGTGTAAATCTAAATAGATTAATAATTGTAATAGTTTCATAGTAGTAAAGTTTTAATAATAGTTCCAAAATGATCTAATAGTGGTGTTTTTTTTAAATAAGCCGCGATAATATTTTAATAGTAGTAAGTTTAATTTTAAATACGTCGGAGAACAGTTATGAAATCTTACAGACTGCCTCGGCGCAATAGTAACGTATTAACGTATAATAACGCTTTGCCAGGGCCCTATTACGGACGACGTAAAACCATAAATGGCGAAATGTGAGTGAAATTCATTTCTGTATATATCTTCCTTAATGAAATAGGCGTGAGACTTATCATCCTCCTGCCCTCATCCCAACCTATTTGGGGTCGGCGCCACATGTCTTTCTCTTCCATAAATCTCTATCACTCGTCATCTCAGCACTCACACCCTTCCTGACCATATTATCTTTTATGCAATCCATCCATCTTTTCTTGGGTCTTCCTCTACTAGAGAATCCTTGTACCTCCATATTCAGAGCTCTCCTAACAATATTTCTTTCATCTCTTCTCATCACGTGTCCATACCATGACAAACGTTCACTCCTCAATTTGTCGTCATAGGTGCCACTTTCAAACTTCCTCTAATATACTCATTCCTTACTTTATCCATCCTGGTCACACCACACATCCATCTTAACATTCGCATCTCTGCTACATGCAAACGTCTCTCATCAAACTGAGAGACTATGTAGGGTATATAATAAGAAATGTTCAACCAATAATTTTATTTTTATACATCTGGCACAAAAATCACCCAAGCTCGGAACAACCATTTATGGATACACAAATGTTGTTCCGTGTCTTTTATTTTAATTTTATTTTATTTAATTTTAGACACGCCAACAGTATATACAGGATGTCCAGTAATTAATAGATAACCTGAAAATGTCTTATAGTGGAACGGATGGCCGTTCAGAAAAAAATATGAAAAATTATCTATCCTAACTACTACCTGAGTTATGGGGTTTTTTTTAATTACCCTGTATAACTTTCTTGTATACTACGACCATAATGAATGAAATCCATCGGTTTTTTGTTGTTTTATTACTAAACACTAATTATGCTAATAGATAGACAGTCAAAAGTATGCTATGCTATTTAGCTTGCACTTTTTAATATATATATATTTTTTTTTTCTGAACGGCCTTCATTTCTACTATAAGATATTTCAAGGTTATCCATTAATTACCGGACATCCTGTATATACAACATTACACACAATACATACAGTTCCTTAAAACTAGTTCTTATACATACACTAACATAGGCATGTATGTACTCATTGTGAACCAAGATGTTGACTAAACATTTATGTCAGAAGCTAAAGTTGTACACAATACACTAAACAAAACGAAATTAAAATATAAAGAAAATGAAAAATAAACAAAATATTAATAAAAAGAAATATTAATAAGATTTAAGTGCGAAGGATTTAAGTATCTTTTTCTTGAGATTCTTAAGGGAATCGTAAAAAATATCTAACTATATTATCATTTAGCGTATTATATTCATTGCATGCACGAACCATTGGTGAATAAAGACCAAGATTAGTTCGTATAGATGATCTTGACTTAAGAAGAAATAGTCACACAGCTCCAAAAGCGATTAGTATTTTTTTCTTTCCTTAGCCTTTTCTTAGGTATAACAGCGATAGCCTAGTGGGATACCGTTGAGGTCTCGAGTTCGATTCCAAGGCTCACACATCTGACTTTTCAAAGTAAGAAGAAGAAGTTAAATAGTTAATTATCGTTCGCTTTAACGGTGAAAGAAATCATCGTGAGGAAATGCATATCTGAGAGTTTAATACAGCGCTCACATTATATATATATATATATGTTATGTTCCGCTGCTGAGCAAAAGTCTCTCCCTTGGACTTCCAAACCACTGTTCGAAGACATTCCCTGCCAGTCCCTTTCGTAGACGTCCAAATCATCTCGCCACCTCCGTTTTATAATGTTACGTTCACTTTGCTAAAGATTGCATAATCACATTAGGTATGATAAGCAGATTGTGAAGCTGGAATTCTCTGCCAAGGCACGTGTTTCCTTCTTTCTTCAATCCTGGGTCCTTTAAGCGGGGCGTGAACTAGCACCTTCTCAGGCCGTCAAAGTAGAGATCTCAACATCGCCTCGGCTGCTATGAGGACGATGTGGAGGCCACTGCTCTTAGACCACACGACTGCTTATCATCAGGAGGAGTGTGGTCATTTTGACAAGCAAATTAAAAAAAAAAAATCTAACAATTCCCTTAGAAATCAATACTCAGTCCTTTGCGTATCTAGGGCTATTTGGGTCAAGCCATAAATAGTGATGGCTTTCATACCGTAGAATTATGTGTTGTGTTGATATCCTGGAATGAGTACCCGACAATTTTGGTACAACTTGACCACACAGATGGTGTAGTGGCTTATGTAGTCACCGTGCATCTGCGACTGCGCCAAGTGTTATGGGTTTAATCTCTACACGGGACAAAAAATTGTTCAGCCATAATTAGTTCTTTTAAGTCTGGATGTTCTTTGTGTCCGTTATTTATAAATTCCCCTGTCAATTTAACTCTATTATAAAAGCAGAGTGTTCCTAATTAGGTATAAACTACCAACCAGAACTTCTTACGATACAGGTAATACAAATTTTTACGATTACGTTAACACAGTTCATAAACTAAAACCAGGAAACAAGTCAAGTATAATGAAAATGCCAAACGAACGAAAATAGTTTGCTATTTATATTTTTTTTTATTAAAACTACTCTTTTAAATGACATCAAACAATATAGAAGCTGCCGAATAAAGCATATTTAATAGTTATTACCAATCATATTACTTAATATAATTGATTTGATTGACCCGTTGTTCTGGAAAAAATGACGAGCCTTTGTGAAAAAGCCTCGTGGATAGAAGGTTCCGTATCTGCCAGAAATAAATGTAAAGTTGGTTGCTCTTAAGGTTGCTAGGTCTTAAAATCTAAAAGCCCGACAGACCAACCAGTTTAGCGGGACATTTGAGAGGAAAAAGGCCGGTCTCCCTTAATTTTTTAGTCTTACACGATGATTATTTTAGGGATGGACAGTGCTAGTCCGCTCGCTTGCGCTAGCGATACAAGGTGATGCGGACAGAGCGGCAACCAACACATGACAAATGTAATACAGTCGATTCTCGATAATTTGAAACTCAAGGGACCAGAGATAAATATCAAAATAACAAGCGTTGAAATAACCACGAGGAGGAAGGGTAACTCAAGTAAATAAGACTTTGATCAAAATTCGTGATTAATTATTTCTATATTATCTATTAACAATTAAATACAATAATACAATTATACACAAATTTTTATTTCGAAAAGAAGTCCGTAATCTTTTTTTGAATGAGCGACTTCAGTCTATCATTGTCCAAAGAATTTTCATTTTTTTCGTAAACAATCGACACATCTGTACATGTATGTAAACAAACGACAGGTCTGTACATGATAAATGCTTCAAATTATAGAGAGTATGGAAGCCCGGTCTTCAAATTATAGCACGTTGGCGAGCAAGATACTATTCCTTCAATTTCAAATTACCGAGGAGACCAAACATTGATTTTATTCAATTAATCCAGTATTTTCAAGGGACTGGAATAAATTTCAAATTGTTGTGACATTCAAATTAACGAGTGTTAATCAGAAGAAAGTGTCTAGTCGTCCACTAAACGGACAAATAACATATATAAGTCGTCCACTATACGGATAAATGAAATATATTAACCGTCCGCTAAATAGTATTGACGTTAATGAGAAAAAAAAATTTCATGCATTTAACGGATGAATAATTTATTTTATTCGTCCGATTAGTGGACGAATAATTTATGTTATTCGTCCGATTAGTGGACGAGTAACTTATTTTATATGTCCGTTTAGTGGACGACTAGCAACAGCCTAATTAGTATCTGTTGCACTACTACTATTTAAACTTTACTAGTGTTTAAGCTAATTAGATTATTTATTAAGTCTTTTTATATTTATGTTTACATTTGGCCTGACGTTTCGGTTGTCAGCCATGTTCCAAATTAATAAGGCTAACAAAACTCGGATAGGCCAAATACCGTCTACCGCCGCACACGCAACCAAACAGCCTGACTGTGTCCGGTTTTATCCAGACGCCTGGCACCGCCAGTTGCACTCATATTTCGCTAGCTATTTTAGACTTATACTAAAAGAACGCGGGTTCTCACCTCGTGGTGGTGCATCGGGCACATAGCTCAGAGAACCGATGGCCGTTGGGGTTTTGGAATCAAAGTCAATCTGGCACCAAGAATAAGGTTCTGGAATGGCGGCCACGCACCGGCAGACGCAGCAGGCGTAGCCTCTCCCACAAAGTGGTCTTCTCATCTGGTAAAGATCGTGCGATTGAATGCGGGTGGCCCACGACCCATCTGAGTGAAAAACCTTGAGGGCAGCCTATCTCCAGCAGTGAACATCTTTTAGCTCAGATGATGATGATGATGACTCGTTTTCTACCTGGTTAAGAATACAATACGCGTAATAAGCAAAGCTTTCTAGCAGAAAATTGCAGTCTTCGTATTGTTGCGCTTCGATGGGTAAGTCAGATATCATACTAGAACGCAACCGACTCCGGTCGGTATAGCGTCGCGCACGAGACATATCCATATAGAGATGCTTTGTCAGTGTTTTATATATTACTAGGTTTTTGACCCTGGCTTCGCACGATTTTGTCAATAAACTATCCCTCGGGAACCGTACTTTTTCCTAGATCAATGTACATTGTACCCTATGTCCAGTTTTGTATCCCTCAGACGATATTTACGAATACGATGTATACGAAATTTCAAGATTTACCTTTGGTACCTTTCAAAAAAAGTACTGTTCCCGAGGGATAGAATTTTATTGACTAATTTTACTTTATCGCGAGCAAAGTCGCGGGAAAATTTAGTAGAATATAGATACATATAAAGTCACGTTACAAATCACGAGACCGGATACAAAAGTTATGAATATTCTACGCGAAAAAGGGTCGTGATATTAAATGGCACGAATTGTCGTGATCGATTATGATCTCAATCTGATCGTGTGATACCTTAAGACAAACCCTCCAGTCAAGCTAACCTTTTTTTTTTTTTTTTTTTTTTTTACGTGGGGAAATGCGCCTGATGCATACCCTCTCGCCACAAGGGGAGGCGAGAGGGTTATGTCCGGCTCTCCCGTACTTCGGGCCTACGGACCAAAACCCCACGGTGTGCACGCTCGCTGCCTTGCAAATTGGATGGGCCGCTGGCAAAATTACTACCTCAGCGACCCACCCAGCAGTCTACAACTCCTCGGCGACGCCCCGGCACTACATAGGGCGTCAGACCGACTCAATGGCTGGCGGACGGAAGATCCCCGTTCTCCCGCCCGCGGCCTTCATTATGGCGGCATTAGGTGCGCGTAAGCGCGCCTGCGCCGCCCGGTTCGCCGGCGACGGCTCGGATCCGCAAGGATACTTTCTTCACGGATCCGCTCCGCCACCTCCTTCTGCGAGATGACGTCCTCGCAGAAGGATGCGACCGCTGCCCATTTCCTCTCGCTGTCGGCCATGGCTTTGATCACGGCCGGCAGCGAGAGATCCTCACCCACAATCTCAATGAGTTCACGGCGCTGCACCGCCCAAGCAGGACATTGCTCGAGCGTGTGCTGCGCCGTGTCCTCCTCACAATCGCAGTGGTGGCAGATGGGACTCGGTTCCCTCCTAGCGACCGTGTGCAGGTATTTGCCAAAGCAACCGTGCCCTGACAACACCTGCACTAGCCGGAAGGAAAGGGTCCCATGCTGCCGCCCTGCCCACCGCTCCAATACCGGCTGGAGGGCCCCAACGGTTCTGAAACCGGCCAAGGGCACCTCCAGCCGCGCCTGCCACTTTAAAATCATGCCCTGATGGGCTCGATTGCGCGCGTACTCAATCACTGTCGGGAGGGGACGACAACCCGTCTCCTCCCGCACCGCCTCACTCATTGCAAACACTTCGGCGAGCACTTCAGCCTCCAAATCCCACGGGGGTGTTCCGGCCAACGCGCAAGCTGCGTCGGCCGACACCGTGCGGTATCCGCGTATTACCCTGACCGCTATGACTCTCTGCGGCCTCCGCAAGAGAGTCCTGCACTGAGCGGTCAGGGAGTCCGCCCACACCGGTGCGCCGTAAAGCGCCATCGACCGGATAACCCCCGTGTAGAGTCGCCGGCAACCAGCACTGGGCCCGCCCAAATTTGGCAATAGCCGCCCAAGGGCGGACGCAGTGCCGAGAAGCTTCGGGGCGAGCTGTCTGAAATGCTCGTCGAAGTGCCACCTTCCGTCCAGCACCAAGCCTAGATATTTCATGTGGGCCTGGACGGGAACGCGCGTCGAGCCCACCATTATCGAGGCGCCGCGGGGTGGACTGCGACGAGGCCCATGAAAGACCAGGGCCTCCGTCTTGTTAATAGCCACCCGTAAACCCAGCGCCTCGATACGCCCGACCACCTGGGAAACCCCCACAGTAGCCAAACGGGCCGCCTCCTCGAAGGTACCCCCACGGGCTGTGACGAGGGTGTCGTCAGCGTAGCTGATGACGCTCAGCCCGGGGGGTAGGGCAGCACGTAGGACCCAGTCGTACCCCATGTCCCACAGGAGCGGACCAAGAACCGATCCCTGCGGGACACCGCACGACATGGGCCGCCGCCAAACCTCGCCTCGAACCTCGAGGAGGACACTCCTGCCTCTTAGATAGTCTACCACCAGCCGCTCCAGGTAAAAAGGTACCCCGTGATATCGGAGCGCCCCCTGGACACAGCTGTATGGCAGACTATTAAACGCGTTGGCGATGTCTAAAGACACCGCCAACAGAACACCGCCGCCGGCGACCGCCTCCTCGGCCGCGGCTTTCAGGCGCATAATGGCCCCGACCGTCGAACGTCCTTCCCGGAATCCGAACTGAGCGTCCGACAGGTCGGGACCCACCGTGCTCAGGTGCCGGACGATGCGGGTGGCGAGAATTTTCTCAAACATCTTCCCCGCCTCGTCCAGCAGCACTATGGGCCTGTACGCCGCGGCCGACTCTGGAGGCCGTCCCGGCTTGGCCAGCAGTACCAACTTCCCCTCCTTCCAGCACTCAGGGAATCGTCCCGACACCAGGCTCGCGTCGAAAAGTTCCCTGAGGCGGACATCCAGGTGATCGAGGGCCAGCGCGAGAGCTCGCGCCGGCACACCGTCAGGTCCAGGGGCGGTCGTCTTGGAGCGGATCCGCAAGACAGCCGCCCCCATCTCCGCGTCTGTAACCGGGGGAGCACTGAGGTCCGCCTCCCGATGTCGGCCTCCCGATGGGGCCATTGTCGGGGGCACGTGCTCTGCCCGGTCAGGAAATAACTCCTCGACCACCTCGGAGAGGAAGTTGGGCTGGAGGGTCTCCGTAAGGGGGGGGCCCCGCGCACGGAGCTTGTTCAGCGCCGCGCGATATGGGCGCCCCCAGGGGTCATGGTCTAGACCCTCCAACATCTCATTTTTCGCCCGTTCCTTGGCGCGGCAGATGGCCGACTGCAGAGACACCTTCGCTTCGCCATACGCGTCATACAGTCGGCTCTCCTCTCGCTCATCGCGGTGGTGACGGCTTCGGCTGCGTGTGTATAACCTCCGGGCACGAATGCAGGCCGCACGGAGGTCCGCCAGCTCCTGGGACCACCAGTAGACCCCCGTTGGGGTCCAGTGTCGCACTCGGGGCATGGCCGCGTCGCAAACAGCTTGAATGCTGTCGCGAAAGCGGACAGCCCCGGCGTCTACCTCCCCAGACGGGGGTGCAGGAGACAACCAAGCTTGAACTATGGCTGCCTCTTCCAGTAGGTCCCGGTTCAGCCTTTTCACAGCCCACCGCGGAAAGCGAGGTGTTCTGCCCGCCGACGGGCGCTGACCCCTGCTAGGGTCCCGGAGCAGGGAGACCTCCAGTCGGACATACCGATGGTCCGAAAGGGTCTCCACCTCCTCCAGGACACGCCATCCCCTTACGCGTGCGGCGAGGGCCGGGGTAGCAAACGAGAGGTCCACTATCGACCCCCCCTGCCGTCGCACGCACGTGTTGACGGCGCCCCTGTTCAGCAAACAGAGGCCCGCCGCATCGGCCCACTCTTCGACCGCCCTTCCTCGGACATCCGTGCGGGGGGACCCCCACGCAGTAGACTTTGCGTTAAAGTCCCCCATCACAAGGATGCGGCTAGATGATATCCGCCGTATCGAGGCCTCCAAGTTGTTGAGAAAGGCCTCGAAGTCTGCCAGACTCCTGTTGGGGGAGAAGTACACACCAACGACTGTAACCTCTCCCCACGCGGCCGCAACGTATCCCGCTCCCCTCTCCTTAACTGAGAGGGAGGGTGAACGAGGCGCCGTGGAGCCGACGACTGCCACGGAGCTGTCCCGGTCACCTGCCCAATTGGGATTGGGAGGAACGTAATATGGCTCCGCGGCTACAGCTACACCGATCGACCACTCCGCCATAGACTGCAAGAAAAGGTCCTGCGCTCGGGCGGAGTGGTTGAGATTCGCCTGGAGGAGGAGATAGTCACGATCCTGGTCCATGACTAGGTCGACATCCCCTCCTCCACCGCTGAGGGCGGTCTTACCTCAAGTGATAGGGCGGCAGCCGGGGTCGATGAGCTGCCCCCCTCAAGGCGTTTTGTGGGCGGGGATTTACACCCTCTGTCGCCACGGAAATGGGCAGCTGCTCGACCAGCTGCCGCACACGCCGGGCAGTGCGGGGTCGTCTTGCACGCTCCAATGACGTGCCCAGGCTGGCCGCAGCGATAACAGGCGTCGCTGCGGTCCTCGGGGCTAGGGCACTTAATACGAGCGTGCCCAGGTCCCCCACACCTAAAACATCTCATGGGCCGAGCGGCCAGGATGTGGACCCTGGCCGAACTCCAGCCCACGAGTAGACGCCCGGCGTCAGCCAGCAGCTTGGCCGCGGCGACAGGGCATTGCGCCCACACGGCGCCGACCCCCCCTGGGCCGGGACGGATGGTGCCAATCCGTATGGCGTCCGCAGCACAACCAGTTCTGGCGCTAATGGCGCCAGAGACGTCCTCCGCGGACACCGAGTCATCGAGGCCGGTGATGCGCATCTCTGCACACTTCACCGGCCTCGCAATCTTCACACCATCCGTCTCAGGAAACAGATTCCTGAGCCTAGCGGCAATGGTGTCTGCCGCTTCGCCTCCGTCAGCTCCGGGAAACTCCAGGATGCGGCCTCCTGTATGGGCTTGGCGGACCCTGGCTCCGGGGTGTGTAATGTCCCCGGTGTTCCGCCTCGCCGTGGAAAGCACGGCCTGATAAGTCAGGCCGCGCTCAGCCGCCTCCGGTAGCACCGTAATAACCACGGCAGCTGACTTTGGCGCTCGGAGCCTGTTTCGCTGCCGCCTCTTTTTCTTCTTGGCCCCGCCTTGGTTTACGGGGCCAGGTCTTACTGCGGTTGAGGTCGTCGCAGAGGCAGCCGCAGCAGCAGCCGCAGCTGCAGCGGCCCTCTTGGCCTTCCTGCGGCGAGCCTTGCCTACATTGCCCACCGTCCGCCAACCCTCACCCTGAGACATAGTAGGCGCGGAGGTTGACGGCGTGGGGAGCGCAGGCCTAGTGGGGACTCGCCGTAAGCTCTGGGGCGGAGGAGCCCTGGGTGTTGGAAGGGACGGGAAGTCGTTGGCAGACTTCCTTCCGCCCCTCCTCTCCGACTTCTTACCGCCTATTGGGGGCGTAGGATGAGGCGGCGCCAGCGGCACCGGCGGCACCAGTGGTTCCGGCGGCACCAGCGGTGACCTTTTGGCCGCAGAGACAGCCGCAGTACTAGCCGCAGGAGGCGCGGCTTGAAGCCGCGATCGGTAGCTAGGCGCCGGCAGCAACCGATCGCCGAGACCCTCTATGCGAGCGTCAACATACTTGAAGATGGACGCCTGCATATCCATCTCCTTTCCGGACGGCTGAGGCGCCTCTTTAGGCGCCCGTCCTCGGGTCTCGGCCCTGAGCCGCACCATCTCCCGGCGCAGCTCCGCCACTTCCGCCTCCAGCCGCACGAATTTGTCGGCCAGATAATCGACCGACGCCTTCGTTGTGGCTGCCGCCTCCTTGAGGTGCTTTTGGAAGGTCCCTTTGAGGTTCCGAGACTTGGACGCCACCTTCGTCACAATCTCGGAACCGTCAAGGACCCTCTGTACCGCCTCTGCCACCGACTTCGGGGTGGGGCTGCTCCCCTGCGGACGTATTTTCCGCGCGAGCAGCGCCACCTCCTCCTCTGCGCACAGCTCTGCTGCCGCGCGTTTAGCTGTGGCCTCTTCGGCCGCCTTCGCATGGCTGAAAGGCCCCGGTGTGCCAGGCCGATCCCTGCCTCTTCGGGCTGTGCCAATCTTCGGAGTCGGCGTCGCGCTCGACTCCCCTCCGGAACCCGAGTGGGTCCGACGGGGGCGGCGCTTGCGCTTCCGCGCCAGAGTCGCCTTGTCCGGGACTAGCCCCAAGGCGACACTCATCGCGGAGTCAGTATCCGACTCCGCGGGGGTTTCGGTGCCTGAGATTTCGCGCGGCACGGCGCTGCGATGTGGGTTGCCCCCCCCAGAATACGAGGGGCAGACGGAGCCAGCAGACTCCGTGAGGGATTCTCCGGGCGCGGCGCACCCGGTACCCTCCTGGGGTAGTTTGAAACCTTGAGCCGACATCATTATTAAGTTTTTGTGGCCCTAATGACTGGGTTCCCCCCAGTCATACAGCCCCTCGCCGGGCCACTGAAAACTTGAGCTTTGGGTAATTTTTATAGAGGTTTTCTTCCTCGCAGCCCGAAGGCCCCCGGTCCTGTCAGTTCAGGATTACGGGTTGGGCCGGAAGGGGGTCCATACTGGACCGGTCCAACCGCCCCAAGACCGCCCACCTGGGCAGAAACCTGAGCTTCAAACCCTGGCCTAACGGCCACCACTAGTGATTTTTTAGAGAGGTTGTCTTCCTCTATCCCCCCGTGTTGGGCCGGATGGGGGTCCATGTTGGACTGATCCACCCGCCCCAAGGCCGCTCGACGGGGCAGGACGCCACGCGACCCGCACCGGCCTTACAGCCCCCACTGGTGATTTTTTAAAGAGGTTGTCTTCCTCTATGCCCCCGTGTTGGGCCGGATGGGGGTCCATGCTGGACCGATCCACCCGCCCCAAGACCGCCCGACTGGGCAGGACGCCTACGCTCCCCACCCCGGCCTGACGGCCCCCACTGGTAATTTTTTATAGAGGTTTTCTTCCTCTAACCCCCCCATCTCATCCACGTGTCCTCTGCTAATCAGAGGAACACGTGGAGAGACCCCCAAACGCGGCCCTCACGGGCCGATAACCACGAGGCAAACTGCCTCGGGTTCCCTACGCGCGTGCCAGAGTATTAGCCACGAATAATAATGCCCCCGAAAGGACATTATTACCCGTGTTGCCCGGGGTGTACCGGCCCAACGACTGCCGTTCCAATCCACGAGAAATGTAGAAAGGACCAGCAGCCGTCGAGCGCACGAGGAGGTTCTCTGGCCACACACCCCCAGTCAAGCTAACCTAGTTTAACAGAAATTACTCGATGGCGTAGCGGTTACTGTAACCGACTGCCACGCTTGAGGTCGCGGGTTCTTTTCCCGCACAAGTCAAACATTCGTGTGCAACATGGATGTTTGTCTTGGTCTGGGTGTTTCTATGTACAATATGTAAGTATTTACAAAAAAAACAGTACCTATATATGTATGTTTATCCATTGTTTAGTACCCCTAGTAGAGCAGCAATAGCTCAGTGGGGAGACCAACAGACTGCAATGCAGAGGGTCTCGGGTTCGAACCCACGTCGCGCACCTCTGACTTTCGGAAGTTATATGACTTTTCGAAATTATGTGCGTATTGATTGACAATTATCGCCTGCTCCGTGCCTCGGAGAACACGTTAAGCCGTCGGTCCCGACTGCCATGAACATCTATGGCAGTCGTTATTGGGGAAAGTCGACACAAAAGATCCCACTGCTGGGTCGAAGTGTCGCCGGTCTGTACTGACTGGCCCCACACAAGATAAGCTAAGATAGTACCCGTAGTACAAGCTCTGCTTAGTTTGGGCTAGATGGTGTTGTGTGTATGTGATAAAATATATTATTATTATTATTTTTATAAATGATTTGATTTTGACGGCGGCTTTTCTCACGTCACTGTAGGTTAGGCAAGGTTAGTAAAAGTACTTTTTCAGATAAAAGGTCTTATGTCTTTATCTGTTCCCCTGACAACGTGTTTGCGAGATTTCATAGTTATCGGTTTAGTAGTTAAGGCGTGAAAGCGTAACAAACAAACTCACATTCGCATTTATTATATTAGTTAGGATTTTCTATAAAGTGCTACGGATCCCTAACAAAACACAACTATTTTATTTTACTCTGAACAACATGGCCTTGACGATTTATTTATATAATTACAAAATAACTTCCTAAAACGTACAAATTTTTTAAAGGTTTCTCACTACAATAGAAATAAATTGATTCTTAAGTGACGCGTTTATTGATGATGCAATGTAGACTGAGTTTTGATTCGATGAACTGAGACATATTAAGTGTTGAGTCATTCGGTTTATCGATATTTTTTACATACAGAAAATTGCTGTTTCTTGTAGAGTTCTTGTCACTTTTCTGGTGACTACGAATGAGCCGGCTCGGTGAGGGAACAGAAAACCGGCGTAAGAGTACCTATCTTATCTTGTGTAGGGGCCATTCCCTTCCTCTACGACTATCCCAGTTTATGATATAGCGTTCCCCTACACCAACCGTTAGGTTATAATAGAGGAGCCGCTGTACCTTCCAGTGCCCGAGAGCACCTTCCGGGACCAGTTATAGACAGGTCTTGTCCCCAAATCCCGACTCTCCACCCTAACCTCAGAGATCCGGTTCTCGTAAGCGAGCTATCTCGTGCCCAAGTGACACTACCTATTCTCCAGATAGGTACCGGAGCAATAAAGCCGCTCACTACTCGCAACTCAAAGGAGTTGCTAACGATAACCTCGCTGAAGCCGACGGAGAAGCCGCCTCCCATATCTCCAGTATGGTACCGGAGCTGTGTAAGGCACGCTCACTTCCCGACATACATCCGTATGCCTACCCAAATAGGCCTACAAGCCGGGTGTGGCCCGAGTCACTCCAGCTATGACTCTTACTTGCTGAGCAGGCAAGCTCCGGAGATGCGTTGCGGCAGTGAAACCACACTGCCACCTCGCTAAAGGCAACTCCGTGCCTCATGCGACCGACTGGTTCGCACTAGCCGCGTCTGAGTCCGACGCTCGAACGCAACGTGCTTGCCGAGCAAACGAACATGTCGTCCTCAGCGGCCAACCACATACCCCTGCGAGTCCAACTCCAATGTCAGGCACCGCGCACTCTAGTCAGCGGTCGATAGAACACGCCTTTCGAGGCGCAGTGGGCTTCCTGACCCCGCAGTACCCTGGTCCAAAGGGGGAGACCCGTAGTTCTCCCCCCGAAACCCTATCTACTCGGGTCCTGAAGATACCGGCGACACTTCCACCAAGTGGGATCTTTTGCGTCGACTTCCCCAATAACGACTGCCATAGATGTTCATGGCAGCCGGGACCGACGGCTTAACGTGCTCTCCGAGGCACGGAGCAAGCGATAACTGTCAATCAATACGCACATTATTTCGATAAGTCATATAACTGCCGAAAGTCAGAGGTGCGCGACGTGGATTCGAACCCGAGACCCATAACGAGACGCATTGCAGTCTGTTGGTCTCCCCACTAAGCTATCGCTGCTCTGGCGTAAGAGTAAGTGTTACTGCGTTTCAACCAGTACGAAGAAATTGAATAAAAATAGGACAATAAGTTTATTAAATACAATAGAAAAGTAACAAAATATTTAAGTAAATTTAGTGTTAAAACTATTTATTAAAACGAATTATAAGTTACAAAGTCCTTCAGTCAGTGTTCCTAAAAGCTCAGCATGTGATGCTGGCAGCAACATAACTGAACATTAAATAAATAGATTTTATGAATTAAAAAACCTAATTATTCTTATGTATATTTTAAGACGGTTAATGCTATCGCACATTAACCGTCTTAAAACTGTTACTGAAATAAAAACTTACATATGTCGTAACTATTTAGGGCATTTTGTCAGTCTTTTTAAACTTGCAGGCTGCGGACCAGCTACACGCAGCGATTTGTCCTGCGGGTCCAATATAACAATGCAGGTTGCTGATGGGATTCGCCTCGCTTCTGCAGTGCGTCGGCGATGTTCACTGAAGCACAAGTAGACGGCTTTCACGCCATTATACGTAAGAGACTAACATCGCTGGTGCGATGGATGAGGGTCAATCCCAACAGCTCCTTGAAAGTTATTGCAGAAATCCATAGTTCTATTTGGAGGCATTTGATATGACATGCATATTTTGTAGGACACTTGTTTTTATTGTGTTTTTTCTTTTGTAGGTTACTAACTACTTACATAGCTTTTAAGTTATCCCGTTGTACTACTAACACTCTGGACCGAATAGTCTGAAAACAAATGTGTTGAATTTGAATTTGAATAACTTTGAAAGATAAAGAAAGTCGAAATCTCGCTAGTATGTATGCTTGCGAGCGTGTGTGCTTGTATGTATCTTATCACTACGGAATCTCACTAACCAGATTCTGTAATGGTGAAGGCAAGTTCAGAAGACTTGAATACTTTTACTTTGGCTTTCCTATAACTTTTCTCTCTTCACATCGGCAAAGCGCGTTTGATACCCCGGTGAACAATACATATGGTAGACTTTATCTGCTACTACTATATATAACATACTAGCTGCCCAGAAAGGAGTTGTCCTTCCTGTACAGACGAAATAGAAAAAAAAACAAATCTAAACCATCCTCGAATCCACTTGAACACACACAAAAAATTCATTCAAATCGGTCCAGCCGTTTAGGAGGATTTCACTGTCAACACACGTTCAGAAGAATTATATATATAAAGATATACTGCGCAGTTGTAGTAAACGTGACTGCGGTGTATGTGCTTGAAGTTTCAAGTATGAATCCAGGTCGGACCAGCACATATTTATTGGGTTGTCCTGTCAAGAAATTCTAAATAGTAAACCCGTTGTTTCAAATTCTAAAGTTCCCTGATATATGACAATTATTTCAGATTAAAAAACGCAGAGAAATAGTTTTGATAAAAGACAGAGATAATTAACGTAAAATTTAAAAAGGATTCGATTATTGGTAGATACGTCTTTGTTTCAGAATACGACAAAGGACTCGGCAATGGCAAAAGGTCCAGCACAGGGTAGGGGTCAGTATTAGCTAGGCCTTAGCTTTGACCAGGTCTTAACATTTGCCAAAGAAATATGACCCTAGTAATGTTATTTAATCACTCAATGTTTGACTTTGTTTTAACGCAAACGCCGTTTTGACCTTAACGTTACATAACATGCTACAACCAAAAGTACATACGATGATACTAAATATTACATAATAGCGACCATAGCGGTGCCAAGCTTATACGGTTGACGCATGTACCTGGTCGCATGTAATTCCAAATAAGTAATATAAATTATACTAGTTTTGTTTTTAAACTGTTCGATTCTTTTTTCTGTCTTGAATTGCGAAGATTGATTGTAAAACTCAACCTGAAGAGTATTTATTGCTGTGAAAGATTTCAATATTTATAGAGCACTTCAATAAATAAATAATATTATAATTGAATGAAAATAAAAAAAGCAACGATACTTTTTTATTTGTTTAATTAAACACGCTAACCTTCGGAATCACTCGGCTGATGCAATTATATTTTTTTTCTGTGGGATACAGTTTGCTGTGGGATAATAAAGGATGACTTGTAGCGAGATGTAATTAATAATATCTCGCTACAAATCACAGGAGCGGAGTCAGTGATTATAAAATTGAGTAAAACAGCGGACAGTGTGTATTACAAAATAAGCTGGCGATTTCGAGACGTAAATAAAAAATGGCGTGACGTACTAAAATTACAACATATAAAAAAACTGGTTAAAATAATGTGATCATCATAATATCAGTCACAAGTCACAGCAACACACGTGCCACGTTGTCCAACTGTAAGTCAGGTCTCATATAGTTTGGGTTACAAACGACTTACATATATTCTTGATAGTCGTTCCGTAGCTCAACAGAAAGGGTAGATTAAACAATAACCATCTGACTATAAAAGGTGGAGTATAAACATAATTATATTTACGAGTATTATTTGTAATTGTTTATTGCGTTTGCAAAAAGTGGGAATAAAGTTAAATGGCCCATCATATAAACGTGGTAGACTTATACTTGTCGTGTATTCGCGAGCCTCTTGTCCGTTCCTTTCACGTAGGCTCGTTGCAGAATGAGGATAAGATTTTATCAGTACCAATTGGACATGGTGAAATGTGGGTATGATGCACTTCTGCCCACCCTTCAGGGATGTACACATGTATACAGGGTAGTCCGCAAAAATGGATAATCCTGAAATAACATATTGTAGAGCTATTGAAGAAACAAAAAAAAAATTGTGATTTAATTAGTGCTTCCCGGGAAGTACACCGAATCAATAAAAAAATTTACTATTTACTCAAAACCTTGCTTTTCTGTAGACCATAGCTAAAAACCACCATGCCATAGATAATTGATGATTCTGTATACCATACATGAAAACTATTAAAATACCTATAGACTTCATGATACTTTGAGCTCATTCTGCGTAAATAGAAACACCAATGACTAAATTATGTTCGGGTACTTTGAAATAACTACACTGGAACATTGAGACAACTACCATCCTAGTCTCCCCGTGACCATGGCTGCTGAAAATCAACCGAAACGTCGGGGAAAGTGTAAACCTAAATATAAATAGATTTAATAGTTTAAATAATTTTATTAATTATAAATTAGTAAAATTCAATAAGAGTAGTAGTGTAATCGTTTCAAAATTATGTAATACAGTGAATCAGTGATTAATAAACAACGCGATAAAATCCGTATATAGTAGTTTAATTTCAACATTAAAAATACATTATTTTATCTCGTATAAATACGAGGTTATTACTATTAATATGCAGGTGTAAATATGTATTGACAAGTTACAAATAGATATATGTACAAAGTACTAAGATATGTATTCTCTTAACTAACTGGACATTATCAGTTTGACATTTCGAAATGGACTTGATACAATAATTTATGTCGTTTTCTGTAAAAGTTGTTTGATATGATAATTCTAGTTTGTTTTTATTTTTTTATATCCATCCAATATTTAAATGCTATGCACTTATCGGTGTAGCAAGTTTCATCATTCTCGATTCGATGTCAAATCCTTCAGTTCTGCGTTTACTTCTTCTTTCAGTTGATCTGTATACTTTCTTCTTGGTCTTCCTCTTTTTCTCTTTGCCTCTATTTTCCCTTCAATAATATTGGTAATAAATTTGTCATTTCGAAGTAAATGACCAATCATGTTTCGTCTTTTATTTTCTATAAGTCTCAGTATTTGTCCGTTTTCATTTACTCTTCTCTTAGTTACGAAACGAGCTCCTTACACTTATAACATTTCACGTTTATAATATTACTAGCTTATGACTGCAGTTTCACCCGCGTAGATGTTATACCGGCATAGATTCAAAGAGTGGCCGTGAGTTTTTTGCAAATTTCTTCTCATTGGCGCAACCATTTGCCTGAACCTAGCAACTAATCTAAATGTAGTTTCAGTAACTTAGCAAACTCACTAACCTATATATTTTGACGTTCATAAGTGTTACATTCTAACCTAAATTAAAAAATAATTTCAGACTTTGACTTTAAAATATCATTGTGTAAGGCCATCCCGAAGTGAACTAGCATGCTGGACTAAGGCCTTACCCTTCTCACACTGGGAGGAGGCCCGTGCCCAGCAACGGTTAATACAGGCCTAATATTATTATACTAGCGGTCGCCAAGTGGTCGAAATTCGACCATAATTGATTTAAATTTTAGGGTTGGTCTTATTACATATATAAAAAAATAAAAAAATAATAATATAAAAAAAATATGATTGCAATAGGTACGTATGTAACCATAGTTACGAAGAATTGTACGACATCAACCGAACCATGCCGAAATAGGTACTACGAACGCGATTCCACTGCGTGTGTCAATGCTTGGTTGTGTGCGTGTAGTGTTTTTTCATTAATTTAATGTATTTCTAAAGTATATTTTATAAAAATATTAGGATTCGCCCCTCCTTCTCCATATAAACTTTAACTGTGCCAACTTTCATACTCCTCTGTCCGCGCAATTTTCGTAAAAAGTGGTACAAAGGTTTTGCTTCACGTATTTATACCTACACCAGTATTTTTTTGTAATGATTGTAGTGTTTGCTGAGTGGTTTTCTATGTTTATACACCTGATATAGTTAATGGGTGAACCATCGACACATTTGCAAATAAAGTATCAATTAAAATCTTTTTTTATTCCTTCCTAGTTTTTTGCTTCAATGTATAGCACACGATTTTATAATCGCCCTTAGTTACGCACTGACGTCAAAACTAGCTTTTTAAGCGACTTCAAAAAAAGGAGCTTTTCCATTCGACGCATATACTTTTTATTTATGTATGAGGTAACGTGGTGATTTAAGTGGTCACTGGCACCGGGCCGAGTGTTGTGGGTTCGATCCCCAAACGGAACAATAATTTGTGTGATCCACAAATGATTGTTCCGACTCTGGCTGTTCCTTGTGTCCATAGTTTGTAAGTTTGAAAAGTCCCTCTCGACACAGGATCCATTTCTGGGGCGGCAGTTTTCCCTAAAAATTATGCATAAGAGATATTGTCGTATGTTTACGCGAATGTTATACATTGAAATTAAACAAACTTTATACGGATTTTATTGCGTTGTTTATTTTTTATAAAACACTATTAGTTATTACATAATTTTGAAAATTTAAACTACTATTGCTAAACACTTTTACTAGTAACTGTTTACTTCAATTTAAGCTATTTAAATTATACCATGTGACTATGGCTGCTGAAAAGCAACCGAAACGTCGGGGAAAGTGTAAAATTAAATCTAAATAGTTTGTATAATTTAAATAGATTGTGTGATAAGAGTCTAATAATAATATTCTATCACATACACACAAGACCATCTAGCCCAAACTAAGCAGAGCTTGTACTATGGGTACTAGACAATGGATATATCCTTTTTTTTATAAATACGTACATATTATACATAGAAACGCCCAGACCAAAACAAACATCTATGTTCATGCACACAAATGTTTGACTTGTGCGGGAATCGAATCCGCGGCCTCAGGCGTGGCAGTCGGTTACACCAACCACTACGCCACTGAGGCTGACAGGAAATTCATTAAACTTTCCGGTTAACAGTACATTAGCAACCACAACTTAATTTTTATTTATCTTGCTCCGTTCTTTTTGATACTTCTCTTTCTAAAGGCAACGCCCGCACTGGGATTTCTGGGAATTACCATTAAAACAACGGACGAAAATAACACTCAGACTCGGAACAACCATTTGTGGAACTCACAATTTTGTCCTGTGCGGTATTCAAACCCACAACAGTCGGTTTAGTGGTAATGTTGAGGCGACCACTTTTCAGTGCAGTCTAGTTATACCTAAGCCATTTTCGTCCCGCCAATGCATTAGTTCAATACTTGTCGAAGATATTGCTTCATACATGGCGTTTATCTTGCCATTACCATGCTGAGTCATGGTAGTAATGACGAGGTAAACGCCATTCGTGCAGTCAAATGATAGTTTTTGTTGCTGATTTGCTAACCTAACTTACATTTAGGCGAGCAAAACCGCGGGCAACATCTAGGCGTTGAAAATTATGTTTGTAGATATAATACAAGTTTAACTGATGAAGTGAATGCGACTGCTGTGCATGAGTTTTAGGGTTCGAATCCGTCAGGTCAACAAAAAGTTATTGGGATTTTCAGTTAAGAAATCTCAATAGCAGCCGCGAGTTAGGAAGTTGGTGGTGTTAGACACCCTCGTGCCTCAAAAAGCACGTAAAGCCGTTGGTCCTGCGCCTGATCTCTCTCCGGTCGTGTCAGATCACCGTCCCATCAGATTATGAGAGTTACGGAACCGAGAGTGCCCTTGTGTTTGCACACACACTTGTGCATTATAATATCCCCTGCGTACTTGGCCAGTCTCGGTTAAGACTGGCCGTCATGGCCGAAATTCGGTCTGGAGGATATTAGATATACAAGCACACGCCTGCCTATTCCCAAAGAGTCAGACAGCGGTCTCACGCTCATTTTATGTTAGTGGAACTGTCTGCAGAAACACTTTAGATCACAAGGTTATTTAGCTGCGACTATACCCCAGCTCCTCGGTTTAGGATACTCTTAACTTAGGCATGGACGACAGCGAGAGGAAGTGGGTAGCGGGTATCTCTGCATTGGGCACTGGTTGGTCGCTAATATAGTTTCAGTTCCAGCGACTCAATCACTGTTCAAAGAAGCGGGCTGGCACACTGTGGCGGTTTTAGTCGGTAGGCCCAAAATTTCGGGAGAGCCCGACATAACCCCTTACCTTGTAGCGAGGGGGAATGCATCAGGAGCATTTATTTAGCATTTCTATGTATAATATGTATGTATTTACAAAAAAAAAAAGTATATTTGTATGTTTATCCATTGTCTAGTACCCATAGTACAAGCTCTGCTTAGTTTGGGCTAGATGGTGTTGTGTGTATGTGATAGAATATTATATTATTATTATTATTTCCCCAAGTAAAAAAGGGTTACACTTAACTTGGTTGCTAAAGTAGTCTCAGTTCTAGCGAAACACCAATTATTCAAGGCAGCGAGTTGGCACAACGTGGTACGTATATTCGGTAGGACCCGGGACCTTTAATCTTTCCCCAGGTGAGCCTGACATACCCTCTCCACCTCCCTTTTTTCGCGGATATGGATGCGTAAATGCATTCCGCCACATAATGTTGTATAACGTTTACGCGAATGTCATACATTGAAATTAAGACACTACTGTTGTTAAACTTTATTACTTTATAGACTATTTAAATTATATTTATATTTAGGTTTTTACTTTCCCCGACATTTTGGCTGTTTTTAAGCTGTTCACGGGGAGACTTAATCTCTGTCTAATAGTGGTAAATTTTAATAATAGTAGTGTTAAAATAAGGGTACTTTTAACTTGGCTTTTGAAATGCGTAGTGCAAAACATTTATTTTTATACCGTGTCGAGCCAACAATACTGGGAAATGGAGATAGGACCACGACGCCATCTGATTACCAGGCCCTCACGTACCAAAATAGTCTTATAGTGAATCTTTATCTGTTCGTCCTCCTGTATGAACTCTTTAATCATTTTCTTTTAAGGTACGGCACCCTCAATGCGCACGTCTGAATCACACTAGACTGATGTTTCTTTACAAAGTTTCTTAGTGATTACACAGAAACCACAAGTGTCTGTGGTTCCAATAATGTGGAATTTTCCATTGCGTAAACATCCGTGCATAAATGTAGTTATTGCTTTTAATGACTTTGTGGAATTGGATTTGGCCCAGCGATGGGAAATTGCAACTGACAAATATATTCGAATATTGCATGATAGTGCATTCCATTCGTTATCACTGATTATAATTCGAATAACAAAAAACGTTCCAAATATTCGATACAATGGAACATTTTTCATATATAAGACAACACCCGCAAAAGCATTTTATACAAATATTAGGATTCGCCCACGTATTAATATATAGATAAACTAGCTGAACCGACAGACGTTGTCCTGTACAGGAGAAAAAAGAAACCATATCTAAACCATTCTCGAATCCACAAAAAAAATCAATCAAATCGGTCCAGCCGTTTAGGAGGAGTTCACTGTCAACACACGTACAGAAGAATTATATATGTATATAAAGAAGATATAGTTGTAGTAGAACATTTTTTATAGATAATACAACTCCCGCACGAGGAATAAATCCTGTGTCTCAGGTGACTTTACAAACATTCAAACAAGATACACAAAGAACACCCCAACTCAGTACAACAACATTTGGATTACACAAACTTTTGTCCCGTGTCGCCTGCTCGCCAGAGTCGGCTCAGTAACACTTAAACCACTACATCATCCTTGCAGTCAACTCGAGTTGATGATGAGTCGATTAACGTTTGTCGACGATGTGTCGCATATAAAGATACGATATACGATACGAGATATGTCAGTACGACTTAAAAAAGGGCACTGTTATTTATGGTTTATTCCGCATTCTACCCTCAAATTTGTTCCCGAATGCAATTACAATACAAATACAATTTTTGGAACGAATGCGTATTTTTAATACGCCTTTGCCCCAAAAATTGTTCCTCATGCCCCGAAATTTAGATAAATATTAATTTCTTAACGTAATTCCTATTTCGTCCCAAATTATGTTCCTTTTTAGAACCTGTTTTTTTTTGTATATTAGATTTTAATGTACCGTCAGACGAAAAATATTTTTCAGATCATAAATTGTAAATTATAAGATTGCATAACATCAAGAGCCCGACATTGAAAAGACTTAAAATAATTTTTATACATGTTTTGTTTTCCTAACCATATGTTCAAAAATGTAGGACGAAAAAGGAATAATTAAAAAAGAAAGGCGAATGAGGAACATTTTGGAATGTGGAACGTAATGTAGGGGCGAATGCGGAACAAACCTTATTATTTATAGAGACTAGTGCCCTTTTATACGTTGTGGTCACGGATTTGGTCATTCATGCCCCTTTGAAAATTACGGAATTTCCCCGATTTATCACAATAATAACGAAATCGTCATTCTAACTCCATAAAACATGTATTGATGATGGTAGACAAACGGTCTCTGTTACCCCAGGTAGCTTTTAAAAAAACGATTATGAAAAAAATGTTTACCAAAGCTTTGGTGCTGCACACTGAGAAGGGGCCCGTGCCCAGCAGTGGAACAGTCTAATACTGAGATGATATTATTATTATTGATGGCTCAGGAGTAGCGTATGCGACTTCTACGCATGAAGACTCGGACTTAATTTCCGGGAAACTGACGAAATTTGGGTCTAATATAAACCTCCGCCTATGCCTGCGGGGAAATATCGTTCTCTTCTATCGTCTTTGTCAAAAAGACATCACCCGCACTAGGATTATTTCCTGTGTCGCAGGGGATTTTATAATCATTCAAATGGGTACAAACAACAGCCAGACTCGGAAGAGCTATTTGTGGATGACGTCACGGCGCCGAGGCGACCAGTTAAACCTAAACGTCATCCGTGCCTACTGCAGAGATGGCGTTTTGGTTCGTTAGACTATGAAGGTATGTATTTTATAACACAACAATTTTCCACAGCCGTTGCACTTGGCTCTGTGGCAACTCGTAAAAGACAATGGCAGTTTTGTGTAATGTTTAAACTGCACTATTTTGTAATCAACATTAGTATGATTTAAAGATGATGTCCTCGGTGACTCAGTGACGAAAGGGCACTTGCGCAAGTAGTGCACAGACAAATAAATAACTATGGCATAGTGGCCTAAATGCTCTTTCACTTACTGCTGATTGCGAAGTGCCAAGGTAGATCCCCGGGTCCAAAAATATTCTTTTCAAAAACAGAAAATTTTCTGCTGCTGTATTGCGCGGCGTTAAAATTTGTTCTGTGATGTGTGAGATGGTAATAGACTCTTCCCATATTATGTGGCCCTAAGCATATAGTTGACATTCTTTCTAATACTGTTTAGGGGTAGAAAAACATAGACCAAGACCTTAGGCCGTCAAAATAGATATCTCGGCACAGCTTCACGTGAGATCGTAGTGTGAAGAGCTCAGCTCTTGGAGTACACGACTGCTTATCATCACGCGGAGTGTAGTTGTTTTGACAGCCAAGAAAAATGGTTTGTTGCCAATTATTTGGTGACAATATAAAATAGTCGGCTTATTCGGAGCAGTAACAACAAACATAATTATGTAATAGTGTCAGCTTAGTAAATGAACTGTCCCAATGCTGGGCACGGGGCTCTTCTCAGTGTGAGTAGGGTTAGGTCATAGTCCATTACGCTGGTCCAGTGCCGGGTTGGCAGACATCATATATCTTCGAGAAGATCATGGAGAACTCTCGAATGTTATTTATTGAAATTAAACTACTATATATGGATTTTATCGCGTTGTTTATTTAACACTGTATTACAAAATTTTGAAACTCGCGACCGCATGCGAAAGCGATTCGCGCGGCCCCGCCGATAGTGGTTTTGTTGAGGAACACCGTGGTAGGTTTAGTCGGTATTCCGGGAGGTACATTATTTCTTTTCCATCTTCTTTTACCCCGGCGAGTCCGACATAATCCCTCCGCCCGCCCCCGCGGAGGGATATGCGTCATTGCATTCCCCCACGTAAAAAAAAAAAAAAAAATTTCACCAGTAGAATGCGTGGTTAAAAGGAATTACACGATTTCAAAATCAACCTGTATATATTGAATTGAATCCCATCCTACCTATATCGAATTTCTCTATTGATGCATAGGAGTGGCCGATCTGCTCAGTTTACGGACATTCGCATCAAATACAAAACGACACACGTGTCTCGCCTCTCTAGACCATATAGCAACGAAGGAGCAATTATCATTATACAAACTAATTACGTAAATTATAGAACGTGTTTATACGTGTAGTTTGATCAGCAATTTAAATATGACTATGTGATTCCGATTTATGTTAATACACGTTCCAATATAATGTCCTAAGGCTGGGATCATAGAAGTGTTTGTAACGTTTATTAGCGTTTTGGGTTACAAATTGTTGTCCCTTCAGCCAAATAACACTTTATAAAGTGTAAGTGTCCGCGCCCGCATGTCATGCTGTTTATTATAAATTACTTCTAAGTAATTTGACTACAAATCTAAAATCTATTCAAAATTGGTTATGTAATAGTCTGTATATACCGAGGACGGCGAAATAAGAAACACCTCACATACAAAATAGCGGCACTTTTGTTATTTACTTTGTACAGAGTTCTAAGTTAAAATAATGCAAGTGTATCCACGAGGTGAAGTACACTTGGTGTTTCGAATGGTTCAGCACCGTCCCACAAAGTGGAAGCGGCCCGAGCGCACGTCGGACTGTCTCGTAGGGTCCAGTTGCGCTGTTTATATAGCAGTGGCGCGTGGCGATCGGCTATGTTCGGCTAGGTTCGGCGGCACTCGGTGACGCTCGCAGGTGACTGGCGTTAGGCGCGCGTAGTTTAAAATTGATATTGTCTACAGTCTCCCCCTCTGCCTCTGAAGGCGTCCCGACGATGAGGCAGCTTCAGAAGGAACAGAAGTCGTCTTACGGGGTCTTCCGCGTCGCTTTTCAGGATTCTGATTGGATGAAGACTCTGTTGGTTTCTTCTTTGGGCGTCCTCGTTTCCGCAAAGGATGTACAGGCTGAGGTAATTCGTCTGTAGTACTCTGGTAAGGAGTCAGAGCAGACGAATGGTAGACTCCAAGAGGTAAATCTGGTTTTCCTGGGTTGATAAGGACATAAGACGCAGGTCCACGTCTTTCTTTTATCTCATAGGGCCCATCCCGTCGAGGAGCGAAGTTAGCGCTGATCCCTTGGGTGGCGATGCTGATAGGATGTACTTTGGCTAACACCAGGTCACCAGGTTTGTATTTCGGGCCTGGTAGTCTTCTCAGATCAACATACTCTTTTCGCTTTTCTTCTTTGGCTTCCTGTATTTCTCGGGCTTTCTCCAAATCTTTCGCTATAGTTAATAGCTTCGGCGTTATCTCAGGAATAAAGTTCTCTGAAAGTATAATTTGACGAAAATCGTGACTATTATCTCCAGGAGTTCTCATTTCACGACCAAAGGTTAGATAAGCAGGTGAATAGTTCGTTGAAGAACAAATGACGCTATTCATAGCAAATCTGATGCTTGGTAATTGATATGGCCAATTCCGGTGATTGTCTTCTAAGTACAGGGCCAGTTGAGTTTTGAGATCTCGATTTCGTCGTTCCACGGGATTGCTTTCAGGGTGATAGACAGGGGTATACGCGTGCTTAATGTTTAAACAGAAGGAAACTTGTTGCATCACCGCGCTTACAAATTGAGGACCATTGTCACTAATCATCCGGCGGGGAATTCCATATCTCAAGAAGACTTCGTCGATTAGTACTGAAGCACATCGCTCGGCGGTTGCGTCCTCGATTGCAAATAGTTCGACCCACCGAGTGGCAACATCTTCAGCGATCAATATCCATTTCTTAC
This sequence comes from Catocala nupta, assembly GCA_963675205.1. NCBI lineage: Eukaryota > Metazoa > Arthropoda > Insecta > Lepidoptera > Erebidae > Catocala > Catocala nupta. The sequence continues at coordinate 21,054,295 of OY776104.1, forward strand.
AATCAGGAGAGGTGGGTAGCGGTCCGAATAAATCAAAAGAAACTACTTCAAATCGTTGCTCTCTATATACTTCCTCATCCCAACCCAGTAATATCGTCTGGATATCCTGTGGAACGTCTTCTCAGCCCCATAATGTCCAGCGAGAGGATCATCGTGGTAAGCTATTAGAATGTTCACCCATTCATGCTCGGGAACCACTAACTGCGCATCCTCATTCTCGAAGTCTGAGTGGTATCTATACAATAGGCCATTGTTAACCAGATATCCTTTATTACTCCAGTACAAAGCATCTTCATTGTTGTCAGTGCCCTCCAGGGCTAGTAGTATTCTGGATATTCTGCTATCCTTTATTTGTTCTGCGCGTATTTCCGCTGGGCTACGTGTAGGCATGTCTACAGAAACTACGCAAAGGCCGCACTGGTCAGTAGTTTCAATCGTGCAAGGAGGTCGAGACAGAGTATCTGCCACAACGTTCACTCTACCGGGTACATATTTGATTTTTATATCATATGATTGTAGTTGCAAGGCCCACCGCGCAAGTCTGCCGGTTGGAGATTTTAAGGCCATCAACCATCTTAGAGCCTGGTGGTCCGTAATTATTGTCACAGGTAGTCCTTCAATGTAGCCACGAAATTTCGACACAGCCCAGACTACCGCAAGAGCTTCTCGTTCTGTCGTAGAGTAATTCCTTTCAGCTGGTGTTAATAGTCGGCTTGCATATTCAACAGGATGTTCTGTTTCTCCCTCCCCCTGCACAAGAACTGCTCCGATGGCATAACTACTAGCATCAGTTTTTATTATATAAGGCTTAGTTTCATCAGCCTGGCTCAGGATGGGGGCGGACGTCAGACACTGCTTGAGTTGACTATAAGACTTTTCTTGTTCCGGTCCCCAGTTCCATGCAACACCCTTTTTTGTAAGCCTTGTAAGAGATTCAGCTATCTTTGAGAAATCTTTTACAAACCGTCTATACCACGAACATGTTTGCAGGAAGGATAATAAGTGCTTCAAATTTAATGGGGTCAGCATATTTGATATGGCAGTAATTTTATCTGGATCTACTTGCAGTCCTTGCGGGGTAATATAATGTCCGAGATATTTAACTGAAGAACACATAAACCTGCATTTGTTTCGATTGACGGTCATGTTCCATTCTCTCATTGTCTTGAAGATATCCTCCAGATCTTTGAGGTGGTCGTTTTTATGAGACGAGAAGACAATTAAATCATCCAAATAAGCTAGCAGCTTGATATGGCGTAAGTTGACACGGAACCGGTCTATCAGCCTTTGAAACGTGGCAGGAGCGTTGCGTAAACCAAACAGCATTCTCCGAAATTCATAGATGCCAAAAGGTGTTATGAAAGCGGTTTTCTGTTGATCTATATCTCTGACTTTGACTTGCCAATATCCAGATTTTAGATCAAGAGTACTCATGACTGGCGTTGGCTTAGCATCGTGAAGTAAGTCATCCAACCTCGGGATAGGATACGTATCCGGCACGGTGATTGCGTTCAGTCTTCTATAATCCACGCATATTCGGAATTCTCCACTAGGTTTGGGTATCATCACTACAGGAGCAGCCCATGGTGAAGAACTTGGCACAATAATTTCATCCTCCAACATCTTCTCGATTTCCTTCTGCAGTATTAACTTTCGAGGTGGGGATAAACGATAAGGTGGTACTGATATCGGGGCATGATCTCCCGTATCGATACAGTGCTCCACTCCCTTTATGGGGTTTCTATTTGCCTTCATAATATCTTCGTACTCCGCCAGCAGAACGTTTAGGTGTTCATCAGTTGATTCATCAAGATCAGGCACATTTACTTCTAATGACAGGAGCTCTATATTGTTGTCGTCATCCCTTGCGCTGAACAATGTTTGTGAATGCGGAGACAATTCCACTTCGGCTTGGTGAACACTAATCTGGGCGTCCCGCAGCATGTAGTTCAGTTGCGGAGAATAGCCGTCGAACAAGACTCCTTCTCTGCTACGTTTGACTTTAGGCGGAGTATCCCAACTACTCAACGGAATCAGGTTATACTCTCTGGGAGGCGTTAGCAAACCTGTGGGTATGTCTCCTATGGTCAAGTCTTCTGAAGTAGGGGTATTTTTATTGCTTTCTTCTCCAGGACCCAGAACCAGTGTAGGTGACACCATCGGGGTATTCGGCGAAACAGAGAACGGTGTTATCGGTGAAGGTAGTTTCATCGTGTCTACAATACCAAAAGGAACTGAATCTTGCGAGTTTTCAAAAATAGCGAAGTCCTCCTTGTACAGCTCATGTTCCTCCTCGGGGTGGTCGATAAACGTCCATGTGAACTGAGGCAGGTTCAGAATCATACCCGCTTTTTGTAGGAAACTAATCCCTAAAAGTGTTTTATTATGTTTGCCTTCAGGTAGCACCATAAAGGTGGTGGTAATTGATTTTCCCGCTAACTCGACACTTGCTTGAAATGTAGGGACTTTTTGTCGACGTGAGGCACCATCTGCGAGTGTAACATTAACAAATTCGTAATTGAACTTATAGCCTTTCGATTGAAGCATTTGAAATAAGCTCGAAGAAGCTACATTCGCCTTTGCTCCTGTGTCCAAATGTGCAGTGCCGGTAACGCCTTCTATTTTAATAAACACAATGGGTCTAGCGTGCGTGTCTAGTTGTACGTTGACCGCGCAGAAAGCTATGTCCTCGGTTTTGACCTTGGTATTGCAGCATTTAGGACAGTTACTCCTGTAATATCCCGGTGTCCCGCAGCCATAGCACGAAAATTTCGGTGTTGATGGGGAAGGCGCCTGAGTCATAACCTCATTAGATTTTTCTTGCATGTCGTTTTTCAGTGGTATCAAAATTTCTGCTCTCTTTCTTTCGGCATACCTCCACAGTGTGGCCAAGATTCTTGCAGTAATGGCACCTTACCTTTCCCTTATGTTTCCCATAGTCTGTTGGTCTGTATGACGTGGATGCTGATGATTCCAAAAGGATCTGTTCAACCCCTCGAGCTGAAGTGAGCAACTGATCGAACGTCAGAACAGACTCCCGTGGCATGCGAGAGCGAATATCTAGTTTTATCTGGCCAAAAATCATATCTATTTGCTGTTGTTCTGAAGGAGTAGGTCCGGGGAGTAGTGCTATAACTGACCTCTTTCGCGCGACATATGAGTCCGTACTTTCCTCTTCTTTTTGCTTATCACCAATAATGTCTTGGTATAACAGGTATGCCGGTTTTCTTGGAGCAAACGCATGACGTAACCTGAGTTCGAAGTTCGACCACGTAGTCACACCTGTCTTGACTCCTTGCCACCAGATGCCAGCATCGCCCGTTAGGATGAGTGGAAGGCCTATTATAGCTTCTTCATCGGATATCGCCTCAATTGTTTTAAAGATATTAATAGCTGCCAGGAACGCCTCGACTTTGCTGGTATCCTTTTCTCCGTCATATGTTATTTGGCAGGACGCAAAAGATTTTTTCTTGCCACCCGCTACAGCAGCGAGGAGAAGCTGTAATTGGTCATTTGTCATCGCCATTTCTCTGTGTGGTTTGTAACGCAGTCTTCGTCGGTAATCGTTCGTATTTGCCCTTACGTTGGTCGCCACTGTAATAGTCTGTATATACCGAGGACGGCGAAATAAGAAACACCTCACATACAAAATAGCGGCACTTTTGTTATTTACTTTGTACAGAGTTCTAAGTTAAAATAATGCAAGTGTATCCACGAGGTGAAGTACACTTGGTGTTTCGAATGGTTCAGCACCGTCCCACAAAGTGGAAGCGGCCCGAGCGCACGTCGGACTGTCTCGTAGGGTCCAGTTGCGCTGTTTATATAGCAGTGGCGCGTGGCGATCGGCTATGTTCGGCTAGGTTCGGCGGCACTCGGTGACGCTCGCAGGTGACTGGCGTTAGGCGCGCGTAGTTTAAAATTGATATTGTCTACAGTTATTAATTATAATAATTAATTTTAGTTTTATATAGTCAATAATATATTTAATATAAATAATTGTTATGAATCGTTGAATCGTTGTGAAATACTATAAACAGGATGTCCGGTAATTAATGGATAACCTTGAAATGTCTTATAGTAGAACTGAAGGCCGTTCATAAAATTAAAAAAAATATATATATAAAAAAAAATTAAAATGTGCAAGCTATATTAGCATAGCATACTTATGACTGTCTATCTATTAGCATAATTAGTATTAATAATAAAACAACAAAAAACCGATGGATTTCATTCATTTATGGTCGTAGTTTGCAAGAAAGTTAGTACATGGTAATTAAAAAAAACATATCTCAGGTAGTAGTTAGGATAGATTTATTTTCATATTTTTTTCTGAACGGCCATCAGTTCCACTATAAGACATTTTCAGGTTATCCATTAATTACCGGACACCCTGTATATTATATTATCAAATACATTAAGTACTTTTCTGCAACAAACAATTTGGACAAGATTGATTTCTTCACTACATATCATATCATATATTATGACACATATCATTCATCATGAACGTCAAGATGACGGTATCACGCCAGGTTTTCTGGTCACCGCCTAAGAGTCGGAATTTGATCGTAATTTATCTAAATATTCGAAAAACTATCCTTTTAATAAATGTTGTTACTCTTCATGTTATATTGAACATTTACTATACCATATTTTACACTCGTCAATGATTAGACATAATTGAAAACTTACCTATTTTTACTTATCGTGTCTGATCGCCGGTGTTCCGCTGCTACTCAATAGGATAAAAGAGGTACAAAGTTTTCATTCGCGAATTAATATATACAATTAAAATACAATTCAAATTTCTAGAAAATAGCATTTATAATTGCTGAAACAGACAGACGGATGATAATTCTAACTGGCGACAAAGTATATACTCTGTTCCAACGTTAAAGGAATGCACACGTCCGACAATCTTCAGTGTGAACTTAGCCTAACCAACTCACCCACGTACCTAAATATTAAAATGCAAAGAATTTGGCTGAGAATAGTTACAGTAAAAAATCAACACCGTCAACAATCAAAGCAATAAAAACTTTCATCCATATTAATTTCATAAATGCGAAATTTCTCTATAATGTCCTCGATGATGTGTGAAGTCTGCCAAATCGCACTAGGCCAGCGTGGTGCACTACGGCATATTTCTTCAGCAAAAGATGTTTATAAGGAACGAGCATCAAAACATTTAAAGAAAAGGTCATACAGACTATTGCTGTAAATATTAATGTGCGAAAAATATTAATTATAAGTACCGATACAATATTGTCAAACTCATCATCACGTATTTCCCTATTTCATCCTCCAAAACTAAATCTAATCTAGAAAAACCTAAAAAATACTGGGTGCTAGATGTAGCACCCAGTTTTTTTATACCACTAAGTTTACATATAAGCATACGGTCCACATAATGGTAAGTGGTCACCGTAGCCTATGGACGCCTGCAACATCAGAAGCACCACTTGCGCGTTGCCGACCCTTTAGGAAAGGAAGAAGAGAAGAAGTAAGTGGGAAGGAGAAGGGGTGGGAAGGAGGACAGAGGGTGATTAGGCCTCCGGCACTCTCACTCACCGAACGAAACACAACAGTGGGATTACTGCTATTTCACGTCGATGTTCTGGATCTGTGTCTGTTCTTCCCCGGTCGAGCCGGCCCATTCATGCTGAAATCAGCGAGGCTCTACTACTCGGAATATAAATCTTATATATGTATATTTTATATCATTCTGTTTTTTTTTATGGCATTGTTTGGCAAACGAGCTGACGGATCGCCTGATGGTAAACGATTACCGCCGCCCGTGGACACCCGCAACCCCAAAGGAGTTACAAGTGCTTTGCCAGCCCTTTAAAAAGGAATGAAGGAGGGAAAGGACAAAGGAAAGGATAGGAAAAGGATCGGGGTAACTGGGCCTCCGGCTCTCTCACTCACCGATACGAAACGCAACAGTACGGGTACCGTTACTTCACGCCGGTATTCTGTGAGAGGGTAGTATTACCCCGGTCGATCCGGCCCATTCATGCTAAAACCAGCGAGGATCTACTACCTTATAATTTGGCGTTAAGTCGGTATGGTAGTCCACCATACTGACTTAACGCCAAATATTTTTTTGCCTAACGCTCTGAGAAGAGGCCCGTGGCCAGCAGTAGGACAGTTTTTATATAGGATTGATATTATTTATCACTAGATTTGTCTGCGGCTTTGCTCGCAATAATCTAGATCTCGTCAATAAATTTCTATACCTCGGGAGCAGTATTTTTTTGGATGAAATGTGTCAAATTTCTTTTCTGCACCTCTGACAACGTGTATGTGTTTCATGATGATTGGTCGTAAGTCGTAAAAGGGTAGCAAAACTTACAATCGCAATTACAACAGTAGTTAGAATGAATACTATTAATGCCAAATTGTGTCTGTTAGTTTGTCCTTCTTTTACGCGCAACGGCCGAACGGAACCACGAGAGTTTTTGCTTTGAAATAGTTGAACAAAAGAGATCAGCTACTGTTATATCACAAAAAATTTAGTTCCTGTCTGATAATTTATTTTAGAGTGACGGAACTGCCTTGGTCACACTATTTAACAAAATTTTCTCAAAGGGTTAGGCAGAGGTTTATCGCGCAGGTTTAAGCCTTTCTATGGTTCTGATCCTACGTCATAGGAGTTGACTCTATTGCTGTCTGAGTGCAGAGAATTTCTTAACAGAAAAGGTTTATTTATTTATAGTTATGACACTTCAACAACTTATTCACTTGTATATACACAAAATTAAAATCCATATATTTAGGTACATAATGAAATCATTTGCACTTGTAAAGTAATATGGTAAACATAAAGAATCCGTTGCTTAGTTCATTTTAACGGGAAACATTTCTATTTAACTTTTTAGAATAAAATAAATAAATATCCATTAAAAACAAAGTAGTCTACCATTACCATTTGACCACCTCGATGGCGTAGTGGTTAGTGTAACCGACTGCCACGCCTAAGGTCGCGGGTTCGATTCCCGCACAAGTCAAACATTTGTGTGCATGAACATGGATGTTTGTCTTGGTCTGGATGTTTCTATGTATAATATGTATGTATTTACAAAAAAAAAGTATATATGTATGTTTATCCATTGTCTAGTACCGATAGTACAAGCTCTGCTTAGTTTGGGCTAGATGGTGTTGTGTGTATGTGGTAGAATATTATATATTATATATTAAAAAAACAATCACGCCCAGATTCTCGCTCTTTAAACATAATCTTCTCTCTAGCCTTTATTATTCCCAAGTCACTTAGGGTCGGCTTTTCTTGTCTAACCGAATTTGACTGGTACACGGAGCGGCTGCCACCTGACCTCCGCAAACCGAACGCTAACGATACCCTAAGGCTAGACCAATGTCAGGATATTATAGGGCACTGACTTCCCAATAACGACTGCCATAGATGTTCATGGCAGCCGGGACCGCCGGTTTAACGTGCTCTCCGAGGCACGGAGCAGGCGATAATTGTCAATCAATACGCACATAATTTCGAAATCTCATATAACTTCCGAAAGTCAGAGGTGCGCGACGTGGGTTAGAACCCGAGACCTTCTGCATTGCAGTCTGTTGGTCTCCCCACTGAGCTATCGCTCTTTAAACATAATATTATTCCTTATTCTACCGTTCCTTTAAGGCAGACCACACATTATTTAAAATATAAACATGATCGTGCTTATTTCATTTACCGTAAGTTGCTTGCTCAGCTTGCAAGTACGGTTAGTAAGTCCAGTGACCTGGTTAGACAATCACAGGTAAATAATTTGTGTAAATAGATTAACGTTAAATAAACGATAGCCTGAATGACTTAGACAAGGCAGGCAGATATACAGGGTGTCCAGTAATTAATGGATAACCTTGAAATGTCTTATAGTAGAACTGAAGGCCTGTATAATACTAGCTGACCCGCACAACTTGGTCTGCTTCACATAACAGAATTTTCTCCGGTCTTGAAACATTTTTCATTGATGCTCCGCTCCTATTGGTCGTAGCGTGATGTTATATAGCTTATAGCCTGCCTCAGTAAATGAGCTATCCAACAATAAAATAATTATTCAATGAAACAGTATTTCCTGAGATTAGCGCGTTCAACCAAACAAACAAACTCTTCAGCTTTATAATATTAGTATAGATAACTTTTTTTGGAGTATGAAGCTTAAATTTTATAAGATTAAAATGTATATAATAATATCAGCCTTGTATGTAAACTGTCCTGTCCTACGGCTGGGTCCCTTCTCAATTTTAGGTCATAGTCGACCACGTTGGCCCGGTGCAAGTTGGCAGACTTCACATATCTTCACGAACATTATGATGAACTCTTAGATATGCAGGATACCTCACAATGTTTTCCCCTCGCCGTCAACGCGAGCGATAATTAACTATTATAACGCATGCAATGTGCCTTGGGATCGAACTCAAGATCCCCGACAGTCCATCAATAAGTTATCGCTACGTTTAAGATATAGATTAAAATAAAAGAAAGTTATTTTTTACAAACATTTAAGATAAATGGCTATCTATACCGACCAGCACTTGACCCGGAAAGATTCGCATAGTTTTTGCATATTTTTTGTATATTTTACATTCATTGCACTATTTATACACAGTTCCTTATTTAACCACAGTGTCAAACGAGCGATGAACTGCATACCAAACTCCAGCTAGTTACTTTCTCATTTGCCACTCAAAACGCGTACACGTTTTGAAGTTGTTATGTCACCTAGCTTCTCATTGTGCAAAATTATGAGGTTTGGTTTTGCACAATAACTTTACGTGACACCGGTGCAAACATCCATAACCTAGACGTTTAGCTAACACTAGTAATGTGACACAAAACAACAAAGAATATCGACTATCGATATTTTATTATTAAAAAATATAAATAAGCAAGAAAATTGCATAACAAAACAGGTCACTAGCATAATTACATCAGTCATTCGATGGCATTAATTATGATTTAAATGGATTAATTATTTTTATGATGAACATGGCGTGATGTAAAAAATACAATACACGTAACATCACTAGATGAGAGAGGGGTTTCGTAATGGCAGTCATCGTTCTCAGTCGATGTTGAAGTTACGGTGAAATCGTCGCCTGTTCGCTTTCCCCGCACTATATGACGCGAGTTTAAAAAATATACTGTTCGTAAATAAATTGTTTTTGATTACTTCCTTAGTTAAAAGAATATTGATGTCGTTTTGAAATTGATTTATTCGTTTTGAAGTGATATTGTTATTGTGGATACAAAAATGTGGATGGATTTTATTGATGTGAGTTCATTTTAATATTAATAATTAATTAACATTTATGTTTTATTACATAATTGATTTGTTTGCGAATATAGGTTTACGCTAAATATATTGATAGGTATTGATAGGTATAATTCTGTCAATACTATTATTGGTTTAAAAGAGAAAGCTTTATAAAATGCTATATTTTTTTACATTTTATTAGAAAGTAAGCTTTGATAATTACGTATATAGATTTTGAATTGAATAATATTATTTATTTCTAACAACGAACAATTATTAGTTAAATCCATTACTATAAACTAATTACTAAAAATCTCAGACTTGACCTATATTTAGATTTTATGATACATTAACTATGTCCTGCGATTTTACTTATAATATAAATATATAATAAATATCAGCCCTTTATATGAAATGTCCCTCTTTAGGCAAGAGCCTAATCACAAATTGTAAAGGGTCAGGCCAAAGTCTACAACGTTGACACAGTGCGGGTTAGCAGACTTCGCATATCTTCGAAAACTTTATAAAGACGCACGATTGCTCTCACGAGTGCTCTGAAGAGTTATTCCACCTTATCCCGCCCTCCCCTTTCCTATCTAGAACAACGCGTGCTGGGCTCAGATGCCATCCTTACACGGTGGAGTCGACTAGAGTGCGTACCAACAAGTTTGGGTCCTCATACCTCTGCCGAACGATCAAGGCATGGAATTCTCTGCCAAGGCACGTGTTGCCTTCTTCCTTCAATCCTGGGTCCTTTAAGCGGGGCGTGTAAAAGCACCTTCTCAAGCCGTCAAAGTAGAGACCTCAACATCGCCTCGGCTGCTATGAGGACGATGTGGAGGCCACTGCTCTTAGACCACGCGACTGCTTATCATTAGGCGGCGTGTGGTCATTTTGACGAGGAAAAAAAAAACAATATACGGACTTTGATTCTCAGCTCAGGCAATTCGTATTTTCTGTTGAGCAAAACATAATTAGCAATACTTCTTGAAATATGCCTGGTAGAGAACAATAGGCTCGACTTTAGAGAGTTAAAAATACAGCTGGCGTAATGTGCTCGTAATACAGGTGGTATAACGGAGCCTCCGTGGCGCAGCGGTAGTGAATGCGACTGTTGTGCATGAGGTCTCGGGTTGCAATCCCGGGTCGGACCAACAAAAAAGTTATTGGGTTCTTCTTTTAAGAAATCTCAATAGCATCCCGGAGTTGGGAAGTTGGCGGTGTTAGGCGCCCCTGTGTCTCGGAAAGCACGTAAAGCCGTTGGTCCTGCGCCTGATCTCTCTCCTGTCGTGTCGGATTACCGTCCCATCGTATCATGATAGTTAGGGAACAGAGAGTGCATTTGTGTTTGCGCACACACTTGTACACTATAATATCTCCTGCGCAGATGGCCAGTCTCCGTTAAGACTGGCCGTCGGCGCCGTGTCCGAAATCGAAATTCGGTTAGGAGGACATTATTATTATTATAACGGGGTAGGTAGTCGTCTACCTAACCCTTCGGGGACAGTCTATTAAAAAGAGTGTCGATTTAATCACCTGTAATATTGAAAGTATTGATTCAGATAGATATATATGCCCTCTTTCCCCCTTCCCGCTCCTTCTCCTACCCACTTCGTTTTTCTATTCTTCCTTTCCTAAAGGGTTGGCAACGCGCAAGTGATGCCTCTGGTGTTGCAGGCGTCCAAAGGCTACGGTGACCACTTACCATCAGGTGGGCCGTATGCTTGTTTGCCATCTAAGCAATATAAAAAAAATATTTCCTTAAATCCAGTAATCCATGCCGGTTATACGGTGGCTAGCTTGTTGTCAAGGAGCAAAGGTACTATGCATCAGGTCAATGGACAATTGGTTACGCATCTTTTCTAGCTTAGCATTCATAAATGGCAATCGCATGCGATGAATCTGATCAATCAAATAAAATTGAAGTGCCTGTTTGTTATGTTAGAATAACAGCTTTTCACTAAATGCATATGAAATTATGTACGGTACTTAAACCAAAAATCAATTTTATAATTTTTGTCTGTCTGTATGTTTCGGCTAATTTGTGAAACGGCTTGACCGATTTTGATTGGACTTTCACTGGCAGATAGCTGATGTTATAAGGAGTAAGAGTTAGACTATTTTATTTTAATAGCTATGCTATTAGGTTTTTTTTAGATTTTTATTTGTTACATTCTACGCGGACGAATCCGAAAGTAACAGCTTGTACTAATTAAATGAGGATAAATATTACAAATTAGTGATCTAGTGATTTTTAAGGGATACAATTATTGACTTAAGGATTTCCAAACACCATCTCGTTTATTAATATTTTGGCGTATAAATGTGGCGGGAGCTTAAGTATGCGTCAGTGAATAAAATATTTTAGTAATTATACATTACGTATTATCATGATAACAACAATCGATGACGAATTTACTACGTAAAATAGGTTCTTTTATTTTTTAACAATATACGTATTGCAAAAAGTAATGATATTTGTAAAAGATTTTGTGAGATTTGTAAAAGATGTAAAGGGTTATTTAAATTATGATTTAACCTTGTATACAGAGTGTACGGTAATTAATGGATAACCTTGAAATGTCTTTAATTATAGTAGAATTGAAGGCCGTTCAGAAAAATGAAAAAAAATAATAAAGAAATTAAAAAAAATATATATGTATATTCAAAAGTGCAAGCTATATTAGCATAGCATACTTTTGACTGTCTATCTATTAGCATAATTAGTGTTTAATAATATAACAACAAAAAACCGATGGATTTCATTCATTTATGGTCGTAGTATACAAGAAAGTTACACATGGTAATTAAAAAAAAACACATATCTCAGGTAGTATTTAGGATAGATTTTTTTCATATTTTTTTCTGAACGGCCATCAGTTCCACTGTAAGACATTTCCAGGTTATCCATTAATTACCGGACACCCTGTATAAAGATTAGGAATCATTCTTGTGTTGCGGGGGACTTTACAAACATTCAAACAACGGACTAAATAACAACCAAGCCGGCCACAACTTTTTGTGGATTATATAATCCTATAGCAACGATAGCCTCGTGGGAAACCGTTGGATTGCCACGCAGAGAGCTCGATCGAACTCGAGACCTCTGCGTGGAGGTTTCCCAAGGCGCGCATCTCTGACTTTTCGAAGTTATGACCGTATTAAATAGTTAATTATCGCTTGCTTTAACGGTGACGGAAAACATAGTGAGAAAACCTGCATGTCTAAGAGTTCTCAATAATGTTCTCAAAGATATGTGAAGTCTGCCAACCCGCACTGGGCCAGCGTGGTGGACTATGACCTAACCCTTCTCACACTGAGAAGGGGCCCGTGCCCAGCAGTGGGATAGTATAATAGAGGGCAGATATTATTATTATTATAATCCTATGTGAGATCGAACTCCCAACACTCGGAGCGACGGCAACAGCTAGTTGACTATTTAAACCTAAGCCATTTGCGATCCAAACATTGCTATTGACATTGGCAATAATAGTTTATTATTATATATAATTTATACTGCACTTATAATTGTATTGTATTATTAAACCTAATGATTTTATTACGATTAATTGCTAATTGGTTTTAAATGCGGATATTGTTTGAATGTCGGTTCAAGAACAAAACTTTGATAGTATATGTCACTGGGATATTGTAAATGGAGTATGAGTTATGAGTTCACATTTTGACTGCGCTGATGGCGTAGTGTAGTAAGTCTATTGCGACTGTCATTGAGTCGAGTGTTGTGGGTTTGGTGCCCACGTGGAACAAAAAAATTGTGTGCCCCACAAATAGTTGTGCTGAATCTGGATGTTTGTGTCCGTTGTTTCAATATTTGTAAAGTCCCCCGTGCTACTGGGATAAATCCTAGTGCGAGAGATGTATTATGCGTTCCGTGTGACGTCCGAAGTCAATTATGAGAGTACATCGCTTCCTTTACCTCGCTTGGTCGTTAGATGTCGCTTACTTTCGTTTCCTAGACGCACCTACAGCGCGCCCTATCATTTCTGGTAAACAACTAAACTTCCTACCAAACCCAAGCCGCCATCTTTGTCATTGTTGGGTCGTTTTTCGAACCGAGCACATGGTTTAAAATTTGGATCTAATATTCAAATAAATCTAAATTATATAGAATATTAGATCCAAATTTTTTGTCGCATTTAGATTATTTTAATTAACTTTCGAGATTGAAGTAGAAAGTAATTTCAAACAGTTTAGTTTGTATTCCGTTACCTTGACCTCTTAATTGTAAAATATGAGTGATAAAGAGGTTATCGCGCCTACTGCAAAAACTTTTACAAGTGTGGATAGTTCACCGGATTGTTCGTCGGATCTAGAAGAAAGGTTTGACTTATTGTCACAGCAATTAGTGAGTCATTAGAACAATATATTAACTGTATCACTTTCAAACATGCAAATGCCCTTATCTAATATCAACAGCATGCCACATACATCGAATTCGTTAGATAGTTCGCTACCAATATCCAGTAAGCGGTTTTTATGTCCACCTAAATTAGATGCGGGTAGTATCGTCAATTTGAACGTTTCGATCAAAGAGCCGACCGTACCGAAGGCAAAGCAAACACGTGTCGACAAAATTAAGGTTATGCAAAGATTTGACTCGCCCGAATGGAACGCAGTTCGATACACAGAGGTTTAGAAAAAGTACGTGGCCTTTCCGGCCTTTACGGAACTAAGAGTAAATGAGAAGCTACGACGTCTAAACTACTCGAGTCCTTACTACTACTAGACTACTTACTACTACTAGACTACTTACTAAACTCCTTTACGTTGGTTCCAAATGGAACGTAGTTTTGCAGCGTTTTCTAATGCTGCTTTGTAAAGTCTTGTTGATTGGTTTGCCTCTGCGGACATTCCGGTTAATGCGTCCTCTATTTATGAAAAGTTAAACCAGTTATATGGTAATGATTCTGAACATAAGACTGAATCACATGATATACTACATGTAATTTGCGGGAAACGAGCCGAAGTGTCAGAATTGTGCCGTAGGGATATCGTTCAAAAATTAAAAGAGAAATATATGATAGAAGATCTAGGTAAAATACCTCCTTCTTGCGACTATGTTTCAGCCGGGCCAGTTATCGGCATATTTACAGAAAATTGGTGGGGTAGATCAATTACAAAAGCAGACCTCATCTTCTACCCGCACTCGGGCAAAATCACCAGAACCCTCGACTTTTTTTGCTAAAGCTAAGCCGTTTCGAGGTCGGCCAAATAACAATCATAAATCCAAACAGGCCGAAAACAAAGATTCCGAGCGATATAATTACAATAACTCGTCAGCTAGGAATAAGGGGGGGTGGGAATATAAAACAGAGGGTAGAATATTGGGATATAAAAATAAAAGACTTTACAGGGTTTTCAGGCGCCTGTCTGAGACGCTTTCAAAACACTTGGGTTCTTTCGAATCCACCCAGATCAATATGGAAGTTAATAACAGGTCTCAGAATACCATTCAACAAGACTCCGCCATTAGTTCTCCCAACTTTAGATGTTTTAACAAAGTATCAAACCCCAACATTACAATTAATGTCAACCAAAATTCAAAATTTAATTCAGTTAAAAGTCTTGGAGCCAGCCTCTCTGACACCGTCTTTTATCTCTCCTCTATTCATAATTCCCAAATCAATCGGAAAAGTCTAACCATATTCAATCTCAATGCATTAAACCAGTATATGAAGCCGAAGCATTTCCATCTGTTCCATCATCACCAAGAGCCCAATTTTCTACAACAAGGAGATTGGATGGTGAAACTGAATTTAAGTCAGGCCTATTATCACCTACCAGTAAAAGATCAACACAGAAGGTTCCTCCGAATCAGCTATCAAGGTCAACTGCTACAGATGACGTGTCTGCCGTTCGGCCTAGCAGCAGCGCCGCGGATTTGCTTCGGTAACGAACTGAACTGCAGAAATACTTCGCAAGAAAGGACTACGGTTAGTGGTTTATCTGGACGATGATTTGATAATACATCAGGACAGAAATACACTAACAGCTCAGGTAGAAATCGCAATACAGTTTTTGGCCAGCTTGGGTTTCTGGGTCAATATGACAAAATCGGTAACGACACCAACGAAGTCAATCGATTTTCTAGGAGTGGCATGGGACACCAAATTCAACACGAAGTCCCTACCCTCAGACAAAATACAACGAATTCGTCAGATGTTGCGAGTACGACTCGCCGCCGACAGTTGGAACCTAAAATAGGCACAACGCCTAATAGGTCATCTCAACTTTGCAACTTTCATCACCCACCGGGTAAGGTTGCGTTGCCGATTACTGCAGCGACACAGCAACAAACTCAGGAAGTGTCCGCGGTCGCAGCTTCAGTATCCAGAAGAGGTACATTCAGAACTGAACTGGTAGTTGGAGAATACCAGTCAGAAGTCGTTTTCCGGATTTAATAAATAACTGAGGTACCTAGTACCTCAGTTATTTATTTTTAACGGATGGTCTGTCTTACCGAACAATTCTCGTTCATAAATCGGTTATTGCATTATTGCATCCGTTTGCGAAACGATATCTAATGTTAAAATTTCAGCTAACCCAATTGTAAAACACATACTGAAAGCTATTTCCTTGGCAAAACCTGCGCCTCCTAAATTACCGATTTGGGACAAAAGGAATTTGATTAGATCGTTAAAACACTAAAAATTAATTTGAATAATTTATATCAGGTATCCAGACACACTGCGGCTATTTTATTATTATCTTCGGGTCGTAGATTACATGATCTTAGTCTTTTGCATATTGATAGGCAACATTTTATAGATAACACTGATTCTATTACCTTGCACCCCGTTTTCGAATTGAAAACTGACTCATCCTCATGTCAACAATCTAGTTGGACATTTGTATCTGCTCCTGATAAAAGCATCGATGCAGTATATTGGTTACGCACACTTGTAAATATGACACAAGGAACTCGGGTAAATGTTACTAATTTATTTTTAGCAACTAAAAGCCCTACAAGGCCAGCTACTGCAGCGATGATTAGTGGTTGGATGAAGCGTCTTCTGGCTGATGTTGGTATTCATGCGTCAGCTGGAAGTTGTAGACCAGTGGTCTTATCTTTAAATTGGGTAGAAAATTATCATATTAATGATATCCTAGCCAAAGCAAATTGGCAACATGAAGGTACTTTTAGAAAGTTTTACCTGAAACATATCAATAATTCTAATAGCCTAATAACGTCAGAAAATCACTATCCCAATATTTTCAGCCTGATTAATAATAGTTGTATAGCAAAAGGTTGATTTAAACGTGCCTTAGTCAATGTGCATTTAAGTTTACATTATGTATATTATTAGATTAAATCACATTGTTGATTTATACGCACCATAGTCAATGTGCATTTAAGTTTACATTATGTATATTATTAGATTAAATCACATTGTTGATTTATACGCACCATAGTCAATGTGCATTTAAGTTTACATTATGTATATTATTAGATTAAATCACACTGATGATTTATACGCACCATAGTCAATGTGCATTTAAGTTTACATTATGTATATTATTAGATTAAATCACACTGATGATTTATACGCACCATAGTCAATGTGCATTTAAGTTTACATTATGTATATTATTAGATTAAATCACACTGATGATTTATACGCACCATAGTCAATGTGCATTTAAGTTTACATTATGTATATTATTAGATTAAATCACACTGATGATTTATACGCACCATAGTCAATGTGCATTTAAGTTTACATTATGTATATTATTAGATTAAATCACACTGATGATTTATACGCACCATAGTCAATGTGCATTTAAGTTTACATTATGTATATTATTAGATTAAATCACACTGATGATTTATACGCACCATAGTCAATGTGCATTTAAGTTTACATTATGTATATTATTAGATTAAATCACACTGATGATTTATACGCACCATAGTCAATGTGCATTTAAGTTTACATTATGTATATTATTAGATTAAATCACACTGATGATTTATACGCACCATAGTCAATGTGCATTTAAGTTTACATTATGTATATTATTAGATTAAATCACACTGATGATTTATACGCACCATAGTCAATGTGCATTTAAGTTTACATTATGTATATTATTAGATTAAATCACACTGATGATTTATACGCACCATAGTCAATGTGCATTTAAGTTTACATTATGTATATTATTAGATTAAATCACACTGATGATTTATACGCACCATAGTCAATGTGCATTTAAGTTTACATTATGTATATTATTAGATTAAATCACACTGATGATTTATACGCACCATAGTCAATGTGCATTTAAGTTTACATTATGTATATTATTAGATTAAATCACATTGTTGCGTTTTAATTGAATACCTTCTATATTACCAAAAATACAAGTCACCAAGAGATAACAAACACTCTCTATGGAATGGACGTCTATAGAAGCATAATAAAAATTTTATTTGAAGGTAAAAAATTTATATTTTCTCTATAATGCTATTGTACTTTAGACATTTCTGGCTCTATGGCTATATTCCGGGATGGGCTTGGCGTCAAAATGGTAATAGCCAACGGCCTTCCAACAATGTTGAGTTCAAACCTAGCATTCTGGGGCACCAAACAATTCTGGCTTAACTTGGACTCTAGCTTTCTGGCTAGGCTTAAAGCCTCTTCGCTAAAGACAACTTCATGCCTCGCGCATATGTTTTAGAATACACTAGTCGTGCATGATTTAGACCACAATGTATTACCAACAAAAAAGTACTTTAATTTTATATCAACACTAGATTTTGCCCGCGGTATCGCTCATGTTAATGTAGATTTATGTTAAGATAGATTTTCTAGTAGCCTATACGTTATATTGATGTAAAAACATTAATACTGTAAAGTTTCATCAAAATCCGTATAGTAGTTTTTGCGTGAAAGAGCAAACAAATATCCATCCATCCTCACAAACTGTTACGTTTATAATATAAGTAGGATAACTATTGATCTAATACGTTTTCAACCCGGATAATGCGCGGGAATAGTCTTTTATAAAGAGTGTCGATTTAATTACCTGATATATTAAAAAGATATCAGCAAAAAATATCTCTTAATTTTCTGATAAGCAGTCAACTCCATTAATGCGCGGACGACGACCCGCGGTACCAGTACCGATCACACGGTAGCTCGCGTGCGCCCAAGAGGCACAGGTACGATGCATCCACTCAATGAACAATTAGATTCGCATCTTATTTACTTCTATTTGGGTGGTTTACGAATTATATTACTCGTCTTCTTTCAGCAGATTAATTATAAAAGGACTGAAGTATTGTTAAATTGGCATCTAATAACCTAAACTTTCGCGTTGCATGATATAGGTATATATTTATTTAATATGAATCGGGTATTAACGCGATCATGCATGTTTACCTTTTTAAAGCTTGACGTTTCGACCCGGTTAGACCGACCGTGGTCACAAGCTGACTGATGCGGCGATGTCATGTCTCCGTTCGTGAGGCAGAAGAATCTTGATCCACCCTCACTTTTGACATGTTTTTAATTGTCCATGTACCGTCATTCACTATATTCAAGGTATCCCTATTACGTATGCTAGCCGACGTGCCCGTATTCTGCGATTTAGCCGACTATGCAAACAAGCGAAATTGCGTATTATTAATCATGGGATTCCACGTGACGGAATATTTAAAATTATTAAATCGAATTATTTAAAACCATCTTCCCTATTGAAATTTTTATGTTTTTTGATTTCAATAGCTTCACGTACTACTCTTGAATAAAAGTGGCGATCGGTGGAGAGGAATTCCGGACGATGAAATTCTATCCAGTGATTAGTACCTGATTCTAGTATATGATCTGCAATTCCTGATTTGCTAGTATACCGGTTCTTCACAGCGGCGATGTGTTCTTTGACCCTCTCAGCAATAGTACGCTTGGTTTGGCATATATGTATAGGAACTCCCGTAGCTGCAATTTATTTTATAGACACCTGGTGTTTGTAAAGGCAAAACGTCCTTTGGTGTACCCAGCATGCTGATTAATTAGGCCCCCGGTGTAGCAGTAGCGTAGCAGTCCAACGGTCTACCTAGTGATAGACCGTTGGACAATGTTTGGCAATTGCTAAATTTTTATAAGTAATTCTAGATGCAACTTATTTATCCAGGTACTTAGGTAATTTAGCAGACTGTTCTTTAGTATCAAAATGGAATTAAAGCTTTTATTAACAAAGAAAGACAATTAATCTTTGCCTGAACAAACACATATGGATACTCAATTACATTAATATACGGCAATTATTGTTTAGGGGCGTGGCTACCCCGTTATGAGCAACCCTTTTAAAGAACCCTTGTTGTCAGCCGTTACCAAGAGCACCGACCTGCGAATGAGTCACCATTTAATATAACCACACACATACGTTTGCCAAATCTTTGTACTATAGCTCCTTCTCCCTAGCCTTTTTTATTCCCAAGTCACTTGGGGTCGGCTTTTCTAGTCTAACCGGATTTGACTGGGTATCAGTTTTTACACGGAGCGGCTGCCACCTGACCTCCGCAACCCGAAGGCTCACGATACCCTAAGGCTAGACCAGTGTCAGGTTATTATAGGGTACTGACTTCCCAATAACGACTGCCATAGATGTTCATGGCAGCCAGAACCGAAGGATATAGTTATCACTACATATTACAAAACAAAGTCCCCGCCGCGCCTGTCTGTCTGTCCGCGGTAAACTCAAAAGGACTTTTTGAGTTTACCATGCATGCAATTCCGTTCAAGCAGCCGGAACCGAAGGATATAGTTATCACTACATATTACAAAACAAAGTCCCCGCCGCGCCTGTCTGTCTGTCTGTTCGCGGTAAACTCAAAAATCTCAAACCTTTCTCATGAATCACTCTATCTATTGTTAAAAGCGCATGCAATTCCGTTCAAGCGGTTCGCGGTAAAGTCAAAAGTAGTTTTTAGATACGTCAGGTCTATCATACCTATATTACTTATGGATAAAGTAGCTTCCTAATGCTAAAAGAATTTTTAATATCAGTGCAGTACTTTCTGAGTTACTTATTACAAACAAAAATATATTTTATAATAATTATTCGTAACAATATTAGTAGTTATTTAACTCACATATCTATTATTTGAGGTAGCTCAGCGATAAACATAACTAACACTAACGTTCCTGCAATAGCTATACCAGTCAAAATTCTAGTTACGATCTCTCGCTCACATCCCTCGATTCAGCTAGTATGAAAACCTTTTCATTAAACTCTTTTCCACCAAAACGACGTGAGCTAACCTTCCAAATAAACGATACTTCAGCGATCTTCACACAGATCTTTCACACATCCATCTCTGTTGAAACAGCTCCTTTATTGGCCTCCTCAATTAGGTGAAGTGCAGCAATTTTGACAGGCGAAAAAGGAGCAAACAGACAAATAAAATACATTGACAACTCTACGTCAAACGCACTCCTCGGGCCATGCATGTCAGTACAGTCTCTTTAAACTGGACATTGCATTTCGCTGATAACGCGACCTGTCGGGCGAGCGTTATTTACTTAATCAACATAAATTGTATTATTATAAAAGCAACTTAGTGCAAAACATACTGTCACAGGATTATTGGTCTCTGGTAATCTGGTCTCTGGTAATATAACAAGACGTACTTTTGTTTATCCTAGTTACATTTACGCATAACATTATTTATGCATAAAAGCCCTTGCATAATTTTTTAAATGCTGATGAAAATATTTGTCGTATCATCATCATCGCTTCGCAAGCAAGGTCGGGTAAGGGGATCTCACCAGATTTCCTTTATACCAAAAACCATTACAACAAAGCATTATAATACCGAAAAAAGAAATGCCAAATAGTTCTACCAAAGTATATTAGGAAAAATCATTATGCGAAAATTAATTAAATTAAGTTTTCGTTGATTAAAATAGCGAACGTATAAGATATGATCACTGATTTTGACCGTTCAAAATCGATTGATACATTGCTTTCATTTATCGCGTGAGTGAACATTTGCTTGCTTTACCATTCGGTACCCTGAGTAAAAAGATGGCTTAAAATAGATGTCGGTGAAATTATATAAATAAAAATTTCTAGAGCAATAAAAATAGTTGATAGTTGACAATGCATATTATATCAACCTGTTTTATTTGTTACATTTTAGTTCTTCGACGTAATAACATTTCATATTATTATATAAGTACTTAGTAATAATATTTACGCTCCGGGGCAGGCCTCCACAAGGTGGACCGACGATCTGGTAAGGGTCGCGGGCAGTGGCTGGATGCTGGTGGCCCAAGACTGGTCTGTGTGGAAAACCTTAGGAGATACCTATGTCCAGCAGTAAACGTCTTTCGGCTGAGATGATGATTATGAATAATATTTATTCACAAACGTTATTATAATTGCAATTATAAAAAGATATTTTATTTTATAATATATATAAAATAGATCCCAAAATGTTTCTAGTTGTGTTTTTGTTGGTATTGCTGTGATCTCTGAAGATGGTTTATATGATTGTGAATTGAATAAGTTTCTGTAAAATGTTTTCTCATTGGATGTCAATCAAGTATTATCAGACTTCCGCTGTTGCGCCTTCTTATATCTTCTGAGTTGAACAAAGCAATCAGTTAATTTAGTTATGTTAGTAAAAATATTTGTTATAGAAATAAAAAAAAAAGTTTTATTTTTTATACCTGAATTAAATATTAAATATTAACGTTTTCTATAGAGTCAACGACATTAGTCTATATATATTCGCTAGATTTTTTATCAATAATATTAATATCTCTTCTTTTACTGCAGTATCGGTTAAAAGATAGTTATTTTAACCACAATTGATTATAATAGAAAAAATAGAATTAATTCTTAATTCATAACATACTCATTGAAATTAAACTACTATATACGGATTTTATCGCGTTGTTTATTTATCACTGTATTACAAAATTTTGAAAATATTACACTACTACTACTATTGATTTTATTTTACTAATTTATAAGCTAATAATAATAAAATCCGTATATAGTAGTTTAATTTCAATGAATAACATTCGCGTAAACAGAAGACAATATTCATAACATACTATTATAAATATGTTTAACTTGTTATGTCGCTGACTGTACTAAGTCTATGTTTGTTTTTGTCTCGTGTCGAACCCACAATAGTCAGCACATCGGCAGTGGCGAGGCGATCACTTAAAACATTACGGCGTACGCCATAGTCAAGTCAATGTACAGTTAGACATCATTTGGGCAGTTGCTTTTTAGCAAAACAATGAACTTCAATATACAGGGTGTCTCAGAATATGTGAATCAAATTATAACGGGAGATTCCTTAGGTCCTAGGACATTTCATGTGCAAAAAAAAAGAAAATTATGACATTTGTGTAAAATTAAAAAGTAAGGTTTTTAAAAAAGTACGAAGAGCCCCAAAATTATACTGCGATTTCAAAACTAGGAAAGGTTTTTAAAAAATCGTTCGTTGTTTAACGAATCAGTCCTTCACAAATAATAATAGTGAAAAATATTAAAATTACATAAACGAAGCAGCTGTAGTTGAAAGTCTGGAAAACGTCGTACTTTTTTAAAAGCTTTGTTCTATTTTGTTTTGACAAAGGTCATAATATTGTTTTTTTTGTATTTAGCACATTTGAAAGGTTACCTTACATAAGGAATCACCCGTTACAATTTGATTCACATACTCTGGGACTACAGGGTGTCCCAGAGTATAACTTATATGTTAACTGCCTTCTTGTATGTATATATAATATTTTTAGGATAGGAAGTAGAAAATTAAAAAAATAAAACAAAACTAAACAAGGAAACCGTTTTAATGCCTTTTACACTTTTAACCTCAAAATAATAACACCAAATTACATAATTACGATTGCACACTTTAAAGACAATGGAAATATAAACGAATGTACTTTATACAAAGTAAGTGGCTTACGTGACCTGGGAACGACTGTCTGTTGCGAGCACCAACGATCAAATGAGCTCAACAGCAGTGCCGCACTGTTTATATAAGAAACGTGCGGTAAGTGTGTTTATGTAGGTAGGTCGGTAGGGCTATGTTCCTTACACGGCCTCTCCTGAACGTGTGTTGTCCTCAACACAAGCTCCTTGGGTATTACCGTCGGGACCTGTGATGTCCAGTGTCGACGGCCCAGCTTCAGCGTCTAACAGAGGCATAGAAATTCCGACTGCAGGGGCGGTGTCTGCTGTCACCACCATGTCTCCACCCTCGTCCGTATTTTCGGCTGAAAACGACAAGTTATTAGGAACAGTTTCGTAGGTTTAATAAAATGCATTCAGTCTCATATCTTTCACTCAGTCCTCGTTCAGTCAATTCAAACTTCGTCTTACAAACACGTATGTGAATCAATCGTTCATTCATCGCTCTAAAAATGAACAGAGACGTCTCTCTTTTTAATCAAACCAATTTTAGGCTTCCATAAAACTTCCTTGCCAAAGAAGTCTCCATCTCCAGTCAGCGACACACGTCTTGCTGTAGCGACTAACGCTAGGCGACGAACGCCATGTTGTAGCGACGAACGCTAGGCGACGAACGCCATGTTGTAGCGACGAACGCTAGGCGACGAACGCCATGTTGTAGCGACGAACGCTAGGCGACGAACGCCATGTTGTAGCGACAAACGCTAGGCGACGAACGCCAGATGACGAACGCCATGTTGTAGCGACAAACGCTAGGCGACGAACGCCATGTTGTAGCGACGAACGCTAGGCGACGAACGCCATGTTGTAGCGACGAACGCTAGGCGACGAACGCCATGTTGTAGTGACAAACGCTAGGCGACGAACGCCAGGCGACGAACGCCATGTTGTAGCGACGAACGCTAGGCGACGAACGCCATGTTGTTGCGACGAACGCCATGTTGTAGCGACGAACGCTAGGCGACGAACGCCATGTTGTAGCGACGAACGCTAGGCGACGAACGCCATGTTGTAGCGACGAACGCTAGGCGACGAACGCCATGTTGTAGCGACGAACGCTAGGTGACGAACGCCTGAGTGTCTAGTACAACAGTGACTAGCACTTACACTGAACCTTATAACTGACGGACGCTAAAAGTACTATAGCACAACTTACTCTCGAAGAACGCAGCACAGGTCTCCGGGCACCACTCGCCCCGCCACGCTACCATATGTTGAGCCGCGGCTTGTGTTACTTTACCACTTAATAAACAAAGAGCATAGCGTCCACTAGGTAATACTTCTATTACCTTATAAGGGCCGCGCATACCGGAATCAAGTTTCCCAGTTACCTGTGAAGTCTTAATAACGAATACACAGTCGTTAAGGTTAAATTGCCGTGGAGAATGTCGCTGTCGGTTCGCGCGCTCATCTTGCCTCGTTTGATTGTCTCAACAACTTGCGCGCTCTATCCCTAGTAATTTCCCGTAAGGCATCCCGATTAGGAGCAGAGCCTTCGACTGCCACATCACGAATCAATGCACGTATAACGGGCGTTGTAGCTTCTGTACCTATTAGAAGATTCAATGAAGACACCCGAATGGTTTTCTGCTTGGTAATGTTCAACACTAGTTATAATTTCCACAGTGCCTCTGACCACGATACATTTTTGTAATTTGCTTGTATTCGTACCATGTTGAGAACGGTTCGCATATACCGTTCAGCTTGACCATTAGCGTGATGCATCTCCGGTGTTATGTAGTGAATACTGCAACCAAGCTCGTTAATCCACGTTACGAATTCGTTAGATTCGAACATACGTCCCTTGTCCGTAATCATAAGTTTGGGAACTCCAAACAAGGAAATAGCCTGGGAGGTAACGCGCTTTAGCTCAGTAGCGTCCTGTCTACAAATAGGATATAAGAGAGAATACTTGGTAAAAGCATCCACTATGAGAAGAACGAACTTATATCCCTCCGAGGCTGGCAGGGGACCCAGGGCGTCGACATGTACAGTATGAAACGGAGAGTCGGGTTTTGCCCATGAGGTGATGTTTTGTAATGGGGCCTGTGGTACCTACTGAAGTATGCGACAACCCGCTTCTTAGAGTCTGGGTGGATTTGTAAGAGAATGGCACCATAACCTACGCTACTTGCATCTGTATGGATCTCTGTCGGGAGACTAGGGTCAAAGATAGCGAGTACTGGCTCGCTAGTAAGTTGCTTAATTAGCTCTTGACGAATGGCCTCGCATTCAGGAGTCCAATTAAATTTAATATTCTTACGCGTAAGGTGAGCAATAGGAGCGGTTTTTTATAGCATAGTCTTTCAAGTAACGCCTAAAATACCCCGCTAAGCCAAGAAGTTGGCGCACCTGTTTCACGGTTTCTGGAGGTGCAGCATTAGCTAGCGCTTCTACCTTTCGAGGGCTCGGCCTTACCTGACCTTGGCTTATGAGTTTACCTAAATACTCCACTTCGGTTACCAAGAACGAGCACTTTCGAAGATTAATCGAAAAGCCGGCAGTAGTGAGGGTTTTTAACACTACGTAATAATTCGATCCCCTGATTAACTTAGAATAAGGACATCGTCAACATAGACTAGAACGCTCCCTTCGTTCTCCCTGTACCCGATATCAGGAATTCAGAAAACTCGTTAACAACAGACATAAGGTTTTTTAACTCTTCACCCTGCAAGGGTGTGTTAACTTTAAGTTGATTATTTAACTGAATTGTATTAACGCAAACGCAAGTATTGTCCTCACGAGTAAGGTATTGTCTATCTTTGGTACGCACGTATATTATTCCGTCGCGATTCAAGATGTCAGTGTCTATTATAATCGGCGCAACCATTAAATTTGCTGGAGCTACTACTAGGTCTGCCTCGACTGATATTTCACGAAACTCTATCGTGAGCGTAACATAAGATGTGGCAACAATTTCTATGTCACTCAAACCCTTTATAACGCAACGTCGTAGCTTGAGTGGGCACTGAACGTATTTCAGAACATTCGAGGAAACGAGGGACACATTAAGAGCACCGCTGTCAATTAGAACATCTAATGGTATCCCGTCAACTACTGCAGAGATTATGTCATTTTCTCGAGCAACATTTTTCGTATCACAACAAAGATTAGGTAACGTTGTTTTGGTTTCGTGACTCCGATCGTGCCTTAGCAAAGCATTTGTCCTCAGTGTGTCCCGTCTTCCTACAAAATGTACAACTACCTAATCTAGGCTGGGCCTTAAGAGTAGTATTAGTCTTTGGACGTTTACAAGTACGACTAACATGTCCTCGTTGATTACAATTGTAACATTTCGGACCTATGTTAGTAATAAGTTTTGACAGGTTTTGTTTCTTAAAAGTGCCTGTACTATCTCACTTTGTCGAACCGGGTTTAGTGTAAATAGACAAAAAAGAAACGATAGTGTCAGCAGTTAAGTTCGCGTTGGCAGCAGCCGCACGTACTTGAGGACTATCTATGCCACGAATTATAATAAGCGTTCTCAAATCATCAGTCAACCCTTGGACTATCCTCAATCGCAACAAAGTACGTTGCGCGTATTCCGCAAAAGTTGGGTACCTATCCGAAGTAGCATTCATAGCTTCTTATAAAATGTTAGCGTAATCTAGTTTACTAGGACAGAGCGATTTAAACTCCCGTTTGAAGTTAGACCAGGTTCTATCATTCGTGACCCATTCACTCAACCAGATCTTAGCGTCTCCCTTCAGACAAGAGGCGACACGTGATAAGCACTCTTGGTCGCTCCAGTTGTTCGTATCCCTGGCGCGATCCACTTCTTCACACTATGCTTCGATGTTATGTATCAATGGATCGAAGTTAGACACATAGTAGCCGTGAGATTTAACAGGTTGCATAGTTTTAATCGCTGCCATCAAAGCACTCGCGAGAGTGGACGCCTCAGAACACGGAGCACCAGATTCAGCTGATAACTGTCTCTGCACTGTACTGGATAATTTAGGGCGCGGTAACATTGGTGTATATCCGCGTTGTTTACGATTATGTCGGTTCTGATTGCGCGAGTTATAATGCGAATGGGACCGGGACCTATCACTGCTATAGCTTCGGGAACGATTTCGGGTACGTAAATCATTACGCGAGCGACGCCTAGTCCTATCACGCGAACGGCGTTCTGCGGTAACACTCGAATCGTGCTGAGGTCGGACACGTAAGCCACTTCTCGAACTATCACGGTCATCACTCGAGCCACGTCGCAAATCATTGTCACTGCGATCACGAGACACACTCCGCGAAGACTGCCTTCCTTTCAAATTACGCCCTTTACGATTGTGCGACCTACCTCGAGTGTGTTGCTTTTCATGAGAGCGCGATGTATTACGTAACATTATAACACAGAACAGTCACAAAACAATAAAGAGAAATAAACACAGAACTATAGACCAAGCAAGCAATCGCAACGATAACACAATTAGCAAAACAACGGTTGTCTTGTCATTTATTTGGTTAGACTTAATAAGTTAATATTTTTTTTCATTATGTGAGCCAACTAGTCCTTTATCCCACTTCTGATTTTAGGATAGGAAGTAGAAAATTAAAAAAATAAAACAAAACTAAACAAGGAAACCGTTTTAATGCCTTTTACACTTTTAACCTCAAAATAATAACACCAAATTACATAATTACGATTGCACACTTTAAAGACAATGGAAATATAAACGAATGTACTTTATACAAAGTAAGTGGCTTACGTGACCTGGGAACGACTGTCTGTTGCGAGCACCAACGATCAAATGAGCTCAACAGCAGTGCCGCACTGTTTATATAAGAAACGTGCGGTAAGTGTGTTTATGTAGGTAGGTCGGTAGGGCTATGTTCCTTACAATATTATATTTTCGTTATACTAATTGCTAAAATGTCTTGTTATATGATTAATGTCTTTCTCACTATTTGATCCTTCATTATTACGTTGAATAGCATGCAACATTATATAAACCTATACCTACATATACTAATATATAATACTGTATTTTATAATATTGTATAAGTTACATAATATAATGGGCGGATGATTGTAATATAAGGCTTTTTTTTTTTTTTTTTACGTGTGGGAATGCAATGACGCATATCCCTCCGCGGGGGCGGGCGGAGGGATTATGTCGGACTCGCCGGGGTAAAAGAAAGATGTAAAAAAAAAGATAATGTACCTCCCGGAATACCGACTAAACCTACCACGGTGTTCCTCGACACAACCACTACCGACGGGGCCGCGCGAATCGCTTTCGCATGCGGTCGCGACCCCGCCGAGGTTACGGCCCGCCGTATGAAACGGCAGGCCACTACACGAAAGACCTACCCAAAATAGGCACTACTTCAAATAAAACCCTACTGTCTCCCCCCTAGAGGGAAGACGGACTCGACACAGAGGCGCGCGTGGGAACACGCACGCCGCCTCTTGGACCTGGTGCTGAACGGATGGCGGGCAGGCCCACAAAGCCCGCCACCCCCAGGTCAAACCTCAGGGTGGCTGGAGGTCATCTCGCGCCCTCCGGCGCCCGGCTCTGCGGTTGGGGAGAGGGTTTAAGCGCTCCCTCTCCCACTCCGCCACCTCCTTGATGGAAATCACTTCCTCACAGAAGGCTATACACGACCTCTCACTCCGGACCATAGACTGAACTACGGCCGGGAGCGAGAGGGCAACCGATCCGACTGCCGCGATCAAATCACGACGCTGCGATGCCCAGGCGGGGCAAACCGCCAAAGTGTGCAGCGCCGTGTCCTCAATAACGTCGCGGCAGTCGCCGCAGTGGTGACAACCGGGCGTCTCTTGCCGGCGTATACGACACAGGAACCGGCCAAAACATCCGTGGCCAGTCAGAACCTGTGTCAGCCGGAAGGTGAGGGCGCCATGCCGCCTCTCCAGCCACTCCTCAAACACGGGACTTACCGCCACGATCGTGGCGTGCCCGAATATAAGCCTAACTAATATAATAAATGCGAATGGAAGTTGGTTTGTTACTATTTTATGCCTTAACTACTCGATCGATCATCATGAAATTTCGCATACACGTTGTCAGCCTACAGAAAAGGACATAGGATGCTATTCATCCAATAACTATTCCCGTTCGAGCAAAGCCACGGGCAAAAGATAGTAATGTATAGTTGCAAAAAAATTATATTAATCCGTAAACAGTTTACTTACAAAAATCAATACATATTAAATACTAGACTTTGGTCGCGGCTTCGCGTAAAAGTAGGTTAGGTAATGTTAATAACAGTATCTTATAAGATAAGATAAGATAAGATAAGATAAGATAACGGAACCTTTCTTAAAATAAAACGAGATGGGTGTAAAAACCCAAGATTCAACATCTTCGTCTTTATGTGAATTTTTATTTCCTTTTCTTTAGCATTTTGTAACGTCACACTGCTGGGCAAAAGCCTCTACCTTGGTCTTCCAAATTACTGTCGGTGGATATCCCTGACCTTATGACCTTGTGACCCCTATATCTCGGGGGTATTTGGACCCACAGGGCCCATATTCAAACTTGACCGAGGGATGACTCCAAGGTGTCTGCACACCAAGTTATAAGTCAATTGGTCCAGTGGTTCCGGAGCTATGCCTGTCACTAACAAACTGTCACTAACAGACAGACACACAGACCCACATAGTGTCTTCATTAAACTCTTCGAAGAAGACTCAGAGGTTTATAAAGCCTATGTTACTCGGTGATAATATAGCTTTCTAATGGTAAAAGAATTTTTAAATCGGTTGAGCAGTTTTTATGTTAAATCGTTGCAGAAAAACAAACATTAAAACTTTCCTCTTTATAATATTAGTATAGATAGAATAGATAATAAAATTATAACTGGTCGATGTCTGTATGAAAAATATTGAAAGAGTTCTTTATAAAAGTTATAGAAGCCAAAACAATTATATTTAAAATTTTTGTTTGTTGGTATGTCTGTATGTTTGTACGCAAAAACTACTGCACGAAGTTTAACACGATGACTGTCCAAGCAAAATTTACTACGTACCACGAGACGTCCAGAATTATTTTTCGATATTTTGTTTGGGTATAATTTGTTACAATGGGAATAATCATGAATTACGTATTATAATTAAATGTTGTTGTTGTGTGTTATGTGTGCATTATATATAATGCATGGACGTCACAGCTAATTTTGGGTGCATTACATGTATTACCCAATGCATTACATGTAATGCACAAACGTCATGGTTGATTCGGCAATGCATTACATATAATGCACGGACAGTCAACGTGGCTGTCTGTTGTAATGCTGGAGGTCTCAATTAAAATGTGGTGTTTGTGTCATCCTATCATACAAGCTTTGCTTATAGGCTAGTTATCTTTTCTTTTCGTGTGGTTAGTAGCCAACCTGTTGTTCAAGAATTGTTCAAGCCGCCCGTAGGCCTCTGACATGGCTTAACGACTGCTGTCAATTTGGCAACAACCGGGGCCGACTTTTTCCGTGCCTTCTGAAGCACGGAGACGCTCAGATGAAATACCACTAAGCGGTCACCCATCTATAAACTGATCGCACCCAACGTTGCTTAACCTCGCTAATCGTTTACCGATCAGTGAGTGCAACAAATAAGTTGCAAATTGTACAACTGTATCACGTATATTATTTAGCATTAGCAATAAGTGTTTATGCTATTGTACATAAAACATTAGCCCTGTATTAAACTGTCCCACTGCTGGGCGTGGGCCACTTTTCAATGTAAGAAGGGTTAGGCCATAGTCTGCGCTGGCCCACTGCGGGTTGGTAGACTCCACATATCTTAAAGAATATTAAGTAGAACTCTTAGATATGCAGGTTTCCTCGATTATAATAATATAATTAACTATTTAATACGCACACAACTTCGAAAGTTCAGAGATGCGCACCTTGGGTTCCTGGCCATCTGCGCAAGAGTTACTACAGTGCACAAGCGTGTGCAACAACACAAGTGCATTCTCTAGTCCCTAACTCTCATGATCCGATGGGACGGTAATTCGACACGACCAGAGAGAGATCAGGCGCAGTACCAACGGGTTTACGTGCATTCCGAGGCACGGAGGTGTCTAACACCACCAACTTCCTATCTCCATGCTGCTATTGATATTTCTTAACAGAAAAACCTAATTACTTTTTGTTGGCCCAACCCGGGATTCGAACCCGAGACTTCATGCACAGCAGTCGCATTCACTTCCGCTGCGCCACGGAGGTGCTATATAACGTAGACCTCAGGGAACTTGATACTAAGTTATTTCCATCAACAATGACTAATGAAAGGAAGTTAACCGTTCGGCAATTTAAAATGAACGCACGCAAAAATACAATAAGACATTCTCCTATCAATATTATATTTGCTTAGTAAATACTTGTGCATACATTTTCCTGTCAATTAACATTACTACCTACTAAAATACTACAAAAGATCTTTGTGCAAGTAAATTAGTTCCTATATATTATTATTATTTTTCCTACTAACAACGTGAAGCTATGCGAATATATATCCAAAATAACTTGAACCACAACAGCTTTAAACCGCAATACTTTTAATAGACCTAACTTATTTGGTAATTCAGCATCATAGCCAAAATCAGTAGAGCTATCAAACTTTATAGTTCTGTATTAAAGCAGGTCTAGATAATTTGGTTACGAGATACCACTGTCCAATATAGTTCGATCTCCAATTATTTATAAATACTGTACATTTACGAGGTCTAAGTTGTTTTATTTAATAACGATTACGCAGCTAGTTTATGTAGAGCTCTCGGTTAGTAATCTCTCTGCGCGCTTCAAGGTCTTGATAAAATGGACAGTCAATGTCAGGGTCGAGTTTAAAGAAAAAAGCTTGCGTTTAAAAGCAGGGACGCATATCAATAATAGTTTAGTCGATCGGCGTTAGTTCGGTGGATGAGTTAAATAAGATAGTGAGGAAAAGTTTTCGGTAAGTAACTTAGTGCTTTTAACAGTGTTATATTTTAATAGTTATTATTATGCATAAGATTTAATAATAAAGTTAAAGATTATAAATAGATCGTAAGCCAAAAAGTGACGTTTTCCCTTAGTAAGGGTCGCTAATTATAGATATATATATTTAGATTTTTATTTTGGTATATTTATCCACGAAATTGTTTTACGTTTATATATATATACATTGAAACTAAATTAATCTATACGAATTATATGCATTATATTTGTCCATGACAATTCTATCGAACTTAGAATCTGTAGTGACTATTATTATCATTAAATAGACGCAAAACCTCTTAACTTTATCTTTATCTTTATCTTACTTCATCAACAGAGATAGGTAATGAATAAAATTTATACATATTGAATTTGTGCACGCACATCTCCAGAACGGCTGAACCAAATTGGTTCGAATCCTTTGCTGTATTCAAATAAGCATAACTAAGCATTTATAGTGGAATAAAATAAATTTAAAAGACAATTTTAATGACATGGGTACGTAGATATTCGTGCGAATAAAATCACAGACCAAGTAAAAACACAAAACAATAAAATAAAAAGGTTATAATAATATATTTAAAAGTAAATTATGTTCCAACCTCTTTGGTCCATTAGTGACTTAGCTTATGTGTATATTTACGCAGAATGAACTCAAAGTACCATGATGTGTTTATACGCTTTTGGAATTAAGTAAATAAGGTACTGCATCCTAACCTGTTCATACATTCCAACAGGTTTTCTTAATAATTATCTCTTTAATAAATAATTACTTATACTAAATATTTGCATGGTATTTCCAATGTATTTGAATGTGTCTTGCTAATATACTAAAGTGCTTTGTCTTCATTGTACCCATCGCATTTAACGCAAGTAATTTGTTATTTTATCTTTTTTAATATAAGATTGCTAGAAATTTGGTTAAAATACTAATATAATTTTGACTGCCTGGATGGCGTCATCTAAGCGGTCGCCTGTTTACTGCCGACGCGCCGAGTGTTGTGGGTTCGATCCCACATGTCATGGGGAAAAATTGTGTGATCCGTAAATATATTATTATATATATTTAAATGTGTGTTAAGTCCCCCGCGGTACAGAAAGTATTCCTAGTGCGGAAGTTGTCTTTTTAATACATTTTTATTAGCTTGATTTGTATTTATGTACCGAAATTTTTGAACGTGATTTTCACACCTTTCAAACTGACGGATTGATTTGAAACTTTGCACACTTAATGAGGACCGATGACAGTACAATAATTTAGAATATATATATATTAGAATTATTTAGTAAATAATAGTTGAAAAAAACTAAAAACACGCTTCAAAAAAAAAATTGTATTATTTAATAATTTTAATGTAATTAAAGTAATGTTATTAAATAATATTATTTTTATTTTTAAAACGTGTTTTTTAGTATTTTAAACTATTATTTATTAAAAATAATAGTGTGTAAGAAAGAATTGGTAAACCCTCTATCTAAGCTAATATGCTTGTATAAGGAGCGAGTTCATGTTTTCATGTATTGCATTTTTATATAATATCTTTTAAACTTTTGTGTTCTTTTATATTTAATATATAATTCTGCGCAATTAAAAATATAAAAGGTATGAGGACCTACCGTCATTTGAAAAGAGTCTAAGCTGCCGGTGATTAGGATTCCAGAGACAGGAACCTCCTCACAATGCTTGCCGTATCTAAAAGCATTGCGCTTATAATTACTTATTTATTATTATTTTACGGACAAAGCTGGAAGCTTGCATCGCGTCAACCAGCTAGCATTTCACATTAGTCAACCTGACAAATATTATTATTCTATTTTTATTTTCCCAATTATTCCCAAGTGGGTTGTTCCGGCGTCATCCGATGACGTTTCATCCTATTTTTTTTTCACGTTGTACACTGCATTGACGTCTACCCCTCCGCGGGGGCGGGCGGAGGGGTTATGTCGGACTCGCCGGGGTAAATGAGAAAGATGGAATAAGAATAATGTACCTCCCGGAATACCGACTAAGCCCACCACGGTGTTCCTCAACAAAAACCACTA
Organism: Catocala nupta; assembly: GCA_963675205.1. NCBI lineage: Eukaryota > Metazoa > Arthropoda > Insecta > Lepidoptera > Erebidae > Catocala > Catocala nupta. The sequence continues at coordinate 21,088,518 of OY776104.1, forward strand.
TCGACGGGGCCGTGCGAATCACTTTCGCATGCGGTCGAGACCCCGCCGAGGTTTCGGCCCGCCGCATGAAACGGCAGGCCACTACACGATAAGACCTACCCAATATAGGTACCTCTCATTAAAACCCTACTGTCTCCCCCCGTAGAGGAGAGATATACTCGAAACAGAGGCGCGCATGGGAACACGCACGCCGCCTCTCGGACCTGGTGCTGATCGGGTGGCGGGCAGGCCCATAAAGCTCACCACCCTAGACCCTTAGGTCAAACCTCAGGGTGGCTGGAGGTCGTCTCGCGCTCTCCGGCGCACGGCTCTGCGGTTGGGGAAAGGGTTTAAGGGCTCCCTCTCCTGTTCCACCGCCTCCTTGATGGAAATCACTTCCTCACAGAAGGAGGCGACGGCATTCCACGACCTCTCACTCCGGACCATAGACTGAAACACGGCCGGGAGCGAGAGGGCAACCAATCCGACTGCCGCGATCAACTCACGGCGCTGCGATGCCCAGGCGGGGCAAACCGCCAAACTGTGCAGCGCCGTGTCCTCAACAACGTCGCGGCAGTCGCCGCAGTGGTGACAACCGGGCGTCTCTTCGTATACGACACAGGAATTGGCCAAAACAACCGTGGCCAGTCAGTACCTGTGTCAGCCGGAAGGTGTGGGCGCCATGCCACCTCTCCAGCCACTCCTCAAACACGGGACTTACCGCCACGATCGTGGCGTGCCCGGCACTGGGGTGCACAAGTCGCTCCTTCCAATTCGCCACTATGACCTGGCGGAGCTCGGACCTTGCCGCCTTGATAGCGGGAAGACCCGGTCCTTCGCCCCGAGCTAGCGTCTCCTGGCACCAAAGATGGAGCGATGCCAGGAGCGCCGCTTCCAGGTCCCATGGCATCGATCCGGCAAGGAGGCTCGCAGCCTCGAACAAGATCGTGCGGTAACCTCTTATCAACCTGACGGCCATGGCGCGCTGTGGCGCATGAAGCGCCGAAATGTTTCGGGCCGTCAGGTTGTCCGCCCAAACTAGGGCCCCGTAGAGGGCCATGGAACGCACGACCCCCTCATAGAGCCCCCGGCAGGAGGTGTTTGGCCCCCCAAGGTTGGGCAGCAGGCGCGCGAGCACACCTGCAGCGCCCCGAAGAATGGGGGCCAAACGTCTAAAATGGGCTGTTAAGTCCCATCGGCTGTCGAGCAAGAGACCTAATATTTTCAAAATTTTGTAGTACAGTGAAAAATAAACAACGCGATAAAATCCGTATATAGTAGTTTAATTTCAATGAATAACATTCGCGTAAACAGAAGACAATACTTTAGGGTTGACTCGACGCCGATGCGGACCTCTCCTACCATGATATGGGCCCCTGGAGGTGGCCGTTTCCGAGGGCCGTGGAAACAAACGGCCTCGGACTTGGACAGGGCCACCTCGAGACCCAACCGCCGGATACGATTGACGACTTGTGCGACCCCAGTGGTCGCCAGTATGGCCGCCGCCCGGTGCGACTTACCCCTCGTCGTGACAACCGTATCGTCGGCGTAACATATGACGCCGACGCCACGGAGGAGCGCACCTCGCAGCACCCAGTCGTAACCGATGTTCCACAGGAGCGGACCCAGAACCGATCCCTGTGAAACACCGTACGACATCTCTCGCCGACTCCAACCGTTGTGACCCGGATAGACTACTACCCTCTCCGATAGATATGCCCCGACAATGCGCGGAGGTAGGTCGGCACTCGATGAAAAACTGTTATTAACTTTTTTTTTTCCTAACCTGTTTTTACGAAGCCAACAGTTGTTTTGCTATCCATACTATTTTCGGTAATATTTTCCACGGGTAGAGTAAGGAATCTCATCTCGGTTGAATAAAGAAATTTTATTAAAATAATGTAATCGAATCAGTTAGGCATTCTAGTTTAGGATGAGTAAAGAAATGGGATGAGATGTCATAGGATGAATACGGAACAACCCTTTTAGAAGAGGGATGAAAGTAGGTACCTATATTAGGCATTTCGATCTACTTAACATCAATAATCTTAGAAAACCGTCACTTCAACAGCTATATAGGTAACTTCGTTCCTGCACTAGGACTAATTCCTGTTATGCAGAAAACTTTACAAACATTCAAACAACGGACACAAACCACATCCAGACCCGAAAAAATAATTTGTTGATAAATTTTGAAATTAAACACTTTACGGATCCTGTCGCGTTGTTTATTTTACTTTATAACACTGCTATTACATAATTTTGAAAACTCTAACACTACTATTATTGAACTTTACTACTATTTAAGCTAAGAATTACCATCTTAGTCTCCCCGTGAACATGGCTGCTGTAAAGCAACCGAAACGTCGGGGTCAAGTGTAAACTTAAATATAAATAGTTTTAATTAAAATTATAAAGTGTTTAATTTCAATGTATAAGATTCGCGTGAACATAAGACAATATTATTGTTGATAAATTTTTGTCCCATATAGGGATCGATCCCACAACACTCGAAATGGTGAGGCGAGCACTTAAAATATTTCACCATAGGTGTCGTAAATAATAATCAGTCAGAATAACTATCATAGTTAGTTGGACGTGTGTAATCCGCACGTAGCCCCACAATTAGGCCGTTGTGCGTAAGTGAGCGACGCGAAAGAGAATAACTATCATAATAGAAAATGATTTCTAAAAATAAACAGATAGATTCATCCAATCATATTTTTCTTTGCGCTTGATATAAAACTGCGATAATGGAATAATAGAATGTCGTCATCGTCACAATTGTGCGCATCATTTCGCAATGTTACCATTGTTTACGCACAGCGCAAATCTAGAATGCAGCGTAATTGTACACTGCGCGTGTGACATCCATTCATAAACGTGTACAATACAACGTTTTAAGTATAATGTATAATATAACGAAAGGTTATACAATAAAAATAAATCATACATATACAGGGTGTGCGGTAATTAATGGATAACCTTGAAATGTCTTATAGTAGAACTGAAGGCCGTTCAGAAAAAAAAAAAAAAAATATATATTAAAAAGTGCAAGCTTTATTAGCATAGCATACTTTTAACTGTATATCTATTAGCATAATTAGTGTTTAATAATAAAACAACAAAAAACCGATGGATTTCATTCATTTATGGTCGTAGTATACAAGAAAGTTACACATGGTAATTTAAAAAAAAACACATATCTCAGGTAGTAGTTAGGATAGTTTTTTTATCTTTTTTTTCTCTGAACGGCCATCACTTCCACTATAAGACATTTCCAGGTTATCCATTAATTACCGGACAACCTGTACAAACGATGTCCGGGTTCTCGCCATATTTATTAAAATATAATAGTGGTTTAAATATGAAGTTGCCGGTTTGTAAGAAAGTAGAAAAACGGTAACATTGTGGTTTTCATAAAAAAGAAAATATGTTCTCGAAGATATGTAAAGTCTACCAACTTGCACTGGGCCAGCGTGGTGGACTATAGCCTACCCAGCGGTGGGACTGTTTAATACAGTGCTGATCTTATTATATACAGACATGGACCAGTTACACTTATGTTTTATGTAATCTCTACATTTCTGAGTTCAATTTTGCAACATTTTACTTAAGTTAAAATAATTTTTAAATTTACGTTGAATCATCATTTTTAATCGTCAAATAAATAATGTATATATTTTTTATTTTGCAATTTAAAATAATTCAACGTAAAATAATTAAATTATTTACCCACCTATATCGGCTCCCAAGTTACAGGCTTGTCTAGTTTATGGTTAATATAACAGTTGCATTACCTTTGGAAATAAACAAACTATGAATACTTATAAAAAAATTACTATATGTTCTGTTCTTGTATGTTGTTAAGATTACAGTATACCTTTTAATACAGCATCCTAGTTGTCAGGCTTTTCTCGCTGTTTCCGTTGAGATCTGTCACGAGCTACTCTCCTCCAATCAGGGCTATAAGTAACATATTTAAACAACGAAGGAGGATGAGTTACGATCCTCCTTTGAAGGAGGATGAGTTACGATCCTCCTTTGTTATTTTCGTTTATATTTACTATTTCTAAGATACTAGTATGTTATATGTTTATGACTAAACTAACTGCTTATTCTGAAAATGTTTTTTTGAATACACAAACCATTAAACTTGTTATATTTTGTAATTGATAAATATAACAAAACCAACTTGTATGCAGCGATTCTTTAACGCACGACATCAAGCGTTACCGAGCAAAAACAGCAAGGTGTACCATATAACGAAAGTGTAGTGTTATTCTTATATACACTTCTAATAACATAAATTGAACTTCTTCTCCCTAGCCTTTATTATTCCCAAGTCACTTGGAGTCGGCTTTTCTGGTCTAACCGGATTTGACTGAATATCAGTTTTTACACGGAGCGGCTGCCACCTGACCTCCGCAACCCGAAGGCTAATGATACCCTAAGACTACACCAGTGTCAGGATATTATAGGGCACTGACTTCCCAATAACGACTGCCATAGATATTCATGGCAGCCGGGACCGACAGCTTAACGTGCTCTCTCATATGGGTTATTAAATAATTAATATAAATCAGTAAAATTACTTTTCATAATTAAATATACCTCCTATATGTTGCTAACATTTGTAAGAATTTTTATAGAAGTTTCGATAATTTTGTAGGTATAGTTTTGAAAGATATCGAAATCAATCGAAATCTCGCAAATGTGTATCGATTTATATTGCTGACTGTACCATTAAGTACACATTGCATACATTTGCGTATGTCATCCGAGTCGTGTACAGGAGCAACTCTTTCCTTTTTTCTCATATAAATGTCAACCATTTTGTTTTTCTTATTGTTGTACGTCGACATTGGCGGATAAACCCATTCATCAAGATCGTCGAGATTTAATAGGTACTTATATAATAATAATAATAATAGTTTATTGACTCAAGAAGGTACATACAAAACAAAAACACATGAGTTATATCAAACTTAACATGTACAATAATTTAGTTGACCACTGGTACCCAAAGTAAGATTTAACTTGTGGTATGGGTACCAGGCGGGCACGCCACGATCGTGGCGGTAAGTCCCGTGTTTGAGGAGTGGCTGGAGAGGCGGCATGGCGCCCTCACTTTCCGGCTGACACAGGTACTGACTGGCCACGGTTGTTTTGGCCAGTTCCTGTGTCGTATACGCCGGCAAGAGACGCCCGGTTGTCACCACTGCGGCGACTGCCGCGACGTTGTAGAGGACACGGCGCTGCACACTTTGGCGGTTTGCCCCGCCTGGGCATCGCAGCGCCGTGAGCTGATCGCGGCAGTCGGATCGATTGCCCTCTCGCTCCCGGCCGTAGTTCAGTCTATGGTCCGGAGTGAGAGGTCGTGGAACGCCGTCGCCTCCTTTTGCGAGGAAGTAATCTCCATCAAGGAGGCGGCGGAGCGGGAGAGGGAGCGTTTGAACCCTCTCCCCAACCGCAGAGCCGGGCGCCGGAGGGCGCGCGATGACCTCCAGCCACCCTGAGGTTTGACCTGGGGGTGGCGGGCTTTGTGGGCCTGCCCGCCATCCGTTCAGCACCAGGTCCGAGAGGCGGCGTGCGTGTTCCCACGCGCGCCTCTGTGTCGTAGGGAATTTTTGAGCGTGAGTCCTTTGGGTAGGTCTCTTCGGGTAGTGGCCTGCCGTTTCACACGGCGGGCCGTAACCTTGGCGGGGTCGCGACCGCATGCGAAAGTGATTTGCGCGGCCCCGTCGATAGTGGTTTTGTCGAGGAACACCGTGGTAGGTTTAGTCGGTATTCCGGGAGGTACTTTACAATTATTCCATCTTTCTTTTACCCCGGCGAGTCCGACATAATACCTCCGCCCGCCCCCGCGGAGGGATATGCGTCATAGCATTCCCCCACGTAAAAAAAAAAAAAAAAATGGGTACCAGGGCTCTCGTAATTAATTGCAACAAGTAGTTCATGTGAAAGTGTAGTGTATCATCGTAGGTGCATATGCATGTGCTGAATTGCTTCGTAAAAATATTACATACATATATATATATATATCTCGTATATATACATATTTTGCAAATCTGTTTGTATGTGAGTGTGTGTGTATGTGTATGCGTGTGTCTGTTTGTGTGTGTGTGTGTGTGTGTGTGTGTGTGTGTAAGAGAGAGGGGGATGCATTGTATGTAATTTTATATTCATTTCATGCTAGCATAGTACAATAAGATACTAGCAACCCGGGGTGGGTTGCTAGTACTTCGATACTGCTGGCTTCGCACGACTAGTACAAAACCTAACCTAAATAAATTATACACCTAAACCTTCCCCACGAATCACTCTTTCTATTGGTGAAAACCACATGAAAAGCCGTTCAGTAGTTTTTGAGTTTATCGCGAACAGATAGACAGACGCGGCGGGGGTCTTTGTTTTATAATATGTACGGCTAGTTTTTTGTCTGCGGCTTTGCTTGCGTTAGAGTACATTTTGTACAAGGGTGATGATTTTGGCAGTCTATGTATGTATATTTGTATGTTACACTGTAGCTCCTGAACTACCGCACCGATTTTAATTAATGAGGTGTCAATAGATTTGTAATAATAGACCAGGTGACATAGGCTATATAAATTTTATTTGACAGAATTTAATTTACGTAGTTGGGTTATGGTTTTTAAACTTTATTCTGGATATAAGTTACCCTTATATTCCTTTCTGTACTCTTGACAACGTGTATGCAAGATTTTATGATGATCGGTTGAGTCGTTTAGGCGTGAAAACGTAAAAATAAACTCACATTCACATAAATAATTTTTGTTAGGATAGATATACACAAACAGCGCAGTGGTTTAAATGATTACCTCGTCAAGCCAGTGCGGCGAGTATAGTAAGTTCGATATCCACATAAAATAAAACTTATGAATAAATATTTCTGGCTATTTCGTTTCGATAAATAGCACATATCCTTATATTTATTTTTTATTATCTGTCTTTAGGCGGATTGAGAAATTCTAACGATATGATAATTACATAATCAAATAAAATCAAACTACTACATATACGGATTTTATCGCGTTGTTTATTTAACACTGTACCTACCTATTACATAATTTTGAAAACTGTTACACAACTACTAATATTGAATTTTACTAATTTATAAGCTAATAAAATTATTATATCTATTTATATTTACATTTAAGTTTACACTTTAGTTTTTACAGTTTTCTAAATGATGTAATAGGTACAGTGTTAAATAAACAACGCGATAAAATCCGTATATAGTAGTTTAATTTCAATAAATAAAATCAATTTACTTGTGTCATACAAGTTACATGCAGTTGTTACAATCAATATTTGATCTTCTTCTTCTTAGTATTTCGGTGGCAAGCATTGCTCATTACTATATATAATAATAATTGTTTATGAAGTTTACACTATATAGCTGCGACTCAAAACGCAGCCACCTTGACTGCTTCCTCTGAAGTAATCATCAAGTCCTCATGCGTGCAGCTGTTGGGACACTCAGGGCACAATATAAGATGCGATTTCGTTTGGGTTGCATCGCACAATCAGCTCAGATTGGGATCGTCTACGAATCTTCACCTGAACATTGTTTCCTTGCAGTGGCCGATCTGAGTTTGAAGTGTGATAAATATTTGATTCTCTCTAGACTACCATTTCTGGTGTGCAAATGTTAACCCACTCAAAAGTGTTTCAAACTAAACCTTTAAGTTTAAACTCAACTGAAACACCCGGTAACCCATCCGTCAACAGACCTTATTGACGTTGCTTAACCTCGTCAATTGTCTCTGATCACCGAAGCTCGCTAATTGTTTAAAACAATGGCGTAATCAATTAAGTAACATTTTGTTATTCAAATGACTAATTAGTAATTATAGACAATCACGAATTTTCTCTTGCAGATGTAAATGTTTTTTAACATGGTGTCTTAGTCACGAATCACGATCTGACTTAAAGATTGCTTGGTGTATGCATAAACAATGATAACCCTAAGACTGACTTAGGCTTTGTTTCTATATGGCAAATCGTTTGTGGCGAATCGTTTGCTTAAAGATAATTTCTATTGTAACTATAGAAAGAAAGAGAGACAGAAAGAAAGAAAAGTAATTTATTAGACACACCAATAAAAACACAACATATTAATATCGTAACTGTTTACTATTTCTAATAATTACTATAACTAAAACTAAAATAAGAGTACCAATTAACAAGAAAACAAAAAAAAAATGCAATTTGTCCAAAAGGTTCCAGCTTTGCTACGGATGACCGCAGCGCTGTTTTCCAGCCGAAATCCGAGGGCTAGTCGTGGACGATTATTCGGCATACAGTTTATAAACATACTTAATAGTTAGAGTAAATTTAATATAATGTACAATAGACAGGCAATTACATATATGTGTAGAACTGGAGATCATATTAAAAACATGGATAAAATATAAAGAAACGATAGCTCAGTGGGGAGACCAACAGACTGCAATGCAGAGGGTCTCGGGTTCGAAACCACGTCGCGCACCTCTGACTTTCGGAAGTTACATGACTTTTTGAAATTATGTGCGTATTGATTGACAATTATCGCCCGCTCCGTGCCTCGGAGAGCACGTTAAGCCGTCGGTCCCGGCTGCCATGAACATCTATGGCAGTCGTTATTGGAAAGTCAGTGCCCTATAATATCCTGACATTGGTCTAGCCTTAAGGTATCGTTAGCCTTCGAGTTGCGGAGGTCAGGTGGCAGCCGCTCCGTGTAAAAACTGATATCCAGTCAAATCCGGTTAGACTAGAAAAGCCGAACCAAGTGACTTGGGAATAATAAAGGCTTGGGAGAAGAGGGAGAAGATATCCAGAAACGCAATATAAACAAGTAAGTGCTGGATTTTTGTTTAGAGAAATATAATTATCTGTTAAATTTTTGTTTTAAAACCAGTATTGCACTAGAAATAATTCCTATGAACCAGGCCTTTGCAAACATTGAAACAACGGATATAAGTATCACCCAGACCCGAAACAACTAATTCTACCACATACACACAACAACATCTAGCCCAAACTAAGCAGAGCTTGTACTATGGGTACTAGACAATGGATAAACATACATATATCCTTTTTTTAGTAAATACATACATACCTATTATACATAGAGACACCCAGAACAAGACAAACATCCATGTTCATGCACACAAATGTTTGACTTGTGCGGTAATCGAACCCGCGACCTCAGGCGTGACAGTCGGTTACACTAACCACTACGCCATCGAGGCCGACATACTTTTTGTGGATCACATAATTTTTTGCTTGACACACTGACAGTGACAAGGCGACTATATAACCCCTTTTTTTAGGTAAGGGAATGCTTTGACGCGTGCCTCTCCGCGGGGTGACGGAGAGTATATGTCAGGCTCACCGGGGAAAAGGTACCCCGGTAATACCGACTAAACCTACCACGGTGTCTCTCGACATAACCATAGACGGCAAGGCCGCGCGAATCGCTTTCACATGTAATCGCGACCCCGCCGTGGTTTCGACCCTCCGTGTGAAACGGCAGGCCAGTGAGGAGGCCGGCAGCCAAAAACTGTTTTGTTTGGGGTACAGGTGTGGTTTTGATGTTGTTTTAAAGCTTATTAGATACAGATTAACGTCAATTAATAAAAACTAGGGGCAATGGGTACGTTTTCTTGAGCTTTTTAACAATGTTTAAAAAACATTGTACGAAACTCAGTTTTGGTCTAAAATGTTTATATTTATGCCTTATTTTTATGCCACCGGTATTTTTTTGGATGTGAATAGTATACCGTCGTTATTGTCTACACATTGCGTATTATTACTGTTTTTGTTTCAACACGATTACCCACCTGGTTCAAAAGTTACAAGGTTTTCTTGGTACAAGGTCCATAACTACTAAAGAAAAAATATAAATAGGTATAAATCGAAGAATATTTTTTATTATTATTTTTTATATTTATTAAATTTGCGACCCCCAAGTCCCCCTTAAGCTCAAGGGAAAAATCTATAAAACCATAATAAGGCCTGCCGTCATGTATGGATCGTCATGTTGGGCTACAAGAGTGATGGATGAGAGACGTTTACATGTAGCAGAGATGCGAATGTTAAGATGGATGTGTGGTGTGACCAGGATGGATGAAGTAAGGAATGAGTATATTAGAGGAAGTTTGAAAGTGGCACCTGTGACGGAAAAATTGAGGAGTGAACGTTTGTCATGGTATGGACACGTGATGAGAAGAGATGAAAGAAATGTTGTTAGGAGAGCTCTGAGTATGGAGGTGCAAGGATTATCTAGTAGAGGAAGACCCAAGAAAAGATGGATGGACTGCATAAAAGATGATATGGCCAGGAAGAGTGTGAGTGCTGAGATGACGAGCGATTGAGATTTATGGAAGAGAGAGACATGTTGCGCCGACCTCAAATAGTTTGGGATGAGGAGGATGATTCCTAGCGATAAAATGATGTCTAGTTTCACTCATTTTCATATGTGTACTTTATGAAAACTCACACTATATATAAGATTAGGAGGGATTCGAACCCAAGATCTCTCGATCACAATCCCTTTTACCCGACACCTTTATATATACAATTAAGTTCGCTATACTGCCTTCTGTATTCACAACTTGAATACTAAATTATAGTACTTACATAGTCTTGCGTATTATTTATTGAACAGCATTTAATAATTAGTTCCTCTGTTGATTAAATATTCATAATCGATCCGGTCACGACTGCAGGGCCTATGATCTTGAACACTGATTAGATAACATCTGAACAAATCCTTGGTCTATTAGACCAACTTCAATGAAACTGCTGATCCTTGACGCCTAAAGACAATTCGCTCGGTCTGCTAGTCCCAGGCTGGTACTTACTACACCGTGGTAGGTTTAGTCGGTAGGACATGGGACGTACCATCTTTCCTCCGGGTTCCGGGTAGAGTTGCCAATCATACTGTTAAAAACAGTATTATACTTTTTCCGCTCGTTAATACTTTTAACTGTTCTATCCATGTTCTATCTAAAAAAGTATACAAATATTTTTTTCATGACCGCTGTTATTCGGAGCTAAAAAGAAGCTCCAAAATAAATATTGGCTGCACGTAATGTCCATAATATTGTCTTATGTTTATGCGAAAGTTATACATTGAAATTATTAAATACGTTTAGTGTCCCCGTGAACATGGCTGCTGTAAAGCAACCGAAACGTCGGGGCAAAGTGTAAACTTAAATATAAATAGTTATAATAAATAATATATAAATTAAAAAACATAGTACAGTTCAATAATAGTAGTGTTAGAGTTTTCAAAATTATGTAATAAAAGTGTTTTAAAGTAAAATAACGCTACAAAATCCGTATAAAGTGTTTTTCATTCCAATGCACGGATGTCGTAAAGGTTTATTTAAGTGGTCGCCGCGCTTCGCCATTACGCCGAGTGTTGTGGGTTCGAATCCCACAAGAGACAAACATTTGTGTGATCCCCAAATGATTGAATATTTGTAAAGTACCCCGCGACATAGAAATAATTACTAGTGCAGGCGTTGACTTTTGACAATGACACTTGACAAAAAAGAAAAGAAATGTTACAAAAACTTCAAACAATAAATCACTGTTTACTTTTCTAAAATTCTGTTGATTTTGTTTTTCGAAACAAAGACGGCTGTGTGGCAGGACTTCTATCTGGGACCCAAAAACCGTGTCTTGCCTCCGTATTTCGCATCAAGGGGATGCTATGCATCATCTGACGACATATAACAGATGTACCATTACATCCTAAAAATCCCAAAGTGGTCAAGGTGGACCCCAAGAGGTCCACGGGAGACTCGATGGGAGTCTACGTTGGCGTGAGAAAAATGGGGCTTCACAATTCGTAACCGGGGGTCCACGAAAATGTATTTGCTTTCGATAGTGAAGACCTAAAATGTTACCTTGACTTCACCAATCAATGAGAATTTATAAAAAAAAATGGTCAGCCCGTAGACAGTTCATCAATTTTTTTAATTTTAGCCTAATTTAACTTTATGGTCCGAATATACCGATTTTACTTAGATGATTAAATTTCTAGCTGCAGGGAACCAGCTAAATTTTGAAAGTGGTCTATGAGAAAAATGTCTGGGAACCTCTGCATTACATTTTCAAATGTACGCATCATCCTAACTAATATATTAAATGCGAATGTGAGTTTGCTTGTTTGTTTCGCTTTTACGCCTTAACTACTCGACAGATAATCATGAAATTTCGCATACACATTGTCAGCGGTACAGAAAAGGACATAGCGTATCTTTTATCCAGAATAAGTACTGTTTCTATGCGAGCGGAGGCGCGAGCAAACATTGCCATTTATATTTATTTTAATCATTTTCCATGCTAAGTTAGAATGTAAATTATAAACAAGGCAAAAGACAAACTATGAAGCAAGACTTTAACCTGCAATCTCGACAAACCATGTCGTCGCTTTATCAACGAAACTATTCACGTTCATTCAGGGATACTATAGGCGTAAGTCTTCTTTAAGACAGCTCCCACTTTAGTCATAACTGTCATAAGTTTTGTGCCGCGGAAGACTTTGCAAACATTCAAGCAATGAACACAGAAGACACCCATATTCGGAATAGGTAACTTCATCTCATATGATTTTTATCCCGTGTGGGTTGTGTTGAGTAGGACTTACATGGAGTCATGATATTTTTCATGTAGTATCTACTTAAAATTTTATGTCGCTTTCGTCGCGTATGACATGACCGTAGAGTGACTGAGAGAGAACTTTTAGTTGCTTTGCACAAACTTGTAACATTCGAGTTGTTAGACTAAAATATTATCAATTGTTCTATGTCAATAGCTTCTTATTTTTTGCGGTTAGTATTACGTCAATCACACTTTGTAAGATACATATAAACACAGCAACACTAGATGCCACAATTATTCGTATCTTCAAATGTACCGCTGTGCTTCAACACGCCTCGCCTCATTTGAAGTGGGACATTGTACTAGCTCAGTACAAATCTTCGGTCTTCCAATAACCTCCTCTTACTTTGTCCCTCTCATACTTCTGGTTTCCTTCATTCTTCTTTCTTCGTTCAGTCTATTATACTATGGAATGCGCTCGCTCATGAAGTCAGGATGTCCACAAACCGTTACACTTTCAAGCTAAAAGTACGTGTTCTCCTCCTCGACAGTTTATCAGATTCTTCTCATCATTAATATAATACGTATGCATGTATATATGTATGCATGTATCTACATATATAAATACATATAAAATAAATAAATAAAATATATAGTGGGAAACCGTTGGACTGCCACGCAGAGTTTTCAAGTTCGAACCCAAGGCGCGCATCTCTGACTTTTCGAAGTTATATGCGTATTAAATAGTTAATTATCGCTCGCTTTGAACGGAAAAGGTGAAACGGTGAAGGAAAACATCGTGAGGAAACCTGCATGTCTGAGAGTTCGCCATAATGTTCTCGAAGATATGTGAAGTCTACCAACCCGCACTAGGCCAGCGTGGTGGACTACGGCCTAACCCTTCTCAAGTTCTCACACTGAGAAGAGGTCCGTGTCCGGCAGTGAGACAGTTTAATACAGGGCTGATATTATTATATTATTTATATATGTAATATGAGTATAGTATATATTTTATTTATATTATATAATATGTTTATTGGTATTTATATATTATGTACAAGTATGTTCAATGCTACTGTATGCACCTACTCCATTTTATCTCTGCATCACCCTACGGTTGACTGGTAGAGAATGTCCTTGGCATTAAGTCCGCCGATGTATTGTTTTATGCATAAAGTTTAAATAAATAAAAGAGGCAACTCTTACAAACTTATATCTAATTCATGTCCTACTCAACAGTACATGTGGGATTTGAAGAGGCGAGGCAACAAAAAACACTATCCACCCGTAGTCAAATTTATGTCTTTGTCAAATTGTGAATTTAGCTAAAGTCTACAGCTAGTTTACAATATAATACAATACAATATATACATATACATATATAGGGGTCAATATCTTACAGTAAATAATACAACTGCGCAGCTGGTGGTTATAATAGTACATTACATGCGGAAATACTTTCCGCATTTTCAAGGCCTTTCAAAAGGAGCAAAGCACACCTATTGTTATGAACCTAGGTATTTCCAAGGGGCAAATATATATATGTATATACATACTTCATTTTGCCTGCGGTTTCGCTCGCGTATATGCAGTTTAGGTTAGATTAGTAACGTCGCTGAGGTAGTTTCAGGTCAAAGGGACCCACTCACCATACAAAGCAGCAAGGTGGCACACCGTGGTGGTTTTAGTCGGTAGGCCTGAAGTCTCGGGAGAGCCCGACATAACCCTCTTGTCTGTCGAGTAGGTACTCACCACAAAAAATACTAACAGTATTTTTTTCTGGATGACAGGTACCCTTTGTCCTTTTCTTTGCTCCTGACAACATATATGCGAAATTTCAGGATGACCGGACGAGTAGTTAGGCGTGAAAGCGTAACAAACGAACTCACAATCACATCATAATATTAGTTAGAGTTTACAATTGTGTGTAAGTTACACTTAGATTTTAATCAGTACGAATAATTTGCAACTGTATTATATTCAGAACAATAGTTTTAAAAACCTACCGCCCAAGACTTCGTTTGAGAAATACCTAAAGCTACCAAAATTAAGAAAATATTTATAGCCTTGTCGTATTTTTATACTAAATATTCGATTCAAAAATTAATTTCGATTTAAAAGTTAGGATTTAAACCATTAGTTCCCAAAGTGGTCAGATGGACCCCCAGGGAGACTCGAAAGGGGTCTACGTCAGCATGACAAACAAAATGGGGGTTCACAATTCCTAAGCGGGGGTCCACGAAAATTTATTTTGCTTTCGATAGTGAAGAACTAAATGTTGGCTTGACTTCACCTATCATGGTAGACAGATAGACTGTTACTTGTTTAAACGTTGGTCTACGGATATTTTGAGGCATACAACACGCAGAAGACCCGAGAATTTCTAAAAAAAAAGTCGGCCCGTAGAGACTTGATCAATTTTTTTAATTTTAACCCAATATAACTTTTTGGTCCGAATATACCGATTTTACTTGGTGGATTAAATTTCTAGCTGCAGGGGGAGGGGGTCCACCGGAACCAGGTAAATTTTGAAAGTGGTCTATGACAAAAAAAGTCTGGGAACCTCTGATTTAAATTATTAAAATTTATAATGTTCATTACGTTTCGGTTGCTTTTCACCCGCCATTGTCACGGGAAGTCATGGATGTTTACGGGTTACTTATAATGTTAAATTATTAGCCCTGTGTATTAACTGTCCCAGTGCTGGGCACGGGCCTCTTTTCATTGTGAGAAGGGTTAGGCCATAGTCCACCACGCTGACCCAGTGCGGGTTGGCAGACCTCACAAATCTTCTAGCACATTACGGGTATGCAGGTATCCTCACGATGTTTTTCTTTACTGTGATCTTATAATGTACACACTGCGACACATCAACTTAGACTGTTTGGACTTTGAACTATTAGAAGTTGAACGCTGCGAATTATGCGAGAGAGTGCGTTATATTTTTGTTACGCTCTGTCCTTACTATTACATCGAATCCACTATGCGCTGTCCCTTTTCGATAATTCTCTATTTTGTATGTAGCGTAGTTATGCGTATATAGGGTGTCTAATTTGATTTGCAGCCGTGTGTACGTTGCAATATACAGCTTTAATAAAAAATAAACATGTTATAACCATTTTATTTTGCGACTGGTCGCAGCTTTCATTTATTTAAAAAATCGGTTGTGAGTAATGTTTCAGATACCTAATACACTTACAAATAATTGTATATGCCACCAACAGCAATAAAAATAAACATAGTGTGAAGACCATTACTCCTCGAGAATTAAAAAAAACTATAGAATATTTTGACAGTTGTTTACGCTTCAAAAATTTCCACGGAAAACAATCTTAGGTTTGAAGCTCGGGTTGGACTTAAATATTTAGTTGAAATTTCTGCCACGAAATTCCCAAGATTGTCACTGTTCTTCGCAATAGCCAACATTTCTGTTTAATATTTCGAATACATACCTATTCAAAACTTATTACCAAAATTATTTATTTTGTTTCACAATAAATTTCCTGGAAGTTAATTTGTGTATGTGTATGGACGTACGTTAGGACTTTATTAATAACTGACAAAATATTTTATTTATTTATTTAAAACTCTATGCACAAATAGTACATCGGCAGACTTAATGCCACAAGCATTATCTACAGTCAACCACTGGGTGATGCAGAGATAAAAAGCAGTAGGTGCATACATTAGGATGAAATATACATTTACATAAACTAAACATATATTAAAGAATACCATAATAGTAACGACATATTACATAATATACCTATACCAAATATATATATATAGATAGATGCATACATACGTATTATATTATAGTTGAGATGAATCTGATAAACTGTCAAGGAGGAGAGCACGTACTTTCACCTTGAAAGTGTAACGGTTTGTGAACATCCTGACTTCAAGAGGGAGCGCATATAATATTAAGCAGAGGAATAAATATGATTTATACAAACGTAAACAATACACTATCGAGTGTGCTTGACCCCATATAGGGTCACCGGGATTTGACGTGTACAAGTCCGTAGACGCGATCGGCGTTAGCGGTATTTGACAGGTTAATACCTTACAGAATATACAATGTAATGATACGTGATATTTTTCTTTTCATTTATTAGTTTTATTATTGTATATGACGTCAAGTTTAATTAAAACTAGTTAACGAATTTTATCAAAGTTTTCTAAATATAATACTAAAAGTAGTGTAATACTTTCAAAATTTTGTAATACAGTGCTAAATAAACAACGCGATAAAATCCGTATATAGTAGTTTAATTTCAATGAATATAATACTACTTTTACCTATATTATTTAAACTTTAAACTAATTTTCAGTCCTATATTTTGTGCCATTTCATTTTGTTTTACTTATAAGTAGTTAGGTTTGTTAATATTAATTAAGTTGTAAATTATGATTGTTGCTTTTGTACATGTAAATAATAGAAAATAAATATTCAACTTTAAACTATTAAACCAATTTAATCCTTTTAATAGTAATAGTATATAGTAGAATAATTTCAATGTATAACATTCGCGTAAACACATAACAATAACAAGTCTTAATTGTTTTTTTTTGTTTAGTTACAGATTCAGTATCCTGTATGAAGTTACGCAGCGATGAAGCCTTTTATAAAGCAGGTAAATAATTTTACTATTATTGATTACCTCTGTGACCCGGCGGTAGCGAATGCCATTACTGTCTATGAGATTTTAAGTTAGATTCCCCGGTGAGACAGTGTTTTTTGGTTTTCTATCATGAAATGTTAAGTAGCTGCATGAATTCTGGATACGTGTCAGGTAAACGGCAATTGGCTTGCCCTCTACATCGTGTATCCTGGATGTAATATACCTCTTTCGCCTTTGGGGATATAGGCATAATATGACTATGTATATCTACTACTATAGTAATTCCGACTTTATAATGAGACAGTTTATCTGGCAGATGCCATTTTGTATCTCTAGTTAGCATTATACTAAAGCTAATAACACATCCTCATAGATCAAAATAAGTAGATTTCATGTATAGCAATAGTCTCCCACACCTGCCGAGGCTAATGGTCTCGGTAATTGTCCCATCTCGCTCTAAACTAAAACTCTCCAAGGGCCTCTGCATGTTGGAACCACGTCCCCTTGTAAGCCTCCCAAAGAGCCGGGTATTTTCCTAACCTATTAGAGAATCCTAGTGGAAAACCGTTGGACTGCCACGCAGAGGTCTCAATTTCGAACCCAATGCGCGCATCTCTGACTTTTCGAAGTTATATGCGTATTAAATAGTTAATTATCGATTGCTTTAACGGTGAAGGAAAACATCGTGAGAAAACCTGCATGTCTGAGAGTTCTCCATAATGTTCTCGAAGATATGTGAAGTCTAACAATCCGCAGTAGGCCAGCGTGGTGGACTATGGCCTAACCCTTCTCACACTGAGAAGAGGCCCAGCAGTGGGACAGTTTAATACAGGGCTGATATTATATTATTAGAGAAATACCAATGAAAGAGAAACAAATAATAATTGTTATTTATTTATTTTTCTCACACACAGGATAGGTTTACAAAAGATGAGTCCATCTATGAGTAATTATAAAAGTAAAGATGTGAGTTGAATCTGTATGAGAGACTGGTATGTATACTAGGGAGACCTGTGTTACAGATTACCAGCCTCTCTTGACATTAATATAATAAAGCTGAGTTTGCTTGTTTTTGTTTAAGTACAAAATCAGATTTGGATTTTTTTTTGCATTTGATAGCTCTTGAGTACAGGATGTCCCAGAAGACGACGTCAAGCCGGCATCAGGTAATAGGCTAAGTTATAATATCTATCAGTAAAATTAAAAAATATTAGTCTTTCTTTTTTAAATTATAGGCATTTTATAAGAATCAAAATGATCTACACTCTATGGCGGTCTTTTCACTCCTGTTACTACAGGAATTATTTTCTTTTTGTTATGTTATCTTTTATAACTGACTTCTGGGACATCCTGTATATGTTTTATATGTTATATAACCTATAACCTTATATGTTATAGGTTATATAACATCTCGCTATGAGCCAAGGGAGCGGAGAAGTAAACATAAGCGGGGGTGAAACCGCAGGAAATAGTTAAAGGTTTAAAGACTAGCTTTCCCTCGGTAACAGTAGTTTTCAGATAAAAGTACCCTATGTTCTTTATCCTCCTTTCTGTACCCTTGATAATGTGTATGCGTTATTTCAAGATGATCAGTCAAGTAGTTAACGCATGAAAGCGAAACAAACAAACTCACATTCGTATTTATAATATTAGTTGGGAAAGTAACGATCACATCAGTAATGTTAATGGTAGATTAGTACGAGTACATGTAGAACGTAACTAATACAGGATTTCTAAATGGAGGAAGCAGTAAGATGCAATTGTATGCACACTGCATCTTAAACACAAACCTTTCTCTATGCGAGAGTCTAAATTTTAATAAATGACACACGTAACATTTAAATCGGTATGTATGAATAAACTAAGGGCTATTTTTAAGTATTGCGATAGCCTAGTTCAAGACCGTTGGACTGCCAGGCCTCTGTCAGGCGTCTGCCGCGAGTTGGATCCTGACTTCGTAGTTATTTGCGCATTAAATATTTAATTATCGCTCGCTTTCACCTTGACGGAATTTATTGTGAGAAAACCTACATGCCCGAAAGTCCTCCAAAATGTTTTCAAATATACGTAAAGTTTTCCAACTCGCTCTAGGCTAGCATGGTATCTCATCTTATCTTGTGTGGGGGCCAGTCAGTACCGACCGGCGACACTTCGACCCAGTGGGATCTTTTGTGTCAACTTCCCCAATAACGACTGCCATAGATGTTCATGGCAGCCGGGACCGACGGCTTAACGTGCTCTCCGAGGCATGGAGCAGTCAATCAATACGCACTTAATTTCGAAAAGTCATATAACTTCCGAAAGTCAGAATTGCGCGACGTGGATTCGAACCCGAGACCCTCTGCATTGCAGTATGTTGGTCTCGCCACTGAGCTATCGCTGCTCGCATGGTATAGGTATGGCTAGCATGGTAAACTGTAGCCTACTCTTCTTACATAGAAAAGAGACTCGTGCTCAGCAGTGAGATAGCTTATATCAGACCTGATATCATTATTTTTAACATGATTTCTCATATATCACATCTAGGATAAGTATTATACCCACATTAATAGCGCAAGTTTCAGATCTCGTAATAGGTGGCAAGTTTATTATTATCGATAATACCGATTACCGCTTTTTTCATATGACGGGAAATGCGCATTGCCCTAACCCTTGGGTGGCAAGGCAGTTACATATGTCGAGCTCTCCCGTATGGAACCGGGTATACTAAGTAAAACCACCACGGTGACCGGCCGACTTGCGCTTTGAAATAAAATAATAATAATACTAATGTCCAAGTTAATAAATAAATATATATCCGTATTTCTCTGACTACATACTAACTCCAATGACCACATCGCGCTGGATCCTCACGAAGATGAGGAGCTTGGACCTTAAAACAGTTTTATTACGAGAATAGGGTAGTTGCCTCACTTTTTTATTAATAACAAATAGTCTTTGAAGTCTTCTTAAGAATAAAAAGGTTCAAGCGTTTCAAATCAAATAGCAGGAGCAATTTTCAGTTGACAGAAAAAGGATGCAGAATACAATCTTTGAGGTAACCGTTATTTAACCGCAGCTGTGCGACGAAGATAGCGAGATACCCTCAAGTTACGACCCCACTTTTACTTAAGTACATCCAAATTCAAAATATTAATTACTCCCTTATTTTGATACTGTTTCCTAAAAAAGATTACATTTGATTACTATTTGCTGGTGTGGGTGAAATATTTAATAATAATAATAGGTAGATACTTATACAAAATCAAGCATTAGCAACTACCCTATTATTCCTCAGAATGCTATAGATTACACAGTTCTTTATACAAAATGGCAATCTCATAGGAATAAAGAATCTCAAAGATCCGACACTTTTATTCCAGTTATCGCGCTGCTTTGCATAATTACAGTCATGAGAGATAGAGCGCAGGGGAATATTCTTAAAACAGGCAAATCCCATTTAGTTAATACACGACCGTGTGACTTCTCAAAGGCTAAATAGTAGGACATTATTGCTTCTTAATATCTTTGTTGGACCGACTATACTTATCTAATAATAATAATAATAATGTCCTCCAGACCGATTTTCGGTCACGGCGGCCAATCTTAACGGAGACTGGCCATCTGCGCAGGAGATATTATAGTGCACAAGTATGTGCGCAAACACAATTGCACTCTCTGTTCCCTTACCCTCATGATCCGATGGGACGGATAATCCGACACGACCGGAGAGAGATCAGGCGCAGGACCAACGGCTTTACGTGCTTTCCGAGGCACGGGGGTGTCTAAAACCGCGCCAACTTCCTAACTCCGGGCTCGTATTGAGATTTCTTAACAGAAAAACCCAATACCTTTATGTTGGCCCGACCCGGGATTCGAACCCGAGACCTCGTGCACGGCAGTCGCATTCACTATCGCTGCGCCACAGAGGCAGTTACTTATCTATACTAATATTATAAAGAGGCAAGATTTACCTATATGTTTACGTTTTGCCCGCGACTTCCCTTGCGTTAATAAATTTCTAACTTTCGAGAACAGTACCTTTTTCCTGGAAAGGGCATAGGGTTTTCCGCATGTTTTTCATGTCCTTTTCTGTATCCCTGACAATGTATGTATATGCAATATTTCACCGTTAGCGGTAGAGAATTTAAGACGTACCTACAAACGTAAAAAACACACAAACTCACATTCGCATTTATAATATCAGTTAGCACTTGTAATCGATAAACTATGAAACTAGAAGACCGATTTTATTCATTCTTTGACCATTAGAAAGCTACTTTATCCACAAGTAACATAACCTATATAACATCAGGCTTCGAGCTACAGGAGTGGAGCAGTCATCATAAACGTGGGTGAAACTGCGAGGAATACCTAGTATTTTATAGAATAAGGCTAGTGTAATAAGCATGTAAGCATAGCAAATAGGTTTCGATATTTTCTAGAAGTATTCAAATAAACTGGGCAATAATCCGAATGTAATTTTTATTTGTAACATTGTAAACGTAAGACAAATTTATATTATGTTTGTTGCCATCTTTAGCCTTGATGGTAAGCGGTTTCCATGGCCTATTATTATCGTTTGATATACTAGGGATATGACTCGCGAGTTGTTGACCTTAATGAATAGGATGTAAAGAAAGAAATCGGAGATAGGAAGAGCATGTGACCAGTGCCCAATCGAGGCAGATTTAAGGAGGGAGCGAGATCCAATTATGGCGTCCCCTTTGTTTGCTTCTTGTGCATTTTTCTTACTACCAAGATATGGGAAGCGTCGCCTGGGACTTGGTGCCTGGAGCGCCTGCCCTATGGCAGAGCCGGTGCTGCATATGTGCCTTCAGCACTCTTATTCACCGAGCGAAACTCAATAACAGTGCTAGGAAATGTGATAATGCCGTTTTTATTTGATAATTAATTGCCAAAGCTCTTCCACGCATTACAATTACTACATTGTACGGATTCCATCGTGGTCTTCCACAAATATTGCGCTCTTAGTGGAATATTATTCTCCAGTGGTTTATTCGTTGTTACGATAATTTAGGCATATAAAATTCGTTTTAGAAATTAGTTATGCTTGATATGTTGTTTACATCATGTCTTCAAATAAAAACTGGAGTTAAAAATAGCCTCGCTTAGTTCCATTTAAAGTCAAAAAAATGTTCCGCACGAATGATTTACATCCAGTCTTGTTAACCTATATCTGGTTAATGATTCGCTTTTTGTGACCATTTAATGCGTATTGATTATTAAAATTCTTACCAAAATCGATTTACTCGCAATGCGTGTTGCGATCGTGACTTTTTTTTACCTAGGCCTAAATTTTGTGTTATTAATAGATTTTATATACAAACATAGCAGCGATAGCCTAGTGGGAACGCCACGCAGAGGTCTTGAGTTCGATCCCAAGGCATCTCTGACTTTTCGAAGTTATGTGCGTATTAAAAACTGTTTTATTCTCTTACTTTAACGATAAAGGAAAATATCGTGAGGAAACATGCATGTCTGAGTAGGGTTACCATATCTCAGGATTTGTTAGATTTCAGGATTTTTGGACTCATCTCAGGATTGCAGCTGGATTTTGCAAATTTCATGAAATCTTAGGATTTTAGAATTTTCATTAAAATGCAGCTTACATTTTTAAGTTCTCTTTAATAAATTAATTTTAATTTAAGTATGTTCTGTGATAATGGGTGCGATGGAAACTAGATTAATATTGTTTTGAGAGAAAAATATCAAACTGTAAAAATATCTTAGGATTTTTCAATGGAAATCAGGTATTTACTCCGGACTTTTGATTTTTTCATCTGGTAACCCTATGTATGAGAGTTCTCCATAATGTTCGCGGAGATATATGAAGTCTGCCAACCCGCACTGGGCCAGCGTGGTGGTGGTTCTCACACTGAGAAAAGGCCCGTGCCCAGCAGTGGGACATTTTAATACAGGGCTGATATTATTATATACATACCTACTAGCTAAGCCCAGTAATGCTTCACTGTGCCTCAGTCTGATTGTTTAATTGCCTGTTCTCGCAGGAACTTTAGAAAAACACGACTATACAAAAGTCCTGCAAAGTTTCAAGTCAATCGCCTGTATGGAATTTTACAAAATTAAGGTGTCTAATACAATAGTGATTTTAACAAATTTTATATGAATTCAGTTTATTCTAGGTACCATGTTTAGGATTATATGTAGGTTTACTAAATAGGTAACCGAGTATTCAGAAACTACCTCTATGTATAAATCAGTTTCTGTATATTTGTGTCTGTATAACTCGAAAAGTAGTATGGAAAAACACCTAAAAAGTGTTTTAAATTGGTATTGTGTTACAAACCACAATTTTGTCAAATTATTCTAATAAAAGCGTGTCATATTTTTTGCACTAACATAGTCGCAGCGATTCATTTGAGCTTACGCCTAACGTCAAGTTCAGTATTGAACTAACAAATAAAAAAACGATTGTAAAGAGTAGGTACTTAATTTTAAAGCTAATTTACTGCCTCGGTGACTCGCCAGGAGCGCATACGACTGCGGTGCATGAGTCTCATGTTCCGTTTCCGGGTTGGGCAAAGTAATATGCGGTTTTTGTCAAGAAATTCCGAGTGATATATGACTGCACGGATGAAGTAGTGGTTTAAATGGTCACTGCCCCTGCGCCGAGTGTTGTGGGTTCGAATCCCACAGGAAATAAATCTATGTGTGATCCACAAATGGTTATACCGAGTCTGCGAGTTCCTTGTGTCTGTTGTTGAAATGTTTGTAAAGTCGCCCGCGACACAGGATTTATTACAAGTGCGGGAGTTCTCTTTTTAAAAGAAAATAAGAACCAGGTGAACGGCAAAGCCCGCTATGCTCCTCCTTGACCTGTATCCTTGGGCTATAGATGTTATTAATGCAGGTATTTATTGGTAAATAAACAACAAGTAGACATTAAACTTGTTAGTTAGACTTGACAAAACAATAGCACAACTAATCTCACGGAAAAATCGTCACGCGCACAACAGCGCATTTTTCATTATTGCGCATTCTGTTTTCTGAAGACCTTAGACTTCATTTTCTTTTACGATGACTCAATTTAGACATTTTACTGATAGTTATTATAAAAATATTGAAATCCTTGCGTAAACCCTTGGTCAGCAAATAAGGACAGAAAGAATATCATCAATGAAATGATTGACTCCCCGGTTCATTCAGACATCACGCGGGGCAAAAATTTGTGAGACCCACAAATGGTTGTTCCGAGTTTGGGTGTTCTTTGTGTCTGTTTATTTTAATATTTGTGAAGTTCCCCGCGGCCCAGGAATTACCTAGTCCTAGTGTGGGAATAATCTTTTAAAAGAAAAGAAGTACCTAAATAATAAAACGGTTCCAATATCTAGTATTTCCAATTTAAAATCCACCACTTTTTACTGTCGTCTTTTATATGGAAGATTCATATTGACTGTGTTAAAAGTGAAACATCTGTTACATTCAATAGATTAAGTATATACTACCATAGTTACAACGCCATATATCTTAACGGGTGAATATAAGAAACGCGCTCAGGTTTATCTTGATTTTTCCTCAGCGCTCAGCGCTAACGACAGTTGCTAATGCCTATCTAATAAGCAAGGTTTAAGATGAGTTCGAGTATCTGTGGAGATATTTTTAGCCTGTGTTTTAGCTAAGCACTGTAGTCTTTCAGCATGCATTTCTAATCGTGCAGGCGCTGGAATCGACTGTCTGCTGGGTTGTTACCTAAGTGCTATGACTTATTCTTCTACAAAGTTTAATCCTTTGACCGCCACGTCAAAAAATTAAAAGCGTGCTCTCGGCGCCAAGCTACGATTTCATCCTTTAATTTGTCATGTAGTCGTGACCGTGGCGTGCTGGACACATTTTGCTTTGTCGTGTATACATGACTGTGGCGGTAAAAAGGTTAAAGTGACTTTACTCATGGCCTTGCCGAAGTCTGCAAGTGGCTATTACCACTTAGGTACTTATCTTCTTGGTCCAAGTAAGCTAAGTATTTTATAACAAACCTACCTATTACCGCGATCATGCACAGTATTTAGATACTATTTTTAGCGTAGTATTTAACTGTTCCTCAATTTTTTTCTTTGTTTCATCAAAAATACTAATTGCACACCAAAATATTAATATATATCTATTTTTGGGTGGGTTTAGGAAGGAACCTAACATAACCTAACCCTTCCGCGGCGGAATGCAGTGATTTGAGGCGTATAGGTGCTCGTTATGATATATTTTAGTAAGCATATGTTGCTGTGCAATTAGTATTTTTGATGGTCATTATATTTAATCCCCTATTTTTTAAGCTGTTACGGTCACGTGGCCGCGATCACAGACAGATTGACGTGGCAAAGTCAAACTGCCGTTAATGAGGTATACCTAAATATATTCCCAAACCCACTTTCATATTTAGTTTCCTCCATGTGTCCCCTAATACTCCATACTTCATAAAAGTTATAGAAATGCCGAGCTTGATCGTGTCAATACTCGTGTTTTATTATGTAAACCATGGGACGCGAAAGTACCTATATGTTTTCGCAGAGACTACCTTTTTGTTTAAATAAATAGGTTATGTTATCTTATCTTGTGTGGGGGCCAGTCAGTACAGACTGGCGACACTTCGACCCAGTGGGATATTTTGTGTCGACTTCCCCAATAACGACTGCCATAGATGTTCATGGCAGCCGGGACCGACGGCTTAACGTGATCTCCGAGGCACGGAAATAGGTTATGTTAGTAGGAGCATTTTTAAAAATAAAATATAGCTTATATACTCAGTGACAAAATAGCTTAGGTACTAATAGTCAAGAATTTTTTTGAATAGGTTGAATAGTTTTTGACTTAAATCCTTACAAACAAACAAACAAAACATCAAATCTTTCCTCTTTATAATCTATTTATGTATATAAAATCTCGTGTCACGGTGTTTGTGGTCGCACTCCTCCGAAAAGGCTCGACCGATTTTTATGTACACTGCCGGTCAAAAGTTTGAGACCACCTACATCAAATCACTACCTGATGTTAGATATGAGAATAGGTCGTAAAGTATATTTCATACCGCTAAGAAATAATTTATATGGCATAACAACGTTTGCCGAGTCAGCTAATATTAGTATAGAAAAAAGGAAGCCCCTGCGACAACCTGTCCTGTGCCTACTAAATGATACGTTTACATCACGTTCCAGGCTTTCGTGGTGAGCGGTGCAGCGTTGAACATAGCTGGTCACGGATGTGCACATGGGTTTCCAGCAGTACTGTTCGCTCAGCTGAGCAGGGACGGCGGCCCGGTCACGCTGACTGATCATGACACTTCTTGGATTGGTAAGCTTCTGCATTTACGTTTAATGTATCACCGCGAGGGTTAGGCAAAGTTATTCGATTGAAGACCAGCTAGAAATGTGACTAGGTATATAATAGTTAAGACTGTGCCGAGCGAAATGTGCCAAAACAGGCGGTCATAGTTAAGTTGATAAAATCAACACTTTATGTTTAATACAAATATAAAATATACATTTACCATAACAATGAATGTGTTTACAATTACTCCGTGAAAAAGTCTTAAAATAATTATTTTCTCTGGGCTCATCTCCTACACGTGAAAATTCTCAATGGGTGTAGGTAATAGAACTCTGTTTAGCGTATCTTGGATATTACAATTTTTTAATTCCTATTTGCGTTTTTGTTGGTCGATGGATAAAGAGTGCTTGTGCACAAGCCATGATAGCCCTCTTTTCATCTAATGCTAACCAATATTGTAGTTGCCACTTGCGAATGTGAGTTTGTTTGTCTGTTACGCTTACACGCGTTAACTAAAATTTCACATACACGTTGTCAAGGGAACAGAAAAGGACATAATTATGGGTCAACATGTTCTTATGTCCTGCTGCTGGACAAAGCCTCCCTTGCACTTCCAAATTACTCTGCTGGTAAATATACGTGCTAGTTCCTTTCAATGGCGTCCAGTTCATTAAAATTTAAGTACAAAAAATTAAGCACAAGATTTAAATGTAAACATACAACAACGTATTGGCACGTAGTAAGCGTCAAAAAGCACTTATTCCGCTATTAAAAGTTATGTGCGTACGTGAAGTGTTTCATTTACGTAGTTTATTATTATTTACTGAAATTGATTGATGTTTTAAATAAAAACATTTTCTTCTGATAGGAATATTTGGCTTTGTATAGATAGATCCTATATAAATTTTAGTCAACGCCTTTCTATAATTAGCATACTGTATAAAATAGAACAGAATAATCAACAGAAGTTCCTGTTTTATTTGAAGATACATATATTGTCGCACAACATATCTCCGAGGCAGCTACTGAGAATTCCCTAACGGAAAACCAAATAACACGCCCGATTCGACAATGCAATCCCTACTTTACAATCAACCGTAGGCGTAACAAATTTATGCAAAAATCTCCTCTTCGGTACTATAGATAAAAACAAATCCAATCAATTAAAATACTTATATAGAGAAGAAATAAGAACGACGACAGAAATAGGATGATGCCTTGCCTTAATGACGATTACCTTTGTTTTTTCAAGTTAATGCAAAGGATATTACCCGTGAACTTTCAAGGCCCCACATTGTCCAGTTTCTCATTTAAACCAGTTAGTGCGTGAATATACATTTCATACTAGATTTTACTTTGCAGACTATTGAGAGTACACGTTATAAATAGCTTTAAAATACCTACTTATGCGGTACGTCACTTAATATCTGGGATTTTCTGCAAACTAGTAACTCGGCCGGGAAAATAAAAACTCGCAACCTATGTGATATGTTCTTAAATGAATAGGTTCGAGGTTTTTTCTACTTGTCTTACATTGAGATTTATTTAAGTAGATCAAAGTCTAAATGGATACTTAGGTTTTATTTAATTTTAGTTTTTAGCGAAGTCGCAGAATATTTCACTTTGGCAGCCATGAACTCACTATATCATTTTTGTAGAGGAATGATAACGAAAGACTGTAAATTAACCAAAATTCACATAGCATTAAAAATGAACACAAGTATTTAAAAATAAAAAACAACACACAATGAGAAACAAAAAAGAAAATGGTAAAGAAAACTTCTCACGACATGATCAAAATAAGACACGAGTTCAGCAAATGTCAGACTCGTGAATAAAAATAGACGACTTTGGAGATAATAATATTCATATTCTATTAATTGTGTGTATGTGATAGAATATTATTATTATTATTAATTATTATTAATTACTAAGATACATAATTACATAAGAATTAATTAAAACAAAACTCGTGTTATATACAATTTTTTTTCCAGCGTCTGTGGTCGGTGCAATGGGCATCGTCGGTAACTTTATATCTCCAGTGCTGATGACCAAATTCGGTCGCCAAAGAGCCCACCTGATCTCCACATTACCAGCACTCCTCGGCTGGATAGTCTTCATCTTCGGCAATTCCGTCCCCCTCTTTATATTGGCAAGACTTTTACATGGAATGGCATTGGGTCTTCGCACGCCTTTAGCAGCCATCCTGGTTGCAGAATACACGGATCCAAAATACAGAGGAGTATTCCTGGGTACCTTCGCCATATCTCTCGGTATGGGAATATTTTTATCGCATCTATGGGGTGCTCATCTAACGTGGAAGATGACGGCTGCAGTATGTGCTCTGTTCCCTCTAATCGCAATGGCCATCATCAGCCTATCGCCTGAATCTCCAAGTTGGCTAGTCTCCAAAAGAAAATATGAGGAAGCAAGAAAAGCTTTTAAATGGGTGCGTGGCGAAGGTCCTGAGCAACAAGAAGAATTAGAATCCATGATAAACGCACAGAATTTGGAAAGAAGCGAGGAGCGAAAAGAGCGTACCGAAACTCACGCTTGCAATAACATATTCAAAAAGATTTGTGAAACTATTGGCGACATTGTAAAGATATTCAAGAAGAAAGAATTCTATAAGCCCGCTATCATAGCTATCAGTATGCTGATCGTGTTCGAGTTTGGGGGAGCGCATATGGTCGCTGCATACGGAAATATAATTCTCCAAGTGGTCTTAGACAAAGATGATCCGAAAGACGTTGCTTGGCAGTTTACTGTGATAGACTTATTAAGAACAGTGTGTGCTTTCTTAGCTATATTTTTGTTAAAAACCTTCAAAAGGAGAACTATTTTATTTAGTAGTGGTGTAATGACTGTTGTGTCCATGACTGCAATATCAGTCTTCATATATTTAAGACGAGCCGGTGTTTTTACTGCTCCTTGGATATTGGATATCATTCCAATGTCTTTAATGATTCTGTATACGTTATCATTCTGTTTAGGATTAGCGCCATTAAATTGGGTGATTTGTGGTGAAGTATTTCCTTTAGCATATAGAAGTTTAGGATCAACACTTTCTACTTCATTTTTGACTCCATCGTTTGTGGTATCCATGAAGTCCGCGCCGCACTTGTATTCCTCAGTCGGTGTAGAAGGTGCTTATTTAGTTTATTCAGCAACTTTGACTGTGTTCCTAAGTATAATGTATGCATTATTGCCTGAAACTAAAGACAGGACTTTGCAAGATATAGAAGACAGTTTCAAAGGCCAAAAGACTAAAAAAGAAATAAGCGATCCTGAATCGCAGATGAAGCTAATAATTAAAGAGAACGTGGTTGTAAATTAATACATTCCAAAGGAATAGCGATAAGTTAATGTGATATTATTCACAGTAAGATTATCGAACCAAATATAAAATATAATAGGTAGATCTAAGTAAGCTGGAAATTACAGCTGCTTAGAGACTATTTTGTTTAGATTTCCTTAGCAACGGCCAATGTACATTAGTCTCTTAGAAGCTTGCCTTGACAGAAA
Source organism: Catocala nupta (assembly GCA_963675205.1). Taxonomy (NCBI): domain Eukaryota; kingdom Metazoa; phylum Arthropoda; class Insecta; order Lepidoptera; family Erebidae; genus Catocala; species Catocala nupta. Next base: position 21,118,553 of record OY776104.1, read on the forward strand.
CCTTTATATTTTGATAATATTATGTTACAATGCCAGACTTACTCGGTATTCTGGTCTCGTAGTTATTTAAAATGAATAAATGGAAAACTACCAACATGCTTTTATCCACACACCAGTGATCCGTCCAGATTTTAATGAGAATAAATGCTTAAAAGAATTTATTGAGTGTGTAATACTTTAATCCATTAAGTAGATTATAATAAAACAATTTGTCTTAAGCTCTAGTTGTAAGTCAACATTGTACAAAGCATTAGAAATAGATTTGTTACAATCATATGTATTTTAATTTGGATGTGCCCTATAATCAAACCCAATTTTAAAAGGATCTCAAACAACTCAACGATCTGAAATCAACCTAATAATTTTCACTGATGCCAAAAAACTAATATAATTTATTTTAATCATATACCAACTCATTTACTGTTCATAGTCTGTTGTAGGACTCAACAAACTCTTAGGCTCGAATCAACTATGAGCATTCGTGAAGAAGCAATACTGAAAAAGTTTTGAAAAGCATGTTCCTTGTACTGTAACCATCCTAATTATTTACTTTTATTTGGACATCCGACTTAATAGCCATGCCTTATATTAATGCATAGAATGGAAATTAAAAAGACCCTTTTAAGGTAAACGGACAGAGGATCGCAGGCAGGTTCACTAATAAAGAATGGCACTCTTGGAATACAAGAACCTAAAATGTAACAAAAGTATAAATATGTAACATATAGTCAATTTGTTCTTAGTTGGCTTATTTGGTGGAAAAAACAAATTATTATAAAAACAACCAGTTCCTGCTTTCAGATTACATTCGTACTCTAATCTATACTAATATTATAAAGCTGAAGAGTTTGTTTGTTTGGTTGAACGCGCTAATCTCAGTAACTACATACCGGTTCGCATTAAAAAAATATTTTAGTGCTGGATAGCCCATTTATCGAGGAAGGCTATAGGCTATATAACATCAGAGCATCAATGAAAAATGTTGCAAAAACGGGGAAATATTCTCTTGTATAAGGCAGAAAATATTTCATTTTGGCAGTCATGAACTCCTATATCATTTTTGTAGACGAATGATAACGAAATACTGTAAATTAAACAAAATTCACTTATCACTAAAAATAAAAAAATTATATATATAAAAATTACAATTATAATACTATTGTTTCATAATAATACTTATTGATTTATTAGTATCATGTGACTCCGATTTATTAATTTAAAATGTCAAACTAAGAGTTGTGTGTTTGCTTATTTTCTACTTATTTTCCTAGTATCCAAAACGGATTTGGACATTTTTGACTTAACATAACAATACAATAAACAATTCACAAATTTCACAAAACGGCGTACGCGCATGTGATAATGGAATTCTGTGATTTTAGTGCCTTTCGCTGTTATTAACCTGGTGATTTCAAAATCATACAATACCAACAAGTTGTTGAATGTTTAGATACCTTCAATTAGATACAAAATGCTACCTGTGCGTTTTTAAAGAGAGATGTTTCAAAATACAACATATCATAGTACCTATGATCAAAAATAAAGTTATTACGCGATACAATGAAAACATATTATGAATTTACATGCCAACGACATAATATAAAAGATTATTTTGTGAATGTCTCAATAAATTTATTAATTTGTAGCTAGTGGCGCTCAATAAACAATTTTGTCTGGAAAATTACCTATGATGATGAGGATGAAATAAAAAGTGCAGCTCAATCGGACTACTGTAAGCATGAATCTATTAAATTAAAATAACGCATTATTACAATTCCCTCTTTATGTTTTAATTGTGAACCATTAATTTTTGTAATCAATAAAGAATTGGTATGAATAATAGCTGGTTTTATTTTTACCCTAAAGTAAACACAATTTATGCATACCTATATATATAAATAGCACAATATACACGATATAGCTACAAATATATATATACACACACACAGCTATCTCTAAGTAGGTACTTGCATATAGTTCTTAGAACCAAATAAAAGATGGCATTAGCAGGCATTGAAAAAGAGGTGGCAAAATTTTTGCTTGAGTGGGCTCTCTATTCCTATTATACTTATACTACTCTATGAATGTGCCTCTGGTCACCTAATACAATTATATAATATAATAGATAATACAAGTAAGCAAATTCGACTATAATATTACACTTTAGTAATATTCGACTATAGTATTACAGTTCAGTTTGGGCATTAAAGAACATTGGCGAACTCTTATACATTTTTTTGCTGACATCATTTTATTGCGTCAATGCATGAAAAATATCTCAGAATATAGGGTTTAATTTCCTGAACAATTTTGTCTTCAGAATCACCATAAAATAAAGTCAGGAATTAAAGATATTGCGATTTGAAGTTTGGAAGTTATACCCCGATTCTCGTCAAAAGATTTTTAGATTTTTACAGTTAAATGCTTTTTAGAGTAAAATTAACTGCAAAATACATAAAGTATCGACACAGGCTCATTTACCTATTTATTTATTTACGCTATTATTTGCTTTTTAATGTGGGTAGGTATCAGGCACAGATCAGGTTAAGTAGCATTGCGTGTTGGCGACACAGAGAAAACATTTTTAAGATCTTTTAGAATAAACTCATACAATGAATACCTGTTCATTTGGTTAAAATCACGGCAGGTGATTCTACAGCGTAATATTTTATGTCCCCTTTGCCACACACGCTAAACGTATACGGTAGAAAATGTTCAGAACCTAGCTATTTGACTACAACCTTGCATGTTCCAGTACAAATGGGCCAGTTCAACTGGAGTAGATATTGACGTAAAGTAAAAGTAATTAGGTATTCCTTTTGTCTTGAGTTTCGGTAAATGAGGCCCATACCCTTTCCTCATCCTTCTTACTCCTTCTCCACCTCGACTTCTTTATACCAGCTGAGATAGAGATGCCTCTGGTGATGCTAACATCTATAGGCTACAGACACTACAGTAACAACTTTCCTTCGGGCGGGCCTTTTGCTTATATGACAGGCTTGTATTAAAAATGGGATAAATGTACCTAAACAAGCATATAATAAATAAAACACCTTTTTTTGAATTATAGTTTTTATTCTTCATCGTCTCTAACGACAATATCATCTAAAAAGTCTGGCGGTGCTGTGATATATTGTTGATGTCTGGCCGACCCAAGGTACCAGACTATTGTTATCGTATGCGCGCAACAACCAACTGTTCGTCTGCCAACTAAACAACTACAACAGTACTCTACCGCCCGCTCGACCGGACACATTATTTTCGATTAAATTGTCTTCTAGACACATGGCGGGACTTTATTTTACCTCTAATTAAGGTCGTATCACCACTGCCTCTAAGGTTATATTCAGTGATATTAAGTCGCTCGCTGTAGCGAGCAACTTCTATTCTGTATCCGCCATGAAAACGTATATGCTCGCCATAATACGAGCGAGCTTGTCGAATCTGGTACGTTCCCAAGGCGAATAAAATCAACTCTCTATACTCCAGTAAGGGAAAGTTAATATTATTTCTATCTGCCGATATATTTAGAAGTTCGTCTGTTCATATTAATAGCATCAACCATACTAGCCAGATTATTTCCTCTATTCATATTTTCTCTAATTATGCTTAATATTTCATTAGCATTGACACTGTCTTGTAAGAGAGAGTGCTACTGCTGCAATTTGGAAACACACAGTGGTGAGTGGAATTGGCTGCTCGTCTATAATTTAGCAAGATTATTTCACTTTGTCTCTCCATTGCTGGTGGGGACTCAGATGGAGGTATTATATGCGATGGAGGCTCAGATAGCACATTATCAATTGACACTTCTACTTGAGCTACTTCATTTAATCTGTTTTGATCATTCCAACTCATTCGTATAACCTCTCTTTTAGTGCGTAGCCAGCAAGCATGACATACACGATCAGATGAGGAGATCTGAAAATAATCATCATAGATATAACCAATGTGCTTTCTTTATATTTGCATATTTTAACTTTAAGTACAATAACTGGTATTTATATAAAACTTTTAGTATAACTAATCAATCTAGTATGTAGTAAGTTATAGCACTTAAAGCATAATTTTTATTATTCCATTATGAATGGTGTATTATGAACTTAGTAGCTATCTAGAGTAGTAGTTCGAGTAGTCAAATTATGGATTAATATACATTAAATTAACAGCTTTATGTGCTAAGCTTTAAATATATGTAAACATTTTTGTAAGGATCATAACCCATATTTACCAAACTCATTGGTAAATGTGGGTTATGATGTCAAAATTATAGCTAAGTATACAAACCTCTTGTGGTGCTACTCTGCTCTCTATAATATTAATTACAGATTGCTGCATTTCCATAGGATTTTCTTTGTATATTTTGTCACTTGTTCTATGTAGTGTTGAACAGCCACATAACAGGCATACATTTGTATGGCCTCTTGTACTAGGTCCTGCTTCTTCACCACCAGAAACCTCTCTGTTTAAATTATGATTGGCTGCAGCAATCGCGAGATATCTGCACGCCTCACACACATAGTTATCGTCCAAGACCTTAAAACAATATTGTGTATATGAAAATTATATCTACTTGTAGTAGTTTTTCATTATTATAACAGTTTATGGATAAGCAATTAACAAACAAAAATACTTACAATTTGTGGGTATACCCAGCTGCAGATTACAGCAGTAACTCTCGTGTCAAGTGCCAAAGCAGGGTATCGGCGCAACTTATTGACACATATGTTACAATTGACACACATGATACGTGTAGGGTTTACACGGCTTCCCATCTTAATATATCGTACACAAACGGAATGTAAATAACAGGCAGAATCGTAGTCCGAGAGTCACAGCAAAATGTCTTCGTAATTAGCAGGTAATCGAAATCCTTTGGCAAGCACTGGTCACGCAAGGTAAGTAGCAATCTGAGAGTCCATAAACAGTCCGGTCATAACAGTCAGGTCTAACAAGAAATCGTGGCAAATCAAGAGAAAACGACGATATACAAACAACGAACACAACAAGATGTCAGTCTGTTCAAAGTGTTCAAACATTTGAAGTATTTGAACCAAAGGAAACGATGTTTTTTATTAATATTGTTGCCATACTTGATTATGACTTTCTGAAGCTATTTTCTTTTATGAGGATTATCATGCGTGCATTTTTGGTCTAAAATAAGATAAACCTTTTCACATTTATTCTGATGAGTAGTGAATATATTTTTTTAGATGTTAATGTAATAAAGACAATGTACAAAACCTACTTCGGATTATATTCTATAATTAATGTGGCAACACTGTAAGTACAAAACGTCATTGCGTAATGCGAATTCTAATTAAAAATCAATTGCTATTTTCATAATTACTTCTTTTTTTCCAGACTTACATAGGCTATTAGTATAGCCTTAAAAATCTTAACAAATTATTTTATTTTGATTTGTATATAAGATATCCGTTGACGCTCGAATATTCTTAGCAATTATTTCGCCAATGTTCTTTATAAAGATCTTAATTTAATATTCTTTCTTTGCTGGATTAGCGACCCAAAGTGGGTCTTGGCCTCCTATATTAAAGTATGCTATAGTAATTTATAACGCCACAATAAAAATTATCTCACTTAATTATAAGGCTACAATGAAGGCACTTTATAATAAACACTTAAAATCACAAAGAAAACATTTATGTAGATTGCACGGTGAGATTAAAATATGAAACATGTATTATTGTGTTACGGTTATGTAACTGCTTTTCCTGTTTTAATTACGGTTTATTTTGACTTGCCACATGACCGCTTACAAAGTAACTGGTATTTCAATGAGAATGTACAATTATAAACATTATGAAATCCATAAAAAGTATTTTACTATTTTGTAAGTAAGTGCAAACGCCGCGTATTGCGCAATAGCTATAACGATACAAGATATACATGATGACTAAAAAAGCTTATAGATTACCAAAAAATAATGGACACGTATTTTTCTTTTGTCCCAGAAACTAATAACAGCGAATATACAACGCGTTTAAATTTCGTGTCACGTCACTTGCCGGTACACATTTATTATCTTTATCTTAGGGCCAGTTTTTCAATCATCGGATAACTTTTATCTGAAGAATAAATATGGCGGTATGACATATTTTCTATACAAAAGCTGTCAAAACGTCAAAAATATTCCCCAATAAAAGTTATCTGACGATTGATAAATCGACCCTTAATAACTTAGTAAATTTTTATTGTTTTGTTAGAAGAGAAAATAGGTGTTCAATATATTTTGCTAATCTAAAAGATGGACTAATTAATCACTTATTTTTAACCCTGTCATCGTGCCTATCGCATTCGAATCGTTTGTAGGGGCGACAAATAAATTGATATTCGAATACGGCATTGCACAGTAGTCGAATAAGTCATCTTATTGTTAATATAATATAAGTGATATTAAAAGCCTATAGTGTAACAGTGTACTGGAAGCCTTAATCAGGTAGCCTAGCCCTAGGTACCTTTAGCCCTTAAAACCTGAGGAAAGCTATAGACAAGTATTAGAAAAATTGCAGTTGAAAGTGGGCAGTACTAATGGTAAACACACAAGTGAGAGGTAAACTCAATGCGGCAAAGGAAATCCAACTTGAGAGAGATATAATAAAGAAGCTTATATAGTAAATTATAACTAATATCAGACCTGATATTGTAGTATGTTTACAAGAATTATATGTGATTAAACTACTTTATATATGGTTATTTTTTTTATTTGTTTGTATTTAGCTGCTTTTTAACAGCACGTTGGAGATATTTGAAATTGTATTTAAAAAACAAACCACAATTATATACCTATATATCAAGTAGTTTAATTCCTAAATATCAGTTTTGTTTGAAAACTGTCCCATTGTAGAGCAAAGACCTCTCACTACGAGATGGATTAGTCAACTGCCCAGTGACAGTTGGCAAGCTTCACGTACAATCGAGAACATAATGGGAACAAGCAGACATAGAAGTTTCCTGTGCTAATTATTAACTACTGAACATGCAACTAAATTATTAATACTTTGGAAAGACAAATGCACATTCATTTTTTCTTAACCTTATTAACAAATAATGGCAACAAGCAATAAATCTTTGGCTTAACTAATTATACAGTATATAGTATATAGTAACATTATGTAAATAATATAAAAACAATTAAAATAAATATATGGCACACTATTCTGGAATGGCCTTCCATATTTCTTTGATTTTATCAGTATTGAGATCAGGCGGGCCAAACACAAAGGGTCCAACGTATTCCGGTCCCAGCATCCTTAACATATTCATTCTTGTTTGACTCAATATTAAATTAGAAAATGGTGTACGAGCTACTCCAATCTTCTGCGCACACACTCCAGTAATATGGACATCATCTATCCAGAAATATGGCATAGTCTGTGCGGCTTTTAATAACCGTGGTATCACATCCTGTGAGTATAATATTGCCCAGCCTGAAAATAAACATTTATGATATAAACATATCACCATAGTAATATTTATGATTAAAATCAATATAGTTTGGATATATTACTTAATAATAGGTTATAAATATAGTTATGTTCCTGATATAACCAAAAAATACAGCATCACTGAACATTACTACAGGTATTTTGACTTAATACTTCAGTAACTACTTTAATGGAATTACATGCATGCATGTTCTAGTGGAAAACATTCATACAGTACAAATTTAAAATATTCTTTATTTATTTTCATGCATGCAAAAAATGGATGAATCATATGGACGGTAGAAAATTCTAAAGCTATCACTTGCATTGCTTCTCTACATAGAGAGGAATCATCATGATACCAATGTAAGAGAAGTCCTTATCTAACAGACAATCACCTCAGAAGGGTTGATTCACCTCAGTCTATCAATCTAATCAAAAATAAAGTCTCAATCTTTAAATGGATCCTGGCTGTGTTCTATTGCATTGAAAGGTTCTCTTTAATAACAATTAAGTACACAAACCTGCACAGTATGTGGGATAATACTGCTGCCCATATTCCTGAGGAGTCACCTTCCATTTTGATTTATCAGACCTCTGTGCTTGTGCATGTTCTAATACCTGACATATGATCAAATCACTACAGCCCCACGGAGACAATTCTCTAGCCAAAAAATGCCTCATTTCATGCGAATTCACCACAATGTCGTCATCAGTTTTCAAAATGTATTTTGCTGAAGGGCAATGATGGGATACCCACTTTAATCCCATAACATGCTTGTATGTCATATTTCGATAGGCATCCACAAAATTTCCCTGCACTATATCACCATACTGGCTACTCTCATCAAGAACTTTGTTATGTATGGTGATATTTTCGGGTTCACCAACTAAAAATACCACTTTCGTAGTATCCAAATTTCTGCCCCAAGTATTCCGGATGATTCTACGATTTTCATGATTATTAGGGTTTGAAGACACTATCACCATTAACAATAAGCCAGCTGGGTAATTCTTGCATGGTTGTGGGTTAATTTTTAATGTAAAATTGTTGATATCAATCAACTGGTCGTAAACATCGTCAACGAATATTTTCGTCGTGTTGTACGGGCCAAGAGTATTAAATTCAGGATTTGAAATACGTACCACAGTGGGTGGTGTACCCATATAATACTTGTAAACTAAAGAAAAGGAACAAATAGTGAACAATAACTTGTGAATAGTAATCATATCTATTTTTTCACGTTGACTCTCCGTCATAGCAACAATTTATGAGGAAAATCCAATTGAAACATGAATTCGTTACTGCGTCACGGCGAAGACATTGCGGCAAGCAATCAGTATTCTATCACGATTATATATACTATTACTGCAACAAATTCACAGAAAATAATTTTCAGTAGTTATCATGCTGAAAAGATTTTTATAGTATGTACTATGTACATTGATTTATTTACATTTATTGATGAATTTGTCATTGTGTGAAATTGTCAGCGAACGAAATTTATTTCAGTGTTTCCAGTTTTACGACAATATTACCCAATTTTATAGCGAAAATCTAATCATTATTCAGAATGTGTCAGTTATCTGTTATGCTTTATGGTGAAAATCCTGGTATTATTATACTATGGCAGCAGCATCACTCTTATAAATACAAAGTAGGCAAAGGATTGCATTTAAAGTAATCAAATCAATATAATAAAATAACATTAGTTTTAAAGTAATATTGTTTTGTATAAATGAACTGACTCGAATTTCGGAGTTGACACCGCGAAACAATAGTAACAGGACAAATATAATGCTTGTTCAAGTAAATGTTTATTTAATTATGCCACGCAAAGATCTTTTCACTTTTTTACAACAAGTTGGGTAAATATTTTTATTATAGATGACGTTTCATTTCATGGTAGTTTTGCTGCTGTAAACAATTGATTTATTATAACATACTTTTCTATTTATTAGAAATATTGTATCATTATTTTTCTATCATCTTTGTGCATTATTTTTTATTATTATTGAACTCAATTGTAAACTTTGTTTAAAATATTAGGTACGTACCTTTATTAAGTTATGTATCTAAATCATTTGAAGCATTACTTTATACGAGAACTGCGTGTAAAGGATATCATTGTTTTCTTTTGTAATCGTGTTGTTTAACAACAAATCAACAAACAATTTGCCAAAGAGTATATGCTAACAAATGCTCAGAGTAAAATGAAATATGGATAGTTACGTTGCAATTTATAGTTTGTATGTAATTCATGAAAGACAATTATAAAAATGGAGAACATAATATGTTCTCCATTTTCATAATAATTTATTATGTCGAACGAATATTAAATAATATTACGTTGAACGTCACTAGAGATCAGATGAATGCGATTTACTTTGCAAAATTCGAAATTGTTTGACTTTAGACGTAAGTACTTTCAATCTTACATCAGTTTATGCACATAATTTGCATGTCTGACCAGACAGAGCATGTTGAGACAAAAATATATCTGTAACACCTGATTGTACACATGTTGAGTGAAATAAAATCTTTATCTCTCTTAAGCTCCGCAGTTACGGATGTTGATGAAAATTGTGCATCTTAATTTTAATAAAATATATCTGCTGGTCCAAGCCTGTTTTGCAAAGGTTCATAAATGTACCTAGTTATAGGTACCATTTTCAAGTGTTTCTCTCATCTTCACTCAAAAAATCATCGCTTCGTTCGTCGGCTCACACATTATCTTTCTTGTCGCAACCTATATCTGGATCCGCATTAACATCCGCGTTGATTATTGCGGATGCAGATGTCCAAATCGATGCGGAGGCTCCGCAATTACGGATGCGGATGCGAATAATCGCAACATCCCTGGTCTAAAGTTATGGGTTAGAAACATTAACTGAATTGATTAAAAAACTAGTTTATGCCCGCGGCTTTGCTCGCCTATGTAAATATAGGTTAGGTTACATGAGGTTAGTAACAGTAGGTATAATATAAGGGGCGCTCATAACCAGTTGCACTCACTGCAGTGCCGGATTAGCTACGTAGCAAGAGTAGCAAATGCTACGGGCCCCGCGTATAGGGGGGCCCCGCGCTTCAACACCTATCTGATCGTAAAAAAATATCGATAAGGATAGGAGCGTAAAAATACTTTGCATGGCATAAACTCGAAGCGCTATGCTTCCCTTCCACCTGAAAATCTAAACCTCGATTTCGTCAATATTTATCTGAAATTGATTATTTTATTTTATTAAATTAGAAGTAAACAAGAAGCACGAAAACAATTAACTACTGAAGCTTATAGATAAAAGATTATTTACATTTTTATGGTATAAAAATATATCTATTAGATAAGAAATTAGTTAATTAACAAATTTTATACATTTACACGTTAATGTAAAAATAAATATTATTTTATTTTTTTGACGACAGTACCAAAAGCGCTCATATGCACAAAATATAAACAAAAATTTACTCAATTAAAAATTACGTGTTATGTTTTCGGTGACATTTAATTTTCCTGAGTAACTTTACAATAAAATAAATGCTTAAGTAATGCACAATTTGGATTCTAAAATTTTTAAATTACTACTTATCGGTAGGTGTAGGTGTACGAGCCCCAATGCAAAAATGTTCGTCTACTAAGAAAATTGAATGTAACCATGTATTGTAAGTGTAATATAGATAAGTAATGTCGGTTTAATGAGTCTAACAAATTAAAATGAGATAAGTAAATTAAATTAAGTTTATTTACTGTGAAGTACTCAAATAAAATATTTTGTCGTTACAAAAAAAAATATGAATTCTTCCATCAATTATAATTCATAACAGTTCGGCTATCGCAGTTGAACACGCAAAACAGTTCGTCTACCACTTGGTTGTATCTCCTTTACTATCAATAACGGATTTAATCCTAAGTGGCATCGTCGCTACTAAGTGTTCACATTCTTCTGGAGTTGTTGAATCCCAAACAGTCTTAATTTTCTCCTTTAAATCTTTTTTTGACCTTGATGGATTTTTTCGCAACATCTTCATTTTCCACCACATTGTCTCAATAGGAGACAAATCTGGACTGTTTGACGGCCACTCCATTCATTCCATTAAGAATAAGAAAAGGTATCCTAACAGATCTAGTAGGGGCACGTAACTGAAGCTTGGAGAGAAGTTGTGGGGCGTCAATGTAAAATTGTGCTAACTTAACGAGAAAAGAGATATCTGATATACTCCTTCTCTCCCTAAGTGGTAGTAAATGGTACCTTTTGCACCTCGATTCATAATTACGATGGCGGGTTTTACACTTGTACTGCAGTTATCTTGTAAAGTTTCGCTGGATAGATTCGAATCTTGAAATGTAAACTTTATACATAGGATTCCAAACTTGCGAACAGTATTCTAATGAGCTACGTACAAAGGAACAGAACAATATTTTTATTATTTTGACATCCGTGAACTGGGAGCAAGATCTTTTTAAAAACCCCATGGCTTTATTAGCTTTATTTACTATGTGATCTATGTGCTTCTCATAGGTAAGTTTAAAGTCATGTATCACACCTAAATCTCGTATGTAATCTACCCGTTTCAGATGGTCATTCTTTAGAATGTATGTGTAGGGTATGCTGTTGTTCTTGCGAGTGAACGTAATTATGAAACATTTAGCTACGTTGAGTTCTAGATTATTTAACTGACAATAGTTTTCAAATCTTACGAGATCTTGTTGTAAAGAGTAGTAGTCTTCAACATTGTCTATATTTTTGAAAATTTTCATATTATCTGCGTAAAGTAAAAATGATGAATTTTAAAAGCATGTATGAATGTCATTACTGAAAATATTAAATAAAAAGGGCCCGAGAAGCGATCCCTGGGGAACTCCTGAAGGGACAACATGCCATTTCGACACAACACCGTTGATAGCAATAATCTGGGAACGATTTTGAATATAAGATGTTATCCACCGGTATAAGTTGCCATGAATGCCTGCGTAAAAATCTTCTGTAAAAGTATATTATAGTCAATACGATCGAAACATTTACTGTGATCTGTAAAAACACAGTCTGCCTGACCGCCATCGTCCATACAGTTTGTAGTGTAGTCGACAAATGAAAGTAGGTTAGTGGCAGTCGAGCAGTTTTTAAGGAAGCCGTGCTGTTCGGGAATGAAGGCCGAAGAGAAAGTGCTGTATACTTGCGTGTAAATAAGGCGTATAAGTATTTTTCCAAACAGACATAATTTGGATATAGGTCTGTAGTTACTGATATCACCTTTATTCCCAATTTTGTGTACGCGTTCTTCCATATACTAGGCACAATTCCTTCCTTAACAAAACACGAAAAAATTATCGTTAATGGCTTAGCTAGTTCTAGCTAGCCACCTTCTCTAGTCTAGTAACTTTAGTTTCGAGAGTGTTTACCTTTTCGGCGAAGCGGTTTATGATGTCGTGTGCCATTTCAATAGAATCTTTGAGCCCAGACAGCTTCGATTTGATGGATTTCACATCAGCAACTAACGTTGCCAATGGAGCTAGGTCGAAAGTGATCTAGTTGAGCTGCTCCTGCATTCTATCTAGTTGGCTGGGCTGGGGTGATACTGCCAGAGGAAAAGAGATGAGCTTGACTTACATTTTGGGCAGCGCCAAACACTCTTCCTACTTTCGCCGAGTCTTCGGTATCCAGCTTCAGTAACCCCGGCACACTGATAGTCAAAGTGCTTGCAACCACTACAAACAGGACCGTCGACACCAATGGTCCTGTTTGTAGTGGTTGCAAGCACGCTCGGAACCACAACTAGCGCAGGTAAACATGATGCGGAAAGTTTGAGTAACACTGGATTTGCTCTTTAGACAAACAAGCGTGCGCTCACAATAGACGTCTGACGGCGACTGGACTTGTACCAAGAGTGTTAAATTTTGACTGTGAGACAAGTCTTTGAGCGGCAAACTATCCTGCGCAAACATGCTCTAATACCGTATTTAACGCGTTACAAGCCGGCAGGCAGAAGCCAGGTCCGTAGCTGGTAACCGTTAGGGTTACATTGAAACACGCAGACTGATTCAACTGAGAATATATTTACAATTTTTTACCTATCTTATATCCCATTTATTAGTCATGCAAGTAACGCTAACACTAATGTGTACAATAAACATTTTCACCAGTCAGCGACAAGTAAACAAAAATGTAAAATTTACAAATCATTTCTTGGAAATCTGTTCGCAAGTATAAAAGTAGGGCCACTAAAAAGTAGAGGGAAGCTTCGCGCGTCACCAGTGCGAATGTTGATATCGTCGCGGCTAGACGTATGATGCTCCGTTCGATCGCCTTCGCGCGTCGCTTGGTTTCGGCGCGGCTAGTTGTACGATGCTCCGTTCGTATAAACATACGCCACATCACTCCCGCCTAAGCGAAGCGTACGGTTTGTTTTACCGCGCGGCCGGATCTGGTGACGTACGAATTTCGCGGTGAAGGTGATGACTGTGATGAGGCTGTCCGCATTGGTGTGGGTGATGTGTCCAGGGCTGGCGTGTTTGTTAATGTTGTGTTTTCTGGCGAGTCTTCCTCGTTGAGTAGATGGGCTGGCTTCAATCTGTCGATTGAAATTACTGCGGTGCGAAGCGGATGTTGCACTGTGAAGTGCTTGCCGTCGGTACTGCGTTGAAGTACTTGATATGGTCCGTTGTATGGTGGTACGAGAGGTCTGCGCATGATGTCGTTGCGCACAAACACATGCGTACATGTCCCGAGGTCTTTATGTATGAATGTGTTTGACCTTGACGCTTGCCTTGTTGATGTTGGTGATAGTGACGACATTGTTTCAGTCAGCTGACGGACAAATTCCGCATCTTCAATGTTCGGCTTGGTAGGCGCGAAGAAATCAGATGGGACGCGTAACGTAGATCCGTATGTCATCAGGGCCGGGCTGACGGTTGAGTCTTCACGTAGGGCGGTGCGAAGTCCTAGTAATACTGTAGGTAATTCATTGATTCATCTGTTATCGGTTGCTGATGCCATTAGTGCCGCTTTCAGAGATCGATGCCATCGTTTGATTTTTCTATTAGCTTGCGGGTGAAATGCAGTAGTACGTATTCGAGTGACGCCTATTTTCTTCATTAAAGCTTGAAATAAAAACGATTCGAACTGTCTCCCTTGGTCTCTAGTAAGTCGTAGAGGACATCCAAACCGCGATATCCATTCCTCGTACACGGCCTTCGCGACCGTTTCGGCGGTAACGTCACGAGTAGGTATTACCTCTGGCCAGTTAGTGCAGCGGTCAATCATAGTAACTAAGTATCTATAGTCATCTGATGGTGGGAGTAGCCCAACTATGTCCACGTGCAGGTGTTCAAAACGAGATGATTGTTGAAAGTCACCGAGCGGGCTAATGACGTGTCGATGAACTTTCGCTCGTTGACAGCTGATGCACGTCTTAGTCCATATACCTACGTCTTTGTTTATAGTTGGCCAGAAAAACTTTGTCGTCATTATTCTTCTTGTTGTACGAACGCCGGGGTGACTTAAAGACTAAGTTGTAAATTATGATCGTTGCATTTGTAAATGTAAATAATAGAAAATAAATATTCAACTTTAAACTATTAAACTAATTTAATCCTTTTAATAGTAATAGTAAATAGTAGTATAATTTCAATGTACCTATAACGTTCGTGTAAACATAAGACAATATCAATTTGTTTAGTTACAGATTCAGTATCCTGTATGAAGTTACGCAGCGATGAACCCTTTTATAAATCAGGTAAATAATTTAACTATTATTTTTTTTTTGTCTCTGTGACTCGGCGGTAGTCGATGCCATTACTGTCTATGAGATTTTAAGTTAGATTCCCAGGTGAGACAGTGTTTTCCGGTTTTCTATCATGAAATGTTAACTAGCTGCATGAATTCTGGATATGTGTCAGGTGAAAAAGATACTATTTTTAGGGTAGTATTTAACTGCTCCTCAATTTTTTGCCTTTGTTCCATCAAAAATACTAATTGCACAGCAAAATATGCTTACCAAAAATACTAATTGCACACCAAAATATATTTAAAGAGATCGAACTAAGTCGACGGAGCCCCGCTGCGCGGGGCTCCTATTTTTGGGTGGGTTTAAGAAGGAACCTAACATAACTTAATCCTTCCGCGGCGGAATGCAGTGATTTGAGGCGTATAGGTGCGTTATGATATAATTTAGTAAGCATATGTTGCTGTGCAATTAGTATTTTTGATGGTCATTATATTTAATTCCCTATTTTTAAGCCGCTACGGTCATGTGGCCGCGATCACAAACAGATTGGCGCGGCATAGTCAAACTGCCGTTAATGAGGTATACCTACATATATTCCCAAACCCACTTTCATATTTAGTTTTGCTCTATGTATCCCTTAATACTCCATACTTCATAAAAATTATAGAAATGCCGAGCTTGATCGTGTCAATACTCGTGTTTTGTTATATAAACCATGGCACGCGAAAGTACCTACATGTTTTCGCAGAGACTACCTTTTTGTTTATATAAATAGGTTATGTTAGTAAGAGTATTTTTTAAAATAAAATATAGCTTATATACTCAGTGAAAAAAATAGCTTAGGTAGGTACTAATGGTCAAAGAATTTTAAAATCGGTTGAGTAGTTTTGAGTTAAATCCTTACAAACAAACAAACAAACAAAACATCAAATCTTTCCTCTTTATAATCTATTTATGTATATAAAATCTAGTGTCACGGTGTTTGTGGTCGCACTTCTCCGAAACGGCTCGACCGATTTTTATGATAAGTTAGATATGAGAATAGGTCGTACGTAAAATATATTTAATACCGCTAAGAAATAATTTATATGGCATAACAACGTTTGCCGAGTCAGCTAATATTAGTATAGAAAAGGAAGCCCCTGCGACAACCTGTCCTGTGCCTACTAAATGGTATGTTTACATCACGTTCCAGGCTTTCGTGGTGAGCGGTGCAGCGTTGAACATAGCTGGTCACGGATGTGCACATGGGTTTCCAGCAGTACTGTTCGCTCAGCTGAGCAGGGACGGCGGCCCGGTCACGCTGACTGATCATGACACTTCTTGGATTGGTAAGTTTCTGCATTTACGTTTAATGTATCACCGCGAGGATTAGGCAAAGTTGTTCGATTGAAGACCAGCTAGAAATGTGACTAGGTATATAATAGTTAAGACTGTGCCAAAACAGGCGGTCATAGGTACATACATAAATTCACGCCTGTTTCCCAGAGGGGAAGGCAGAGACTACGGATTTCCATTTGCTACGATCCTGACACACTTCTCTAGCTTCATTCACTTTCATAACATTCCTCATATACGCTCGCCGGTTTAAGGTGCTCTTAAGCTGGCCTTTATCCAGAACGTCTCCGATCTGATCAGGAAACGTTCGCCTAGGTCTTCCCCTTGCGACTGTTCCATTTACACTAGCCTTATAAACTTTCTTAGTCAGTCTGTTCTCGTCCATTCTTTCTACATGCCCAAACCAACTTAACATACCCTTTTCTATTCTCGTCACTATATCCACTTTTATGCCGCATCTCTCTCTAATCACACTATTCCTTATTTTATCTTTCAGAGTCACACCACATATACATATTTCTCAGCGCTCTCATTTCTACAGCATTTATTCTGCTCTCATGCTTCTTTTGCCATACCCAACTTTCACTACCATGCATAAGTGTAGGTACTAATAGTCCTCTATGAACAGCCAAACGTGCCTTTTCGGATACATTTCGACTGTTCATAAAAGCGCGTAGAGCGCCATTCACTTTATTGCCACCAATCGTTCTCCTTTCAATATCTCCCTCATGTGTACCATCCCTTGTAAACAAAGTACTAGATATACAAACTCTTTCACTTGCTCCACTTGTTCTCCATCAATCATAATATTGCACATCGTGTCCCTTTCAATTACCATTACTTTCGTCTTGCTTACATTCATTTTCATTCCTTTACTCTCACAAGCATCATGCATAATAGTTACCATCGCCTGCAACTGTTCTGCCGATGACGCAAGTATTACTTGGTCGTCGGCATTACAACACTTTTTGTTTAATACAAATATAAAATATACATTTACCATAACAGTGAATGTGTTTAAAATTACTCCGTGTTAAAAACTTAAATAATTATTTTTCGCCTACAAAATTACGTAAATTTGCACGAAAAATGCAAAAACGTAAGCTCGTGTTACGTGATTTTTAGATTATAACAGTAGAAATCTATCCCATTTTACAGTTTAAACAAAACGTAAATAGTTATATTACAATTTGTCCGTCCCAAATATTTACTATTGGTTGACAACAAAGATAATTGTATTTATCAAAAAGCACTTAAAATCCTCCATACAATTTTACTACGGGCGGCGCGGCGGCCGCGCGCCGATTTGAATCAACGCTAAGACGGCGGCACCCGAGCTTAACCAGACTATTTAAAACATAAATTTTGTATCATAGGCTTCTTTTCTTTGAATAGCTTTTTGTATTTTCGTATATTGATAACTGGATTGGTTGAGAAGTTAAAAGAAACATTTTTTGTATCTTTAATTCTGCAAGAATCTATCATCGATCTCGTGGCCTTATCGCGCACTTAAAGTAAATACAAAGAGATGGTCGAATATGGTGCAGCCAAACCAATGCAAGGCTACGGCGCGGCGCCACTGCCATTGCGCCGAGAGTTGTGGGTTCCATCCCCACACGATACAAAACTTTGTGTGATCCACAAATGATTGTTCTGAGTTTGGGTGTTTTTTGTGTCTGTTGTTTGAATGTTGGTAAAGTCCCCCGCGACACAGAAATGATCCCTAGAGAGGGAGTAGTCTTTTAAAAAAATGTAAAATATATTATAATAATTTTCGGCGCACTGCGCCAGTCGATGGAATATGATCCGACATCGGACTACGTCGAGACCGTCTATTTGTACCTACTTGATCCTCTTTTGGGATCTGCTGTTAGGAAATAATCAGCAGCAGCACGTAGTCTAGAAATGTGCCTGGTAGATAGTAGGAGACTCGCACCCAAAAACGTGGCAACTAAAACAAATGGCGAAATATTTGTATACCTGGAGGTGTCTGATGTGTGTGATGTACACACGGCTAGACATCAAGTTAGACACCCTATATACGCATAACTACGCTACATACAAAATAGAGATTTGTCGACAAGGGACAGTGCGTAGTGGTGTAGTCCCATCAAGGTACACTAGCGCGTACGGCGACGCCCGCGCGGCCGCGGCCCGTTCAGCATGAATGAGACAAGATAACAAAAATATAACGTAATCTCTCGCACGATTCGCAGCGTTCAACTTCTAATAAGTCCAAATAGTCTAGGTTGATGAGTCGCTGTGTGTACAAGAAATTTGTATTTATTTATTCACACAATACAACTATATTATATATCCACGATATATTCATAGCTGTAATTTTATAAAACTTGATCTCTATCAGATATTTAATTATTTTATTAAAAATTCAACAATGCATCTCTCGTTAAGTATTTTGTATGGGTAGGTATTTTAAAATTAAATCTACCCATTGTGAAACAAAGATACAGTACACTTAAGTAATTTCGTTTTAATCAATATATGTACGTTCTATTGTTTTTAACATTGAAGAACAGTTGCACGTATGAATTCAAATTACAAAGGGCTCTGCCGGGCAGACATTTTCTTGCTGAATTTCTCCTGTTCTGTTAAAGATCCCTGGGAGTTAATACATGAATCGAGAGGTACATTGGAACAAGTTACGATCAGTATTATTTTTATGTATTCCGAGCGTAACACAACTGCGGGCCCCGCTGGATAGATGAGGCGATTAATTGTAATTTCTGTTTTTTCGGTCTAGCTCGAATGGCCCCGCTAGATCGATACACATAAAAAATCATGCCTGCCATACAAACTTTGACCTCTAATATCTCCGAAACGGTTAGAGATAGGCGGGGTGTGATCGAATAAATGTCATAGACGAGATCTTCAGAAAAGGTAATTTTCAAGGTCACCAGGGGTCATCGGTGACCCCCAACGGTCCTAGGGCGCTTAATATTTGGCTACGGGGGTTTTCAAGGTCCCTGAATCGGAATCTAAAATTAGTTTTTTGTTTCCTTCTCCCCTCGCTGTACACCCGCCCTCGCGGTTTGCGGTCCGCGCAATCACGCGAAATTCTATTTAATATTATAAAGCTGAAGAGTTTGTTTGTTTGGTTGAACGCGCTAATCTCAGGAACTACTAATCCGAATTGAAAAATTATTTTAGTGTTGGATAGCCCATTTATCAAGGAAGGCTAAGGCTATATAACATCACGCTACGACCACCGGGGGAGGCGCAGTAATCATAAACGCAAGTGAATCCGCGGGCACATCTAGTCTTTTATATAAATATTTAAATATGGTCTTATAAAATCGACTTGCTAAAAATCAACTAAAATCAATTTAATACCTAATGTACCTACTTACATAAGTTATTAAATACTTAGATTTTATATTTTGCTTAGCACATTTGAAAAAAACATTTTAATAAAAACACGTTCTTTTTTGTTTGTTTTATGTTTAAAGGACAACTCCCGTACTAGGAATAATTTCTGTGTTGCGGGTAACTTTACAAACATTCAAACAACGGGCACAACGTATGTATATCCCGACTCGGAACAACCATTTGTGGATCATACAATTTTATGTCCCGTGTGAACCAACCACTTAAACAACTACCTACGCTACGCCATCCATGCAGTTATTAAAATACTTTCATTTTTATTTATTTACAACTTTATGCAAAAAATAGTACATCAGCGGACTTAATGCCACAGGCATTATCTACCAGTTAACCATTGGGTATATAATACATACATACGTATATTATTGTTGAGATGAATCCGATAAACTATCAAGGAGGAGAGCACGTAGGTACTTTCACCTTGAAAGTGTAACGTTTTGTGGACATCATGACTTCATGGGGGAGCGCATTCCACAGTAAAACGGACTGGACGAAGAAGGAAGAATGTAGAAAACCAGATGTATGGGAGGGACAAAGTAAATGGAGGTTATTGGAAGAACGAAGATTTCTATCATGATTTGCACATAGATATTGGAAACGTTTCCAGTCATTATAATAATAGTGTTACGGCTAATGCCCTCTATGGGGAAGGGTCGGCGGTTTCTAATAATAATTTATTACAGCACCATCTATTGACATCTTACGGAACTATGTATTTGTCGGTACGAGCTCAGTGGAGAAAGCGCTGGCACATTCTCGAACCATCGCGCTGTTGCGTGCCGTGTGTGACGTTTTCTGGAAAACTCCAGAAGCGCTTTACCCGCGTATAAATAGAGCGCACGCGCACCGCCGAGTCAGTTTACTATCGTAAGCGATCAAGTGTTCATCGAAGCGAACGGAAGCGAAAATACTACGGAGTTTGAAGCAGTTACAGTGGAAAAGTGTAGTATAGTGTTTGTAGTGTTTTAAATTTAATTGTGTGATAGAATAAAACGTTTTAGTCGGTAATATTGTTTTATATTCTTATCCGTCGAACTCAGCACGTAACAATAGTATTGTCTGCATATCCACAAATATGTATTTGAAGTTTTTTTGTGTATTTAGTTCCTATGTAATAGGAAACGTGCTTATCATCATCTGACGCATAGTTGCAAACTCCGTGCGGTATCTAGAAGTGCCTTTCGAAAACCCAATAATACTGCTCAGGTACTAAAAGTACAAGTTCTCACGATAATTTTAATTGCAATAGCTTACGATTACACTAGTGGGTATTATAATATCCGCCCTGTATTAAACTGTCCCACTGCTGGGCACGGGCCTTCTCAGTGTGAGAAGACAAGGCTATAGTCTACCACGTTGGCTCAGTGCGGGTTGGCAGACTTCACATATCTTTGAGAACATTATGGAGAACTCTCAGACATCCAGGTTTCCTCACGATATTTTCCTTTACCGTTAAAGCAAGCGATAGTTACTTAATTAATGTGCACATAACTTCGATAAGTCAAAGATGCGCGCCTTAGAATCGAACTTGAGACATCTGCGTGGCAGTCTAACGGTCTCCCACTAGACTATCGCTGCTATTACTGGGTCCTACTAAATCAACGATTAACCTATTGACTAGCACTGGCACACCGGTGGCTAGATACAATAGATTTTTAATTATGTCTGGTATTCTAAGACTCAACAGACTACAGCACAACAGTATTCTCATCAGGTTCCTTGTAAACGTTTACTAATAAACAGACTAATTCTCTAACGCCGACGACGGCCTGGAGGTACCCGAGCCCCCTTCTCCTTCTCCCTATTCCATTTCCGGTAGGACTGAGCCAATAATAAAATATTTAATGCCCCTGGCTAGTTGTCAATAACTGAACATTAGCGAAATGAATGTCAGTTTTCATTTACTATACCATAGAAAATTATGGTTACCCAACTCGTATTTTATAAAGCCATTCAATATGCTTATAAAGTCGACTCCTCTGGGCTCATCCCCTACACGTGAAAACTACCCTCAATGGATGTAGGAAATACAACTCTGTTTAGCGTATCTTGGTTATTACAATTTTAATAAGTTTAGCCTCAACAGGTCTTTTTACTGAACAGTTCTTATTTGCGTTTTTGTTGGTCAATGGATAAAGAGTGCTTGTGCACGAGCCACTATAGCCCTCTTTTCATCTAATGCTAACCAATATAGTAGTTGCGACTTGCGAATGTGAGTTTGTTTCTCTGTTACGCTTTCACGACTTAACTACTCGACCATCATCATAAAATTTCACATATACGTTGTCAAGGGAACAGAAAAGGACATAATTATGGGTCAACTTGTTCTTATGTCCCACTGCTAGACAAAAGCCTCTCCCTTGGACTTACAAATTACGCTGCTGGTAAATATACGTGCTAGTTCCTTTAAAAGGCGTCCAGTTCATTGAAATTTAAGTATAAAAAATTTTGCACAAGATAAAATTTAAATGTAAACATACAACAATGTATTGGCACGTAGTAAGCACCAAAAGCACTTATGCCGCTATTAAAAGTTATGTCCGTACCTACGTGTAGTGTTTCATTTACGTATAGTTTATTATTCTTTACTGAAATTGATTGATGTTTTAAATAAAAACATTTTCTTTTGATGTGAATATTTTGCTTTGTATAGATAGATCCTATTATTATTCAACGCCTTTCTATAATTAGCATACTGTATAAAACAGGGCAGAATAATCAACAGAATTTTCTGTTTTATTTGAAGATACATATATTGTCGCACAACATATCTCCGAGGCAGCTACTGAGAATTCCATAACACGCCGGATTCGACAATGCAATCCCTACTTTACAATCAACTGTAGGCGTAACAAATTTATGCATAAATCTCCTCTTTGGTACTATAGATAAAAACAATCCAATCAAATAAAATACGTAGATAGAGAAGAAATAAAAACGACGACAGAAATAGGAAGATGCCTTGCCACAAGACGATTACCTTTGTTTTTTCATGTTAATGCAAAGGAACTTTCAAGGCCCCAGATTATCCAGTTTCTCATTTAAACCAGTTAGTGCGTGAATATACATTTCATACTAGATTTTACGACTGATTTTACTTTGCAGACTATTTAGAATACACGTTATAAATAGTTTTAAAAGTACCTACTTATGCGATACGTTACTTAATATCTGGGATTTTCTGAAAACTAGGAACTCGGCCGAGAAAATACAAACTCGCAACATATGTGATATTTTCTTAAATGAATAGGTTCGAAGTTTTTTCTACTTGTCTTACATTGTCAAAGTCTAAATGGATTCTCATGTTATAGTTTTAGTTTTAGCGAAGTCGCAAAATATTTCATTTTGGCAGCCATGAATGATAACGAAAGACTAATAATAATAATAAATAATAATAATAATCATGAGAAAATATTGAAATAAATGGAATAATAATAATAACCCCTCTGGGACAGTCGTTATCTCATCATGAGACTAACGCGATATCGGAGGGCACAGTACACTAGCTTTTAAACTATCACCTTCGCCTTGTGATATAAACAAAAAATGTATCACCAGGTTAAATTAAAGCGCACAAACCGCAGGGCAGCTTGTGGCGGGCTGAATGTGAGTGGCGACACTGCGGTCCTGAATGCCTCAGAGAGTTGGTTAGGGCATCGTCCCCTGCTTGCCGTTACTGGTTGGCTGGGGTGGAACTTCAAGAGCGCTCGTAGGACTCTCAACTCTGGCTTGCCTTGGTCGGCCGGTCAGAGGGGGGCCGCTAGAGCTATATGCTTGGGGGTGGAAGTGTCATTTTCAAGGGCATAACTACGGGGAAACCCGCTCCGGGTCTCCGTTGTCACGAGACCCGTGATGGTGAAACCGGCGCCGCACCGCTCGACACCCCTAGCCACTCGCACCGGTGTTGCCCTCTGCTGCTGGCTTGTATGCCTATAGTGGCTATTCAGGGGCCCATCTAGTAAGTTGGCGAGTCACCGTCTGCCCATTGCATTGATGCTATTAGAGTATTCAGGGCAGATGCCGTTTTTCATCCATAGTTAGCAATATACCGGTCCACCAAACACCCATACTTATAGCACATATGTATATTAGAATCCATAGTAGTAATAGTCCTACGCCTGCTGCGGCTAGTGCCGCTGTAGGTGTTCCATCCCACCTTTGATTTAAAACTCTCGAAGGGCCTCTTCGCGTTGGACCCATGTCTCCGTGTAAGCCTCCAAAAGGGCCAGGTATTTTCTAATATAATATGTTAGAAAATACCTGTGATAAGAGAAACAATAATAATAATAATAATAATCGATCAGAGCGCCGCGCATTGATTATCGATGTCACCATTCCGCATGACGGCAATCTCGCGAAAGCTGAAAAAGATAAGCAAATTAAATATCTCGATTTGGCTCGCGAGGTTGTCGACATGTGGGATGTTGATTCGGCAATCATTGTGCCGATAGTCATATCTGTCAATGGTCTAATAGCCAAGAGCCTCGATCACCATCTAAAGAGGCTCGCGTTGGGTGCTTGGATCAAGGATTTGATGCAGAAGGCAGTGCTTTTAGATACAGCACGCATTGTGAGGAGATTCCTATCTCTGGAATCCTAACCACCGGCAGCTTGGACCCTGTTCCCGATGCCGGTGGGGTACCATATATTTTATATTTTTAAAAGTATTTTAATAGGTATATGTATATTCAAAAATGAAAAGTATATTGAAAATATTTGAATAAAGAGTATAATAATAATATTTATTTAAATAATAGGTACAATAATTTATAATAAATGACTAATTAATTTATATAATACATTTTTTTGTTGTTTGTAGACTGTAAATTAACCAAAGTTCACAAAGCACTAAAAAATTAACACAAATACCTCTAAATAAAAAAAAAACACGCAATGAGAAACAAAAAAGAAAATGGTAAAGAAAACTTCTCAAGACACGATCAAAATAAGACACAGCTCAGCAAATGTCTGACTCGTGAATAAAAATTATTATTATAAAAACAAAAACCCGACTGCCTAAAAGTAATGAATTACAAAGAGAAAAACAAGTATCACAATATCTATATAAAATTTGGCTGACTAATGCTGTTAATAAAACTGTTATACTAAATACTTTATGGTGCTGCATGCGGTGACAAACGTAGTTTTGGTAGATCTTTCTTTGCCCGTAGGTAACAAAGTATTGTTTGTCCCCGTCTGCAGCACCATAAAGTATTTAGTTTAACTAATTTGAATATCCATATGTCGTTATTTCATTATTTGATAAAGTAAGCTTACAACACAATGCATTAGTCAGTCAAATTTTATATAGATATTGTGATACTTGTTTTTCTCTTTTCAATTCATTACTTTTAGGCAGTCGGGTTTTTGTTTTTATAATAATAATTTTATTTCAGACTTTTTAGGTTTATTAGCAGAGTTTTATTTTAAGATATAACTAAATACAGGCTATTTCATTTCTGACTTGAATACATTCTTGTTAGAAAATAATACTTCGGGCGTCCCGATATATAATTGGTACGCTTTTTGACAATTTGTGTTAAAAATATAAACTTGATATTATACATATATTTTTGAAATGGTCTTTTCACGATCTTTCATTTGATACCCATATTGCTAAGGTAAGGCAAAAAAACAAAGACCCCACATTTTTTTCTTCATTTGGGGGCGCCATTTTGAAAATATATGTAGTCTATGTCACTACCACAATTCTGATGAATTCAACGACATCTCATATGTCAAAAACCGTCCAGCCGTTTGGGCTGTAGGGCGTGCCAAAGAAATGGACATACATACGCTCGGAAAACATTACCATCCTTCTGACGCAGTCGGGTAAAAATAGACGACTTTGGAGATAATAATATTCATATTCTATTAATTACTAAGATACATAACTACATAAGAATTAATTGAAACAGAACTTATGTTATATACATTTTTTTTCCAGCGTCCCTGGTTGGTGCAATGGGCATCGTCGGTAACTTCATATCTCCAGTGCTGATGACCAAATTCAGTTGCCAAAGAGCTCACCTAATCTCCACATTACCAGCACTTCTCGGCCGGATAGTCTTCATCTTCGGCAATTCCGTCCCTCCTCTTCATATTGGCAAGACTTTTACATGGAATGGCATTGGGTCTTCGCACGCCTTTAGCAGCCATCCTGGTTGCAGAATACACGGATCCAAAATACAGAGGAGTATTCCTGGGTACCTTTGCCATATCTCTCGGTATGGGAATATTTTTATCGCATCTATGGGGAGCTCATCTAACGTGGAAGATGACGGCTGCAGTATGTGCTCTGTTCCCTCTAATCGCAAGGGCCATCATCAGCCTTTCGCCTGAATCTGCAAGTTGGCTAGTCTCCACAAGAAAATTTGAGGAAGAAAAGCTTTTAAATGGGTGCGTGGCGAAGGTCCCGAGCAACAAGAAGAATTAGAATCCATGATAAACGCACAGAATTTGGAAAGAAGCGAGGAGCGAAAAGAACGCACCGAAACTCACGCTTGCAATAATATATTCAAAAAGATTTGTGAAACTATTGGCGACATTGTAAAGATATTCAAGAAGAAAGAATTTATAGGATAAGAATTTATAACACCAAAATAAAAATTATCTTACTTAATTATAAGGCTACAATGAAGGCACTTTATAATAAACACTAAATATCACAAAGAAAACATTTATGTAGATTGCACGGTGAGATTAAAATATAAAACATGAATTATTGTCTTACGGTTATGTAACTGCTTTTCCTGTTTTAATTACGGTTACAAACATACAACTACAAACATTATGAAATCCATAAAAAGTATTTTTACTATTTTGTAAGTAAGTGCAAACGCCGCGTATTGCGCAATAGCTATCACGATACAAGAAATTCATAATGACTAAAAAAGCTTATGCTCCGTCTTTTAGATTACCAAAAAATAATGGACACGTATTTTTCTTTTGTCCCAGAAACTAATAACGTTTAAATTTCGTGTCACGTCACTTGCCGGTACACATTTAATATCTTTATCCTAATAACTTAGTAAATTTTTATTGTTTTATAAAAGAGAAAATAGGTGTTCAATATATTTTGCTAATCTAAAAGATGGACTAATTAAATCTCTTATTTTTAACCCTGTCATCATGCCTATCGCATTCGAATCGCTTGTAGGGGCGACAAATAAATTGATATTCGAATACTGGATTGCACAGTAGTCGAATAGGTCATCTTATTGTTAATATAATATAAGTGATATTAAAAGCCTATAGTGTAACAGTGTACTGGAAGCCTTAATCAGTTAGCCTAGCCCTAGGTACCTTTAGCCCTTAAAACCTGAGGAAAGCTATCGACAACTATTAGAAAAATTGCAGTTGAAAGTGGGCAGTACTAATGGTAAACACACAAGTGAGAGGTAAACTCAATGCGGCAAAGGAAATCCAACTTGAGAGAGATATAATAGAGAAGCTTATATAAATAATAAATTATAACTAATATCAGACCTGATATTGTAGTATGTTTACAGGAATTATACATTGTGATTAAACTACTTTATATGTGGTTATTTTTTTAATTTGTTTCTATTGTGTGCGTTCGCGCAGCGGAATGTTGTTGAATTTAAAGATTTTAATTATGCAGATATTTAGTGTATGACGTCGTATAATTGTGTATGGTAAAAAAGAAATTGTGCACAAAGCCATTGTGGAGAAATTCACCAAAAACTGATTCCGCTGGGCGAACGTTGTCCTGGCGGAACTTTTTTTAATCCATAGACTTTAGAAGAAAAGAGATGTGTCCAAAAATTAGTGTGTATTTGTGTGTAACTGTGTATGTATGAATAAAATTAGTGCATGCATAAACTTCGGAGAAATTCAAGTTTCCGCTACGCGAACGTTTGGCCATTAGCTAGTTTTCATATAAAGCGCTTACATAGAGAGCTGTAGATTTTTACATACGTTGTTTTGAATTTGTTTATATTTGTTTAAAAAACAGATTTAGAAAAATCGTAGGGCTTAAAAGATAAAAATATAAACGTAAAATACGCTTATTAGGTCTTAGTTCTTAAGGTATGCACTTTGGGGTCTAGATTTTCACGTTTATACAAACCTTATAAGTGTCTGCAACATGTTGCCAAGTATCAATGATGTTCTGTTAGTAATTAAAGAGTTATAGGACAATTTACCATGAATAGATCACTGTTTACAAAGCAGTCAAATATCACGACTTTCTAAAGGAATTGCATGGTAAAATGTATGCCAATAATTAGTTTATTCATTCAACTATTCACATGCAAAATTTCATGTCATTAAATTCAGTAATTAAAGAAAAACAATTATAATACTGACGAAGCATTGAAAACCTACATAACCCGACCAAGTTCAGATGGCTACAAAAAAGCGGCCGTGCAATATATTTAGGTAACATCCCAAAATTTACAGTATAATACCGGTATTGAATTGGTATAGGTGAATTGTTGTTGCTACTCATTTAAGAATATTTTCTTGAAAATACCTTTTTTATACCAATGTTTTAGTTTATAAGCACTTATTTAATGTTATATAAAGTAGGTAGTTTAATTCCTAAATGTCAGTTTTGTTTGAAAACTGTCCCATTGCAGAGCAAAGACCTCTCACCATGCACCTTTAGCTTAGAACAAAACTGTGGGTTTATTATACAAGTAATTTAAGAAGGTATCGCTTTTTTGTAAAGTAAAGTAGGGTAAGTGATTTTAAATTTAGTAGTATTATAATGACAAAAGTTGTATTCTGTTGACATTAGATGGCATTATTATCAAATTACGTGACGATGAAGTTTTAAAAAATGATCCATTATACGCAAGAAATATATAGGCATTTAAATTTTATTTATGTTTCTTTTTTATGTTTTCATTATAAAGAAATTTCAAAAAGCATTTTATTGCTAAATCATTACACTTTACAACACAACAATTAAATTCAAATGCAATTTGAAATAAATATAGACCTTTTTAATTATATAAACGAAACGTGCTAATATCTACTGTCAAAATCAAGTCTACCTACCAGTGTTCCCAACTACACTGTAATAGTGGTAAAAACACTGTATTTTTAGACAATTTACCACCTACTGTAGACACATCACTATTACACTGTAATTTGACGCCAGCAGATTCATATTTTATATTAGATGAAAATTTTACAGTAGATATGATTTTACGAATAATAACGTTTATAAAATAAATTATATCAATGTTTTATATTACATCTGGTAACATTATCCTAACGGGAAATCCTCTTTGTTTATAACCTGAACTTTGCAATGATCGGCAAATGGAAATACGGCTAAATAATATAGATATGCATAGTGTATGTACTGTGTAATGTTACGATAGAAATTGTGATATATTAATTTGGTTAGGCTACCACAGTATTTTGTTCTAATGCATGTAACGTTTTCTTTGTTATATCTAAGTAAATGACATCAAAAGCAAGAAGCGCAATAAGTTATTGACAAAATCAATAAAAGGGAATCTTTTAAGTGAGCAGGCTGTTCGCAGAAACAGGACAACGTGTATCAATTTTGAACCCACACAAAAATGCTGGATGGTTTTAATACTTCTATATATCAAAATGAAGATGAAATTGTTACATTATCTGATTCTGAATAAATATTTTCGTTATTAAAAGTATTTGTTCAATTATTTCACACTGTAATTTTACCACATTTTCTATAAAGCTAACCACACATTTTGTATAAATCTACTGTATTTTTAACATAGAAACACTGTAACTATATTTTTGAAGTTGGGAACACTGCTACCTACCCACTGTTTATTAACGGCTGTTACGGATAA
Source organism: Catocala nupta (assembly GCA_963675205.1). Classification (NCBI taxonomy): domain Eukaryota; kingdom Metazoa; phylum Arthropoda; class Insecta; order Lepidoptera; family Erebidae; genus Catocala; species Catocala nupta. Next base: position 21,148,285 of record OY776104.1, read on the forward strand.
AACTACATATTTCTGCTCTTTCGATTTTTGGCTTGTTTGGACTTTGATGATACCTCTCACAATTGTTTACCTGGCTTCGTTTGGATTTCGATACTACCGCTTAATTTGATTGACCCTTGCACGAATATTGAACTTGTCGATTTTGAAAAACTTTTTATCATGCACGAGAAAAAGTGTTGTGTGCCGAGCTGTTCGCTAACTCGTAAGTAATTACCTTTCGACTACCTAGTAATTTAAGCTAATTAGCTAATAAAAGTTAATTGCTAGTTATTGTTGTGTAATGATATCTATCTGGGCTTGGTAGGAAAAATCCCGCCTCGCAAAGGTTATGGCCGTCGCTGCTCTTATGATGTCATGCATCTCATGCATATTAAAACAAAAGTATAAGTATTATCTAACAGATGATGCCTCTGCTGTAGTTATATGTGCGAATTAAACACTGTTAAACATGTTAGTAAAATGAAAAGGAATATCGGTCGTTCAGTAGCGAGATAAATTAACGACATTGTCCCGATTGCGGGCCGAATCTGTATCAGATTGGCATTTGGCACAGGAGTGTGGAGAGTGGCACAAACAAAGAGAGGTCTATGTCTAGCAGATGACAAAGTCAGGCTGTGGATGATGATGAAGCATGTTTAATGTTAGTCTATGTCCAACAGTGGACTACCAAATGCTTATTGATTGATTGATTGAAGCATGTTAGTGAATACCATAAATCAATGATAATAATTTGCATTTCAGGTGCAGATAATGCTATTTTGCATTTATTTCCTAATCCAAGAAAAGAGTTGGATAGATTTAATAAGTGGATCTATGCTATTGGTGGTAATCTTTTCTTACTAGATCCACTACATGTTTTTAAAAGTGGGAGAGTTTGTCATTCTCATTTTGAAGAAAAATATTGCACTGCAAGCAAGGGGTTAAGCCGAAATGCAATACCTTCTCTTGATTTATCAGGTAATGTACTAGTGCATGTTACATGGCAGTTGTTGACGTTCATGAAATTAAAGTAGACTATATTAAAAATATTATTTTATTTTTATCTAGGAATCCGTATTACTCCAAGACCACCTTTGCAACAAGTGACTAATGAGAGTAGCAGATTTTCTTTACCAGCTGTTTTAACCTCATTAGACCACCCAACTCCTTGTAATGTGACTCAAGAAGCTGTTGCATCAACATCAAAAAGTATGATGTTTTATAATATTTCATTCATAACTCTAATAAATGAAGTAAAAATCTCTTTTATATATATATATCGTATATATAACTGTAAGGAATGTGATATTTCTTAATGATAATGTCAATTAATTGTGATTCTGGTAAGACTTTAGTATCTATTACTATTACAACACATATAAATAAAAAAAATGAAAAACCAGTTGCCATCTAGCATCCTATATTCCCACTAGCCAATCTAGCATTATTCACTTATTACAATTGTGCATAAGTTTTTATGTAACTACCCGAACTGCTAAACATCACTAGTAGACTATAAATTATTTATTAGGATACAATTTGGAAATGCATTGTTACATAGTCTTTATAAATAGAATTCTTTTGTATGTCTGTGTGTCACTAAACTCCACCTGGCTGGAGCGATTCTGATGAAGTTTTTCGTATGCTTTTAAATGAGTCCCTGGATGGCTTAAATTCATAATATGATCTGGGCGCTGTGATCGGTTCTAGGATTTTTAAATATTTCAGGCAGGACTATGTCTATCAGTTCCACTAGTGTATGATATAAAAATGAAAATTTATTTATTGGTATTCCAGGCATCTGTAATATCTTGAAACCATCTTTGCAAGATGTGACCAATGAGACTATTGGAACTTCATCACCAGCATTTGTCCGGGCTGTCCACCAACCAACTTGTAACCTGACTCCATTAACTTCTCAAAAACTGGCTGTCTCACAAGGTATGGTGTTATACCTCTTTAATAAGTGCAAGGTATTTTTATACCAACATTTTTATCATGTGACACTTTTCTTTTTTATTTACAGGCAAAAGTAATAAGACATCTAGAATGGTTGATGCTAACTATGTCATACTGAGAAATCAGATAAAAAACCTGCGAAAGCAAAAGGACTCTGCTAGAATAAGATTAAAAAAGGCTTTGAAGCTCTGTGAAAATGCTACTTTCCAAAAAGCACTTGGCAAATTCTCACCAACTGCAAGCATTTTTACTAATCTGCAATTCCGTGAAGCAGGTCAGCATCAAATGGGCTGCAGATTCACAAAAGAGGAGAAAATTATGGCATTAGCTTTATACAAGCAAGGCCCTAGAGCATACAGGTGGCTAAAAAAATTTTTTGTTCTGCCTTCACCTCTAACTTTAAGCAGAATGATATCTAGAGCATATCTGCATCCAGGCATTAACAAGCCTTTATTTAAACTTTTACAACAAAGAGTTAACAGAATGAAGTCCTTGAAAAAATTATGCATGGTGTTGTTTGATGAAGTTGCACTTACGGCCCATTTTGACTACAACAGAAGAACGGATTGTGTGAGTGGTTTGTCAATAATGGTACAGATACCCTAAACATAATAGCCGGCCATGCCTTGGTGTTCATGGTGAGAGGCATCTATAAAAATTATAAACAGCCCATTGCCTATACCTTTTGCCAAAGCACTAACCCATGTATGGAACTGGCCTTCCAAATAAGGACAATAATTAGAAAATTATTTTCAATTGGCTTGAATGTGATGGCAACAGTTTGTGACCAGGGCTCTACCAATACTAGTGCAATCAATTGGCTTATTAAAACCACCAATGAGGAATATTTACGGCAAGGGAAAGTCATGAAAAATAAAATATTTGAAATTGATGGTAATGAAATTGTGCCATTATAATTATGACCCTCCTCACCTCATTAAGGGCATTCGAAATAATTTGCTAACTAAACATTTACATTATAATATGGATGGTGTGGAGAAAATAGCCAAATGGGATCATATCATGCAGATATACAATGAAAATCCTGCATACAAGGGCATAAGGCTAATGCCAAAACTTAGTGAACGACATGTTGTTCCTTAAAAAATTTCTAAAATGAAAGTCAAATGCGCAACGCAGGTATTTAGCCAAACCGTGGCAGCTAATATGGGATATCTATCAAGTAAGTTATCACTTTGAAATTCACCTCTTTAAATTACTTTTATTGTGAACATTTAGTATGTGCTGTTATATACTGAAAAGATTGGCAATGAGCAAAGAGATAAACATAGAATACACATATCCAACATAATTATGTATACTCACTCTAAAGTAGACAGACAGATAGATAGATGAGACCACTGTCATGATACATGCTATGGCCCGTTATTGCCGTTGCGTTTATCTTGTCTTGTGTGGGGGCCAGTCAGTACAATCCGGCGACACTTCGACCCAGTAGGATCTTTTGTGTCGACTTCCCCAATAACGACTGCCATAGATGTTCATGGCAGCCGGGACCGACGGCTTAACGTGCTCTCCGAAGCACGGAGCAGGCGATAATTGTCAATCAATACGCACATAATTTCGAAAAGTCATATAACTTCCTAAAGTCAGAGGTGCGCGACGTAAGTTCGAACTCGAGACCTCCTGCATTGCAGTCTGTTTGTCTCCCTACTGAGCTATCACTGCTCTTGCATTTACGTTTTACTGCCGTTGCGTTTACTGTGAATGAAGAAAAAGTGATATTTATAAAAAAGATTTGTTATTCATGTATAATTTTGTGTTTATTTGATGTGAATAACTGACTTGCATGCAGATGTAACTCTTAGATGACAGAAAATTTACAGAATTATGTTGTTACACATAGGTAATAACCATTTAAATGTTTTGGTAAATAAAACAATATTTTATTATACCAAAACATTTAATGTTTACATATACAATAATAAATAATAATACAAAACTTAAACATTTAGTTTAAGTTTTATATTATTATTTATTATTATACATTTATATTCTAATTGAAAATGTTATATGAGAATATCTGCAAAATAAAATAATACTTTTCGATATAAATATGATGACACTTAGGTACAATGATTACACATACCAGTTTATATCAATTTCGGTCTCGCCTTACTTGCTTCATAGCCGATCTATATGCTAGTTTATATTAAATCTATGGTTATTGGTCCTGAAATATGAATAGTAGATATCAACAGTCTCGACATCTATTACATGATATTTTATTATTCATATATATCTATATCTGTCTGCTTCATTCTCAAATATATGAGTTATTACAAAGTCATAATCTCTGTAATAACTCATATATTTGAATGCTTTAAAATTTTATTGTAGAAACACAATTACATAATATTGTCTTCTGTTTACGCGAATGTTATTCATTGAAATTAAACTACTATATACGGATTTTATCGCGTTGTTTATTTGTAATAAAATCCGTATATAGTAGTTTAATTTCAATGAAACACAATTAGATATATTCGTTTTAGTGAAATAAGTCCCCGAAAGAGACTAAATTAAAATTATAGCACTTATATAGTACATTTATTTTATGATAAATATATGTGGAGGAACAGGGTGTGAAGTCCCTCCAACACAAAGGGAGGATCCTCCGACCAGGCTGGTTGATCGTGCCTGGCGGGCCGCGGCCCGACGGTTGATGTCGGGAGCTTGTATATATACTCAGTCGCTGTGTAAACTTCACTTGTGCGATGCAGAATAGTATGACATCATGTGAAGTGCGATTGTATCGCCATCTGTTGAATGTAGGCTGAACTTCTTCGTCTGTGTGGAGTCGCCACATATACTTTTATTGTTTTGTTTTCAGGTATGGGCATCCTGTCAAAAGAGTGCGAAGATACCGCCGATTTATTGTTATTCTTCGACAATTTATTTGAAGTAAATGGAAGTTATGAAAATTATAAAAAAAGGGCTGGGAAACCTTTACTTGGTCCTCTCACACCAAGCTCAGTCCATAGAAAAGTGTGGACAAGAGCCAAAAAAGTTTTAAAATCAATGAGATTCAGTCGTAACAATAGATTTGGTCTAGTGCCATCAATCACAAATTGGTTGCAAACAATTGAAAATATTGAGTATATTGTTGAGGTTTTGTCAAAAAAATATAACTTGACGTCTCTATGGATGAGGCATTTCAATCAAGACCCCTTGGAGAACTTTTTTGGCTGCGTTCGAAGCTACGGCTATCGGAACGTATCGCGGTCTCGTGTTGGCTTCGAGGCAGCCTTTGCTTCCCTTTTAATATATAATTTAAGTAGCATGCATTCACCAAGGTCTAATTGTGAGGTTGACAACTGCTTCAATTTTAAGTCACTCACTAAAATGTTTTTTAGGAAGTCTGAGACGTCAAGTTATGTAGTAGAAATCAATTTTGATGACATTAACAGTGATAACATCTTGGTAGATCCAAATATAAAAAAACAAAATCCCAAAATAAAAGCACAGTTAGAATATGTATGTGGATATGTTTTGCGACAGTTAAAAATAAGCTGTGCTGCTTGCAAATCATCGCTGTATGACAAAAACTGCGACAGTGAGGCCTTATCATACCGAGAGTATGACAAATTTAAGCGTTGCCTCAGTTATCCTTCCACATCCCTTACAAATTGCTTTTCAAACATCCAAGATGTTGTCACTGAAATTATAAGAAAAGATAGCAAAAAGGCAAACTTGAAACAATATATTAAAACAATACTTTCAGTTGTCATTGATTATAACTTTATAAATTGCAACCAGCATAAAAAAGATATTATTAAAAAAGTGGAAGACTTATCAATAACCTTATTTATTTGTAATTGGTGCAAAGATACAAATAAATTGTTACGAGGATCTCGATCAGATTTTGATCAACACGACGATATCCAAAAACTGTCCATAGCATACTTAAAAACAAGACAGAAATAAAACTTTTTATGCTTATATTATTCCTGTTTTATTTAATTTTAATAACCATAATATATCATAATTTCATTTGAGTTGGTTTTTTGATCCGTAGTTACTTAGTCTAATAATGGTTATAGTAGGTAATATATCGGGCACGCCACGATCGTGGCGGTAAGTCCTGTGTTTGAGGAGTGGCTGGAGAGGCGGCATGGCGCCCTCACCTTCCGGCTGACACAGGTTCTGACTGGCCACGGTTGTTTTGGCCAGTTCCTGTGTCGTATACGCCGGCAAGAGACGCCCGGTTGTCACCACTGCGGCGACTGCCGCGACGTAGTTGAGGACACGGCACTGCACACTTTGGCGATTTGCCCCGCCTGGGCATCGCAGCGCCGTGAATTGATCGCGGCAGTCGGATCGGTTAACCTCTCGCTCCCGGCCGTAGTTGAGTCTATGGTCCGGAGTGAGAGGTCGTGGAACGCCGTCGCCTCCTTCTGTGAGGAAGTCATTTCCATCAAGGAGGTGGCGGAGCGGGAGAGGGAGCGTTTAAACCCTCTCCCGTACCGCAGAACCGGGCGCCGGAGGGCGCGAGATGACCTCCAGCCACCCTGAGGTTTGACCTGGGGGTGGCGGGCTTTGTGGGCCTGCCCGCCATCCATTCAGCACCAGGTCCGAGAGGCGGCGTGCGTTTTCCCACGCGCGCCTCTGTGTCGAGTCCGTCTCCCCCTTAAGAGGGAGACAGTAGGGCCTTTGTTTTGAGTAGTGCCTATCTTGGGTAGGTCTTATTGCGTAGGGGCCTGCCGTTTCATACGGCGGGCCGTAACCTCGGCGGGGTCGCGACCGCATGCGAAAGTGATTCGCGCGGCCCCGTCGATAGTGGTTTTGTCGAGGAACACCGTGGTAGGTTTAGTCGGTATTCCGGGAGGTACATTATTTCTTTTCCATCTTTCGTTTACCCCGGCGAGTCCGACATAATCCCTCCACCCGCCCCCGCGGAGGGATATGCGTTATAGCATTCCCAAACGTAAAAAAAAAAAAAAAAAAAAAAGGTAATATAATTATAATAAATGCAATTTGTTAACAAATTACTAAATTAATTATATATTACCGACTATAACCATTATTAGACTAAGTAACTACGGATCAAAAAACCAACTCAAATGAAAATAAGGACATTATACGTATATAATTATTATATCTATCTATAGTCAATTTATCTGCAAAGTTGCATTCAGAGGATGCCAGATGGCGCTCGCCGAGACATATTTGAGTGACGTCTCTATCTCAGTCTATAAAATGTACTTGTACTCTGTGCCTCTCACTACGAGATGGATTAGTCAACTGCCTAGTGACAGTTGGCAAGCTTCACATACAATCGAGAACATAATGGGAACAAGCAGACATAGAAGTTGGCTTAGCTTTCCATTGACGTCCGTCGAGTTGGGGGTTGATATTTTTTTTACAGAAAGGTTACATTATTATAAGCACACACGTAAATCTTTAACATGCGGAGACGCGTAGTTTTTGAGAAAAAAATATTGAAAATCAATTATTATTATATTTCCAATATTTATGTCAAACCCTACCACAGGTTATATAGAATTCTCGCCATTGAACGTTTCGTTTTACCTATGGTTGTTGTCATACGTTCGGTAATATTTTATTTTATGTAAAGGAGATGTTACATTTTCGGCTACAAAATGTACGGTACGTCAAAAAAGAGGAAATATTACCAGAAATCAGAGAAAAATGCTATTCCAAGAATTTACTTGTAATTGAGATTGTACAAGACGAAAATATTTTTTCTGTTATTGCCATATTCAATATGGCGGTACAATGGATTGTAGCATTAGATAATGCGTTCAGAAATTGTATAAGATGAACTGATAGAAGATAAATATCACAAAGATATAAAATAAAAATACTTAGGTATATATACCTACATTGTAGCATATTGCGACTACAATACAAATAAATACAAGTAATTGTTAGAACCCAAACCTTATGATAAAAGTATATTTATAGAACTGCACCAGTCTTACAGGTCCTGTGCATTTCGGAACGAAATATTCTTGATGACATTTTGACGTTAACACTTGACAATTATGTTGCTGTCAATGATTTCTTAGACATGTATTGTCGTTTGCGCGTGCGCTTAGATTTTCGTGACTTCTGCTGTTATTTTGTTTTACTCGTTCTGACCGATTCCCTACGACTTTGGCTTTGTTTAACGGTTTGTTCTCTACCATCCAATTGGGCAAACAGTATAGAGGGCTATTATTGCAGTTGCGCATGTGGAATGACTCGGGACGAAAGTAATATTGAAGCCCCAGCATCATTTCTTGACGATGTGTTAATACTAGAAGGTAGTGATGAGATGGATTGATACATAATAAATATTAAAAAACCAAATTGTTGTTTCATTTAAGTGTACCTATTTCAGTTCCTTGTATTCATACGTTTTTACTTTTTATAAACTAGTCGTGATGTAATGACAATGTGAACTTTCCAATGGTGCCTATTAGAGAGTCGTAAAACGTGGCAACACGCTTTATAGAAACGATTCAATTCACTGACTAGTTTTTTTGTACTTTATAGGTTATGTAAATGTCATAGCTTTAAGGTCATAATATTCCGCCATGATTGTTCAGATAAACGTCAAATATTTCCTATTTTTATTTTGTCCATCTTCAATATTGTTTTAATGTGGATATTTTTAGTTTAAATATGTTTATGGGTTAATTGCCTAGGATTTTTAACCACGTACATGTTGTAGCCGGAGTTCCATACAAAAATGAAACGTCTCCTTTACGTAAATAATTATATTTTATACTCATTTGAATAGTTTTCATGCAAATTTAAATATTAAACAGTTTATACGTATTAAATTACAGCATTATTTTTATTACGAGCTATAAAATTTAAAATGTGTGTTTACCCTCTTGTGGAACGAAACGTACAACTTACGCCATTTCGTAGTGTCAGTTGTCACTGTCATCATCAGTCATCGTTGTGTCCTTAGCAATTGAGAGCGTTTACGTACTCCTGTCTGCTCCTGTCGCTGAAAACAACGTTTGACTACCACCATGGCGTCTCCTAAGCCCCAGGCTTCGTGTTCTGCCATGTTTAAAGAATCGAGTGTAGTGCAAGTGTTGAACTCTAATGAGCTCTCGGTCTCTGACGTCTCGGTCTCCGACATCTCGGTTTCCATCGTGTCGGCCTCCGACGTCTTGGCCTCCGACGTCTCAGTCTCCGACGTCTCGGTCGCCGATATCCCGATCTCCGATGTCGTCTGAGAGCAGCGTGGCTGATGCGGAACTTTGAGCTTCTGGCTCATCTGGCCGAAGAGTCCACTATTATTCCGAGGAATTAAGGTTGGTTCACTGTGTTTTCTTATATAGCCACATAATATGCAAGCCTCACATAAAAATCTGACAAGTAAAGCAATAATTAGATTTCTAATAGGAACATTTTTGCTTGTTTTAGGTACCACTGGAATATATACAAAGTCATTACCCGGCTCAACACTCCAGCTCAGTGCATTGCATTTGCTGAAGTGCATAGGCTCCTTACTACAGAAAAAATGTGCACATTTCATAAAAGACTTATGATGTTAAGCTCCAGCAGTAAGACTGGACAGCTTGGCATCTTCCGATGCAGGAAGAGCAACTGTCGCTCTAGGGCAGTGAGTCGGACCGCGGGAACATGGTTAGAGAATGCGCGGCTGTCTATGTATTCAGCCAAAAGTATAGTTATCATCAAGTGAAGTTAGAGACAGCCCGTGAAGATCGAGAAGCAGCTTTATCTATAAGAACAATAGCTGACTGGTTTTCTTACTGCCAGGAGACAGTAGTTATTTATGAATTGGAGCATCTAGAAGTTAACTGCAAAATTGGTAGTCCAGGCAAAATCATACAAATAGATGAATCAAAATTTGGAAAAAGAAAGTATAATAGAGGGAGACACATTGAAGGCCACTGGGTGCTGGGCATGATAGAAAATGGGAAAGATGATTTAAGATTAGAAGTGTGTCCCGATAATAATAGATCTGTGGAAATGTTGGTGCCACTAATCCAAAAGCATGTGGAGGTAGGCACTGAAATCCATACTGATTTTTGGAGAGCCTATGATTGCCTACCTCAGTATGGATACATACATAAGACGGTAAATCACAGCGACCCCATAAATAAATTTGTGGCACCAGACGGGACACACAAAGAATAGAAAGCCACTGGCGAAATTTAAAAGTGATGTTCGGTAAGGATGGTCATAAAGGAAACTTCACAGACTGGCTCATTGAATATTCTTGGTGAAGAAAAATAAAAATGGCACATGTAGATGTTTTTGTGTATAAAATTGATGAATAAATTATTAATTAGTATTTAATTTGTTTTATTTTAACAGTACCTATTAGGGCAGATAACAAATAAAGTAGGTTAGGTTCAACTTATGTCAAAGAACCGAATTTATTGACCCCGACTTCACCTTGTACGAGTCTGTCCTACCCCTAGTGTTTTATAGAGCCGGAGACGCGTAGGGAAAGCAGCCTCCGCCCGCTGTAACAAGAAGGCGGCCAACAAACCGAAGCTGCGAAGGTGAGGATGGATGCCTACGATTTGTTACGCAAGGGTGTAGAGGCTGCTCTTCCCGCAGCGCCGGAGACGTTGCAGTGTCAAAATAGATATAGAAATCCCTTTGAATCAGTCCGTGCAATCAGTATAAAATGAAAATTTCTTCAGAATTAAATAATAAAAAAACTCGAAAAGGGTGGGGTTCCGCAACTTTTCCTTTTAAGGGGGGTAGAAGATACCCCTCCCCCTCTCTTCCGCCCCCTCCCCTCCTTCAATTCGACGGACGTCAATGGAAAGTCGTGCCCCTAATAATGTGCTAATTATTAACTACTGAACATGCAACTAAATTATTAATACTTTGAAAAGACATGCACATTAATTTTTCTTAACCTTATTAACAAATAATGGCAACAAGCAATAAATCTTTGGCTCAACTAATTAGGTGACTTAGTAACATAATGTAATATATATATAAACAATGAAAATAAATATATGGAATACTATTCTGGAATGGCTTTCCATATCTCTTTGATTTTATCAGTACTGAGATTAGGCGGGCCAAACACAAAGGGTCCAACGTATTCCGGTCCCAGCATCCTTAAAATATTCATTCTTATTTGACTCAATATTAAATTAGAAAATGGTGTACGAGCTACTCCGATATTCTGCGCACACACTCCAGTAATATGGACATCATCTATCCAGAAATATGGCATAGTCTGTGCGGCTTTTAATAACCGTGGTATCACATCCTGTGAGTATAATATTACCCAGCCTGGAAATAAACATTTATGATATAAACATATCACCATAGTAATATTTATGATTAAAATCAATATAGTTTGGATATATTACTTAATAATAGGTTATAAATATAGTTCTGTATAAAGTGTTTAATTTCAATTTACTACAGGTATTTTGACTCAATACTTCAGTAACTGTTTTAATGGAATTACATGCATGCATGTTCTAGTGGAAAACATCCATAGAGTACAAAGTTAAAATATTCTTTATTTATTTTCATGCATGCAAAAAATGGATAAATCATATGGATGGTAGAAAATTCTAGGGCTATCACTTGCATGTAGAGAGGAATCATCATGGTACCAATGTAGAGAAGTACTTATCTAACAGACAATCACTTCAGAAGGGTTGATTCACCTCAGTCTTTCAATCTAATTTGAAATAAAATCTCAATCTTTAAATGGATCCTGGCTGTGTTCTATTGCATTGAAAGGTTCTGTTTAATAACAATTAAGTACACAAACCTGCACAGAATGTGGGATAATACTGCTGCCCATATTCCTGAGGAGTCACCTTCCATTTTGAATTATCAGACCTGTGTGCTGGTGAATGTTCTAATACCGGACATACGATTAAACCACTACAGCCCCACGGTGACAATTCTCTAGCCAAAAAATGCCTCATTTCATGCGAATTCACCACAATGTCGTCATCAGTTTTCAAAATGTATTTTGCTGAAGGGCAATGATGGGATACCCACTTTAATCCCATAACATGCTTGTATGTCATATTTCGATACGCATCCCCAAAATTTCCCTGCACTATATCACCATACTGGCTACTCTCATCAAGAACTTTGTTATGTATGGTGATATTTGCGGGTTCACCAACTAAAAATACTACTTTCGTAGTATCCAAATTTCTGCCCCAAGTATTCCGGATGATTCTACGATTTTCATGATTATTAGGGTTTGAAGACACTATCACCATTAACAATAAGCCAGCTGGGTAATTCTTGCATGGTTGTGGGTTAATTTTGAATGTAAAATTGTTGATATCAATCAACTGGTCATAAACATCGTCAACGAATATTTTCGTAGTGTTGTACGGTCCAAGAGTATTAAATTCAGGATTTGAAATACGTACCACAGTGGGCGGTGTACCCATATAATACTTGTAAACTAAAGAAAAGGAACAAATAGTGAACAATAACTTATGAATAGTAATCATATCTATTTTTTCACGTTGACTCTCCGTCATAGCAACAATTTATGAGGAAAATCCAATTGAAACATGAATTCGTTACTGCGTCACGGCGAAGACATTGCGGCAAGCAATCAGTATTCTATCACGAATAAATATACTATTACTGCAACAAATTCACAGAAAATAATTTTCAGTAGGTATCTATCATGCTGAAAAGATTCTATGTACATAATGATTTATTGACATTTATTTGATGAATTTGTCATTGTGTGAAATTGTCAGCGAACGAAATTTATTTCAGTGTTTCCAGTTTTACGACAATATTACCCAATTTTATAGCGAAAATCTAATCATTATGTATTCAGAATGTTTCAGTTATCTGTTATGCTTTATGGTGAAAACCTGGTATTATTATACTACGGCAGCGATAGCTCTGTGGGGAGACCAACAGACTGCAATGCAAAGGGTCTCGGGTTCGAACCCGCGTCGCGCACCTCTGACTTTCGGAAGTTATATGACTTTTCGAAATTATGTGCGTATTGATTGACAATTATCGCCTGCTCCGTGCCTCGGAGAGCACGTTAAGCCGTCGGTCCCGGTTGCCATGAACATCTATGGTAGTCGTTATTGGGGAAGTCGACACAAAAGATCCCACTGGGTCGAAGTGTCGCCAGTCTGTACTGACTGGCCCCCACACAAGATAAGATAAGATACTACGGCAGCAGCATCACTCTAACACAAGTCTTACAGGAGAGTATAAATAACAAAGTAGGCAAAGGATTGCATTTCGAGAAATCAAATCAATATATTAAAATATCATTAGTTTTATAGTAATATTGTATAGTATAAATGAACTGACTTGAATTTCGGAGTTGACACAGTAAAACAATAGTAACAGGACAAATATAATGCTTGCTCAAGTAAATTTTTATTTAATTATGCCACGCTAAGATCTTTTTTACAAGTTGGGTTTAAATATTTTTATTATAGATGACGTTTCATTTCATGGTAGTTTTGCTGTTGTAAACAATTGCTTTATTATATCATGCTATTCTATTTATTAGAAATAATTGTATCATTATCTTTCTATCATCTTTCTGTATTTTTTATAATTATTCAACTCAATTGTAAACTTTGTTTAAAATATTACGTACCTATATTATGATGTAATCTAAAGTCTAAACCATTAAATGGTTCCTTTATACTCAGTTCTCGAATAAGTAAAGGTTCAAATTTTGAACCATTACTTTATACGAGAACTGCGTATAAAGGATATCATTGTTTTCTTTTGTAATCGTGTTGTTTAACAACAAATCAACAAACAATTTACTAAAGAGTATATGCTAACAAATGCTCAGAGTAAAATGAAATATGTATGGTTACGTTGCAATTTATAGTTTGTATGTAATTCATGAAAGACAATTATAAAAATGGAGAACATATTATGTCGACTTTGTTTGAACGTCACTAGTGATCAGATGTGGAAGTTATCAGATGAATGCGATTTACTTTGCAAAACTCGAAATTGTTTGACTTTAGACGTAAGTACTTTAAATCTTAGATCAGTTTAATAAAACTGTTCAAGTGCGAGACGGACTCTCATACGAAGGGTTCCTTAAAATCGTACAAGAGCCCCACTCGCATTTAACCAGTTTTTATTATATGTGCCACCCATGGGCTACTGCATTATTGCAATAACTAAATAAAATTAAATATACAAATGACATTACAGCTATAGATTTTATCTTATTAACCACAAGGCGTGTGGCGGCAAAGTTGGTTTGTCCTTTGGAGCCTGAGGGACGAATAATTAGCATTATTTCATTTAAATTTCAGTTGCAACTTCATAAAGCTCTCCCAAACCAGCTATGCAAGGGGTGTGCTAATAAAATAGAACAAATAAATGAATTCATTCTTACAGTTAAGGCAAATGAATCAAAATTACAGCAACATTTGAAAAATGATTCCTTGAACATTTATTTTGAACAATTGGTGAATGTCAAAGAAGAAAATAATGTGCAGATAATTTTAGATGACCATGTAGTTGTCAAATATGAAGATTCAAAGAAAAATGGACTGGCAACTTTGAATACAGAAGAACAGAATACAATAGATAACATTAAATATATATTTAATGAATTGGAAATAGTTAAAGAAGAAGAATTAGTGAATAATGAGTTTCATGAAACAGCTTATAGTTCAGAAGAAGATAATATAACTCTCTCTTCTTTAAAAGAAGAAAAAGAACAGGAGAATAAGACTGAATCTAAAATAATATATACCAAGATACCTAGGAAAAGGTCAAAAGAGAATCTAATAGAACAGTTTAATTGTCTGTCATGCGATGAAATATGTGAATCACATGATAAGTTACGAGAACATTACAAAATATTGCATTCAAGGAAAAGTGGTGACACTGTGAAACCAACATACACAGAAAATACTATAAATGGAAAAATCATGTATAAATGTGACAGATGTGATAAAATTTATTCCAAAAGGTATATAAAAAGGCATACATATTATCATACAAATGAGAGACCATATGTTTGTAAACTCTGTGGTTAGTATCTGAACTATGCTTCATTGTATTCACATTTTTTATGATGTAGTTAGTTAGTTAGTTAGACATGTGTTATCCGCACTTAGCCCCACAATTGAGCCATTGTGCATAAGTAACCAACACGAAATATTGTTTGGTTACTCATACCACCTCAGCTCCGTCCAGAAAGATAATAGCAGACGGATGTTGCGCAGTACCTCCTTCATTGTTTCTGGACTGCCGGTGTCTCCGCGGTCTCCATGCAGCCTCTACATAAGGGACTGTCAGTGATGCCGATGTTGAAAAGATATTTGTTGAGTTAGCAGTGGTCTGTTATTATACCCACTAGGTGGCGTAGGTTTTTCCTTGTGGTTGATGTAGTTAATGTCCTTCTCTGTAATTTAACCTATCAATTGTGCGATTCATTAAAAGCTTATTGTGTCTGACCATCTGTGTGCAGTGAGTGTGGTTAATCTATTTTAATTCAGGGTTTTATGGTGAGATTAACATGCAAATATCCAAACTGTACTTATGATTTTTATATGGTAACATTTAAAAGTCACAAATATTCAAAATATTATCTAATACTTAAGATCATTCGTCACATAAAACGAGCAATGCAATAATTTACTCCTGTCACTTACAAATGAAAAGACATAAGTTATACAACAGTTGGTGTGAAATCAACCTTAATTGGCAACAAATAAAGTACTTTTTCCCGTTATTGCCTTGAGAGCTACATCCTTTTGTGTTTCGTTTATTTTTGGTATAAAAGTTTGTGCGTGTTGGCGAGCCTTTATTACCGATTTTAAACCACCTTTACAAATGTTTGACACATTTGTAAAAATGGTTTAAAATCGGTAATTTTGTTCAAAATTGATATTATTTGTTAGGTAGTTTAAAGTTTAAAATATAACTTATTCTTCATGTAATTACCGAAAGTAAGATACTCCGGCCGTTAAATTGCTTTTTCGGGCATTATTTTTGCAACTTTTGAATACACACTGCGGCATTGTGAGACGTGTTTATATTGGCTTGAAACTCATCAAGCGAACTATACAAAATACGAGCTCACCTCTCAAGTGCGCAATTGTTTACCGAGACGTATTTTTTGCGCCGAACGTATCTAGTTGCTATTGTTGATCGAAGAACCTTTTTTTTTTTATTTTTTACGTGGGGAAATGCGCCTGATGCATGCCCTCTCGCCTTCCCTTGTGGCGGTGGTTATGTCCGGCTCTCCCGTACTTCGGGCCTACGGACCAAAACCCCACGGTGTACACGCTCGCTGCCTTGTATAGTGGATGGGCCGCTGGCAAAAAATACTACCTCAGCGACCCACCCAGCAGTCTACAGCTCCTAGGCGACGGCACTACATAGGGCCTCGCACCGACTCAATGGCTGGCGGACGGGAGATCCCCGTTCTCCCGCCCGCGGCTTTCATTCTGGCGGCATTAAGCGCGCATAAGCGCGCCTGCGCCGCCCGGTTCGCCGGCGACGGCTCGGATCCGCAAGGATACTTTCTTCACGGATGCGCTCCGCCGTCTCCTTCTGCGTCTAACCTTAACCTACATGTACGCGAGCAATGCCGCGGGCAAAATGTAGTAAAAAATATTTTACAAAAAGGTATTTGTATCACAGGCATGGTCTTATGAAGTACTCACTTGACTTCACAATACAGCCTACCCAACCCTGGGTTGGGTTGGCTGTTTAACCTATAGGTACATGGACAATTGTTTGAAAGATTTAAAAGATTGTGAATGGGGATTAGGAATGAATGAGTTACTTGTCAAATGTCTTATTTATGCCGACAACCAAGTAATACTTGCGTCATCGGCAGAAGAGTTGCAGGCGATGGTAATTATTATGCATGGTGCTTTTGAGAGTAAAGGCATGAAAATGAATGTAAGGAATGAAAGTAATGGTATTTGAAAAGGATGGACATGACGATGTGTATGATTGATGGAGAACAAGTGGAGCAAGTGAAAGAGTTTGTATATTTGGGTACTTTGTTTACAAGGGATGGTACACATGAGGGAGATATTGAAAGGAAAAGTTTGCTGGCAATAAAAACAGGCGTGAATCCTGATGAAGTGTTTGTATGTAGGTAATTAATGAGTGGAACTGGCTCCTCCTAGCTACTAGAACTCCTAGCTAGGTTGTATGTCAATCTGTATTAAGTTTATAAAAATTATGTTGAGATATTCCTTTTTGTGCTGCGCCTGATTAAAAATAGAGCTTCTGCTGTGTTTTCCATAATGCATAATCTTCTTCTTCTTCTCCCAAGCCTTTATTATTCCCAAGTCACTTGGGGTCGGCTTTTCTGGTCTAACCGGATTTGACTGGATATCAGTTTTTACACGGAGCGGCTGCCACCTGACCCCCGCAACCCGAAGGATAACGATACCCTAAGGCTAGACCAGTGTCAGGATATTATAGGGCACTGACTTCCCAATAACGACTGCCATAGATGTTTATGGCAGCCGGGACCGACGGCTTAACGTGCTCTCCGAGGCACGGAGCAGGCGATAATTGTCAATCAATACGCACACATTTCTAAAAGTCATATAACTTCCGAAAGTCAGAGGTGCGCGACGTGGGTTCGAACCCGAGACCCTCTGCATTGCAGTCTGTTGGTCTCCTCACTGAGCTATCGCTGCTTCCATAATGCATAATATTCAAGGATATTTTGATTATTCGAATATTATCGATTCTAATTATTTGTCGAGTCTAAGTTCTTAAATCATTAGATACGATCATATATATAAAATTGCTTCTTTGGTTTCCACAGCCAGGACGTACAAAACCGTGTCAGACATCATGAGACATGGCTTTAGGGCACACAGTGGACTGAAACTGCTCTGTGCTTACAAATGTGGGTTCAGCACAGCTTATACTGGAGCTTTAAAGGAACATGAAGATAAAATACATAAAAATATATTTAAGGTTGGTATGTAATATATAATCTATATGTACTAATATTATATAGGGATTGCTTTAGAAACTGGCCAATTTAATTTAGGGTTGAGAGTGTTTGAGGGGGATGGAGAGGGGAGCGTTAAACCCTCCCCAATTACCCCCATCGCGAGCAAATGCCTAGTACCCGAGAAAAAAAATTAAAACTGTTCAAACATTACCTCAAAATTGTGACATTTTATATTCTGTCTTGCTTAAAATCTATTGTTTTGGAAGCAACTTACAACTGGGACGTCTCCGGCGCTGCGGGCATCCCCTTCCTCTACGACTATCCCAGTTTATGATATAGCGTTCCCCTACACCAACCGTTAAGTTATAATAGAGGAGTCGCTGTACCTTCCAGTGCCCGAGAGCACCTTCCGGGACCAGTTATAGACAGGTCTTGTCCCCAAATCCCGACTCTCCACCCTAACCTCAGAGATCCGGTTCTCGTAAGCGAGCTATGTACCTCGTGCCCAAGTGACACTACCTATTCTCCAGATAGGTACCGGAGCAATAAAGCCGCTCACTACTCGCAACTCAAGGAGTTGCTAACGATAACCTCGCTGAAGCCGACGGAGAAGCCGCCTCCCATATCTCCAGTATGGTACCGGAGCTGTGTAAGGCACGCTCACTTCCCGACATACATCCGTATGCCTACCCAAATAGGCCTACAAGCCGGGTGTGGCCCGAGTCACTCCAGCTATGACTCTTACTTGCTGAGCAGGCAAGCTCCCGACATGCGTTGCGACAGTGAAACCACACTGCCACCTCGCTAAAGGCAACTCCGTGCCTCATGCGACCGACTGGTTCGCACTGGCCGCGTCTGAGTCCGACGCTCGAACGCAACGTGCTTGCCGAGCAAACGAACATGTCGTCCTCAGCGGCCAACCACATACCCCTGCGAGTCCAACACCAATGTCAGGCACCGCGCACTCTAGTCAGCGGTCGATAGAACACGCCTTTCGAGGCGCAGTGGGCTTCCTGACCCCGCAGTACCCTGGTCCAAAGGGGGAGACCCGTAGTTCTCCCCCTGAAACCCTATCTACTCGGGTCCTGAAGATAGGGACGGCGCTGCGGGCAGTGCAGCCTCTACGCCATTGCGTAACAAAGCGCCAGCATCCGCCCTAGCCTACGCAGCTTCGGCTTGCTGGACCAGCCTCAGCCGCTACGGCTCGTACGGCGTTTGCGCTTTGTTACAGCTGGCGGAGGCTGCCCTCCCTCCGCGCCTCCCGCTTTTTATAACCACTCTAGGGGTATAAAGTACTGGGGAGAGTCGGGGTAGGCTAAGGAGTGGGTCAATTCAGTGGTAAATTTTTAAGAGTACTTTAGCTATGAAAAGAATGTGAAATGTTGGTATTTGAAATAGTAATTTTTCTGGCGCGAAAAAAGTAACGTTTCATTTTACGTAAAAATAATATCTTTTACCAAATTTGGTGAAATAAAATGATCATTTTACAAGAAATGTTTTGTTACATATATAAATATTTGAAATAGCTTTTTGTGTCACATTTTATCAAAAAAAGACGACACTAATTACGTTTGTGTCATCAAAAAGCCTATAAATACCAAATATTTATAAAATTGCCTAAAAACAAACTACGCGATTGCGCGGGGTCGGGATGGGTCCGGGGGGTTGGAAAATCCACCCCTAACATATTTAAACCAGCACCAACCCCCGTTTCGATCAGCCCGTTTTTAAAGCCAACCCATTATAAAGATTTTGAATGCACGTATGGCGTAATGGTTTAAATGGTCGCCGCTGCGACGCCAAGTGTTGTGGGTTCGATTCCCACACGGGACAAATATTTGTGTGATCCACAAATAGTGTCTGTTCTTTGTGTCCGTTGTTTAAATGTTTGTAAAGTCCTCCGCGACGCAGGAATTATTCTTAGTGCGGGATTTGTCTGTAATCTATACTAATATTATAAAGCTGAAGAGTTTGTTTGTTTGGTTGAACGCGCTAATCTCAGGAACTACTGGTCCAAATAGAAAAATTATTTTAGTGTTGAATAGCCTATTTATCGAGGAAGGCTATAGTATATAATAGGACCGGAGCATCAATGAAAAATGTTACAAAAACGGGGAATAATCTCTTATTTGAAGCAGACGAAGTTGCGCGGGTCAGCTAGTGTTATATACAGCACTAGCTGTGCCCGCGGTTTTACCCGCGTTAATGGTTACTGCGCCGCTCCTTTGGGTCGTAGCGTGATGTTATAGAACCGATACCTAACCTTTCTCGATAAATAGGCTATCCAACACTAAAAGAACTTTTCAATTCGAATCAGTAGTTTCTGAGATTAGCGCGCTCAACCAAACAAACAAACTCTTCAGCTTTATAATATTAGTATAGATATCAGAGTAAACTGTGGTCATATTAATAGGTCAAATAACTAGCTACTGATGAAAAATTTTCATAATTTTGTGAAAAATAAATACATACAGTTTCACGCCTATATTACCGAAAGAGTATCTCTTCATACTCTGTGTACACATTTCGCCTAATATGATATTTTTTATACAACTAAATTGGCAAACAAGCGCACGGCCGACCTGATGGGAAATGGTCACCGTAGCCTATGGACGCCTGCAACACCAGAGGCATCACTTGCGCGTTGCCGATCTTTTAGGAAAGAAAGTGGGAAGGAGAAGGAGCGGGAAGGGAGAAAGACTGTGATTGGGCCTCCGGCTCTCTCACTCACCGAACGAAACACAACAGTAGGAATACTGGTATTTCTCGTCGATATTCAGTGAGAGGGTAGTCCTTCCCCGGTCGAGCCGGCACATTCATGCTGAAATCAGCGAGGCTCTACTACTCTTAAAAGGGGACGGATACGCTTTCATACATTCTTGGGCCTGGATGTAAAAGGATGAAAGTTGAATGAATTTAGAGCTTATATATTATCAAACCATCTCTGAAAATTCTGCGGATTTTGGCAATCTGAGAGCAGAGCTATAAGAGATTTAGTAAAAGTGAGGTTATGCAACAACTTGACAACAATCTATACTAAACAGCTGATTTTTGAGCTGCGCTTGCTACTTTGTTTTACTAGACAGTTATTTACTATTTAATTGTAGTATTTATTGTATTGTATTGAGTAGGAGGAAATTAGGAAACTCACAAATAGATTAAAATATAGGGAAGACAAGGATGTGATGTTTGAAAATAAAAATCGCTTTTTTAATAATAATTATCTTTTATTCATCTTCAATTATAATCAGAATTTCATCTAAGAAGTGCGCAGGTGGTAGATGGCTGACTCATGATGCAAGAGAATGTTGTTGTGGTTCATCAACAGATGGTTGTTGAGCCAAATTTCAACAAGCTTGGCAAATATAGTCACTGCTGTTTACCTGAAAGATGAGAAAAGAATTTAAATAAAAGAATCATGATTACTGCAAAATGTACAGTCAGTTTAGGTTTTTAGTTGTTTTTACATGTAAATAATTTTCATATGACTATTATAATATGTTTAAGTATCTATACTTTATTAGTAAGTATAATGCAGGGAAAGTGTAAGTTTAATGCCGATAATTATTAACGTGTTTAGGAACACTTATTAACAAGCAGAGTCAACTATTATAGCAACAAGCATGATTTTTTACAGTAGGTAGGTTTCTTTCATAATGAAGCCGCCACTAAGAAAGGATTTATGGAAAATCAACCTCTCAAAATCGATGTTTAGTAGGTATCCAATAACGCGTTAAAAAACGACGTTAAGCATTAGTGTTGCTCCTGCATAATGGTTATGGAAAACATAGCAAGGAACCTATAGTGAGAGACGCTGGGTAGCCAACAAATAAAAGGTTGTACTTACAGGTTCTGGTGCACGCCATTGACGAATCACTGACAGTTTCGTTTCATCATCTAAAGCTCGTCGTCCCAGTGTATTACAGCGACTAGTCGCTATACCACAATTCACACAGCGATCCATGGTGTCAATATCCAATCGATAAGCAGGACGTAAATTCCAAAATAACGAGCCAAATTCAGACGAGTAAACGAGTTTATCCGTGTCCGTTAAGATAACAAGGGTCGTACAAGTTAAGCAAGATCAGAAGTCCGTAGAAAGAAAGCACTGGTTGGGGAATATATATAAAAAAACTGAAAACACACTCAAAACGCACACGCAGTAAACGATACAAGACGAGTGATCATAGATTGAGAGTCAGGTAGCTGTCACTGTTAGCACAGATTAAAAATACAGTTGACAAACACAGGTAATAAATCGATCTGTACACGAGAATCAATTTACAGATTTATTTTCATCAAGTTAGTATTTTGATATTTTTAACTGTTGACATTATGTCAATTATTGTTAAATACATTTACTTTGATTGAATCAATCATCTGGTGCAAGTGATTTTATGTTTTTTTATTTAATACATTCACATTAATCGATTATAGTAATCGATATCCTATTTTATTAGTGACATAAACTTATTTTTAAGATTTCTCGTCTTCCAGATTGTGAATTAAGCTAATTTTTTAGATTTTACAATAGAAAAATACAACGTTTTTTTAAACCATATCTTAACTTAAAGCAGTCAGGCTCAGAAATCCCCGTCTCCTTTCATTTCATGTTCCATGTAACTACCATGTAATACTATTGATACTATTGCAAGTAATCAACAGTATTACCACATTTTGTGCTATCGATGCTCTCGATACTATCGATGGTCCTATCGATATTCCCACTATTGCCGTAGTATCGATAGACTATCGATCGGCATCACTAGTACTGTTAATAACCTATCTAATGTCTTCTACATTTACGCGAGTGAGGCCGCAGGAAAGGCTAGTGTAAAATAATCACATTATAACATTTTCCAGTATACTTGTGATAAATGCGGTAAGGGTTTCACTGTCAAGACCTGGTTTGATCAGCATCAGAATGTGCACACTGGTCTAAAGCCATATGTGTGTGATGTCTGCGGAGCAGCCTTTCATATGGACAAGTGAGTAACATAGTTAAAATAATAAGCTAACGACCTCGATGGCGTAGTGGTTAGTGTAACCGACTGCCACGCCTGAGGTCGCGGGTTCGAATTCCGCACAAGCAAACATTTGTGTCCATGAACATGGATGTTTGTCTTGGTCTGGGTGTTTCTATGAATAATATGTATGTATTTACTAAAAAATAAGTATATATGTATGTTTATCCATTGTCTAGTACCCATAGTACAAGCTCTGCTTAATTTGGGCTAGGTAATGTTGTGTGTATGTGATAGAATATTATATTATATTATTTTAATATTATTTACATCTCTACGGTTACACTAGTTTCCTGTAGAGCTGCCGAAAAATCGATAATTTTACAATCAATAGTTAAACGCCGAAATCATCTACACAATCGATAGGTCTATCGATAGTATTGATGCTATCGATTTCTGTTTTACTGCGATACTATTGATAAACAGCAATAATAGTGATCTTAGCTATCGATAGTAGTGATCGTCAATTCATGTAATATCGATAGAGAACTTTTTCAATAGTATCGTTTGCAGTTTGCAGGTATAATGGCTAGTATCGATACTTTTGATAGAATCTATAGTTTATGCATTATTGAAATGCAATACTATCGAAAGCTTTTTGTTTTCGACGTTCAATACTATTGAAAGCTGTTTACCAATAGTATTGCACTAAAACAGAAATCGAATGTATCGATTTTCGGTTACACTAACCACTACGCCACCGAGGCCTTGTTAATAATAGCCATCTTGGTATATTCGTCGAGTCTGCAGACCTCGTGTATTGGATCTAACATAGTTTGTTTTATTTCAGATATTTAACATCACATAGAAGCTCCTTGCACCCACAATCGTTATCTAAGAAACCACTCATCTGCCTGCACTGCAATCTCAAATGTGATTCTGCCAACACACTAGCATTGCATTTAGAGGTATACTGCTTCGCTACATATTATAAAATTAAGGCTCCTAGCCGCGTCTGTCTGTCTGTTCGCGATAAACTTAAAATCTTCTGAACTGATTTTCATGCGGTTTTCAACAGTAGATAGAATGATTTATGAAGAAGTTAACCGTGGGAGAGCCACACTTCAGCATGAATGGGTCACCACTGCCTCACAGAAGACCGGCGGCAAATAGCGCGCGTTGTGTTTCGTTCTGTGAGGGAGGGCACCGGAGGCCCAGCCGCCTCACCCTACCCTCCTGTTGGGGGCAAATTTAAAATGAACTTAACGCACTTGTGACTCTTCTGGTGTTGCGGGTGTCCATGGGCGGTGGTAATCAGGAATTACGATTGCTGTCAACATTCGCAGTTGCAACCACATACAATGTATTGACTTAATATCTCAAAAAAACTTTACCTGACCGGAAAATCGTACCCCAGACGACATGATTCATCACTAAACCTACTGTTCAATCGTACGTATGTAGAGTTTTGCCAGCTTAGTACATAATTTCACTCAAGTTTGCTTTATTATATTCTTCTAGAACGAGCACGGCGTAGCAAGAAGTAAAAGTAAATGTATAAAGAAGACTCTGTGTGACTTCTGCGGAAAGATTTTAAACCGACCCGAACAACTGTTGTTCCACAGAAGAATGCATTTGGGAGAGAAACCTTATAAATGCAGGTGAGTTTACTTTTTAGAAAAAAGGAACGAAAATACGTTTATTTGCCACAGATACAGTACAAAGACCAAGAAGCAGCGATAGCTCAGTGGGGAGACCAACAGACTGCAATGCAGAGGGTCTCGGGTTCAGAGGAACCCACGTCGCGCACCGCTGACTTTCGGCAGAAATATGACTTTTCGAAATGATGTGCGTATTGATTGACAATTATCGCCTGCTCCGTGCCTCGGAGAGCACGTTAAGCCGTCGGTCCCGGCTGCCATGAACATCTATGGCAGTCGTTGTTGGGAAGTCAGTGCCCTATAATATCCTGACACTGGTCTAGCTTTAGGGTATCGTTAGCCTTAGGGTTGCGGAGGTCATGTGGCAGCCGCTCCGTGTAAAAACTGATATCCATTCAAATCCGGTTAGACTAGAAAAGCCGATCCCAAGTGAATTGGGAATAATACAGGCTAGAGAGAACACAGTACAAAGAAAATAGCTTAATATAAACAAGTGAGAAACAGCAATGAATTGCCGTAAATCTTAGAGTTCGAAAAAATGGTATCACGTAACCTTGAGGTCAGAGGTTAAAGGTCATATTCATTTCGGGGTATATCGACTATGCTGAGTCGAATGGCGTTGACCGCGAGTCTCTAGCTCTTACGGTTCTTGAGTTTAAAGTTGTATAACAGACAGACGGACGGACAAAACTGTTGTATAAGAGATTTTTGAACTTTAAAATAGGCAAGTAAATATAAAAACGAACTTATACATGAAATCTGTAACAAATTGGTACGCACCCACCATCTGCTGTATTGTTGTCGATAGGGGCCCACAATAGAACGCTGATTGTCAGTGCGGGCCTTTGAGTCGCACGGACGTAAGGCGACCAGCACAAAATTTATCAATAAACAGTTAACATGGTTAAAATAAATACATAGTAAAAATTAAAAAAAAATAAACATTAATATACCTGGTGTCTCAGAAGTCGACGTCAAGCCGGAATCAGGTAATAGGCTAAGTTACAATAGCTATCAGAAAAAATATAAAAAGAATCGTAGTGACCCTCTCACAGAAAATCGACGCGAAACAGCAGTGTTTCACTGCTGTGTTTCGTTCGGAATGAACTCTCAGGAGGAGGCCGGAGCATGAGGTGACGATACTCGCAGCTTACGAGGGACCTGAAGTGTATCCGTAGTCATTGTGTGGGTGGCGCGAGTTGACCTGGCGGCCAGGGAGAGCCGTAGATACGGTGCTCTGCTGGCCGCCTGCGGTATATTCCAGAGGCCCAACCGAGTCTAACCAACTTGGTTGGCTGCCTCATCATGCCGCGCATAATCTCGAGGTGGCTCGTCGTGCCGGATGGTGACCGGAGGGTGGGTCCCGGCGAACACTTTCGGATGGGTACGGTGGTCCTTCTGTCCGTCGGATCGGCTATCGTCATACCACACAGTAATATGACGAAACTTACTCTGCGCCTTGCCCCACTTTGCTGCGAGAATACCTGCCCTTTTTTTTCACGCTTCCTTTTCCTTCCATGCTATGGCAGTACGAACAAAGCATTGTCTTTCAACAGCAGCCAATCGCCGTAACCCCACCGCTGCTTCCTCTTCCTGTGTCGTGGAGTTTATTAACATCAGAGGACTCCAAGCTAACCTTAATGCCGTCCATCACCACCTGGAGACGGCTCGGCCGGCAATGCTTTTTCTAACGGAGACACAAATACGCTGTACTGCAGACACGACCTACCTGCAATATCCCGGCTACGTGCTAGAGGAGTGTTTCCTCGCGAAAGCCGGGAAATGCTTGTTTGTTAGGGCGGATATTTGCCATCGCCTTCCTTCTCTGTCCTTTGGGTACACGTAGATCATGGCTCTTTCAGCCAAATCTACATGTGCCTCTATCGATCCCATTCAGGAGACGCTGAGACAACTCGACTTTTTGATTATGAAGTCAGGCGGGAACGCTGAGTTAATGTTCTTGGAAGATTTCAATGTCCACCATGAGACCTGGTTGGGTTCTCCCAAAACAGACCACGCGGGACGAATTGCCTATGCGTTCGCTCTCACGCAAGACCTGTCTCAACTGGTACTCCAGCCCAGCCGGATACCGGACATTGCAGGTCAGGCGCCCTCTCTGCTTGATCTGCTGCTGACGAGTAACCCGAACCGGTACAGTGTGTCGATTTGTGCTCCTCTGGGCACCTCAGACCACTGTCTGGTTTGTGCTACAGCTGTTGTTACGCCCCCACGACCCGAGGAGGCAAGACGACAACTGTGGCACTACTCGTAAGCAGACTGGGATGGGATGCGGGAATACTTCGCATCCATCCCTTGGGCTCTACGCTGCTTTGAGAACAGGGATCCATCAGAGAGCGCTACTGCTGTCGCTGGTGAAATCATCCTGGGTATGGAATATTATATTCCATACAGTGATGTTACGAGCGGCGGCAGGAAAAGGCCCGGGTTCGGTCGTGAATGCGCTGATGCTGTTGAATGCAAAGAGACAGCGTACCGCGCTTGGACCATGGCTCGCGCTCTCCATGACTCTAACGTGGATCACCTGAAGGCAGCGTTCAACCAAGCCACAAAGGTCTGCAAGAGGCATACTTAAGAGCGGATGCCCAGCGCGTCGCACGGTTCGGCTAGGAACTTATGGCGCATCCTACGGGCAAGACCGTGCAGTCCAACTTCTGCCAGACCTCGCTGCCCCCTCTGAGATATCCGAATGGATCACTGGCTCATCGGCCGCAGGAGAAAGCAGATCTGCTTGCAAATCTCTTTGCGGCCAACTCCCGAATCGATGACTGCGGTTCGCAACCGCCTAACATTGCCAACTGTGGCTACACCATGCCTGATATACGTATCAGGCAACGTGACGTTCGTGCGATACTGCAGTCTCTCTTTGTTCGGAAAGCCAGTGGACCTGACGGCATCCCAGCTGTGGTCCTCAAAAAATGTGCAGCGGAGTTGTCTCCCACACTTACGCGCCTATACCGGACGTCGCAAGAACTGTGCCTGAGGCTTGGAAGGAGGCGAAAGTTCAACCGATTCCCAAAAAGAGGGACTGTTCTGAGCTAGGCATCTATCGACCCATAGCTATCATCTCGGTGCTTTCCAAGGTGTTCAAGCGGATTATAAACACCCAAATTGTCCGCTACCTAGAGGATCACTCGTTGATCAATGGTCGCCAATACGGCTTTCAGGCTAAACGATCAATGGGTGATCTTCTAGCGTTCATCACGCACCCCTGGGGTGAGGCTATGGACAAGCACGGCGAGTCTTTGGCTGTCAGCCTAGACGTAGCCAAAGCTTTCGATAGAGTCTGGCTCCGGTCTCTTCTTTCCAAGCTTCCGGCCTATGGCTTGCCCCCTCAACTGTACACCTGGATTGCAAGTTTCCTGCAGAAGCGTCGTATTCGGGTCCTTTGCGACGGTCGCGCTTCCAAATTTATGCAGGTCAATGCCGGCTCTATATGCTCTTTCTTCTGCATATCAATGATATGTTGAATCTCGGCAACATACATTGTTATGCGGACGACAGTACCGTGCATGGGCGATATCTCGGACGTCCTGGGGCCAAACAGGCTGAGGTTGAGGGTTTGACCAGACCTTGGACCACATCTCTGTATAGGGTGCCAATAACTTGGTCCAATTCAACACCAAGAAGACCCTGACATGCGCGTTCTCAATAAAAAGTCTCCGTTCCTTCCCCTCCCTTTTCTGAAGAACACTCCACTGGTGATAGTGACAGCCCCTCCACCTTAGGTATGGATCTTGGCGCTCCCTTAATCCCAAAACCTACATCGAGAGCGTCATTAAGCAAGCTTCGCGAAAACTCGGGAGTTCTGAACAGGGTGAGGCGGATGGCTCCGGGCAGTACTTGCTAGACGCTCTTGACAGGTTACAGCGACGGGCTGTCATGCCATCCTTACACAGTGGGGTCGACTAGAGTGCGTACCAACAAGTTTGGGTCCTCATACCTCTGCCGAACGATCAAGGCATGGAATTCTCTGCCAAGGCACGTGTTTGCTTCTTTTTTCAATCCTGGGGCCTTTAAGCGGGGCGTGAAAAAGCACTTTCGCAGGCCGTCAAAGTAGAGACCTCAACATCGCCTCGGCTGCTATGAGGACGATGTGGAGGCCACTGCTCTTAGACCACACGACTGCTTACCATCAGGCGGAGTGTGGTCATATTGAAGAGGCCGGTCAAAAAAAAGACACACATTTTAAAAAATCTGCCTGAGACCTTATTCCGGTCTGTTCCAGTCGGGGACATTCTTTATAATAAATAATTTTTCTTTCATCAATCAGACATCACACAAATTTTTGACCGAAGTTTTCTGTAATAGTCTGCAAATATTTCTGGTAGACGGTGAAATGCTTTTTATTTTTTACATGGGACTCGAATATCCAGACCCCGTGCTGCTTCTAAATGCTTATTGACAGAAAATTTTAATAATATTGCCCGACCCGATAATCAAACCCGAAACCTCATGCACAGCGCGGCGGTCGTCTATAAAACCAATGCGGCACCGAAGCACTTAAAAAAATTATTGAAAACAGAACTAGTAATTCAAGAGATTAACCTGTTCGAACATACAAAGTCTTAAGTTTATAATATTTTCAGTTAAATCAATGGGTACACGGATGACGCCTTGCCACTTCAATTGCACTGAGTGTTGTGGGTTCGAATCCCACACGGATAAAAAAATTGTGTGATCCACTAATGGTTGTTTCGAGTCTGGATGTTTTTTGTATCCGTTGTTTGTATGTTTGTAAAGTCTCTATAAAAATTATTCCTAGAGCGGGAATTGTCTTTTTTATAAACAAAATATCATCTTATATATAA
This sequence comes from Catocala nupta, assembly GCA_963675205.1. Classification (NCBI taxonomy): domain Eukaryota; kingdom Metazoa; phylum Arthropoda; class Insecta; order Lepidoptera; family Erebidae; genus Catocala; species Catocala nupta. The sequence continues at coordinate 21,177,587 of OY776104.1, forward strand.
AATTCTCGTGTCACAATGTTCGTTCCCGTACTCCTCCGAAACGGCTTGACCGATTCTCATGAAATTTTGTGAGCATATTGAGTAGGTCTGAGAATCGGCCAACATCTATTTTTCATACCCCTTAGTGATAAGGGTTGTCCACCCCTAAAAATTTTTTTAATCTTTTGGTCATAACATTTTTTTTATGGCAAAACTACGTCTGCCGGGTCAGCTAGTCTTATATATAAAATTCTCGTGTCACAATGTTAGTTACCATACTCCTCCGAAACGGCTTGACCGATTTTTATGAAATTATATATGGATGTTTAGTAGGTCTGAGAATCGGCTACTATCTATTTTTCATACCCCTTAGTGATAAGGGTTGTCCACCCCTAACATTTTTTTAAATCTTTTGGTCAAAACATTTTTTTATAGCAAAATGACGATTGCCGGGTCAGCTTGTTGTATATAATATTTTCTCCTGTTTACGCGAATGTTATTCATTGAAATTAAACTCATTTATACGGATTTTATCGCGTTGTTTATTTAACACTGTATTACATAATTTTAAAACTGTTACACTACTACTACTATTGAATTTTACTAATTTTTAAGTTAATAAACTTATTTAACCTATAACTCTACTATAACTACTAACTAAGCAGCCATGATGACACGGGGAGACTCGCAGTCTCCCCGTGTCATCATGGCTGCTGAAAAGCAACCGAACCATCGGGGAAAGTGTAAAACTAAATATAAATAGTTTTAATAATTTTATTAGCTTAAAAATTAGTAAACATCAATAGTAGTAGTAGTGTAACAGTTTCAAAATTATGTAATACAGTGTTAAATAAACAACACGATAAAATCAGTATAAATGAGTTTAATTTCAATCATTGTAGATATTTGGTTTTTTAGAAAGATATTTCCCGCACTAGAAATAATTCTTATATTGCGGGCTTAGAAAAGATTCCCGCGAAAACAAAGAAATTAGTGGGTCACACAATTTTTGCCCCGTGTGAGAATCGAATCCACAACACGGGCCTGGCGGCAGCGGCGTACCGACCACTTCAACCACAAGTTTGTAGTCTCATGTTTACTGCCTGCGGTGACAGTTCATATGTTTATGTTCTAGCATATGCAACAAGGCGTTCCCACGCAAGTTCTCGATGCAAGTTCACGAACGCGCACATGCGCGTGAGCGCACGCACGCGTGCTCGCACTGCGGGAAACTGTACTCGCAGCCCAGCGCACTCTACCGACATCAGAGACTGTACGTATGATATCGTAATACTAGATTGTGCCCGCGGTCTCATATATGTATATACACATATATTTATTACAACACTGTGTGTAAAATGGTATTACATAATAATAGAATCAACAATTGCCATTCGGGTATTGCACCTTTACATTTGCTACACATATTATTTATGGGATTAAATATAATGACCACCAGAAATAGTAATTGCACAGCAAAATATGCTTACTAAAATATATCATAACGAGCACCTATCTGCATTCCGTCTCGGAAGGGTTAAGTTCTGTTAGGTTCCTTCTTAAACCCACCCAAAACTAGGAGCATGTCTGTCGACTTAGTTTGATCTCTTTAAAATATTTTAGTAACCATATTTTGCTGTGCAATTAGTATTTTTGGTAGAACAAAGGCAAATAATTTAGGAACAGTTAAATACTACCCATTATTTATTATCAAAAAATTCCCTTAGACTATAGAAGGCATACGCCAATTTTTTAAGGCATTTTTAAACATATTGCCATTTAATTGTTTTATGTATACAGGGATATGATTAAACACGTATAGCAGTAATATAAACGCTTCTATAACGAGATCGGTGTAAAAACCCAGGATTTAACCTCTTCGTCTTCATGTGACCTTTTTTTTCATCAGCTTTTTGTAATGTTCCACTGCTGGGCAAATGCCTTTCCCTTGGACTTCCAAATCACTCTGTTGGTGGATATCCCCTAACCTTATGACCTTGTGATCCCTATATCTCGGGGGTCTTTTGACCCACAGGACCCATATTCAAATTCGACCGAGGGATGACCCCGAGGTGTCTGTACACCAAGTTACAAGTCAATCGGTCCAGTGGTTCCGGAGTTATGTTTGTCACTAACAAACTGTCACTAACAGACATACACAAAGACCCACGTAGTGTTTTCATTAACCTCTTCGAAGAAAACTCAGAGGATAATAAATATCATTGTTTATAATAGGAAGGTTAATATTATATTTGTTCGTTTGCGTCAATGTATATAGGTTTTGTCAATTTGTTTACCTCTAGAGAACAGTACTTTTTCTGAATGAAAGGTACGTTCTTTAGCTGACATTACATAGCTTCGAGAACATTATGGAGAACTCTCAGACCTACAGATTTCCTCACGATGATTTCCTTAACCGTTAAAGCCAGCGATAATTAACTATTTAATATGCACATAGCTTCGAGTTAGATATGCGTACAGTAGGATTGAACTCGAGACTTCTGTGTGGCAGTCCAACGGTCGCCCACTGGGCTATCGCTGTTCTAATATCTATGAACATCCTAATAATATTATGTATCCGAAACGGGAACCAAGGGTTACGAGAAGCGGACGCGAGTAACCCAAGATCGGCCTGTGTAAAAATACTTTGGGCGAGATCTATAATTATAATAATTATTATTATTTATTTATTTTCTTTATATATATAATTCTTCTGTACGTGTGTTGACAGTGAATTCCTCCTAAACGGCTGGACCGATTTAAATGAATTTTTTTGTGTGTGTTCAAGTGGATTCGAGGATGGTTTAGATATGGTTTTTTATTTTTTTTATTTTTTTTTCGCCTGTACAGGACAACGTCTGTCGGGACAGCTAGTTTTAGTATACATTCTCAGTTTCACAATTGCATCTTAACAATTACATAAATAGCACATATAGATATGTATTTGCCCGAACTAGGCTAAACCTGTGTTTCGAGCGACAAATTGCTTACATACTATTATCAGTACTAATAAATGTACATTATAGTAACTTTTATAATAAACTCAAGATAAAAGTAAAAACAATTAAAATAAGTTTATTATTCTACTTTAAAACGAAATTAGTAAAATGTTATATAATAATGTCCTCCAGACCGATTTTCGGTCACGGCGGCCAATCTTAACGGAGACTGGCCATCTGCGCAGGAGATATTATAGTGCACAAGTATGTGCGCAAACACAAGTGCACTCTCTGTTCCCTTACCCTCATGATCCGATGGGACGGATAATCCGACACGACCGGAGAGAGATCAGGCGCAGGACCAACGGCTTTACGTGCTTTCCGAGGCACGGGGGTGTCTAACACCGCCAACTTCCTAACTCCGGGCTCGTATTGAGATTTCTTAACAGAAAAACCTAATACCTTTATGTTGGCCCGACCCGGGATTCGAACCCAAGACCTCATGCACAGCAGTCGCATTCACTACCGCTGCGCCACAGAGGTTGTATGTTATATACAGATTGCAAGTAACTGTTCGGTTTGGTCATATGACAGAGTTTGAATATAAGTAGAAATTAAGTGTTTACAGCTAAAATTTATAAATGCTTATTTCCCTATTTAGTTCATTATACAAAAATGGCCCTAGAAATGCAAAATCTATTTGTAAAAATATGTTTTAAGCCTCATCGTGTGGTGCAAACTATATCTAGCCGTCGCTTGTTAGTTATGTCAGCGTTATAGGTAAGCATCGCATGTTGTTTTAGTATTGTGTGTATAATGAAGATCAGACGGATAGTCATTACTTTGCAGAATTTATATAATAAGCTTGTAGGAAATAGGAAAGGACGGAAGGTGAATACTTTTAAAATTGCTCTCTGAGCTCGTTCAAGAGGCAGCATATTAGTTTTCACTGCTTCACCCCATGAAGTAATGCAATATTGGATAATTGATTGACATAGAGTTAAATGAACTTGAGTAATCAATTTAATATCTGCTACTGTTGGGAGTTTTGTTAATACATATATTAATTTACAAATTCTATTTATTAAACTATCAATATGTTGTTTAAAGGAAAGTGTATCATCGACTATGATCCCAAGATATTTTATGCTACTAGTTTGCAGGATAGAAGGACAATTACACATGTTTGTTGCGGGGTTTTGAAGCGGACATTTGTGTGCATATATAGGCGGGTTAGTTATACTATAGCTATTCTTGCGCGTAAAAAAGTGAAAATATTCCGTCTCATCTGAATTCAAAGTTAGTAAATTTTGATGCAGCCAATTATTCACAATATTAAAACTTAAGGTGAGCGGTCCCGTATAACTCATTGCTGGTTTTAGCGGTGAATATTAGCACGGTATCGTTGGTGTTTGATATTTACTTGCCGTTTTCTAATATAAGATTACATCAATCGTTTATATAAATTAGAAACAGCGTCGGACCGATAATGCTTCCTTGGGGAAAAACCAAAAGCAGTATTTTTCTCATAATTGCTAGATCGCTTAAGTAATCTGTAAAAAGTTTTAGTTGATTACCCCGTATACCCAAAGCCTCCATCTTGCTTAGAAGTATAGAAATAGATAGAGTATCGAATGCATTTTTTAGATCAAGAAAAATTCCTAAAGCCAGATTACCCTTGCCGAGTTCCTCTGTGATATTATGAGTCAAACTATGAACCATATCAGCGGTGGATAGTTTGGTTCTAAATCCAAATTGCTTGAGTGAAAGATAATTGTTATTTTCTTAAAAGATGACTAATCTAGTGTTTATAATTCGTTCTAGTATCTTAGATGGTATGCTTATGGGTCGATAACTTGCAACTAGATCTTTGTATCCAGATTTAAAGATGGGTATAACAACTGATTTTTAAGGCATTTGGAAAAATCCCTACAGAAAGGCAGAGCTTACTACTACTAATAATAATAATAATGTCCTCCAGACCGATTTTCGGTCACGGCGGCCAATCTTAACGGAGACTGGCCATCTGCGCAGAAGATATTATAGTGCACAAGTGTGTACGCAAACACAAGTGCGCTCTCTGTTCCTTTACTCTCATGATCCGATGGGACGGATAATCCGACACGACCGGAGACAGATTAGGCGCAGGACCAACGGCTTTACGTACTTTCCGAGGCACGGGGGTGTGTAACACCGCCAACTTCCTAACTCCGGGCTCGTATTGAGATTTTTTAACAGATAAACCCAATACCTTTATGTTGGCCCGACCCGGGATTCGAACCCTCATGCACAGCAGTCGCATTCACTACCGCTGCGCCACGGAGGCAGTTACTACTAAGATAGGATAAGTCTATATAGATAATATAAGATATACTAAGATAGTTAGGCTTACTACTAAGATGTACCTAAAATATTTAATGATCTTGTGATATATATTATCGTATCTGACAGCAGAGTCATCCTACATCCCTGAGATGATACGTTCTATTTCCTATTCGTCAGTGTCTAACATAACAAATGATTTTAGACTAGCGGTGTTGTTCGTTTTTGACGAGTTATAGTAGTGCGATTACAAGTTTGTATCTGCGTCCGCTCAGCAAGCTTTTACCTACATTTACAAAATAGTTATTTATATTATTAGGTGACAAAGCGGTGAAGAATAAGTGTGAAGTAAACACGAATTTGATTTATGCTGTTTAAAGATATAAGTAACGTTTTTAATGTTTTCATATTTGCTTACTGTTTTTACCTGCCTTATGCAATATGTGTTTATCGTAATTAATTTTTAATTTCTTTAAAAGGTTATTGTGAGTTGTTTGAAGTACTGAGTTATTAGGGAAACGCTTAGATCTCTGTTGAAGCTTATCTCTGTGTCTTATACATCGAATTAGTCCAGGCGTAATGCAAGGTTTAATATTATAGTACTTCTTTCTCTCAGTCGTTGTTGTGTTACGTAGTATTGCTTGTTGGACATTTTGTATTAAATACGATAGAGAAATATTTGCATCAGCGCTATTGTAAACTGGGCTAAAATCTATAATAATAATAATATAATAATAATAGTATATATATATGTACCTAAGAGCCTCGACCACCACCTGCAGAGGCTCGCGTTAGATGGCTGGCTCAAGTCCTTGATCCAAAAGGCAGTACTACTCGACACGGCACGTATTGTGAGGAGATTCCTCTCTTTGGGGCCCTAACCACCGGCAGCTTGGACCTTGTTCCCGATGTCGGAGGGTCATTTCAGTTTTTATATTTTTAAATATGTATAGTTTCTATATTTATATTTAAAAATGTAATAATTAGAAAATTGAAATAAAGAGAATAATATAATAATATTCTACTACATACACACAACACCATCCAGCCCAAACTAAGCAGAGCTTGTACTATGGGTACTAGACAATGGATGTACATACATATATACTTTTTTTTTGTAAATACTTACATATTACACATAGAAACACACAGACCAAGACAAACATCCATGTTCATGCACACAAATGTTTGACTTTGTATAGTACAACAAAGTCCAGTAGTAGAAGTTTTTTGTCTGAGATGATGTTGATAAAAGGGGAAAACCGGACTAGAAAAAGTCCCCTGGCTTGTTCTAGTCTGGTTTTTCCCTTTGCTACCTGCTTGCTGCATGCTTTATGCTACCTGTAGCATAAAGGAGTATGACAACATTAACTTGAATTCAAGAATGGTGTAGTGGTTAATGTGATCACCTTGGCACTGCCACTGCGCCGAGTACGGGTTCGAAACGTGTACGGGACAAAGATTTGCGTAATTCACAAATAGTTGTTCCCAGGCTAGGTGTTGTTTCTGTTCGATGTTTATATAGACACAGGATTAATTCCAAGTACGGCAGTAATCGTATTTTAAATAAATATGGTGCCCCAATCACTCTCTTTCCCCCTTCCCGCTCCTTCTCCTTCCCATTTCCTTTCCTAAGGGGTCGGCAACGCGCAAGTGATGCCTCTGGTGTTCCAGGCGTTCATAGGCTACGGTGACCACTTACCATCAGGCTGGCCGTATGCTAGTTAGCCATCTTAGTTGCATAAAAAAAAATGTCACGCAGACCGGTCAACGGCTGCGTTCGCGCTGGAGTGGGAGCGCCTCTTCCTCGCAGCCACAAATATAACCCGGCCGCGCCAGGTTCGAGCCCGCTTCTGCTGCCGCTGCCGATTAAGTTAAGACTGCGCCGAGCGAAATGTGCCAAAACAGGCTGTCACAGTTAAGTTGATAAAATCAACAGTTTTTGTTTAATATAAATATAAAATATACATTTACCATAACAAAGAATGTGTTTACAATTACTCCGTGTAAAAATTTAAAATAATTAATATTTTCGCCAACAAAATTACGTAAATTTGCACGAAAAATTTGTCCGTCCCAAATATTTCAGTTATTGGTTGACAATAATGATACATATTTATCAAAAAAGCACAATCCTCCATACAATTTTACTATGGCGGCCGCGCGCCGATTTGTATATCGAGCTCTGTCATTCAGTCCAACCGCGTCTTACGCTCGACGCAGTCTTTAGTGGTCTTGAGCTCTCCAGCCCGACCACGTAGCGAGCCTTACGGAAGAACCACGCCATTTATTGTTTAGAAATACATTCGTTCTGTATTAAATCTTATAATCTGAAATTACAAACCTTTTAATTGCGAAGTATATGTTTTAATTATCTCCGCTAAATAAATTCCCTGGTCAATCACGTCTCTAAAGCGTGATTGACTAGCTATAACGTTACAATATGTATTACAAATTAACTCTATAGTCTATAGTATAGTATACATATATTTGAATGCCTGTGTTTTTATATTTCAGACATCACGGATTGACTCGAAAGCGCGCTGGGTGACGACGATCTTTAAAAATAATTTTGAGGTACAGATCTAGTGCTGTCTCGCTGCGACCGAACAAAATATTAATGTGCGAAAGAGAACTACAGCTCCGACTATACAAAATTGTCAATATCATGATCTTGTATTCCTCTGTTTCTTTCTTCAAAACTAAAGTGACTTCAATATTATTGTGTAAGCAATATGAGCAGGATTCTATTATTTGATTAGATTTGTTAAATAAAAAAAACACACAGTATAACCTATCCTAACCAGCTTGATTTTATGATTTTAGAAGATTCCTAGTCCATATAATGAGGAATTACGAAAAAAACAATAAATACATACCAGTGTTAGATATAAATTATATCATAATTTTGTTTGGAGAAAACAGAGGAATATGTGTGTACGGACTGATCACTGCACGCATTACCTCCTAAATAACAATAATTTCTTTAAAATTTATAAATATTAAAATTACTTACTTTCCTTAATTGTTTCATTTTAAACCTCCGATGTATGTCCGCGGTAGTGATATTTTCAACCTCTGACGTATTATGCATCCACAGTGTTGGTTATTACCTGGGAAATTGATTCTCGGGTAATAACACCCTCTAGGAAGTGATAAAGGTAGTAACTGTGACTGCTTTTCGGCCTCGATGGCGTAATGGCGAGTATAACCAACTGTCACTTCTGATGTTGCGGGTTCGATTCCCGCATAAGTCAAACATTTGTGTGCACGAACATGGATGTTTGTCTTGGTCTGGGGTTTTCTATGTATAATATGCACATGCATATTTACAAATAAATATTTACAAAAAAAAGTATAAATGTATGTTTATCCACTGTCTAGTACCCATAGTGCAAGCTCTGCTTAGTTTGGGCTAGATGGTTTTGTGTGTAAGAATGTGATAGAATATTATCTTATATATAAAATTCTCGTGTCACAATGTTCGTTCCCGTACTCCTCCGAAACGGCTTGACCGATTCTCATGACATTTTGTGAGCATATTGAGTAGGTCTGAGAATCGGCCAACATCAATTTTTTCTTACTTTTATTTTTTATTTTTTTAGTCTTTTGGTCAAAACATTTTTTTATAGCATACCAACGTTTGCCGGGTCAGCTAGTATTATATAATTAAGAGTGCGCAAGGCTCACATACCTAAATATGCTTACTTTGCATCCTGTCTTTATTTAATTTTTATAATATCTTTTTCCATCAAGTAGACTCTTGTTTGTCAACTTTATTGTACCTAGCTTTTACCCCCGGCTCGCGTCAAAGTAGATTAGATTAGATGAGGTTACGTTAAAAAATAAATTTTGAAAAAAAATATAACCAGTGTTACTCGATGATAATATAGCTTCCTAATGGTGAAATATTTTTTTAAATCGGTTGAGTAGTTTTTGTGTAAAATCATTACAAACAAAAAATCTAATCTTTCCGCTTTATAATATTAGCATAGATAGAAATACAAGACTTATATCCCCAATGAGGTAGGCAGAAGTGTATTACATACATTAATACGGTGGCAAGTAATTAATAAAACCCTCATCTAGTAGGGTAAGCCGTAAAGCGCTTGAATCGCAAAATATTATCGTTTTTTTTTTATAAAAATTACATCTTCTCTAGGAAGTAATCCTGTGTCGCGGGGAATTTACAAACATCCAAACAACGGACACACAGAACACCCAGACTCGGCACAACTATTTGAAACCACAAATTTTATCCCGTGTGGGGATCGAACCCATAACAATTGGCGCAAGGCGATCATTTAAACCACTCCGTGCATCCGTGTTTACAAAAACTATATTGACACACAAATACGATAAAAATTAAACGAAAAACCAAGTTATTAGACCTAGTTCAGCATATGCCAGGCTAAAGGTGCGATTCCATTAGGCAAGTTACTTGCATGCAAGTTGCAAATTGCGTACAATTTGTACAAGCCTGCATACAAGTTTAAACTTGTGTAGGGTAGTTGAACTTGTACATATTTTTATTCAAGTGACCTGCAAATTGAACGCGCAAACGTTAGTTGCACGTTTCGAATTTCGAACGAGTGACGTGTACGCACATGATATCTATCACTGTACAAATTATCGAAACAGAATGTATGTTAGGTGGGCGCAGGAGATAATAATAATTTTTATTGAAGAGCACGTCTTCCACCCATGACGGCCTACTCAATCGTTAAACATCTCCACTTGTATGCAAGTGACCTGTATGCAATTTGCACATCCTCAAAAACATGTTTCCAATGCAAGGTACAAGTTGCTTGTACCTACGCAAATGTGACGTCATACTTGCATGCAAGAGTTATTTTATTTTATTTTATTAAAAAAGGAACATCAAACAGCAATATAACATAATAAAAACAACAGAATCAACTTAAAACTAGGTAGTAATGTAGCCCACAGCGATGTCCACAGATTACCATTCGATTAAAACTATAAGACGCTAGGAAAGCGAGCATACATGTACATATGACAATCTAAAAATAGAAACATAGTTAAACAACAATCAAAAATATATAACATTATGAAGAAAAGAGATATAATTTTAAAAAGAAAAGAAAACTGTGTCGATTCGAAAAAGTAGGTACAGTTATGAGTTTAGTGTCTCATAAATAATATTGTCTTATGTTTACGCGAATGTTATACTTACTTAGACTTAGTCTCCCCGTGAACATGGCTGCTGTAAAGCAACCGAAACGTCGGAGCAAAGTGTAAACTTAAATATAAATAGTTTTAATTAGAAAATATATAGCTTAAATAGTAGTAAAATTCAATAATAGTAGTGTTAGTGTTTTCAAAATTATGTAATAACAGTGTTTAACAGCAACCATCGATAGTGTGACCATATTGTATGATACCTACTGGTCGGATCACTATCCAATGCAATTAACATGTAATTTGAATTTAATGAAACCTAAAATTGTAGTAACAAATGAATTTAAAAATAATGTAATATGGGGAGAAAGGCAACTTAGTCAAATTGAAATGTTCCGTAACTATTGTCACGCAAATTTGCGGCTTATTGACTTTCCACCGGAATTTGCAACTTGTGCTGGTAAAAAGTGTAACTCTGATAAGCATAAATCTTTAATTAACAACATGTATAGAAATATTGTACATATATTGACAGAAGGCGCGAAATCCTCCTCTAGTGCGAATTTAAATAGCGGTAGGGGGAAGCATATCATAGGTTGGAATAAACATGTGAGGGAGGCTCATGGTAAGGCTCGGCAGTGTTTTCATAACTGGTTATGGCATGGGCGACATAATTCTGGTCAGTTGTACAATGAAATGACTGAATCTAGACGTCTGTTCAAGGAAAAATTGAAATGGTGTCAAAATAACCAACTACAAATTAAGATGGATATCGTTGCACGACACCATTCAAATAATAATTTTTCTAAATTTTGGAAATCAACTAATAAGTTGAATATAAAGCCTAGACGGCCCGTGAGTGTCGAAGGTGAACATGAGCCAGATGCCATTGCAGAATTATTTAGGCGTCATTTTAGAGTTGAGCCGGTTGACAATCTTGCACAGTGTGAGTTGAGGTCGGTGCCCAATGCTGGGGTAATACCTAGAGATATAAATGTAAGATTCACTGCAAAGAATGTTGATTTAGTTATCAAATCTATGAAAAGAGGAAAATCTCCAGGTCACGATGGTCTCAGCATTGAGCACCTGCGGTTTGCTGGGGTACACTTGCCTAGAGTCTTGGCCCTATTGTTTAATCTTTGTATTAACCATGCCTACCTGCCTGATGATCTGATGTATACCATTGTGGTCCCTATTGTAAAAAATAAGACCGGAAATGTCTCGGACAGCACTAACTACAGGCCTATCTCCTTAGCCACGGTTATAGCAAAGGTACTGGACAGTCTGCTTGACGGCCATTTAACAAAACATTTAAAACTGCATGATGGCCAGTTCGGTTTTCGAAATGGTCTATCTACCGAAAGTGCGATTTTGTGCCTCAAGCAGACTGTGCAATACTACTCCGCTCGTAAAACCCCAGTATACGCATGTTTCCTGGACCTCTCCAGGGCATTCGATTTGGTCTCGTACGACCTGTTGTGGACCAAAATGTACCAAGACACTAGTATGCCCCCTGAAATTATATCTATATTTGAGTACTGGTACAAAAATCAGAAAAATGTTGTAAGGTGGGCGGCTAGTAAGTCGGAAGATTACGCATTGGAGTGTGGAGTGAGGCAGGGGGGGCTGACCTCACCGAAGTTATTTAATTTATATATGGACCGCCTGATTGGAGAGCTGAGCAGCACCGGCATCGGATGTCATATAGAAGGGGTCTGTGTAAATAACATAAGCTATGCGGATGACATGGTTCTGCTTAGCCCTTCAATCGGTGCACTGCGCAAGTTACTCCGTATATGTGAAGATTATGCGGCGGCCCATGGGCTCCGATACAATGTGAGAAAGAGTGAGGTTATGGTATTTAAATCACCTAAAAAAGAGGTCAAAACGGTACCTCCCGTTTTACTCTATGGTACACCTTTAAACCAAGTCACTCATTTCAAGTATCTGGGCCACTGGGTCACCGAGGACCTTAAAGACGATATGGATATGGAAAGGGAACGCAGGGCGTTGTCTGTTCGCTGTAACATGTTGGCACGCAGATTCGCACGGTGTACTGAACAAGTGAAGATCACACTATTTAGAGCTTTCTGCCAGACCTTTTACACCTGCAGTCTGTGGGTCACGTACACGCGGAGGACATACGATGCCCTGCGTGTGCAATATAATAACGCGTTCAGGGTGATGATGGGGCTGCCGCGGTACTGTAGCGCGAGTGGTATGTTCGCGGAGGCGAGCGTGGACGGCTTTCACGCCGTCATACGCAAACGAAGTGCGTCTTTAATGGCACGGATGCGCGGCGGCCCCAGCGCCATTCTGACCGCGTGTGCTGGCAGGTGGGACTCATTGCTGGTCAGGCATTGGATAGGCCTACATGCGAAAGCAAGCGCCTGACACGTTACCTTTGTGAATGTTATTTTTAAGTTTATAAATATTTCCACTAACACTAGGTTAAGAACACTGTTACTAACTAAATATGGAAGTAATTCTGAAATAAAATTTATTATTATTATTATTATTATTAAAGTAAAATAAACAACGCGATAAAATCCGTATGACGTGTTTAATTTCAATGTCTCATAAATAAGTTTACGAAAACTTATCGCAGAGCATACAAATATGTCAATATGTTCATAAGTGTCATTGTATGCCATTCGACGTTTTGAGTTGCCTAATGTAATCTTGCCTGGCACTGGTTTTCAACTAGATCCCCTGGTGACTGCACGGATGCTTCTATTTCGTATCACAAATATACGTAAAATGAAAATTAAAATATCATTAGATAACATAACATAAGTAATCGACAAACAGAAACAAAGAGGAACAGAATCTAACAGCGTAGGTACTATTATATATATCATAGCCAGTTGCGCTCACTGATCGGTAAACGATTAACGAGGTTAAGTAGCGTTGGGTGCGGTCAGTATATAGATGGGTGACCGCTTAGTGGTATTTCATCTGAGCGTCTCCGTGCTTCGGAGGGCACGTAAAAAGTCGGTCCCGGTTGTTGCCAAATTGACAGCAGTTGTTAAGCCATGTCAGAGGCCTACGGGCTCGAACAACTCCTGACAACAGGTTGGTCACGAACCACACGAAAAGAAGAAGATTAAATATTAGCTTTCACTCGCGTAAAAGTAGGTTAGATTATGTTAGTAGGTAACCGTACCTTTTTATATAAAATATAGCCTAAGTTACTCGGTGATAATATAGATTCCTAATATAGAAAGAATTTTTAAAATCGGTTGAGTAGTTTTTGAGTTAAATCCTTACAAACCAACAAACAAACATCAAATCTGTCCTCTTTATATTATTATAATATTAGTATACATAAAGTAATTGCTACGCTCGGTAGCGTAGCAATTAAGTACTTACGCTAATTAATACGCTGCGTTTAGTAGGTACAAGTACCGGTGTACTTGCACTAAACGCAGCGTCAATCGTAAAACCATTTAAAGATACATTTTAGCGACAGCTTCAAAATTGGTGGAAATTTATGAATCAATTCATGTTTCAAATTTCAGTATGAAAAAAAGTAGGCTGTTATATGTATATCGCTGTCTCTTTTGGGAGCTTGCATTTATATTATTAGTAAATCTCTGTTGCTCAGCGGTAATGGTATAGTGTGGTTTGAACCAAAACGAAGTAGGGTGATTTTGTATCATGAAATTCTCAATAGCAACCCTAAAGGAAGTTGACGGTGTTGCTTACTTTCGTACCTCGGAAAACACGTAAGCAGCACATAGCCCTTAATCCTGCGTTTGATGTCTCTCCTGTCGTGTCGGATCGCCGTACCATTAGACGGACGGGTTATAAGAGTTAGAGAAGGGCTCTCTCTAGCCCTTGTGTTTAAGCACACATTTGTGCATTATTAGGTATATCTACTGTGTAGTTTTCCTGTCTTCGTTAAGATTGGTCGCCGTGGACCGCGACGCCATTTGCTTCAGACGTACACACAGCGACGCATCAACCTAGACTGTTTGGACTTTGAACTACATGAACGTTGCGAATCGTGTGAGAGAGTGCGTTATATTTTAATTATGCTCTATCCTTTACATTACATCGACACCGCTATGCACTGTCCCTTTCCGACAATTCTCTATTTTGTATGTAGCATAGTTATGCATATATAGGGTGTCTAACTTGATGTGTAGCCGTGTGTACCTTATTCCATAGAGCACGAAACAAAACCTTACTATTCTGATCGCGACGCACAGTTTGTTATGCTCCGTAGAGCCTAATATCAAAAAGCTCTGGACTAGACTTTATCAAACCTGCTGAAGTGTCCTAAATCTAAATGCAAGTGTATGGACATCTGCACCCTTCACAGCCTAACGTATCAATTACCATCATATCGCTTTTAATTTGTTCATAAGTGTTACTTTGTGATCTACAGAAATGTTTTTTTACTATTTCTTTGAAAAGTTGCGCTTCCTATTGTATATTAATACTGTGGGTACATACAAAGAAGCAACACGGAAAGATAATGCCCAAAAATATAATGTTCCCCTTTCTATCTATAATTTGGAGACCCAGTTATTATTAGTCATATCCTAGTAAATTCTCAAAATAATAAATAAAACAATGATTCAAAAACATTGTGATAAGATTATCGGCCGCAGTACTAATCTGTTTGTTCAAAATACCATTAGTACGGGTGGCTGATAGTATTCAATGGAATATCGGTGGAAAGTCCGTCCGCTTCCTGCGATAAATGCGCGGGAGCATCCCGTCCAATGCAAAGATTATAAAATTATGTACCACTGCCACTTGTCTGAAATTGTGTTCTGTGTTTTAGTTTAATACCTTCAGTACTCAGATGACGAATTTCTTTCTGTTGTACACCCGTCTCACGACTATGTATACAGCCGAAGTGGTTTTATACTGCAAGGTGAAGCTTTCACCAAGAGAGCAAGATTTCTTCTGTTTATGGGATTAACCTATTGGGTCGCAGCGGCACACTGGTGGCCAAACACAATAAATTTTAATTATGTCTATGATTTTAATTATGACATAGAGCATGCTGCAAACATACATTTCGTTGGCGTCGTATGAAGTGAAAAAAGATAAACTAAAACTTGTGTTTAAATTTATCTTAATATTTATTAAGATCTCAGTAATTATTTCCATCGCCAGCAAGCGTTTACATAGTTTCTCTTATATTATATGCAACTAGCTGTCCCGTGCAACTTTGTCTGCTTCATATAAAATAATTTTCCCCGTTTTTGCTACATTTTTCATTGCTGCTCCGCTTCTATTGGTCGTAGCGTGATGTTATATAGCCTATAGCCTTCCTCGATAAATGGGCTATCCAACACTAAAATAATTTTTCAATTCGTACCAGAAGTTCCTGAGATTAGCGCGTTCAACCAAACAAACAAACTAACAAACTATTCAGCTTTATAATATTAGTATAGATAATAATAACATAATGGGGACTCGCATAGAAAGTTGTTAGTCTTCAAAAATTGGGACGTAACATCCCAAAAATATATTACCACTAGTTTTAGCCCGCAGCTTCGATCGCATATTAAGGTTAGGTTTGTAATAGTAATTTTTTCTGCATGAAAGGTCGAGTAATTAAGGCATGAAAGCGTAACAAACAAATTCACATTCAGATTTAAAATATTAGTTGGGATGTGTAACTTAACCGAACGTAACAAAGAAAGAAAGAAAAGTAATTTATTAGACACACCAATAAAAACACAACATATCAACATGGTAACAGTCCAATTGTTTACTATTTCTAATAATTACCATAATTAAAACAAAAAAAAAATTAAGAAAGCGTCGTGCAGTGTGTCCAAAATGTTCCAGCTCAGGCTTTGCTATGCCCGCAGCGCTGTTTTGCAGCCGAAACCCAAAGACTAGTCAAAATCAAAACACATCTCATTGTAAATAATTAACAAATAAGATAATTATAGAATACTTCGCAACAGAAGTTCATAGGTAAAATACTTTGAACTATCTGCAATAGGATTGTAGATATTCCTACTCTTTGTACCAGGATTCGATATGCACCATACGATATATATAACAAAAGGGACATTTAAAATGTGTACGTTAAAGCAACCAGTCTAGTCTGAAAAATAAAATAATATGGACATTATTTATATTAAGTAATAACATATAATATTATTTGTGTTAATATCGTGAAGTTTTGAAGTGCAAAATGTTTATAAAGTGTTTAGTTTTTTTGCTAGTCTGCATTTTTATTGATGCGCGTAAGTTTAATTTTAATTTATTTGTGAATTATAGTGAAAAATAATAGCATCCCTGTATTAAAATGTCCCACTAATGGGTACGGGCCTGTTCTCAATGTGAGTAGGGTTAGGCAATAGTCCAAATATCCATAGATCCAATATAGTATACAATATAGTCCATAAATCGAACTTGAGACCTCTGCGTAGCAGTCCAACGGTCTCCTATTATTTTCTTTTTGCTATATAATATGCGTTTCTTGATCAAATCGGAGACGTTCTGGATACAGGCCAGGTTAAGAGGACCTTAAACCGGCGAGCGTGTATGAGGAATGTTATGAAAGTGAATGAAGTCAGAGGAGTGTGTCAGGATCGTAGCAAATGGAAATCCGTAGTCTCTGCCTACCCCTCTGGGAAACAGGCGTGAATCTATGTATGTATGTATATAATATGCACAAAATGAAAATTTCTAATTACAAATGCACTATCATTTTGAATTTAAAATTGAAAGTACCTACCTAACTTTTTTGTCGTGCAGATTACAATAATAAATTGAAAATAACGTAGTAAGAGCCTCCTATCTCTAATTTTAGCAGTATATATAATATAATATAATATATAAATAATATATATATAATACGAGTATATATAGAATATATATATAATATAATATATAAAAGAGTATCTAGTCCTGACTCATTTATTGACTGACTCACCAACGGCATTATTTGAAATAATGCCTCGATGGCTGACAATGTTGACCCTACTATGCAATACATAGCAATATTTTGCGGTAGGACTGGCTATGTAACTAAATATAGCCAAACGAAATTGTGTGGCTGCCAAACGATTGCGTTTGGTATGGCCGACCCATTAAAAATGTCGTAGAATTCATTGAAATTAAACTACTATATACGGATTTTATCGCGTTGTTTATTTATCACTGTATTACAAAATTTTGAAACTATAACACTACTACTACTATTGAATTTTACTATTTTATAAGCTAATAATATTATTTAAACTATTAAATCTATTTATATTTAGGTTTAGACTTTCCTCGACGTTTCGGTTGCTTTTCAGCAGCCATGGTCACGGGGAGACCAAATAAATAATTTTATTAGTTTATGAATTAGTAAAATTCAATAGTAGTAGTAGTGTAATAGTTTCAAAATTATGTAATACGGTGATAAATATACCTACAACGCGATAAAATCCGTATATAGTAGTTTAATTTCAATGACTAACATTCGCGTAAACAGAAGACAATATTATGTCGTAGAATTGCAATATTTGTAACTGTAGGTAGTAACCTACAGTTGCAAACATTGCAGCCACGTACTTCAGTAAAAATATTGCCCGCTAAAAAGCCCCTTCAGATATAGAGTTATGATGATTTGATGCAAAAATTTCTAGACTAAACAAATCTTTGAAAACATAGCAATACCTATACTCCATTTGGTTAGGTACTTAACTAAAGGTAAACAATCTTGATGTTTTTTTTACCTAAATACTCAGTTTAAAAATAAAATGCTGCTAAAGATCAATGTAAATATAACAATAGCCATTACTAAATCAATTGAACCGTTAATTTAAGCAGTAGTTTATTTGTTTAATATGTGTTTGTGTAAAAAGTTACATCAAGATTGTTTACCTTTAGTTAAGTACCTAACCAAATGCAGTTTAATATTATGTATCAAAATGTATGTGTTAATAAAATGTCTCAGTGTCCTGATGCCCGGGACAAAAATGTGTGATTCACAAATAGTTGTCCCAACTCTGGAAGATCTTTGTGTCCGTTGTTTTAATGATTGCAAAGATAATTGTAAAGACACAAGAATGATTCCTGGTGTAGTTGTATATTTAAGGAAAAAGTAAAATAAAAATCTCTAGTCTTAACTGTTGGTCGTGAGTTCCCGAGTTTCAATAATAAGTCGAGTGAAGCATAATTAATTTATATGTAAGGAATATATCAGTAGCAGTTTGGAGTCTGAAACTATGATTAGCAAACGACAAAGCCGTTAGTAACGTGAGTTGCCAGCTGAAAAATAAAATTTATTATAAACTATTTATATCAAACTTCATCATAAATCAGTCTGATAAATGTTTGTAATTTCTTAATTTGTGAAAGCACAAATAACGTTATTGCAATATCAATCGACACTGCTTATGGCTAGTCCCACAACTTACAAGTAAAAGATAAATCGCATGCTGTCTCACTCTTGCTGTGTTAAAGAAGAGAGATGGCGAGACTTTTATCTTATAGATAAATGCTATTTGGAGGTGGTATGACAAGCCCTTACCCTTCTAAACTCTGACAGCATCACAATTAATTATTTCTATGTATAATATGTATGTATTTACAAAGAAAAAAGTATATATGTATGTTTATCCATTATCTAGTACCCATAGTACAAGCTCTGCTTAGTTTGGGCTAGATGGTGTTGTGTGTATGTGGTAGAATATATTATTATTATTATATGTATTATAATATATTATTATTATATTATAATTGTTTGAGCATACATCGACATAGAAAGGTACTTTGTAACAATCAGTTTGGATGTTCTTTTTGTCCGTTATTTATATGTTTGTAAAGTCCCTCGCGACACAAGAATTAATCCCAGTGCGAGAGTGGTCTTTAAAAATAATACAATTTTAGACGGATTTTTTACTGCGACAAAGACATGCAAATAAGTGACCCATTAGTCGACCGAACTATCCTAATTAAAATTGAATTCTACTTATCTCTTACGGGTCTATCGCCGAAGGGATCGGATACTACTTATCTCTTACGGGTCTATCGCCGAAGGGATCGGATACTACTTATCTCTTACGGGTCTATCGCCGAAGGGATCGGATACTACTTATCTCTTACGCGTCTATCGCCGAAGGGTTATCGGATATTACTTATCTTTCATGCGTTTATCGCCGAAGGGGTATCGGATACTACTTATCTCTCATGGGTCTGTCGCCGAAGGGGTATTGGATACAACTTTTCTCATACACCTCTATCCCCAAAAGGGTAGGCGCAGGTGTATTACAACCACATCACGTCAAATATAAGTAGGTAGTACGTAATAGGGAACGAATCTATTGCTCTCTACTGAGCACAGTTCCAGCTTCCATGATACAACTGAGAACTTCTTGCCGTAAAAACTAAACAACACTTCGTCCGATTCGACAATTGAAATTTCCATGCACAGCAGTAATCGTTACCGCTGCGTCATCATGCCATTATTCCAAATAATACCATGATATTATTATAGCATTTTATTTGACGCTGTTTCTCATACGATGCTATCAAAAATGTTTTTGACGCATCTGCTCACTTCCGTTGCTATCGCTGTTGTTCCCATTCGCGTTATAATGGGACTGTTGCCACGAGAAACTATAAATATTCTAAATAACCAGTCGAAAAAGAACCTGTCGCATAACTAAAGGTAGTAACTAATGACATTTTAAGTCTGTATGAAATTGCCCTGACGTCCATGCTCGCTGGACTATCTCCTACTGTCCTGCAATAATATCAGTCCTGTATATAAATGGTCCCACTTTTGAGCACGGACCTCTTCTTAGTTTGAAAAGGGTTAGGCCATAATCTACCACGCTGGCCCAGGGCGAATTGACAGACTTTACATATCTTTGAGCAGATTACGGAAAACTCACAGACATGCAGGTATTCTTACGACATTTTCCTTCGTCGTTGAAGCGAGCAATAATTAATTATTTGAAAAGAGATGCATGATTTGGAATCGAACTCGAGACTTCTGCATGGCAGTCCAACGTTCGATCACCAAGCTATAGCTGTCTCAATCTTTAATACAGACCGACATTGAAATTAAAATAACTTATAAATATAAGACTGGCCGCAACCAGAAGGTATTAGCGCCGACTTCTATCAGAGAGGTAACTAATAATAATAATGTCCTCCAGACCTAATTTCGGTCACAGTGGCCAATCTTTACAAAGACTGGCCATCAGAATCTGCGCAGTAGAAATTAGTTAGTGCACAAGAGCGTGTGCAAACAAGAGCACTCTCTAATTCTCTCTCTCATATTCTGATAGTACACAGTATGAACACAGAGAAAACTTACAATCTAAAAACAAGTTACAGCATACATTTGTTGATACACTGGTACCCAAGGTAAGAGTTAACTTGAGTTTTGGGTACCAGGGCTCTCGCTGGATATTAAAAACTTATTTAAATACATTTATGTTGAGATGTTCGTGTGATAAGTTACTTATTTAGCCTGTCTTTTATTAAATGTGAAATGATTTTAGTGTTTGTGTTTTGTGTGTGTGTGTGTGTGTGTGTGTGTGTGTGTGTGTGTGTGTGTGTGTGTGTGTGTGTGTGTGTGTGTGTGTGTGTGTGTGTGTGTGTGCGTGCGTGCGTGCGTATGTATGTATGTATTTATGTTGAGTGTGTGTGGTGTGTGTGTTTAAGTTAAAGTATCGATAGGCTCATTAAATCCTCAGTTTCTGCATAACTTCTATTCATAAGCCATTTTGACACTTCCTTTTTGCATTGTGATCTAAGGAGTCGATAGATATTGCAATTTTTATTGAGGATATTATATAGGTGGCCACCGATCACTCTAAAATGTTGTGCAGCAAGAGTGGTCCTGAATTTCTTGGTTTGACAAACTTTAAAGGAACGACGCTTTTGAATATAATTAGGATCGTACTCTAGGGAAATACGTTGACGAGTTACAGTTTCGAGCACAAAGATCTGTCTCACAGTTAAAGTCTGACATTCATTATAGAGTTGGGTGGTGGGGTATCTGAAAGATTTAAAAGTGCTCTTTTCAGCTCTTTGTGCTCGTTCGAGAGACAGCATTTGGGTTTTAGCTGCTCCTCCCCACACCGAGATACAATAATTTATTATAGATCTGCAAAGAGCACAATATATCATTTTTAATGTATCTTCATCAGCAGAATAGCGCAGCTTTTTGAATATAAATATCGTTTGTCTGACGCGCCGAGTCAGGAAACTAATGTGATATTTCCAGGTGATCAGTTGATCAATATATACACCAAGATATTTAATATGCGTAGATCTAATTAATTCAGGACAGCTACAGGAAGTGGACGGTATACTAGGAGGACAGGAGTGGGCTCTGAGGGAGAACATGTTTGGTGTTGGTTGCGTGGAGATCGTTAGTAAGAATGTGAGATACGTAGTTTTATTACGGTTGACGGTTAATAGATTATTTGACAGCCATTGCATTACCTGACGTAAAGTTTGTTCTGCCCTAGTATAAACTTCAGCCCAGGAACTGCCACGAATAAGCAATGCAGTGTCAGATTGCAGAGAGAATTTATGTAAAGAAGGAAGAGAGTGGGCCCTAACACTGATCCTTGGGGCACACCAAAATAAATCGGGACACTTCTACTAACAACCGATTCGATCTTTTGCACACTGCTGTCTACCACACAAGTAATCTTTGAAGATGTGGTAGGCATATCCTCTGATACCAAGTTTTTCCATCTTTGCCAGGAGGTGAGGGACAGAAACGGTATCAAATGCTTTTTGCAAGTCCAGAAAAATACACAAGCATTTTTCTTTGTTGTCAAGGCACTCCACTATATCATCAACTAGAGAGGAAACCGCGCTTTCTGTCGATTTCCCTGCTCGAAAGCCGAATTGATTCGGTGCAAGTATTTTGTTCTTCGAAATGAAGTTTAAAAGACGAATGTTTAGTAGCCTCTCCAGTATTTTTGACAAAGTGGGTAGTACAGATATTGGTCTGTAATTGTTGACACCGATTCTGTCCCCACTCTTGTATATCGGATGAACTATGGCCTTTTTAAAGCATTTGGGAAATATACCCTGCGATATTGAAAGATTACAAATGTTTGTAATAATCGGAACAAGTGTATTGGAACAGTTTTGTAGCAAACGTGCCGAAATATTGTCCCATCCCGCAGCAGCATCCTTGCGTAAACTATGAATGATTTTATTTACTTCACATTCATCTGTGGGCATAAGTACTAGGGAGTGTGTAATGGTGTTATCATCCGGTAAGGGTTTGTCAAATAACTGCAGGTTGGGGTTAATATTTTTAGCTAGATCACTACCCATACACGAGAAATACTCATTGACCTTATTAATAGAAGTCATTTCGTCTGATTCTTTTTTAATAGCTCCTTAGGTGAACTTTTTGAGCCGTTATACTGGATGATGTTTTTAATAGTTTTCCACGTAGCTTTGGGATTGTTTTGTGCTTTTTGAAATTCATGTTTCTCGTAGGCGTGCTTTAGTCTCTTAAGTAATTTATTACAAAAATTACGATATTTGATGTAGGTTATCTTAAGAATGTAGTTTTCTGGGTCACTTTTTAACCGCCGACACATGGAATCCCTGTTTCAAATACAGCGAAGTAGACCCTTCGTAATCCAGGGCTTAATGATTCGTCGTTTTGAGGGAATATTTATTAATTTTGTATGCGATTTTATGATTGAGCTTATTACTGATACTAACATCTGAGCCGCAGTTTCAGGATTTGTTGTATTTAGTATGTCGCCATAATCGGTGTGTGACACTTCGGTAAATACGGAGGTGTAATCAATTTTAATTATCTTTTTTAAGCCGTTACAAGATTTAACTGATGTTTCGATATTTATAAAGACAGGAGCATGGTCGCTTATAGAGGATTCTAAGATAAGAGTTATAGTTTTCAGGCTAGATTTTAAGAGTATATGATCTAAGCAGTTTTTACTCTGGTAGGCAAGGTGTGAGTAGGTTGAAGTCCATGGGACGCGGTCATATCAAGATATTCGTTTGCTTGTGAATTCAGGTTATTAGGCATGATATTTATATTGATATCACCTATCATGCCAACATTTTTACAATTTGATATGAGCGTAAATGTGTTATCCAGATCATTAAGAAAATTGTCTATATTCCGATTACAGGGAGGTCTATATAAGGCAACTACTGTTAGATCAATAGAGTCTAATTTACACAACAGGCAATTAGCGTCTGAAATACGTATTTCGCTAATAGTATGTACCAGTAATGAGTCCACGTATACAATAACGCCATCATTTTGATTAAAATTATTCGTAGTCTGGTAGTGTTTATGTGTTTCTATTAATGGAATGCTTGTGGTTTTGCTGAGCCAGCACTCAGACAGTACTATAATCTCAGGTAAGACACACATGGTGTTTAAGAGCACAATTAGTTCGTCGAAATTGCAGTTGACACTTCGTATATTAATATGCAATACATTTACTGACTTACTAATATTGTTTAGAAAGCTCTTACAATTTTCTGTTTTACATACATATGATTGCGTTGAACTAATCGCATCAAGTTCATTAGCTATATAATTTAGGTCAAACATGGTGTAGACATTATATGACAAAAGGGTGACACTTGTTGTATTTGTTCCCGAAATTTGGTTAATATAGTTATAAGCACATTTCTTAGTATAGTCAAGTATGGATTGGCATTATAGCTTTTATTCGCTTTTAGTTGATTATTATCAAATGAAGTAACACGACGAGAACATAAGTATTGTGTAATCTTATGAGGATGTGATGAGCACTGTAAGGACAAGGAAGTGTATATGGAGTGTTTGTGTGTAATGAAAGTGTGTTGCGTGTGACATAAAAATATTGATAAATGATAACATTGTAAAATATAGTTCAGTATTATTCTATAAGACCCACAATATAATAAAACATGCTTTATATAACACTCGCTCGTTTTGTAATAACTATGGTTACTGCGATTTTGACATCTTATGTAAATTGTCCAATGACGAAATAATAAACACCTCCATACCTTCACGCTTGCGGAGAAAATCTTGTTATTTTGGGCCCAACAAAATTTGAAGTCATGTGAGCTAGCGAACTTTCGTGCCTCGTAGAATAATTGTCGCTGACTGGTCGGTAAATGGTCAGCCACGTAGATGGGTTTTGATTCGCCCGTAATGCCAAGATGTCCAGTATTTAACTTCTCGGCTGGTGAGCGACTCTTATTAAAAGATTGGGTGGCATCCAGTATCTTTCTTTTCAAAGGTACTGTAAGCAGCTCGGCAACGATTGGTCTGTTTGTACCTTTCTTTCCCGGCGTACGAAATACATCACGCAAGTCGGATGGTACCAAAGTAAGCTCCAAAGCTTTACAAGTATTCAATATAAAAGATGTTAGGTCAGAAATAGTTTCATTTTCCTTGCATGGAATATTTCTGATTTCTAGACTAGCTGACCTGGCACCTTGCTGGAGATCCATAACCTTTCTTTCTAACTGAAAGAAGATCCATAACCTTTCTACATTTTTCTTCATGTCTTCATATGCCATATTTATATATTCTATTGATTTTTCTATATCCATATTTGTCTTGTGTCCCGTAAATATTGGTTCGGTTATTAACAGTACTTTTTCTGGATAATATGAACCCTATGTCCTTTTCTGTATCCCTGACAACGTGTATGCGAAATTTTTATCATGTGCGGTCGAGTAGTTAACGAGATGGGTGCAAAAACACAAGGATTTAACCTCTTCGTCTTCACGTGACCGTTTTTCTTATTTCCATCAGCTTTTTGTAATGTCCCACTGCTGGGCAAAAGCCTATCCCTTCAACTTCCAAATTACTCTGTTGGTGGATATCCCCTGACCTTATGACCTTGTGATCCCTATATCTCAAGGGTCTTTTGACCCACAGAGCCCATATTCAAACTTGACCGAGAAATTACCCTAAGGTATCTGTACACCAAGTTACAGGTCAATCGGTCCAGTGGTTCCGGAGCTATGCCTGTCACTAACAGACAGACACACAGACCCACATAATGTTTTCATTAACCTCTTCAAAGAAGACTCAGAGGTTAATAAGGGTGTTCGGTACAACATATCAAAAAGTTATCAATATATCAGAATGTCACCAAACTTTGAAGTGTGTGTTGTGTGAAACATAACAAATTGCGAATCTTTTCGCCATGATGAATGTAGAAAACTTTGTTTATTGATACCACTTATAATACCTATAATAATATCAGCCCTGTATTAAACTGTCTCACTGCTGGACACGTACCTCTTCTCATTATGAGAAGGGTAAGGCCATAGTCCACCTCGCTAGCCCAGTGTGAGTTGGCAAACTTCACATATATTCGAAAAAAAATTAGGGAACTCTCAGACATGCAGGTTTCCTCACGATGTTTTCCTTCACCGTTTATAACACCTAGTTATTTCTAAATTAGATATCTAATAACGCTAGCAAATCACGGGCGGAAGCCAGTTAAAAATAAACAATATGTAATTATCTGTTTTTAAAAACATGGTTTATATAGTTTATCAGCCGGACGCACGCTCTTGAATGTTCGAATGACATCAAACTTCCGTTGAGGAAACAACATCGTACGTAGGATGGTCTGCGGTCTAACTAAAGTATTATTTCATACTAGATGTGCCCGCGGTTTCACTCACGTTTATGATTACTGCGCCGCCCCCATGGGTCGTAGCGTGATGTTATATAGTTTATATAACCTGTCTGTCTGTTACCCCTTTACGGCTAAACCACTCAACCAGTTAGGATGTAATTTGATATAGAGAGGATCTGGAGGAAAACATACCCTATTTTTTATAGTAGTAGCATAACGCGCGGCGAAAATTTTATTATATAACTAGCTGACCCAACAGACGGTTGTCCTGTAAAGGCAAAAAAAAAATACAAGTCTAAACCATCTTCGAATCCACTTGAACACACACAAAAAAAAACATTCAAATCGGTCCAGACGTTTAGGAGGAGTTCACTGTCAACACACGTACAGAAGAATTATATATACATATAAAGATATATATTATTATTATATATAATATATAATAATAATAATAATATATAATAATAATAATATATTGGGGTTGGCCAGCATCCTCGAAAGGCATATAATGGTTGCGGAGCACCTATGACCACAGACGGTTGATCACTGAACAATTCTGATTTTTTATTAATATCTTTATAACCTCACCCGCCCGCGGGACAAAACGGCTACTACTCACCCACGTATTTACACGTTAACGTTGCCTAAAACTGATTGCCCAGGCTGAAGTTGCAACGTATTTACAGATTACTAATATTCTTGTTAACTAGCTGACTATGCCTATTAGCATAGCTAGAGGCTGGCCAGTATGTTACGTATGTATAATGATAGGAGTGAGTTCATAGCAGTATTGCATTGGCAGGGATTCCAAAGCTACGACCTTTCAATCGCAAGTCCGATGCCTTATCCATGAGAGTAAAGGATTGGGAGGGCACTTTTGACTAAGTATTCGGCACTCGTATTTACTGGACGAAACGCAGTAACAGACTTGGTACTATGACTCCAGTTTTCAGTAAAGGAAAGTACTTCCACAAGCGAGCAAGCTCTTTGGTACCGTCACTAAAACGGCAAGTACGAACTCTTGCACGTTAGAATAACAACCAATACATATGGTTAAACATTCCTTCATTATGTTTCAGAGTACTACGAGAGATGTCCGTACCCTCATTTGCGCAACGGCTCGGTGAGGGTTAAGCAACGGTACAGCTTCGCCAAGTTCTCGTGTCGAGGACGGTTCACCCTGGTGGGGAACAGATATGCCACGTGCAGGGGCGGACACTGGGATGTACCGTTCCCTACTTGTGTCAGTAAGTATAATAATTGGTCATATAAACAACTATAGGGTGCACCTCAAGACAAGTGTTAAGTTCTTTGTTGGCGCTTTGGGTGCCAGGGGTAAGTGAACTCCATACTGTATCTCTTGAGAAAATTCCCTACCAAGCTTTTTTATATCCCTCTCTCTCTATGGTCGGTTCCTCATGTCTGAGGATCGTGATCATCGTTGGATAATCCACACTTGGATCGAACGATTTGCCTCCATCGGTTCCTGTTCATGGCACTTCTGACCACCGAGCTAAGTTTGGTTGAAGATGAGTGCTTTACTTGATCGGTCCATCAGATTGGGGACTGTCCTCGAGCTCTCTTGCTCTCCGTGTTCCCAACTACGATCAGCTTTTCGAGGTTCTCATCTCCTCTCCGTACTATGTGGCCGTAGTATGTCAAAATGCACTGATGACAAATTGTGGATAGGCGGATTTTTATTCCAAGCTGCGCAAGAATCGATGCATTGGTGCGTTTGGCAGTCCACGGTATCCGCAGCATACGCCTCTAGCACCACATCTCGAATGCATCTATTCTCTGTCTTTCTCGAGCCAGTATCGTTTTATATCCCTAAACGTAGCATAACCTAAGCGTTCTGCACAACAGTCGTATCGATATCACTGCATCACCCAGGCAGTCGGCCAATTCTCTAAAAGAAAATAACAGCCAATAATTATACTGTGTCTAGGAAGTTAAGTACTGAATTAGATAGTGTATAAACAAAACTAGTGGTTTCCCAGTGGTTGAAATTCAACCATAAATGTTGTTTTTTATTTAATAAATATTAGTTTTCTGTTCTCCTTCATATGTTGGTTTAAAGTTTATATAAACTTTAAACGTCACACTCTTTTTTAAGCGTAATATCCTTAAAAGGAGCACAAAGATGTCATTTCATATGTCTTTTACTCCAAACTTCGGTCAAGGTAGCTAATCTTAACGGAAACTAGCCATCTGCAGAAAATATAAGCGTTGGCGAAAACACAAGTGCATTCTTTAATCCCTAACTCCCATATTCCGACACGAAAATAAAGAGGTCAGAGCAGTATTACCCTTACTTCGATTCCCTGTAAAAGTATGCTACTTTAGCGGGTGACCTAGCTCGTTCGTATCATCACCAAATCAATGGCCACAACATCTACACATTTTACTATTAATTGATATAAAATATGAAATTATACATGTATATTATGTAGATAAATGTAATGTCAA
Source organism: Catocala nupta (assembly GCA_963675205.1). Taxonomy (NCBI): domain Eukaryota; kingdom Metazoa; phylum Arthropoda; class Insecta; order Lepidoptera; family Erebidae; genus Catocala; species Catocala nupta. The sequence goes on from OY776104.1 coordinate 21,206,022, forward strand.
ATTCAATATTTAATTATATATTTTGCAATCGAAAAATGAAATTTACTATGTATTTTCTTTCCTGAGAGGGCGGTGCAAGTGCACCTCATTGCACCCTGCTGCCGGCACCCATGGCTACAACATACTCTTCAACTCAAACGTGGGTCGTGGTATTAAATCGTATGTATTTTCCAGGATCAGGCTGCCAACCGTTGAATGAAGTAAAGAACGCAGTAAAGCAATCGTACCACGACAACGCGTGGGTGCTCTTCTTCTGCTACCCTGGACACGAGCTTGTCGGCTCCCCAGCCGTCTACTGCGATGGCACCCATTGGAACGACACTGTACCTCGATGCGTTGGTAATGCTCTTTTGTTATAACAAATTTGGAAAAGCCGAACACAGAAGAAATCATCTGTGTCAAAATTTAAGTATTGAATGAGTTGACGATGACTTAAAAAATAATAATAAAGAATTTCTAGGTAGAAAATCCAAAAACTATTTATTGACTGAACTGGGAATCAAAGTTGCGACTTCATGCACAGCAGTTGCATTCACTATCACTGCGCCGAAGTAGTCTGTTACATATTCGAATATCGACGAAAATAGTATAGAAACCGTTATTAAATGACACATAAATGAAACCTTATCTATCCTTATTTTAAAGTTAAGACAAGCTTTACGTATAAAACATATATGTCGGAAATACAAAGGATACCGACGGCCACTTCTACCACTAACAAGTAAAAGTTATCCGAAAGATAACTCGCATGCTGTCTCACTCATGTTAGGTTAAAGAAGAGAGATGGCGAGACATTTATCTTATAGATAAATTCTATCTGGAGGTGGTAGTACAAGCCCCGAGACTCGTAAAATGATTTATGGATTACGCCAATTTATTGTCTTCAGTGGCGGATCGAGCTAACGACACATAGCGCACTTACATTATGCCAGTGCATTCTAATATTACCTACTACTTGTCGACCTCGATGGCGTAGTGGTTAGTGTAACCGACTGCCACGCCTGAGATCGCGGGTTCGATTCCCGCACAAGTCAAACATTTATGTGCATGAACATGGATGTTTGTTTTAGTCTGGGTGTTTCTATTATAATATGTATGTATTTACAACAAAAAAAAGTATATATGTATTTTGTTTATCCATTGTCTAGTACCCATAGTACAAGCTCTGCTTAGTTTGGGCTGGATGGTGTTGTGTGTATGTGATAGAATAGAATATTATTAAATGTGTATATTTTTCTGTGTTCAGAATCGAATGCATTATCGAAGACTTCTTGCGATTTCGAAGACTCTAACGTGTGTGGTTGGAAACAAGATGAGCTACATGACTTCGATTGGAGGCGACTGAACTTGAGGACGCCTAGTTCTTTCTTAATGACTGGACCTCGGTATGACCACACTCTGGGAAGAAATGGCAACGGTAAGAACAATTGTTTTAAACTATTTAGTATACCTATGTATATATTGAAGAATACACTCTTTGTACTATAGGAGTAAAACTAGTTTCTGCTACTTACGTGGCGTATCTAGTGTTATTTTCCGGGGCTTTTTCGCACCTGAACAGCGATGGTCTACAATGTCGATAGATGATACGATACGATGTCAAAAATTTGAGTACCTATTGAACTTTGACATCCGGGGGGTGGGTATCTGTAATTTTTGGGTAGGCACATCATAACTGGTCTCCCTTATACACCAATATATGTAGTTACATGCCTAAATTTAAAGTCTGGTAATAAAGTGAATGGAGCTCTACGCGCTTTTCTGAACAGTCGAAATGTATCCGAAAAGGCACGTTTGGCTGTTCATAGAGGAATATGCCCACACTTATGTATGTAAGTGAAAGTTGGGTATGGCAAAAGAAGCAAGAGAGCAAAATAAATGCTGTAGAACTGAGAGCGCTGAGAAGCATATGTGATGTGACTCTGAAAGATAGAATAAGTTATAGTGTGATTAGAGAGAGATGCAGCATGAAAGTGGATGTAGTGACAAGAATAGAAAAGGGTATGTTAAGCTGATTTGAGCATGTAGAAAGAATGGACGAGGAAAGACTGACTAAGAAAGTTTATAAGGCTAGTGTGAATGGAACAGTTGCAAGAGGAAGACCTAGGCAAACGTTTTTCGATTAGATCGGAGGCGTTCTGGACAAAGGCCAGTTTAAGAGCACCTTGTACCGACGGGCGTGATGTGATGAAAGTGAATGAAGCCAGAGAAGTGTGTCAGGATCGTAACAAATGGAAATCCGTAGTCTCTGCCTATCCCTCTGGGAAACAGGCGTGAATCTATGTATATGTACATATGTCTTCTAATTATTTGTAAAATTATAGACAACAAGGCAACTTTAACGTGGTAGTCCCTTTGAATCTCTATCTCGGGGGCAATTTAAAAAAGGGTCTTATTCTTTAAGTCTAGACATCGTATAGAGAACCAAAGTTTAATCCAGATTTTTAGGTCCAAGATGCTTTTAGCCATGGTCTACATACAATCCTGGAACTTCAAGTTGAAACCTAATCAATAATTATTTAAAACAATTTGAATAAATTTTAGGATACTATATGTACATCGAGGGTAGCAGTCGACTGGAGAACGACACAGCGAGGTTGATTTCCCCTGTTATGGATGAAAAATTGGCTACAGATGGCTGCTTTGTGTTATATTATCACATGTATGGACGGTACGTAATACATACTCCACTACACATCGCGTCTGTCCGTCTGTTCACGATAAACTCAAAAACTACTGAACCGATTTTTATGTGGTATTCACCAATAGACAGTGATTCATGAGGAAGGTTTAGGTGTATAATTTGTTAAGGTTTTATACTATTCGTGCGAAGCCGGGGTGGATCGCTAGTATTTCATATTTACTTGTCAATTTGTGTAGGTATGTGTATTTTTATTAACATAAGGCAAGATATTTTTTTGTCCAAACATTAAATCTCGCGCTAAAAACGAGATGGGTGTGAAAACCCAGGATTCAACCTCTTCGTCTTCATGTGACCTTTTTTTTCTTTTTCCATCAGCTTTTTATAAACAAAGCCTCTCCCTTGGACTTCCAAATCACTCTGTTGATGGATATCCCCTGTCCTTATGACCTTGTGACACATATCTCAGGGGGATATCGACCCACAGGGCCCGTATTCAAACTCGACCGAGAGATGATCCCCTAGGTGTCTGTACACCAAGTTACAAGTCAATCGGTCTAGTGGTTCCGGAGCTATGCCTGTCACTAACCAACGGTCACTAACAGACAGACACACAGACTCACATAGTGTTTTCATTAACCTCTTCGAAGAAGACTTAGAGGTTAATAATTCTTGTATCGCGGGAAACTTAACAAATATTCAAACAACGGGCACAAAGCACACCCAGACTCGAAACAACCATTTGTGGATCACCCAATTTCTCCGTCCCGTGTGTGCATCAAGCCCACAAAACTCAGTGCAGTGTTTGTGGCGGGCCGACCACCTACATAAATCTTGCGGCGTAATAGTCATCTGTGCAGTCGCCAAAAGTGAGACATATGTATGCATCAAGGCTATCAACATCCGGTACTCTTATTGTCTTCTGTTTACGCGAATGTTATTCATTGAAATTAAACTACTATATACGGATTTTATCGAGTTGTTTATTTATCACTGTATTACAAAATTTTGAAAATATTACACTACTACTACTATTGATTTTATTTTACTAATTTTATTAGCTTATAAATTAGTAAAATAAAATCAATAGTAGTAGTGACGTAATATTTTCAAAAATTTGTAATACAGTGATAAATAAACAACGCGATAAAATCCGTATATAGTAGTTTAATTTCAATCCGGTACTCTTGATCACCTGGCAAAACACACGGTTTTCTAAGGTCAGAACCCTCAAAAACCGTGTGCGCTCGGCACTGTCCCTCACTCGACACGAATATTATTATTACTTTTGTCTACGGAGGAAGCACAGCGAGCACTATTCCGTACTCTATGAAATTGTCATCAATAGCTCAGAAGTTTAATTGGTAACGTAGCCACTGTCTGTGCACCGTGTGTAGTGAGTTGCTTACCCATACGGTAGTAAACCTGTGAGATCCGAAATCAGTTGTGCCTGATCTGGTTGTTCTATGTGACCCTTTTTTAAAAACGTCTAAAGTTAGGAAATATTCTTAGTGTAGAAATGGTCTTTCTAGGAAAAAGAAAATATTGACTTTTGTGTAAAAAATATTTGTATGGTATTTACAGAGACATAGGTGGTTTGAGAGTATACCAGAAACCGGATAAGCTAAGCATGTACGACCTTCTACACTACTCGCAGAATGGCACGAACAAATATAAATTGTTTGAGAAGTGGGGCAACCAGGGAAACTTCTGGTACACCAGCGTCTCTCCACTGATAAATGTCGATGACGACTTCCAGGTACATATTTCATCAAGACCTAATATAATAATTTAATTTATTGGTTTAAAAATATCACATACGTAGTCCCTAGATCACCTGCATTTTTTGCTATTCTTGTAAAGTTATTTTTTGTAGTCCGTTGTTCAAAAAGTGAAGTAAGTAGATATCTTAATTAAAACCTAAAATACAAAGATTAACTCAAAGTAAATAAAATAACACACTCAAAAAAAACTCATACTCATTTATTGCGAACTACTAGCTACCTTATTGGTCCAGTGGTAATGTATACGACTGCGGATCATGAGTTCTCGGGTTCGATTCCCGTGTCGGGCTTGGAAAACGTTACTAAGATTTTCCGTCAAGAATTTCTTAGTTGCAATTTATTAAGAAAATCTGTCAAGAAGTTCTTAATAATTAGCCCAGAGTTAGGAAGTTGGCGGTGTTCCACCCCCGTGCGTCGGAAAGCACGTTAAACAGTGGGTCCCGGCTGTCATAAACATCTATAGTAGTCGTTACTGGGAAGTCAGCGCCCTCAAATGTCCTGACGACAGGTCTAACCATAGAATGATGTTATTCTTCTGGGTTACTGAGGTCAGATGGCAGTCGCTCCGTGTAAAAACTGATATTCAGCTAAATCTCGTTAGACCAGAATCGGACCCTGGCATAAGCTGGGATTAATAATCGCTAGGAAGATGAAGACTCATTTATTCCGAAAATGGGTAATTCAGATAACATACAAATAAATTGGTCTCTGCATAATCCGCCTGAAGGCGTGCAATTTTATAGGTATTTTGTCTTTTATAATAGTACACAACTAATAATCACATAAAATTAATAAATTAAATACAATAATAACTCCATTAAAAATAATAAATGTCAGGCAATGTTATTGGTTGTACACCAATAACATTGCCTGACATTTATTATTTTTATTAAGAATATAATGTCAAACAATAATTAAAAATTAAAATATGTCAAGTCAATAAATAAATAATATCATGTGTTATTTCTCATTATTACATTGCATGTCCATACATTCGTTTACACTATAATAGGCTTTTCCACAAGTAATTCTTTACTTACTACTTTTTAATAAAATTTTTGGTAGGTGATTATAAATTCGTGGCGCCATGCAGTATACACTATTTGGTATCAATACACTTTTATGTTGAGGACAGTGAACTTTCAAATTGCGGCGTTTGCTTTTATAATTTTCGTACATCGTTAAATTAGATCTGACAAATAACACCAACTCATACATGTACAGACACGTTACTGTTAATATTTTTAGTTTTCTGAAGCACGGTCTACAGTCATCTATTTGATCCAGTTTATATATTGCCCTTATGCTCTTTTTTGTTCTATAAATATCTGCTCTTTTTCTGTACAGTTTCCCCAAAATATGATTCCGGTTATTTGACCAAAGGATCTCAGCATTTGCTTTCTAATTTAGGTTACCATCTATATTAAGTCCTAAAAATTTTGTTGTATCCACTTCACTAATAGTTTCGTCATTATAGTTAATATTAGTAGTCGTCATTAGGGGAATTCTGTTTTTAAATGTCAATAAATGTGTTTAAATTAAATAATTTTTGAATTATTTAATGTTAGCCATTGCATTAGGGTATTTAAAATGTCATATCTAAAAACAAAAAAATGTTGCCTGTAAATACAATTGTGCTATCGTCAGCGAACAAAATACTCGGATGTTTTGTTATTTTTGGGAGGTCGTTAATATAAATATTAAATAAAAGTGGCCCCAATACACTTCCTTGTGGTATCCCTAGATTAGTTTCTCTATATTCTGACATGAAATGTGTTTCTGTTTGGACATAAGCGTGTTATTTGGGTACGCTGTCGTATGTTTGTGACCATATTTATAAGCTTTATCATATCTGGTAGAAGGAGTCATTGTCAAACGATAAAATAAGGATGCCAGATTCCATTGTAACGTATAATAAATGTATGAGAAATCGCGATAAGCTTCATATAAAAGCTAAAAAGAACCCTGATAATGACACTATAACAACCACGTACAAAAGATATAGAAATTTTACCAATGAATTGCTTAAAAGTCTCCCCGTGAACATGGCTGCTGTAAAGCAACCGAAACGTCGGGGCAAAGTGTAAACTCAAATATAAATAGTTTTAATTAAAAATATATAGCTTAAATAGTAGTAAAGTTCAATAATAGTAGTGTTAGAGTTTTTCAAAATTATGTAATAACAGTGTTATAACGTAAAATAAACAACGCGACAAAATCCGTATAAAGTGTTTAATTTCAATGCTTAAAAGAGTTAAGATACAATTTGAAAATCTGAAATAAAAATGGCCACCAAATCGGGTAACAAAAAATTATGGAACACAATCAAATCGATCACTCACACCTCTAAATCACATAGCCATGCAACTGAACTTATAGATAAAGCATGTCCATCTTTATCAATAAATAAAATCAATGTGTTTTTTACCAATATAGGGAAAACTTTATCTGAAAGTTGTCCTCTAGTAAATAACTATAACCTAGCATCAAACAAATCTCATCCCTATTCGTTCGTAATTCTGCCTTCTGATAACAAAGAGATAGAAAGCCTTATAATAAATTTAAAAAATGATTCCTCTATTGGACGCGATAATATCTCATCCACCTTCCTCAAAAGATACAGAGAATATTTAGTCCCTACCCTAACATATATTATTAATCTCTCCATAAGTAGTGGCAGATTTCCTAATGACTTAACACTAGCTGAAATTCATCCCATTCACAAGAGTGGAGACAGAAGCTGTGTTAATAACTACAGGCCAATTTCCATTCTACCAACACTTTCAAAGATTTTAGAAAATATAATTAACAGGCGTCTCATTAAATATTTAGAGGATAACTCGTTACTATCTTTTGCATAGTACGGATTTCGATGTGGTTTAACAACTAGTGATGCGGTTCATGATCTTACAGACTTTATAGTAACAAACCTCGACAAAAACAAAAAGGTTCTTGTGATATTTATAGACTTGGCTAAAGCTTTTGACACGGTTTCTGTCCCACTCTTGCTTAACAAACTAGAAAAACTTGGAGTTTGGGAATCCCAACTTAATTTATTATCTGACTACCTTTCGAACGAATTCCAACGGGTAAAAATTGCTGATTGGGTTAGTGATGATCTTCCTATTGAGCATGGAGTTCCCCAAGGAAGTATTCTTGGGCCTACACTATTCTTAACGTACATAAATGAACTCTGTGAACTAAATATGCCCAGTGAGAGGATCATTACTTTTGCCGATGACACAGCGCTCCTATTTGAAGCTGACTCGTGGCCCGAGGTTTTCTACCATGCACAATTAGGACTCAATATGGTATCTGCATGGCTCAAATACAATAAATTACTACTTAACGTCGAAAAAACCAAATATGTCTCTTTTTCTCTAACTAACCACAATTTTACACTACCCGACCGACTTTCGCTGAGTGCTCACATCTGCGGCAATGACAGTTCTATGGTTTGTTCTTGTCCTGAAATTCAGAACACTAATACCGTCAAATATTTAGGCATAACTGTTGACAGCAGACTTAACTTTCAAGCACATATAAACTTACTTACATCACGCATTCGTAAACAAATTTTTATTTTTAAAAGGCTTCGGCATGTGGCTGAATTTACGATAATAAAAATGGTATACTACGCCCTATGCCAGTCGTTGATAACATATGGCATAACAATTTGGGGAGGCGCATCTAAAACCACTATACTTAATCTCGAGAGATCCCAAAGAGCGGTTTTAAAAGTAAGCCATTTTCTTCCTTTCCATTACCCGACCAAAGATCTCTACGAACGCTGTGGCTTACTATCCGTACGTCAACTGTTCATCCTACATGTGCTACTACAAAAACACTTACACCTTCATTACAGTCCTAATGTACTATGTAGCAAAAGACGCAATTATGCAGTGTCCCTCGTAGACGATTTAAAACTAGTTTCTCACATAGACATTTCACATTCCTTGGCGCGTACTTATATAACAAAGTTAACCGATTCTTATCCATATATCCATTTACCAAACAACAATGCAAGAAAGCCCTATCTAAGTGGCTTCAATCCTTTGATTATGAGAATACTGATAAACTGTTGGTCATACCGTTGTAACTAAATACTTATAAATTACGCGAACACACACACGCACGCACACACACACATGCGCGCACACACACACACACTCACATGCACAAACACACGCACACACAAACATACACACTCGCGCACACACATACACACACATACACGCACATACAAACACACACACGCGCGCATACACATGTATGCATATACACACATACACACAAACACACACACACACATTGCACATTCTCTCTAACAACATACTGTCACTAGGAATTAAGAATTAGACATATTTTGTGGCTGCATGTATCTCTTTATTCTAATATTGAATATTCTGGTTGGGGGCCTGGAGATCTGTCACACAGGGCTATCCCTAGTATTGACTCCAGTCTCTCACAAAGAAAATAGCTTTACATACACTGCTATAACCAATTTATTGTACTAATATTCTTTGTGAAGAGAGAAATAAATAAACTTATTATTATTATTCGCTATACAAGTGTAGGCGTGCGAGGGGAATAACAAGATTCCCATTTCGCTTCAAGTTTTCTTATACCCAAAATTATTTCTTGTTGTACTTTTTGATCCTGTTTCCACGAAAAGGTTTTATCTTAAATGCTTAACACCTAAAAAGTATGAAGAATTAATTATTTCCCCTCCCAACAGATCGTTATTGAAGGTATCAGAGGAAAGAGTTTCATGAGCGACATCGCTATCGACGACGTCGCTATATTCCAAGGAGAGAACTGCACAAATCTCAAGAACGAAGCACATACACCGCTTCCTAGTAAGTACAAACTAGATATACAGATTCATTTACTACTTTTTACACTAAAGCCCTCCGAACTTCGATTGCTAAAGACTAAGTAGTTCTGGGAAAGTTCTCTTTAGGACTAGTTAGTTTACTATTTTAGTACTACCAATGAACTAAGTAAAAAAGCTTCTAAATGGGCACTTACATTACTGCAGTGTGTAGTTACAATATAGTGGTAGTTTTCCAACAATAAAACCGACAAAAACTATAAGTATACGGTAACAATTCTGCCGTTCACTAACTAAAAAGCCTCTAATTGATATCAGGACTAATAGCACTCAGCGGCTGCTTAGCCTGGTTATGTAGTCAGATATTTGGCGAGGCTGACACATTAAAATGTTGTTGAGATGATCAGACTACCGTAGAAAACCTAGCAATAAAATATTGCCAGTTTAAAACCGCCTTTTAGTTCAAGTTTTTATAGAAACCCGGCAAGCCCTTTTCATTATGTCTAAGACTCTTGCAGTCAAGAGTTAAATTCATTTTGTTCTCAGGAGCGGACGACTCGTGCGTGGATCGTTGTGGAGTGGAGACAGACCTGTCATCATCAGCGTGCGACTGCAGCATCATGTGCGTGGTGTACGACAACTGCTGTCACGATTACTTGGAGACTTGCGAGTTTAACACTAGTAAGTAGCTCTTCATGCCCGTTCAAGAAGATGAAGTAGATACAGTAAACCTTATTCGTAACGAGGAGGAACAATTCACTGTTGCATAGCATATGCTAAGATAAGATCTTCGATAACATTTCCGTGTGAATATTGACAAACTTCAATTACTCACTTTCTTATTAGTTCTAATTGTAATAATTTTTATATTTTTATTTTTACATTTTATTTTTATTTTATTTTTAATTGCAGTACCTAATTTTATTTGATTTATCAGTAATATAATATTTACAATATATTTACATTATTAATTTTATATTTTAATTTGATTGTTAATGTAATTAGAATTTATTATTTAAAGTAATTCATACAAATTTATGACTGTAAAACTAATGGAATTTACTGGATTTTAATACACTTAACTTTTATATTGATATTCCTTCAATTTTAATATTTATTTTTGTTTATTATGTCATATTTAAAATGTAATGCATGCTGAATTCACCTGTAATTAGTTATACAATTGGTTAGACTCAAAATGTTTCTCATATGTGTATGTGATATTGTAGTAACTGTTGGTGAATCTTAATAAATAAATAAATAAGGGCTTATTCGGCATATAACTGTTAGGTCTGAAAAATTACAAATACTCTGTACGAATAGGGGACCTATTTTAAGCGTCCCACAAAATTCGGTGAATTAATGGTGGCGGCGCCGCACTGTGGGCTGAAAATCGACGTCCATAGACATAGAAATGAAAGTTGCTAGATGTTCGTTTTGTTGACGGATATGGCTTCTATTAGCTATTATACACATAACAATGTCATCTGAGCTAACTCCGCACAAAAATGAATTTATTATAAGGTTTTTTCGAAAAAAATGTATGGAGCTAGCATGAAAAATCTGAATATCTCTGAACTTGCAAGGAAAACCGTAATATCCTCAGAGATGGTTATAGGACTAATTATTTGTGATTTTTTGACATACTTCATATAACGGTACCTGCTGCAGAATTTTTTTTAAAAATCATCTTATTTTTAATTAATTTTTTTTAACATTAAACGATTTGTTTTGGTGTATAAGTAAAGAAACAACACGTTATATGCATATAATACTAAATCTTCGCCAGTTATTTGTTAAAATATCAAGAAAATTATTTTTGCCTAACATAGTATATATGTTTTAAAACAGTTAATTGGATACCATTACTGAACTTTGCATACAGGTAAACTACTGAATAATAAATTAGCCTTCTAATGAGTTCTGAATAAGAGATTAAGTGATTTGCAATGTCGCACAATGGTAACTACGGATTACACTAATTAAAATCTTACAGGTAAGTACATAAGTAACTTAAATAGTTAATTAGATATGTTACGAGTTCTAAGAAATATTTTCGACAACTGTCTAATGAGGTCGTTGACTAATGTTGGACTGAAATATAAAATGGTTAACATTTTGCATCATAATTTAGTTTATTCTAAGCTTTGTTACCCCTAACATATCACTGTGAAATTTTATAATGGAAAGTTTAAATACCAATTTAGACCTATTCGTTCTTCTAAAATGTAAGAGTACTTCATTTGATCATGAGGTATTGTTTAGTGAAGTTATATCCCGCCTAGACGTTTGTCTTTCCGTTGAAGATCAAGTGACTCTAAAAGAATTTTGTCGGAGATTTGTACGAGCTGCATCACAAAGGTGGCAAAAATCTCACCGAATTCTTGATACTTTTAGAAAACAATACGAAATTTGGCTGCAAGCAACTATCGATTGGCCAAGTTGTATAAATTTAGTCGCTCAAGAACCAACTGTTGCTGAGGGATCAAGATCAATCTCTCCAGAACCCTCAACATCATACTCTGTTGGTACAATGACAAAGAGGTCACGAAAACCATTCGAAGATCTGGAAAGCAAACAGAAGAAGAGAAGATCTGATGAGCATAAAACTGACAATCCCAGTGAATTGTCTCAAGCCAGATCAAGTTCATCATGCTATTTGTGTCTGGCAAAACCGACAGAAATGAACCGTTTGAGTGTAGTAACAGCAAAGACCGTATCTTCTGATATATACGAGTTTGGATTGTCATCTCTACACGCCCGTATAAATTGTATGGAATGTTTACTACATATTTCGTATAGACTAGATTTTAAAGAGTGGGCTGCGAGAGGTAACGAGCACAAAGAAATGCTAAGTAAGAGAAAAAAGATTATTCAAGACAAAAAAGACGAATTAAATCTATTGATTGACATTGTTAAACAAGGTTCCGGAACTACTAATGACGGCAACACTGCAAGAAAGTTTTTCAAATTTCCCCATAAAACTGCAGCCATTACTGGGTTGGACGAAGAAGTAATAAGAAGATTTGCTGTGATTTTACAGGCAATAACTTCCGGGGAAAAGTAGATATAATTAAATTTAAAGATTATGCCTTCAAAACAGCAGAGAGGTACGTGGAATTATATGACTGGTACTATATGTCATCAACCGTCCACAAATTACTTATACACGGGGCAGACATAATCGAGAAGAATGATGTTGTACCCATAGGAAGTCTACAAATGTACAAAGGCCCAAGTTAGATGCCAAGAAAAAGGAGGATTTATTTCCTGAAACCCTCAATTTAATTCAGTTTCAAGAAACTGACTTTGAGTTTCTAGGCAATCTAGATTCTGATTCAGAAATCGACGAGAGTGATAAGGAAAACTAGAAACTTTTTGTGCTTTTAATTATAATTCCATTCAATGTAATTTTTTCATGATCTTTCGTTATTTAGCTTTGGCACGTAACTATGTTTTGCAATTGATTTATTTTTAAATATTTTATATTACTATTCTTGTACCTATTTATATTTTTGCATACTTTTGTACCTATGTTTTGTTTTATATAAATTTTATCAAATATTAAAAAATACCTTTTTAATTTATTTTTCTTTTTATTTAATGCCTATTATAAGCGTTAATAAAATAACTAACTTATCGATTGATCTTTACTTTGACATTAGTAGAATTTAATGATTTAAAAAAATACCTTCATTTAGACATAATAATAAAATAATTAGACAGTTGTCGAAAATATTTCTTAGAACTCGTAACATGTCTAATTAACTAATTAGTTTACTTATGTACTTACCTGTAAGAATTTAATTAGTGTACTCCGTAGTTACCATTGTGCGATATTGCAAATCACTTAATCTCTTATTCAGAACTCATTAGAAGGCTAATTTAATATTCAGTGGTTTACCTGTATGCAAAGTTTAGTAATGGTATCCAATTACCTGTTTTAAAACATATATACTATGTAAGGCAAAAATAATTTTCTTGATATTTTAACAAATAACTGGCGAAGATTTAGTATTATATGCATATAACGTGTTGGTTCTTTACTTTTACAATAAAACAAATCGTTTAATGTTAAAAAAAATTAATAAAAAATTAGATGATTTTTAAAAAAAATTCTGCAGCAGGTACCGTTATATGAAGTATGTCAAAAAATCACAAATAATTAGTCCTATAACCATCTCTGAGGATATTACGGTTTTCCTTGCAAGTTCAGAGATATTCAGATTTTTCATGCTAGCTCCATACATTTTTTTCGAAAAAACCTTATAATAAATTCATTTCTGTGCGGAGTTAGCTCAGACGACATTGTTATGTGTATAATAGCTAATAGAAGCCATATCTGTCAACAAAACGAACATCTAGCAACTTTCATTTCTATGTCTATGGAGGTCGATTTTCAGCCCACAGTGCGCCGCGGCGCTTTTTTAAAATACTAAATTCTGTGCTGTCCCTTGTCACTACGTGTTTGTGACTTCAAGCTTTAATATAAAGCTTATATATAAAAATTCAACTGTCGTATGTTTGTGTCTGCAAAACTCGGCAAGTAGTTGATAGATTGACTTGAATTTTTACTCGACGGTGCATTTGTACATATAAGGGTGCTTTTATATACTTTTTATCGCCAAGTTATTTATTTTTCCCTCTTTAATTTAAGAGTATAGATCTTATCGTTGGAGTAATCGCCACATATATGTCTGTCTTCTACTTTCCTTTTATTTTTTAGACAAAGGTTCATCACCATCTTCCCCTTCCTCTCCTTCCTTCATTATTTCATACAAAGAGGGTTTAAAAAAATTCGTGTCATATTGTTACGTTTAGCTTATTTAAATAACTATATAATATAATAATTTTATTGCAGATAGTAATACAACGGACGACGTCGAAGCTTCAACTATAACTAGTACTTCAATGCAAATGCCACAAACGCAAAAACTAGTCGCAACTACCACCCCTACACAACCAACAACAACTTCGACCAGCTCAACAACTTCAACTACGACATCAACAACAACTTCGACTACGATATCAACATTAACATCAACATCAACTACTCAGAAGCCGACAACTATACCTCCGACTAGACCTCAAACTACGACCTTTACGACTAAATTAACAACAACTACGACCAGTACCAGTAAACCTACAACGGCTCGAGTTTCGAAACAGGTGCCGGCTCGTGCTATGCCGACAAGTACTGTTAAGCTGGTTAATTATACAACCACGCGACCGACCACCAAGACAACTAAGGTTCCATATACAGAAAACAAAACGACCACCCAATCAACAATCTTTCCATTGCCTGTTAAGGCTCCTCATACGTCTACAACTGATAAAAAGAAAGCGGATAATAGTGGTTGGTATATTTTACATTATTTTAAGACTATATCCCCAAAGCGTAGGCAGAGGTGTCTCAAATACCCACGTTTCGTCAGCTGTTGGTCTCAAGTAATACGCTCTAGCCTAGGATTTAAGATTTGATTCCCAATTAAATTTCGAAGAAGGGTCTTCTCGATTCTCGTTACAACTATTTTTTAACAAGTGCTTTAATATTTGAATGAATTATTATATTAATTACTCCTCTCTTGTCTCGCTGCCTTATTATGATATATCGTGTGTCAGGCCGTGGAGTTGCGCGCGCTGGTGACAGCAAATCCATACTTTGGGCGTCCTATTGTTTTCTATGTTATTTATGCATAGTAATATTTTTATTAGCATTTTGTTACAAGGGAGTCATATTTTTCATGTCCCTGGTTTAGCCAGTCACACTATATAAAATGGGCTTGCACTGGCGCCGACTCTGTAGAGCCATGGGGTACCCGAGTCCACCAATAGTATTGTCAGTAGAACTGAGACCTTTCAATGTTTCGTTATCTCTGCCTCCATGGCGCAGCGGTAGTGAATGCGACTGCTGTGCATGAGGTCTCGGGTTCGAATCCCGGGTCGGGCCAACAAAAAGGTACCTATTGGGTTTTTCTGTTAAGAAATCTCAATACGAGCCCGGAGTTAGGAAGTTGGCGGTGTTAGACAACCCCGTGCCTCGGAAAACACGTAAAGTTGTTCGTCCTGCGCCTGATCTCTCTCCCGTCGTGTCGGATTACCGTCCCATCGGATCATGAGATTTAGGGAACAGAGAGTGCACTTGTGTTTGCGCACATACTTGTGCACTTATTATCGCCTGCGCAGTTGGCCAGTCTCCGTTAAGATTGGCTGCCGTGACCGAAAATCGGTCTGGAGGACATTATTATTATTATTATTAATATAATATAGTAATCCTAACTCTATAACAGTAGCGCCGACAGGAAATATTCGTCAGCTTTCGTTTACTATTTTATGGAAAACTAGATTGTGCCCGTGGCTTCGTTTGCTCGGCAACAGTAGGTACTATTTTTCGGAATAAAAACCATATCCCTTCCAGTACCTCTGACAATGTGTATGCGAAATTTCATGATGATCAGTCGAGTAGTTAAGGCGGAAAGCGTAACAAATAAACTCACTTTCGCATTTATTACATTATAGAATACTTATTTTTATGTCCTTTTAAACACCCCATGTAGTATGTTGCATGAAGTAAATTAAAATCTTAGTATATATATCCCGTAGCTCAGAGTTTCCCAGACTTTTTATGTCATAGACCACTTTCAAAATTTAGCTGGTTCCCCCCTGCAGCTAGAAATTTAATCCGCCAAGTAAAATCGGTACATTCAAATCTCTACGGGCTGACCATTTTTTTTAGAAATTTTCGGGATACTATCAACCGACGTTTAAAAAAGTAACAGTCGCTGAGCTTCTTAAAATATTATCTGCCTACATTGATAGGTGAAGTCAAGCCAACATTTTAGATCTTCACTATCGAAAGCAAATAAATTTTCATGGACGCTTACGAATTATGAACATCCATTTTTTTGTCACGCCTACGTAGACCCCCGTCGAGTCTCCTGTGGACCCCTGGGGGTCCACCTAGAACACTTTGGGAACTGAGGCCTTAGATGTTTATAAAGTCGACAGCCCTGGATGTATATTGTATGTCATGTTTCAGGTCCAAGTGGGGTACTAATGGCAGTAATAGTGTTCCTAGCGATAGGTGTGATTTGTATCGCCATGTACGTGGGGTATGTGTTGCGGACCCGCGGTATGTACGCCCTGGCAAGGTTGCGCGGCCGCGCCACCAACGATTCCGAAGTGCGGTTCTTGCGCTCTGACAATGATTTTGATGTTAACGATGAATAAATGTTGTTTGTAAATTTTAGTGCTGTTTTCTTTATTTATTTTTCCATATTATAATGTTCATTACTGGTAGTATAGTATGCTGGACTGGTTATCGCAACCAATATGATGACTCTATTTGATGTTCGCCATTTTGGCGTTGAAAGCGCTGGTGAGTGTCCTTGGAATTAATATTAGTGATGAATAATAATTGAATTTTAATATAATTTATTGGCAAAGATGGTACAAAATATACGTGAAAGTCATCGATCAAGTGAAAGTAGACACGTTTTCAATCTGAGCCAGTTTTTTTAAACTTTTTCAGGTCCAGCATTAGTCTTCTTACATGTTCACCGATATTGGTAGTGGTTACTGAGCAAATCGTTTTATTGCAAGGATATGTACAGCAATACTAGTAAAAATTATTTAGCTTTATTATTGGCTGTCCAACATGCGCGCCGATGTTATGGTAGTAGCGGGAACTGTGCAAATAATTCCCTTAGAACTAAATAGGAATAGTTGTTTTGGTAGGGGCAACAAAGTACCTAAAGTACAGTAAGTTCCAAATAGAATGACTAGATTTCATGCATATCTAGATATCCCTCAATGTTCTTCAAATTATAGGATGAACTCGTTTTTCGTCAGAGCTATTAAATAAATTAATAGGTGAGAACTCGTTTTTCGTCAGAACTATCGCTTCCGTTCGCTCCGATGTATACTTGACCGCTTAACTGACTGACAAGCGCTGGCCTTGCCCTGTTATACTTACGCGGTTAAAGCGTTTTTGGAAATTTCCAGAAACACCATACGGTATGTAAACAGTACGATAATTGAAGAATGTGCCAGCGTTCTCTGTACTCTTCGCGTATCGACAAACTACGTAGTTCCGTAAGACGTCAATAGATGGCGCTGTAATAAATTATTAGAAGGAAGTGCTGAGTCTTCCCCACAGTGCCGATAGATGGCACTGGCTGTAACAATATGTTTATTATTAATATTTTGATTTAAAATACGACTTCCGCACTATTGATAAACTCTGTGTCGCGAAGGGACTTTACAAACAACGGACACAAAGAACAACCAGACTCGGAACAACCATTTGTGGATCTCACAAAGTTTTGTCCATTGTTTGTGTTGTGGGATGCGAATCCACTACGCCATCCGTGCAGTCAATAGTAAGGTGGTTGACTTTCTTGAACTAGACTTATTTAACTCTAAATCACATCATTAACAAAGAAATAGTTCTCGTGCTGATTCGTTCATAATGTCTAAGTTACATTTGTTTTGTTAATTTTGCTTTTGTATACTTTTCTTCTTATAACCATTTTACAAAACGATTAGTATTACTTATACAGGTGTCCGGTCATTAATAGATAACCTTGAAATGTTTTATAGTGGAATTGATGGCCGTTCAGAAAAAAAAGGACAAATAATCTATACTAACTACTACATACCTGAGATATGATTTTTTTTTAATTACCCTATTTAACTTTCTTGTACTCTACGACCATAAACAAATGAATTCCATCGCTTTTTGTTGTTTTATTATTAAACACTAATTGTGCTAATAGATAGAAAGTCAAAAGTATGACTAGCTATTGCACTTTTTTAATATATTTTTCTTTGTCTTTCTTTTTTCTGAATGGCCATCAGGTCTACTATAAGGCATTTCAAGTTTATCCATTTATTATCGGACACCTGTATAACAAGCTATGTAGTTGTGTACCTGCGAAAACAATTAAATAGTGCCTAATTTTAAAACATGTTGTATTTGCTGTTATACCTATACACTGTATGTTTTCCGTAACAAATAAAATCGAATAAAATAATAATTTGAACTTCCTCCGTCCTAAAACCTGCTTTGGTGGCGCACTGTCTGCTTTGAGTGTAATATTTTATTTCTCAGAGACAGCGACAGACTATGAACCAAAGATATTTATGAACTTTAATAAGTATTCGGTCATAGTTTAATTTGTCTATCTATTTAATATTGTCTTCTGTTTACGCGAATGTTATTCATTAAACCACAGCTAGACTTCATGATACTTTGAGCTCATTCTGCGTAAATAGAAACACCCATGATTAAATTATGTTTGAAATAACTACACTGGAACATTGAGACAACTACCATCTTAGTCTCCCCGTGACCATGACTGCTGAAAATCAACCGAAACGTCGGGGAAAGTGTAAACCAAAAATAAATAGATTTAATAGTTTAAATAATTTTATTAGCTTATAAATTAGTAAAATAAAATCAATAGTAGTAGTAGTGTAACATTTAAAAAAAAATTGTAATACAGTGATAAATAAACAACGCGATAAAATCCGTAAATAGTAGTTTAATTTCAATTGTCTATCTATTCTTGCAAACAAGATGATTGTTTTCAAGGAGAAGAAGATTGTTTTCAAGGATGTCTGCATCTCAGACATACACTGACGGACTCATAAACTGCATCAAAGTTCAGGATTACTTTCGAATTAATATTTTTGATAAGTATGCAAACTTTTTAGATTAAACTAAGTGAAAATGTTGAGACTGTACATAAAATATAAAAAAAAAATATTTAAAAATATAAGTGTAGTAAAAGATGAAATTATAGCCGGGAAAATAAAATTTAAGCATAGTCTCAAATCCATGTGTTATTAGAGTAAAGTTTGAAATTAATTCCTTATGATTTTTTTTTTATTTGCGGTAGTTATTGTTATTGTTTTTGTAAGTATTGATTATTAGTCTATTTATGGTTACGAAACTTTTGTTGAGCTTAAAAACTCAAGAAAAGTTTCGTAACCATAAATATGGATACTGCGTCCGAACAAGCCGCTCAAATTGTGGCATTGGTGCGGGAATGCTTGGATCAACGAATGATTGCTAGAAATTTAAATTTAAACCAGAGTACGGTTTCTAGAGTATACCGAAGGATACCCGATACCAGCAGAACTCGAGCAACCACCCGTCGTAACGACCGATTTATTGTTTCAACTTTCCTACGAAATCGTTTCCTCACTTCAGTAAACATCAAAACAGAGCTGAATGAAGTGCGTGGATTAAAAGTGAGTGCACGAACAATAAGAAGGAGGCTTAAGGAAGCGGCAATCACTCCTTTTAGACAAGCAAATGGTCCACAGCTGTCTGCAGCTCACAGACAAGCTCGTTTAAGATTTGCGCGTGAACATCTTAATTGGACTGAATAGCGATGGGCCTCCATATTGTTTACCGATGAGTGTAGGACATGTTTAAATGGTGCAGACGGTCGCAGAAGAGTCTATCGTAGACGTGGGGAGAGATATGCTCAAAGTTGCATTGAGGAGCGTGTTCCTTTTGGAGGCGGTTCGTGTATGGTGTGGAGTGGCATTTCGATGATTGGGCGAACGGAACTTGTGTTCATCGACATGGTTCACCAAAACGGTAGAAGAGGTTTTAACGCATTACAGCCAGCGGGCATAAGCCAGGTCTGTAGCTGGTAACCGTTAAAGTTGTAGATCGGCTGGCAGGCATAAGCCAGTTCCGTAGCTGGTAACCGTTAGGGTTATATTGAAACACGTAGACTGGTTCGACTGAGAATGTATTTACATTTTTTAAGCTATCTTATATCCCATTTATTGGTCATGCAAGTAACGCTAGCACTAATGTGTACAATAATCATTTACACCAATCTGCGACAAGTGAACAAAAAATCTAACATTTACGAGTGAATTCTTGAAAATCCTTATGCGTGTGTGCGTGCAGTACGGCGGTCCTTACGCGTGTGTGCATGCGTATAAAAGAATGCCACATATAAAAACAGAGGGAAGTTTCGCGCGTCGCCAGTTCGTAAGTTGGTATCGTCGCGGCTAGACGTATGATGCTCCGTTCGATTCCAGGATCCTCGGAAACTTAAATGTTGCCTGTGCGTATATACATACGCCACAAGGTGGTTTGACGGCACAACGCTATATAACAGAGTTTTTAGAAGCTCACGTGGTACCTTATATGGGATTAATAGGCGAAAATGTTAGTCTAATGCAAGATAATGCCCGACCCCACGCCGCTGCACAAGTTCGACAATATTGCGAAGAGGTTGGGATACGTACCATGAATTGGTCACCACGCAGCCCAGATCTTAATCCCATTGAGCATGTTTGGGACTGTTTAAAAAAAGCTGTATATCCGAGAATCCTGTGTCCACAACAGTGGCAGCTAAGAACAGCGATTTCACAAGAATGGAACAATATTCCGCAAGACCGTTAAATAACCCTAATCAAATTTAGGCGGAACCGATTAGAATCTGTAATAAGGGCACGTGGAGGCAATACACCTTATTAAAAGAAAAACCTGTGCTTCAACTGTTTTTTATTGTAAAATCCATAATATTGTCTTATGTTTACGCGAATGTTATACATTAAAATTAAACACTTTATACGGATTTTGTCGCGTTGATTATTTTACTTTAAACACTGTTATTACATAATTTTAAAACTCTAACACTACTTACTATTATTGAACTTTACTACTATGTAAGCTATATATTTTCTAATTAAAACTATTTATATTGAAGTTAACACTTTGCTCCGACGTTTCGGTTGCTTTACAGCAGCCATGCTGTAAATATTTATGTAGGTACACACAGCGACACATCAACTCAGACTGTTTGGACTTTGAACTATTAGAAGTTGAACGCTGCGAATCGTGCGAGAGACTGTGTTATATTTTTGTTACGCTCTATCCTTACCATTACATCGACACCACTATGCACTGTCCCTTTTCGACAATTCTCTATTTTGTATGTATATGTACCGTAGTTATGCGTATATAGGGTGTCTAACTTGATGTGTAGCCGTGTGTACTTATTCATTTATTCAATTTATTCATTTCTCCGTCTGATTCGTTGTACGCAAAATGTGTTAAATGCACGTAGATCAGCATCCAATTATTTTGTGTATTATTTAATTTTTTTTCTCTACTTTAAAATAGTAGAAATAGTTATCGTTAGGTTCAGTTCATAAACGAAAACTCATACGAACAGAAGAAATAAAATTAATTATCTGTCTACTTTAGTAGGTACTATAATATATTTGTCGGCTGTCAGATGTCAGAGCTGACTGCTGAGTCTGACATAACTTCATAAGTTCATATCTGTTCGCAGGTTTTGTTGATCTACAGAATCGGAAAGTAGAGAATATGATTTTTCTGCATATTGTGCCATATTAAAACAGCATAAAATGGATGAGAGTGCTAAATGTATTAGTGTAGACATGGAAGACAAATCAAATTCGAGAAACTATTGTTATGGGTGTTTGAGCGATAGTGGTGAGAAAGAAATACAAAATTATACGTTTCTCTGCGCCCCTCTAAAAGAAATATTCCAGGTAATTTTTATCTCTGAGTCTAAGTATATTAAACAGTATTTGGTTCCTAAAATACAAAGAATCATGGCTTTTTTCACGTGATGTTCTGTTTGTTATGATCTTGACGGACGTATATTTTCTATCAAATATAAGCGCAACATTAAATCAATATTTACTTAAGAAATTTATACACAAAAGTAGTGTGAGTAGTCCAATAATATTATGATAAATAATAGTGGGTTATACATTATAATGTGTATGAAATGAGTATACTCCAGGCCTGTATCAGATTTGTATTGAAAAGTTCGAGGATAAGAACAAAAAATCAGGCCTGCACGCCCCTCAAGAGCTAGACAAACACTTCCTCTGTCTAACACACCTACATTTTATTTGCTGCTTGCTCTTCCATATGGTTGTCTATTGAACATTTTTCATGACTCATTAAGAATGTGATTATGATGTCTGAAGTGTTGTTATAATATTTGGCTAAATATGTACCAAGTTATTAAATAAGTAAACTTATAAAACAAATTATAATTGAGAAATATTTCTATACCCATAACACAGTTATTTTAATATTTATTTTGGGCACCAGTCTGTCGCAATAAATGCTAACTTAGGTAGCATTTTTTGTATTTCACCGATTGTGATATGTAAATTGTTTTATTTTTTTACTATAATAATCTACACATAAATACAAAAAGAAGTAGGCATAGACTAATTATTGTTAGTTGCTGCTAATAATTATAATTATAATCAATGACATTTTAATTCTGTATCCTGAGACTTGCTAAGTGTAATATTATAATTTTACAGATGCAGGGTATATTCTTGTGTTACATGTGTAAGAGGATGGCGCAACACACAGAACTATTCATAAAGAATGTACAATGCAATCAGACACTATTGGAAAACTTTTGTAATGCAAACATCTACAATATAAAAACGGTAAGTCTGTGGTTTAAATGTAGTCTGTATTATTTGTTTCCTTTGTTATATCTTCACACTCAAAAATCAGAATGTCCACTCAAATCAAAATGCCCACAAAGATGCCTTTGGTATCTTAACTTATCTTGTGTGGGGGGCCATCCCCTATCTCTACAACTATCCCACTTTATGATATAGCGTTCCCCTACAACAACCATATAGGTTATATTAGGGGAGCCGCTGTACCTTCCAGTGCCCGAGAGCACCTTCCGGCACCAGTTATAGACAGGTCTTGTCCACAAATCTCGACTACTCCACCCTAACCTCAGAGATCCGGTTCTCGTAAGCGAGCTACCTCGTGCCCAAGTGACACTATCTATTCTCCAGATAGGTACCGGAGCAATAAAGACACTCACCATCCGCAACTCAGGGAGTTGCTAACGAAAACCTCGCTGAAGTCGATGGAGAAGACGCCTCCCATATCTCCAGCATGGTACCGGAGCTGTATAAGGAAAGCTCACTTTGCGACGTTAACGAAAACCTCTCTGAAGCCGACAGAGAAGCTGCCTCCCATATCTCCAGTATGGTACCGGAGCTGTGTAAGGCAGGCTCACTTCCCGACGTACATCCGTACGTCTACCCAAGTAGGCCTACAAGCCGGGTGTGGCACGAGTCACTCCAGCTATGACTCTTACTTGCTGAGCAGGCAAGCGCCCGGGATTCGTTGCGGCAGTGAAACCACACTGCCACTTCGCTAAGACAACTCCGTGCCTCGTGCGACCGACTGGTTCGCACTAGCCGCGTCTGAGTCCGACGCTCGAACGCCACGTGCTTGCCGAGCAACGAACATGTTATCCTCACCGGCTAACCACATACCCCTGCGAGTCCAACACCAATGTCAAGCTCCGCGCACTCTAATCGGCGCGGTCGATAGAACACGCCTTTCGAGGCGCAGTGGGCTTCCTGACTCCGCAGTACCCTGGTCCAAAGGGGGAGACCCGTTCTCCCCTCTATCTACTCGGGTCCTGAAGATACAGACCGGTGACACTTCGACCCAGTGGGATCTTTTGTGTCAACTTCCCCAATAACAACTGCCATAGATGTTCATGTCAGCCGGGACCGACGGTTTAACGTGCTCTCCAAGGCACGGAGCAGGCGATAATAATTGTCAATCAATACGCACATAATTTCGAAAAGTCATATAACTTCCCAAAGTCAGATGTGCGCGACGTGGGTTCGAACCCGAGACCCTCTGCATTGCATTCTGTTGGTCTCCCCACTGAGCTATCGCTGCTCTTTGGCTTTGGTAAAGGTAAATATCAATATCACATAATAACACTTATTTGCGATGCATACATTATCACTTTTAATTCCTTTACATACACTCACCCTTACTCCTGAAGATGTATGCACTGGTGTATAACACCTACCAGAGCCCACTCAATCAGCCACAAGGAGCATAACAAAGCAGATGCCATAGGCCTAGGGTAAATAAGTTTACAGCACATGTGTGGTAGTTAAAGAGTATACCAGCTAAGGTCAGTGAGGGTTCAAACTTCAACGGACTAGACCCGATGGCACAGGGAAGTCGTGTGTTCCATTTTAGTTAGGTTAGGTTATCTTATAAGAATATTTTGTTACAGGTAATGGATGAAACATTAAAATCAGTAAGATCACAAACACAGCCCCTAGTCAAGTTAAAACATGTGTCATTTGACGTGATTGAACTGTCGGAGAAGGACAGTGATTCTTGCGAGGAGTCATTCACTGTAGTGTGCAATAGAAGAGAAGATGTTAAAGAAGACTTGCGAATTAAACTGAAGTTTGAGATGAAGGAAGAGGAGGCAGAGTTGCTGGATAATTTAGAAGCGGAGTTTGTTAATGGAGATGATGGTTAGTTCATCAATCAACTTATCATCAGCAGTGGACCTGCTGGACTTAGCAGCCAGTTCAATCCAGCCACCTGTTTTAAGGCATCAGTCCACATGTTCACAGATGTCCCACCTTGTATTTGACAATTCAGTCTTCACTTTAAGATTGGTTGGCTCAAATGGCCGTCAGTCCTTCGGCAGATATAATAACTCCAAGTTACTAAACTGTAAAAACTGCATGAAATTTAATTTAATGGTTTATGTGTGATGTCTTAACAAACAGCAGACAGACACAAATTCAAAGGACAATAATTATACAATAAAAATTAAATATTATACAATAATTATTTAGAGTTAGTGTCTTTACATCATACTTAACAACTTTTAGTAGTTCTAGTACTTATTACAAAACTTTATAAAATACTAAAAACATAAATGAAAATTTAAAATGGATTATTGTACATTCGTCACAAAGTAAATTCGTCACATTTTGAATAATCCATACATTAAAAGTAAATTCGTCGCATGTATTAAAAAATGGGTAAATTCGTCACAGGTACATGAGGATTATTGTAAATTTGTCACAAATCCTCATTTTATATCATTTTTGCTTAAAGTAGCGATAGCAAGCAAAGTTATTGATTTTAGTGCTCCACCATCGCACTAATCGGATAACTATGATTTTTAAGTAGGTGTTAGGTTTTTATATTTATTTATATAGGTAGTTGTAGGCAAGTCAGCAACTCGAGAACTGTGATTTTTTATAGGTGTTATGTTAAATTAAAAAAATATAATGATCATTACTGTGATTGAATTGTCTTTCTATTGTTTATCATATAATTGTAATGTTGTGGTAAATCGTCCACTTGAGAATTGTGATTTTTATGTAGATGTACCTAAGGTAAATTATTAAACTTACTGTGGTTATGAAAAATATACAACATTTTTATTCTACTAGTTGTTTAATTTTTTTGCGATCGTTTCGGGTAAAAACCTTGTGACGAACTTACAAAAAACAAAATTAATAAATTGGAAATTTATTATATACATAAATTTGAATTGTGACTAATTTACATATACTTTTTTTCGTGACGAATTTACTTTGTGACGAATGTACAACAACCCGTAAAAATTGCATGTGCCGCCGCCTGCCGCGCATCGCCTCCCACTCCGTGGTTTGTTATTCGGATACTCTGCTTCTTTATTTTGCGACCACGTATATTTCTCAAATTTAATTATTGTAGTTTTGTACCAAATAATGAATTATGAAAAGATGTTGAACAAAAGTTATTAAGCAAGATATAGTCACACGTATATTATGTTATTAGTATTTTCAATAACCCTGTAGTTCAAATTGATTATTATTATTATTTATTTTTTCATTTTTTTATTTTGCTCGTCAGAATGACAACACAATTTTTTTTTATGTATTATATTGCAGAGTTTCCAGAAATGTATGTCAAAGAAGAGGATGACTTTCCTTTGAACGCAATGTTAAAAGAAGAATTAGAAATTGAAAATATTGACAACATAGATAACATTATAAATATCAACACAACATTAAAGAAGAAACTCAAGAAAAAAGATAGAATTAAAAGAGAAGGTGTCGTGAAATTGAGAAAAGGTATGCTAGAAATTAGAATATGATATAAATATCAGCCCTGTATTAAACTGTCCCACTGTTGGGCATGGGCCTCTTCTCAGGGTGAGAAGGGTTAGGCCATAGTCCACCATGCTGGCCCAGTGTGGGTTGGCAGACTTCACATATCATCAAGAACACTATGGTGAATTCTCAGACATGCAGGTTTCCTCACGATGTTTTCCTTCACCGTTAAAGTGAAATTAATGCCCTTTTTTTCCTCCTATAACATCTTAAAACATGTTAGAGCAGCGATAGCTTAGTGAGGAGACCAACAGACTGCAATGCAGAGGGTCTCGGGTTCCAACCCACGTCGCTCACCTGACTTTCGGAAAAATATGACCTTTCGAAATGATGTGCGTATTGATTGACAATTATCGCCTGCTCCGTGCCTCGGAGAGCACGTTAAGCCGTCGGTCCCGGCTGCCATGAACATCTATGGCACTCGTTATTAGGAAATCAGTGCCCTTTAATATCCTGACGCTGGTCTAGTCTTAGGGTATCGTTAGCCTTCGGGTTGCGCAGGTCAGGTGGCAGCCGCTCCGTGTAAAAACTGATATCCAGTTAAATCCGGTTAGACTAGAAAAGCCGACCCCAAGTGACTTGGGAATTGGAATGGGAATGCCCACAACAATGCATTTTGCCCCGACTTTTCGGTTGCTTTACAGCAGCCATGTTCACGGGGAGAAAAGTGTAAACTTAAATATAAATTGTTATAATTACCTAAATTAAATAGCATAGTAAAGTTCAATAATAGTTGTGTTAGAGTTTTCAAAATTATGTAATAACAGTGTTTAAAGTAAAATAAACAACGCGATAAAATCCGCATAAAGTGTTTAATTAATTTCAATGTAACAAGTACTGTTATAAAAAAGTAAATTAAGTTTTTCAATGTTCCTATTTGTTCATTTGTTAGTACAATTTAATTAAATTTAATCAAGTATGCTTATCTTACTCAAGAAAAGACCCAATATCGACCGAAGAATGGCCATCTACGTAGGAGATATTATAGTGCACAAGTGTGTGCGCAAACACAAGTGCACTCACAACAACAAAGAGTGCACTTAGTCTTTGTTCCCTTGGATAATTAAATGAGATGGCAATTTGACACGACCGGGGAGAGATCAGGCGCAGAAAAACCAATAGCTTTAGGCCCGGCGCAGATTAGTGGCACGGCACGGCAGGGGATCCTTCGGCATCCCTACATGTAAGCGCACACTGGCGGTAACTATGCCGTGACATCCTTAGGTATGCCGCGACGTCCTTAAGCATACCGAAGCGTCCTTAGGCCGTGGTGGCATGCACGACGCTAAGCTAATGAAGCTACGCGCGGAGCTGCGGGGTATGGGCGGGCGCTGTCTTGCCGCGGTATCACGAAGACTGCCAAAGCGTTTCGAGGGATGCCGAAGCGCTGCGAAGACTGCCGACGCGGCATGCTTAAGCATACCGCGGTATGGTTTTGGTACTTACGACTGTTAACATTGAAATTTCAACTCTATTTCCATACAATTAGGTTATACTTTTATTCGTCGCTTAAAAATACCTTGCCATGCCGTGCCGCCAATGGGCGCCGGGCCTTATGTGCTTTCGTAGGCACAAGGTGTATAACGCCATCAAATTCACTGCTGTTCTTGTCATAACAACGCAATATTTTTTGTTAAACCGGTTCGGGATTCGAACCTATCTGCACAGCAGTTGCATACATTGCCGCTGCCACAAAGCCTATTTAACATATAATACATACATATTACAGGTATACCTAAAATAAAACCGATATATATCACAAGGAAACAATGTATAGAGGAAAGAGGTCGTATGGCCGAAGACCCCAAGTACCTGGAATTCGCCTACAAGTGTACTGAGTGTATCAAAGGATTCAGTTTCAAAGGCAGCTATGACAAACATATGGAAACACATAACCTGGTATTTATCTATATACTAATACTAGGTTTTGCGCGCGGCTCTGCTCACTTTAATGTTGGTTAAATCTATAAATTTCTATACCTCGGGAACAGTACTTTTTCTGGATGAAAGGTATCTTATATCCTTTTCTGTTCCTATGAAAACGTGTATGCTAAATTACATGAGGTTTAGTCTAATCATCGATCAAATATACCATAGATGCACGTTCTTGTACTAAATCGTACCCAAATAATGACTCCGAATTGATGTGTACTTATAGTTATATTTACTCGTTCGACTATTTAAAAATAGTCCTAAATGACAAAGTATCATAAATGTTTTCTTCATTCTCTCGATACGGTAAAAATATCATATTATGTAAACAAAACATTCTGAAATGAACCTTATAGTAATTATAGTTAAGTGTAAACTCATCGCAACAATTATGCGAGTGTTATTATTTTAACTATAGGCTTAAGATGTTCTTACAGCTCGGAACATAGAAAGAAGGAATGATAGAGTCGTTATTCATTTTACTATATTTTTTAAATCTTTGATTGGACATGTAACTAAATTTACGTTGTTGAATGACAACAATTTGATAATAAGCTATTGTTATATTCTTTAATTTTAATAATTAAATTATAGTAGGTAACTGTAAGGAAGACGTTATATAACTTTATAAAAAGCAAGCATATAATATATTTATATTAAAGAAGGCCAATCATTTACAGTACTAATAATTATGCTCACCTTCGTACATTGTATTACATGCTATTTTAAATATTTGTATGTGTGTTTTCTATGTAGTTTCAATAAATAATAATAAAACTATATACTCGTAGATGGTCGAATTAGCTAACAAAACTAGATATATTTTACTAGGATACTTTTGTTGATGTAGATGCTAAAAAATATAAATTTTAACTGTTCTATCGTTAAGGAAGGAACTAGGTAAAAAAAATGAACAACTTTACTAAAATATTTTTTTTATGTACCTTTAAACAATATCAACTTATTTAACAATTGACGCTTAGACCGATCATTTGTTTCTGCATTTTTCAATTTTGTCGCGTAGTGTATACGTATGTCAATATATTTTTCAAATAAAACTTTTATTAACGTTACCGTATGACCAAGATTCGGTGATTGTACTTGGCAGTGTTCGTCTATCCCAATGAAAACATTGGTATGGTTAAATTGTAAAAAATAATTGAGAAATGCAGAAAAATTAGAAAATAATTTACTTATAACATTACTTAGTACCTGAACAGTATTTGAAGTTTTAGGTGTTTCATTATTTCTATCTAAATTTAAATTTAATGTAGCTTTCCCCGATGTGGATGTAGATCCTATGTTTACTATCATATGGGGTATTATTGCATTCACTTCAGATTGCACTATTGACTCTTCTTGCTATAAAAATAACGAAAACAATAGTTAATAAATCAATCGTATATAAAATTAACTAAATTTAACATAATTTTAAAATTAAATGGCAAAATATTTTACCTGTATATTCTGTACGGCTACATTTTTTAGTTTATTAAACCCTTTCTTAGTTACATATATATCTTCTTCATTAAAATACTCTGAACAAATTACGCTAGAAGTATTTGGTTGGTAAAATTCGTCATCTCTATCTCGAGCTTATAATATGTCTCCATTTCTCCCTTCGAATTTCATGTTGTGGAAAGCTAAAATAAATTAATACAAATATTATATTAATAATTTAAAACAATTTATAACGACTCCATGCAATTTCATATGGACTTTGTTCCAAAGTAGTGGTGTCGATTCGCTCTCGCTTACGGGCAGCGCACGCAAGAGTGAGCGGGACGGGTGCGTAATACATCCATTTAAATTTAAACGAAAATATTTTCAAATATATTATTTAAAGTGTATATATTCATCAAAATATAATAAATATTTCATAATAAAACTATACTTACCGAAAGTACGACACTCCAACCTTTGTTTGCACTTTTAGAGTATAGTTTTTGCATTTTTTACTACACACTTTGGCATCGTGAAACGTCACATTGCAAGCGCGGCCGTAAAGTGACTGCGAGCGAAACTGTGCATACAACTGATTTATGCACAGTTTGGATGGCCCCGTTTTTCGAGCGACGATCGTGCATCTATAGTATATTTGATCGATGAGTCTAATAGTTTAGGCGTAAAAGTGTAACAAACAAACGCAGATCCGCGTTTATAATTCTAATATTATAAATGCGAATGTAATTTCCAACAGACTGCAATCCTCTGCATTGCCTTTGTCTCGAGTTCGAACCCACGTCGTGCACCTCTGACTTTCGGAAGTTATATGACTTTTGAAATGATGTGCGTATTGATTGACAATTATCGCCTGCTCCGTGCCTCGGAGAGCACGTTAAGCCGTCAGTCCCGGCTGCCATGAACATCTATGGCAGTCGTTATTGGGAAGTCAGTGCCCTATAATATCCTGAAACTGGTCTAGCCTTAGGGTATCGTTAGCCTTCGGGTTGCGGAGGTTAGATGGTAGCCGCTCCGTGTAAAAACTGATATCTAATCAAATCCGGTTAGACTAGAAAATCCAACCCAAGTGACTTGGGGATAATAAAGGCTAGGGAGAAGATTATAAATGCAAATGTAAATTTGTCAACTACTCGACCGATCATCATGAAATTTCTTTCAGATACCTACATGTATTCAGGTGTACATAAAATGACTTACGGTAACTTTCAAAACAAAGGTACTGTTTCCGAGTGAGCGAAGTCGTGGGCAGAAGCTAGTCTATAATAATTTACACTAATATTATAAAGAGAAAAGATCAATTAACCGATTTAAAAAAGAATCCCTTATATAAAGCTACTTTATCTAGTATTAAAATATGTATAAAACATGTAACATAATAAACGCACATCCTGAAAGTAGTTTGTTCAAAATCGGCTACTGAATCAATGTCAGCAATTTTTGATATAGGTAATTTTTATCCCTAAAATAATTAAAACGAATTAAATTATAGTCGCCCATTTATTAAACAGCTGAAATAAACGAAAATGTATCATAATTCAAGGTAATAAGGTTTTTGATGCAATAAAGGCAATAATGTTAGATTTATTGTAATATACCCATAGGGCAGACCGGGGCTAGTTGCCTATAGGGGTAGGTAGACTAACGAATAATAATTCTAACTGTGTACCACTATTGCGTCATCCGATCGCATAAAAAACACTCCTCCCGCGAGCACGTCAGTGTCCCGTGACGCGGCGTCGCGGCTGTATGTAGAGCGGGAGCTATGCCGAATTTTTGAAAATCATACCAAGTAAGTAAATATTCCATTTTACATATTTTTCCTTCCTACACCGTGTGTCGAGTTAATACAACATTTAATTCGAGTGTTACAGATTCTTTTATGCTTCTATTTGGTGTGTATGTGTGTTTTTTCTCAAAATAACTTGTGCTTTTTTGTGGGTGTGAGTTTGAAAATCAAAATGGCATCCGGGGTTGGTTGACTTTTCGGCTGTGGGGCTAGTTGACTAGTTGGTCAACCAACCCCATTCATTTTAGTCGCAAATAAAAGCAAGTGTTGTTGATTCCTGCTATTGTTTTTTCATTACAGAGCCATGAAGACATACGTAAGGCAGACGGACCGTGCTAAAACACCGAAGGACAACATAGAAAGAGCCTGTCACGAAGTAATTTTCGATGGAAAAAGTATGAATTCTGTGACTCAAAAAACATTCCACTGCTATGTTACCAAAATGAAAGCCAGCTTGGAAAAGCATCCAGACTTAACAAGGAACAACCTAACTTTAGATTATGTTGGGTACCAGAAATATAGGCAAGTTTTAAGCGACGAAGAAGAACAGGTACTTGTTCCGGTGGACTATTTAAAAAAATCAGGAGATATTTATTATGGGCTAACACCAATTGAGACAAGAAAGATAGCATTTCAATTTGCTGTTAAAAATTATTATGTTGCCGCAACAAATTCCCAATTGGAACTACCGACTGTCCCTTCTGAATCACTTTAGATTCTTGATGCTAACCTTACCCAATCTGAAGATCAAAGGCTAAAAACTCCAGAACCTATGCAACCATTAGACTCTGGCAATAACGAGAATCGTATTTTACAATTGTCTGATTTTACAAACATACCTTCCAGTTCTTTTGTGTCCCCAGAAGTTATAAGACTATTTTCCAAAACTAGACCACGTCAAGAAAATAGAAAAATGTCAGGAAACGAAAAACCATGATCTACACAGACACACCTGAAAAAGAGAATTTATTAAAAACAAAAACGCAGCAAAACCTTAAAGAAACATATAAAAGGAAAAGAAATGAAAAACAGCCTATAAAAATAAAGATAAAATAAAAGTGAAAGGAAAGTCAAGTTATAAAAAGAAGGAAGAAGACTGTGACATATCTGATCAAAGTAAAGATGACACTATATGTTTAGAATGCACTTTATTGCGATAGTTTGCCAGGGGAAGAATGGGTTCAATGCAGAACGTGTAAGATGTGGGCACATTCTAAATGTGTTAGAGGCGATTTGTTGTTTTACGAATGCAAACATTGCATTGACTTTGATGATTGATTAAGATGTTGATTTTGAAGACTGGTTATATAATGATTTTGAATACTTATTAATATGTTCTGAATTAAACCATAATATTCTAAGACTGATTGTTACTTCGATATTTAAATTGTTTAAGTTGGACCAAAGAAGTTGTTTTTGTTAGATGTTTTGCTTCATAGCACAATAAATATTTTAATTAATCCGTCGTGTATTTATTTAGCTACACTTTATTTACATAAAATATATAATTAATACATTACCTTGTCAATCACTAGGTAGGTCAACCAGCCCCTAGGGCATAGTTAATTTACCCCGGATAAGGGGTAGGTTGACCAAAAGCAGGAGGTGTTGTAAAATGATTGATAAAACCATGTAGATTACAATATGCCCGATTTTCTTTACATACATACGTAGTTTAAAGTGCTATTAATTAAATATTAAACATCACAGAACAATATGTATTAAAACAAATTAGCTGTATTACAAAAAGTCAAAAATTAGTCAACTAGCCCCGGTCTACCCTACTATCCGCGCACTATAAGGAGAACTAATTCGTTAAACTAAAATATTGAAGTACATAAAAGTAACATTTTAATGATTATATTATTATTACGATTTAATAATTTAATTGGGGTATTTGAGGTTGTGCGTTACATCTGTGACATGTTGTATACGCTAGGAGCCACGAGAAGCCAGTAATTGTAAGCGTAGATGAAACCGCAGCAAACAGCTAGTAATTATAATAAACTATTTTCAATTTTCTTTTTTTGACAACTAGGACTAAGTCCCGTATCGATTGATTTTAACAATAATTCAAGCAACGGATACAGAGAACACCTTGCTTCACACAATTTTTTGTCCCGTTTGGATTTCGAACCCGCAACATTCGGCAGTGTGGTAGTGCACATCCGTGCAATCAAAATTTAAATATAAAGGAGTCTGCCCACTACACCGTCTCATACCATGACCGTGCTAGGAACGTATCAGACACGAAAAGCAACACGATACGCCCTGCTATAGGAACTGCTGGTCGGTGACGGAACGGTCAAGTGGGCATAGTCTTATACATTGCCTTAAAAATAATATTTTTTTGCCTGACACGTTCCTAGCAAGATCATGGTATGAGACGGGGTAGTGGGCAGACTCCTTAATGCGTATTAAAAAAAGGTTTTCAAAAATTTTTGTTTCTTAATTTTACTGAGTTGAACGCGATACAAACTTATAAAATTAATATCCTGTTTCTAATTTTAGTGTATGGGCAACTACGAGTGTGATATTTGCAGGCAGAGAATGGATTCGGAGGATAAACTAGTCAACCATATGAGATACCATTTAATGTGAGTATTATTGGATAGTTGGCTGTGTATTATTTTGTACATTACGTACGTACGTACCGAAGGAGAGCCACGCTTCGGCACGAATGGGCCGGCTCGACCGGAGTGATACCACGGCCTCACAGAAAACCGGCAGGAAATAGCGCTTGCTTTGTGTTTCGTCGAGTGACTGAGGGTACCGGAGATCCAACCTCCCCTCCCCTCCTGGGTGAAGGAGAGCGGGAGCATATTAAAAAGGCTGGCAATGCATTTGTGACGCCTCTGGTGTAGGGGTGTCCATGGCGGTAATCGCTTACCATCAGGCGAACCGTCCGTTGGTTTGCCTCCTATAGCATAAAAAAAAACGCAAGAGCTAATAGCAATTATAAAATAACTTCTTGTGCAAACAGTATCAAAATGAGTTGCAAAATAAAGGAGTAATTAATATTTTTAACTTAGATATAGAAAAATGGGGCTTTAGTATCTCGCTATCTCCCTCGGAAAGCTGCATTTAAGTAGCGGCTACGTCATAGTTTGTGCCGTGCTTAATTTTTTTGTCATTTGACAATTACGCTTACTATTGGGTTTGAAATGCTTGCATCTTATTATTTTAGAGTTTGGATAATAATAATAATGTCCTCCAGACCGATTTCGGTCACGGCGGCCAATCTTAACGGAGACTGGCCAACTGCGCAGGAGATATTATAGTGCACAAGCGTGTGCGCAAACACAAGTGCACTCTCTGTTCCCTCGTGATCCGATGAGACGGTAATCCGACACGACCAGAGAGAGATCAGGCGCAGGACCAACGGCGACACATGCTTTCCGAGACACGGGGGTGTCCAACACCGCCATCTTCGTAACTCCCGGGCTGTTAATAAGATTTCTTAACAGAAAACCCAGTAACTTTTTGTTGGCCCGACCCGGGATTCGAACCTAAGACCTCATGCACAGCAGTCGCATTCACTACCGCTGCGCCACGGAAGCAGTTAGAGTTCGGATAATGTAAGTATTTGACTTGCATTATAAAAAAATGCGAGTCAGATACTCTTTTGTGCTCAGCAAACAGTAATATACCCACTATTATATGAGACTTTAAAATAAAGTTAGCGAAATATGGGTGTGTATATAATACACCACTGCCTCAACCCCTTTTCCCCCTCTTTTTGGGGCTCCGTACCTCAAAAGGAAAAAACTCTTGTCTGTCTGTCTCTCTGTCAAGACCCTATATCTCAAGAACGCGTGGAGGAGGTATCGAGTTGAATTTAAAACGATATATTCAGGTGTACAGTCTCTTGAAGCTGTGAAAATCAAATTCCTAAGTTAACGTAAAAAAAGATACGGCCGTTTATGCCGCAAAAAACGTATACTTCGACACTCTCAAGGGAATCAAAATTTATAGGGTATTTTCCGTTGACGTAGAACTATGAAATTTGGCAAGTAATGCCGTCTTATACTACAAGCATAGGAAAAATTCTGAAAACTGTACATTTGTAATTAAATCATGAAAAACAGGGTCTGTCAGGGCAAGGACAATTTCTTTTTATAACCTTCAAATTTGTACGGAACCCTCGGTGGACGAGTGCGTCTCGCACTTGACCGGTTTTTTATACTAATAAGGTGGCAAACAAGCATACATCACATAAGCATAAGTTGGCCCACCTGATGGTAAGTGGTCACCGTAGCCTATGGACGCCTGCAACACCAGAGGCATCACTTGCGCGTTGCCGACTCTTAAGGAAAAAAGGAAGTGGTAAGGAGAAGGAGCGGGAAGGGGGAAAGAGGGTGATTGGGCCTCCACCACCCTTTGAATCAAAACCCTATTGGGAACTACCTAATAGGCTTTGTTTCCCTTGCGAGTGTCAAAATATGCAGCATAAACATATGGCCATATCGTATAACAGCGTTAACTTAGAAGTTTGATTCTCTTGGAGCTCCAAGGGATTATAGAACTATAGGTATTTGATATAAATGAGTCGCAGCGGCGCACCAGCGGCCAAACACAATTTATTTTGTCGGCCTCGGTAGCGTAGTGGTTAGTGTAACCGACTGCCACGCCTGAGTTCGCGGGTTCGATTCCCGCAGAAGTCAAACATTTGTGTGCATGAACATGGATGTTTGTCTTGGTCTGGGTGTTTGTAGGTATAATATGTATGTATATACAAAAAAAAGTATGTATGTATGTTTATCTATTGTCTAGTATCCATAGTACAAGCTCTGCTTAGTTTGGACTAGACGGTGTTGTGTGTATGTGGTAGAATATTATTATTATTATTATTTTAAATTATTTATTTATTCTAAGACTTGACAGATTCATGTCAACTTGATTCCTTCACACATTCTTTGGAAAAAGGATCTTGACAAACAAACTGACAGACAACAATCGGATGGATAGGATAGGATAGGATAAGATATATCCTTAAGGATCCTTATAAGGGTTCCTTTTTCCTTTTGAGGTACAGGACCCTAACAATGGACTATATGTGTGTATATTTATTTCCAGTCGTTACAAATGTCCGGAGTGTGGGTTAAAGCGCAAGTGTCGGATGACGATCAAAGACCATTACTCAGCGCATCACCTAACAGAGGATCAACAGTATTCCTGCTCACAATGTCTCAAGAAATTCAAGTGAGTCGTTCATTGCCTTTTAGAAATGATAATAATAACTGTAGGGGTAATGGTGTTGTAGTTGGTCAAATTAAATACTTCATATTAGATATGGTTATATTGTTACGTGCTGGGTTCGAGGGATAAGAATGTAAAAATATTAGCCACTAAAACACGTTTTATTCTAGCAAACGATTAATTTTAAAACACAACAAACACTATACTACACTTTTCCAATGTAACTGCTTCAAACTCTGTATTCGATGAAAACTTGACCGCTTACGATTGTAAACTGACTCGACGAGCGCTGGCCTTCCCCTTTTATACGCGGTTAAAGCGTTTCAGGAGTTTTCTTGAAACGTCATACCCGGAATGTAATAGTACGAAGTTTCGAGAATGTGCCAGCGTTCTCTCTACTCTACTCGTACCGACGAACTACGTAGTTCCGTAAGACTTCAATAGATGGCGCTGTTATCAATTATTAGACGGAACTGCCGAGTCTTCCACACAATGCCGAGAGATAGCACTGGGTGTAATTATATATTTTCTGATACCAGTTATAAATAATACATATACATATTGAGCTACGACCTAATTGTGAGGTGCGTGGAGACGACTGCCGCACGGTGTTTCTGCATACTTGTGCTTGACAATACAATGCCTTCCACCTATAAGTGACCGTCCGAAAAAATAAAGAAGAGAAGCGAAGAAGAAAAACGCTAAAATAGGGGTCTCAAAAAAACAAGCCTTGTTTTTTATGCGAAAGTTCTGGGTAACTCTTACTTTATTTTAGTTATTGGATGCAAATTACTTCTAAAATACTTCGGTTCTGCTGGTTAGAGTATGTAGCTATTAAATAAAATGATGAAAACACGACAAGATCCGTCGTTGTGTACGCTGTGATGGTTACCGTACAGAGGTTTATTTAGGTATGGTTCGTAAATAAGTGAAAGATAGAGTTAAACACAACTTGGTTTAATGACTTAACTTAATCTAATATGGTATAATAATAATAATAATAATAGTGCTTTTAGATACAGCACGCATTGTGAGGAGGTTCCTATCTCTGGAATCCTAACCACCGGCAGCTTGGACCCTGTTCCCGATGCCGGTGGGGTACCATATATTTTATATTTTTAAATGTATTTTTATAGATATATGTATATTTAAAAATGAAAAATATATTGAAAATATTTAAATAAAGAGAATAATAATAATATTATCAGTAATAATAATAATATTATTATATTATTATTATTACTAATATGGTAAGGTAATAATGGTTATGTGAGAACACGCGAACCGATTGGTGACTGAACGCGAACTGATAAATTAATTAGTTGCGATAGCGCGTGTCCGCGTAAACGTTGACTACGCGCAACGTGATGTACGATGTAAAGCATCGTACACGATGTTTGTTGCAGATATCGTTCAAATAAGACAAAAGGGAGAAGTTATTTTAAATGAAAAGCGTTTAGCGTTTTACTCGATAATTTTACGTATATTTCTTCGGGCGGTCACTTATCGGTGGAAGACATTGTATAACACTAAATCGTTAACAGTGTCGCTACAATAAAATTAAAAAAAAAGGAGAGACGCTCCGTGAAAATGGCTGCTAAAAAGCAACCGAAACGTCAGGGAAAGTGTAAACTTAAATATAAATAGTTTTGATCATTTGCATGTTTTAAATACACTCATATACATAATTATGTAACAGCTTCTCATCCTATCTAATATTATAAATGTGAATGTGGGTTTTTATGCATTCTCGGCTTAACTACTCGACCGATAATCATGAAATATTGCATAGGTACACGTTGTCAGGGGAACAGAAAATTACACAAGCTAATAATAATTATTTTATTTCCATAATTTGACAACCCAGGTGAATATATAAATCTAGGTAACATGGTAACATTGATTTGATTGAACTCTGTTATCCAAGGTAAGATTAAACTTGTGTTATAGGTACCAGGGCTGTCGCATACAAATAGACAAAAATAAATACAATAATTTGTGGATGGTATGATTGATGTTACAATTAATTGAGCAAGTTACGATACAAGCTACCTTTCATCCAGAAAAAGGAAACTGTTTTCGAGTTAGCGAGAGCTGGTTTAATTTAATTTAAGAAGCTACGAAGCCATTTTATTTTTGTATTCTATACAATTTTCAGACGCCAAGTGTCACTTCGGAAACATATAACATACGCGCATGGTGCCAAGGAAAGAGTGCAATGCGCCTATTGCAATCGAACTTACGCCAATAAGACTGTGCTCAAATCACATATGATGTTGTAAGTATACAATAGTATCAGCCCTATATATACGCAGTCCCACTGCTGGGCACGGGCCTCTGCTCAGTGTGGGAAGGGTATAGTGCACTACGCTGGCTCAGTGCGGGTCGGCAGACTTCACATATCTACAAGAACATTATGGAGAACTCTCAGACATGCTGGTTTCCTCACGATGTTTTCCTTCACCGTTAAAGCTTGTGATCAAGTACTTTAATAGTCAAAATCAGAAATCTTTATTACCATAAAAATATGTTAACAATTCTTGGACATGTCAAATAACTGGTATATTAATTAAAATAATATAAAAATTAAAATAGATAAATAGAAAAAAGCCTGTTCGAGGAGGATATTTCGTGACAAAAAGCTGGCAAGAAACTCATGGCCACTCCTTTCAAATTGCTTTTTATGTATTTATTTAAACGAGGAAACGGCAATGAATTGCCGTAAATCTTAGAGTTCGAAAAAATGGTTCAAGTAATATACAATGGTCACGAGTTAACCACGTGTGGTCAGAGGTCAAAAGTCATAGTTATTTCGGAGGTATATCGACTATGCTGAGTCGAATGGCGTTGACCGCGAGTCTCTAGCTCTTGCGGTTCTTGAGTTGAAAGATGTATAACAGACAGACGGACGGACAAAGCTGTTGTATAAGAGTTTTTCGAATTCTAAAAAGGTAATTAGCACTTTGGGTTGCAAATTACTGGTATTATTTTTAAACTTCAGCTAATCTAGAATTAGGAGTGGGTTCACTTTGGTAGTGGAATGGTTGGGATTCGAACCTGCGAACTCCATTTTATTTTTCTCTTTTTAATAAGTCGACTCACTAGGAATAATTCCTGTGTCGCGAGGGACTTTATAAACATTCAAACAACGGACACAAAGAAGAAGAACATTCATACTCGGAACAATCAATTGTGGCTCACACAAAGTTTTGTCCCGTGTGGGATTCGAACCAAACACTCGTCGCAGTGCCAGTGGCGAGGCGATCATTTAAAGTACTAAGCCATCCGTAAAATCAACCTATCGATCGCAAGTCCAATATAAATACCTTATTTATTGGATTATTTGGAGAATCATAGCTTTATGGATTGTAATGTAGATTTAATGATAATTTTATTGTATATAGTAGGTATACTCTAATAGCTCAGTGGGGAGACGAACATAATACAATGCAGAAGGTCTCGGGTATGAACCCACGTCGCGCACCTATGACTTTCGGAAGTTATATGACTTTTCAAAATGATGTGCGTATTGATTGACAATTATCGCCTGCTCCGTGCCTCGGAGAGCACGTTAAGC
Organism: Catocala nupta; assembly: GCA_963675205.1. Classification (NCBI taxonomy): domain Eukaryota; kingdom Metazoa; phylum Arthropoda; class Insecta; order Lepidoptera; family Erebidae; genus Catocala; species Catocala nupta. The sequence goes on from OY776104.1 coordinate 21,246,231, forward strand.
CGTCGGTCCCGGCTGCCATGAACATCTATGGCAGTCGTTATTGGGAAGTCAGTGCCCTATAATATCCTGACACTGGTCTAGCCTTAGGGTATCGTTGGCCTTCGGGTTGCGGAGGTCAGGTGACAGCCGCTCCGTGTAAAAACTGATATCCAGTCAAATCCGGTTAGACCAGAAAAGCCGACTCCAAGTGACTTGGGAATAATAAAGGCTAGGGAGAAGAAGATAGTAAAGTATAGTCTATTCTAATCCATTCTCGTGAAAATATACACAAACCGAATTTTGTTTAATTTATCATAATTAGGTACTTAATGAAATAAGTTTAGTAAGTTTATCCGTATTTTCAAGGTTTTCACATGATATCACAAGACATTTTAAAGCAATTGTCGTTTGATTAACAAATGATTATTTAATTTGAAAAATCTGACGTTATTTGACAGATGGAAAAATATCTATAATCTATGATTGCATATGGCTGCACGACAAACAATAATTCCTTGAAGTCTTAAGATTTTTAGTAATCGGTCAGTTAATCGAAATTTGCTATGCAAAAAAATAGTTAAAATTAATTTGCTATTAAATAAACGGTATTTAGAGGAATTTAAAACTTAAATTTATCTTTTTATTACTGCTATTAAATCGAAGTAAAAATAAGTATTTACGTGCTACAGGAAAGTTTACTGTTGCTGATATCGTGTGTAGAAAGAGAGGTTTGTCATTTTGAAAAAGGTTGACTATGCCTTTTGCTGCATTAAATCGAATGATTCGATTAGGTAATTAATTGATTTACAATTGACGCTACAATTGGACATCACTAAAATGTCTATGGTCATGTCAATGAACCGTTTGTGTACCTTTTTATTTTATTGGATTGGAATAGACTATAGTTAGTAAATCTTGTATATTGTATGTGTCTCTTTTAGCCGTGTACCAAAAAAGAGCCAGTTTGCGAATATACCATTACTCCCCGAATAATATAGGATAATGCAATGATTCTCCAGACATGATAGGAATCTGATGTATGTTACAGGAAACATGCCAAGGAGGTGTCTGCGGTGGAGGTGTCTAAGAAGTGTGTGTGCGCAGAGTGCGGGGCCGGGTTCAAGACTCCGTCGCAGCTGCGGAACCACAGCATCAAACATTCCGACAACCGGGACTATTACTGCGTCGAGTGCGATAAGTATGTACAGATATATATAACTAGCTTTTGCACGCGGTTTTGCTCGCATAAAAGTAGGTTAGGTTAGGTAAAGACAGGCACATGACATTTTTTTAACTAAAATACTGCCTATGTTACCCGGTGATAATATAGCTGTCTAATGGTGAAAGAATTTATAAAATCGGATGAGTAGTTTTTGTGTTAAATCATTACAAACAAACAATCAAATCTTTCTTCTTTATTATATTAATATATAAGTTACGTCACTAACTACCATATTTTTACGTTCATAACAGCTAAACTTTTTTTTTTTTTTACCTCTTAAAGCCACTGTCGACAGGGCCGCGCGAATCACTTTCGCATGCGGTCGCGACTCCGCCGATGTTTCCCGCCGTATAAAACGGCAGGCCACTACACGATAAGACCTACCCAAAATATAGGCACTTTCCACTCGTAAACCCTACTGTCTCCCCCCTAGAGGGGAGACGGACTCGAAACAGAGGCGCGCGTGGGAACACGCACGCCTCCTCTCGGACCTGGTACTGAACGGATGGCGGGCAGGCCCACAAAGCCCGCCACCCCCAGGTCAAACCTCAGGGTGGCTGGAGGTCACCTCGCGCCCTCCGGCGCCCGGCTCTGCGGTTGAGGAGAGGGTTTAAGCGCTCTCTCTCCTGCTCCGCCGCCTCCTTGAAACAGCTAACCTAACCTAAACTAAATCATATTAGCGGACATCATATCAGTCAGACGCTGTTCTGCCAAATTTCCTAGAACACGAGATGCAATTTCCAATAATCCAAATTTCCTAAAAAAATTAGTCCGGGTATATCTAAGCAATTCAAGTACCCAGTCAAACACACAAAATTTTTTTATTACAATCTTGCCAGCTGTTTAGAAAGGGTTGAGTGACATTATTTTTATATAAATCTTCATACTTCTATAACTAAATGAAATTAATATATTTCATATAAAATGTTTATTATATAAAACAGAAGTACAGAAGCATACAATTTACAGCAGTTTTTTTTTTATTATGCTATGTCATATCACAAAGTTTTTCGTGAATACAAAGTTTTCACTTTACGTATTAATAACATGTTGTTTTCAGAAGTTTCAAGTCTGCGTCCATACTGAAGAATCATTTGAAGACAGCTGCGATCCACGTCAGTTATAAAGAGTTACCGTGAGTGTACTTTGATCTATTTTTCTTTATATTAATCATTTGCATTTAGCTGCTGAATTATGGAAAATGCTGTTGTTTACGCCTATTAGATTTATAATCAATAGTACTAATCATTGTTTTAGGCGCTTCAATATTTTAATATTTATCTACCGTTTTGTGGGTAATGTGAGAGTCCATTAAATCGTTAACACGAATTAACCGAGATATTTTTTTATTTTCACTTTGTAATATTCCTGCTGGACCCATATGTCCCTAACAGCTATTAATAATTATTAGTGATTATCAGAGCAATCATACATATAATAGGGTAGTTCCCTATGTCTGCCGTTTAACTTTTTTTTTTACACCGTGTCAATTAGCAATATCAAAAAAATCTGTGCAAACTCTGTCAAAATCAAAGTAAAAAAATCATTCATTCATTAGGTCACAAAATAACACTTATGAAAGTCAAAATATATAGGTCAGTGAGTTTACTAAGTTATTGAGTTATTTAGATTAGTTGTTAGGTTCAGGCAAAGGCCACTCTTTTCGGGCACGCCACGACCGTGGCGGTAAGTCCCGTCTTTGAGGAGTGGCTGGAGAGGCGGCATGGCGCCCTCACCTTCCACAGGTTCTGACTGGCCACGGTTGTTTTGGCCGGTTCCTGTGTCGTATACGCCGGCAAGAGACGCCCGGTTGTCACCACTGCGGCGACTGCCGCGACGTTGTAGAGGACACGGCGCTGCACACTTTGGCGGTTTGCCCCGCCTGGGCATCGCAGCGCCGTGATTTGATCGCGGCAGTCGGATCGGTTGCCCTCTCGCTCCGGCTGTAGTTCAGTCTATGGTCCGGAGTGAGAGGTCGTGGAATGCCGTCGCCTCCTTCTGTGAGAAAGTGATTTCCATCAAGGAGGCGGCGGAGCGGGAGAGGGAGCGTTTAAACCCTCTCCCCAACCGCAGAGCCGGGCGCCGGAGGGCGCGAGATGACCTCCAGCCACCGTAAGGTTTGACCTGGGGGGGGCGGGCTTTGTGGGCCTGCCCGCCATCCGCTCAGCACCAGGTCCTAGATGCGGCGTGCGTGTTCCCACGCGCGCCTCTGTTTCGAGTCCGTCTCCCTTCTAGAGGGGGGAGACAGTAGGGTTCTATAATGTGAGAAGTGCCTATTTTGGGTAGGTCTTATTGCGTAGTGGCCTGCCGTTTCATACGACGGGCAGTAACCTCGGCGGGTTCGCGACCGCATGCGAAAGCGATTCGCGCGGCCCCGTCGATAGTGGTTTTGTCAAGGAACACCGTGGTAGGTTTAGTCGGTATTCCAGGAGATACTTTACTATTATTCCATCTTTCTTTTACCCCGGCGAGTCCGACATAATCCCTCCGCCCTCCCCCGCGGAGGGATATGCGTCAAGGCATTCCCCCACGTAAAAAATATAATTTCAGTATTTTACAACTCATATTAACAAGGTGTTGGAGCCATTATACCATATGTATGTACTACTGACTACAAAAAACTAAAGATAATAACAATAATATCAAGTAATCAAGATTGAATACAAAATAAGGAAGTAATTAATATTTTAAATTTGGATACAAGAAAAAGTAAAAGGGATAAATCGCTTTCTTCCTCGGCCAGCAGTATTTAAGTAGCGGTTACGTCATAGTTTGTATCGTGCATCCTTCTTTCATTTGAGAATCACCTCTACTACCAGATTTAAAACGCTTGTATCATATTTAGTTCCAAGGAAATTTAAAAAATACTTTGAATTTTAAAGGTTATATATTGTTTATGGCTTCAATAATAATAAAAAATAGAGTCAACTACCTTATTGTCCCGTGCACAGTTCACATGGATTTACCTATACTTATATTATAAATTTATTTATTTTACATCAAATAGAACGACTTGCGCCAATTAAACTATTTAATAATTATTTATTTAATAATACTAGTTAACGTAGCAGTGGTCGCCAAGTGGTCGAAATTCGACCATAATTGACATAATATTGTCTTCTGTTTACGCGAATGTTATTCATTGAAATTAAACTACTATATACGGATTTTATCGCGTTGTTTATTTATCACTGTATTACAGAATTTTGAAAATATTACACTGCTACTACTATTGATTTTATTTTACTAATTTATAAGCTAATAAAATTATTTAAACTATTAAATCTATTTATTTTTGGTTTACACTTTTCCCGACGTTTCGGTTGCTTTTCAGCAGCCATGGTCATGGGGAGACTAAGATGGTAGTTGTCTCAATGTTCCAGTGTAGTTATTTGAAAGTACCCGAACATAATTTAATCATGGGTGTTTCTATTTACGCAGAATGAGCTCAAAGTATCATGAAGTCTAGCTGTGGTTTGTTTCTTCTTGGGTTTGACTATTTGAAGTACTGGATCCCAAGCTGGTGGTAGATTCCAACCATCTTCTCTATTGAAGTTGGGATGTTTTTTGATTTCAATAGCCTCGCGAAGCATCCTTGGTAGGAATCGGTGTTCTTTAGCGAGAATCTGTGGTTTGTCAAATCTCAGGTAGTGGTTGGTCCCCTGTTGTACATGTTCACACACAGCAGACTTCAACGAGCGTTTGTGTTTTACGTCAGCTATATGTTCTTTTATGCGGATGCCTATGCTTCTCTTGGTTTGACCAATGTATGAGAGTCCGCAGTCACAATCTATTTTATAGACCCCTGCATCTTGTAAAGGTAATTGGCACTTGACGGATGGTAAAAATTGACTTATCTTCGTTGGCGGCTTGAAGTATGTGTTGATTGAAGCTCGCTTCAAGATGTAGCCAATCTTGTCAGTGACACCCCTTACATATGGTAGTATGGCAGACTGGCGCTCGACTGTGGCTGGCTTTTCTCGGGATCTGTGACAGCGGCGCGGCTGTTGGAGCTTGTTGTCTTGCAGTACTTGCCACACTGTGTATAGGTACTTGAACGGTGAATCTCACCACCATCCTAAACAGTTAGCTACCGTGGGAATGTCTTTGTTTCAGAGAGCCCACGGGATCTGTGACAAGAAACACAGATACAAAGATTTTGCTTCACGTATTAATATATAGATAATATAAATTTATCATTAGAGCAGAATGCGTTTCTGCTCACAATACCTCATACACTCTAATAATAATACTTTACTATTAGGACTAAAGGGGCAAGATTTAATATTTTGTTTATTTTCTTATTTGTAACGATTAAACTTAAAATCTAATCAACCGATTTAAAAAATTGTTTCACCATTAGAAAGCATTCATTACAAAAAGGACATGAACATAACCTAATCTACTATTATGCAAGCGAGGCCGCGAGCAAAAGCTAGTTTGAAATATTTTTATTTCTCCAAGTTAAAATCACGACTAAAATATAAATAACAGGGCATTGCAAACAAACTTAACTAAATTTAATACTAAGGTTATATTGCAGGTTTTCGTGTTTACACTGTGAGAAGCGTTTCTCTAACCGGCGGGATGTGGAGCGACATACTAACAGAATTCATCTCAAACTGAAGCCTTATAGATGTGACAGATGTGATAAGGTAACTATTATAACCTTGTAAACAGCGTGTATCAGAAAGTTGTGGTCATATTTAAGCATCACATAATATAGCCCCAGTACAATGGAAAACCGCGACAACCAAATCCATATACACAGGCGCGTGCGCTTCATACAAGCAAATAAGCACTGCATACCCTAGTCCGCTGGCTTAAGTAAATCTATATAATCGAAATCTATTTATTAAATACTACAATATAATATCGCCTCGATGGCGTAGTGGTTAGTGTAACCGACTGCCACGCCTGAGGTCGCGGGTTCGATTCCCGCACAAGTCAAACATTTGCGTGCATGAACACATGTTTGTCTTGGTCTGGGTGTTTCTATGTATAATATGCATGTATTTACAAAAAAAAGTATACAGGGTGATTTTGAAATCGTGTAATTCCTTTTTACCACGCATTCTATTGGTGATATAGAATAACCCTGACCAAATTTTTATTTATTGAAATTAAACTACTATATACGGATTTTATCGCGTTGTTTATTTATCACTGTATTACAAAATTTTGAAAATATTACTCTACTACTACTATTGATTTTATTTGACTAATTTATAAGCTAATAAAATTATTTAAACTATTAAATCTATTTATTTTTGGTTTACACTTTCCCCGACGTTTCGGGTGCTTTTCAGCAGCCATGGTCACGGGGAGACTAAGATGGTAGTTGTCTCAATGTTCCAGTGTAGTTATTTCAAAGTACCTGAACATAATTTAATTATTGGTGTTTCTATTTACGCAGAATGAGCTCAAAGTATCATGAAGTCTAGCTGTGGTTTGTTTCTTCTTGGGTTTGACTATTTGAAGTACTGGATCCCAAGCTGGTGGTACATTCCAACCATCTTCTCTATTGAAATTGGGATGTTTTTTAATTTCAATAGCCTCGCGAAGCATCCTTGGCAGGAATCGGTGTTCTTTAGCGAGAATCTGTGGTTTGTCAAATCTCAGGTAGTGGTTGGTCCCCTGTTGTACGTGTTCACACACAGCAGACTTCAACGAGCGTTTGTGTTTTACGTCAGCTATGTGTTCTTTTATGCGGGTGCCTATGCTTCTCTTGGTTTGACCAATGTATGAGAGTCCGCAGTCACAATCTATTTTATAGACCCCTGCATCTTGTAAAGGTAATTGGCACTTGACGGATGGTAAAAATTGACTTATCTTCGTTGGCGGCTTGAAGTATAGTAGGCAGTATAGTATAGCAGGCTGCCTGCCTGCTGCTACTGCCTTATGTAAGGGGTGTCACTGACAAGATTGGCTACATCTTGAAGCGAGCTTCAATCAACACATACTTCAAGCCGCCAACGAAGATAAGTCAATTTTTACCATCCGTCAAGTGCCAATTACCTTTACAAGATGCAGGGGTCTATAAAATAGATTGTGACTGCGGACTCTCATACATTGGTCAAACCAAGAGAAGCATAGGCACATGCATAAAAGAACACATAGCTGACGTAAAACACAAACGCTCGTTGAAGTCTGCTGTGTGTGAACACGTACAACAGGGGACCAACCACTACCTGAGATTTGACAAACCACAGATTCTCGCTAAAGAACACCGATTCCTGCCAAGGATGCTTCGCGAGGCTATTGAAATTAAAAAACATCCCAATTTCAATAGAGAAGATGGTTGGAATGTACCACCAGCTTGGGATCCAGTACTTCAAATAGTCAAACCCAAGAAGAAACAAACCACAGCTAGACTTCATGATACTTTGAGCTCATTCTGCGTAAATAGAAACACCAATAATTAAATTATGTTCAGGTACTTTGAAATAACTACACTGGAACATTGAGACAACTACCATCTTAGTCTCCCCGTGACCATGGCTGCTGAAAAGCATCCGAAACGTCGGGGAAAGTGTAAACCAAAAATAAATAGATTTAATAGTTTAAATAATTTTATTAGCTTATAAATTAGTCAAATAAAATCAATAGTAGTAGTAGAGTAATATTTTCAAAATTTTGTAATACAGTGATAAATAAACAACGCGATAAAATCCGTATATAGTAGTTTAATTTCAATGAATAACATTCGCGTAAACAGAAGACAATACATATTATGCAAATTTTTATTTAATTAGAATTATTTAAAAAAAAAAATATTGTTCCGTTTTTTTCGTGAAACGGTGTCAGGTAGTCATATGTTAACCAACCGAGGCAATTTTAATTTTTTTCTAATTAAAATAAAAAAACATATTAATAATTAATGTCGTAAATAATAACGGGCGGTCCTTTTTATTGCCCCTTATTATTTACGACATCAGTTATTGTTATGTTATTATTTTTAAATTAGTAAAATATTAAGATTGTGTCAGGTGGTTAAAATATGACTATTTGAAATCATTTCATGAAAAAAATCTGTACTCTAATTTTGCCGAAACCATTATTCTAATTAAGAAAAAATATTGTCAGGGTTATTCTATATCACCAGTAGAATGCGTGGTTAAAAGGAATTACACGATTTCAAAATCATCCTGTATATGTATGTTTATCCATTGTCTAGTACCCATAGTACAAGCTCTGCTTAGTTTGGGCTAGACGGTGTTGTGGGTATGTGGTAGAATATTATTATTATTATTAGATATATATACACACAAAAACATTTATAAATGAAATGTAGTGCCCTCGCAGAGGTTTCGGGTAGGGCGTGCATACCCTACCAGAAATCTTTGTGCACGCCCCTGCATATACATTATGTTCACTAAGAAACAGCATTTTCTTTTTATCGACTTATCAAAATACAATAGTATAACAACACAAACAGCTGACTCGGGGGATCTCTGTGATCTCGAAAATGACTATGCGCTATTTGGATACTGATACAATGCGTTTGTTTCGAAGTATAAATAAAAAGAAATGTCTTAAAATTTAAAACTGTTTTTTTTTATCCGGGAATAGGCACATAGGTTATTTATCAGATATATATCACGGCCTTAATATATGACCACACCTTTCTGTTACACGCTGTATATGTATATTTATGATATACAATCTTATCTTCCCTTTTTCTTTTTAAAAATAACTCACGCACTAGTTATAATTCTTGTGTCGCGGGGGAGTTTACAAACATTTAATCAACGGACACAAAAAACACCCAGACTCGGCATAAACATTTATGTATCACACAATTTATTGACCCTGGGGTATAGCTGACGTAACGTATACCAATCAATGACGTAATATAAATAGACGCGTCATGCATGAACATCACGGCACTCGAAAACAGCGTAAATACTATCGGTAGCTAGACAGCTACTTAAACGCACGAAGAAAGGGAAAGAAAATTAAATGTCGTCTACGGAATTCCTGTTGTTAGACAGAGATAAATATATTTCTTTACGTTTTCATTCTGTGGTGCAAGCTCATTGGCTGAGCGCGAACGTTAACGGCACGTAACTTACCTCAGGCAGGCGCCAGCCGCCATTAGATGGCATCGAAAAAAATAAAATGAAATCCATTTCTCTTGATACTTACGCATGAAATGATACTTTTTTATCTTTCACAGTTGCAGTATAATTTTTACATTTCCTAAAAACACAGGACGGCATTTTTTTGTTGTTGATGAAGTTATTCATGTTATTTTAATGTCACGCATGGGTGTACGCGGCACTGGTTGGTAGGGGACTAAATTGACTTAATAATAACCTTGCATTCCTGTTGCCAGCGCCCGGGCAACGTATCTGTAGTTTATATACCATTGATACCAATATGGTATATAATACATAGATACATACATAGATTCATGCCTGCTTCCCATCACACTTGTCTGGCTTGATTCACTTTCATCACATTCCTCAAACACGCTCGCCGGTTTAAGGTGCCAACCTGGCCTTTGTCCAGAACGTCTCCGATTTGATCGAGAAACGTTCGCCTAGGTCTTCCTTTTGCGACTGTTCCATTCACACTAGCGTTATAAACTTCCTTAGTCAGTCTTTCCTCGTCCATTCTGTCTACATGTCCAAAACAGATTAACATACCCTTTTCTATTCTTGTCTCTATATCCACTTTCATGCCGCATCTCTCTCTAATCACACTATTCCTTATTCTATCTTTCAGCGTCGGTATAATATATGGTATAATATAATAAACAAGCGCAGGCATCAGACATTGTCCTGTCCGAATTTTAGCTTGCAAATTGATCACAGCGCTACCTACTCGGTCCAGCGAAGAATAAATAAGGAACCTAAACACACACAAAATAAAACATTATCAATATCGATCCAGCCGTTTAGGAGTTTAGTGATAAACACACGAATTGCAAATTGCCAAATCAAATCAAAGTCGGTACAGTCGTGATTATATGAGCTAAGAATAGACAAACAACATGATTAAAAGTCATTATTCTGTATGCAGAAACTTAATAATTACCTACCGAATTAGAAATCTACAATATCTTTATGATTTAAGAGTAGTAGAGCCTCACTGATTTCAGCACGAATGTGCCGGATCGGCCGGGGAAGGACTACCCTCTCACTGAATATCGACGTGAAATACCAGTATACCTACTGCTGTTTCATTCGGTGAGTGAGAGTGCCGGAGGCCCAATCACCCTCTTTCCCCCTTCCCGCTCCTTCTCCTTCCCACTTCCTTTCCTAAAGGGTCAGCAACTCGCAAGTGATACCCCTGGTGTTGCAGGCGTCCATAGGCTACGGTGACCACTTAATTAATTGTATAATAAAAAAGTTATGTTTAAAATATGTCCCTAGAAAATATGTCTACAGTATTAATAACTGATTTCATAAATATATAAATTCTAACGAATATTATAAACACGAAAGCGAGTTTGTTTGTTTGTTACACTTTCACGCCTTAACTACTTGACCAATCATTATGAAATTTCTTATAAACGTTGTCAGAGGTCCAGAATAAAATATAGTGTGGGGTACCTTTCATCTAGAAAAATGACTGTATCTAACCTAACCTATATTTACACAAGCGAAACCGTTGACAAAATTTAGAAGACAATAAATTTTAATAGTTAGTTGCGATGTACACACAGCGACACATCAACCTAGACTGTTTGGACTTTGAACGTTATTTTGTCTCATTCACGCTGAACGGGACGCGACGCTACCATTACATCGACACTACTATGCACCGTACCTTTCCGACAATTCTCTATTTTGTATGTAGCGTAGTTATGCGTATATAGGGTGTTTAACTTGATGTGTAGCCGTGTGTACTACAGCCTTTTTCTGTATTATACTGTAATTTTAGTTTAATTTGACAATTACTTATTTACAAAGAAGTTAACATATTAACGTACTGTTTACATATTTAATCATCCTAGCGGTCGCCTAGTGGTCGAAATTCGACCATAATTGATTTAAATTTTAAGTTTGATCGTTATTAAAGTTTTATTGTCTATATGATAACTACACCTTTATAATCAAATTTCATTTAGACTTCGATCTACAAGTTAATTTATCTATAATTTCAAACAAATTTTCATTTACTTAACTATACTTTTTAATTGACGATATTCCTAAGCTTGCTATTTTGTTTTCATTCCAATCCACCCAAAGGTTGCCTGTAAGATATTGCTGATATATGTAATTATATATTTATATATGGTTACATAAACCATAGTTACGAAGAATAGTACTATATCAGCCGAACAATGCCGACATACTACGAACGCGAATCGAGTGCGTGTGTCAAATGCATGGTTGTGAGCGTGTAGTGTTTTTTCATTAATTTAATGTATTTCTATTGCATATTTCATATAAATATTAGGATTAGCTCCTCCTTCTCCATATAAACTTTAACTGTGCCAAATTTCATACTCCTTCATCCACGCAATATTTCTAAAAAGGGGTACAAAGAATTTGCTTCAAGTATTAATATATAGATTTTATATGTATGTCAGCGACAATGATAATTTAGCGACAGTAAGACACTCGATTGACTTCATTGTACGAGCGAGAGCGGAGAACGTCGTGACGTCGACGAGTCGCGTGAGCGCAATCGTTTGGTGGCGAGTTATATTTAGAAGTGAGACGAACGTCAAGGGGGCTTTCACGGGTTGGGAGCCTTCTGCGACAGGCTGGGAGCCTTCTGCGCTCACCCAGTCTGAGGCCAATAACAAACACACACAAATAAAATAAAATAAAAAAAGTGGGCTTTCGTTCGCAAGCTACGAAGAAGAGCGGACCATCCGAACGGGATTACTGGTTTCTTGGGCTCAAATTGTAATTAGTGGTAATATTGCTCCTCTGAAACTGTTTAGTGTAGCTATGTCTGTAATTATTGTAAAATAGCGTTGTTGCAATGATTGTACCGATAGTATCGATACTATCGAAATGCAATCTATCGATAGTGTTTGCACTGATATTATCGATAGCGATATTAATCTTTAGTATTACTTATTTTTATCAATCGATACTATCGATAGTATCGAAAGTATCGTCAAGGTTCGATAGTTTCGATAGGACTATCAATAGTATGACTGATCTTCAAGGCCACGATAGTACCATGATACTATCGATACACTATCACTATCGCAACAACACTGCTGTAAAATAAAGTGGTTGTGAGAAGTATATAGTTGCAGTTTGTAATTAACACTATAAACCAGCTAGCAGAGCACCCTACCAAAGTCGGCTATGCCACTAACTTTACGCACACTGCGTTATGTATATTAATAAATCATATGTTTTCCAGGCGTACGTGTGCTCATGGGCGCTAAAGGACCACAAAAGAAACATACACGAAGGGTACAAGAGACCTCTGCAGTACCCCTGTCCTATGTGTGACAAAATATTTGATGTAAGCTATTATATTATAATATACTTTATTTATTTTTTAAATACGTCAACGATTAATATTAAATATGCGAACCGGCGTGAAATAACGCTTGCGTTGTGTTTCGTCGAGTGACTGAGGGTGCCGGAGGCCCAAACCTTCCCCCTTCTGGGGGTGTGGTGAAATTTAAAAAGCTGGCAACGCACTTGTGACTCCTCTGGTGTTGCGGGTGTCCATGTGTGGCGGTAATCGCTTAACAACAGGCCTTAAAAAAAAAACAAAAGAAATCGCTTAACATCAGGCTATTTTTTTATAAAAAATTAGTAAAATTAAATTTTTATTAAACGGTGCCACTGCTCGTCTCTTCGCAGAGTAAGAAGGCTTAGGTCATAGTCCACCATGCTGGCTCAGTGCGGATTGGCAGACTTGAGATATCTTCGAGAACATTATAGAGTTAGTAGGTTTCCTCACGATGTTTTCCTAGCGATAATTAACTATTTAATACGCACTTAACTTCGAAAAGTCAGTGATGCGCAGTTTGGGATCTAACTGGAGACCTCTGCGTGGCAATGCGACGTTATCCCACTATCCTATCGCTGCATCGTGCCCAGCAGTGGAACAGTTTAAAAACAGTGCTGATATTATTTAATACATTTACTTTACTCTTTCTTGCAGCGTAACCAGATACTCAAAAGTCACATACGGACCCACACCGGTGAGCGACCTTACAAATGTCCTAAGTGTCCCGCGCAGTTCAGTCAGGCCAGCATCCTTCGCACTCACGACAGACTGATACATCTCAAACTCACCCGGGATGGCCGACCGAAAACTGTTACTATGAAATAGCATCGTTGCCGTGAAAACACCTTTGTATCTATTGAATCGAATTAGACGTTCCCTGGCTAAAATCCATTTTAATAAAATAATTGGGAAGGTTCCTAGGATTGTCCACTCCAACTATTGCAATAGTGATTCTGTTTGGTGTAGTTGACAATACTGAATCCTTCTGGATATGGACAGCCACGTCGTGGGATGTAGGCCTAGTCCAATTTGCAGTATTCTGCCTCAAGAACTAATATAATTGGGGATACAAGGCGTGTGTGAAAAATATCTGACCTGATTATCACTCATCTTCTTTACTTTGTATTTGCAGATAGAAATGGCATAGACTGCGATATAAATAAATTCAAATAGTTAATTTAAAAGATGTAATATATAGTTTCAAAATTTTGTGCTGTGTTTTATTTTGTGGAAAGTGAAATACATTCTGATTACAAGTTGACTATACGACCATACGAGCACAATTAGTTCTCTATGATATTATCAGCCCTGTATTAAACTGTCACGGCACGGGGCTCTTCTCTGTGTGAGAAGGGTTAGGCCATTGTCCACCACGCTGGCCCAGTGCGGGTTGGCAGACTTCACATATCTTTGAGAACATTATAGAAATCTCTCAGACATGCAGGTTTCCTCACGATAATTTCCTTCACCGTTAAAGCAAGCGATACTTAATTATTTAATACGCATATAACATCGAAAAGTCAGAGATGCTTGGGTTGGAACTAGCGTTGACCTTGAAAAACAGTTGATAGCGCGAATAGTCCTATCGAAATATCGAAATGCTGCAATACTATCGATACTATCGACTACGAAAAAAAAAAAAAAAATTAGGTAATACTATTGTACTTACTTTATCGAAACTATCGATTCTATCGATACTATCGAGATCCGATAATCAATAGTATCAATACTATTGATAGTATCGTGTCAAAGTAGTCGATACTGTCGATACTATCTATGATCAATCGACGCGTATCGATAGTTTTTGTTTTAGTAACTATCGAAGTATTTTCGATATTGTATGCTGAGAATAATATGAGCAAGCAATACTATCATAAATTTTTCGTCTATCGATAGTGTTTGTACTGATACTATCGATAGTTTCGATAAGACTATCGATAGTATGACTGATTTTCAAGGGCATGATAGTATCAAGATACTATCGATAGACTATCACTATCGCAACAACACTCGTTGGAACTCGAGACCTCTGCGTGGTCTGTAATAAGCAGAGATAGCATTTATCGCACACACAGTCTGGTGTTGTGCGACAAAACCGTACTGCGACTGTACGAATATATGGATATGCGATTAATCTATTTTCGAACTCATGAAATATACTCGTGACATTATAATCTTAATACCTGTCCTGGAGTGATGACCAGTGATTCGTGATTATGTGAATTATGGATCATAATAATATCACAAATCACATTTGTATATCCAAGAAGATTTAACGACCATTTTCTTCTGTCTTATTTATAAACGGCATTTTCATTCCCATCATTTAGATGTTTGGCAGTCCACAACTGTGCGTTTCTCCAGAAATTTTCTGCCGCGCACAACAAAACTGGAATGAGCTGTCACCTGCGGTATTTCCTGACCAATACGACCTTCAACACTTCAAGAAAAGAGCGTACTCCTTTTTAAAAGACCGGCAACGCACTTATAATTCCTCTGGTGTTGCGCGTGTCCATGGGTGGCGGTAATCGCTTACCATCAGGCGATCCGTCTGCTCGTATGCCACCAAATGGAAAAAAAAAAACTATAAACTATACTCCATTTGGTTAGGTACTTAACTAAAGGTAAACAATCTTGATGTGACTTTTTACACAAACACATATTAAAAAAATAAACTACTGCTTAAACTAACGGTTCAATTGAGTTAGTACTCTTAGCCCCTTTTAAATAAAATAATAATTATAATAATAATAATAACACGATTGTTGTTTAAAAAGAACAATAGGTACCTACTTACTGAAGCAAAACTGCAAGAAAGCATATAGCGGCCCGACTGGTAGGACGAGGACACAGTAGGTATTTTTTTTTTAAATTATCTCCCCTTTATCTACCGGTGTCGCGGAGGTCTTTACAAACATTCTAACAACAGGCACAAAGTACATTGTAACAACTATTTGTGGTTTAATACACTTTTGGATTAGGATGTTATTATTGAGTTATTTTTATAAAAAAAGTTTGCAGCAGCCCGGGATCTAAATATACATACATCAGCAGAATCTAGGGATGTTTTATATTTCATCAAATATCTAAAAATTTATGAAGAATTTTTGTATGGCTCGGTACAGCTATTATCGCAAACTGCAAATCTATTTACGTAGTGAATTAGTCGATAATTAGTCGAAATTTGGTCGTTAAATAGCAGAATTAGTCGGTCCGCCATTTAAAAGATACATGGGGGTATTGGTGGCTGTGCCAAAGTGAACGTTCATCTTGGCACATATTTTTAGTTATATCTTTTAAACCGAGGCTCGTACAATGCTAATATTTTGTGATCAATGTCGACTAATTATTGGTATAATTAGGTCTTCGTTCGGTGCTGTGGTTTTGAAAGTTTAAGGTGTATGTGCCAAGACGAGCGCTCACTTTAGCACAGCAACCAATACCTTGTACGATTGAAATGGCCGATCGACCAATGCTGCTACTTTACGACTAATTTCCACTAATTATCGACTAATTCTCTACATAAACAAATTTCCAGTTTGCGATGGTGGCTGTGCCAAGATGAGACATACAGATTTTTTTGATGTAGTAAATGGAATATTAATAGGTTATCTTATGGTCTTTAATAAAAAAATACGAACATATCGTGATTTTTTGTTTGCAATAAAAATTATAATCTTTTTAATCGCTGTAGAAAATTATTATCTTAAAATAACTTCATTTCTTCTTATAAAACTATTAGTTAAAATTGAAAAATCTAATTATTAATAATCAGTCTCGCCACCTCTTACATTAATTACACATCGACATCGATTGTTCATACTTAAAATTAAATTGTCAATGTATTGCTACGGTATGGGGTCCCATGTTCTTTGCAAGTGTTCGTAAAGTTGTTGTTCCGTCGTCAAGGTTGGCGGGAAATCTCTCAAAGATTTTCGTTGTAATATGTCCCAGGCATGCTCGATAGGATTTAAGACGGGCAACTGTGCAGGCCAACCCAAAACTTGAATATGGTCTCGGAGAGCGGCCGACACCAGCCGTGCCTTATGGGAAGGAGCATTATCATGCATGAGTAGAAATTTCTGGCCCATTTGGATTCTGTGTGGGACAATAACAGGCTCTACTACCTCCTCGTGGTATTTTTGTGCAGTCAAGCTGCCTTAGATCCAAATAAGCTGCGTTCGTCCGCCAAGACGAATTCCTGACCATACCATGATTGTCCCGTATGAATGGATCTCCTGAGGGTGCCGTAGACGTCTAACTCTCCCTGAAGTTTTCCAAACGCGTGTTCTTCGTGAATCCGGATGAAACCAAAAGCGGGACTCATCGGTGAACAGCACCAAAGACCATTGTTCGTGACTCCATGGTAAATGCTCCCGAGCCCATGAAAGCCGCCGACCGCGATTGCCACGTCGCAATGCTGGAACACGTAGCGGTCTTCGAGCTGGAATACCAACTTCATGCAATCTCCTTCGCACGGTTTGGACGCTTACGAGCAGCTGGTGGTCCTCCTGGAGTCTTTGTACTAGTTGCATCGCTGTGATATTGGGTTGCCTTCTGGCGGTCATTTGGAGAAATCGATCCTGATGCTGCGTAGTAATACTATATCTACCCGTGTGCCGTTCAGCCACATCCCCAGTACTGCGATAACGTGACCATTTTTTATTTTTTTTATTTTGCTCGTCCAAATGACCATACTCCGCCTGATGGTAAGCAGTCGTGTGGTCTAAGAGCAGAGGCCTCCACATCGTCGTCATAGCAGCCGAGGCGATGTTGTGGTCTCTACTTTGACGGCCTGAGAAGGTGCTTTTTCACGCCCCGCTTTAAGGACCCAGGATTGAAGAAAAAGGAAACACGTGCCTTGGCAGGACTTGAGGACCCAAACATTTTGGTGCGCGCTCTAATCGACTCTACCGTAAGGAGCCTAGTACGCGTTGTTCTGGATAGGAAAGGGGAGGGCAGGATAAGGTGGAATAACTCTTCAGAGCACTCCCCGTGGTATATTCTGTAGAAACATGCCAATGAGGCAATGTCCTTACGGAGTTGCAGAGGTTCCAGTGCACTTGTGACCTCTGGATCTTTCCTATAATTGACATTGCCCGAATTAGGTAGTAATAATTCCTGTGAATCGACTTTACAAACATTCACGCAACGGACACAAAGAATATCCACGTAATAACGATCGGTGGATCATACAAATAGGGTAGTTGACTCACATTTATGTACTTCACTAGTTTCTTAATCAGCGATACTCGATCAAAAATATTTGTTTAGCGTTGCTCGGTCAGCAATGCTTGCTTGATAAAATACATACGTAGATTTGAGCAGCGATAAACGCGAAAGCACTTTCAGCTTCACTTATAGTCTAGAATAGGAAAAACACTACATACTCGCTTTTCACTAGCTAACGTGTTATAGTTTTAACTTAATTTAGCGCAATGCGCACAATTATATTCGAATAGGTTGCTTGACTTATTTTATTTTTATTATTTAGGACATATAGTGATTATAGCATTACCTAAACATTAAAAGAATTCTTGAAATTTACTCAAAATAAATAAGATGCGTATGTGTTAGTCTTATAAATATACTGGTAGGGGTAAATGTCAAAAGACAGAAGAATACTCCACAAAACAAACTGTGACGTAATTGCTATATAAACACAGATATCCAAGAGGGATAGCAAGATATTCCCAATACCACCCCACTTTTTCTTATATCCTAATTCAAAATTTTGACGGCCTCGATGGCGTAGTGGTTAGTGTAACCGACTGCCTCGCCTGAGATCGCGGGTTCGATTCTCGCATAAGTCAAACATTTGTGTGCATAAACATGGATGTTTTTCTTGGTCTGGGTGTTTCTATGTATAATATGTATTTACAAAAAAAAAACGTGTATATGTATGTTTATCCATTGTCTAGTACCTATAGTACAAGCTCTGCTTAGTTTGGGCTAGATGGTGTGATATGTGCTATAATATTATATTATTATTGTTATTAATTACTCCCTCATTTAATAACCAATTTTAATACTGTTTGCACATAAAAATCTTTTGTTGTGTATTTATTCTTGTTTGTTAAATAATGTACAGAGACAAATACAGGCAGCTTCCCTATTGTTTTTCTGTTTAGGGCTCGAACCGACAAC
Source organism: Catocala nupta (assembly GCA_963675205.1). NCBI lineage: Eukaryota > Metazoa > Arthropoda > Insecta > Lepidoptera > Erebidae > Catocala > Catocala nupta. The sequence continues at coordinate 21,265,018 of OY776104.1, forward strand.
ACCCAGACAGTGGCAATACCGAGATGACCACTGCACCATCCGTGCAATTTCAGTCGTCAGTCCAAAAATATTTCCCTTTCTTTCCCAGGGTTCAGATGCATGTTTATCACATCCCTATTGGCACAGCCAGACAATCCCATAGACATATCCCTTTGCCCTAAATACCTCGTAGGAACTAGGGGCCGGAAGCGGTTCTTCCTACGCTGTCGCGACTAACAATTTCCTATCGCGCGTTAGGTGTGAATGTTGTACGTATCTATAACGTGACGGGTATACATGGGCTGCGGTCTTAAGATAAGTCTCAAGATTAGCAAAACAAATTTCGAATTACACTGCAAGGTTGACACATAAAAAAAATCATTAACAAGCCGCAGAATGAAACTAGATTATATTTTTATGCATAGAAAAATAAGCGGTATCACGGACTGTAGTGAGCTATTAAGCGCCTTACGCATAAAAATACCAAACCGAATACCAAGGAAAAGTAATTAAAATCTATTTGATATTCTGTTCTCAAATACTTATCTGGGTCATTATGCTGCTGTACCAATGCTTTGTAAGCAATACAATCCTTTATCAAAGACTAATATTGACATAAATAAGTGAATCCTTGCCTAAATATAAAAGACACTTAAAACAATTTATTTAATATTTTCATTACGATTTTATTGTTTATTTCTCTTCTTAAAAACATTCCCAATGTGTAGCTCATTTTAATTAGGTTATTTAATTTATTTTAATGTTTTTAATTTAAGCTTTTTGTTATATGTATATGCATGCTGTGGTCTCCTACAACTGAAGGAGTAGACTATACAAAACTATGTTTATATGTTTGTGCAATTTTGTGTATATTCTTTGTCGGAGATCCTTAATAAATAAAATAAAATAAAAAGATAGTTGGGAATTATATTGTTTTTAAAAAAATTAATGATAAAAATTATAAACAGGATCTTTATATGAGCCCAAAACTCCTGCCTTAAATGTTTTTTTTATGTTTAATGTTTTGTATATTCATATTACTATTTAGCTAAATAAACCTCCTAAAATATAGTATACTATCTGTGCCCGCGGTTTCACTCGCGTTTATGGTTACTGCGCGTACTCCGTGGGTCGTAGCGTGATGTTATATAGTCTATAGCCTTCCTCAATAAATAGGCTATCTAACACTAAAATAATTTTTCAATTCGAAACAGTAGTTCCTGAGATTAGCGCGTTCAAGCAAACAAACAAACTCTTCATCTTTATAATATTAGTATAGATAATAATTTAAATTTCTGGATCTGGCACACGAGATTGTCAATATGTCAAACCCGGTTAGACTAGAAAAGCCGACCTCAAGTGACTTGGGAATAATAAAGGCTAGGGAGAAGATTAGCGCATTCTTAGTTTTACGTGGTTAATAAAACAAATTTAAGTCTTATAAGATTTGAACCTTAAACTCTTTATTTGCAATCTGGTGCCTTTTCTATTGGGCTATTGCTATCACCACAGACTAATATATTTATTGTAGATATACAGCGTGTAACAGAAAGGTGTGGTAAAATTATATGGCCGTTATGTATATCTGATAAATAACCTATGTGCACTATTCCCAAATCAATTTTAAATTTTATTGAAATTTCCTACATTAATTATTTTTCTATTAAACATCGGAACAAATCGTATTATATCACTGTCCAAATGGAGCCTAGTCATTTTCGGATTCACATTGATCGGCTGAGTCAGCTGTTTGTGTTATTTTAGTATCGACTAGAATATGTGATATTGATAAATCAATGAAAAGAAACTGCTGTATCTTAGTGAATATAACATATGTGAATTTGTTTGTCGTGGTTTTTTTCATTTTACAGGGGCTATATTATTTGATTATTAACTATGACCACACCTTTCTGTTACACGCTCAATATAAATTTTCACATTAAACATCAATACATATCTCCGGACATATCTGTTCCGTTCGCGTCGTGTGAAGCGCAACCGGAAGTCGTCACATCCGCGGCTCCCCCCCGGATGTCGCGCCTGCTCCCGTGGGACTCATGTCGACGGTAGCGACATCTGTACTCGCTGTCACATATCGAGAGCTCGTCACTACTCACCAATAGTGAAAGTAACACCTGATTCAAACCTACTGGTAATATTATAAATGTGAAGATATTTTCATAATCGTTCACGTGAAAACTGATCAAAGGATTTTGGCTGGATAGGCCAAGACCTGGACTTTCACATGAAATATTTTTTATTTCGGTATGCGGTCCTATGGAATTGGCACGGGCAGAGCCACGAGCTATATCTAGTCTTTAATAAAAAAAGGGGGAAAATATGGTTGACCCTTGCTATACGCCAAATAGGAAAGCCGCGGTGGTCATGTGGCATAAGTTTACGGCAGATCATGAAGTCTTCCGTTTGATTTCTTGGATAAACGAAGTGTTATTTGTATTCTCAACGATGACCTCTTATGTAAATTGTTATGGTTTTCATTGTGTATATAGTTTAAGAGATATTTACTTATTTATTTTATTTTAACATCAAATAGAACGACTTGCGCCAATTACACTATTTAAACATTATTTATTTAATAATATAATATAAATTTAGAATTTAGCATTCACGCATTCTGCTCACAGTACCTCATACATTCTAATAATAATACTTTTCATTCATCCGCAAAAATATCAACTAAGCCTAGTAGAAAATCGTTTGACTGCCACGCAGAGGTCTCAAGTTCGAACCCAAGGCGCGCATCTCTGACATTTCGAAGTTATGAGCGTATTAAATAGTTAATTATCGCTTGCTTTAGCGGTGAAGGAAAACATCGTAAGGAAACCTGCATGTCTGAGAGTTCTCCATAATGTTCTCGAAGATATGTGAAGTCTGCCAACCCGCACTAGACCAGCGTGGTGACTGAGAGTCACAGAGAGGTCTTCTCGTGACCATGGCTGTTGAAAAGCAACCGAAACGTCGGGGAAAGTGTAAACTTAAATATAAATAGTTTTAATAATTTAATTAGCTTAAAAATTAGTAAAGTTTAGCAGAAGTAGTATGTAATGTAACAGTTTTCAAAATTATGTAATAAAGTGTGAAATAAACAACGCGATAAAATCCGTATATAGTAGTTTAATTTCAATGAATAACATTCGCGTAAATAGAAGACAATATTATACTGAACTTACACAAAATTGACTTCAACATACTGTGCCGCAAAATGACTGTTCCCCAGTGATTATATTAGTTAGGATTAAGAGTTCAATAGGACTAAATACATAAACATTCCTACCGAAGGGCTAGGCAGAGATGTATTACATCTACACATCGTTAGTGATTTAGATTACATGTAATAACGTGTAACCATTTACAGGGCATAGTTCCAAAGACCGCGTCGTTATTGAAAATTTCTTGATTTATTAACCTCTGAGTCTTCTTCGAAGAGGTTAATGAAAATACTATGTGGGTCTGGTTGTCTCTCTGTTAGTGACAGTTAGTTAGTGACAGGCATAGATCCGGAACCACTGGACCGATTGAATTATAACAGGTGTGCAGACACCTTCGGGTCATCCCTCAGTCGAATATGGGCCCTGTGGGTCAAAAGACCCCCGAGATATAGGGTCACAAGGTCATAAGGTCAGGGGATATTCACCAACAGAGTGATTTGGAAGTCCAAGGGAGAGGCTTTTGCTCAGCAGTGCGATATTACAAAAAGCTGATGGAAAAAATAGATCACATGAAGACAAAGAGGTTGAATCCTGGGTTTTTACATCCATCTCGTTTATTTATCAGAACTTGTTTTCTATACATATAAATAAGAGAGCAGATAGCATAAGCAATAAAGCAACGCGTTAAACACTAGGATTATAGAATTATTTATTGCTAATACCTATAAATTATACTTAAGCCAATTACTGAGTTTCCTGGCATATTAAGCGGTAAGAAGTGTAACACAGAGACGAATAATCATAATGATCACACCGATAAAAGCAGCGGTAGCTCAGTGGAGAGACCAACAGACTGCAATACAGAGGGTCTCGGGTTCGAACCCACGTCGCACACCTCTGACTTTCGGAAGTTATATGACTTTTCGAAGTTATGTACGTATTGTTTGACAATTATCGCGTGCTCCGTGCCTCGGAGGGCACGTTAAGCCGTCGGTCCCGGCTGCCATGAACATCTATAGCAGTCGTTATTGGGAAGTCAGTGCCCTTTAATATCCTGACACTGGTCTAGCCTTAAGGTATCGTTAGCCTTCGGGTTGCGGAGGTCAGGTGGCAGCCGCTCTGTGTAAAAACTGATATCCAGTCAATTCTGGTTAGACCAGAAAAGCCGACCCCAAGTGACTTGGGAATAATAAAGGCTAGGGAGAAGAAGATCACATCGAGTGTAATAATTACTAGAACTAAGCAATACCCGGATAGAATATTCCACTAAAACTTTGTCTAAAACCCGTTATCTCAATTAGGCTTAGCAGTTGCATTCAATACCGATACGCTACTGAATCAGTCTAAGAAGACTATTCTTCGTACAAACTTTGAACATCCAATCTAAACCCTTAGGGGATGTTGAGAATCCTTGATAAAGATGCCTAACTATGTTTTAAAAGGAATTTTGTGGAAAATTTTCGAGTGTCTGGACCCTAAGTCACAGCTCTGAATTGCGTAGGTTACCCAATCAGGGGGTATGCCTGATAGCTATAATAAGTACAATATGTCAGCGACCAGGGGGATTTGTCTCAGTTGCGCAGCGGTAGCAAACGCGACTGCTGTGCATGCTGTCTCAGGTTCGATTTCTGGGTTTGGCAAACAAAAGCTTTTGGGATTTTCTGTCAATTATATTCAAGAAATCTCAGCAACCTTCCGGGCTGCTATGAAGAATTCATACAGACCGTAGGAAACTGGCGGTGACCTTAGATAGGTACACCTCTTTCCCTATAGGGGAAGTTAGAATTATTATAGCTATTTTTATATTTTTATATTTTGTTCGTCAAAATGACCACATTCCGCCTGATGATAAGCAGTAATGTGGTCTAAGAGCAGTGGCCTCCACACCGTCCTCATAGCAGCCGAGGCGATGTTGAGGTCTCTATTTTGACGGCCTGAGAAGGTGCTTTTTCACGCCTCGCTTAAAGGATCCAGGATTGACGGAAGAAGGAAACACGTGCCTTGGCAGAGAATTCCATGCCTTGATCGTTCGGTAGAGGTATGAGGACCCAAACTTGGTGGTGCGCGCTCTTATCCACTGTACCTCAATTTTGTTCACTATGTTTAAAACATAGTGAACGAAATTGAGGTAATCCCATGTTATAGGCGATGAGCCCATTGTTGCCTATCAACAGTCAGACAGAGTCTCACATCCACACTCTGTAGTTACCTACTACGGAGAATCAATTTACAAAATCTATACTATAGTTATACGTAAAAGAGGGCAGGCCTAATGACATCCACCGGCCACAGGTGCACACTCCCTGTTATTACTAAAATTGTTTTGATAAAACACCTAATGCAATAACATTTTGAGCGAAGCCATAACGGACATTATTTATTTAAATAACTTCATGCACAGAACAATACATTGGCGGACTTAATACCATAGGCATTCTCTACCGACTGATAGAGAATACCCATGGTTGACTAACCTTAGGGTGATGCAGAGATAAAATGAAATAGGTGCATACCCATACAATAGCATTACAAGAATTTGAACTAAAGAATAACACAAAACTAAGGATATTTATATAATATATACAGGGTGTCCGGTAATTAATGGATAACCTTGAAATGTCGTAAAATTCAAATAAAATAATGAAAAAAATATATATTTTAAAAAGTGCAAGCTAAATTAGCATAGCATACTTTTGACTATCTATCTATTAGCATAATTAGTGTTTAATAATAAAACAACAAAAAACCGATGGATTTCATTCATTAATGGTCGTAGTATACAAGAATAAAATAAAAAAAAAAAATAAAAAAAAAAACACATATCTCAGGTAGGTAGATAGGATAGTTTTGTTTTCATATTTTTTTCTGAACGATCATCAGTTCCACTATAAGACATTTCCAGGTTATCCATTAATTCCTGGACATTCTGTATACATACTAAATATATCATATAAATAAAATAAAATATATACATATAAATACATACATACCTATATACATAAATACATACGTAATATATAACTGATAAGTAGGACATCAGATCAGACTAATTTAAAAAATTAAAGCGCCATTGTTCGAATGATAGCTATCTATTTTAAGAAAACTCCTTCCATATATGTAGTTTGCTTTAGTTCAAATTGCTAACACGTATGGATGGCGTGGTTAAAGTGATCGCCTCGGCACTGACACTGCGCCTAGCGTTGTGGGTTCGATACCCAGACGGGACAAACATTAGTGTGATTTACTTATAGTTGAAGCAAGTCTTTGTATCCGTTGTTTGAATGTTTGTAAAGTTTCCCGCGTCACGGGCTTTATTTCTAGTGCGGGAGTTGCTTATAAACAAGTGAGAAACGGCAATGAAATGCCGTAAATTTTAGAGTTCGAAAATATGGTTCAAGTAATATGCAAAGGTCAGAAGTCAAAGGTCATAATTATTTCGGGGGTATATCGAGTATGCCGAGTCAAATGGCGTTGACCGCGAGTCTCTAGCTCTTACGGTTCTTGAGTTGAAAGTTGTATAACAAACAGATGGACAAAGCTGTTGTATAAGAGTTTTTCGAACTCTAAAAAGGAGATGTTTGGTCAGCAGATTTTCGACGTCCATTACTATGAAAGTATCATATGTAGCTTAAAATATCAATGGGTGTTACAAAATGCTGACGTTCCTGTAATCATTGTAATTACATTTACATTAAGTCGTGAAATTATACATACATCGTATTGTTAAAGGGTAGACAGAGTATAATATAATTTTTGTTTTAGTATTTCATTTTATATTATATAGTTGTATGTAATTCTAAAATATACTTTCATATATATTTATTTTATATAACAATTAAACGTTTCGGTGTGAGGAATATTGTATTATTATAATCTACGTATCACAAAAACTAAAAAGTGCAAAATGTGTGTCTCAAAAAGGCATAATACTTTCTTCTTCCTCCTTTCTTTAGGTACCAGAGATTAATCCTGTCGCTAAACTACTATTGTTTTAATAGTAAAGTAGCTATTAATGTTAATGGTTTGTAAGTGAGTACATATAATGTGCATATATTGTATGTATTTACTTACAAAACATTAATAATAATAATAATATTCTACTACATACACACAACACCATCTAGCCCAAACTAAGCAGAGCTTGTACTATAGGTATTAGACAATAGATAAACATACATATATAGTTTTTTTTTTGTAAATACATACATATTATACATAGAAACACCCAGACCAAGACAAACATCCATATTCATGCACACAAATGTTTGATGTGTGCGGGAATCGAACCCGCGACCTCAGGCGTGGCAGTCGGTTACACTAACCACTACTTAGTTTGTGAATGTTGTGTTTACCGCTTGACATTTTATTTTATTTTATTATTTATAGGAAAACTTACAGCTAAAACAGTATGATAGAATAACTTATAAATCAGGCCAAAAATAAATATTAAATAAAATGGTCAACCGCGATTACTCCCAAAAAACTGCTTACAAAATATTTGTTTTAATTTTAATAAAGAAGTGGTAAATAGGTCGGCATCAGCATTCCGGCATGTCACGTTGTACATTCGGCTCGCCCTAACTAAGTATGAGTTCTGTCTATAATTTGTACTTACCTCAGGAATGTATACGAGATTCGATCTGCGTAGAAAAACAGATGATACGCGTAGATCAATTTTGCTCACAAACTCTGTTACATCAATACATCCATTCATAATTTTTAACAAAAATGATAGATAGATAGAATAAGGAGTAGTGTGATTAGAGAGAGATGCGGCATAAAAGTGGATATAGTGACGAGAATAGTAAAGGGTATGTTAAGTTGGTTTGGGCATGTAGAAAGAATGGACGAGAACAGACTGACTAAGAAAGTTTATAAGGCTAGTGTGAATGGAACAGTCGCAAGGGGAAGACCTAGGCGAACGTTTCTGGATCAGAGCCCCTTAAACCGGCGAGCGTGTATGAGGAATGTTATGAAAGTGAATGAAGCCAGAGAAGTGTGTCAGTATCGTAGCAAATGGAAATCCGTAGTCTCTGCCTACCCCTCTGGGAAACAGGCGTGAATTTATGTATGTATGTATGTATGATAGATCAGCAATTTTACGCCGCTCATAAAGAGGTAGCAAGTGAAATTTTTTACCGTGACTTAAATAATTAGGTAGATAGCAGTTTGAGCGATATTGTATGTATCTTGCGAATTTTCTTTTTATGCTCAGATATACAGTGTATAGCAAGTATTTTTGAACATGTTTAAGTGTCACAATTGTTAGTAAACCTATAAATAAATATTGTATTGTTGTAATTGCTGTATTGTATAATTTTAATTAAAATCGAACCCATGTCGCGCACCTCTGACTTTCGGAAGTTATATGACTTTTCGAAATGATGTGCGTATTGATTGACAATTATCGCCTGCTCCGTGCCTCGGAGAGCACGTTAAGCTGTCGGTCCCGGCTGCCATGAACATCTATGGCAGTCGTTATTGGAAAGTCAGTGCCCTATAATATCCTGACACTGGTCTAGCCTTATAGTATCGTTAGTCTTCGGGTTGCTGAGGTCAGGTGGCAGTCGCTCCGTGTAAAAACTGATATCCAGTCAAATCTGGTTAGACCAGAAAAACCGACCCCAAGTGACTTGGGAATAATAAAGGCTAAGGAGGAGAAAATAAACGTTTTGGTATAAGAAATAAAAAAGCATATACACCTAGTACTATTTTGTTAGCTTTATATTTTCTTGAAAGAGAAAACTTCTATTTTTTTTTATATTACTAAGTTGGCAAACAAGCATACGGCCCATCTGATGGTAAGTAGTCACCGTAGCCTATGGACGCCTGCAACATCAGAGGCATCACTTGCTCGCTGCCGACCCTTTAGGAATAGAAGAAGAGAAAAAGGAAGTGGGAAGGCAATGGAGCGGGTAGAGTAATTCAATTGTGTTTCTTTACAAGCATTCAAACAATGGACATCATAAACACCAGACTCGAAGGAACTATTTTCAGATTACACAATTTTGTGCCTCTTGGTTCGAACTCAACACAGCGTGTTGGCGAGGCGATCACTTAAACAACTATGCCATTCGTGCATTCAAAGATACAATGCGAAGAAAAGCTTTTTATCTATATTAATATTATAAAGCTGAAGAGTTTGTTCCGTTGAACGCACTAATCTCAGGAACTACTGGTTCGAATTGAAAAATTCTTTTGGTGTTGGCCTATTTATTGAGGAAGGCTATAGGCTATATAACATCACGCAACGATCCGTGGGAGCGGCGCAGTAACCATAACTGCGAGTGAAACCGCGGGCACATCTAGTTTAAAAAGATTTATTATAAACTAGCTAACCCGCGCAACTTCATTCGCTTCACATACGAGAATTTTCCCCGTTATTACAACATTTTCATTGATACTCCTCTATGCTCCTATTGGTCATAGCGTGATGTTATATAGCCTATAGCCTTCCTCAATAAATGGGCTATCCAACACAGAAATAATTTTTAATTCGTACCAATAGTTTCTGAGATTAGCGCGTTCAACCAAACAAACAAACTCTTCAGCTTTATAATATTAGTATAGATGTATCTGTTTCTTCCATTTCATAAAACCTTTGCCTTAACCCATGGCCGGGGTCCAATAGAAACTGGGTCATGGGATCGATACAGGTCAAACTTGAAATTTGGGACCCCTACGTTATTAGATTCAGGCTTTGACAGCAACTGTCATTTAAATCGTTATTTGGGGTCAGTACTAGATATACAGTGTGTCCGGTAATTAATGGATAACCTTTAAATGTCTTATAGTAGAACTGAAGGCCGTTCAGAAAAAAATTAAAAAATAATATAAATACCTATATATTAAAAAGTGCAAGCTATATTAGCATAGCATACTTTTGACTGTCTATCTATTAGCATAATTAGTGTTTAATAATAAAACAACAAAAAACCGATGGACTTCATTCATTTATGGTCGTAGTATACAAGAAAGTTATACATGGTAATTAAAAAAAAAACACATATCTCAGGTAGTAGTTAGGATAGATTTTTTTTCATATTTTTCTGAACGGCCATCAGTTCCACTCTAAGACATTTCCAGGTTATCCATTAATTACCGGACACCTGTATATATAAAAGTCAGGTATATAGGGTAGTAGGTATGTGTATACTTATATTATAAAGACGAAAGATTTGATTTTTTGTTTGTTTGTTTGTAAGGATTTAAATCAAAAACTACTCAACCGATTTCAGCCGATTTTATTAATTCTTTCACCCTTAGAATGCTATATTATCATCTAATAACATAACATTAAATCATAATTAAAATTCGTTTTTAAGTTCTCAAAGTAACATATGTGATCGTTACTTCGAATTTCAATGTATTGCCTTAGTCATTTACTGTCTTCCTGTGCATGAGGTCTCGCATTTGATGCTGGGGTCAGGCAAATCAACATGGAGTCATGAACTGTGCCCTATTGATGGTATAGGTTCGCTCCGTATTACTCCGTATTAAATCATAAAGGAACATAGAAGCGTGGACCAGCATGATGTTATTTCTTGCCTGACGATGACTGATGGACCACAGACGTCGACACGGAATGGAACCTATGTATAAAGCCGATTTTCCCTGTATGGATCTTTTTGGTCGAAACTAGGACTAGTAAGTAGGAATACTGTATGTAGCATTAACGTGATGAAAAGAGAAAGAAGAAGGAACAAAATCGATTTATTTGCACAAACATTTGTGTGCATGAACATAGATGTTTCACTTGGTCTGGGTGTTTCTATGTATAATATGTAAGTATTTATAAAAAAAATATACAGAGTGATTTTGAAATCGTGTAATTCCTTTTAACCACGCATTCTACTGATGATATAGAATAACCCTGACCATATTTTTTCTTAATTAGAATAATGGTTTCGGCAGATTTAGAGTACAGATTTTTTTCATGAAATGATTTCAAATAGTCATATTTTAACCACCTGACACAATCTTAATATTTTACTAATTTAAAAATAATAACATAACAATAACTGATGTTGTAAATAATAAGGGGCAATAAAAAGGACCGCCCGTTATTATTTACGACATTAATTATTAATATGTTTTTTATTTTAATTAGTAAAAAATTAAAATTGCCTCGGTTGGTTAACATATGACTATCTGACACCATTTCACGAAAAAAAAAAACGGAACAATAATTTTTCAAAAAATAATTCTAATTAAATAAAAATATGGTCAGGGTTATTCTATATCACCAGTAGAATGCGTGGTTAAAAGGAATTACACGATTTCAAAATCACCCTGTATATATATGTATGTTTATCCATTATTTAGTGGGTACCCATAGTACAAGCTCTGCTTAGTTTGGGCTAGATGGTGTTGTGTGTATATGGTAGAATATTATTAATATTGCGGCGTCTCCCCGTGATCATCACTACTGAAAAGCAATCGAAACGTTGGGAATGAGCAAATATAATAGTTTAATTAGTCAAATATTAACTAAAAGTTATGTTTTTAAATAAATCACGACAAACTCCGTATATGTCAATGTATAAAAAAACTAACTCCTATCATAATTTTTAAAGACTGGAAATAAAATCTCTTTCGTGTTTCGCCTAATGTCGCTGTCTGTACTTATGAAACACATTCATAAAACCAAATATGTATAATAAAAACAAAGAACAAAAACAAATATTACACAAAATAATACGAGTGGAAGAAAAAACAACCTTAAAGGAGTCTGCCCACTACACCGTCTCATACCATGACCGTGCTAGGAACGTATCAGACACGAAAAGCAACACGATACGCCCTGCTATAGGAACTGCTGGTCGGCGACGGAACAGTCTAGTGGGCATAGTCTTATACATTTCTTTATAAAGAATATTTTTTTTGCCTGACACGTTCCTAGAACGGTCATGGTATGAAACGGGGTAGTGAGCAGACTCCTTTATACATTAGTTGCCTAAATGGTGCAGGTGTAGCATTGATAGCCAAATGGGAGATCGTTGGATTGCCGCGCAGAGGTTTCGAGTTCGACTCCAAGACGCGCATTTCTGAATTTTCAAAGTTAAGTGCTTATTAAATAGTTAATATTGCTCGCTCTTACGGTTAAGGAAAACATCGTGAGGAAACCTGCATGTCTGAGTTATCCAAAATGTTTTCGAAGATATCATGTCTTGTCTTGATTATTTATGTACATGTAAGTGGATGCTCCTATTTACAGGTAGTAAATGCGACTCCTGCATGTGAGATCTCGGGTTATATTCCCGAGTAAGGCGAAGAGTTATCAGGTTTTCCTGTCAAAAACTTCTCAGTAGTAGCCAGGAGCTGGGAAGGTTGCGGTGTTGCACATCCTTGTGCCTCGGGAGGGACGTGAAGTTGTTGGTCCTGCACCTGAATGCTCTACCATCGTGTCGGATTGTCATCCCATCGGAATATGAGGGTCAGGGAACAGAGAGTGCACATACGTACACACTTGTGCACTATAATGTCTCCTGCACTGACTGGGCTTGTTAAAATTGACCGTCGTGACCAAAACTCTGGCAAGAGAATAGGATAGGAGGAGGTCATACAAAAGACGTGTACTTATATGAAATGTATATCTATACTAATATCGTATCATTGGCTATATTTTATTAAAAAATTAGTACTATTACCAACATAACCTAACCTATTTTTACGCGAGCAAAGACGCTAGCAAAAGCTAGTTTATTATAAGTCCATAATGTTCCACGGCTGAGCAAAGACTCTCCTTCTATCACTCTCACACACATCTAGAAAACGTATATAGCTGATCTGAATCACTACAATTCCACTTTTAAGAAATGCAGATTTAAAATATACCATAATTATTTGAATTGTGAGAAACGGTAGTAGGTTTACACTTTCCCCGACGTTTCGGTTGCTTTTCAGCAGCCATGATCACGGGGTGACTCTCCCCGTGACCATGGCTGCTGAAAAGCAAATAGTTTTAATAGTTTTAATAATTTTATTTTATAATTTTAAAATTAGTAAAATTCAATAGTAATAGTAGTGTAACAGTTTTTAAAATTATGTAATAGATACAGTGTTAAATAAACAACGCGATAAAATTCGTATATAGTAGTTTAATTTCAATGAATAACATTCGCGTAAACAGAAGACAATATTATGTAAACGGTAGTAGGTTATGTGTTCGTCTCACCACTTCGAAAACGTCGAGTGTTGTGGGTTCGATGCCCACACGAGACTAATATTTGTGTGATCCACAAATAGTTGTTTCGTGTCCAAACAACGGACACAAAGAAAACCCAGGTGTTCTCTGTGTCCGTTGTTCAAACGGCTTAGTAGTCGTTTCGCACGAATTTGTTAGCACATATCGTGCGAAAGGACACTTTTTTAAAATAATATTCTTTTTTTTGTCGTTTTGCACACATGGAATATATTATGTGCGAATCGTTCCCGTCTGAAAAAGCAGGTGTCCATTCGTACGTCGGCACTAATAATCCTCTATGAACAGCCAAACGTGCCTTTACAGATACATTTCGACTGTTCATAAAAGCGCGTAGAGCGCCATTCACTAAAATGCCAGCAACCGTTCTCCTTTTAATATCTGCCTCATGTTTACCATCTCTTGTAAACAAAGTACCCAAATATACAAACTCTTTCACTTCCTCCACTTGTAAACAAATTATAAACCGGGAAAAATACAAACCACACTTAGGTTATACCAAATATAGGATAAATGACTTTTCGAAGTTATATGCGTATTAACATCGTTGTATGCTAGTATATAGTTAAAATCACTCTATTTAACAGTAAAGGAAAACATCGTGAGGAATCTCGCATGTCTCTCTACATAATGTTCTTGAAGATATGTGGAGTTTACTAACCCACAATGGGTCAGTGTGGTGATATATGGCCTAACCCTTCTTACACTGAAAAGAGGCCCGTGTCCATAAGTGGGATAGTTATTATACCTACATAACTGAGCTAGAGCAGCGATAGCTCAGTGGGGAGACCAATAGACTTCAATGTAGAGGGTCTCGGGTTCGAACCCACGTCGCACACCTCTGACTTTCGGAAGTTATATGACTTTTCGAAATTATGTGCGTATTGATTAACAATTATCGTCTGCTCCGTGCCTCGGAGAGCACATTAAGCCGTCGGTCCCGACTGCCATGAACATCTATGGCAGTCGTTACTGGGGAAATCGACACAAAAGATCCCACTGGGTCGAAGTGTCGCCGGTCTGTACTGACTGCCCCTACACTGGATAAGATAAGATAAGATACATAACTGGGCTGATATTATTATTAGTAGCAGCACTATGAATAGGTCCGAAGTCTAAATTATAAATGAGAAAAGAACTATCCATATGGTTGTCTTTTTCCTCATTCATAATTTACATTCAACCATGTTTTTTTTGCAAGCGTTCTCAATCCACAACAACCCTTTACCATCAGGTGGCCGTTTATTTGTTATAGAATAAAACCATCTACAGATGGAAAACCATGGTTGTGAAACTCTTCTGTCTACCTCTTTGGGGATGAATAGGCCTTTAATACATTATATTTAACTCCTTTAACTTTAAAATAATTAAACAGTCGGTTATACCATTTGGAGGTACATAAGAAAGGCATCAAGCAAATTGCAACCGTTCAAAACATTACTGAACATAGCTCACCAGCAAAGAAATACCTGCTTTATCACATCGTGTTAAGGATAAAATTTGTCTATGACTTACTACTGAAATCGACAGAGTCATTAAACTTTTAAAATTGTTATTGTTAATGAAATTTAGACCTTCTTAGTTACAAATAGAATTCATTATGGGTTGCTCTTTGAATGTCAATGTACGTTTCAGGATTGAGTTGTTTTGTTAATTATTACTATTGGTTCTCGAAACTTTCTCGATTTTGATGAATACTGAATTGAAGTTAATTGCTGCCCTGTTGCTCCTATGGAGTTTGAAGATTAGTATCCTTGGCTATTCGTAAGTGAGGTTTTGGGTCCCAATCGAAAGACTAAACTGACCAACTTATTTTTTTACTTAAAGTGTTCTTGTTGTATTTTTCTTTCAGACATCTCTTAATAGCAGTATGTAGTTTAGAAATTTGTCCGGTATAACGGTAGAATGATGGCCACATATTACACAGCTTTAAAACTACTATAACTTAGTTAGTAGGGAGTATTGTCATTAAACAATTGGCAACACTGGATTTTCACTGCAATTTTTATATACAAACTGTTTCTATAACAAAAACAATTTTATTATATTCTGATGTTAATAAAAGTAATCAAACTAACACATGATTCCATTGATCTTTCCATTGATAGAATGTATACTTCATATTTAAACCCATATCTATGTATTAAAATGGTTTATTATCTCTATTTATTAGAATACAAATATAGTCTGAAATCAGTCACAGTTTAGTTACATAATTAGTATATTTGTTAACGAAATTAAACAATTAAGATAAATAGTTTATATATAGGGATTTGGCAAGGAACGTCACATTAGCCATTTCACACTCAATTATTTTGTGAGTAGTAGAGCGTCGCTGATTTGAGCATGAATGGTCCGGCTCGACCGGGGAAGGACTACCCTCTCACAGAATATCGACGTGAAATAGCAGTTTTCCTACTGTTGTCTTTCGTTCGGTGTGTGAGAGTGCCGGAGGCCCAATCACCCTCTTTCCCCCTTCCCACTCCTTCTCCTTCCTATTTCCTTTTTCTCTTTTTCCTATCCTATAGGTTCGGCAATGCGCTAGTGATGTCTCTGGTGTTGCAGACGTCCATAGGCTACGGTGACCACCTACCATCAGGTGGGCCATAAGCTTGTTGGACACCTTAGACGAACAAAAGAAAAAAATATGCAGTGAAAAGTGATCTTAAATTTCTGAAAGCATTCAAATCTAGGATCGTAGTAGAGGCAAGGACAAAACCTATAAACTACGCATGCGCGTTTTTGGAGGCTGTGATTCAAATGATCCTTTGTGCACAAGGGTGGCAATCGTGGGGCAAGACGCACCCTTCGCGGGAAAACGAACCAACGTACAAACACACGATAAAACGTAAGTTTTTATCATCAAATTTAATTTAATTAAGTTCCTAATCATTATAATTAAGCTTCGAATAATTATGCCGAGAAATAATTATTTTGTGGCTAGTTTTTGAAGAGTATTCTAGTGGAATTGTATCAGCTTATGTTTGGTTTTCTTCTTGATTCCTCGTTGTTTGTTGTCGTGTAACTGTTGCATCGATTTTGCTTAAAAACTTCCATGAATTTTGGCGGTACTTTCAACTCTAATGTTTAGCTTATAGTCTTTAGTGATTAAACAATTTCCAGTTAATTATACCGCGGTTTTAATTTCGTATTGTAATGTTTTGAGAGCATCAATAGTTTAGTGGAGAACGTGCTCTTATAATTCAAAAGTCTCAACGATTCACGACGTGTTCAGTCTGTGACATAATTACCTTAAGATTAAACAAATTTATGACCGTTTTTATTAATTAATTTTGTTGAAGCTCTGTAGTAATTGATTGTGATTAAATAATTATGCTTTATACTGCAGTTAATGACGAGAAATTACCATTATTGTGTATAATATAGGACTTCAAAATCTGGGGAATGTTTATTAAGTTGTGTCACTGACTGTACTATTGACTGTTTGAGTGAAAACTAAATGCGTATTAAAAAATATAGTTATTATCTGGCTCTTTCCCGCAAATTCTCGTTTCTTAAATGAACAACCCTCATGCCTTTTATTCTGCACCAAAATTTCATCAAAATTAGTGCCGCGGTTTACTTAACAAACGGCATGACTTATATTTGCATTTATATTAGTAATATTATTAATGTTTTAAATTTGTGAAGATGTTTCGAGATTAGGTATGTTTTCCACACTTTAGCGCCAATATTTTTTGGATATTGATAAATCTTGTGTGGTACACAGATAGTTAAACTACATAGACCGAGTCCTTGATTTTGACATAGGTTTATATATTTATTTTTCTATTCTGGTTTCACCTATAATCATGAATTCGACTCGGACTTCCAAAAAATTATACTGCCCAATTCTACAAATGTTATAGAATTATATAAAGCAGATCAACTGAAGTGTATTCTGTAGAAAACTATTCTATACGAGTGCTTCACTTATACAGTCGGCGCCTAAAATATCTATAATAATTTTTATACATGTCTTTATAAATAATTTATTATTAGATTTTTCTCGCGGCGTCGCTCGCGTTTGTGTAGATTTTGTCAATAAATTAATGCACAATTTCATGATGATCGGTCGAGTAGTTAAGGCGTGAAATAGTAACAAAGAATCAAAGTCATTTGCATTCATAATATTAATCAGAATGAAAGCAATAACACCATGGACACTCATGCTAGTTGAATTCAATACGCATTATAACGTATTTGGATATATATGTTTAAATAAATAAATTTATATAAATACAAATAAGTTCGAGTTTCACTCGAAATTTAAAATCCTAAACCTTATATTGCCTTATGTTTACGCGAATGTTATACATTGAAATTAAACAAACTTTATACGGATTTTATCGCGTTGTTTATTTTTAATAAAACGCTATTATTATATTACATAATTTTGAAACTCAATTTCTTGTAAATAATTTGTGTATATGTTAATTATTTGTTTATTTGATGTGCAATAAATTTAAAATAAATTTTCTCCTTAAAAAGATACGTTCTTTATTCGCGGTGCCTGTAGCTATTTCCATTAAACATATTACATCGTTTCATTATTGCTTCTCATCGTGATGAAAGGATAAACGAAGTTTTCGCTTTTATGATATTAGATCTTTGTGTGTTGCTTCAACATTTTCTTTTATGGTGCAATGCTATATTTACATTCTGTTCTCTTAGCTATAACAATAACAAAATGACGTGAGATCACGACTGTTTTTGTTTTAATAAGCAAAAGGTTTAAATGAGGTTAATTTTCTGTTTTAAACTTCAGTTCCTGGAAATATCATACATATATTAGTGTTTTATACAATTTTGTCCAGTTTGAAGTCGAGCTCACAATACTTTCTTTGTCTAATACACAATTTTTTGTACCGTATGAGGATCGAGCCCATAATACTAGGCGCAGTGTGACGGGATTGAGGTGTCCATTTAAATCACTGCACCATCCGTGCATATAGTTTTTTAAATATTGCTTGCTGTTTGTGTTACAAATTACTCGAATTCTCGATAACCCTACCAGTTAAGCGATATGGGGTTTACCTAGGCATTGCAAAGGGTGGAATTTGAACACAATGACCTCTCGATCGGCACTCCAACCCCATGGGAACAAAATTTTTTTGGGTGCAAAATTTGTTTTGCTGCTTATGCTTATTTTGTTGTCTTAATATTAATTTTACAACTACAACTTCAAATTTTTGCCCCTTTTATAATGATGTTTTTTTAAGAAATGTCTCATAGAGACAGCGTAATGTTTAGAGTTTGTAATGAAAAATTATGGGAATCTAGTCTTAAGCAATCTGTGTGTTGAGATTTTAAATGCAAAACCATTATGTTGCATGATTATTGCAGAAAAATCAAATGATATAATAATATTCTATCACATACACACAACACCATCTAGCCCAAACTAAGCAGAGCTTGTACTATGGGTACTAAGCAATTGATAAACATACATATATACTTTTCTTTGTAAATACATACATACTATACATAGAGACATCCAGACCAAGTCAAACGTACATGTTCATGCACACAAATGTTTGACTTGTGCGGCAATCGAACCTGCGACCTCAGTCGGCTACACTAACCACTACGTCATTGAGGCTAACAAATAAACAACAAAACACATGTGTCGAAAATGCCAATTATTCGCTTCGATCGATTCGGACAATTTATTTGGTGATCCAAAACGGGTTCCTTGTGTTCCCTGACCGGCAACAGGACCCAGGCAATTCAGAGCTTTTTTGCGTCCAGAAGTTTTAAAGTTTTACACGTCATGTTCCTTCTGAAACATAGGCACCCTAAGGGTTAGGTTAGGTAAGGGTTAGGTGCGGGCCGGGTCAAATGGACTCAACCACCTCTTGTCCCCAGGGGAGAGCCTCACCACTCTCCCCTTTCGACGTTAGAAGGCGCGCGGGAACACCACGCGCGGAACCTACACGAGGGGGCCTGCTATGGACGAATCTTTTGAGAGCTCCCGACTGGCCCCCCCATTGGTTGAGAGAGGGAACACCCCAGGTTTTTTAGGTAAGGGTTAGGTAGAGTGTATGAAAATGAAACATATAATAGTTCTTTAAGTCTGACGGTGGTGGTAGCAAATGCAACTGCTGTAGTAAATGAAAATGCAACAGCTGTTCTATGATAGCAGTCCAACGATCTTCCAGGCTGTTTCAACGAACGATTATTCAAATTAAAATGTACATTATATTGGTTTGTATACAAGTAAATACACCTCAGTATTAAACACATCGTAAATATACCTTCTGTTTGGTAGAAAACATCTTTCCAGTTATTTTCTGGAAAAGGTTTCCGGCGTAAGATGATTTTGTCTTCTTTGTGTATTGTGTAAGGCGATTAAAGGACTCCGTGGACTTTTCGACTTAGATACAGTTGTTTGTACAGTCAGCAACATTAGTTAATACACACTTGTGAGATTTTACTTTGCTCTGACAGTCAAAACTTAGAATTTTATGCAACATGATCATGCTTGACGAAGCCCTCTCTTTCGTATATTATAATAATTTAAAAATATGTTGTGATTTTATTTGATTTGATTTAATCACAGTTTAAAAATACAGAATAATAACTTAGATATTTTATTTATAAAATTCTTTTGCAAATTAATTTCTTCAATGTTTAGCTACTTATATTGCCGACTGTACTTATATAGATATAGAAAGATGAAGGTTCATGTAACAGAAAAGGAACGCCATGTTGAAAAGCTTATAATATTCTGTTACAAGTACGGGCTTCTTAACGGATAATATTTTGTGGCTGTGGTTGTAATGTTTTTACTATTGCTCTTCCAGCTCAAAAACATTTGAATGCATCGGCCATTTCAAATACAGTTCTTTGGATATAAGCCATATGCAATATATTGACTGTTATTGCCAGCCAGTATATTAAAGTTAAATAGTGTCCGTTCTTCTGTTTACGCGAATGTTATTCATTGAAATTAAACTACTATATACGGATTTTATCGCGTTGTTTATTTGACACTTTATTACGTAATTTAGAAACTGTTACATTACTACTACTATTAAACATTACTAATTCTAATTAAATTATTAAAACTATTTATATTTAAGTTTAAACTTTCCCCCAACGTTTCGGTTGCTTTTCAGCAGCCATGGTCACGGGGTAACTAAGATGGTAGTTGTCTCAATGTTCCAGTGTAGTTATTTCAAAGTACCCGAACATAATTTAATCATAATATATTTATGCAGAATGGAATCAAAGTATCATGAAGTCTAGCCATGGTTTGCTTCTTCTTGGGTTTGACTATTTTAATTACTGGATTCCAAGCTGGTGGTACATTCCAACAATCATTCTATTGAAATTAGGATGTTTTTTGATTTCAATAGCCTCGCGATGCATCTTTCGCATTCCTAAGCATCTTTAGCGAAAATCTGTGGTTTGTCAAAACTCAGGTCAAATAAACAACGCGATAAAATCCGTATATAGTAGTTTAATTTCAATACAAGTTCGCATATATAATAGATGGAATCGGCGTCAGTTTTATTAACTTTTGTTAAATTATAAACCGTGGAAAACACCCATACCTTAGCAGGAGATCGTTGTACTTTCACGCAGAGGTGTCGATTTCAATCTTAAGGCACCTCTGAATTTTCGAAGTTATATGCGTATTAAATAGTTAATTAACGGCGAAGGAAAACATTGTGAAGAAATGTCATATTAGACATATGACATTTGGGAGTCATGTCTGGGAGTCCACCAGAAAGTTTTCGAAGATCTATGTAGTTTGACAACCCTCACTTGGCCAGCGTGGTGCTGTGAGACTCTCACGGTATATAGCAAAATATGAGTCATGTTTCTTAAAATCTGCTATGAATCAGTCATGATGGCCCCCGGTGGTATATTATATCCTTCAATCTTCTGATTCAGAGGCAATTGATGGTGGTTACCAATTGTAAACGTAAGCCGGACTGCACTTGAGTCATCATGCCCGAGATTTTATTCCATCTTTTAGAGTTCGAAAAAACTCTTATACAACAGCTTTGTCCGTCTGTCTGTCTGTTATACAACTTACAACTCAAGAACCTTAAGCCAACGCCATTCGACTCAGCATAGTCGATATACCCCCGCAATGATTATGACCTTTGACCTCTGACCTTAAAGACACGTGGTATCACGTGACCTTTGCATACTACTTGAACCATTTTTTCGAACTCCAAGATTTACGGCAATTCATTGCCGTTTCTCACTTGTTTTCAGAAATATTAAAGTACTGAGTCTTCTTCGAAGAGGTTATTGAAAACACTATGTGGGTCTGTGTGTCTGCCTGTTAGTGACAGTTTGTAAGTGACAGGCATAGCTCCGGAACCACTGGACCAATTGACTTATAACTTGATGTACAGACACCTTGGGATCATCCCTCGGTCAATTTTGAATATGGTCAGGTCAAAAGATCCCCGTGATATAGGGGTCACAAGGTCATAAGGTCAGGGGATATCCACCAACACAGTGATTTGCCACCAGCACGTTAAGCCGTCGGTCCCAGCTGCCATGAATATCTATGGCAGTCGTTATTGGGGAAGTCGACACAAAAGATCCCACTGGGTCGAAGTGTCGTCGGTCTGTACTGACTGGCCCCCAGATAAGATAAAATAGCAGTTAGCAAATATTTATTAATTCGAATAACAATCAATGATTCGAATCCCTTCAACGATGGAATGGTCAAATATATATTCTTGGAATGAGTAGCAGCAGGTATTCTGGAACTGTGCCAGGTAAACGACAATAGGCTCGTTCCTATTACGTGGGTCTAAAACCATAGTTTTCGAAATGTAGCTGTATTACACCTCAACTTATCCCCTCGGAGATACGGAGAAACAGGAGTGAGGGTACGTATGTATGATCTACCCGGGTAGTGTTGTCACTACACACAGTATCGGATGAAACAAGATTTTATTTTAATACATAATTTGAGCAACTGTAGTTGGCCACTTTTAGGTCATTTGAGACAGGTTCTTGAATTTGTATTGCGTAGGTTAAGTCATTCATGAATACATCTAGAACTGAAAATGGGGTGCTTATTTTTGTATAAAATGTTTATTATAATTTAACTAATATTTTGAAAGACGAGGTTGAATTCACAAATAAATAAGTTGCAACCTAAGATGTATTTACAAAATGAGCGCAAAGTTGACATTATTCAGTCAAAGTCAATTTAACGTGTTCGCCGGTTTTTGACTAGAATTCTATACGCAGTCTTAGCCCAGGCAATATTAATGAGCTGATAAGCACACGAGAAAAACGTCGAATATATTTCTTTCTTTCTTTGCTTAAGAAACTTTCTTAAGCAAGTCTTTAGAGTATAAACCTTGAAGTCAGCATCCATCCAGGTACCAACCGGCACACAAAAAGAGCAATATCGTTATCCAAGTACCGGTACAGCCCACCCCAGCTATAGTTCACTCCAACCAATCAAACAGACTCCCGCGCATCGATCCCTCTTTCCGGTGAGTAGTTACGTGTGCTCATAAATTCTTTCTACACCTGACAGCTTCGCGATTCACATGTATACCCATCATGTAGTCTATGTCATGTTCGTTTTCGTCCTCACAATCGAGAAGGCATGTGTGGAGGCACCACGCATTGAGAAGCCGTCAAGCCGCCATATAAATATCTGACAGTAGTGTTCGGATACGTCAAGAGAAACAGTGTTGTGTGTGTGTGCTGTGCTGTGTATATGTGATGTTTGTGTGTTTGTGTAAGTATAATTTTTAAATTTTATATTCAATTTTTTTGGATTTGAACTGTGCAACGGGTTGGTAATTCAGCGTTTTAGATTTTCGTTTCTATAGTGCTCAAAATGTTGTCCTATTTTTAGTGTAAGTATACCCGTTTCTCCGAAATTGTGATAGTAATAGCATAGTAGGACAGTTGGTGTATGGTTTAGGTCTGTAAAAGCGATTATATGCGTATAACAATCAACAGATTAGTTTCGATACGCCCAGAAGAAATTGACCAGCTTAGTATTCGTTATAATAGTCTGCATAGCTTAGAAGTTTAAATGGTCGCCACGCTTCTGCCATTACATTAAATGTTAGAGATTCGAGTGCCATATGGGACATTTACTTATATAATATTATATAAACGGTTGTTTTAAGTTTTGGTTATTTTAATGAGACCACTGCAATACAAGAATTTTTACAAGTAGCGTGGTAGCGTTTTTTATGTAAAATAATTGCTTAAACTCGTATATTACAATTACAATCTTATCCTATAAGATTTCGGAGAACAAAATTTAGCTACTTTGCCTCATGACAGT
This sequence comes from Catocala nupta, assembly GCA_963675205.1. Taxonomy (NCBI): domain Eukaryota; kingdom Metazoa; phylum Arthropoda; class Insecta; order Lepidoptera; family Erebidae; genus Catocala; species Catocala nupta. Next base: position 21,288,662 of record OY776104.1, read on the forward strand.
TTCAATTCTGGTAATCAAGTAGTATTTATGAAAATATTATTTAAATCAAATAATATATTTGGTATTAAAGTCAATTCAACTTTGCTTTTTGCCGCTGAATCAATTTCAGTGCTACAAGTATGCGCTTTGCTTCGTGCAATATTTTGGGGTTCGACGCTCTTGGACCAGGCTTGGTTAGGTGCATATATATATAGACTTTAAATACCCGAAGAGATTGGCAGAAGCATATTACATCCATATTAGACCAGCTCTTAGCTACGTAATAGAGGCCTATTGCCGTTTATGAGGCACTACTTGAATGCCATTAATTAACATACATACATACATTAGTACATCATAAGTCTCACGCCTATATGACCGAAGTGGTTTTCAGAGTATTGTCTTTTATTTACGCGAATGTTATTCATTGAAATTAAATTATTTATAAGGATTTTATCGCGTTGTTTATTCAACACTGTATTACATAATTTTGGAACTGTTACAATACTACTACTACTATTAAACTTTACTAATTTTTAAGCTAATTAAATTATTAAGACTATTTGTATTTAATTTTACAATTTTGCCCGACGTTTCGGTTGCTTTTCACCAGCCACGGTCAGGGGGAGAGTAAGATGGTATTTGTCTCAATGTTCCAGTATAGTTATTTTAAAGTACCCGAACATATGGTATACAGAGGTGAATTACACTTACAATTCACTATCTAAGCTTTTAGGTCGCACGTAGAAGGGTACGCGCCTCTAATCGCCATGCTGTTACTTACAGAACATAATTAACACTGCTTGGCCCGAGAATCAAACCCGACACAGCACAGCAGTCGCATTCACTCCCGCTGTGTCACCGAGGCATTAATATCATACCCAAAATATTTAGTTCATACCGGGCATTCAACCTGAGACCTAGTCGTTAGCAGTCGCGTTGGCAACCATTGAATCAGTAAGGCTAATATTAATAATAATGATTACTAGTGATAATTATTAAAAATAATAATAACTAACTGGAAAATCTTTACAAGTTGTAGCCTGTGAATTCGTGAAAACGTTGTAAGGTAAATAACCAGTATAATTTGACCTTCCGCTGCTATAGATTTACTTATTTACGGCAGATCAGCTGATTTTAGAGGTAATGTGCCAGTCTACAGTCTATACAAATGTAATCAACTGTTTTCTCCCTAAAGAGTAAAACTAGAGCAAAAATATTTTGGAAGGTGGTAAATAAATTCCTGTGGTATTCATTTTTGTATATTTTTTTTATATGTTCTTGAAATCTTCAAACATTACATCTCTCGGTTATACTGTTGTTTTCAGACATCCAGCAATCATGTTTAATAAAACTAATAAATTAAATAAATACATACAAACCTACTCAAAATCATTCCCATAAAGGCTATAAAAATATCTGTTCAGTTTTCGAGGAGGAAATACGAAACAATTGCATAATCCAACCTGTAGTTATCTCTTTCTTATATTGATATTTTATTCAGGCCCAGCGCGACAGCAATATATCTGTGAAGCATTCCTTTAAGTGTTTTGATACTTTTATTGAGTACTTAATTCTTTGAATATTAAATAACATTTCATTGCAGTTGCTAACGTGTCAAATTGCCACGGTTATAGCAGTCATTTATCGGTGGCTGACTTTAGAGACCCCTAGTAATGTCCATCGTATTCTGAATGGTCATAGGCCATAGAAACCGCTAACAATCGGGCATACCATATGTTTGATTACCTCTATATTTTTTTACAAAATACGTTAAACGTAATAAATACACACAATATGTAATAAAAAGACAACTCCCGAAGTTTCTTTTATTATTATTATTATTAACATAATAAATTTGCAGTAGACCACAACGTGAATATAGTAGAGTATATTCAATTATAAGCAAACAGTACTTGCACTTTGAGAGACCTAAAATTTTTTATAACATAAAACATAGCTCACAAATAAGACATGTTTTTAACTGTTTTGAAAAAGCATGTGGTAGGTTAGGTTAGTAAAAGTACTTTTTATGGATATAAGGTACCCTACGTCCTTATTTGTTGCCCTGATAATATGTATGCTAAATCTCATGATGATCGGTCGAGTAGTTAAGGTATGAAAGTAACAGTCAAACTCACATTCGCATTTATATTAGTTATGATTTTATATTCTCGTTTATAATCCCTGTATGCATTACCTATTCATTGTATCACCTTTATTGTGCAATATTGAGTGATTGTGCTCACTCAGTCACTCAGTTAATAGATGCGGTCGGCCGGCCGACAGCACGAGTAACTGGTTGTTGTTATTCTATCAAACAAATTGGGATCGAGCCGTGGGGATAGATTACGAATAGGGCGCGTTATTAAAAATAATGTCAATGGACTGTTTCGTGTGTTTTGGATATATGTGACGAACAAGGACGTATGCTGCTGTGTGTAAGTTGTAATCGGAATAAAGTGAGTGCTAGAATGATCAATGTTCGTTAGTACGTAATATTTATGAATATTTTCTAATCACTCTTCTAGAAAATATTGGAAGTCAATGCAGGTATTTTTGCATTTTCAAATCGTTGTTATCTTTGCTTTTAGACCATCATAGACTGTGTCAGTGCCTCACTAAGGCATCGATTTTGAAAAGAAAATCTAATCTAATAAACTATTTCATTAATAAAAGCGAGTTCGTTAGATAGAGAATTAAATCAAATATAATTAAAATGGCAAATTAATATCGTTTAAAAAATATCGCTTATTATTACTTTGTTACCCCTCCACTGGATATCTCTAAAATCCTTAATCAGTGATTAACATCCTGCTGCTGATACTTTACTATTATTTAACCAAAACTGAACATTATCCATCTTAGTCTCCCCGTGAACATGGCTGCTGTAAAGCAACCGAAACGTCGGGCAAAGTGTAAACTTAAATATAAATAGATTTAATTAAATTAAATAGCATAGTAAAGTTCAATAATAGTAGTGTTAGAGTTTTCAAAATTATGTAATAAAAGTGTTTAAAGTAAAATAAACAACACGACAATATCCGTATAAAGTGTTAAATTTCAACAAATTGGTAGGTTTAAGCTGAATTTGGTCATGATACATTTTACCAACAGGTGATTGATGCATATATGCTTATGCAAGCTACAGTAAAAAAATATAATATCAGTTTAAATTTGCAAATGTGACGTTGGTCTTTTAAAAGGATATATTTTAAAAGTCTATGAGTCTATGAACTGAATGCTGGCATAATCATTGTAGAAGATTATATAATTTAATGTTTTAATAAAAAGTCTGTTAATTATGATGACACATTTTACATTTCATTGGTTTTCCAACGGAAAATGTACTCACAGACAGTCGTTATTTTAATCACACAGATCTATTTTCAGTCAAACAAAATAATCGATAATATTTTTATATCTTATTGTTGAAAACTATTTCTCTAGACTTTTAGCTTGGCTTGATACTTCCTACCTATTTAAATAACTAAAGCTATTTTGTTAACCAATAATGTATTCATAGTATTTAATTTTTCAAAACACATACATTTGGCCAAAGGCAATAGAGCGGTTTTTGAATATATAAGAGAGACAGCCTAGCAGAACAGCATATCAATAACCAAAACCTCAACATAACATATCAAAAGCTTATGTATTTCGGGTGCAAATAAATTTGTGATGTAAATGTATGTTTGTCTATGTATGTTTACGATGATACCTCGTAAACCAGGCTTTGCATGTCTACGACATACAGAATGGAAAAGCTTTGCCGAAATGCATATCCAGATATATTGGGACGTAACGTTATCCGAGATTTGCATCTGATAATGCAGATTCAAGGCAACATTTTCTGATAAAAGCACCTTTTACTTCTTTCAATGACTTTAGTGTTGTCTTAGATAGGATCCAGAATTGATATCTTTATTAACTTAAGTTCACCATGTACTTATAAATGAAAACGATAGATATAAACTTTCACATGCTACTTGTGGCAAAATAGAAGGACCGTGTACCAATCTGACTACCTAATGGAATCTATTTTACGTGATATATCATATAATCAATATTATGGAAAGCATTAAAGTATTCAGTATTGAGAGTTTTGTTGGCCCTATAGCATATGTCTCCAATGTTGTATCAACTTGGAGATGGTCAAGCGACTTGAAAATTCTGACACCAGATAATAACAAATGCATCCTTTCTTGTTACAGATCCAAAATTGGCGGCAATCCTAATCTAGTCTACGTACTTCAACGAAAATGTTAATTCAGTTCCCCTGAAAATAGAATAGAATAGTGCGGGAAACAGACAACAGGTCGGATCACGTGCTGTTAGAAAGAGATAGATAAATAACAAAAGAAATGGATTCGAAAAACGACGGACGTACAGATGAGATCGAACTTAGCACTCAAGGAACAAGCAAACCCGGGTAAGAACTATTGTATATGTTGAATATTGTTCAAATTAGCTTTTTATATTTATAGAAATAGTAAAGATTGATTTATGATTATGATAGTATTTACTAATAATATTTTCGTATATAGGCAGTAAGGTACTACAATTAAAAAAATTCATGTCATGGGTAACTCATATGAGTTGAAACAAATGTCTTTCGAAAAAGCCAACAATTAATATTAACGCTTTGTTTTTCTAACGATATTTAACGGTGTCGATAAAATTTGAAAATTATGTAATCAAAATAATTAAAGTAATCAAAAGATGTAGTAATTTCATATTTATTTGAGATTTTGAAAATTCGAAACATATGAATAAGCGTGTCTTTAAAATAAAATACAGTTTTTTTAATTAAACAATGATTCAAAATATTTAAAGTACAAAAACTCAGACTAATAAAGTACTAGAGCGTTAATAAAATTCTAAACGCAAACGCTACACGAGTAACAAAAATTTTAAAATCTTTCAAAAATTAAGGCAACTCAATAAGTCATGAGTTAATTAAGACCTCAATAGATAAGAACATACTCGTATTAAGACAACCCATAGACCCGAAATGGCCCATAACAGTCAAATATAATGTTATGTGAGGGAACAAGGACATAATTGAAACATTGCATGTTTGGGCGTTCGGCTATATACCGCAATAGACATCGTTACTGTTAATGACAACAAAGAGCAATCCCTGTGTACTGAGTTACGAAGTCATCATCATTTAGTTTCATTATATCCGCTGTATGTAGAGATTGTGATGGCTTTAGGGGTTTTTCGGGTTTGGAGATAATAATAAGAATTCTTTATATAAACAGGGAATATATGTTTTTTTGTTAGTCTTGCAGTGTTGTAATCTCCTCTTTTAAGTGACGTTGCTTTGATCTTATAAGTGATAATTTATTGAATGTTTCGACGTAAAGTTGGTGATACAGACTGTCACTGATATCAGTGATAGTCAATCAGGGAGTATTTTGACACTTTTGAGTTGAAGAAGATAGACGGCTATTCCAAAATATTTTGTCGTATCTGGGTTGCTAGCAAAGCTGAGACTAAGGCCTAAATTACTAATTTTATTATATAATATTTTATTATTTACTATTAAAAAAAACGACAAAAAGTTTGTTAGTTCCCAGCCGAGTCCTACCGTAACCACCCCGGTAGCCGCAGACAACAATAGACAGACCCGAACTTTTCTGTCCGTTGGCAAAAAATACCGTCATCTGTGTTCCACAGATGACGGTATTTTTAACTAAAACGTAAACACTATTGTTATTAAAACGAAGATCTTAAGCTAATGTTAAATATTTTATTTCTTTTACAGCGATGTGGCAACAAAATCAGACCTTCCCGAAAGAGGCTCTTGGGCCAGCAAACTAGATTTCATCCTTTCTGTCGTTGGCCTAGCTATTGGTCTCGGCAATGTCTGGCGGTTCCCTTACCTTTGCTACAAGAATGGCGGCGGTGCTTTCCTTATTCCCTACTTCCTTACGCTGTTCCTTGCCGGTATACCCATGTTCTTCATGGAACTTGCTATGGGACAGATGCTTACCATCGGCGGTTTGGGCGTGTTCAAGATAGCACCGATTTTCAAAGGTAAATATAACAAACAAAATTTAAATTCTTTGACGAATTTTTGTATTACTATCATTTTCATTGCAATTAGTATTAATTGTTTTAATTTAACGTTAATGTATGATATGACTTAAATACCAAAGTTCATAATTGTCTGCTTTCTAAAAGGACAACATGATAATTCTCTCTTTCTTCTCTTTAGAAATAGTACACGTTGAATAGTCAGACTAGAATATACACAATAGCGAGGTACATATGAACAACCTCATAAATTCGCACTAATATATTATAACGAATTATTCATTATTTCACTCACAATTTTCATTCGTTATTGCGGTAACATTATGACCAATTTACATTATTTAAACAAAGAAATAAAACCAAATGGCTGACTTAGATTACACATTTGTGGAAATTAACGTCTCCAATTATTACTTTTGTGTGCAAAACACTGCATCTTGTTAAAACATTATCTAGTCAATGGTTTCCCGCTGTCATAATCGGGATTATTACGGACCCCAAATGAAAAGAGGGCTCTCGTCCTTTTCTTTAGTAGCGCAATTGATTTCCAAAATTTAAGTTATTATAGAGTTTTGTTTCACAAGTTTAATCTATTGAAGATGCAGGTATTGTTCTTATCCATACCTTATGCTTTAATACGTATAGCTGTTTTAATCCGAAAGTATAATTAGAGTTGAAATTAGGATTTCAACAAGGAATTTGTCAAATATTGAAATCGAGTGATTTTTTGGATACACTTTAAAGCTCCAATTAATAATTTTGTTACTTAAAAACAGCTGAATAAGCTAAATAGTAGACGATTACTATTACATTTAAAGGGGAAAGTTCTCTTTAAATGTAGTATAGCCATAAAGGCAATAATGAATATGTAGAACGTAACATTCATTGATTCATACCTGTATATCTTCGAAGTTCGAGAGTCTTTTTTTATCCACATTTATGGAGAGCTTACTGCTGTCTAGCACCGGTTACGTTTATAATATTTGTGATTGAATGTAACATTGCTAATATTTTTGTCCAGGCATTGGTTACGCGGCCGCAGTGATGTCGTGTTGGATGAATGTTTACTACATCGTGATCCTGGCGTGGGCAATCTTCTATTTCTTCATGTCTATGAGATCGGGTAAAGTTGTGTTTATTATCTGCATATATAGATTTGTAAGTTGTGATATATTTAGGGACCACCATCTCTTAAGGCGTTGTCATTCCACACGCTAGAACGAGATCTCGCTTTGTAACACACTCTTTTATTTGCGCATGCAGATAAGATAAGATAAGATAAGATAAGCTTTATTTGCATAAACATTTGTGTGTACATACAAAGAAAATGCATACAATTACAATACTTTAAGTATTTATTGTAGTTCCAATCCTAAGATTGGAACTACTTTTGTCCAGATCCCTGGTCTTTGTCACCATTTCTTAAAGTATAATGCCGCGGTTAAAGCTTAAGCTCAAAAAGTTAGCTTTTCAATCACGGCAATATTCACATTCATGCAAAAAGATCTGCCTTTTTGATGGGTCATATCTTTAATTATTTTTGGTATTAAATCGTACTCGAGTGTATAGTATTCAATACTCGATTATATATCCTCTATTTTAGCAATTTTTATAAATTGTGATCATTTTACTCAATACTCAATTATTTTACAAAATTCCATATTGTTTTATGTAGCATTTTATGGTGTACTTTAAATAAATAAGATCATTATGGCCTCAGCCAGGCACAAACAATTAGGATTGAGGCAGAGATCTTCAATATGTGATATATTTGTATATTACTATATTTGTCTTCACAGACTTACCGTGGCGTAACTGCGACAACTATTGGAACACTGATTCTTGCGTGAACCCCTACGACAGAAAGAACTTAACCTGCTGGTCTTCGATGGCAGACATGGGTACCTACTGCTCACTCAACGGCAAGAACATCAGCAAAGCTGTGCTGTCCGACCCCGTCAAGGAATTCTGGGAGTAAGTATTCCAAAAAGACAATACATATCTAGCCTTAGGCGTAAGAGAGGGTTACATCCACATTTTGCCAGCTATGTTATTAGGTACCACGTTATTGGAGACGAGTCTATTGCAGCTTATCGGACAGAGTTCCAAAATCCGTGTAGCTCCTGATAATTTCTTGATGAAAATTCCAATAACACTTGGCCCGACCTGCTTACACCATTTGCTTACATGACCATTGCAGATATATACAAACTTACGGCAAATCTTATAGTTTAGAAACACTGCTTCAGTCTAAAGGCTAAAAGCAGCCTAAAGAGATAAACTGGTTTTAGTCATTTTGAAAATTCAATCACTACCTATCATCTTCAAAAGTCAAAGAAAATATTTAGCAAAGTAATGATTCATTAATATAACGGGATGTTTATAGAAGAATATAAAACCTTTGTTAGCATGTCTTTTATCAATGTTAATTACGTTGAAAGCTGCACAGATGAATGAACAAGTAAATGAGCAACAACTCATAATGAGGCACGAAATAAAGCTGCAGTTGTCTCATTAAGATTAATGATTCTAATACTTCGGACAAATCGATACATATTAAGTATCGATACATACTTCTCCCATGATTTGATATTTCATTAGTGATAGTAATGCCTATGCTAAGTAACATTCACTTGACCAACATTTAGTCCCCGGGGACCAGTTGCAATGCTTTTTTCATTATGTCTCGACGCCAGCTTTTGAAGGAATATATAAGTTGGTTTTAGGTATCAGCTCGAATTTGGTAAATATAGTAGCTCCTTACATTCATGTCATGTATTGATAGCTAGTTGGAGACCGTTGCACTGCTACGTGAAGCTCTTAAGCTCGATTCCACACGTCTCTGTTTTAACAAAGATAAAACCTGCATACATACTTCTTCATAAAGATCTCGAAAATATGTGAAGTCTGACATCCAGCACTGCGCCAGCGGGGTGAACTATGTCCTAAGAGGCACGTGCTCAGCAGAGGGACAGCTTAATAAAGATCTGATATTATATTTTCCCACACGGAAAAGACGCCTCCAAAAGTGCTCAGTAGTAGGGCAGTTTGTAAATAGAACTGATTTATATTAATATTTATTAAATAATGCCAGTTGTAGCAAGGAACCATAATAAGTGTACCATTATAATCGATTGTCTCTCACAGACGCCGAGCCCTCCAAATCTCAAGCGGCATTGAGCACATTGGAAACATTCGTTGGGAGTTAGCGGGGACCCTGCTCCTCGTGTGGGTGTTGTGCTATTTCTGCATCTGGAAGGGAGTCAGGTGGACCGGCAAGGTTGTCTACTTCACTGCACTGTTCCCCTACTTTTTACTGACCGTACTGCTTATCAGAGGTGAGTTTCAAATATATCATAGTCAGTAAAATTACTTGTAAAGAAATGTAAGTTAATTTTGGAACCTCTTATTCCTATTTCGAAGACTTTATGATTTATATTTAAGAAATGGATCTTAATTTCATCTATGGTATATATTTATATCTTCTTGATATGTGTATTTAAACCAGATGAAAACATAATACAAATGTTTTACCCAATTTACGTAACAATATGGTTTTTTATTTAAGAAATGGATCTTATCTTCTTCTATGGTATATATGTATATCTTCTTGATATGTGTATTTAAAACACATGAAAACATAATACAAATGTTTCACCCAATTTACTTAATAATATGATTTTTATTAAAGAAATGGATTTTATTTTCATCTATGTATATGTATATCTTCTTGATATGTGTATTTAAATTAGATGAAAACATAATACAAATGTTTTACCCAATTTACTTAACAATATGACTGCATGGATGTCGTAGTGCTTTAAGTGGTCGCCTCACTGGTGTTACTGCGCCGAGTGTTGTGGTTCGACTCCCACACGAGACAAAATATTGTGTGACCCACAAATGGTTAACGTTTCGAATCTGAGTGTTCCTTGTATCCAGTATTTGAATGTTTATAAAGTGTCCTGCGATATAGGCATAGCAGACAGTGCGGGGACGGCTTTAAAAAATCTTTAGGTAGATTATGGCATGATCATTTTGTAACTAAAACTTATTTCTTTGTGTTCAGGAATCACTCTTCCCGGTGCGATGCAAGGAATCAAGTTTTACGTAATGCCGAACATGTCCAAGCTCATGGAATCCGAAGTGTGGATCGATGCCGTCACACAAATCTTCTTCTCTTACGGTCTGGGCCTGGGCACGCTTGTGGCTCTTGGCAGCTATAACAAGTTCACTAACAATGTGTACAAGTGAGTTAATTTTACATCATTATTTTACACGAAACATATTACATTTATTCGCTTGCTTCAGAAATAAGTTAGGGTCAAAGAGAAGTAGAGTATACAGTATAAAGCTAGATTGTTGCTCTAAGAGTGCACAAATTGTTTTAAGTAAGAAAGTTAGTTAGTACCTAAGAGTGTTTCTTGGTATAAGACGATGAAAGTTAACCAGTAGCATTGGCTAAATGTCTTTTTCTTGGTAGTTCAAAGCCAAAAGTTGTTAAAACATGGACAACGTAATAATTATATGATATCAAATATTGTTAACGGATACAGATGTCATTTTTGTTAAAGTAAAGTAAGATAATATATTAAATGAATATAATAAAAATTGCAATGTAATCGTATCCAATATTACCTATTAACAATTATTACTATCACACCCACACAAAATTTTCTATGTGTAGTGGAAGACGATTCAATGTATACATACATTAGTACAGGTGCTAACGTTTCACATTTTATTGTTTTTATATGTTTTCTTTCATCTTTATTATAATGTGATGATATTTGTAAGCCCTTTTTGTGTGCAAATAAATAATTCAAATTAACTCGATTGTAAAGTCACCTTCTAATCTTAAATAGCAAAATCAAATTATTCTAACTGTAACTGTAAAGGTGATATTCTTAATATTTATTCTTGATACTGTTAACATTATAGAGAATTGCCTATTTCGCCTAAATTTGTGTAGTTTGTTTGTGTAAGTTACTTATGGGAAGCATTGTAACATACACATATATGCAGTTTCTTTGATTTTCTTTTAGTTTCTTTAACCCAACGTTTGTTTTCAGGGATGCTTTGATCGTATGTACAGTAAATTCAAGTACATCGATGTTCGCCGGATTTGTGATCTTCTCTGTGGTTGGATTCATGGCTCACGAACAGCAACGGCCAGTGGCTGAAGTGGCTGCATCAGGTACAATTTTTAATTTAATATTACTTCATCAGCAATATATAACATAATCATACATAAATATTCTTGTATATGTATCCCCGAACAGGTAATCGGAAGTGTATTACACGGTACACCCACGTTTTACCGGCAACGTTAAAACATCTCATTACCGTCTAGCAATCACAGTTCTAACCCGGCCTGCTATTGAACATTTCTTGACAGAAAATGCCACCAAAACTTTGCCTGACCCGAAAACCATAATCAAAATCGCATGGATAGCAGCAGGTATGCCATATACGCCAAGTAAGATGGTATATTGAACTAAAGAAGCATTTTCTGTCGACGATGAGGTTGCGTCTATGTAGGCAGATTCCAACAATGCATAGAATCATTAAGAACTAGGTTTCACATTCTTTTAGACAGTTGCTTTCTATGATTACTGTCGAGGCGACAATCTAGTTCAAGATGAGTTTTTACAGAATAGCAAGGTAGATCTGTATAATGTATTACCCACGTGTGATCATTATTTACCTATTTGTACATTTTCTTCTCATATAATTCAACCAAAACATTGTTTTTTTAATTTTCAGGTCCCGGCTTAGCGTTCTTAGCTTATCCATCGGCAGTACTCCAGTTACCTGGAGCTTCTCTCTGGTCGTGCCTGTTCTTTTTCATGTTGCTCCTCATCGGTTTGGACAGTCAGTTCTGTACCATGGAAGGTTTCATCACCGCTGTGATCGATGAGTGGCCCAAACTCCTCAGGCGAAGGAAGGAAATCTTCATCGCTATTACCTGCGTTATTTCTTACTTGGTTGGACTGTCGTGTATATCTGAGGTAAATTAATAATTATTTACTTATATTAGTCAGTTTTTGATACTCGATTTAAATAACACGCTATTTGAATAAATTGTGACAGTCTCAAAATTTACTAACTATCTTAATTAAATTATTGCTAAAAGGAATTACAAGTCGTAGTAGAATAGTATCATATATGTAGAATATATCCATAAATATATATTATGCAATAAGTACAAATTGTATTTTTAGAAATGTGTTATAATATTTCAGAAACTTTTCACTTGTATTTTGATATTAAATTTAATGACGATTTGTATTGCTGTATATTTTTACTTGTATTAACTCTTTCTTTATATTCCTCAAGGGTGGCATGTACGTGTTCCAAATTCTCGATTCGTATGCCGTCTCCGGATTCTGTCTGCTGTTCCTCATATTCTTCGAGTGCGTTTCCATATCCTGGGCGTTCGGCGTCAACAGGTTCTACGATGGTATCAAGGAAATGATCGGCTACTATCCCACCATTTGGTGGAAGTTCTGCTGGGTTGGATTCACGCCAGCCATTTGCATTGTGAGTACAAATGATCCGGAATAATATAAATTAGTTTCCACAGGCAGCAATTGAACGTTTTAAAAACGTGTTAAATTTGCTCTAACGATTTCTTTTATTGATGATACAGAATATATAAATCGGTATGTATGGGCAGTCAGTATCCTTAAATATTATAACAACTGGTCTAACTTGAGGATATATCCCTTTTTTATTTTATTAGTCTCATGCGAGCTCTACTTTTGAAACTATTATTGTATATGCTTAATTATTATTATTGCCTGTTATACATATTTTGTCATATTGTTGTTGTTTACCGATTTAAACTGCAGCAATTTTTCAATTACGTCTGTAGCTATCTTTTTACTATCCAGTTCCGGGTAATTAAAATTCAGCCTATTCGATTATACATAGCTTCAACTATACGCTTCAGCTTTAAGGCTAGTCATAAAATATTAAATTTTTAAGAAACAAAACTCAATCTGATTTTAAATTCTTATATTGCCAGAGCGTGTTCATCTTCAACTTGGTGCAATGGAAGCCGATCAAGTACATGAACTATGAGTACCCCTGGTGGTCGCACGCCTTCGGCTGGTTCACTGCTCTGTCCTCAATGTTGTGCATCCCTGGCTACATGGTTTACTTGTGGCGTGTCACACCTGGCACCTGGCGAGAGGTAAGTCTTTAGACAAAGTTTTGTATTATCGCTACTATCATTGCGTTGAATATTCGTTCGAACAATTGTGCTGGCTTTATTTATTGCATTAGAATAAATAATTGTTTTAGTATTTGTAAAACGATACGATGTGTCAATTATTCAATGTACAGGAATTGTTTTTCTCGTTTTGTGCGGCCAGTCAAGACACATTTTCTTTCAATTACTTCTGGCATTCCAGCATGTCACAGTTTCAATGTATTGTAAACTAAGCAATTAGTTGGTGCGAGCTGCATGCGCAAGTTATTTTCGTAAAATGTATGATTAAATCAAATACAGATTACATTAACCGGATGCCTCATACCGTTTACTAACATGCTGCACACCATCCATAAAATATACGCTTATTACTTGCATACAGGAGGCACTAGAATCACTAACACATATGTGTACTTACTTTAAATCGATTGCCTTATTTTAAAAAGGTCAGTGTATAATTCACGGTTGTTTTCCTCCATAGAAATTCCACAAGATCGTTCGAATCCCAGAAGATGTACCTTCTCTGAGGACAAAGATGCAAGCGGAGGAACAGGCGAAGCATGCCTCAGCCTAATTCGACAACTGTCTACTTAACATCGAGATCTCGGCGAGACTAATGGGATTCGTTGAAAACTTTCTTCCTGTTTGATTAAAATTGATTTAATATGAGGTGATAGCAAATCTCAATGCGGCACTACAATTGAAGTACTCTACCGCCCGTTATTGAGTATATACCATATCGAGAAAACTTATACTCAATTTTACTGAGAAGGAAACTTGGTGTTACAAATGTTTCGACTATTAATTCTAACCAAACAGGAAGATAACGACGAGTATGAATATTAAAATTCTAAATATCACGCACAATTTATGCTACCCTAATTATGTGCCAAAATATAAATGTGCCATAATTATAATATCAAATTATATAAATACGATATTTACAACTATGATATTGTTATTTCAAATTATGTAAAATGTAGTCGTATTTAATGATGTATTGAAATAATTAATTATGTATTTAATTAAATGTAATTAGAATAATTTGATGACTTTCCGTTTGCTGTGCGTCGCGACGCGTTCACGTACGTTCCATTGTACGATAATTAAGGATATTTAAGTTTTAAGTAAACGGTATTTTTAATAAAATGTTAACTATTATATTCGTCTTCCATGTAGCAGATTTAGATTTTACTGTTATTATATTAACTGTTTATGTTATATATGTTATTATCGACTAAAATCTGGTAATCATTTTGAAAACGAATCAATTTGAAATTACTTAATTATAATTTATAAAATTTGTAATGATATACCATGTGATAAAACTAAAATACAACTAAAACATAAATAAGTACAACGAAAACAGGCTCATTTTATAAACGCTAGGTTTTAGTCATAATTTCTAAGAATTTTAGCTTATCACTTATTATTGTTATAATTATGTAAGTAGATGTTTTGAAATTATATAGGTATCCTTAAAGGACTTAATTATTAGTTTCGATGTTTAGCTGGTAGTTCACTAAGAGTTAAAGGCGCTACGGGACGCGTCATTTTGAATCTAAATGGTGTTTTTGAAACAATAAGATTCAAATTATTATTCAATTAATGCATTTAATCTTATATTTAAAGGCCTATTTATTAGTTAAGTATAATTAATTTGTTATATGTTTTAATTAAAGTTGTTTTTATATTTATATTTAGTAATTATACAATCACTTATCATTTGGTTTATCAGCTTTAATAATGAAATATATTTAAATACACTTTTATTTTAGACTAAAATATATTATCTTAATCTTAATATTAAAATACTTGCCAATTTTGAGTCCTAGAGACCTAATGTATAAAAACAAACATCTGTGTTCTAGCTAAGACCAAAGGTTCTATAAATTATAACTATTCTATCCAAAAAATATACTGTAGATTTTATACAAGACATCTAAAACAATTATATTTTTTCGGAATATGGTGACTAAAATTTTATTAATTCACATACCACCAAGAGGACAAATATTTAAAGAATATATTAACTGTTTGGAAAATAATTATATAAAGTTTTAAAGTCTCTTTAACCGCCATTTTATGCACAAAACTATGCCTGTCAACAAATACTACTTAGCGTGTTCAAAAATATATAACTATCGTGTGTCTATTTATATTGTCAATTTCTAAAATATTAAATATATTAGCAAATATAATATAACCCATTTATAAAACATTTACAATTTTATAAAATAAGACAATATTGTTAGAAAATTATGTTTATTCTTATAATTTTATTAAACTGTTTACCTGTGTAGTGATTGATGAAAATTTTACTAATAATTTAGGTAAATTTAATATAATATATTTAGTATAAGATACTCGTAGCCAGATTTTGATGTTGTTGTTTGAGTGAGAATACATGAATGTTCGTATATCATTTATGAAGTATATTTACTTAGATATTAGACACATAATATTTAAACAAACTGTAATCTGCTATATTTAGATAATTTATAAAAGATGAACAATAAATTGTAAACAATTAATCTTTAACAGACCATAATTACAATCATCTAATAATTATAAATTGATAAACATTAAACTTAAAATGTCTAGTATCTATAGTAATCGTGTGTCGTCTATGATAAATGTGCTTCCAAGTATTAAAAAGTTTATTATAATTTAGGTTTACATTTATTGATACCCAATGTACTTTACAAATAATTATTACAAATCTATTTAATCGTAATTTACTCATTTTGATAAGTTGACTGACGGACGATAATTCTCATCTATGTTAATTATTATGTCAATTTGGCAACGAATGAAACATGTACAACTTTACTAAAAATATAATATTAATTCATTTTACTGTTCTTTAAAATAAATATTAAATCCAACTTTAGAATATCTTATTAAATACAACTTAAATAATTACTTTGTATTTTTAATTGATATTTCTGAGATATCACTGCCGAAATAATTATTATATATCAAGGTAATATAATATTATTATATAAATATTAATATTATATAATTGTTTGTCACATATCTGTTGTTACCTTTAAAGTTTATTTTTACTTTTCCAAAGTTATGTACCATATGTAGTATAAATCATTGAAATATTTATTTAATTAAATAGTGGATAAAATTATATTGTTTTATTTTATCTTTAACCTGAGTATAAATTAAGAAAATAAACTTATTTAAGTGTTAAGACAATAGAGTCAACGCGGATGACGTAGTGGTCGCCTCACCACAACCAATACGCATAGTGTTGGTTCGATTCCCATGTGAGACAAAAATATGTTTGATCGACAAAAAAATGTGCAAAGTCTAGGTGTACTTCGTCTCTGCTGAATGAATTAAAAAAAAAACGAATAACTGCCCCATGGCATAGGAAATATTCCTAGTACTCCCACTCTCCTAAAAACATACATATATTGTATATACAGTGTGTATAATAAACCCTGTACGATCATTAAAGGTAGCTTATTATAAGTACGTAAGTGACATCCATTTATAAAAATCGATCAAAAGAATTATCGCAGTAAATTTAATTTATTTAAAATAATATGTTAATAGATTACACATGATAACACCGACAACTTATTAATCATAATATAGGTAGCACTAAAGTTCATAAAGGTTCACCGATGCCGCGCCGCGCTACGCCGCGCCTACCTACCTCCGCCTTAGAGTAAAAAAGTATGCCACTCTCCGCGTCCTTTTCATGTTTAGGGGAGTGTTGCTAGACTGTGCGAAATTATAGTAATATAAGGGTAAAATGCTGATCAATACTATACTTAATAATATTATGATGACGTTTTACGATGACATAGATTTCCTTCTTTTTTAGCACGATTGTTAAGAGAGAAACAATGCCTTAATGGATCGGACAGAGTTTATTATACACACTGTATATTATGTACATCTCTAAATACACATACATAGTGTATTCAGAGATGTATTATATTCACATTTAACCAGTTAAGGCATGTTACCGAGGGCGTCACTATTTCCGTCTATCAGGTACATTGGAAACTTCGTATTGCTACCGAGAATTTCCTAATAGTAAACCCAAATACCACGTTTTACCAACATTTGCACGCCCATGGAATCGAACTCATGATAAAACACACGAACTTACGCCTTGCGGCCATAGAGCCAGGTACGATATGAGAGGTACGATATAAACAAATGAGCTAATAAATCATAAATCTTCTAATTATTTTTGTATATACTAAGCAAGAACATTAGTTATAAAAAGGAAAAGAAAAATATATGAATATGAACTGAGACCTCCACATACAATGCCACTGTTTTACCAATGCACCTTATGACCTTCTCTTTATTATTAATGTTTTCCTCTACTTACTTACTGCAAGCAAATAACCAATCCAACGTATAAATATGAGAATTGTGGTACACACGGCTACACATCAAGTTAGACACCATATATATATACGTATAACTACGCTACATACAAAATAGAGAATTGTCGGAAAGGAACAGTGCATAGTAGTGTCGATGTAATGGTAAGGATAGAGCGTAACAAAAATATAACGCACTCTCTCGCACGATTCGCAGCGTTCAGCTTCTAATAGTTCAGTCAAACAGTCTAACTTGATGCGTCGCTGTGTGTACAGAGATACATAGAAATTAATTTCTGTAATTAATTATTAGCATGTATTGATTTTTATTTTCTTTGAAAAAAACTTCATCAGGCATAATGCTATATCGGGATGTACTTTATAAACATTATTATTATTTTAAATTTTAATACTCAGTAATAAACAACACCTTATACTATAAGTTGTAAAATACTGTGATTATAATTGAATGGCGATCTAAAATAATAGACGAGAGTTTCTCGCAGGTACCTTCTCATAGGCGTAATCCTTTGCCTGAATCTAGCAACTAACCTATAATATGTAACTTCAGTACCTTCACTCGTAAACTTTGACATTCATAAGTGTTACTTTGTGACCTAAATGAATAAACGATTTTTGACTTTGACTTTGTCTATTCAAACATCGGACACAAAGACACCCAGAATCGGAACAATTAATTGTGGATCGTACAAATTTTTATCCCGCCTGGGAATCGAACGTACTGACGCCATTCGTGCAGTCAATATACTTTTAAACCTCCTAACCCTTTTACTAAAACGAAAGCTCATGGACATGTGTATTCTTCTTTGTAAAAACTATAACCCGACTACGTAAAAAAGGACGAATTTAAAATGTATATATCCTATGTCACCCGGGCCATTACTACGAATCTATTGACACCTTATTCATTAAAATGGGTTCAGTAGTTTAGGCGCTCCGGTGGAACATACAAACATACATACCCAGACTGCCAAAATCATTACCCTTCCTTTTGGCTTCGTCATAGTCGGGTAAAATCGTCACTGACAAATTCTCCAAAATCCGTACTTGGAGTTTATCGACAAGCTATGGAATTAAATATTTAGATGTCAACTTAAAAACCTAATGCACTCTACACTTAATTCCAAAACACAAATAACAGATGTTGGTTTTAGCTGCTAGATGAACGTGATACTTGGCTGGTAATAATATCTACTGCAGGCTGGAAAGGATTAATAGGTGAAAGACACCACTCAATGGACTCCACGTGGCAGTAAACGGCAAAGCGGCACACTCCGTAAGATATGGCCAGATAACTCACCTTGCGACAGACCGGGAAAATGTAATAGGGAAGAGAGTCCATTGTCCTACAATAGGATAAAATAACAATTATGTATTTAATTTATAGAAATTAGTAAACAAATGTGTAGGTCATGCAAAGGCGTTTTATGTATGTACAAACATATACCTATTAAACTGTTTAGCTTCATATGTATTAAGTTAACTTGGGTTTCATCATCTCAGCCGAAAGACGTCAACTGCTGTACGGTCTTGGGTCACCTGCATTCATCTGTCTGCCGTGACCTTTACCGGTCCACCTTGTGTAGAGTCTATCTCTGCTGGGTTTCTAGTCCGTGGCCGCCACTCCAGAACCTTTCTGTTCTGCGCGCTATGTGCCCTGCTCACTGCCACTTCAGCTTGTCTATCCGGAGAGCAATGTCGGTAGCTTAATTTTTCTGCGGATGGAACTAAATTAATGACATATACAGGGTGTCCGGTAATTAATGGATAACCTTGAAATGTCTTATAGTAGAACTGAAGGACGTTCAGAAAAAATGAAAAAAAAAATATATGTATATATATAAAGTGCAAATTATTATAGCATAGCATGCTTTTGACTATCTATCCATTAGCATAATTAGTGTTTAATAATAAAACAACAAAAAACTGATGGATTTCATTAATTTATGGTCGTAGTATACAAGAAAGTTATACATGGTAATTAAAAAAAACACATCTTAGGTAGTAGTTAGGATAGATTTTTTTCATATTTTTTTCTGAACGGCCATCAATTCCACTATAAGACATTTCCAGGTTATCCATTAATTACCGGACACCTTGTATATAATATAGCATAGTCTAATAGTCGTAAGTTATATTTAAACGTAACATTTTGCATTGTAACTATGTCAACAGATATTCCACACACCTATTGACATAGTAACAATCCAAAAATGGCGTATATAATTTAAATAATACCCGAATACATCACTTAGTATATTGTATAAGAAACAACAACGCCTACTCGTTTTGTCTATCTACGGACTAGACCATAAATAAAGTTATTAATTTTGTAATATAACCACCAAGGCTGTACCCACGCACTTACATCATATACGTTTGTATTAAAGAGTTGTTTAATTCACGAATAAGTGACAAAATATCGCTAAGTAAAGATATAATTGAAGGACCAAATAATATGGCATTACATTAGCACAGTGACAATTTTTAACACGCTTTTTTATTATTAGCTTCATACGTATGTTAGTGAAGTGTGTCAGGATCGTAGCAAATGGAAATCCGTAGTCTCTGCCTACCCCTCTGGGAAACAGGCGTGAATTTATGTATGTACGTATGTACGTATGTTAGTATGTATGTAACGGAAACTTTGAACATGATTCTGACCCCCTTCAAAACGTCGGATTAACTCAAAATTTGGCATACTTATCAAGGACCGATGACAATACAAATATATAGAAAAAAAAAGACAATAATAATAATAGTGCTTTTAAGATATTTTGATAACCCTCACCCCACGTTTTATAAATTAAAATTATTAAATTATTTTCTACTTTTTTAATTTGGTTTTTTAATAAAGCGTGTTTTTTTAGTATTTTAAACTATTATTCATTTTAATCTTTTTAAATTAGTTTTATTTTGAAATTATACTCTTTATACGGATTTTGTCGCGTTGTTTATTTTACTTTAAACACTTTTATTACATCATTTTGAAAACTCGAACACAACTATTATTGAACTTTACTATGCTATTTAATTTAATTAAAACTATTTATATTTAAGTTTACACTTTGCCCCGACGTTGTTGCTTCATGTTCACGGGGCGTGACTTCAAAATGAGTTTATATTAATAAGCCTGGTGCAGAAAAAGAAAGGTAGAACAGAAATAATGCAGCCATTTTGGATATACCGCGGTATCACGTGAGAGGTAAGCAGACACCTCATTTCGTATTTCATTGTTGTATTATATTTTAACCTTATAGTACTGCCGGTGACATTGGACGTCCTTAGGCTGTGAATACGTGGAGAGGTTGGAACGCAGTTCATGTTATTAAACAACATTATTATTTTTCAATTTTTTGTAAGGACTTTGCCGTACTAGGAATTATTCCATTTTGTGGTACACCACGGGGGACTAGATGAACATTGAAACAAGAGATACAAAAAAGATGTAGGCTTGGAACAACTATCTGTAGCCTACTAATGCACGCTCTTTCTTATAAGAGCTCTACTCTTCTTCAAAGCTAAAATTGCCATTTCTTGGGCACAGATCCAGGGTCCGTATTGCTACACTGAGATATTGTTGTCTTGACAAAAATTCCCAATAACATTGTACTAGACCTGGGAATTGAGGGACTTGCCTCTACGGATGCTGTAATGGTGTAAGTAGTCGCATTACTACTGTAATCCCCAAAGAGTTGTTGTTGTTAAAAAATTGTGATTTATGTACGTTGTTTAAATGTGAATTCTACGAGACACAGATTATTAGAGCGGGAACTGACTTATAAGAAGAAGAGACAATTCATTTTATTATTTGGATATCCAGTTTCGCCATATATATATATATATATACCTATATATACTATAGTTTACAATTAGTAGGAAGGCTGCCTGTTGCCCTCTGTTGCGCATTTATTCCTAGCACGGGAATTCCTTAACTAGAAAGAAAACAATCACATTTACCGACATAGTTTTTCTTTATATTGCTATTATTATGATAATATTTTTAACAAAGATAGTAGTCGCTCCGTGAATATGTCTGCTAAAAAGCAACCGAAACGTTAAGGAAAGTGTAAACTTAAACCTAAATAGTTTTAATTATTTGAATAACTTAAACACTAGTGAAGTTTAACATCAGTAGTGTAATAGTTTCAAGTAGTAAAAGTGTTAAATAAACAACACGATAAAATCTGTATAATGTAATTTAACTTCAACAAAGATAGACCGCCAACCAAAATCGCCATATACGTAAAACGCCTAACATTTTTTTAATTCCACTCACAGCTCCTCGCGACCTTCGAATCGGAAATAAAACTACATCTGACATCGGTTTCAAATATTCATTTATTATTCAAGTAAGTACACGGACCGAATGTCTGAAGCTTCTGTTACTTTTAATATATGCGCCGTCCGCATACACTGATGATTTGACACGCGGTCACAAGTTGACCGCGTGTCAAACATACCTCTTGATATCTCGGCATCAATATCTAACATTTAAGAGATTATTAAAGAAATATCTATTTGACAGTATATTATATACTTAAAGGCATAAGTATATATACATATATATGTATAACAGATAGTAGAATTAGACCCGACTGAGTACACAAAAACTGTTTAAAGCGGTTTTGTGGATTATTGTAATACTAAAGTACAAATATTTTTTCTTATATCTAATAATATATGATATAAATAGTCGGCCTCGATGGCGTAGTGGTTAGTGTAACCGACTGCCACGCCTGAGGTCGCGGGTTCGATTCCCGCACAAGTCAAACATTTGTGTGCATGAACATGGATGTTTGTCTTGGTCTGGGTGTTTCTATGTTAGTATTTACAAAAAAAAAGTATGTATGTATGTTTATCCATTGTCTAGTACTCATAGTACAAGCTCTGCTTAGTTTGGGCTAGATGGTGTTGCGTGTATGTGATAGAATATTATTATTATTATATTATTATTATTAATAAATAAATAATAGTGAAAATTATATAAGTAATAATAATATTATGTCCTGTATATAAACTGTCCCACAGCTGGATCTCTTCTCAGTGTGAGAAGGTTTAGGACATAGTCCATCAGGTTGGCTACGTGTGGGTTGGTAGACTTAAGATATCTTCGAGAACATTATGGAGAACTGGCAGATATGCAGGTTTCCTCACGATGTCTTCCTTCATCATTAACGCGAGCGATAATTAGCTATTTAACATGTCAATTCTTGGCATGCCAGATATAATTTATTTTCTATAATTATAATTATAAGTTGATGGCGATTTAAAAGAGTGGCCTTGAGTTTCTTGCAGGTATCTTCTCATAGGCGCAACCTTTTGCCTGAACCTTGCAATTAACATAAATGTAAATTCAGTAAATATAATAAACTCACTAACCCCTTTGACGTTCATAAGTGTTACTTTGTGACCTAAGTGAATAAATTATTTTTGACTTTGACTTTGACTTATAAAAAAAAAATATTAGCAATTTGTAAATTGAACACATAATGTGTGTAGCCGCCGATGTTAATCCACAACTTCAAAGAGGCAGTGGCTTGTGATCGAACTCAAGAACTAGGTGTGCCAGTGAAATAGTTACCTACTAAGCTATCGCTGTTTTTATTTGAGTATTAACTATATAACAAAAGAAGAAAATTGTGTTAATATTTTGCTGAACCTATATATAATATAGTAAGTAACTGTAATTTATATGTACGGATATTATATAAGTATAATAAGTAATTCGTGCAGTGCACTAATCTTTATATACAGGTTGCCCGGTAATTAATGGATAACCTTGAAATGTCTTATAGTAGAAATGAAGGCCGTTCAGAAAAAATAAAAAGAATAATAAGAAAAAAAAATATATATTAAAAAGTGCAAGCTAAATTAGCATAGCATACTTTTGACTGTCTATCTATTAGCATAATTAGTGTTTAATAATAAAACAACAAAACACCAATGGATTTCATTCATTTATGGTCGTAGTATACAAGAAAGTTATACATGCTAATTAAAAATAAAAACACATATCTCAGGTAGTAGATTTCGTTTCATATTTTTTTCTGAACGGCCATCAGTTTCACTATAAGACATTTGAGACCTGTATATAATTCTTCTGTACGTGTGTTGACAGTGAACTCCTCCTAGACGGCTGAACCGATTTGAATGAATTTTTTTGTGTGTGTTCAAGTGGATTCGAGGATGGTTTAGATAGGTTTTTTTCTTTTCTCCTGTACTGGACAACGTCTGTCGAGTCCGCTAGTTTATTTATATAATCATGTGAATAATACGAATTATATACACGGAATCAAATTCACACGGTATAACGGAGTTAAATATTTAAAATATTTGCAATTATTGTAAAGACTAGTACATATACGTAAAGGCCAAAAATTTCAGTCACTTCTAAATTTAACCCTACTGCCCCCTTCGACGGACACACGACACAGAAGCGCGCGTGGGAACAAGCACGCCGCCTCTCGGACCTGGTGCTGATTGGGTGGTGGGCCACAAAGCCCACCATCCCCAGGTAAAGGCTCAGATTGGCTGGAGATCATCTTACTATAACAACTACCCTTTGCCATACATATTAAATAGAAGTTTATCC
Source organism: Catocala nupta (assembly GCA_963675205.1). Taxonomy (NCBI): domain Eukaryota; kingdom Metazoa; phylum Arthropoda; class Insecta; order Lepidoptera; family Erebidae; genus Catocala; species Catocala nupta. Next base: position 21,312,879 of record OY776104.1, read on the forward strand.
ATTGTCTATTACCCATAGTACAAGCTTTGCTTAGTTTGGGCTAGATGGTGTTGTGTATATGTGGTAGAATATTATATTATCTATTATTATTATGTTTCTCTTATCACAGGTATTTTCTAACATATCATATTAGAAGAATACCTGGTCCTTTGGTAGGCTTACACGGAGACATAGGTCCAACGTGAAGAGGCCCTTCGAGAGTTTTAATTATTAAAGATGGGATGGAACACCTATAGCAGAACTAGTCGCAGCAGGCGTAGGACTATTGATATATATGGATTTTAATATATGGACTATGGGTATAGGTGTTTGATGGATCGGTATATTAGTAACTATGTATGAAAAACGGCGTTTGCCCTGAATACTGTAATAGCATCATTGTAATGGGCAGACGGTGACTCGCCAACGCACTAGATGGGCACCCTGAATAGCCACCATAGGCACACAAGCCAGCGGCAGAAGGCAACACCGGTGTAAGCGGCTAGGGGTACCGAGCGGTGCGGCGCCGGTTTTACCATGACGGGTCTCGTAACAACGGAGACCCGGAACGGGATTCCCCGTAGTTATGCCCTTTAAAATGATACTTCCACCCCCAAGCATATAGCTCTAGCGGCCCCTCTCTGACCGGCCGACCAAGGCAAGCCGAAGTTTGAGACTACTACTGTTTATATCACAAGGCAAAAGTGATAGTTTAAAAGCTAGTGTACTGTGACCTCCGTTATCGCGTTAATCTCATGATGAGATAACGACTGTCACAGAGGGGGTTATTATTATTATAGTCTCACTCCTATATCCCCGAAAGGGTGGGCAGAAGTGTATTACACCCATATTCCGACTACGTCTTTAGGTCTCACTTAAAAGGAGGCGAGCATATTGACATATACCAGGGACAAATCCAATCCCCAATCTCCTCTGAATATTTTGACAGAAAAACACAAAATCAGTTTGCCCTAACCGGGCATCGAACCTAGACCTCGTGCATAGCAGAAACATACACTACCACTGTACCATCGAAGCTATCTTTATTTAAATCTACACAAAGATAATACTTACGAGCATTGAAAATCATTGTTTCTTACTTTACTTAATAATACTTAAATAGAACCCAACTCAATTATATAACACGCACTTAGATTATTGTCGTTCATATTGTTCAATTAAACAGCATTTTATAACAATACAAAAAGATGTTATCCAAGCAAATTATACATACAGGTAAACCAGGCAATGTACTCTATAACTTCCTTATTAACAAAGAGAAGTAATGAAATTGTCCATTAGTGAAAGTGTTATGTTAATCGGCTCAGCAATTTATTAGGGTTCACGACACAAATGATTCATATCAAACTACTTATACATATGTGTACAGATCTTATTGAGGTGATTTTAAAACTATTCATATAATAAAACTGATCGATGTCTGTACGTATGAAATATTAAGGAAAAAGGTTTGCCCCGCATTCGTCCCTCATGTTTTGACCCAAACGTAGAAATACTCATTCGTCCCAAATTTTTTTACTTATATGGCCCTAATTTAAATTAATTTAATTTCTCAATGCAACTCTTATTTCGTCCTTCTCGGTCCCTGTTTTTTTATGTATGGTGTTTTTATTGTACCATCTGTCGAAAAATATTTTAAAATACCTCGCTGATCACTCGGGAAAACTTTGGGCTTATGATTACATGATATCACGAGCCCGACAACGAAAATATTAAAATATTTTTTAACATTGTTTTATTTAGTTAATCATATGCACAAAAAAGGAGTATGAAAAAGGAATGATTTAAAAAGAGGGGCGAATGAGAAGGATTTTGAAACGTGGGACGTAATATAGGGGCAAATGCGGAACAACCCAGGAAAAATAATGTGAGTGGTATAAAAAGAGCTATAAAAGCGGAAACAGTTTTTTAGAATGGTTGTCTGTCTGTATGTCTATATGTATGTATGTATGTATGTGAAAAACGCAAAAAGTATTGCACGAAATTGAATACGGTTTTCAAAATTGAACTTCAGATCTACTTTAAAATCTAGTTCATTCTGGTGTAAGAAAAATGTAGCCACCTACTTCTAAATCCCACGCGTATGAAGTCGCAGGAAAAGCTTGTAATAATATTAAGTTATATCAGCCTTGTGTATTAGTTGTCCTACTGCTGGGCACGGGTCTCCCCTCAGTGTGAGAAGGATCAAGCCATAGTCCACCACGTTGGTTCATTGCGGTTTGGCAGACTGCATCATCATTTCAGCCGAAAGACGTCCACTGCTGGACTTAGGCCTCCCCCAAGGTCTTCCACACAGACCGGTTTTGGACCACCCGCATCCAACCGCTTCCGCGACCTTTACCAGGTTGTCGGTACACCTTGTAGGAGGCCTGCTGCGTCTTCTCGTGCGTGGCCACCACTCCAGAACCTATCTGGAAACTTCACATATCTTAAAAACATTATGGCGCTCTCTCAGACATGCAGGTTTCCTCATGATGATTTCCTTTACCGTTAAAGCGAGTAATAATTGTTTAATACGCATATAACATCGAGAAGTCAGAGATTTGTGCCTTGGGATCGAACTCGAGACGTCTGCGTGTCCAGTCCAACGGTCTTCCATTAGGCTAGGTTTTACATTATTTGTATACTGATAAATATTTAAATTTAGATTTATAATTAACCCGACGTTTTGATTGCTTTTCATCAGCTATATTTATAGGGAGACTAAGATGGTGATCGTCTCAATGTGTTAAAGTTCAATGCTTAAGACTGCGCCGAGCGAAATGTGCCAAAACAGGCGATCACAGTTAAGTTGATAAAATCAACAGTTTTTGTTTAATACAAATATAAAAAATACATTTACCATAACAATGAATGTGTTTACAATTACTCCGTGTACAAAACTTAAAATAATTAATATTTTCGCCTACAAAATTACATAAATTTGCACGAAAAATGGAAAATCGTAAGCTCGTGTAACGTGATTTTTAGATTATAACAGTAGATATCTATCCTATTTTACAGCTTAAACGAAACATAAATAGTTATATTACAATTTGTCCGTCGCAAATATTTAAGTTATTGGTTGACAATAAAGATACAATCATATTTATCAAAAAAGCACTTCAAATCTTCCATACAATTTTACTGTGGCGGCCGCGCGCCGATTTGAATATCGAGCTCTGTCGTTCAGTCCAACCGCGTCTTACGCTCGGTGCACTATAAAAGTATGGTTATATTGAAGTACCTGAAAACTATTGTATTATAGTAATTCTATTTACGCAGAATGATCTCAAATTATTATGTACCCTTACTGATCTTGCTTTATCTTCGATTTGACTTTTTAATGACTTTTCTGGCTCTATGAATAATTCCCGTGACGCAGGGGACTTGACAAACATTCAAACGACGGATATAAATAAAGTAAACTTAGACTCAGCGCAACTATCGATAGCATGGATTACGTAATAGTTTATGTGGTCGCCTCGCCACTGCATCTGCGCTGAGTGTTGTGGGTTCGAATCCCACACGGGACAAAAATTTGTATCAGCCACAAATGATTGTTCCGACTCTGGATGTTCTTTGTGTCCGTTATTTGAATATTTGTAAAGCCCACAGGATTTATAGCTAGTATGGGAAACGTCTTTATAAAAAATAAATCGAAAAGAAAGAACTATTTTCTGTAGTATAGTTGATATATGTATGTAATATAGACAATTGTATATCACGTATATTTTTGTCTCGTGTGAGGATCGAACCCGATTTACTGACCATTTAAACTATGTGCATTCAACAAAGCGCTACAGTCGAGCCGGTTCGCTCAAATTATCTAAACAAATAAACGATTGTGTGTAGGCTTGTGTTTAGTTTCTTAGAAACTCGTCGAGAGTATATGCAAACAAAACAATTGTCAAGCGTGATTGTTTTATTTTGCCAGGTTCCGTGAGACGTTGTATATTTTTAAAAGGCTTTTAAACAGGCTTTATTTGTACTACAATGTGTGGCTGCAGTATACTGGCTGGCAATACCAGCCATATTATAGAATACACGGCAATATTTTACAAATCCAAAGAAGTTTGTTTGGAGTGGCCGATGCTTTGAAATATTCTTATACTAGCTGGGTTATACTTGAAAACATTGCAGCACATATTGCAGTAAAATTTTGCATATTTTAGACAGAGACTAAGACCTATTTGGGTTTTCTAGAATACTTAATAGTAGCACAGAGCATTAACTGTGCCCGGTCAACGCCAAGGCTCGCCCCTATCAGGTACCTAAAACAATAAAATGCTGGTAAAATCTGTATTAAATACCCCCCTTCGTGAGACTATGCATGGATATATACATCAAGGGACAATACTGGCAATAGCACAGCAGCGATAGCTCAGTGGGGAGACCAACAGATTGCAATGCAGAGGGTCTCAGGTTCGAACCCACGTCGCGCACCTCTGACTTTCGAAAGTTATATAACTTTTCGAAATTATGTGCGTATTGATTGACAATTATCGACCGCTCCGAGCCTCGGAGAGCACGTTAAGCCGTCGGTCCCGGCTGCCATGAACATCTATGGTAGTCGTTATTGGGAAAGCAGGGCTCTATAATATTCTGATACTGGTCTAGCATTAGGGTATCGTTAGCTTTCGGGTTGCGGAGGTCAGGTGGCAGCCGCTCCGTGTAAAAACTGATATCCAGTCAAAGCCGGTTAGACCAGAAAAGCCGACCCCAAGTGACTTGGGGTCGGCGGTTGACTAAAGGTTAGGGAGAAGAAGGAGGACAATATTGGCAATGCTGACAGTCTTCTGGGCATTTTTTGTCGACAGCGATGCTGAGGAATTTTACGGTGCTGCCTAAACCAATCAAGTTTTTACTATATTTGTCTATTTTTAAATTTTGTTTTACAGTAGTATAAGTAATTAGGTTTGTTAATATTAGTTAAGTTGTAAATTATGATTGTTGCTTTTGTTTATGTAAATAATAGAAAATAAATATTTACTTACTTCAGGTACATTTTAACATACGTTAAAAATGGAAGATGCATGAACTGGTCTCGCCACATTCTGACCCTGTCTTGGAAATATGTGGCCATTGTCGCCAAAAACTCGTTTCAGAATTATGACTACTCCATGACCCACTCTTTGGACGGCTATTTATAAACAATAAAGTAATTTTAATACATGAATATGAGTCATTATTTATTGGTAATTAGTTTTAATAGTTATGTGATCTCCAAGATTATGGTTAAGTTCAAGTCGTACTTATGCAATTAAAGGTTACTACTAAATAATAACCATACCGACTTCATAGGTGGTCACACCTATGAAGTCGGTACGGTTATTATTTTACATATCGTCTCGGTAAGATGAAGAAGAATCGTAGTGATGCTTCTATGTTCATTTTCTGGAGAAAATTTTGCATGTAGAGCTTATGTTGTAAGTCAAAGTCAATGTAAAAAATCTAACAATTTTTAGACACGTTGATTAAGTGATATATTAATGAAAATATAATAAAAAACATAATACTTATCTTGAAGTTAAGTCTACAGGTGCTGAATGTGTGCTTTTAGTTATAGTTTGCCATTCAATATTATTTAAATAATATACATATTATCTTACTACTGCTACACAAATATTTCAAAGAAATGTGCCTCATTTCTGTCGCTTTGGAATATTTGTGGAGTACCAAACTCAGTATCGTTATACCTAGTTCGTATGTTTTTATCCTGGCTAGCTATTTTTTATTTTTTTTTATGGTGTAGGAGGCAAACGAGCACGTGGATCGCCTGAAGGTAAGCGATCGCGCGGCCGTCCTTTTAAATTTGCTCCCCCCCAAAAGGGGAGGGCGCGTTGGGCCTCCGGTACCCTCACTCACACATGAAACACAATGCAAGCGCTATTTCACGCCGGTTTTCTGTGATGTCGTGGTATCACTCCGGTCGAGGCGGTCCATTCATGCCCAAGCGTAGTTACTCCGGAATGGCAGATTACACATATCTTCGAAATCATTATAAATAACTCTCAGACATGTAGGATGCCTCACGAGGTTTTCCTACAGCGTTAAAGCAAGCGAGAATTAACTATTTAATACGCTCATAACGTTGAAAAGTTAGAGGTGCCTCAGGATTAAACTTGAGACCTCTGCATGGTAGTCCAGCAGAGTCCTACTAGGCTATCGCTCCTATACTTTTGCTGAAATATGTAATTGCCTATGTCTCATGGCTAAAGTCTAATAAATATCAAATGTGAACTGAAATGCAATTGATCTTCACATTAAACGTTTATTTCAATTTAGTAGAATACCATTTTTGTGATAGGACTGCACCGATGACGTAGTCGTTTAAGTGGTCGCCTCGCCGCTGACACTGCGCCGAGTGTTGTGGGTTCGAATGCCACACGAGACAAAAATTTGTATGGTCCACAAATGGTTGTTCCAAATTTGAGTGTTATTTTTGTTCGTTGTTTGAATGTTTGTAAAGTCCTCCGCGACACAAAAATTATTAAGGGAGGAAGGTTTGTATTATAAAAAAATGACACTGGAACTAGATTGGAACTCTATCTTGTAACGCCACGCCAGATGCCAAGCAGAGCCACGCCAACGCCATGCCAAAGCCAAGCCGTGACGGCCATGTTGCCTCTTTGAGTAAGTGTTCTGTGTACGTCGCACTGGCAGCCAATGCCCAATTTTTGCCGATACGTCATGCGGTTACGAATTTGTGTTTCGAAGCGAAGATTCTGTCAGAGTTGTCTTGCTTAGATGTTTTAATAAAAAAATATCAGAAATAAAGTGGTTTAAGCGTGTCGCATCTTTTATTTTATTCTGTCGTTTTAATCTTAAACATTTTTATGAAGAGAATTGATCCTGCAGACAATACGCCCAACTCCTATAAATACTCCTCACATTCAGTTTTCATAAATATCTCTTACTAAGTAGATTTTACCCTCGGCTTCGCTTGGTAATGAAAGTTAGCATACCACGACTGCCACGCAGAGGTCTCGAGTTCGAACCCAAGGCGCGCATCTCTTACTTTTCGAAGTTATATGCGTATTAAATAGTTAATTATCGCTCGCTTTAACGGTGAAGGAAAACATCGTGAGGAAACCTGCATGTCTGAGAGTTCTCCATAATGTTCTCGAAGATATGTGAAGTCTGGCAATCCGCACTAGGCCAGCGTGGTGCACTAAAATAATTTTTCAATTCGAACCAGTAGTTCCTGAGATTAGCGCGTTCAACCAAACAAACAAAAAACTCTTCTTCTTCAGCTTTATAATATTGGTATAGATTATAATTTATTACGAGATTTGGGCTTCTGTTTATTTGGCAAATTTGTTGTAAAAGGAAATGCCTTACCTTACTTATCTATACGAACCGTTTTCTGTATTAGTTAACGGAACCCTAACTCCTAATGAGTCGCGATAAGACACTGACGGAACGTTTGCTTCGCCATTAGTTATCTTAAACCACGACTATGATACTGTCTTGAACTATAGTTATTTAATACCTTTTAGCATTTACACAGAGGCAATATTAGAAATAAGGTAATAATTTTTCGACTTCACGGATGGCTATTGCGCTGAGTGTTGTGGGTTCGAATCCCACACGGGACAAAACTTTGTGATCCACTTGACAAATGTTTGTTCCGAGACTGCGTGTTTGTGTCCGTTGTTTGAAAATTTGTAAAGTCACCCGCGATACAGGTATTATTCTAGTGCAGGCGTTGTCCTATAAAGAAAACGAGAACTATAGGTCAGCAACGCGCAAGTGATGCCTCTGGTGTTGCAGGCGTCCATAGGCTACGGTGAACACTTACCATCAGGTAGGCCATACGCTTGTTTGCCAGTTTAGTTGTAAAAAAACAAATGTCTTAGTTTCTTAATATCTTTTAGTATTCGTACCGTTAAAGATGTTAAAAGTAAGGTATTTATTTAACTATTACACACAAGGAACTTTAACATGGCTGGTGCAATTTCAGTTTGATGCATGTTGGTTTTACACTGCTGTTTTATATTTCACAATCTTTTTTACTGGGCTAACATGATGTATTTGATACGACGTTTACGAATAAGTACATACATAGATTCACGCCTGTTTTCCAGAGGGGTAGGCAGAGACTACTAATGTCACGTACGGGTTTACGCGGCACTCGTTGGTAGGGGACTAAATGAACTTCTGGTAATTACCTTGCATTGATGTTACCACTACAGAGCGTGGGCAATGTATCTGTAGTTTATATATCATTGATACCAATATGGTATAATACATAGATACATAGATTAACGGATGACTACGGATTTCCATTTGCTACGATCCTGATACACTTCTCTGGCTTCATTCACTTTCATAACTTCCCTCATACATGCTCGCCGGTTTAAGGTGCTCATAACCTGGCCTTTATCCAGAACGTCTCCGATCTGATCAAGAAACGTTCGCCTAGGTCTTCCCCTTGCGACTGTTCCATTTACACTAGCCTTATAAACTTTCTTAGTCAGTCTTTTCTCGTCCATTCTTTCTACATGCCCAAACAAGCTTAACATACCCTTTTCTATTCTCGTCACTATATCCACTTTTATGCCGCATCTCTCTCTAATCACACTATTCCTTATCCTATCTTCCAAAGTCACACCGCATATATTTCTCAGCGCTCTCATTTCTACAGCATTTATTCTGTTCTCATGCTTCTTTTGCCATACCCAACTTTCACTTCCATGCATAAGTGTAGGCACTAATAGTCCTCTATGAACAGCCAAACGTGCCTTTTCGGATACATTTCGACTGTTCATAAAAGCGCGTAGAGCGCCATTCACTTTATTGCCAGCAATCGTTCTCCTTTCAATATCTCCCTCATGTGTACCATCCCTTGTAAACAAATTACCCAAATATACAAACTCTTTCACATGCTCCACTTGTTCTTTTTTTTTTTTTTTATTTTGCTCGTCAAAATGACCACACTCCGCCTGATGGTAAGCAGTCGTGTGGTCTAAGAGCAGTGGCCTCCACATTGTCTTCATAGCAGCCGAGGCGATGTTGAGGTCTCTACTTTGACGGCCTGAGAAGGTGCTTTTTCACGCCCCGCTTAAAGGACCCAGGATTGAAGGCAGAGGGAAACACGTGCCTTGGCAGAGAATTCCATGCCTTGATCGTTCGGCAGAGGTATGAGGACCCAAACTTGTTGGTACGCACTCTAGTCGACTCCACCGTGTAAGGATGGCATCTGAGCCCAGCACGCGTTGTTCTGTATAGGAAAGGGGAGGGCGGGATAAGGTGGAATAACTCTTCAGAGCACTCCCCGTGATATATTCTGTAGAAACATGCCAAAGAGGCATGCACTCCTCCCTTTCAAATACCATTACTTTCGTCTTGCTTACATTCATTTTCATTCCTTTACTCTCAAAAGCATCATGCATAATAGTTACCATCGCCTGTAACTCTTCCGCCGATGACGCAAGTATTACTTGGTCGTCGGCATAAAGTAGACATTTGACAAGTAACTCATACATTCTTAACGAATAAGTATACTTCTTACGAATACTTATTACGAATAAGTAACTATTCGTATATATTAAGATAGATAAGTAAGTTACTTATTTGTATAAGTATGTAAGTATAAATATAGATACCTAATTACACCGAGGGAGTGATTGAGAAAAATAGAGTATCACTTTACCCGATGTTTGGATTTACTTTTCAACGACCTTGGTTTTTGGAAAACTACAAAGCGGAGTTGAAAATAAAACCGAATCTTCTCAGTAAGTGAAATGTAAATAACATTTTACTTATTAATAAAGTTTCGAGCAAATAAACCGCTTAATATCTGTTTAATTCTAACGTGTAACATACGCATAAATGTAAGACGATAGTATAAAATATTAATTATTGTTTTGATATATTTCATCCATTATTTTTTGTTTGCAACGACATTTTCTGATATGTCCCTATTGTACATCATTGTGCCGTTTTAAAAACTTTATAATAGACTAGAAATGTCCGCGGTTTCACCCACGTTTATAGTTACTGCGCCGCCCCCGTGGGTCGTGGCGTAATGTTATATAGCCTATAGCCTTTCTCGATAAATAAGCTATCCAACACTAAAATAATTTTTCAATTCGAACGAGTAGTTCCTGAGATTAGCACGTTCAACCAAACAAACAAACAAACTCTTCAGCTTTATAATATTAGTATAGATATTAAATTATCGTTATAATTTTAATTTTAATATAGCTTTTTTTAAGTCTATTGAAATACATTATCTTAATATGATTTTCAGAACTACCTCTATGGGGTCATCTATAGCCTAAAACGACCACTGAACTTCGATACATGCTGTATACTCTCAACAAGAATGCATAGACATACATATGTAATTCGATTACAATCTAACGGGTTCAGAAAGCCCTTAGGCCGAAAGCTGGTTTCCTTAAAATCGCTATACTGAAATAGGACATGTGTATGTCCTGAGACATTCCGCTAAGTCAGCCGGCGTGGTTGCGGTGGGAGGGAGCCACGAGACTAGCGCGCAGACGCGACACTGCGTTCTAGCTTTATGCCTACAATAATTTAGTTTAGGTGATTATTTTGCGTTAAAATATAACTAGATTTAGGAAATGTATGTATGTCTTTGCCTTCTCGGGTTCACAACTAGTAAAACTTTCAGTGTGACTTAAGTTTATGTAGCTCTACGCTGCGAACTTTCCGGACAGTGCATTCGCTTATGAGGTCACTTCGTCACTATGCCATACCATGTATTGTGGACTAAATTATTATGAATACGAATATTGCGTTTATAAAAGTAATCTTTTGTAAGATGAAGAGACTGCCTCAAAAGGTTTGCTTCTGCTTTAAGCGGGAAAGCAATAGTGCTCTATTTATCTTAATATGTAAATTTAGTCAGATTTTTGGCAATTCTAGCAGAGAGCCTAATCATAATTTACATTGCTCTACCCAGTAAGAATTTATTGATAGAAAACCCTAATTATACGTGACATAGGTATCGAACTGGGAATCCCACACTGACAGCTATATAATATGTATATTATAATATGTATATAGTGTATTTATTATATTGAAATTTAAAAAAAATTGTTTATGTAATAATACAATGCCACAAAGACAGTTACCGGTAGGTTATTTTCACTTAGGCAGAATACTAAAACCGCAAATCTCTTCTGTACACAAAATAATCTATGCCAAGACAGAGATGGGTGCAGTGCGAACGCGACCGAAATAGATCGCGCTCCGTACGCGCACGGGCCGCACTCCTGCGCCGCGCGCTTTCAAAACAAGGATCCATGGATCATTCTTAAATTAAAATAACCGATACGACTTATTTAATTTCGAACAGTTTAATTTTTTGAAATGGTTCCGTGATTTCCAAGTCTAAGTGAAGTCTTAGTAAAGTCGTAACAATTGTTTGTTTGTTGTATGTTAATACTGTGATAATGAAGTGTTTTGCATTGTGCATGCTCGCTGTGGTGACCTTGTGTCCAGATGCTTATGGTAAGCTCATTCAAATTTTTTTTTCGTTCTGTATTCTGATTCTCTGTTTTTGAAAATCTGTTATGTATTTAATATTTGGGTGGAACGAACGTGTAACGTTCACATTTATACTTCTTGGAGATGTGGTTTTTGAGTTTTATAACAGTATTGCAGATTCTAATTAGAATTTAACTAATTATAATAATTATCAAATTAAAATAAATAAATAAATTTATTTTGATAAATTGCTTGACTATTAATTAATATGATGATATTTAAACTTAACTAAACTAAAAGTTGTAGGTACTATTACTCATAATTTATTTTATCGTAATTTTAATAAGATAAAATTTGTTATGAGATTATATATAGGTATTATTATCTTAAACGTAACGTTAGAAATAATAAAATATAAAGTTTATCACAATTATAATTAATAAAATTAATATATTAATATAATATCAGGCCTGTTTTATGAACTGTCCCACTGCTGGGCACGGGCCTCTTCTTAGTATGAGAAGGTTTAGGCCATAAACTTTACATGTCTTCGAAAACATTATGTAGAACTTTAAGACACGTGGGTTTCCTTATGATGTTTGCCTTTACTGAAAAACAAAGCGATAAGTAACTATTTAATACGCACATAACTTCTAGAAGTCAGAGATGCGCGCCTTGGGATCGAACTCGAGACCTCTGCGTGCCAGTCCAACGGTTTCCCACTAGGGTATCGCTGCTTGCCTACAATACTAAAATACGTACATGTTCTTAATTACTATTTTGATAAAATTAAAATGTATAGGTAACACAGTTTATGTTGATCATTTTACAGTAAGTTGCTTCAGGACATGGATAAAAATATACGTTAATTTAACTTTAACTATACCATATATATAAGTTACGTAAAAACGATAATTTTAATGAACTACAGTTCCTGAAACTCAACATTATCAATTTTTTTAGGCCACTAATACCCAATTAGTTATCTACTATTGAACTTAGCCTTGCGTGGCTCTTGTATACGTTAATTTATTTTAGTTTAATTAGAACCCCGACATGCCAATAATACGAACAAGATAACGCCAACATTAGTTATAATTTCTGTGTCGCTTTACAAAAATTCAAGCAGCAGATACAATGGACACCCAAACACGGAAAAACAATCTGTAGGTCTCAGGTTTTTGTCCCGTGTGGGGATGGAACTACAACACTCGACGCATTATTAATGGCGTGATGACCACTAGATATGAGGATATAAAAAACACAACAACCAAAAGAAACAGGGAAAAACTCAATCGTAGACACTCTTTCCTTCTTACAACACTTCAAACGTGCTAACAATATCATCGCTTATCTATCCACGAGCAGATCAATAGTTGGATCTGGATCTCCGATAAGCACAGCGAGTGTATGTGGTAACGACGTTTGGCCCTGGCAATAGTACGGCATGTAGATAGAGCAAACAACTTGTTCTTTCAGTTGCGATGCGGCGACGACGGTAGTTATTGGGGTAAAAACCCGAAACAAATCACTGTTTGTCGGCCTCGGTGGCGTAGTGGTTAGTGTAACCGACTGCCACGCCTGAGGTCGCGGGTTCGATTCCGCACAAGTCAAACATATGTGTGCATGAACATGGATGTTTGTCTTGGTCTGCGTGTTTATATGTTTAATACGTATGTATTTACAAAAAAAAAAGTATATATGTATGTTTATCCATTGTCTAGTACCCATAGTACAAGCTCTGCTTAGTTTGGGCTTGATTGTGTTGTGTGTATGTGGTAGAATATTATTATATGGAGAAGGAGGGGCGAATTCTAATACTGAGTAGATCGGTAGAATCTAATTTACAGCAAGTTATAATTCAATTTTTCAGGGTGTGATACTCAAGACAGCCAAGAAAAATATGCCTGCGGCTGTATAGTATACGGATTTTTAGCAGTATAAGTGTTTTTACATATCATGTGATTTAACTGGTCGCCATACCAGCCACTACGGCGAGTGTGTCTGATTCCCACACGGGACAAAAATTTGTGAGTTCAAAGTCAAAGTTAATAGACAAAAATCTGTATTTCCATAAAAAAATTATAAAATATTCTTGAACACGTCAATTAAATAATATAATAACAATAATAATATTCTACTACATATACTCAACACCATCTAGCCCAAACTAAGCAGAGCTTGTACTCTGGGTACTAGACAATGGATAAACACATATATACTTTTTTTTGTATATACATACATATTATACATAGAAACACCCAGACCAAGAAAAACATCTATATTCATGCACACAAATGTTTGACTTATGCGGGAATCGAACCCGCGACCTCAGGCAGTCAGTTACACTAACCACTACGCCACCGAGGCCGACAAACAGTGATTTGTTTCGGGTTTTTACCCCAATAACTACCGTCGCCGCATCGCAACTGAAAGAACAAGTTGTTTGCTCTATCAACATAACAAGCTTATAAAAGCGTGTTAAAAACAACATTTTGCCCGTGGTACTCGATGATAATATAGCTTTCTAATGGTGAAAGAATTTTTTAAAACGGTTGAATAGTTTTGAGTTAAATCCTGACAAAGAAATACATGAAATTTAATCATTCCTCTTTATAATTAGTTCTATTCTATTTCCTATGTGTAGTTAGGTAGTTATCTCTCTGCTAAAATAATTCCATTGCAGCTGCAATAGTGCGAAATATTTAATGTCAATTGCAATTATATCTTGTGAGTAATGGTGCTTGTTGACACGGAAGTATGCGCTTGGGCATGATATTTGCGCGAGTAAATTTTACGGGCTCTTTGCGCGAGTCGCTTGCGTCGGATGATTATACGACGCATAGAACCCTAAGTGGCTGAACTTGCGCATGTTACCTGCGTCGTGTACAAAATATGTTTTTTTAGGAATATTTAACGTATATTACGACTGCAAACTATAATTGACTGCCTTGGTGGCGCAGCTGGTTTGATTTCAAGTTGGGCCAATAAAAATTTATTGGTTTTTCTGTCTAGAAATTCTTAATAGCAGTTGGTGGTGTTGCTGTCCCAAACGAGCTCAGGAATAGGGAGTGCGCAAACTTGTGCACTATAATATTTCCTGCACAGATGGTCAGTTTCCGTTAAAACGCCGTATTAAAACTAAAGTGATACCATAGATGCGTGTCCCAAAGATTAGGTAATGCTGTATTCTTTTTGTTTGCTTACAAATGTAACAATAATACATTTTCATAATTATATACACATGATGTTTGAGATAAAAAGCTACATCCAATTACAAGCAAACACTACATGCACTAATAAAGATACCTATAACTAATAAAAATGTACAATTAAAACTTACAAACTAGTGAAATATTCAGTATATTACTTTTCTTACTAATTTGCGAAAATGGGTAAGAGAATCTGCATATTTGTATGTCGACCGAATCACTACAGAAATTGAGTAGCTTGAATAATCGAGGAATAGGAGAAGCAGTGTTAAAAATGTTCTTCTGACTGGTGAATAGATGATGTGAGTCCTTCTCCCTAGCCTTTATTATTCCCAAGTCACTTAGGGTTGGCTTTTCTAGTCTAACCAGATTTGACTGGATATCAGTTTTTACACGGAGCGGCTGCCACCTGAGCTCCGCAACCCAAAGGCTAACGATACCCAAAGGCTAGACCAGTGTCAAGATATTATAGGGCACTGACTTCCCAATAACGACTGCCATAAATTTTCATAGCAGCCGGGACCGACGGCTTAACGTGCTCTCCGAGGCACGGAGCAGGCCATAATTGTCAATCAATACGCACATAATTTCAAAAAGTCATATAACTTCCGAAAGTCAGAAGTGCGCGACGTGGGTTCGAACCCGAGACCCTCTGCATAGCAGTCTGTTGGTCTCCACACTGAGCTATCGCTGTGAGTCCGAGGGCATTTATATGGAACTCTTAAATTAAGTCTAGCCAGCAATTGTGGACAGTCTATCTTGTTTCGAATCAGCTTTTGTACAGGAACACTAGGTCTAAATATTTTCTGCTTGATTCAAGTGAATCCATTTTAAAGTTTTTGCACTGCATGGGACTAACATAGCTTGGCACATGTGATATACTGTTACCTACCATTCTGACATGTAGGCGTGAATTTATGGATTTAATAAGTGAAGTGTATTGCATGATAAATGGTGTAATCATTGCAACACCTTGAAAGTATACATATAAGAGTTTATACCATCTTTCATTAAATTTGGCGGACGAAGTGACCGTCACGTGGATTAATCGATTGACAAGGTTATCTAACTTTGTCGGGGCTATATTTTAAGATGGTCATAGGGATGTATGTTGTTAAGTTTTATCCGAATCCGTTTAACGACTTCCGCGTGATTGATTATAGACTTTTTCATCATAATCCTAACTAATATAGCTGATCCGCGCAACTTCGTCTGCTTCACATAAGAGAATTTTCGCTGTTTTTGCAACATTTTTCATTTATGCTCTGCTCCTATTGGTCGTAGCGTGATGTTATTATAGCCTAAAACCTTCCTCAATAAATGAGCTATCCAACATTGAAAGATTTTTTCAATTTGAATCAGTAGTTTCTGAGATTAGCGCGTTCAACAAAACAAACAAACAAACAAACTCTTCAGCTTTATAATATTAGTATAGATATAAATGTCAGTTTGTTCGTTTCGATAATCATGAAAATTTGCATACACGTCAGGAATACAAGAAAAGGACATAGGGTACTTTTCATCCGGGGAAAACTACTGATCCCGAGGTATAGAAATTAACGACAAAACAAACAGTAACGCGAGCGAATCCGCGGGCATAATTTAGTTTATTATATAAGTAGAATTATATATCCATTATTGACGGATACATAATATAACAGGCCTGTATATAAACTGCCCTACTGTTAGGAACGGGCCTCTTCAGTGCGAGAAGGGCTAGGTCTTAGTCTTCCACATTAGCCCAGTGCGGGTTGGCAGATTTCAAATAACTCCGTGGCGCAGCGTTAGTGAATGCGACTGCTGTGCATGAGGTCTCGGGTTTGAATCCCGGGTCGGGCCAATAGAAGATTATTGGGATTTTCTGTTAAGAAATCTCAATAGCAGCCCGGAGTTAGGAAGTTGGCGGTGTTGCACACCCCGTGTCTCGGAAAGCACGTAAAGACGTTAATCCTGCGCCTGATATCTCTCTCCGGTCGTGTCGGATTACCGTTCCATCGGATCATGAGAATGAGGAAATAGAGAGTGCACTTGTGTTTGCGCACACGCTTGTACACTATAATATCTCCTGCGCAGATGGCCAGTCTTGCCAGGTTGGCCGCCGTGACCGAAATTCGGTCTGTAGGACATTATTATATCTTCGAGAACATTATAGAGAGCTCTCAGATATGCAGGTTTCCTCACGATGTTTTCCTTCACCGTTAGAGCAAGCGGTAATATACTGATTAATATGAACATAACTTCGAAGTCAGAGGTGACTGAGGGTGAGAAGACGCGCGTCTTGGGATCGAACTCGAGACCTCTGCGTGGCAGTCCAACAGTCTTCCATTACGCTATCCCTGCTTCTTGCTTCTTCAACTGGGCTGATAACCCAGTCTATTAGGATTACGAGCAAAAGTATTAGTAACTAAATGTTACCCGTGGCTTTGCTTGTATTAGCGTAGATTGTGTCAATAACTTCCTGGATGAAGAAAAAATTGACGAGAAAAGACTGACTAAGAAAGTTTATAAAGCTAGTGTAAATGGAACAGTCGCAAGAGAAAGATCTAGGCAAACGTTTCTTGATCAGATCGGAGGCGTCCTGGACAAAGGCTAGGTTAAGAGCAACTTAAACCGACGAGCGTGTATGAGGAATGTGATGTAAATGAATGAAGCCAGAGACGTGTGTCAGGATCGTAGCAAATGGAAATCCGTAGTCTCTGCCTACCCCTCTGGGAAACAGGCGTTAATTTATGTATGTATGTATGTATTCCTGGATGAAAGGCACTCTATATCAATTTCTGTACCGCCGACAACGTATATGCAAAATTTCATGATGATTGATCGAGTAGCGAAAGCGTAAAAAACATCAGTAACTAGATTGTCCCTGCGGCTTCGCGTGCTTTAATTTATTTTGGGATTTAATATAATGACCATGAAAAATACTAATTGCACAGCAAATATTGCACAGCATAACGAGCACCTATACGCCTCAAATCACTGTATTCAGTCTCGGAAGGGTTAGGTTATGTTAGGTTCCTTCTTAACGGGCACGCCACGATCGTGGCGGTAAGTCCTGTTTTTGAGGAGTGGCTGGAGAGGCGGCATGGCGCCCTCACCTTCCGGCTGACACAGGTTCTAACTGGCCACGGTTGTTTTGGCCGGTTCCTGTGTCGTATACGCCGGCAAGAGACGCCCGGTTGTCACCACTGCGGCGACTGCCGCGACGTTGTTGAGGACACGGCGCTGCACACTTTGGCGGTTTGCCCCGCCTGGGCATCGCAGCGCCGTGATTTGATCGCGGCAGTCGGATCGGTTGCCCTCTCGCTCCCGGCCGTAGTTCAGTCTATGGTCCGGAGTGAGAGGTCGTGGAACGCCGTCGCCTCCTTCTGTGAGGAAGTAATTTCCATCAAGGAGGCGGCGGAGCGGGAGAGGGAGCGTTTAAACCCTCTCCCCAACCGCAGAGCCGGGCGCCGGAGGGCGCGAGACGACGTCCAGCCACCCTGAGGTTTGACCTGGGGGTGGCGGGCTTTGTGGGCCTGCCCGCCATCCGTTCAGCACCAGGTCCGAGAGGCGGCGTGCGTGTTCCCACGCGCGCCTCTGTGTCGAGTCCGTCTCCCCTTTAGGGGGGAGACACTAGGGCTTTTATTGAGCAGTGCCTATATTGGGTAGGTCTTATTGAGTAGTGGCCTGCCGTTTCATACGGCGGGCCGTAACCTCGGCGGGGTCGCGACCGCATGCGAAAGCGATTCGCGCGGCCCCGTCGATAGTGGTTTTGTCGAGGAACACCGTGGTAGGTTTAGTCGGTATTCCGGGAGGTACTTTACTATTATTTACATCTTTCTTTTACCCCGGCGAGTCCGACATAATCCCTCCGCCCGCCACCGCGGAGGGATATGCGTCATAGCATTCCCCCACGAAAAAAAAAAAAAAAAAAAAAAAAGGTTCCTTCTTAAACCCACCCAAAAATAGGCCGTCGACTTAGTTTGATCTCTTTAAATATATTTTGCTGTGCAATTAGTATCTATTTTTTGCTGTCCAGTTAAATACTAACCATTTATATTTTGTCAGTTTTAAAACTCTCTAGAACAGTACTTTTTCTGGATGATAGGTTGTTGATATTATCTCTGCTCAAATACTTAATCATATACAGAGTTTCACCTTAATGTTAGTAATGCTTTTATAACTATTATGGATACTATTTGTTATGTTATTTGTAAATGTTAGTTATTTTTATTGTAATTTATTCTCTTTCTGTAATTATATTGTAATTAAAGCATATAAATACAAGATATATATAATTAGAAATGATATAATTTAAAGCTTATTTAAATTAATTTAATTGTAATGCATGTGGTGTTAACCTATAAATAATTGTTACACTTGTTAATGTATTTTGTAGTTATTTAAGTTTTCAATGAATGTATCCGTGTAAACAATTGTTGGTTAACCTTATAAATAAATAAATAAATAAATAGGTCACGGGCGCTATGTCCTTTTTTTATAACTTAGTTACCAATCATTATCAAGATATGCATATACGGTATGCAAAATTTAATGATGATCGATCGAGTAGTTCAGACGTGAAAACGTAACAAAGAAAACTCATATTCGTATTTATAATATTAGTTAGGATGCTCTCAAGAGTGTTCATTAGAATCAATCAAACTAAGCTATTAAAAGTTCAAGTGTCTTCAAACAGCTCAATTAATTGACGATTGGTAATTACGATAATTATAGTGTTAATGATATGTCTATATAAGTGTAGAATGAAGCAACGTTTGTGTTTTTAAACTACTTATCCGATCGCGATGAAGTTTTTGAAAGTGTTAAAGTCCGTTTAGTATTAGTCTGATGGAAATAACAGTACTAAACATATGTAGTCTGGAGAATGAATAGTCCTGATGAATATTATAAATGGAAATATGAGTTTGGTTGTTTGTTACACTTTTACGATTTAACTACTCGACCGATCATCATGAAATTTCACATACACGTTGTCAGGGGTACAGAAAAGGACATATACATACTTTTCATCCAGAAAAAATTGTATTTCCATACGAGCGAAGATGCGCTCCTACTAGGTATATATTATAAACTAGATGTGCTCGCAGTTTCACTCACGTTTATGATTACTGCGCCGCTCCCGTGGGTCGCAACGTGATGTTATATAGCCTATAGTCTTCCCCGATAAATAAGCATTCCAAAAACAAAAAAATTTCAATTCGAACTAGTAGTTCCCGAGATTAGCACGTTCAATCAAACAAACAAACTCTTCAGCTTTATAATATTAGTATAGATGAAATTATGAGTTTGTTTATTTGATTGTTATGCTTTAACGCTTTAACTACTTGACCGATCATAATGATATTTCGCAGTCATGTATACAGAAAAGGAAATAGGCTATATATTAGTATAGAATAAATCTATACTAATATAATAAAGCTGACGAGTTTGTTTGTTTGGTTGAACGCGCTAATCTCAGGAACTACTGGTTCGAATTGAAAAAGTATTTTAGTGTCGGATAGCCTATCGAGGAAGGTTATAGGGTATACCCTATAACCTTCCTCGGTC
This sequence comes from Catocala nupta, assembly GCA_963675205.1. Taxonomy (NCBI): domain Eukaryota; kingdom Metazoa; phylum Arthropoda; class Insecta; order Lepidoptera; family Erebidae; genus Catocala; species Catocala nupta. Next base: position 21,333,083 of record OY776104.1, read on the forward strand.
ACACGGTCGTAGCGTGATATTATATATAACATCACGCTACGACTGTCCGCAGCGGCGCAGTATTCATAAACGCGGGTGAAACCGCGGGCACAGCAAGTAGTAATATAATAGTATAATACATCCAAAATAAAGTAATGTTACTAATAGCTTAAAAAGATATATTTTATCTAATAGATTTTGGTGATCAAGGTGTTAGGTTCAACCTCTATTCATCATTATAGGTAGCATCTCCAACTCTACGCTAATGTCATGAATGATTCGACACATTAGCGTTTAGTTGCAGATGCAAACTAGAATTCTAATAAATCTAAATCTAATTATGTGTAAGCTACTGACGTGGCCGTAGTGAATACGTCAGGTGGGCGTTAGATTGTGATAGATGGGTAGATTTTCTTCCATTTATTCTCTTTTTTGTTTAATATAGATTTAAGTTGCGACTATGTCAATCATATAGTCCTTACACAGATTCTCTCACTATATTTAATCTAATACTTACTTATCTAATATAAAGCTGTACAATATTTTTGCTGGCTCATATGTAAGATTAGCTAACACATCGTGAAAAACGCCTACATCTAATCGCGACAAATTTAGGTACTGCATGAGCGTTTGCCTTTTCTCACGGAGTCACGGTACCGAACACACTCCTCTAACGCATGTAGTACATCTATTGTGCCACAGACCTCGAAATTAGGATTATCTATTTTTCGCATTAAATACCCGAATTTGTTTAGAGGACCAGGTCCAGACCGAAAACGATGTGCTACAATAATTTGATGATGACCCATTACAAAATTAGCAAACCAGGTTATACGAGGTATGCTTTTGTACCAAATTCCTTTAGATTTCGATCTCTCATCAATTTAATCTTTTCAGAGTGTGTAAGAATGCGGTCTGTATTTGGTCAATATTTTAAAGTAAATTGATAGTAAATGCATTGGAGTACCCACTAATAAGGCTTCTTTGGCTAATCGGTTAGCCTCCTCGTTACCTGCAAGTCCAACATGAGATGGTATCCATCGCAAAGTTAGATAGGTAGATATCAAGAAACTCTCAGCAAGGAGTCTCCAATCTATATCTAGTCTAAATTCTAATTCTACAAACTTTAAATCAACTAACCATCACACAATTTTTGTACCGTGTGGTGATTGAACCTACAACACTCGTGCCGAGGCGACCACATAAACCACTACGCCCAGTAGATGGCAATAGGTTTATTAAATCGGACTTAAAATAACACATGAAATATGAATGTAACACATCTGCTTACCCCTTCGGGGATATACGCGTGAGGCTATAATGTTATATTCAAACATAGAATAGAATATATTCTATTCTATTCTATCCTATTCTATCCCTTTCTTTTTACCCTTTTAATGCTTTGACGCATACCTCTCCGCGGGGCGACGGCGAGGTTATGTCGGGTTCACCGGGAAAAAGATACCCCGGTAATACTGACTAAACCTACCACGGTGTTCCTCGACATAACCATAGACGGCGAGGCCGCGCGAATCGCTTCCACATGCAATGGCGACCCCGCCGTGGTTTCGGCCCGCCGTGTGAAATGGCAGGCCACATATACATAAAATACTTCCCCCACCATCCTCCTGGAGGGAGACGAAGATGAAGAGGTCATTTCGCGCCCTCCGGCGCCCGGTTCTGCGGTTGGGGAGAAGGTTTAAGCGCTCACTCTCCCGCTCCGCCGCCTCCTTGATAGAAATTACTTCCTCACAGTAGCAGGCGACGGCGTTCCACGATCTCTCACTCCGGACCATAGACTGGACCACAGCCGGGAGTGAGAGGGCAACCAGTCCGACTGCCGCGATCAACTCACGGCGCTGCGATGCCCAGGCGGAGCAATCCGCCAAAGTGGGCAGCGCCGTGTCCACAACAACATCGCGGCAGCCACCGCAGTGATGACATCCGGCCGTCGTCGGTCGTCACGATCGTGGCGTGCCCGATTCTATTCTATCCTATTCTATTCTATTCTATGGATGTAATAAATCTGCCTACCTCTTCGGCGAAATAGGCGTGAGTCTATGATGCTATGTTCAAACATAGGTTAATCGATAATAGCTATATAAGATAAGTGACATCACTCAAAGTGATTACTTATTCAGCAGTGATTGTACTTTAACATAGGAATGCATAAATAAATAATTTATTCGTGAAGTATTTTAAATACATAATGATTCTGTGTATCTTATAATGGTAGGTTAGTGTTATATGTTAATGTTATTTTGTGAGAGAATTATAAGGATGTGACTTAACTATTTTTGGTTACTCGGTATGTTTGGTGCCTGAAATCGATTATTAAAATATTAATATTGAAAATAAAATGTGTCTTGCCATTTTATACTACACATTTTGAAAAGAAGGTATCGTGTAAGGTTAATCAAATACAAAACAACTTATTTTAAAATACGTTTTCAAACTCGATCAGAATAATAAATTTTGGAATAAATATCTAATAAATTTAGTGCAAAGTTAGTTACTACCCACATTAATCCAAATATTATTTGAAGTTCCATGGAATAGTATGAAGTGCTACAGAAGAAGACATTACTGGGCCAGGGATTGCCCCGTAATCTCATGCGAAGCATTTGAATTTACTAGGTACCGCTGCGCTTATTATAAATAATCAAATCGATTTTTAACAATGATTAGAAATGAGACGTTAGTCCGAGCGTTATAATACGTCCTTCTTCAAACGAGGCTTAAAGAGAATTCTTCTTTCACGGTAGGCAGCGGCTTTGCTGTGTCCTGACATTACTGAAGTCCATGAGCAGCGGTTACCACTTTCCATCAGGTGGGCCACTTGATCGTCTGACACCAAAGGCAATAAAAAAATGCCTTATACGATCGGTTTTGCTATATTCTTAAAGACTCTGTTTATGTCATATTTCAAGATGGACAAGGCCATACAAATTACCTACCTACAACTTCGTTACTTTTAATTGGTTTATGTCCTTCCTCAGAGTTCAAGTTATCCATTTATAAAATTCCATCCAAACAGGTTTAGGCGTTTGGTTGCGAAAATTGACATAGAAACAGAATTACTGTGCCATATTATATTTTGTGTGTTAGTTGTTAATCTCAAGGTTATAAGTTCGTATTGTAAAGATTCAAGGTAATACTGAAATCATAGACCTACTATAAAATAGACATCGAGTATACCTATACATTAAAATAACTTGTAAAGTATTATATAAATTAAAATAACTTGTAAATTATTATATAAATTAAAATTCCTAATTATTATTCTATTAAAATTAGGAATTTTAATTATTTACCTACAACTGTTAAACTTAACTACTAGTTAAGCTATTTAAATTATTAAACTATCTAGATTTAGGTTTACACTTTCCCCAACGTTTTAGTTTCATTTCAGCGACCGTGGTTACAGGGAGACTGTAGGTAAACCTAAATCTATCTTATTATTCCCAAGTCACTTGGGATCGGCTTTTCTAACCGGATTTGACAGGATATCAGTTTTTACACGGAGCGGCTGCCACCTGACTTCCGCAACCCGAAGGCTAACGATACCCTAAGGCTAGACCAGTATCAGGATATTATAGGGCACTAACTTCCCAATAACGACTGCCATAGATGTTCATGGCAGCCGGGACCGACGGCTTAACGTGCTCTCCGAGGCACGGAGCAGGCGATAATTGTCAATCAATACGCATAATATTGTCTTATGTTTACGCGAATGTTATTCATTGAAATTAAACTCATTTATACGGATTTTATCGCGCTGCCAGTGTGCAGTTGTCGGTTCCCTCCCCATACAGGACAATTATTTTCTTACTCCACAAATATAATTGTTCCTAGTCTGGGAGTTATATGTTTCTGTTGTTTGAAAGTTTGTAATAATCTCCGTGATACATAGGGAAAGACCCATGAGCTGCAGATAATAAGAATGCAATTGTATAAAAACTCTATAAGTGACTAAACTGCGTATATGTTATTAATATTAACAATAAATATATTGCTCGTTCTTCCTAAAATTATGAGGCATATTTATCAACGGTCGCCATTTTAATACACCACTTTCCTGGTATTTGATTTGTTAATTCAGGCACCATACTACAATTATAGGTACTGTTGGTTTACAGTTACAATAGTTAAATACTTACTGACGTCATGAACATGGCAGCTGAAATTTAAATGCTGATTTAGCAAACTTATCGACTTCGTAAAGTTTAAATGGTTATTTAAGTGCCTAATTACTAAAGGATCGCTATATGCCACAATTTATTTTATTTAAGCACTCATCGATATAAATGTTACTAGTAAAATACCTAATTATGGTCCCATGAAGTATATCTGCTATCAGTAAAACATGTATGTACTTCCACAGTTACTGACGTCCGGAATGGCACGGTTGGTTAACTCTAATTTTCGACACATATTCTGCTCAATAAGTCAACCTGCGGACTATAATCTGAATATTCGTTTGATAATAAAGGAATTGCATTTATGCTTAAGACTAGTTTCCCAAAGATCCCAAAAATGCCACTTTCCCTATGCAATACAATCATAATGAAATCCAGCTCTACCAATAAAATTTATTTTACAGATATGGTATTGGTAGTTTACTTTCCATACAAAACCTTACATAAATGTCTGTCTAAATCTTCAATAATAGAATAAAAAGACCTTGCTAAACAACACTTGTATGAAAACCGCTCATTAAAACTTTTTGTATTTTTAAGCAATCCATCATAATCATATTGCCATGAAAATTTTAGTTGCTTCCTTATGACGATTTATAAGATGAGTCCTTTAAATGTTGGACAGATAGACCGACGGCGTAACCTTAAAAATTGTTTCGTTGGCACGTTTAGATACGGCAGTCGAATAATTGACAGAAATAAATACACTGCTAATTATTTATTACCCTCTGAGTCTTCTCCGAAGAGGTTAATAAAAACACTATGTGGGTCTGTGTGTCTGTCTGTTAGTGACAGTTTGTTAGTGACAGGCATAGCTCCGGAACCTGGGACCGATTGACTTGTAACTTGATGTGCAGACACCTTGGGGTCATCCCTCGGTCTAATTTGTTCTAAATAGTAGGTTCTAAATATGGGCCCCGCCGATTGTGGTTATGTCAAGGAACACCGTGGTAGGTTTAGTCGGTATTCCGGGAGGTCCATTATTATCATTTTTAACTTCAAGAATTATAGGTGAGTTCAGCATGCATTATACTCGTACTACAAGTACTTCAACTTGCAGTATTGCGCTTCGAACACAAAATATGCACCGAAATGTGTTTCGCTTCAGCGCGAGGCATTCTCAGACAGTATGTCTTGTCCATTCGAAGCGGAATACTGTTGTACGTTGGAGTACACCCGAATTATTCCCCGACGCGACTTTTCCTTACCAGAGGAATTCGGTATTGTCAACCTTTTTCGTTTTCTCTTTGCCCAATTATTGTTTTACAATGGATTACCTCCAAAAACGCCTAATTCAATTCATAAAAATTATAAACCTAATAACAATGTTTTGTTTTTAAATTTAAACGTACCATTATGTAGTACGCTATGTATTTTTAGAGATAATGTGAACGTGAACAGTGCTTGCGCTAACATTAACCGTGTTACAGACACTGTAATAATAAATAGCTAGACTGTAATATTACAAGATTTTAATAAACTCGCACCGGCCCTTTTCTCCACATACCAGTTACTCAACTTTTTACAGAGCACTCGCCATAACTGCTTCGCTATCATACATAAACCATAAATATCTCCTTATAACTTGTAACACTTACAAACTCATTAAAAGCAGGTCGCTGAAGTTTCTCCACGATTAAGATTTTATCGTGCCCCATAGGCAATCAAAAATGCACTCTATATAATTAAATACAAGGTGTAAAATTTATTGGCAATTGGAGCCAGCTTTATTGAGAGATGGTGCATGGTCGGATTAAGTTTCAGCGTTCCGTAGTCGTTCGTTAAAACAGATGCTTGTTTTGATGAATGAGTTTAAATATGTCGTGTGTTATAATAGCTACTGCCTTGGATTCTGTGCGTATGTGGCGAGAAAGAAAAAGTTCTTTTTTTATCCATAAATACAACCCCGCATTAGAATTTTAATTTGTTAGGTGTAACGCATATGTACGCGTCATAAATCCTAGCAGTTGCGCTGATTTTGTGACAATACTATTGTTATGAATTACGAAATATCTTTTTAACTAAAATCCCTAAAGGCTGGCCTGATATGGATAAAAAAATTAAGTTAAATTTCTTTGAGTGAGTCCCTGGATGGTTTAGATTAATAATGGATCAGCTGGTAGGTGGCGTTGTAATTGGTTAGCTCGGGCAGGACAACGCCAGTCAGTTCCTCTCATTATATATAAAAATATGAAGACAACGTACTTCATCTGGTTAGGTCGAGCCGTTAGCCAAACCATTTAGTAGTTTCTAGAGCCTTTAAAGGATATTTTGTGCCATTAGCACGAAAACCCTGTAGTCTAAATCCCTTCAGTTTAAGTTTAAAGTATGATAGGTTACAATAATCGCACTGTGTTTTTTTAATCATCTTTCGCACTGTGATTGAATCGTCTATTTTGCGGATCACACAAAAATTTGACCCATATGGAGACCGAACCGACAACACTTGCCTTAGGAACAGTATCAAGATATCATAGCAGTCAAATTAGTCATCTCCTCTCCAAGTAGAACACACAACGTGATCTATTAACCCATTTTCTTTGGTTCATTACTGCAATTCGTATAAGTCTAATAACAAGCCTCAATTCTCTTTGAATTTGACCTCAAAAACTCAATGCTTTTGCTGCTTTCCATTACATACATACATACTCACGCAGTTTCCCTCAGAGGTACCAGAGGTTTAAAATTTTATTGACAGCTGTGCCCGCGGTTTTACCCGCGTTTATAGTTATTGCGTCACCTCGATCGTAGCGTGATATTATAGCCTATAGCCTTCCTCGATAAATAGGCTACGCAACACAAATAAAAATTTTCAATTCGATCCAGTAGTTCTGAGATTAGCGCATTCAACCAAACAAACAAACTCTTCAGCTTTATGATATTAGTATAGATTGTAGCATTTTTATTTCCTTCAGTCTTTTTGTTTAACAATGCTTTCGCACTACTTTCTACTACTTTCCTGTTTGCAGTGGACATTTCAAACATTCAAACAACGGACACAAAGTGTTCGTTGAATCTGTTGTTTGTATGTTTGTAAAATCAACTGTGATGCAGGATTCAATCTAAGAGTGGGAGTTGTCTATTTTAATATATACATATATATTTTAATATATTATATTTATTTATAATAGCAAATGTGAGTTTGTTTATTCGTTTGTTTGTCTTTCACGTTTCAACTAATCGACTGATCATCATGAAATTGACATGAAAAAGGATATAGGGTACCTTTCAAAAAGTACTGTCCCGAGGGATAGAAATTCATTGACATAACCTACATTAACGGGGGCAAAACCTAGTGAAAATAAAAGAGAAAAGAAAGAAAATAGAAAATTACCTTGTAGTTTGTGGATGTTGGGAATATTCACATCCGCATCCGTAATTGCGGAGCTTCCGCGTCGATTTGGACATCTGCATCCGCATCCGCAATAATTAACGCGGATGTTTATGCGGATCCAGATATAACGCAGTCTGCGGCAAGACAGAAAATGGGTGGGCCAATAAATGGCGCTATGATTCTCCAAGTGAAGATGAGAATCAAGAAACATGAAAAATGGAATAACTAAATTTATGAACCTTTGCAAAACAGGCTGGAACCTGCAAAGGTGATATTATATAATAATAATATCAGCCCTGTATTAAACTGTCCCACTGCTGGGCATGGACCTCTTCTCACTGTGAGAAGGGTTAGGCCATAGTCCACCACGCTGGCCAAGTGCGGATTGGCAGACTTCACATATCTTCAAGAAAATTATGGAGAACTCTCAGATACGCAGGTTTCCTCACGATGTTTTCCTTCACCGTTAAAGCAAGCGATAATTAACTATTTAATACGCATATAACTTCGAAAAGTCAGAGATACGCGCCTTGGGTTCGAACTCGAGGCCTCTGCGTGGCAGTCTAACGGTTTCCACTAGGCTATCGCTTATAAATTATATTAAAAAATTAAATAAGATCCACCATTTTCATCAACATCCAGATTCGCAATTGCGGAGCTTCCACATCGATTTGGACATCCGTATCTGCATACACGGATGTGAGCGTTTAAATACCTGTATCCACATCCGCATACGCAGATGTCAAAAAATATGCATCCGCAAAATTCCTAGTTTGTATATCCTCCGTCACGCAGCTGTAGTGTATGTGACTGCTGTGCGTGAGGTCTTGAGGTCGAATTCAAGGTCGGGCAAAGCTATATTCTTGTTTTTGAAAGAATTTTCTGTAGCAGCATGAATTCTAGAACCGGTATTACTAAACATATAATATTAGGATGTACTCGTAGTACATTGCAGCTAAGTGAAATAGACTGCATGGATGGTATATTGGTTTAATTGTTCGTCTCTTCAATGCCAGTACGCCGAGAGTTTCAGGTTTGAATCCCGTGCGAGACAAAAAAAATGTGTAATTCACAAATTGTTGTTTTAATGTTTCCGAATTCCCATGTGATCCACAATTTAACAAGAGCGCGGGAGACGTCTATTTAAACAATAGATTGCGATAAAATGAATAGTATATAATAACATAGGGTTCTTTCAAATACATACAACATTCTTTTTATAAATTCTTTGCGAATTGGCTGTTCTAATTAATGAGGATTACCATTATTCTCGTTAAATAGAACGGCTTAACTAGAAAGAAAGAAAGAAAAATGTTTTATTTGAATCATAATTTAAAAAAACAATAACAACACTACAAATAAACAGAAAACAGTACAGACTGCAACGCTGATATTCTCGCAGGCTTAATAACAATAATTTATTAATACACATCACCATTTGTGTGAAGAGAGGGTTCACGTCGATAGTTCATTGGGTTTTGATCTCTGATCCCAAATCCGATGAATTTTCCATTGGGCTACGTCGGCTTAATTTATAAATAGCTAATATAATTCATAATCCTGACCTATTCAAACAATGTAAAATTTACATGAGAGCAACCTTCACCTTACCCACGATACTTTATTAGCATAAAGTATTAATATTCATAGTTACATATTTAATAAATATTTAAATTTTAGACGTGCCCTCACCGCACTTACATCACACGAAGAAGTGTCCACAATAAGTAGAGTGGGCTAACACATTAGATAGAGAATGATAGGGTACTATTTTAAATATGAGAGAGCGTGATAATAGTTTGTGATAAAATTATTACTAGCGGTCGCCAAGTGGTCGAAATTCGACAATAATTGATTTAAATTTTAAGTTTGATTGTTATTAAGGTTTTATTGCCTATAACTATAATAATCAAATTTCACGGTACTTAAGATATGTGACCATAGTTACGAAGAATTCTACTACAACAGCCGAACAATGCCGAAACACTACGAACGCGATTCGACTGCGTGTGTCAAATGCATGGTTGTGTGCGTGTAGTGTTTTTTCATTAATGTAATTTATTTCTTATGCATATTTTATAAAAATATTAGGATTCTCCCCTCCTTCTCCATATAAAGTTTAACTGTGCCAAATTTCATACTCCTCCGTCCGCTCAATTTTCGTAAAAAGGGATACAAAGTTTTTGCTTCACGTATTAATATATAGATTTGATGAATTTGTAGCCATTTTGAAAGCAACTACTGTAATTGGTGATACTGACCTATACGAATAATGTAGGCCTTAAAGCAGCAACCTTTTAATATAGCCTTCACCTTACATCAGTAGGTAAATTAGCATAAAGCATTCATATTCATGATTTCATACAAAAACTAAACTTAACTAGATATTAAAACGTTGGGGTAAGAATAACATGAATTTCGGGCACGCCACGATCGTGGCGGTAAGTCCCGTTTTTGAGGAGTGGCTGGAGAGGCGGCATGGCGCCCTCACCTTCCGGCTGACACAGGTTCTGACTGGCCACGGTTGTTTTGGCCAGTTCCTGTGTCGTATACGCCGGCAAGAGACGCCCGGTTGTCACCACTGCGGCGACTGTCGCGACGTTGTTGAGGACACGGCGCTGCACACTTTGGCGGTTTGCCCCGCCTGGGCATCGCAGCGCCGTGAGTTGATCGCGGCAGTCGGATCGATTGCCCTCTCGCTCCCGGCCGTAGTTCAGTCTATGGTCCGGAGTGAGAGGTCGTGGAACGCCGTCGCCTCCTTTTGTGAGGAAGTAATTTCCATCAAGGAGGCGGCGGAGCGGGAGAGGGAGCGTTTAAACCCTCTCCCCAACCGCAGAGCCGGGCGCCGGAGGGCGCGCGATGACCTCCAGCCACCCTGAGGTTTGACCTGGGGGTGGCGGGCTTTGTGGGCCTGCCCGCCATCCGTTCAGCACCAGGTCCGAGAGGCGGCGTGCGTGTTCCCACGCGCGCCTCTGTTTCGAGTCCGTCTCCCACCTAGGGGGGGAGACAGTAGGGAATCTTATGAAGTGAGTCCTTTGGGTAGGTCTCTTGTGTAGTGGCCTGCCGTTTCATACGGCGGGCCGTAACCTCGGCGGGGTCGCGACCGCATGCGAAAGCGATTCGCGCGGCCCCGTCGATAGTGGTTTTGTCGAGGAACACCGTGGTAGGTTTAGTCGGTATTCCGGGTACATTATCTTTTAACATCTTTCTTTTACCCCGGCGAGTCCGACATAATCCCTCCGCCCGCCCCCGCGGAGGGGTATGCGTCATAGCATTCCACCACGTAAAAAAAAAAAAAAAAAAAAAAAAAAAAAAAGAATAACATGAATTTAGTTTTATGACGGTATATACAGCATGTCCGGTAATTAATGGATAACCTTGAAATGTCTTATAGTAGAACTGAAGGCCGTTCAGAAAAAAAGAAAAAATATATATATGTTAAAAAGTGCAAGCTATATTAGCATAGCATACTTTTGACTGTCGATCTATTAGCATAATTTTAGTGTTTAATAATATAACAACAAAAATACCGATGGATTTCACTCATTTATGGTCGTAGTATACAAGAAAGTTAAACATGGTAATTAAAAAAAAAACACATACATATCTCAGGTAGTAGTTAGGATAGATTTTTTTCATATTTTTTTCTGAACGGCTATCAGTTCCACTATAAGACATTTCCAGGTTATCCATTAATTACCGGACATCCTGTATAGCAGCGATAGCTCAGTGGGGAGACCAACAGACTGCAATGCAGAGGGTGTCAGGTTCGAACCCACGGCGCGCACTTCTGACTTTCGGAAGTTATATGACTTTTCGAAATTATGTGCATATTGATTGACAATTATCGCCTGCTCCGTGCCTTGGAGAGCACGTAAAGCCGTCGGTCCCGGCTGCCATGAGCATCTATGGCAGTCGTTATTGGAAAGTCAGTGCCCTATAATATCCTGACACGGGTCTAGCCTTAGGGTATCGTAAGCCTTTGGGTTGCTGAGGTCAGGTGGCAGCCGCTCCGTGTAAAACTAATATCCAGTTAAATCCGGTTAGACCAGAAAAGCCGCCCCCAAGTGACTTGGTAATAATAAAAGCTAGGGAGAAGAAGACGGTATGTAAGCAAAGAGAATACTGCTTGAGGTATTCGGTTCGATTCTGAAGTGGTTTTAGATATTTCCGTCAAGAAATCTTGAATAGCAGCGCGGAGAAGACTGCACGATAGCCGTGGTTCCTTCGCCACTGCTATTGCGCCGAGTGCTGCGGGTTCGAATCCCACACGGGCAAAAATTTATGTGATCCACAAATGGTTGTTCCGAGCCTGGATGTTCTTTGTGCCCGTTTTTCGAATGTCTTTTTTTTATACAACTAATTTGGCAAACAACCACATGGTCCACCTGGTCGTAAGTGGTCACCATAGCCTATGGACGCCTGCAATACCAGAGGCGTCAATTGCGCGTTGGTGACCCTTTAGGAAAAGAAGAAGAGAAAAAGGAAGTGGGAAGGAGAAGAGGCAGGAAGGGGGATAGAGGATGATTGGGCCTCCGGCACTCTCACTCACCGAAAGAAACACAACAGTAGGAATACTGCTATTTCACGTCGGTATTCTGTAAGAGGGTAATCTTCTTCCGGTCAAGCCAATCATGCTGAAATCAGCGAGGCTCTACTACTCTGAGATAGTAAAGTCTGTTTTTTTGTTAGGTTGACAGCTTTTGTTACTGAGGTCTCGAGCTCCATTGCCGGGTCGGGCAGTGTGATTTCGGATTATTATGTCAATAAATCCTCCGTAATAGCACGGAGTCTGGAGCAGGGCCCGGTAGACGGCAATAGGCTAGACCTCTATAACATAGGACCTAAAAGGATACTTGGCGGAATGTGAGTGTAATACACCTTTAACCCCTTTTGGGTTAAAGGCATCTATCCGCAGTATTGTTGCGATAGCGACAGTCTATCGATAGTATTGTGATACTATAGTGGCATTGAAAATCAGTCAGACTATCGATAGTCCTATCAAAACTACCGACCTATCGATTAGTATCGACTAACGATACTATCGATAGTATCGATTGATAAAAATAAGTAATACTATTGTTAAAGATCAATAGTATCGATACTATCGATACAATCAGTACAAACACTATCGATGACTGATAATATCGATAGAATGTGTTTCGATAGTATCGATACTATCAGTACTATCGATAGTTTTGCCATATCGATAGTCAAACAATTTACGATAGTATTGCTTGCTCATGTTATTGCTCGTATTATTCCCAGTCGACAGTATTGAAAATACTTCGATAGTTACTAAAACAATACTATAGATACTCGATACGCCTCGATAGATTATAGATAGTATCGATAATATTGACTATTTTGATGCGTTACTATCGATAGTATTGATACTATCGATAGTATCATATCTCAATAGTATCAATAATATCGATAGTATCGATAAGTAAAATAGAATAGTATAGATAAGTTCAATAGTATCATTGAAATTAAACTACTATAAACGGATTTTATCGCGTTGTTTATTTATCACTGTATTACAAAATTTTGAAAATATTACTCTACTACTACTATTGATTTTATTTGACTAATTTATAAGCTAATAAAATTATTTATCTTATTAGCTTATAAATTAGTCATTTTCATAGTTCATTTTTCATAGTTATTTTCAGCCATGGTCACGGGGAGACTGTCTCCCCGTGACCATGGCTGCTGAAAAGCACCCGAAACGTCGGGGAAAGTGTAAACCAAAAATAAATAGATTTAATAGTTTAAATAATTTTATTAGCTTATAAATTAGTCAAATAAAATCAATAGTAGTAGTAGAGTAATATTTTCAAAATTTTGTAATACAGTGATAAATAAACAACGCGATAAAATCCGTATATAGTAGTTTAATTTCAATGAATAACATTCGCGTAAACAGAAGACAATATTATGTAAATCAATAGTATCACCTAATTTTCACTATCGATATTTTCGATAGGACTATTCGCGCTATCGACTGTTTTCAAGGTCTACTATCGATAGTGAAACTATCGCAATTGTAACAACACTATCTACTGGTGTTGCTTTTGAGAATTTACTGTCAGACAATTCCAATAACACTGCCTAACACACTTGGAAAATTGACCCTGATTTCAGTACCACGTATTAATGAAATCATTTAGTGTGTTTATGTTTTCACATGATAATACTGGTTTTCTTAACCGTAATTTCGTTTTAGGTATTTGTCCAACTGCTAGCGACGAGCGAGAAGCAATTAAAACTAGAAGCGATTGTGTATTTACGAGCGTCGTCGCTGGGATATGAATTACTGTGTGACTGTGTATATAATATGTGAATATATTTTGTATAAACCTAACTATAAAAATACCAAAGCTTTTTAAATTGTGGTAGTAAGGGTAGTTGTTAAATGAATTTTTAATTAATTTATAAAAAAAAAAACTCGCGTGCTCTGAATACTTCCTCACTATTCCTGTGTTGCGAGTGACTACCAATATTTAAATAACGGACCCATAGAACACCCAGACACAAATTATCCACTATTTGTGGTTCATAGAAATTGTTGTTCTGAGTAGGAACAAACCTCATAACAATCACTTAAAGGCTGGTAAAAGACGTTTGGGTTGCTTTTTAAATCTTCTTTATATATATAATTCTTCTATACGTGTGTTGACAGTGAACTCCTCCTAAACGGCTGGACGGATTTGAATGAATTTTTTTGTGTGTGTTCAAGTGGATTCGAAGAAGGACTAGTTTTTTTTTTGTCTATACAGGACAACCGTCAACCATGTAAATGTAATTTAATACGTTATAAAAGTTTAAATATAGCATAGTAGTAGCCTTTTTAAAATAAACACGTATAAAGTAGAATAATTTCAATATGATATATCTATACTAATATTATAAAGCTGAAGAGTGTGTTTGTTTGAACGCGCTAATCTTAGGAACTACTGGTTCGAATTTATTCTTTTGCTGTTGGGTAGCCCATTTATCGAGGAAGGCTATAGGCTATATAATATCACTACTATCAATAGGAGCGGCACATCAATGAAAAATGTTGCAAAAACGGGAAAATCTCTTATGTGAAGCAGAAGAAGTTGCACGGGTATATAACGACGAAGTATATAATAATACTACATAATTATCTACTCGCTATGCAGCTTGTTGGTGAGATACATGTACATACATTTTAAAATTTTACAGCTAAATATTATATAAGTGCTTCTACATAGCACTTGATGTGCTTCGTATGAGAACTAACAAAAAAGCAAATACTAAGGATCGAATGCATTGCGGGAATGGATCGCGAATCGCTTTCTCTTTAGCAATGGGACATGGGGTTTACGTTCCCATCTGTTCGTTATAATTATAACGCTATTGAATGACCCAATTACACAGTTTACAAGAATCATTACTTTATTTAACGATTGCATTCTGTTTATTTTGCTCTGAATATACACTTCAGGGGGTCGCCATATGGCAGACATGCTAACAATAAGATGGTATGAAAAAACGGGTCAGCGCGATTTTCTGAACAACTAAAGGTTCCGTATCTCAATACAATGATGCAAACCCGACTCGCACTTGTTCTGTTGCGGTATTTTAGAGTTTACAATATATAATAAGTTTGTATATATTAACGAAAGTCTAGTGGGAGACCGTCAATCAGCCACGCAGAGGTCTCAAGTTTGATTCTGAGACACGCATCTCTGACTTTTCGAAGTTATGTGCGTATTAGTTATAGTAAAGTTAATTATCGTTTACTTTAACGGTGAAGTAAAACATCGCGAGACAACCTGTATATCTGAGAGTTCTCCATAGTCTTCGAAGATATGTGAAGTCTGCAAACCCGCACTGGGCCAGCATGGTGGAAATCCTTCTCACACTGAAAAGAGGCGCGTGCCCAGCAGTTGAACAGTTTAATACAGGGCTGATATTACTAGAAATATTACCATTGCAAAAAATAAACTGTGTAAAACTGATATCCAGTCAAATCCGGTTAGACTAGAAAAGCCGACCCCAAGTGACTTGGGAATAATAAAGGCTAGGGAGAAGATGATATTACGACATTTGTCACTCTTTCCTAGTACGATATGTGTAAGTATTATGAGAAAAGCAGCTGTAACTACCGGCCTCAGCTTCCCAGTTCCTCTATTACATAAACATAAGAGAATAAGACAACAGATAACATTGACGTAACAATCTTGCCAGACTTAAAGAAGCTTAGATAAGTAATCACGTGCGAGCGCAGTTATACTCGTACATAATTCCTTTCTTGTGATAAAGTAATTATGTCATAATATAATTTCCTTTTCCGTCTTTATAGTAAAAAATATATCTATAGCGGATGGCGCTGTGGTTAACCTCATCGATACCTACTGCGCTGAGTACTGAGGGTTCGATCCTCACACGGGACAAAGATTTGGAAGAAGAATGAATAGTTTTGCCATGTCTAAGTGTTCTTTGTGTCCGTTGTTTCAATGTTTGTAGTCGTTAGGTTGGGTGAGAGGATCCCAAAAATTTTAGGCAGTAGTTCCTAAAGTGGTTCAGGTGGACTCCCAAGGGTTTACGGGAGACTCGACGGGGGTCTATGTTGGCGTGACAAAAAATGGGGGTTTACAATTCGTAAGTATTTTGAGGAATACCAATCGCTGAAGACCCGATAATTAAAAAAAAAATATGTTCAGTCCGCCTACCGTGGTAGATTTAGTACCGATAATTTCTAAAAAAAAATATATCAGCCCGCCTACCGTGGTAGGTTCAGTCTCGAGAATTTAAAAAAACAAAGGTCAGACCGTAGAGATTTGACAAAAAAAAATGTTTGTTAAGGAATATGGTAGAAATGTAGCTGGTCAACCGGAAACATATAAATTTTGAACGCAGTCTATGAGAATAAAGGTCTGGGAACCTCTGGTTTAGGGCATAGTTGGCAATTGAGCAGCGATAGCTTAGTGGGTGACCTTAGGACTGCCACGCAGAGGTCTCGAACCCAAGCCACGCACCTCTGACTATTAAAAAGTGATGTGCGTATAAAGTAGTTAATCACTTGCTGTAATAGTGAAGGAAACATCGCTAGGAAACCTGTATGTTTTGGAGTTTATTATTATGTTCTCGGTGACTTTTAAAGTCTGCCAATTCGCACTAGGTCAGTATATTGGACATAAGCCCGAACCTTCTCACACTGCGAAAAGACCCGTGTTCAGCTATGGGACAGTTTTGTATTATGTAGTTGGCAGTCTTCACACATCGCCCCTGCTTTGCCGAACATGGCAACAGGTAAATGTGAATGTAAATTCACATGAATAAGTGTAACTTCGACGTTCATTAGTGTCACTTTATGACCTACATGAATAGGTAAATATATTTTCAATTTTGATATATTTGAAAACTTTATAGAGAACTCTCAGACATGCAGTTTTCCTCACGATGCTTTTTTTCACCGTTTAACTTATTAAGTCACCGCAGAACACCGGTAGCCAGACAATAGATTTTTAATTATGTCTAGTATTCTAAGACTTGACAAACTACAACGAACGATAAACCCACAAATCGAAACGCCGTCATCTGAATGGCTGCTGGTTCGCCTCCATAAATCTATACAGTCAAGAAACTCCAGATCGTAAATTAATTTTATTACAACTTAAACGTAATTGCTATTTGGAATACATATTTTGAGAGACATAATATATTAAGTATGTGAATAATGAGGTCGCAATGTGGTGTGAATATCTGAATATAATACAGCGCGTAATAGAAAGGTGTAGTCTTATTTTGGGGTAGGAAGTAACTTTTGAGACCTATCTCCAAAGAAAAACAAATTATTTTACATTTTATGACATGTCATTAAACATCGGAACAATCGCATTACATCACTATTAAAAGTGCGTCTGGTTATATTCGGATTCACGGAGTTTACCTAAATACTTTTGTTAAAGTACGAATGAAACATGATATTAATAAGGCGATAAATAATAAAATGCCATATATTAGTGAAAATAATGTATATTTTACCGTTGCGGTTTATTATTTTACTAGAGGTGCACGCGGTTTCATCCGCGTTTATCGTCACTGCTTCGCCCCTGTGAGTCGTAGCCGTGATGTTATATAGCCTATAGCCTTCCTCGATAAATAGGGTATCCAACACTAAAATAATTTTTCAATTCGAACCCGTAGTCCCTGAGATTAGCGCGTTCAGCTTTATGATATTGGTATAGATATGGGCTATATTATGCGACCCATATATATGACCACGCCTTTGTGAAGATAAACATATCCCCATAGGAGTAGGTACTAATAAACCACGTTTTGCTACTGGTAACAGACAAATCAGCTTATTAGCCGCTAATGTGTCTTACCATATAATAATAATCGATTAATACGCAAAATGACATAGTGACGATGTCGACAATAAAAAAAAAACCAAAATATCTTTCTTCATATGGGTCACATAGTAGCACTTATGAACATCAAGGTTACGCTAAACTATACAATGAATTTACATTTACCTGTTGCCACATTCAGTAAAGCAAGGGTGTAGAACCAATGGGAAGAATGGGTAAGAAACTCAATATTTAGACATGACCATTGCTAGAATATCTAAAACGAACAATAAGAAGCTATATAAAAACATGCGTACTTTTAAAAAGACAAAGGTGCGTGCATCATCGACACACATACGGAAGCTGAATTTTGTATAAAGGTAGATATTATTTTCTAGTTCATAATGCTTTTCGATATCCAATATCTTGACATAAAAACAACTTTCATGTTTTAATTCTCTGAAAAGAAAGTTGTTAAAACTACCGGTAAATACGCATGCGCGGATATCAAAAGCAAGTTAAAAAGAAATGCACGAATTAAAACTGAAAGCATCAAAAGAAATAATATATTAGGATTAGTTTATTGAGGAACAATTAATAAAAAGGTATTGTTTATGATACGTAATCTATATATTAATACGTGAAGCAAAAACTTTGTACTCCTTTTTGCGATAATTGCGCGGACGGAGGAGTATGACATTTGGTACAGTTAAAGTTTATATGGAAAAGGAGTGGCGAGTCATAATATTTTTATATAATATGATGCATTAGAAATACATTAAATTAATGAAAAAACACTACACGCACACAACCATGCATTTGAGACACGCAGTCGAATCGCGTTCGTAGTTCAAGCATTATTCGGCTGATGTAGTACTATTCTTCGTAACTATGGTTACATATATCTTCTGCCCAGCCCCCTTTATTATTCCCAAGTCACTTGGAGTCGGCTTTTCTGGTCTAATCGGATTTGCTTGGATATCAGTTTTTACACGGAGCGGCTGCCACCTGACCTCCGCAACCCGAAGGCTAACGATACCGTAAGGCTAGACCAGCGTCAGGATATTATAGGGCACTGACTTCCCAATAACGACTGCCATAGATGTTCATGGCAGCCGGGACCGACGGCTTAACGTGCTTTCCAAGGCACGGAGCAGGCGATAATTGTCAATCAATACGCACATAATTTCTAAAAGTCATATAACTTCCGAAAGTCAGAGCGTCATGCGTGACGTGGGTTCGAACCGTATGGATCGAAAACCTAAATGAAATGTGATTTTAAGGGTATATTTCTAGACAATAAAACCTTAATAACGATCAAACTAAAAAATTAAATCAATTATGGTCGAATTTGACCACTAGGCGACCGCTAGTAAATTATTATTATCGTTACTATTTTCGTACCTGTAAATTTTTGAAATGCCCGACGTAATTAAAAACCTGTTGAATCTGGCTGCCGGTGTGCTACTCAACAGGTTAATCTTGACATAATTATTAGTCTGTCTGTCCGATTGTGCTCTTATAACTGAACTAGAATCATTTAACTGATTTTTCTATTTTAGTATGGAAATACATCATGAAAATTGAATTCGTTACCTCATGCACAGCGCCTTTGAGGCACATAAAACTGCTTTTCAATGTTTAAATGATAAAGCGAACGCTATCGTAATCGGTTTTTAGTTTTCTTTCTTAAACCTCTCAGAAAATTTTCCTTAGCTATCCTGATAACGGTCAAGGAAAATTTCCTGAGGATTTCCCTTTATGTCTGACAGTTCTCCATAATGTTCTCGAAGATATATATGTGTAATCTTCCAACCCGCATTGCGCCAGCATGGTAGTCTATGGTCTAGACCTTCTCAAACTGAAAAGAGGCCTGTGCCCAGCAGTGGAACAGTTTACATACAGGGCTAACATATTATAACATTTTTATTAAAAAAAAAGGCAAATCCAACTGTAGTTATTCCTGTGTCGCCGTGACTTTACAAAAATGTAAACAAAGAAGACCCAAATTCGGAACAACCATTTGTGGATCACACATTTTTGTCCCGTGTGGGATTCGAACCCACTACACTCGGCGCAGTGGCAGCGGAGAGGTGATTTACGACACTACACCATCCGTGCAGTCATATTATTATTATTATCCTGATAAGTTTAAGTTACATTCTGATTATCTTGTTTCAGCATCCCTTGGCAATGACATGGCAAAGACGATCCAGCTGTGTTGCAGTGAAGGTCATGAATTTGCCAGAAATCACTCGGTCGACGACTGCCACGGGACTCACCCGGTCTCGCCTGAAGTGCCTCCGGCTTTCATGACTATGTGTAGTATGGCGAAGGTGCAATGCTGCACAGAATACTTCCAGTAAGTATAGTAGCAGAATAATATTTAATTAGTCTTAGTCGAATTTATTACTGCTGTTCCAACGTGGTCCCCTATCTACAGGACCCGAGTAGACAGGGTTTCAGGGAGAGAACTAGTGGTACCCTTAGGATCAGGATACTACGGGTTCAGGCTAGCTCACTGCGCCTCGAAAGGCGTGTTCTATCGGCCGCCGATTGAAGTGCGCGGTGCCTGACATTGAGGTTGGACTCGTAGTGGCTATGTGGTTAGCCGCAGAGGACGACATGTTCGTTGCTCGGCAAGCACGTGGCATTCGCGCGTTGGACTCATGCGTGGCTAGAGTGAACCAGTTGGTCGCGCGAGGCAAAACAATAGGTAAAATAAAGGATGCACTCAAATTCTCAAGGCTTCAGAGCTGCGAATCCCTTTCAAACAATTTATGAATGGATAAACTATGCAGGTAAAGTCAGCAACATAAGTCGATACACACTTGAGCGATATCGATTTCCTCCTTCTTTCAAATACCTAACAAACTAGTATTTGCCCGCAGCTTCGTTCGCGTTAACGTAGTTTTTTAAAATATTTTTTATCTCCCGGGACAGTACTCTTTGACCCAGTTCGTTGTTTCTGGATAAATGGTACCCTATGCCATATTTTTTACCCCTGACAACGCGTATGCGAAGTTTTCTTAAGGCTTGAAAGTGTAACAAACCAACTCACATTTGCATTTATAATATTAATGCTAAGATAGTTAATTTAATCAATTAAAATATAGAGTTATAACTGCCTAGTTATCGTACAAAATTTTTTTACTTGATTAAATTAAAAAGCCTTTTTTAATTCATAAAAAACATTAAATTAAAATTGTATTAGTGTGAATCATGGGTACAGAAAATATTACTATAATATAATGCTATGCTCTGTTCTGTCGGTATGGTATATAAAATTGGTAAATAAAATACCACATGCATAATTACTTATTTCCAAGTGCCATGCAGAAAACAAACAAATTTTCAAATGTCCATGTTATATGAAAGTAAACAAACAAAAGAAGAATAACTTTTAGAAATAAGGTCAGTGTTCATCTACTTAATTTGCTGACAGTATGTTAGCTGTAGCCATGTTTAACAATTCCAACATGTGCTAGCCAGTCTATTAATAATAACATTGTTTTGTAATTGTATGCAGTATTTACACGGAGTTTCCTTGTTTTGTGGTTCTACGTAGAATTACTTATAATTATCGAGATTACTACAATGTCGACAAGTAAGGATGTGAAATTATTAGGTCAAATGTAAATGTCGAATATTTTAAGTGTCACATTAAAAGATGCTCAATTAAATAAAGCTTATGTTTAAAAGGATGTTACTCGGTTACATAGTATATAGAAGATAAAAGTGGATTGAATGGATTGAACTGCATTCATACATAGGCAATTTCTGAACATATGATATGTTCAGAAATTGTCTGTGTGTAATTGAAATGTTGTAATGATAATCAATAAAAATAAAGAAAACCTACTCGATGCCTTAGATAAACTGCAGTGTCATGCCGTACGTATAATCGACAGCCAGGAGGTTACGAAGGACATCGAACCGCTACAACTTCGTAGAAACATTGCGTCCCTTAGCGTTTTCTATCACCTCTATCATGGCGAATACTCGAAAAGTTATTTGACCTCATCCCACCTTCCCCCTTCCTTTTGAGAACCACACGTGCCGGTCTTCGTAATCACCGATTGACGGTTAGCACAATCCCGTCTCGCACCAAAAGGTTCAGCAATTCCTTTTTATGCCGTACCATACAACTTTGGAACAGTCTTCCGGCTCATGTGTTTCCTCCCTTCTATGACATTGGGTCCTTCAAACGTAGTGTGAAGAAGCATCTGGTCAGACCGGCTTGACACTGACGACGACTAGAAGACATCTATCTTCTCCTCTTCGTCACTGTCTCTGGACTGTAATTAGGCTTTCCATCAGGTCCGTTACAATCACCTTGCCGTGTCACGATAAAAAAAAAAAATAATAATGGATTGAAAGGAGTGACCATGAGTTTCCTGAGCTGTCTCTCTGAGCTCTAATTTTCGACCTGCCTTTTATCAATGCTGAATGTTTAGTTCTTTTTCATTTATTATTAATTATTATTTTGAATTAACCTATTTTTATGGAAATATAGACTTTTACTTTTTCTATGACTTGAATCACTGCCAATTCAATTTATTATCAAATAATCGAAGCACGATTTGATGATGACATTTTGAGGTCGTAGTCAATCGTGATAATTAACTTGATTTAGCTTCTTTGCTTCGTAACTTTGTGATTCGAGTCGATCTTACTGTATAATTATTTTATTGATATGTAATTAATATCAACGATTGATATAATCGAAAAATTCAATGTTTCGAATAATACGACTCACTGCAATATTAGAATGTTTCGATATTTTTATCGATAATTGCACATAATTAATTAAGAACTAGTAGCAATCGTAGTGATTATCTTGTTTTAGTATCTTTGATTTGTAATGCCGTGATATGAATAGCTACGATAATGTGTTCATTCTTATTAACGCATGACTAATATTTTGTCATTCGAATCAATGAACAATGCAATTAAATAAATCAATATTCAAATTACTACCTATTATAATAATATAATATATCAGTCCTGTATTAAACTGTCCCACTACTGGGCACGATCCTCTTCTCAGAGTGAGATGGGTAGGCCATAGTTCACCACGCTAGCCCCGTGCAGGTTGGCAGACTTTACATATCTTCGAAAACATTATGAAGAACTCAACGCAGATTTCCTTACGATGTTTTCCATCACCGCTAAAGTTAGCAATAATTATCTTTTTAATATGAAATTTCAGAGATTGGGAAGAAGCCTTGGGATCAACCTCGAGACCTCTACGTGGCAGTCTAGCTTATCTTATTAGCTTATTTTGTGTGGGGGCTAGTCAGTACAGACCGGCGACACTTCGACCCAGTGGGATCTTTTGTGTCGACTTCCCCAATAACGAGTGCCATAGATGTTCATGGCAGTCGGGACCGACGGCTTAACGTGCTCTCCGAGGCACGGAGCAGGCGATAATTGTCAATCAATACGCACATAATTTCGAAAAGTCATATCATTTCCGAAAGTCAGAGGTGCGCGACGTGGGTTCGAACCCGAGACCCTCTGCATTGCAGTCTGTTGGTCTCCCCACTGAGCTATCGCTGCTCTCACGTGGCAGTCTAACGGCCATACTCATTATTATTACATACAATTTATTACAAAAAAAGAAAACATATTCGTATTTTAGTAGTACAGTGTTCCATAAAACTGTTTCATACATTTCGTCTGTTACAAATATTTATCGATAATTGCACATCACTATATGTACCATAGGCTCATAAGCCATAAGGTAAAGATGTCAATGTCATCATAAAGAGTACAAGGATTTTTGAGTACACATATGACATGTTTTGCAAACCTTGAAATCATTTTGACCTAATTTAACAGGAAAACAGATTGTATTGACGTGAATATATTTATGAATATATTATTGGTACCTTTTTGACGTTATTATTTGCCTCATTGGTCTCGGTACGGTAAAATCTTGCATTATTTACCGGTTATAGTTTTTTTCTTTCTGTGTAACATTCTTTATTCAATTGATATATTATTTTTTGCTATTCCGTATATTATATGTTTACTTGATGATTTAACTGACATTTTGCATTTTACTATTCTTGTTCGTTATTCTGAATTTAACACTATCTAAATTTTGGACTAATTTGTTAAATTAATAATATAAAATATATCGAAATTAATTCTTTAAATTAACAATGCTCACAGAAATTAAGAATTTATCAGATAAATTTACCTGTTATCCAAAAACATTTGAACGCCAGTTAATGGCAGAACGTGGACAGAACTATCATGTATTTTTATCACCATTTGTGTACTCATATTCTGACAAATAAATTATTTATTATTCGATTTTCAGGTAGGGTTTCATGATATTGGACTTTATGGTAGAATTTTACATCGTCTCATGCTTAATCCCGAAGAGTTAAGCACGTATGCACTACACCCTCATTTCGAAGGAAGCTTTTTTGATGCAGGCTTTATGATGCCATTGAGAATTTTTCGTCAAAAGAACTTAATTACAATTTTGTTATATATTTTTATTTTGCTCACTTTGCTTAATCATTGACCAAACTGATCAAACCGTTGGTGCAACTTTGATTTATACCGTCGAATCGAGATGTCGTCCGATCGGTTTGTGTGAGTGAGGGAAATGTCTCCTAAAATGTGTTCTGCGCAGTTGGTTAGTCTCCATTGATATTCGAAACGAGTTGCTGTTTTGGCGATTGTCTGATTCCGTCTTGGTAGTGTATGGGACTGTGCATGAGGTCTTGGGATAGATTCTCCGGTCAAGCAAAGTGTTTTGTTGTTTTTTCCTGTGAGGAAATTCTCAGGAGTAGCATGAGTCTGGAAATGTGCCCAGTAAACAAGTTTTAAAAAGTATTTTTCTAAACCTACTTTTTTAGGCATATAGCCGTGATTTTTTATGATTTTGTTTGTATTTATTACCTTCTCCCAAATATTTCAATATTTTTTCATCAATCACGCAAACACGCTAGCAAACTCAGACAGCAACACACATTTAAACACAAACTGTAATCTATAAGCTAGTTTTATCTAAAACTAGCTTATAGAAATGAATTAAATCTTAAATTCGGTTTCTTTACTCATTTAAAATGTCTAAGATATTACATATAATCTAATTTGGGGCTAATGGTATCTGTAATGTACTGTTCTTTAACCTTCTGGAAATTATAATTTATTATTATTTCAGGAAAAAGAGCGATTGCGACAGCGGCGTCGAAGTTTCGACGAGCAACAATAGTTGCAGCTCTATTTCAGGGACAAGCCAGGTAAGCCCCATGACTTACATTATTTTAAATTATAATTTTCAGCCTGTATTGTCCCACTGCAGGGCAAAGGCCTCCCTCTTGCTTTTCCACATATCCCTATTATGTGCTAGTTTGCATCAGTCTCTCCTGTAGTTAATTAAATCGTCTTGCCATCGACGTTTTGATCTACCACATTGCCGCTTAGCACCGTCTGGGATCCAATCAGTGCTGATTTTTGCCGCAGGAGCGGCATACGGCAAAAGCCCAGCACAATCCCATTTGAGTTTGTCGGCTTTCTGGGTAACGTCTGCGATTTGTGTTTTTGAGCGTAGTGTGGAGTTGATGACTTGGGTATAAATTATAACAAAAATATATCATATCAGCCTTACGTATGGCGTCTTACAAAAAGGTATGGTCATATTTTAAAACCGCAAAGTAAATGTGCAAAATAAAAAAAATGGTAAACAGCGTATGCCGAATATGAAGTGAGCCACTCCTTTTTTTTCTCAGAAATGATAGACCTTTCGTGTTGATAATTCTGCTTACAAACTAGCGCAAAGTAATCACGCAAACAATATATAAGTCTCAGGTTTATAACTTCAATGTAGGCTAATTAGTTAGTTGGACGTGTGTTATCCGCATTTAGCCCCATAATTGGGCTATTGTGCGTAAGTAACCTACGCGAAATATTGTTCGGTTACTCATACCACCTCAGCTCCGTCCAGAAAGATAATAGGGGACCGTTGTCGCGCAGTACCTCCTTCATCGTTTCTGGACTGTTTAGAAATTTCGCCCGTTGGTTGCTCACGCTTTTACAATGTAGGAGCACGTGAGCCGGTGTCTCCTCGGTCTCCATGCAGCCTCTACATAAGGGACTGTGAGTGATGCCGATGTTGAATAGGTGTTTGTTGAGTGAGCAGTGGCGCGTAATGGAACGTAGCAGTTTGCGTGACAGATGTTTGTCTAAGGATGGAAGGGCTTCCTTCGTCATTCTACATTCCTTTGTTTCTGTCCATTGTTTTTCGTGTAGTTTCGTGGGTCTATCGCATAATCATGTTTTGAAATGGCAACAGGGTATCGGGACAATTGGTTCGGGTAA
This sequence comes from Catocala nupta, assembly GCA_963675205.1. Lineage (NCBI taxonomy): Eukaryota > Metazoa > Arthropoda > Insecta > Lepidoptera > Erebidae > Catocala > Catocala nupta. The sequence goes on from OY776104.1 coordinate 21,359,266, forward strand.
TACCATTATGGTGTTCGATCCTCTCTCTGCTAGAGTAAAATGGTTGCCTCATCACTGCCAACGCGCAGAGTGTTGTGGATTCGATCCCCACATGACACAAAAAATGGTGTAATTCACAAACAGTTGTTTCGACTAGCTTTTGTTTGTGTTCATTGTTTGATACCCCGCGATACAAGAATATACATAGTGCGAATTTGTCTTTCAAAATCCAGAATCAGAACTTTTCGTATGGTAAGTATAACTTGACCTAGGCTATAGTTATAAGGCTGAATTTTATGTCTGGTTTGCAACGAAAGTAGAATAGCGAATCTGTCAGTATCGGTAGACATAGAAGGGAGATAAAAGTGATAGATATATTTGTACTCAGATTAATTAAGGCCAGTACAGCCGCTCCTGTCTCCAGACAAGCGTTAATACAAACAAACTAATGCAGTGTACTGTTTTGTAAGCCTTTGATTTAAAGCGAAGAATTTGGTGTAAAGTTGGCCTAATTTAGGGTATTGAATTTGCTATCTATGATCGTACGTTCGATTCCTAAGCGTTGCACTATCAACGTGAACCACTTGTAAGACAAGCATGCTAACCTCTTGATTTAAGCTAAATGCTTAGCTCAAGTGTTTTCCTTTGTTATAAAGCTACTTTTTCAGAACTATCACAGACTATATCATCTCGCTGCGAGCCACGGTTGTAGAGCAGTAATCATAAACATGGCTAAAACCGCGGAGGATAGGTCTTATAATATATAAACGATAGATCCATAGCCAGATCGCACACAGTGATAGTACTTCTATATAAATCTAAAAGACCGGCTGCCATAATATCAGATCAGTCCAGAATATCAGATCAGGACTTGAAATTTATTTCAGTTCTGCCCAAATTTACCACATACCCTCCAATATTTCTAATTTTCTTTCTGTATTCTTTTGGATCATTACGATCTTTAAAAATAAGAACCAGATCCAGAATATATTAAATAAATGTAGGTCAGTAATATTAATATTGTGTTATTGATTACTAGCCAAACGGAAATAAAAAAATTGTATAAAGCCGGGTTGAGGAGTAGGGCTCTTATGAGAAGAAGCAGGCAACAAACTCATAGCCACCCTTTTTATCCTACTGCGGGCGATATATTAACTATATCTATACTAATATTATGAAGTGGCAAGATTCGACATTTTGTTTGTTTGTCATGATTTAAATCAGAAATTACACAACTGATTTTAAAAATTCTTTCACTATTAGAGAGCTGTTAAAAGAGTGTAAAGCTTTTGCATCTAACTTAACCTATTTTTCGCGAGCGAAGCCGTGAGCAAAAGCTTTTTAATATTCTAATATTCTACCACGTACACACAACACTATCTAGCCCAAACTAAGCAGAGCTTGTACTATGGTTACTAGACAATGGATAAACATACATACATACTTTTTTTTTTGTAAACACCTACATATTATATATAGAAACACCCAGACCAAGACAAACATCCATGTTCATGCACACAAATGTTTGACTTGTGCGGGAATCGAACCCGCGACCTCAGGCGTGGCAGTCGGTTACACCCAACTACAAAAACCTCTTTTCAAGCCAAGCTATCTAGGTATTCTATCTTCGATACTTATCACTATGTCTGTATGATTAATCTGTGTATGTATGATTAATCTTCCACATAACTTTTTTATTAAACTATATAATCAATACATCACCAGTAATTTAAAACCCAAACAAAACTAATCTTTAATAAAAACGTTCATAAATAAATCGCTCCGCAAACTATGATGTCACAGCTCAAAGCAAACACGCGGTATGTAGGTAATTAGGTATCTGTTATCATAGTATGAGATTAGAGATAACAATCCGATGGTAGCCATGTTTATTCACGACAACGTGACTGAATTACTAAGCTGCTTCCTTGTTTATACTCCAATATTTGATTATCTTAAATATTTTCTTTGGGTCAGCGGCATACTTGACTGAACTGATTATTACTGCATAGATATTACTTCTCATCAAGAAAAATGTACTGCTCTTGAGAGACCGAAGCTGAGGGCAGAAGTTGGATTGCGTAAGTATTAGGTGGTCGTCTTGCCTTTGCCACTGCGTCAAGTGTTGTTGATACTCACACGGGACAAAATATTGTCTTCTTCTCCCTAGCCTTTCTTATTCCCAAGTCACTTGGCGTCGACTTTCTAGTCTAACCGGATTTGACTGGATATCAGTTTTTACACGGACCGACTGCCATCTGACCTCCGCAACCCTAAGGCTAATGATACCCTAAGGCTAGACCAGTGTCAGAATATTATAGGGCATTGACTTCCCAATAACGACTGCCATAGATGTTCATGGCAGCCGGGATCGACGGCTTATCGTGCTCTCCGAGGCACGGAGCAAGCGATAATTGTCAATCAATACGCTCATAATTTCGAAAAGTTATATAACTTGCGAAAATCAGAGGTACGCGACGTGGGTTTGAACCCGAGACCCTCTGCATTGCAGTCTGTTGGTTCACAAATAGTTGTTCCGGGTCTGGGCGTTCCATATGTCCTTTATAGTATCTGGAACATTACAGGCTAGTACTGATTTTGATCAAGAAAACGCTTGCAGTAAGAATAATTCTGTGTTACAAATATTCAAAAAACGGATGAAAGAAGAACCAGACTTGGAACAACCATTCATAGGTTACATAAAGTTTTGTCCCGTATGGGATTTGAATCCACATCACTTGGCGTTGTGGCTGTGGCGAGGTGACTACTTTATCCACTTAGCCATCCGTGCAGTCGCAATACACTATTGTGCTGCGGTTTTTTGTATACAAGCCTTTTTCAGTCGTACGGAAATAATACTTTTTTGTCGATCAAAGCATTTATATCTTCTTCTGTACCCCTGACAACGTTTCTCAGAAATTTTATGATCGTCGGTCAAGTATGTTAAGGCGTGAAGGCGTACCGTGCTAACAAATTACTCACATTTATAATATTAATTAGCTTTTGCCCATTGCTTCGCTTGCTTGGTAGCAGTAATTTTTTATCTGGATGACAAGAACCCTGTGTCCTTTTCTATGCCCCTGACAACGTGTATGCGAAATTTCATTATATATTTGGTATATACCATTAAAGCTTATTTTAGAGTTCGAAAAAACTCTTACACAATAGCTTTTCCGTCCGTCTGTCTGTTATACAACTTTCAACTCAAGAACCGTAAGAGCTAGAGACCGCGAGGTCAGCGCCATTTGACTCAGCATAGTCGATATACACCCGAAATGACTGTGACCTTTGAGCTCAAGGTCACGTGGTATCACGTGACCTTTGCATATTACTTGAACCATTTCTTCGAACTCTAAGATTGACGGCAATTCATTGCCGTTTCTCACTTGTTTATATAATGTGTTGTAGGTATGCTGTCAGGACTGCGAGAGAGGAGCAGCATTAGGCGCGACTAAGGGTCCAGAATCCTGTGTGAAGAGCTGGGGCTGGGGCAGTAGTGCTGAAGAAATGTTGGCGTATGACGCCTTCCTCAAATGTTGTGAGGTAAGAGACCATAAACTATCGAGCGTTCGTAAAGAATGAAGAAAGAAAGATTTGTCAGGCTCGTAGTATGTGGTAATCCGTTGTCTTTGCAAGAGTAGTTGAAGTAGTAGTCCTTCGGGAAAAAGCTTCAACATTATATGTATGTGCATATCGATTTACAGCATACTGGAAGTGGTCAGTAGACAGTGGTAGAGAATTTAACTGTTTTACATGAGGTCTTGGGTTCGATGCACAGAAATGCATATTTTTCTAAAAGCCTGGCCCGAGTGATTGGGCTTTTCTGTCAAGAAATTTTTATTAGCATTACAGAGTTTGCGACGGTACGGACGGGGGCAGACGCTCAATAAACTAGCTGTTTATTACGTGACGTCTATAATGTCCTCCAGACCGAATTTCGGTCATGGCGGACAATCTCAACGGAGACTGGCCATCTGCACTGGAGATATTATAATGCACAAGTGTGTGCGCAAACACAAGTGCACTCTCTGTTCCCTAACCTCATGATCCGATGGGACGGATAATCCGACAAGACCGGTGAGAGATCAGGCGCAGGACCAACGGCTTTACGTGCTTTCTGAGGCACGGGGGTTTCTAACACCGCCAACTTCCAAACTGCGGGCTTGTATTGAGATTTCTTAACAGAAAACCTCAATAACTATTTGTTGGCCCGACCCGGGATTCGAATCCGAGACCTCATGCACAGCAGCCGCATTTACTACCTCAGCGCAACATCTAAAACGATAGCTGGTGAAATGTTGGTGCAATACACCACCGTTTATTTCTTCGGTGAGGCTATTTATGTTTGTAATAGTTGAGCTAGAAAACTCAATAATGCAATTTTCTCGAGCCAAAGATCGAACCCAGCACCTTACCAACGTACGTAAACCTAAACGTAAATTAACACCACGAAAGCGAAAAACTGTTTTAAAAAGTTTATTATGTTGTATTACAGAAGGCAGCTAAAGGCTGGAAAGAAAACTCCGCATCAAGAACGTCAAACTCTGTAACTTTATCGAGTAAGTACTTTTCATTAATGCATACAAATTATAGTTTCTTCCTCCCGGTATTTAATCCCACGGGATTAAATACAAGATAGACCATTGCCTTCTCCAGGTTACAACGTCCTCCTTGCCAAATTTCATCAAAATGGGTATCAGTAGCCATGAACAGAGAGACAGAGCTACTTTCGCATTTATAATACTTGTATGGATTTTTCTAGCTTGTCTTATTTATTAAATAAATATACTCGTGGCTAGAGACATTACATAAAGACACATCTCCATTTAAAAAAGTAAGACATATTTATTGTCATTACTATTTATGCGAGCACGAATAAAGCCTGAAATCAGTAACTGAATGCTTTTATAATAAGTTGTTATCTTACCAAATTAGACTAGTAAGCATCTAAGCCTTTTTCTAGTCTAGTCCCGCTCTATACGGATTAATTTCTGCGTCGCGAAGACTCTACAGACATAAAACAACTATTTGTGAAACACGAAATTTTCGTCCCGTGTGTGTAGTATATAGTAATTATATGACCAGTGGAGAAACCTTATTTTTAAAATTTTTCCCCCTTACTAAGAATAATTTCTCTGTCACGGAGACTTTACAAACATTCAAACAACGGACACAAAGAACATCCAGCCATTTGTGGATTGACAGTAATGTTTGTCCCGTGTGGGATTCGAACTCATAACACTTGGCGCAGTGGAAGTGACAAACTGACCACTTAAAGCATTACGCCATTCTTGCAGCTTTAAGTAAACTCCCGCTCTATACGGATTATTCCTGTGTCGCGGGGAGAGTCAGTATCAGGACAAATATTTATAAACGGTGAAGGAAATCATCGTGAGGAAACCTGCATGTCTGAGAGTTCTTTATAATGTTTGTATGTGTTTTTGTCAAAGATATGTGAAGTCTTATCGTCTTTACTGTCGGCCTCAATGGCGTAGTGGTTAGTGTAACCGACTGCCACGACTGAGGTCGCGGATTCAATTCCCGCAAAAGTCAAACATTTGTGTGCTCATGTACACAAATGTTTGACTTTTGCGGGAATCGAATGGATGTTTGTCTTGGTCTGGGTGTTTCTATGTATAATATGTATGTATTTACAAAAAGAAGTATATATGTATGTTTATCCATTGTCTAGTAATCATAGTACAAGCTCTGCTTAGTTTGGGATAGATGGTGTTGTGTGTATGTGGTAGATTATTATTATTATTTGTGGAAGATGAATTTTTTCATCCAGTGTGGGTCGCATAGTTGTTATAAATACTGCCTCCGTGGCACAGCGGTAGTGAATGTGACTGCTGTGCATGAGGTCTCGGGTTCTAATCCCGGATCGTGCCAACAAAAAGTTATTGGGTTTTTCTGTTAAGAAATCTCAATACGAGCCCGGAGTTAGGAAGTTGGCGGTGTTAGACACCCTCGTGTCTCGGCAAGCACGTAAAGCCGTTGGTCCTGCGCCTGATCTCTCTCCGGTCGTGTCGGATTATTCGTCCCATCGGATCATGAGAGTTAGGGAAAAGAGATTGCACTTGTGTTTGCGCACACACTTGTGCACTATAATATCTCTTGCGCCGATGGCCAGTCTCCGTTAAGATTGGTCGCCGTGACCGAAATTCTGTCAGGAGGACATTATTATCAATACATGATCAGTGGAGCATCTCTAGTAGGCGGCTAGTGTGTACCTTGCCCTGTGATATGCACACATTATTATGTAATTGGTACCTACCATTCACGAGATAGCGTTTGGTTTAAGTCAACATAAGTAAATTGTCTACTTAAAGAGTTTGTTCAGTAAATAAGTATTAGATAGGAATTCCAAAGTCATGCTATATTTAATACTAGTTATGAACCGCGGTTTCACCTACGTTTACAATTACTGCTCTGCGCCCTTGGCTTGTAGAGTGTCAAAGTCAAGTCATGTTTTATAGCCTATGTTATTCCCAAATAAAGTAGCTTTCTAATGGTGAAAGAATTATGAAAATCGGTTTAGTCATTTTAGAGCTTATCGATTACAAAAATCTAATATTGCCTCTTTATAATATTATAAAGAAGAACTATATATAGACTAGCTGTGCCATGTGGTTTCATTGATGTTTATCATTAGTGGCCCATCCCCGTGGTTTATAGCATGATGTTTTATACGGTATGTTACATCTGGACTCTTCTCCCTAGCCTTTATTATTCCCAAGTCACTTGGGGTCAGCTTTCTAGTCTAACCGGATTTGACTGGATATCAGTTTTTACACGGAGCGTCTGCCATCCGACCTTCGCAACCCGAAGGCTAACGATACCCTAAGGCCAGACTAGTTTCAGGATATTAGAAGGCTCTGACTTCCCAATAACGACTGCCATAGATGTTCATGGCAGCCGGGACCGACGGCTTAACGTGCTTCCCGAGGCACGGAGCAGGCGATAATACTTGTCAATCAAAACGAACATAATTTCGAAGTCATATAACTTCTGAAAGTCAGAGGTGCGTGACGAAGGTTCGAGCCCGAGACCCCTGCATTCTACAAAAAACCGCCTTCTAATGATGCACGAATTAATAAAATCGGTTCAGTAGTGAGTAGAGTATAGATAAAGACTGGTCTAATATTTGATATTTGCCGTAAGTTCGCCTGCGAGGTGCATAGACGGTTTCCTTTTTAGGGTTCCCTACCCAAAGAGTGCTAATGAGACTGAATTACTTACCTGACGTTGTCTGCCTTTCAGACAATTATAACACAGTTTTTACAAGAAGATTGCTATATCCTCATTTGCAAACATATTCAACTATCCTATTGTATTAATCTGGTTTTGTATTTCAGCGATGGCGTCTACTTGTGAAGACTATGCGCCGAACGAACTGTGTGCTCACCACTGCATACCAGTGCCAGGCTCTTACAAGTGCGAGTGTAACCCTGGCTACATGCTTATGGCTGATGGCAGGAATTGTAAAGAGGTAACACATTGTTAATTTGACGCACTTCCTGAAAGTACTTTATTCAAAATTGACTACTGAATTAATTTTTAACATTTTATTAGAGGTATTTTTTGTTTTTGTCCTAAAATAATTAAAACTACGTAAATTATAGTCATACTTTTCTTTGAACAGTCGAAATAAACGAAAATTTATCGTTTTTATTCGTATTGTTCGTTAAATTAAAATATTTAAGTACATAAAAGTAACATTTTAATGATTATATTATTATTACGATTGAATAATCTAATCGGGGTGTTTGAGGTTGTGCGTTATATCTGTGACACGTTGTATAGTCTTCAAATATAACGGACTTTTTAAAAACAATTGCATGTTATAACTTATAAGACAATAAGCCGTAGAACAATAAATATAATAAACCAGTCTATTGTCTTTATTCCAGGTTACCAAGAACAGATGTAAGCCACGCAACCATTGCCAGCACAAATGTAACGACAATGGTGTGGAAGTCAAATGTTCCTGTAGACGAGGATATGAGCTGATGCCAGATGGGAAGTCATGTCAAGGTGAAATGTGGTTTAAATACCATAATTATGTAAAATTCAAAACTTTTAGCTGCAGCTAAATTTTTGTTTAAATATTTTGGAAATATATGAAGTAGTCATCACTTCATTGACTCGATACAGCGGTATCTGCTGTATAAGGCCCAAGTCCGTAGCAGCATGGTGTACTGTTCGCACCTTTGAAATGGTTCCGCTAAGTACCTACCCGATGCCTTAAATAAAATGCAGCGTCATGCCGTACGTATAATCGACAGCCAGGAGGTTACGAAAGACATCGAACCGCTACAACTTCGTAGAAACATTGCGACCCTTAGCGTTTTCTATCGCCTCTATCATGGCGAATGCTCCGAGGAGTTATTTGACCTCATCATAATCACCGATTGACGGTTAGCACAATCCCGTCTCGCACCAAAAGGTTCAGCAATTCCTTTTTGTGCCGTACCATACAACTTTGGAACAGTCTTACGGCTCATGTGTTCCCTCCCTTCTATGACATTGGGTCTTTCAAACGTAGTGTGAAGAAGCATCTGGTCAGACCGGCTTGACACTGACGACGACTAGAAGACATCTATCTTCTCCTCTTTGTCACTGTCTCTGGACTGTAATACTATACGTGGTTCTTAATTACATGAGCTTGTATATTTGTCTTGCAGATATTGACGAATGCGAGCTAGATGTGCCAGTGTGCTTGCCTGGCACAAAGTGTCACAACATTCAAGGATCCTACAGATGTTTACAAACGAAGAATACCGTGGACAAGGGCAAATGCCCGCCAGGGTTTACACGAAACAAGATTAATAACTTTTGTGATGGTATGTACAAATAACAACTTTCTTTTATATGTTTTTAATAGGTATAATGCTGGCAGCTGTGTAGTTTTATTTAGAAGTAGGCGATATTTGGCGGTTATCTATTGGAATAAAATAATTGGGAAGAGTGGAACCCATCACGCGTCTTCTGATTAGCCGTCCCAACTATTGCAATTGAAAAAGACTGATAATGGACAGCTATAGTGGTATCTGGGTAACTCCAACTTGTTTAGTGTTCGAAGCAGAATATTCCATGTTGGTGTCCGCCCGGTGGCCTCAACGCGGCCGTCCCTTATCAGAGGAGTTTGGTATTGTCAAACTTTTTTATTGCATTCCAGAGTGCGTGGCCTCTGATCCCTATTATTTTATTTTATAACTAGATTTTGGCCGAGGCTTCGCTTGCGTCAATAATTTCTATCCCTAGAGAACAGTACTTTTTCTGGCCTAAAGGTACCCTATGTTCTTTTCTGCACTCCTGACAAGGTGTATGCGAAATTTAGTGAAAGCGTATAAATTAAACAAACTCGCATTCACGTTTATAATATTAGTAAAGATTTTAACATTATTTTCCAGATATAAACGAATGTCAGTTGCCAAATCCACCTTGCCCTGCGTATATATGTGAAAATACGGTAGGAGGATACCGTTGTGGAGGGATCTCTGGTAACCCTGAACAAGTAAATAGAACAACACCGCCAATTGACGAAGATAGCTGCCCGCCAGGGTTCAAGATCGGGCCTAGTGGCGAGTGTGAAGGTAATCAGATTTATAGTAAATTTAACCCACCCAACTAACGATGTTTTTGCCCTAACATACCGAGACCAGCGCCACCCAACGGATTCAAGTATAAATTTAAACCCTCCATCCAGAGACACACACAATTTAATCAAAACCGGTGCAGCCATTTTGCATCAGTTCACTGACATACACACGTTCAGAACATGTAATATATTTTCAAATATCAACTTAAAGATATCGAGCCATAATAATAAAAACATTGTGTCTTGACTGCACGGATGACGTGATGGTTTAAGTATTCGTCTCGCCACAGCGTTATGTGTCCAAATTCCCCACAGGACAAAAATTTGTGTGATCCACTAATAATTGTGCCGAATAATAATAATAATAAAAAAAAGCAAAAATGTAAACATTAGAAAAAAAAAATAATTATAATAATCTGGGTATTCTTTGTGTCTGTGGTTTGAATGTTTGTATAGTTCCCAGCGACTCAGGATTTATTCACAGTACAAGAGCTTAAATTTTAGATGCACCCTGCTATTTATAAAATATGGCCACTTTTTTGTATTATTAAATTGTCATCCCACACACAATGCCAACATAACATCTCATCTGACCATCTGATTGTTATGCTTATACACATTGCAAATTGTACACCATCGTCCTTGAAAAGTGTCTGCAGTAAGACGAGTGGTCACTCGTCTTAGTACAGTATACTTTTGATGTGATATAAATACGGTAAGGACACACATATGATTAGGGTGGGTTATGCCCAACTCAGTGTATGCTGAGTGTCCATCCAGATTTCTTAAACACGACGTATTTGAATTTTTGCACTTATCTAAGGACTCGGCAGTGCCAAAGCGGTTTGCTTGTATCTGTGCGCCAATGGACACGGCTTCTTTAAAACTAATGCTACGTTCTTAAATTTCAGATGTCGACGAATGCGAAACGAAGAAGCACGACTGTAATCCTTTATCACAGTTCTGTGTCAACACACACAGCTCTTTCTTCTGTCAAGACAAAGCTTCCAGACACTGTCCTCCTGGCTTCAAGATTAATATCGCCACCAATAAGTGTGAAGGTTTGTTGATTTTGACTGTCATCATCTATACTAATATTATAAAGCTGAAGAATTTGTTTGTTTATTTGTTTGTTTGGTTGAAAGCCCTTATTTCAGGGATTACTGGTTCGAATTGAAAAATTATATTTTAGTTATTGTATAGCTTATTTATCGATGAAGGTTATAGCCTATATAACATCACGCTACAACCTATGGGGGCGGCGCAGTAATCATGAACACGGGTGGAACCACGGGCACGTCTAGTATATTATACGAGTTTTCATCATATCAGCCCTGTTTGTCATCTGTCGTATTTGAGCCTGTTCTCAATGTGAGATGGGTTGGCCGTAGTCCATCATATGTATATGTGGTGTCGGGTGTAATTCCCGGATCTGATATTATGCTCTATAGCTTATGATTACTGCTCCACTTCCATGACTCCTATCTCTATACAGCCTAAATTATTGCTGGATAATGTAGCTTCCTAATAAGATATATAATTCGGTTCAGTAATCCATTCCATAAAGTTTAACCATTAAAAATGAACAAACAACAAATATTAGTATAGACAGATATAATATGGCATAAATTGTATAATTACAGAATAAAACTATAATATATGATTACAGATATCAATGAATGTGATGACGATGGCGATGTGTGTCGCCAAGACCAGGTCTGCGTCAACCAGCTCGGACAGTACTCCTGCAAGCCTATTGTGGATGAAACGAGGTATGAACCTTGACTTGACATGATATGTGTCCAAAAAACGTGTGACTGACTATCTTGATCGAAGTCAAGTTTAAGAAGAATTGATACACAAAGTAACATTTGTGAACATCAAAATATATAGGTTATTGAGTTTACTAAGTTACTGAAGCTAGATTTAAGTGTTTGCTAAGTTCAGCCTATGAAAGGGTTGAGCCTAAAGGGTTGAGCCCAAAGGGCCTTTCATAGAAAACACTTAAATGCAAGTTTTTGCTTAATGCAAGCCTATTGTGGATGAAACGAGGTATGAACCTTGACTTGACGTGATATGTGTACAAAAAACGTGTGACTGACTTTCTTGATCAAAGTCAAATTCAAAATGAATTGATACACAAAGTAACATTTGTGAATATCACAATGTATAGGTTATTGAGTTAACTAAGTTACTGAAGCTACATTTAAGTTTTTTGCTAAGTTCAGCTTATGAAAGGGTGAAAGGGTTGAGCCTAAAGGGTTGAGCCGATGAGAAGAAATCTGCAAGAAACTTACGCCCAATCTGACTGCACGGATATGGTAATTCATTTATTTGTCAGAATATTGTTAAAGATGTTATAGAGCATAACGTGCACAATTTTAGCCCTTTTTGGAGTACGTAGGTATATTTATTAAAATGATTACATGTCATTTGTAGTTATTATTAAGGAGTCTGCTAACTACCCCGTTTCATACCATGACCGTGCTAGGAACGTGTTAGGCAAAAAAATATTCTTTGTAAGGAAATGTATAAGACTAGACCGTTCCGTCACCAACCAGCAGTTCCTATAGCAGGGCGTATCGTGTTGCTTTTCGTGTCAGATACGTTCCTAGCATGGTCATGGTATGAGACGGTGTAGTGGGCAGACTCCTTTATACAAAAATAAACGAAATAATGTTTGGGTTTTATATCAATTGTCTTAAAGAGATCGGTAATTACTAACATTATATATTAAACGTCAATTATTTATTAAATATGTCATAAAAGTAACTTCAAAAATGTTTAACATTATTTGTTAAACTTATCTTATTATTCACTTTAAAACTTATCATTCAAAAAATAATTTGTTGAATAGTAGCATTTGTCTATAAGAAATGAGAACAATTTATTTATAGAAATGTTATTTTTTAAGGATTTAAATATATCTGCTAACCTATTATTAATGCGGATTGCCACCCAGTATGCATGATTGGAAAATACGTTGGATGCCGGTTTTAGTGAACGCCTTCATCGTGTGTTGTGGGTTCGAATCCTACACGGGACAAAAGTTTATGTCATCCACAAATAGTTGTTCCGAGTATATGTGTTTGTTGTTTCAATGTTTGTAAATGCTGCCATGATATTAACATGTAAATTATTTGTAGTGCAGGCGTTAACTTTCTAAAAAGAAAGAAAGAAAAATGTCTGGTGCATTTACACTACAATTTTTCTTTCTTCTGAAGTTTTAGGATTTCTGTTCCAGGATACCTACAACTTGTCCGTCTGGGATGCGAAAAAAGGCAGGAAGCCAATATTGTGAAGGTAAATTACGCTTTTTTGTTCTGTTTATATTTCTATTGCATCTATGGCGTAATAGTGGTCGCCTTTCAAATCAAATCAAATCAAGTAATTTATTTACGAAATATGGGTTAAGCGGATCTTAAATTAATACAGGGTATCACCATACTCAGCTTTTAAGCATGCAAAATTTAATTTATCTTTATATATATAATTCTTCTGTACGTGTGTTGACAGTGAACTCCTCCTAAACGGCTGGACCGATTTGAATTTCGCCTGTCTTGTACCGCGTCTGTCGGGACAGCTAGTAACATTATAAAGTATTTAATTTTTAAACATTATTAGATACAAGCATGTAAACACTTATTAAATAACTTAAGAATAAATATTAAATAATCACAAAGGATATCAGAATAAACAGAAGATTATAAAGTAAAACAAATCCAACATGTTATACAATTTAAATAGTAAGCTTAGGCAAGGAATTTTTTACACCACGCTATAATATAATAAAATTCGTAATATTTGCACTGTTGGTACTCCTAGGGTTTAGAATTCGATTTCTGACGGGACAAAAATTACGTACTGGTATCAACTGATCTAAGGGTATGTTGTATTTCAGTGAGATTTTGATGATGAGATTTTAATTAATTTTGTCTCCAAAGTGTTGAGCAACCGTCTAATATTGCGATGACGAATTGCATACTGGTTTAAATGATCGTCTTGCTACCGCACTGTGTAATGTGGGTTCGATTCCAATACGGCGCAAAAAATTGTGTGATCCATAAATAAATTTTCCTATTCTGCGTATTCGTTGTGTCCATTGTTTGAATTTTTGTGGAATCTCCCGCGAGGTAGTAATTACTCCTAGTAAGACGATTTACTTACCGTGGGAGAGTCAGGCTTCGGCACGAATGGGCCGGCTTGACCGGAGTGATACCACGGCCTCACCAAAAACCGGCGTGAAATAGCGCTTGCGTTGTGTTTCGTCGAGTGACTGAGGGTACTGGAGGCCCAAACCCCTCCCTGGCACGGCTCCCTAGCATGATGGCACAGTTGAATTACCGAACGCTATCCCAGGAGGGTACCAACTGCGCTAGCGTTGGAGAATCCCTCTCTGAGCGTCCACGCTCAGGGCAGAACGTACCTGAGCGTGAACGCCCAGGTTGCCCCTCGTATTCTGGGGGGGGGCAAAACTGCGCTCAATAATGCCCGAGGCAAGAGTAGAAATACCATGGCACCCCCTGCCACGCTGGCCGTGGACTTTTGCAACATCAGGGGATTACATAGTAATCTTAATGCTGTTCACCACCACCTCGAGACAGCAAAGCCAGCCTTGCTCTTCTTGACCGAGACGCAGATATCGTCTCCAGCAGACCGACCTACCTCAACTACCCTGGGTACGGACTAGAACACTCCTTTCTGTCTAGGGCCGGAGTGTGCGTGTATGTCAGAGACGATATCAGCTCTTGTCGCCTCAGCAATCTTAAAGGTAGGGACCTCTCCATTTTATGGCTCCGTGTAGACAGCGATGACCATCCCCGCGTCTATGCGTGCCTCTATAGGTCCCATAGCGGTGACACCGAAACTGACCGACTCATTGAGCACATCCAGATGGCTTCAGACTTTGTGCAGCAGCAGATCCCGTCCGCAGAGATCGTTTTATTTGGCGATTTTAACGCCCACCACGCCGACTGGCTCAGTTCCAGTAAGACCGATCATGCGGGGAGATCTGTTCACGACTTCGCCCTGGAATATGGCCTGAAACAACTGGTTACCACGCCCACGCGAATCCCAGGTGTGGAGAGCCAAAATCCTTCACTGTTGGACCTTCTGCTGACTTCACATCCGGATGGCTACCGCGTATCTGTTGGCGCCCCACTTGGTTCCTCAGATCACTGCCTTGTCCGGAGTACAGCGCCTCTCACGTGCCCGCAATTGCGTGCCACACGCAGCCGCCGTGTGTGGCACTACAAGTCAGCAGATTGGGATGGGATGCGGTCCTTCTTTGCGTTCTACCCTTGGGAACAAGTATGCTTCTCGCCGGATGATCCCAATGCCGTTGCTGACTCTGTTGCTGATGTGGTGCTACAGGGTATGGAGCTTTTTATTCCGTCCTCTGTGGTCCCCATTGGTGGCAAATTTCGGCCTTGGTTTGGTCCATCTTCCAAAAACGCTTCTCGCAGAAAGCAGAAAGCTTACCAAGCCTGGGCTGATTCGGCGACGGCATGTGATGTAAATACCAGCGCATTAAGAAAGGAGTGTAACTTTGCTTCCAGGTCCTTCAAAAGAAACATTGCAAGGGCGAAGTCGGAGCACATTGGTAGAATTGGCGAGAGGCTTGAGCGTCTTCCTTCGGGAACTCGTGCATTCTGGTCTCTTGCCAAAGCTATCGAAGGAAATTTCTGCAAGCCATCCTTTCCACCCCTACACATGGGAAATGATTCGTTGGCCCACGACGCAAAAGAGAAAGTCAATCTTCTGGGCAAACTGTTTGCGTCCAACTCGACTTTGGTTGACGGGGGACAAAAACCACCTACTATACCACGGTGTGACGGTTGTATGCTGGATATCCAGTTCTACCAGCGCTCAGTGCGCTTAGCACTTCTATCCCTTGATATTCATAAGTCGAGTGGGCCTGATGGAATCCCTCCTATTGTGTTAAAGATGTGCGCTCCTGAGTTGGCGCCGGTCTTAACGCGACTATTTCGGCTCTCTTATTCTTCTGGCGTAGTCCCGACATCATGGAAGTCAGCATTGGTCCACCCGATCCCAAATAAAAGCGACCGCTCAAATCCGTCCAACTACAGACCGATAGCCATAACCCCCCTTTTCTCGAAGATAATGGAATCTGTTATCAACTGTCAGCTCTTGCGATACCTAGAGGGCCATCAGCTGCTTAGTGACCAGCAGTACGGTTTCCATAAGGGTCGGTCGGCTGCTGATTTTCTAGCATACCTAACACATCGTTGGGCACAGGCGATGAAGACAAAGGGGGAAGCCATGGCGGTTAGCTTAGACATAGCGAAGGCCTTTGATCGTGTCTGGCAAAAAGCGCTTCTTTCAAAGCTCCCTTCCTATGGGCTTCCCGAGAGATTATGCGAATGGGTCACTAGCTTTTAGCAGACAGAAGCATTAAGGTCGCAGTCGACGGTGAATGCTCTAACTCCATGCCTGTAAATGCTGGTGTCCCGCAAGGCTGTGTGCTATCGCCTACTCTGTTCCTCCTCCATATCAATGACATGTTGCAAATAAGCAACATTCATTGTTATGCGGACGACAGTACGAGCGATCTTCTCTATACCGGCCGCGCTAACATCTCTCGGGAAAACGTCATTGAGAACCGAAACAAACTTGTGTCTGAAATTGAGACCTCTTTAAAGAAAGTCTCAGATTGGGGCAGACTTAATTTGGTCCGATTTAACCCCACAAAGACACAAGTTTGCGCGTTCACCGCTAAAAAACTTCCGTTGGTCGTATCGCCTTGTTTTGAGCACATCCCCATAACGGCCTCAGCCAATATTGGAATACTTGGTGTCGACATATCGAGTGAAGTCCAGTTCCGCGGCTATTTAGAGGTTAGGCTAAATTAGCTTCGAAAAAGCTTGTCGTGCTCAACAGATCGAGACAGTATTTCACGCCGAGCCACCGCCTACTACTTTACAAGGCGCAGGTTCGGCCTCACATGGAATACTGTTCTCACCTTTGGGCAGGGGCTGTACCAGCTTCTCCCTCTAGACCGCATTCAACGGAGGGCAAATCGAATCGTCGACTACCCGGTTGTTTCAAATCGGCTAGACCCCTTGGCGCTGCGTAGAGATGTGGCCTCGCTATGCCTCTTCTATCGCTTTTACTACGGGGAGTGCTCCGAGGAATTGTTCGGACTGATCCCTGCCGCCTCTTTTCGCCATCGTCCTACGCGACAAAATTTCCATTCCCATCATTTAGATGGATGGCAGTCCACAACTGTGCGCTTTTCTAGAAATTTTCTGCCTCGCACAACTAAACTGTGGAATGAACTGTCGCCTGCGGTATTTCCGGTCCAATACGACCTCCAAACCTAAAAGAGAAAAGAGCGTACTCCTTTTTAAAAGGCGGGCAACGCATTTGTAACTCCTCTGGTGTTGCGGGTGTCCATGGGCGGCGGTAATCGCTTACCATCAGGCGATCCGTCCGATAGTTCGCCATTGTCAAATAATAAAAAAAAAAAAAGAAGCGATTGTAACCGATTTATCCTTATCTAAAGCTAAGGGGATTCAGACGACAGAGTGTTCGAGCTGATAGGACTACATCTTCTTAAAGAGATGTGGAAGCCTTACCCATTATTGTCTGTTAAGTATTACTAACTTTAAAGTTATTCGTAGTAACAGGGGGCAATATGAAATTTCCAAAAAAATATTTCAGATATTTATATAATAAAATTCAGCTTCAGTATGTTTGTTTGCAAGAATAAACATTTAGTCGATGCACTGACTGGAAATTTTATACAATGTAGTTCTATATAAAAGTGATTTATATATTTCTATGCCGAAATTGCTACGATAACGGGAATTACTTCCCTAATAAATAATAATGTTACGTGCTGAGTTCGAGGGATAAGAATTTTAAACAATATTACCGATTAAAACGTTTTATTCTAGAACACAATTAAATTTAAAACACAACAAATACTATACTACACTTTTTCACTGTAACCGCTTCAAACTCCTTAGTATTTTCGCTTCCAATTGCTTCGATGAATACTTGACCGCTTACGATTGTAAACTGACTCGGCTAGCGTTGGCCTTCCCCTTTTATACGCGGTTAAACCGTTTCCGGAATTTCTAAAAACGTCACACACGGTACGTAACAGTACGAGGATTTGAGAATGTGCCAGCGTTCTCTCTACTCTTCTCGTACCAGTGAAGTAGTTCCGTAAGACGTAAATAGATGGCGCTGTAATAAATTATTAGACGGAGCTGCCGAGTCTTCCCCACAATGCCGAGAGATGGCACTGGGTGTAACAGTAATATACATTCCCGAATAATACAGGCCTAGCCTAGTGTGGACGGTTTTTGTCTACTGTAAACACACAAATTTTTCTTGGCAATAAATTATTTATAATTATATTATTATTATAATTTATATCAGAATGAGCCACAACGACGCTTAACCTTGACCGGGTTTAGCTAGTAGATAATAAAAATGTATAAATACATCTCTTGTTTTCCACTGCAGATATTGACGAGTGTGCAGAGGGTCTTCACATGTGCGAATTGAACCAACACTGTTTGAACACTAATGGGAGCTACGACTGCCACTGCACGTTGGGCTATGAGCTCGACATAACCACTGGCGCCTGTGTTGGTATGATAACCAAGATATCTATTATAGTCTTATAGTATCTGTATTAAAGTAGATAATACTTAACTGCCTCCGTGGCGCAGCGGTAGTCAATGCGACTGCTGTGCGTGAGGTTTCGGGTTCGAATCCCGGGTCGGGCCAACAAAAAATATTGGATTTTTCAGTTAAGAAATCTCAATACGAGCCCGGTGTTAAGAAGTTGGCGGTGTTAGACACCCCCGTGCCTCGGACAGCACGTAAAGCCGTTGGTCCTGCGCCTGATCTCTCTCCGGTCGTGTCGGATTATCCGTCCCATCGGATCATGAGGGTTAGGGAACAGAGAGTGCACTTGTGTTTGCGCATACACTTGTGCACTATAATATCTCCTGCGCAAATGGCCAGTCTCACTTAAGATTGGCCGCCGTGACCGAAATTCCGTCTGGAGGACATTATTATTATTATTATTACTAGTTTAACTCTACGGCTAGCAATAAGGTGGTTGACTCATAATTTTATAATATTACCTAGATATTGGTCGCGTCTCCGCTTGCATAAATATAGGTTATGTCAATTGTCTAATCGTCAGCATGTATCCCTGATAACGCGTATGCGAAATTTCATGATGATCGATCGAGTAGTTAAAGCGTGAAAGCGTAATAAACAGAATTACATTCGCCATTATAAATTAATAAGTCAAATAATTACATTAGGTACCTGAACTCGAAAATAAAATCATGTTTTATAATCTTATGAAAAATAACTAAGCGTTTCAAATCTAGTAGGTGTAAATGTCAAATGACAGAAGAATGATGCACAACACAAATTGTGACGTAACCGCTACTTAAATGCAGCTGTCCGAGGGAGATAGCGAGATGTCCCCACCACAGCTTCACTTTTTCTTAAATCTAAATTGAAAATATTAATTACTACCATATTCTGCAATCAATTTTAATACTGTTGGCATAAAAAGATTTATTTTGATTGCTAGTAGCTCTTGTTTTCAAAATCATATAAACAACTATCCTAGTCATAGAGACTGAAAGGCGAAAAGTTATAGTACTTTACAAAGGGTTTTCTCTGTATTAGATGTAAACGAGTGCGCCACAGGACAACACGAGTGCATGCCACAGCAGCAAAGGTGTGACAACACTGTTGGCTCCTACATCTGCGTGAGGATAGCATCTTGTGGCACAGGATACGTGCTGCAGCATGCCACGGGCAAATGCGAAGGTAACAAACCCTTATAATATTAAACTGTCCCACTGCTGGGCACGAGTAGTGTAAGTGTGATAAAGGTTAGACCATAGTCCACCACAACTAGCCACCAGATTGGCAGAATGCATAATTTGATTCCTCCTTCTCTTTTTTACTATCGGACGACCAGACAAACAGACTAGCGGCACTGGTTCATGGTGGATATACCACATTTACGCACGAAGCGCTTTGCTTCTACTTTCATAATACGTACCGCAAAGGAGTGGAACTCACTAAGTAGTGAGTTCCACTCCTTTGCGGTACGTTAACTCTGTGTTTCCCGATGAGTACAATCTGGGTATCTTCAAGTCAGGAGTGAATAGGTATCCTCTAGACAAGCGTGCTCCATCGTCGACTGCATCTTCCCTTAAGATCAGGTGAGATCGCGGTCAAACGCAAGCCTAAGACAGAATAAAAAAAAATCACAGAGTTCTCAGACACGCAGGTTTCTGCACGATGTTTTACTTCACCGTTAAAGGTAACTACTTAATACGCACATAACTTAGTAAAGTCAGAGATGCGCGCCTGGTTATCAAACTCAAAACCTCTGAGTGGTAGTCCACTAGGAAATAGTTCATATTTCACAACACTAGATCTAGCAAGCGGCTACCATCAAATTGAGGTCCAAAAGAAGGATATCCTCAAAACGGCTTTTAACACAGATTCGGCACTACGAAGTCAAGAGAATGCCATCTAGACTAAAAACAGACTAAAAACAGTACCCGTTACTTTTCAAAGAGCGATGGACAACATCTTAAGAGGGTTACAGGGGATACATTGCTTAATTTATCTGGATGACTTAATTATATTTTCTAATAGTCTAGATGACCATACCCATAAATTAAAAGTAATTTTCAAAACATTAAGAAACATAAATTTTAAAGTGCAAATCAGAGTTCTAGAAGAAATAAGTTCTCTATTGGGTCATTAAATAACGAAAGATGGACTTTAAACTTAACGAAGATAAAATAAGAACTATTTTAAAATATCCATTACATAAATCTGTAAAAGAAGTTAGATTTTTCTTCGGATTAATAGTTTACTATCGCAAATTCATTAAAGACTTTGCCAAAATAACTAAACCGTTTACAATCATTCTCAAAAAGAATAAACGATTTGAAATAACTTAGGAATTTATTGAAGCTTTCGAGTATTGTAAGGAAGTATTAGTGAATGCACCCAGACCTTGAAAAGCCACTCTTATTAACTACAGACACCTTAGGAATAGCGTTAGGAGCAGTTTTATCACAAGGAACAATTGGAAGTTATAAGCCTATTGCTTACGCTAGGGCGTCCTCGTCCTCGTCCTCGATGGCGTAGTGGTTAGTGTAACCGACTGCCACGTCTGAGCTCGCGGGTTCGATTCCCGCACAAGACAAATATTTGTGTGCATGAACATGGATGTTTGTCGTGGTCTGGGTGTTTCTATGTATAATATGTAGGTATTTACAAAAAAAAAGTATATATGTATGTTTATCCATTGTCTAGTACCCATAGTACAAGCTCTGCTTAGTTTGGGCTAGATAGTGTTGTGTGTATGTGGTAGAATATTATATTATTATTATTATACAATCTATAATTATATTTATCCAATATCGCAATTGCAGACATTAAAATAGTTCGCCGCTCCTTGCAAGTTCTATGCATATGGTGTGGATTGTACATTAATATTAATTAAGGAAGGAAAAATTCTCCTACCGATTACTAGATGCCTTGTTGTGTTACCCTTGTGAAGTGTGCTCGTAGAGTTTTGTGCTACCCGGAAGTGGTGCTTGCTCGTCAAGAAGCTGTTCTTCAGCGTTGTAGTACTCACTCGGCTCTGTGCTGCGTAGTACGATGACTCAGGATACCTTGCGTAGTGGTTTCTTCTCTTCGAGAACGCGTTACTGAGTAATCTTGTTGGATTATGCTACCGACTGCGCCAGTTTTGGTTTGGAGTCGTGACTTTGGCGGGTGGTCGACGATACTACTTTGGCGACGTTTGGAAATAAGTACTTCAAGACTTCTACTTTAAGCAATTTAATTATTGAATAATTAACTTCAAATACAAGGTAACTTAATCAACTAGATGACGAGACTAGGAATGATCTTCACCTGAAGTTGTTGGGTTTATATACCAAGAAAAACAAAGGAGGGGAAAATCTGTTATCGCAAGTGATTTTCCACGGTGTCATAAACTATAATTTAATTAAACCGTGAAGTTTTGGTGGTCGTAGAATAAAAGCATAAATCAAAATTGAAGTGGTAAGCTGTCACTAATCCGATATCTTTACGAGCGGCAAATCAAGGTTCCGTTGTGATATTTCTAGGAACTACAATTTTTTTTTTTATACGCCTGAGGTTGCAAACACTCGTACGGCCCACTTGATGATAAGTGGTCACCGTAGCCTATGGACGCTTGTAACACCAGAGGCATCACTTGCGCGTTGCCGACCCTTTAGGAAAGGAAGTGGGAAGGAGAAAGAGCGGGAAGGGGAAAAGAGGGGGATTGGGCCTCCGGCACTCTCACTCACCGAACGAAACATAACAGTAGGAATATTGTTATTTCACGTCGATATTCTGTGAGAGGGTACTCCTTCCCCGGTCGAGCCAGCTCATTCATGCTCATCAGCGAAGCTCTACTACTTATCATCATATCAGTTTACGTAACAATGTATGTTAATAAAATAATTTTTGTCCTAGATATCGACGAGTGTGCATATGGTATCCATAACTGTGGTTCAGACTACACTTGCATCAATATAAGGGGATCTTTCCGGTGCGTACGCAGGCGTACGTCAACGACATCCACTACCACACCAGAGCCGGAATACGAATATGTATATTACGATTCTGAGTAAGTACATAGATTTGAAATTTAGTAAGTGGAGAATGCGTGGTCGCCACATAAAAATTATGGAATAATTCCAAAATTTTACATTTAAATATAAGAATGTTGATGTGTTGTCACGGATTATTATTATTCCAATAACAATCTAATTTACAAACAACAACAAATTGCTTGAACAATGGATTAATTCGATATTCTATTCGACAATTGCCTATCGCTGTTCTGAATCCTTATGATCCGAGGCCGCACATATACACACGCACACATAAAATTAATTTAGTCAGGATGAGGTTAAACGTAGCACTTTTATTCCACTGACAAGTAACGGTATAGAAGTACCTATATAATTAATTTACTTAATTTATTTTTAGGGAAGAGCCAGATAATAATACGTCGTCGGGTAACGAATCTCCTAAAGAGCTTTCCACTACAACAACATCCACTACTGTTAAACCTGAACCTTCAACCATCAAGCAACCAGAAGTACCACCTTCAACTGAAGTTGACAGACCTGACGACAACAGCGTAATACCACCATCATCTACAGTCCACTACAGTGAACCGAAGAATACAGAAACATTATTAGTAATAACAAAACCACCTGAATTGCCACCCAAACCTCAAGTTCCAGAATCAACGTCACCTGAACCACAACCAATACCCATACAACCGCAACCAGTACCAAATATACTTACTGAACCGCAACCTACAGTGCCGCTACCAACACCTACAGAATCGCAACCACCGCCTACAAAATGGCCACAGCCAGCGGAGTCTACAGACTGGGTACCATACCAACCTCCGGCATACCGACCGGCAAGTCCGCAACCCCAGCTAACACCGAAACCAGTGATACCACCAGAAATTCCAGAAGAAGAGCTACCAAGAGAACCGTCACAGCAAACCACACCTAGTTATAAACCAGAAGTGAATAATGAATCTCTTCCTTCAGAGCCAGAACAGCCGGAGACTACTTACTCTCTGTTACCAGACCCAACAGAGAGACAAACTCCTCAACCTCCCTTCATTGTGAAGGTGAACATCGGCGAAGAAACAGCTTCAATAGCTGGTGAAAGAAATCAAGATGGCTCTGTGGTTATAGACACAAAGGATATTCCGAAGAACGAGTGGACCAAAATTTCAACTCAGCCGAAGGAATGTCCGTTTGGATTTGAACCTGATGAATATGGATCCTGTTTTGGTAAGTTCCATTCATTATGAATAAACATTTTAGTGGAAGCGAAGGCATGTGCAATTAGTAGTGAGGGTCCGATCCTCCACTATTATACTACCGACGGGAATCCATTCTTAACGTAGGGGTTAATGTTTTACAATTTGCCCTTATAATGGTAAAGTCAGCAACATAAGTAGCTAAAGTTCAAACAAATGTATACAAGTATTGTATTTTATAATTGAATAGTCTTAGTAATTATTCTGTTTATTTGGATTGTGATTAAATAAACAATATTTTAGCTATTACGTTTATAAAAAAACATTTGTTATTATTTATAAAGATAAAGGAAATCAAAATTTCGCCCATGTGTTATTTATGTTGCTGACTGTATAATACAAGTCAATCTCCTCCTCCTCTCTTCCCGATAGAAAAAGTAGAAGACCATAGAATCCATACGTTTTTCATCTTCCACACATACAAATGTTGCTCACGATGATTTCCTTCATCGTTTATGAGTGTCGTTATTAAGTTTACTACAGCCAAGAGTATACTATTGATTTCAGAATAATGTAGTACCTCTTAAAGGAGGTATTAGATAAATAACCCAGCAGTACAACAGCTTATAATTAGAGTCATGATATTATTGATTTTCAGTATCTACGACAGGAACTGAAGCATCGTGTTTGGGAATAGCCTTACCGATATATTAACCTGATTTACCAATACATAAAGCCACCATCTTAATATTTCAGACGTCGACGAGTGCGCCACAAACCGTCATAGCTGTTCAGGCCTTACAGAAATCTGCAGGAACACTATAGGAGGTTACACTTGCAACTGTGCTCCTGGCTTCAGAAGAGATCTAGTCACGAAGGCCTGTGACGTAATAACTACCTCGTCATCTACTACTTCGACCACCACGCCTCCACCACCGCCTCCATCATCGACTAGTAAGTTATTTCTGTCAACCGAAGTCAAATGAATTTCTGATATAGAATTGCCAGGTTACAGAAGACTGACTGTAGCCAAATTTGTACGTCGGGAAGGGAGCGTGCCTTATACAGCTCTGGTACCATACTGAGAGAGAAGGAAGGTACATGGGAGGCGGCTTCTCCGTCGGCTTCAGCGAGGTTTTCGTTAGCACCTCCCAGAGTTGCGAGTAGTGAGCGGCTTTATTGCTGTGGCACCTTTCTGGAGAATAGGTAATGCCACTTGGGCTCGCTTACGAGAACCGGATCTCTGGAGTTAGGATGGTGATATCGAGATTTGGGGACTAGACCTGTTCATAACTGGTCCCGGAAGGTGCTCTCGGGCACTGAAAGGTACAGCGGCTCCCACTATTATAACCTCACGGTTGGTCTATACCAACAACTTTATGTGTGTATGGGAACGCTATATCATAAACTATATATCTACCAAATAGCTAAATAACTTTGATGGGTACTATTAATTTATTGACTGCACGGATGGGTTGGTTTATGTGGTCGCTTTGCCACTGCCACTGCGTCGAGTGTTGCGGGTTCGAGTCCCACACGTGACAAGGGTGATCCACATATGTATATGTAGGTGTTCCGAGTCTGGGTGTTCTTTTCATCCGTTGTTTGTATGTTGTCAAATTCATAGGATATGTTAAAATTTGGAATCCATAGGAAATGCATAGGATATGTTACTAATTCGGGAGTGGTCTTCTTGATAGAGAGAAAGAGTATTTATTACATGGTTAAAAAGACTCTGCTATCAGCGGTCACTATCCTTTCAACTGGCCTCACTTTTGGGCTAATAGTCAACAGGCTAATGATATCCCTGGTCATCAGATAGGCTAAAAGCCTGTTGGTCTCAATTATGGTACAAAAGAAAATAAGTTGATCAAATTTTAATTTGAGTTTATATAAGTATGGTATAGGCAGCAGTGTTATTTGGTAACATAGGTACAATCTCGAAATGCCCGCAGACAATAGACCTCACTTCGAAAGCTTCATTTGAATTTATATATCGATAGTGACGAAACTATAGTCGAGACGTCCTACAGGATATTAAATACATAGGTACTTTTACATACATACATACATAAATTCACGCCTGTTCCCCAGAGGGGTAGGCAGAGACTACGGATTTTCATTTGCTACGATCCTGACACACTTTATAGGTACTTTTAATAACAATATTATTTTACACGACAGTACATATTACTGCCGTGGCAATGAGGCGACAAAATAAACTCCTAATGACTTATTATATAACTAATTTTGTGTTAACAAGCCACATCGTGGATTCCAAACGATTCCCAGTATAATGTTATAGCTTAGCTTTATTTCTTTTAAACTTATCACCATTATTTTGTTACAGGCAAAAGTTTATTCTGGGGATAC
Organism: Catocala nupta; assembly: GCA_963675205.1. NCBI lineage: Eukaryota > Metazoa > Arthropoda > Insecta > Lepidoptera > Erebidae > Catocala > Catocala nupta. The sequence continues at coordinate 21,385,077 of OY776104.1, forward strand.
CCGGAATATCCAGTGACGACGAGACCTTTCCGGCCGCGGAATCTATGTGATGTTGGCTTCCACTACAATCCTAAAACTTACAAATGTGAAGGTAATAACAACTTAAATTGAAGATTTAAAATTATACACATATTATTATGTGTCTTCATCGTACTTAGATCACATTAAAAAGAGTGAGCATAGTCACATGTTAAATAGAGATATTTATAATTCTGAAGTCAAGTTGATATTGTCTCTGATGAAAACTTGACATCCTGAGAGATAACCATAAACATTGTCCCTATGATTAAAATCTTTAATTTAAACTTACTAGTTTAAATCAAAGATTTAATACCGTATCGGCCGTAACTGCGGCAGAAGACTTTCTAGTCTTCTGCCGCTGTTACGGCCTGGTATCCGATCTCACTTTATATTTAAAATCTTGAATATGCTTATCCCTCCATAACTCTGTAACCTCGAGCCCCGGGTTCTATCTTAACGTGAATTGCTAGAGAAATACCCGTGAAAAAGAAATCCTTTACTATAACTACTAAATATTCTAATTCTAATGAATATTCTATGTACTAATGATATTGTTTAAAATTTAAAAAGTTACTTATAATCTTCTCCCTAGCCTTATTATTCCAAAGTCACTTGGGGTTGGCTTTTCTGGTCTAACCGGATTTGACTGGATATCAGTTTTTACGCGGAACGGCTGCCACCTGACCTCCGCAACCCGAAGGCTAACTATACCTTAAGGTTAAACCAGTGTCAGGATCACTGACTTCCCAATAACGACTGCCATAGATGTTCATGGCAGACGGGACCGACGGCTGAACGTGCTCTCTGAGGCACGGAGCAGGCCATGATTGTGAATCAATACGCACATAATTTCGATTAGTCATATAACTTCCGAAAGTCAGAGTTGCGCGACGTGGGTTTGAACCCAAGACCCTCTGCATTGCAGTCTGTTGGTTTCCCCACTGAGCTTTATTTATTTTATTTATAAAGTTACCTATAATATACTACGTAATTGAGTAAATTTCTAAAAGGCTCTAGATTTTATTGATATTCTATTAGGTTGGTTATAAGTGCTGCGCCTTCCCAAACACTTAGCCTTACTAAAGATCGAATGAGTCAAATATATAATTTTCCCTCAGATATAAATGAGTGTACGAATGGGCAGGCAAACTGCGCTGCTGTTGAAATCTGCATCAACACACAAGGAGGTTATAAATGCGAGTGCCCACCTAATTGGAGGCTGGACGAGATCAGGCACAGATGCGTGCCTAACAACCGATATGGGCAGCATATACCTCCTGGATATGAAAATGAACCTAGTAAGTGTAATATGCTAATTCTAAGCTAAAACTATTTGGAGAAATAGAATAGTGATCAGTGTAGGGACACTGCTGATGTTTAGGTTTGTATAGTCAGGCGTAAGTATGCGATAGCGTCGCGCGGCAGTCTTCTCTCCACGGTGGCAGACCCAAGTGCAGACCCGCAGATGTGTCCCTAAAATCGGCTAATTGGAGTAATCCTATTTTGAGAGATAATGTGATAATCATTTAGTTAGATGCGTGTTATCTTTTGATTTAGCCTTGCAGGTGAGTGATACTCAATCACCTAATTGCGAGGCGGTAGCATGCGTTAGCATGTGTATGGTCAATTTATGCCATCTCTGTCCAGAAACATGGTAGGTCACAAATATTGCCCAGTACTTAATAAATCAAATGCTTTAATTGTGAAAACTGGCAGTATAGTATATTTATGAACATAGTGTATCCGAACTAATATTATAAATGTTTTTGTTTGTTTGCTACGCTTTCTCACCTTAACTACTCGACCGATTATTATGAAATTTTGCATATACGTTGTCAAGTGTACAGAAAAGGACAAAGGGTTTCATCCAGGATAAAATACTGTTTCCGAGTGAAAATTGGTTTATGACACTAACAGCTTTACCATAACCGAATCATGCTTTAACCGAATCATTGAACAAAATTTCAATATAGAAATATCCCTGATAACGTATAAAATTTTATCATGTCGGCTTAAGTAGTCAAACAAACTCATATCCGCATTTATAATATTGTTTTAAAAGTTAGGATTATTTAATTTTAAGATACCATAAATTATAGATAATTAAGAAGAAATAAATAAGAAAAGAAAGAAGAATAGATTAATATATAATTAAGAAAATATTTTTGTTACCTTAGATGCAACTTTACCACCGAACGTGAATATTCCTTCTCCAACGGACACAAAATATCTGGATCCTCAGATAACTCAGGTTGATAACCGAGGAACAGTCTTCAGGTGTCCCGCTGGCTACAGACTTGGAGAAGATAATACTTGCATAGGTAAGACCACCACAGCATCCAATTATATAGCCATTATCATCTAGCACAATAACATATATAATACCTCTATTAAAATAATCTGAAAAATAAAAGTGGCGAAAAATGGTGTTTAGCATGTGCCCCATGGTATTGGAAAATAAAATTAAAATGTTACCTACCCAAAATTTATAAAACAGAGATAATATTTAACCCATTCCAGAATAAATTAGAGTCCAAATGTGGCAGTAAGAGTTATGATCAAATAACAGAAATAGTATGCATATTACCGTCATTGAAGTTCAAGAGAGCGAAAGATAATATACTCCTACTATGGCCGTACTTTTTTCATATTCAATTGCTCCTTTATTTAGATAAAGATAAATATTTATTTATTGCGTAACTGTGTACAGAAATTGATCGTATTGATAAAATATATGTTTTTGGATGCAACAGTTTGTCCATATCGGACATGCAACATGTAAGGACATGAGGCAACAAAACTTAATGCTACATATTATAAACTTCATATCATTATTATTGCTTTTCAAAGAATTCTTGAAGATTGTAAAATACATTTTTAATTAACCACTTTTTAACTTAATTTTAAATATATTTCCATTTAATTCCTTTAGATCTGTTGGTAATTTGTTGTATACATGAGCAGCAGTGATATAAGTACTCTTATAGAAAATCATATTATTTAATTTAATGTGGGAAGGTTTATATTGGACTTATGTCTACTTCGGATATTAGCTCCTTAAAGCAGATTTAAAATTAAAGTATTGCATGTTATTTTTCACAAATAGGCTTAAGATAAATATACTAGTTAATGTAAAATAATCCTCAGTTTTAAAATATTTCGTATGGACTCTGTAATATGCATGTTATATATTGTTCTAATACACCTTTTCTGGAGAATAAATGTGGATTGAATGCTTGTCGATTTCCCTCAGTAGATTATACCATACAGCAGTAAGGGATAAACATTTCCAAAGTATGCATTTCTGGTCCCACCTGCATTTGTTATTTCAGAAATCGCAGGATCGATAATGCTTAGCAGGCACTGGATATTTTTTTGTTTGTTTTTCCAATGTGCGCCTTCCTGTTTAAACGCTGATCAATAACAATACTTAAAAATTTATTTCCTGAAATTCTTCAATTTTGGTATTGCAAACAGTTATGTTTAATATAATCAGAAATTCTGAATTTCTGTTAGCTTTTAAATTTAATGATTGAAGCCGGTCAGTTTCAGTTACTAAAGTATTGTTTATTTCATTTTAAAGATCATGTGGATCGTTATAAAAGATAAAAATTGTCGCATCGTTGGCATTCATGGTAATGATACCCTCCCGACCGATTTCGGTCACGGCGACTGCTTCATCTCCGTGAAGTAAATTTTCGTTGATGTGCTCTCAAGTGACTGTTGTAGCCAATCTTTTGAGAGAAGGTTCGCATACATTGCGGACATGTGAGCACACCATTCTCAAAGTTGTAACTGATCGCCACAGGTGGTCGAGGCTTTCAGTTCGTCGCGTCTAGAGTCCCAGACCGACGTTTCTCCTTAAAGTCAAAAACCTTGGTTTTAACCAGAGATTTCCAGTCGGAGCAGGCGGCGGCTAGATTTTCCATTTTGTGGGCTCAATATCACAATATTTGGTAGCTCCTTTATAGAAACGAGTAATAAGAGAATCAATATTAATATTTTGCAATCAGTTTAAATGCTTTTTTCACAAAACGGTTTATTTAAAATACTGTACAATATACCGTCATAATATGCCAAATGAAACCTAGGTAACCACCTGTTGTGTATATCCATTGTAAATAATTTAATTAACATTCATATTTCTAGATGTCAACGAATGCGCGACCGGGGAAGCGAAATGTGGTCCTCTACAGATCTGCTACAATCTTCCGGGTGGTTACATCTGTAACTGCCCAAGTGGTCACAGACTGAAAGGTGATCACGAGTGTGAAGATATCGACGAATGCGTCGTGTCGGGAAAAGTTGTAAGTATATGATTAATTATACTTTTCATTTTATATAATAATTACTTAGTTAGTTTATGTTAGTAACAATTCGTTCATTTTAAATAAAATGTAACCTATGTGACTCGATGCGAAAGCTTTCTAATGGTTGAATGATTTTTTATAGCAGTTGAATAGTTTTGAGTTAAAACTTTACAAACAAACAAACAAAAAGTCAAATCTTTCCTTTATATAATATAAGTATAGATAGGTTTTTCCTACCGCTTCGCTCGTAATAATGTAGGTTATGTCTAGATGAAAGAACCACCTATGTGTTTTCTGTACCCCCGACAATATGTATACGAGATTTCATGATGATTTATTTAATTTATTATATTTAATTTATCTAAGCATAGCTTCAATAACTAAGTATTAAACGAGCTTCGCCATCTTAACATTAACAAATAACACAGAACAATTATTCTACTTTTTGTTTTATTATATAAGATTACTAGCTGTCCTGACAGACGGTTGTCCTGTATAGAAAAAAAACAAAAAAAAGAAACAAATCTAAACCATCCTCGAATCCACTTGAACACACACAAAAAAATCATTCAAATCGGTCCAGCCGTTTAGGAGGAGTTGACTGTCAACACACGTACAGAAGAATTATATATATAAAGATGTGGTTCATTTGACATATTCATAACAAAGCAATGTTTGTTATGAATCTGTGGAAAATGCTATGGTTATATCATTTATTACTAAAATGTACTATTTAAGTTTATGCAATGAGATAACGTTTTTACCCCCAATAAAGTAAAATAAAATAAAAATGATCTCTCGAATACTTATGACGTGTAAGCGAAACGAATAAACTCGCGTTTACAATAGTGAGGATTAGCTATCACCCGCGGTTTCACTCACGTTTATGATTAATGTTCCCCTCCTGTGCCTTGTAACGTGATATAATTATTTGATAATTTTGTATTGAATATAATATAGCTCAGTGGGGAGACCAACAGACTGTAATGCAGAGGGTCTCGGGTTTGAACCCACATCGCGCACCTCTGACTTTCGGAACTTATATGACTTTTAGAAATGATGTGCGTATTGATTGACAATTATCGCCTGCTCCGTGCTTTGGAGAGCACGTTAAGCCGTCGGTTCCGGCTGCCATGAATATCTATGGCAGTCGTTATTGGGAAGTCAGTGCCCTATAATATCCTGACACTGGTCTAGCCTTAGGGTATCGTTAGCCTTCGGGTTGCGGAGGTCAGGTGGCAGCCGCGCCGTGTAAAAACTGATACCCAGTCAAATCCGGTTAGACCAGAAAAGTCGACCCCAAGTGACTTAAGAATAATAAAGGCTAGGGAGAAGAATTTAATAAATAGATATTGTGTGCGTTTAATAAATGTTTAAAAGTCTTTTAATTTTTTAAAACGTCTTCACCCTGGTTATAATTCCTGTGTCGTGAAAGACAAACATTCAAACAACGGACACAAAGAAGATCCAGATTCGAATCACAACAAATTTTTCCCTTGTGGAGATCGAATTCACATCACTCGGCACAGGCGAGGCGGTCACACAACGGCATCTCTGCAGTCTATTTTAATTTTATTTAGAACTACTTCGTTTAATATGTTGTTCAATATAAAAGATAAATTTTCTTTTGTTACAGCCAATTTGCTCTCAAAACGCGGACTGCGTGAACACCGTCGGTTCCTACCAGTGCAAATGTCATGTTGGCTTTAGATCAGCACCGGTAAATGATAAGGTAAGTTACTTCTGAAAAACAAACGACAATATTCTGTCTCTTTCTACCCTGCTATTTATCCCATATGCTTGGTCAGCAGTCTTAAAAGCATTGCATGCCTTCATGTCTGCGCAACACATCTGTCTCCGCAGTCTTCGGTGCTTGTCTAGATTTTGTGCTGAAGATGAATAGTTCCACTAGTTGGTTCCCGACGTAATCAGGTTAAAGAACGTCAATAGTATTAGTACTAATCGAATAGGGTATTTTATTTTACAGGGTGATTTTGAAATCGTGTATTTCCTTTTAACTACTATCCAAATTTGAAATATTGATTACTCTCTTATTATACAACCAATTTTAATACCGTTTGCCATAAAGATTTATTTTGATTGCTTTTTGTTCTTATGTTTAAAATAATGTACAAAATTGGACATGGGCAACTACCCCATTCTCTTATATTTACAGGTATGTGTCGATGTGGACGAATGCATGACGGCACGCCCTGGCTCATTGTGTCAGCACAGATGCAACAACGTGTGGGGAGGATACCGATGCTCCTGCCACAGGGGATACAGGCTCAATGCTGATAACAGGTTAGTAGCTAAATTCAAGGATTTTAATCACAGATGCGCCATAGCGACACAGACTAAGAAGTTTCGCTTAACGTCAAAGATGGCGTTGTAAAAAATTTACGCATCGCCTACATATACGTATACATACCTAAATCACGCAAGTGAAGTTTATACATTAAGTTAGTATATATACAAGTTCTCGAAATCAACCAACAACAAGAACAATCACCCAGCTTGGTTAGAGGCTCCTCGCTTTGTGTTAGAGGGACATCACACCACGTTCCTCCACCCTATGATTAAACATGGTCCCTTGTCTGGATATTAAGTTGCATGTAAAACACAATGTCAACATGATATCTGAATTATAAATTGAGGAGTATAGTTTCAAAACCCGCCAAAACGATATCAGAACAAAAATAATGTGCCTATTGAATATGAAGCTCCTTCGTTGCTTCTATCGCATTGCACTGATAGTTTTTAACAAAATCCACTAAAATTCTATTAAATCAGCTCACAAAAGTATCAGTTTGTTGCAAACACCGCTAAAAGCTTCCATTTATATTGCCTTTAAATAGTTTTTCGAGATTTACCATTATTTGGTGAAAAATATTTTAGAGGATTTTGAAACTAAACTACTCAATTATTATCACGCTCACTCATATTTAAATTGTATACTCGTTCTCTAATAGCTTGTGAGCTCACTTTTCTTAGTGTGGAAACTTTTTCGTGTGATCTTAGTACGGTGAGGAAGCATCTGTGATTTTAATCTTTTGTTTACTATGGATATCATCCAGTACTAGTAAAATCTATATTGGTAAAGTTATTTTGATCGCATTAACTGTTGCGTCACCAAAGCATAACTTCTAAGATTCTAAAGGCCTCTTTCTTCAACAGTACATGTTCTGATATCGATGAATGCAAGGAATTCAAGTCCAAGTTGCCGTGCGTCGGTCGGTGCGTCAACGAGCCTGGTAGCTACCGGTGCAGCTGTCCAAAAGGATACAAGCTTTCGGAAGACAAGAGAAGCTGTATTGGTAAGATATAATTGATCTCCAAAAATAATGGATTTGCGACTACTTTCTTCAATTATAGCTGCACGGATAGTGCTTTCTTTGGTGTTGCCAATACGCCGAGTGTGGCACTTCACCTCGATCAAAAAGGTCGGCCAGTGACTCCGAGAAAGGGTCCATATGCTACTGTCATCGCAAACTGTGGCTCTGCAATCGATTTGCTACCTTAGTGAAAAAAAAAACACCTTCTATTTTCTCACTTTTCTAATATATTTAATCCCACGCTCATAAATTTTTCCATACTCTTTTTCTAACTCTGCCAATTTTCTACGACTTTACCACCATCTAACTTCTCCAACCCTTCCAATCTTTACTTCTACTACCTCACAACACCTATAATATGTCTATTTACCAGTATCGGAGACTTAAGGGGGGCTGAAATATGGTATTTTTATCGACAAATCACTTTCTCAATTTTCTCTTGCCTCCAACCTCGGACGCCTGTACTGTTAATGATTGCTATCGATGTAAACGTCCTAGGAAGGCGAAAGATGTCTCATTTGAAAGCTGATGATTGATGATTGAATGATTAAAACAGTACAGGTGCCCGAGCTTCGAGGTAACAAAAACAAAATGACTGTCGACCTCGATGGTGTAGTGGTTAGTGTAACCGACTGCCACGCCTGAGGTCGCGGGTTCGATTCCCGCACAAGACAAATATTTGTGTGCATGAACATGAATATTTGTCTTGGTCTGGGTGTTTCTATGTATAATATGTATATATTTACAAAAAAAAGTATATAAGTATGTTTATCCATTGTCTAGTACCCATAGTACAAGCTCTTCTTAGTTTGAGCTAGATGGTGTTGTGTGTATGTGGTAGAATATTATAAATTTTATCATGGAGAGGGCAAGAGAAAATTGAGATAGTGATTTGTCGATAAAAATAGCATATTTCATCCCCCTTAAGCCTCCGATACTGGTAAACTATGAGCTAGGTATGCTCGCTCTTGCTTTAAGAATTTCTACTTTGAAAATGCCTTTGTTTATCGCAATCGACATTACAACAAACATTAACCACCAGCATCACGCAAGTACAAATGTGATGTTTTTATTATCAGATATTGACGAGTGCGAAACTGGCGAGGCTTTGTGTGCCAAGGGTGGCATTTCCACCACATCAAACGACGTCTGTGTCAACACCCGTGGCAGCTTCAGGTGCCACCGCATCACCTGTCCCGTTGGCTACCGGCTGGAGAACAAACAGTGAGTACTCTACTTTTGGACGTCAGCAGAGATCGTTAAATGATCCTTGAAAGATTTAGGCACCCGGTTCGGTTATGCGTGCGGTGCTTTACATAATTACCACATACTATATTGTATTATGTACTATAGGACCCGACAAAATGACGTTGTCTTGCTCGAATGAACCGATCGTAGCGCCGCCTACCAAGTCCCACTGGAAATCTAAATTAACAAACGAGTGACTAAAATAAACACACACATAAAAAAACATATTCAATCCTTACGGAGGTGTTCAGTGACAAACGCAAACGCGTCATGCAGCTTACACACCTTATGATGCCGCCCTCCCCTTTCCTATCCAGAACAACGCGTGCTGGGCTCAGATGCCATCCTTACACGGTGGAGTCGACTAGAGTGCGTACCAACAAGTTTGGGTCCTCATACCTCTGCCGAACGATCAAGGCATGGAATTCTCTGCCAAGGCACGTGTTTCCTTCTTCCTTCAATCCTGGGTCCTTTAAGCGGGGCGTGAAAAAGCACCTTCTTAGGCCGTCAAAGTAGAGACCTCAACATCGCCTCGGCTGCTATGAGGACGATGTGGAGGCCACTGCTCTTAGACCACACGACTGCTTACCATCAGGCGGAGTGTGACCATATTTACGAGCAAAGTAAAATAAAAAAAAATGCTGACAGCATCCAAAGGTCCCATTCCGCGTGGTCTTATGGTTATAATAGATATCTTATGCATGACTTTGTTTGTCACTGCTCCTCTCTTTATCAATAATCCAGATCAAAGACAGATTTGTAGGACATAAGCCATTAGGTAAGCCATACCGCTAAATAGATCGATCGACCATGTACTATGCATTTTTTAAGTTTAGTTGTTTTTTGTGTGCATGCAATGACATTTTTTATCTTGTTTTTACGATGAAGACAAACATCTGCGGGAAGTTTGCCTCATGATGTTTTCATGTCTGAGAAATCTCCATAATATTTTCGAAGATATTTCTTCTAATTGTTGCAGCCTACGTAGTTTGTTTAAATATCTATCGATTTATGTTTTTCAGTCGCTGCACAAAGGTCGAACGAGTGTGTATGCCTGGAGATTGGAACTGCACGCGTCAGCCAACCACCATCTCGTACAATTTCATCACCTTCGTCTCCAATTTATACATACCTGATGCCGAGGTTAGTACAGTAGATAGAATAATTAATTGTAATGCCATGTTTTTGAGTGCATGTATTATTTAAACTACGCGCTACCCACCCATGTTTAATTTACTTCATATTATATTGAGAATAAGCCTATTTTATATATATGACAGGATGAAAAATAATGACATATTTATTGCCATCCGAATAGATCTGCAATGTAATATACATATAAAAAAAAAATTTAATCAAAACGAGTATAATGAAGTTTATTATTGCTTAGTTGGAACCACATGATCGTAAACGGTATTAAATAAAAATAATTGACGTAACCCATTGTAAACCTCTGCTTGTGGTCAAATGTTTATTTACATTTTATTTAGTTACAATGTGTTACGCTATATTGTATTTTGACTATTGTAATTCCACACCAAATTATTTGAGTGATTCATTTAGCTGTGCCGCGCCACAAGAATTATTTTTAAACACAAACACATTGAATGTTAAAGGCTTAATTAATTGAAGTCATATTCATCATTGTTTTTTTTAAGGCTACTTGAAAAATGGCTAAACAGTTGGTGTTCATTTTAAAATGTTTGCTTTCAGCTAAAACTATTCACGATGAAAGGTCCAGCTTGGACTAATGCCAAAATGAGGTTCGAGCTTCGATTGGTGAACGTCAATGCTCCACCCAGTGTAAAGAAGAAAGCTGATATAAATGACTTCTTGTAAGTACTACTCATCTCTTTTTTACATACTATAGTAAAATATCACTTGCTTCAACGGCGATGGAAAACATCGTGAGGAAGCCTGCATATCTGAGGGTTATCCATAATATGCTTGAAGATATGTGAAGTCTGCCTGACTGAACTAGCACTGGTCCAGCGCGGTAGACTAAAGCCTGACTCTTCCCACATTAAGAGGAGGTGCTGAGGATGATATTATTATCGGGTATGTGTTATACATCCTTGCGCCTTAGAAATAGCTAAAAGTCGTTCTTGCTACGCCTGATCTTCCTCCGGTCGTATCCGATTGCTGTCCTACCGGATTATAAGAATTAGGATGCCGGAAACTCTTCTGTTTGCGAACACACTTGTGCACTATAATATCTCCTGCGTAGATGGCCAGTCTACATTGAGATTAGCCGCCGTGACCGAAAAGTGGTTTTCAGGGCATTTCTATGTCCTTCCACTAAAACGTCAAGGGTTAGTTTTACTATTCTGAATTTTCCAGCAGTTGAACAATATAGACCCCTCTTATAGTGTCGAAGGAGCAGGAACTCCTCCTGCTCCTTGGACTCACTCACTCACCAAGGAGCAAGAACTCCTTCGACTCATTTTGGTCAACATTCGCTTCAATAGATTTGTAATTTTTATTATAGACCCTTATACACTAATCTTTTGTTGCCTCCTTGAGAAATATAACAATGTTTTTTACAGGTTAACCCAGCAGACAAATTTTGAGGGCTTGATGTCCTTAGTGCGACCTCTTGAAGGACCTCAGAGTATAGAACTGGAGATGTCTATGGACGTGTACACTGAAGAGCATTTCGGCGGTACAGCTATTGCTAAACTTTTTATATATGTGTCCGAGTTTGAATTCTAATTTACAATGGCGACCAAATATATTGACCCGGTATTTTTGTTATTTTCTCTCAGTTTATATCTTGTCTGATTGTTTTCCTTTTTTTGTTATATTCATTGACGAATGATTATTGTCGTGTTGATTAGGAGATGCTGATAAACTTCAACGTGTACTGAATATTTTTTGTTTGCAATACAATATTTTGAATTATATGACAATGACGTCCCAGTATTGTGAACTAAACGACACTATCTATCGATGGGAAGAAACTGTTTTCCATTGTAATGAGCTATTCCTAATTTTATTATTGTTTAACAGAATTTGAAAAAAATATAGAAAGGCTTATTACTTTGAAATATCTGCAGTTATTCGTCTACTGCTAGTTATTCGTCTACTGCTAGGTTTATCAATTCTCGTGGAAGGCAACATACATTTTTCTTTTGATTCTTTCGAAGTCGCATACTAGGAAAATGTCGATTGCTGAGAAAGAATATCTGTTTACATCACATTGTAATATTATATTTTACCAGTAGCACAAGTCAACGTAGAAATTACAAGTCATTTGTGAATCGTCACAATTATTATTATAAAAAAAATATATTATTTTATTGCTGGTCTAATTTAAATTACTTGTACTGTACAAACTGCATTCTGTGAATTCAGTATTGTTTATTTTAAGTGTATTAATAAGATCATACTTTTATTTTTGTAGCCATATATTTTGCATAGAGTTATATCAAAATGTATTGCGCAGTTCCCTATGTAGTTTTTGGTTACTTTCATATTTTTACTTATAAAAATACATTTGAAGTCAAACCACCTATTGTTATGTACTTGTAGTGAGTACTGTTTCCAGGCTCCTTGTAAGGCAGCAGAGCTACAATATTTTTTATAGAACCCTTACCTACAAATTATACCTTAGATACCTTTTATTGATGTCAGGCACTCGCATCTTAATTTAAGCAGCTACGATAGTAACTGTTTACGATTAGGGTCAGCCTAATCGTAAACAGTTACTATCGTAGCTGCTTACACTTATTTATCATCCTAGTTATCAAAATATGTCATTATCAGTTTTGTGAAGACAGTACCCATGTACTCTACAATCTGATCTACGTTGAATTAGCGTGAAAACGAAGGTGCTTAATAGATATATGATAAACTTCCAATAGATAACGTTTACCTTTAGATTTTAATCATTTATTTCAGATTAGTAGTACATCTATATATTTATTTTAAACTAAATTTTATATAATGTATTTGTATACAATTTGGCTTATATCAATACCTATATATTATATAAGTTAGTATCCTTATTTGCGTGGCCTTTATATATTAAATTTTAAGCAGTAATCTAGGCCCAGTTGTCATTGAATTTTTCGCACTTATGATAAGCGTATCAGATAAATAAAATACTTACATTTAAATATACCATTTATCACAGTTTGTACACTTGATCTGAAATAATATGAATGTAAATGTACTATAAATGAAACAATAGATGTAATACGTAATATTTATTATATTATTGTATAGTTTTAAATCTAATAAACTATGATTAAGTATACTTTGTTGTTATTTTAACACGTTCACCGCATTGTTTCACTTGTCATTATAGCGAAACAAGGTTTAAATTATCTCGTAAGAAATTATTATGATAAACAAATGTTAGTACTTTGGAAGTTATCTATTTGTTAATCGTTCGGAATTAAGATATAATTTTGCAGTTTCTAAACAATGCGATTCAATAAACCCCGTATAAAAATATTTTTTTTTTGTCGAAGGCTTATTTTGGTTACCGTAAACAGTAAACCAAACTAAGTTTATGTTAAAGGTTTGCTTAATTTGTCTACACGCTTGCTAATTATATATTATACATAATTGCGTTTAGTGTATAAACGAGTTAATTCAAACCTAGTTTGACGTAAAATATACTGAAGCAGCGAAGGCCTATTGCAGGCGCGGCAGAGATATTGTGCCGCTTCTAAACTTTTCCATATAAACTAAGAAAGTGACGCGTCGTGAATTACACACATTCCTGCAGGTCAAGGCCCAAGCTCAAGCTTTTAAAGATGACCTGTTATCACAACAAAAGCGAGCTAAATCATGATGCACCTTGCCGTATTTTTGCCTCTTCTGCATAAGTTTAATCGCGCTCTGTGCCTTATGCGATTTTTTGCCTGTGCGCGTGCCACGCCTCACGCTCTTTCTGTGTAATTTACGCCTTATACAGTAAACGTGTTAAACAAGCTGATATGTCTGAGAGGAAGGAGCTTATGCATGAAAAATATTAAAAAAATAAATATTATTATTTGCAAAATATTTGAAGTACATAAAATATATTCTCACTATTTTTTATTACATTTGGTATGTCTTAAAGCTGTGATAGTAGTTCTAACGATGAGGTTTCAACAATTTCATTTATTTCAACTTATTATTATTAAACAATGTTTTCGTTACCTTTTAGGTCTATAATATCTACCATAGTTAAACCTTGAAGAGAGTTTAAGGCGCTCATAGCCAGTTGCACTCACTGATCGGTAAACGATTAGCGAGGTCAAGCAATCCAAATCTGAGCATCTCCGTGCTTCGGAGGGCACGTAAAAAGTCGGTCCCGGTTGTTGCCAAATTGCCAGCAGTCGTTAAGCCATGTCAGAGGCCTACGGGCGGCTTAAACAACTCTTGACAACAGGTTGGGCACTAACCACACGTAAAGAAAGAAGAAGAAGTTTAAACTTCTGTCATTGCATATTTTAAACACTTGACTCTTGACGGCTGACAGTTTAAACACTTCTCTTGACAGTAATGCTTTAATTATTTTTATTTCTTTTTCATCTAGGCTGCTGCGTCTGTCATTTATATCTTCGAGAATTTTCTAGTTATCTGTATGAGAGATTAGGGGCTTGTCTCACCACCTCCAAATAGCATTTATCTATAAGATAAAAGTATCGCCTTCTCTCTTCTTTAACCTAACAAGAGTGAGACAGCATGCGATTTTTCTTTCGGATAACTTTTATTTATTAGTTGTGGGACTGGCCATAATTCTGACAAAGTTTACTGTTTCTGTTATTTATTGTAGACCCAATATTTCTATGGATTATATTTTCATTTAAAAGGCAAGTATTGGACCAACTGTTAATCTATTTGATGATAGACTACTCTTATGATTATATTTATTATTTAATTTCACAACTACTTATTGGAAGCAGATTAACGTTAAGATGCTAAAGCTTAAGTCACATGTCTATGCGATATTATTTGTATCAACGTACTAATCCATACTGATATTAAAACTCTGTCTGTTTTATAAGATTTTACGGCTAAGCGACTTAATAGATTTTGATGAATGTATATCCTAAATTAAAATAAACGTCAAATGTGAACACAAATTGCATATCAGTTCTCATTCGACATTTATTTGACTTTTTGTTCGGCATTCTATTTTAATCATTTTTACGAGAATGACCATCAGTGTTTGTACCATAGACAGAAGTTAAAACGTTAAAACAAATATTACCGAGACTACATGTAGTGCAAGATTTTATTATTATTCATACAAATATAAACAACATTATGAAAATTATAACTACTTTTGTTTTGGCTGCACAATGACAAAATGCTGCAGGAAGCAAGCTTTGCAGTAGTTTTAAGTTATTTGCGGCGACCAAGGCATTATACCGCAATGCAACTAACTCAAATTTGCTACAATTATTATATAGCAATACAATGGATAAAGGGGCACAGTAAATCACTGGGTATTTTCCGATCCTTCTAGCCAACTCATTTGCAGCATCATGCAGATGAGTTGGCTAGAAGGATCGGAAACCACCACGGAAGGTCCACCTCCATTCCTCCCTCTACCATTCTCACAATTAAGAACATGGATGCGGCTTCGCACTCATAGCCAACATAATGAACGCTGGGCACGGACAATGGACTGCAGATAGTCGAAACCAGCCCTGACGGCCATCTCACCACCTCTAACACACCGCCTGCTCAACCTACAAAGATTGGGCCTTCGGACCATCGGAGGGACAACAGGACATTGTCCCTTTATCAAATGTCTGTACAACATTGGAGCAACAGACAGCCCACTCTGTGGGAGTGTCTGACTGAAGAAGAATCTGCTGCCCACGTAGTCCTGGAATATGTTGGATTAACAGCATAGCGTAAGGAAATCCTCAACAACCCGAGATCACTCCGCGAGGCCTGCGAAGACCCCAGGAAACTTCTGTGCTTCTGGGCGGAGTTGGGCTGGCTATCTCTATAACCGGCCGACTCTCGCGCATAATGGACCAACTTGGAGTTCAAATGCGAAAAAGGGTGTCTAATTACATTACATTTATATCTACAAAATATACCACGGGGAGTGCTCTGAAGAGTTATTCCACCTTATGGTGCCGTGCTAGGCTCAGATGCCATCCTTACACGGTGGAGTCAACTAGAGTGCGTACCAACAAGTTTGGGTCCTCATACCTCTGCCGAAGGATCAAGGCATGGAATTCTTTGCCAAGGCTCGTGTTTCCATCTTCCTTCAATCCTGGGTCCTTTAAGCGGGGCGTGAAAAAGCACCTTCTCAGGCCGTCAAAGTAGAGACCTCAACATCGCCTCAGCTGCTATGAGGACGATGTGGAGGCCACTGCTCTTAGACCACACGACTGCTTACCATCAGGCGGCGCGTGTCATGTTGAAGAGCAAAAAAAAAAGTTGGAGCCGAAATCTAGTAACGCAGTTGCCTAGCTTCATCGCCACAAAAAGGTAGAAAACATCGTTATTTACTTTTGTACTTTAAAAACTGTATAGTTCTTGAGAATTTGTTCCATCTGCAATTTACTAAAACAGCTATATTCATAGCTGCGTGCATCAATCAGTTACTATTATTTCAATACAGTAAAGAGAGCGTTACAACGCCTTCTACATTAAACAAAAAAAAAGCTGATCAACAGAAAGCTGTGTTTAATGTGTCAAACAATGTTACGCGCTACTTTATATTTAAGTAACGGCAATAATAAAGCATGGAACAATATTCATAAATATCGCTGTATTCTTAACGTACATCATTTTTTTAAGTTAATGTATGAGAATACTAGATTTTTACATATCTGCAGATAGCTGATAGTCTACTTGCGACCACGGCCAGTAGAAACATTTCAAGAATTTTCACATTCAGGACCCAGATTGCAGTAGACTGTAGTAGTAGTAGATTGTAGTAGTCTAGATTTCAGACTAATGTGTAAGCATTGGAGATACTGAACCTGATTCTTCTGGTAAAGGTTATGCCATATAAAACTAAAGGCTATTTAGACCATGCTGGACTAAAGACTTATGCTTAAGTCCAGCAGGGCCTAAATTGGAAAAGACGGAAGATCACTAAATTTCAGCGCAATTATATGTTTTCTACATCTATTTGTGGCTATTAAATATAATTATGTAACTTGTCTACAATAACATCTAAATTTATATAACAGTGATATTCTATCTGAGCTACGTGCTAAAACAGATAATAAGTTATATTTTGTGTTAAGTATCTACTTGAGATCCAAACCATATATTTGTCCTTTTCTCTACCAGTCAATTCTCTATCTTTTTCTCTTTCCTACTTATCACAGAGTAAACGGCTTAGCGTATCTGGTCTTTACTTTTGTTCCTTAAATATTAAATTTTAAATAATATTTTAGCGAAAGTATATTTTTGTATTATCTTATTGGTATAGAAAAGACAGTGGAATTGTCAGAAAGCCGACGCACCGAAATAAGATTACTATAATATTTAAGGTAACAGTAATCCCTTAACAAAAATGTGTTTGTTTTTAATTAATATAACCTATACGCGATAAAGCGTTCTATATATCTGTTTCTGGTACTGCGATTAAGTGAAGCTTCCTGTCTTTCAAACAGTTTAGTAACTAACGTAGATAACCAATAATTATAATTGACCAAAGAACCACGCTAAGCCAATCACAGCTCTCCGTTTATTCATGCGGGTCGACAATGTCAAGCACGGTGAGGCAGCCATCCTGCGAGGCGATGGCGACGGCGCGGCCGCCGTGCGCGCTCGCCACGCCGGTCACCTCCGCCGGCGCGCGGTACTCCGCGATGGCGCGCCCGTCCACTGTCCTGGAATGGATATATTACAATATGGTAAGCTTTAGTGATGAAGGAAAACATCGTGAGGAAAGCTGCATGTTTCAAGAGTTCTCTTCTCGTTGCCGAATATATGTGAAGTCTGCCTAACCGCACTGGGCTCGTATGGTGGACTATGACCTAATCTTTGGGTACGGAACTCTACTGCCCCCACCTAGAACTGATCTGGGCATTGAGGCAGTTCACATATAAGGCTGATGTTATTATTATTTTATGTAAATGCAGTCCATACCCAGGCCACTGATGAGAGTAGCACTACCTCATTTGGTATGTCATGTTTAAAGCCATCACATGCCTATAGCACAAACTCTACTTCAATTAATATTATTTAGTCAGCTTGCTAGCTGACGTAGATTAACAGCTGCGTATAATTTATGGTTAACCTAAAAATATTTGGCCAGCTTTGTATTCAGTAAGGGCGAATAATAGCCAGATATATATTACAGACGTACAAAAAATCCCATTTGAAACTGGGTTTTATACAAAGGTACATTGACAAGGGAATTACAACTGCACAAGTACGTTTTATAAACATTAATTAATTGATAAATAGCAGCCAAGCGTGTCAAAATAACAGACCTGATTAAATCGGGCTATTCTATTGAATAGTCTTTGCAACTCTGTTCTACTGTCTTCTAAACCCATTTCAAAAGCCTTTCATTCATACTATCTCCAAACCGGTTTACTTATTTGTTTTGTTTATAAATAATTAGCAACTGCAGTCTTTTTAACTCAAGTCAAAGAAGTTCTCCTAGTAATTATTAATAGTACTTACCGAAACACTCTCATCGTCTTCCGTCCACTATGGTAATAAAACACGTACTGATCAGTAGAACTGAACATTGTAATGATAGAGAACACTCCTTCAGCCGCGCGGTATATCAACTGTTGTACCGAAGTCCCTCTCTTCAGCTCAATTAGGTCCAGGCCTCCACGGGTAGGAGCGCAGAGACCTATCTTACCATCACGTGTGCAGGCCCCGTTCCAACGAGGGACAATTCTGCAATGTAAACCATCAGTATGCCTTAATTTGTCTGGAGTCTGTCTGCAAATTTTGTGTTATTTTTTTACCAGGAGGTTAATTCTGCTAAAATCTGATCTCGAACTCGGATGTTAATTCACCACTAACCACCAACTATTATAGCTATGGTTAATGTAAATAAACCTCAAATTATAGCAACTGGCATATTTAATATACATAATGATTAAAGAAAGTCACTGTATACGAGGTCAAATTTATTAAAACAACCACAAGTTTATACAT
Organism: Catocala nupta; assembly: GCA_963675205.1. Lineage (NCBI taxonomy): Eukaryota > Metazoa > Arthropoda > Insecta > Lepidoptera > Erebidae > Catocala > Catocala nupta. The sequence goes on from OY776104.1 coordinate 21,404,089, forward strand.
AGGTATAGCAAAATACATATTTTATAAATATTATTTAGGTTCAGCGTAATAACGTATATCCATATGCTGGGGACGATTCTTGTTGCTCTTAAGAATTTCTGAGTAATACCACATTGCAAGACCTGAGAATCCAACCTAGGTTCTCTTGTCAGTAACCGAAGTTGCAATCTTAGGCACGGATCTAAATAAGCGACTATACTTAAAGAAAGGATTTGGCGCAACTGTTTTTTGTTGATTACATAGTTTTTGTCACGTGTAGGGATCGAACCCAACGCACTGGCAGTGGTGACTCGACCATTTTAACCACTATGCCATATTCCTTCATTTAATTATATAGGGTTGCTAGTTAACGTTTATATGCCTTTACCTAATATGCCTTTTTGTCTTGATGTCCAGTATGCCTGCCTTATCGTTGCCCACGACGGCCACCCAAAGCGGCTTGTGGGGTAACGCCGCTATGGACTGCATATCTTTGATACCACTGTTTTTTATGGGGATTCTGAAACACCAAGCATATTGAATCGTGGGACCACACACGCGCACGCACGCACGTACGCACGCACGCACGCACGCACGCAGGCACGCACGCACGCACGCACGCACGCACGCACGCACGCACGCACGCACTCACACACACACACACACACACATACACTCACACACAAACACGCACACACACACACACACACACACACACACACACTCACACACACGCACGCACGTACACAAGCACGCACGCACGCATGCATGCATGCACGCTTTAACAGTGAAGAAAAATATCGTGAGGAAACCTGCATGTCTGACAGTTCTCGAAGATACGCAGAATCTGTGAATCCGCACTAGGCTAGCGCGCGTAGTGAACTATGGCCTTAATCCTTCTCATACTGAGAAAAGGTCCGTGCCCAGCAGTGGGTTCTCACAAGCGCGTAGAGCGCTGATACTAATACTGTCTAATTCACCCAGTTTCACAAAAGCTACATATCTGCGATATTCCTGATACTTACAATATGCGTTCAAACGCTATATTAAAGTTTTCAAAAGCCACTAGATCGCCGATCGTAATATTCAATACCTAGCTTTATCACACTTGAACAAAAGCCTAACCTAACCGATAGCTGATTGGAACTTTGTGATAATGAAATGCTTTCTACATACTTTTTTAAAAATGTATTCCATTTACTTTTCTTAAAATGTTATGTATAGTTGTCCGTAAGCCTGTGCTATGTTATTGATTCGAAAATTGAGAGTGTAGCATAAAGTTTGCAGAAAGTAATCGTGAAATGTTTACTTAGCAAGTTACCTATGTAGTCTAGCTCCAGTCCTCGCATGGAACACATGGAGACAGTCCCTGGAGGACTTGTCCACCCCTGGAGCTACGATATGGTGTTCATCAATTGAAACTACTGCTGCCTTGTATCCCGTACCACGGAGCTCGTATTCTGCTGAGTAGATCTTTTCTCCCTCTGAAAATGACAGATGCAGTTTAGTTACAAATATTGGTAACTAGTTGTGGAAAATATCGACCTCATTAAAAATGTATTCGGTAAAGCAGAGACAGTCAATGAAAATGCTGTGCGTGATGTCTCTAGTTCGATCTCCGTGTCGAGCAAAGTGCTATAGTTATTATGTACACTATAAAACTAACAACGTTCTTTCCCATATAAGACGCCAGAGTTGGCTTATCTATATTATATATGAAACCACTAGTCGCTTTATGCTGATATTATTATACTTAAGGAAGCTTAAAGGCCATGTAACATCACGCTACGAACCACGGGACCGGAGCAGTATCATAAAGGTGGGTAAGGCCGCATCGGACCGCTAGTTTATCAGAAATTGGAAGTTTTCTTACCAGGAATGGTCCTTGCAACAATGTAGGCGACGCCGACAGTGTCCACGTTTGCAGTAGAGACCAGTGTTGATATGGTGATGAACTTGGTGCCGTCTTCCAGTAGAAGTAATTGCTTGATACCCTTCTGTTCTTCTTTGAATAAAGCCTAGAAGAATGTGAAAATTAATTGCAAAATACCTTTTAATAACTGGATAAAGTACCTTGTATAATATGGTAGTCCAGAGTAAGTTTTCTATTTTAAAATATTATAAATATTATTGTAAGATATTTTAAGATAACGGGTTCCCTTCGATCGTAACATTGGACTTGTAGGAATACCGTTGACGCCTTTGCGTCTGTATACTAAGCGCACTTGCGTATGAGTATACAGACACCAATGCTGAATCGAATAGGTATGATACCATATAGCTAGCTCGTACCTATAATATGTATTTATTTATATGCAACTGGCCTGGTAGCAGTCACACATAAATACATAATAATTATTTCAATATATATATTTACATTAGTCAATCAATCAATCAATATTTTTATTTGCTGAATAAAGTTATACCGACGTTGATCAAGAAGTAATTCATCTGATTGATTTCGTCTGAGTATTTTGGGAGCCTACCTGTTTCTCTGGCGTATCCCAAATCACCACATTGCCAGATTCTGCAGTAACAACGTTGTCCCCATTTGGAGTAATGACCGCATGAGTCACAATGGCTCCTAATGGCGCCTCAGCTAATTGCGCCAACAGCTTCCCAGTACTTGTATCCCATAGACCCCAGCAACTTCGAGTTACAGTAACGGCTAAGCACTTGTCGCGAGCAAGGCTAAATAAAAATAACAAGAAGTTTATATTAGTTTTAAGTTATTAGCTCATAGCAGTTCAATGCTGGACTATGCTTATTTCAATTTATGTCACAATGTGTCACTGATCGCTCGATGCTTTGCTTTTCGTATTCACTTAAACCTATAGCGTATACGCCTTTTCCAAGGCAACAGTCTACAAGGCCGATAGTCGTCATACCTTAAGGACAGGATCTTCATTCAGACTTCAATTAGTCTTGAAACCAGATAAAAACCGGGGTTTTCATTATTCATCTTAATATTTTATAGATTACGTAGAGCTATAGTTCTGAGACAGACTCCAGAATTATGGTGTTACGTATTCATTCGTAGCCTAGTAGAACCGGCACAAGACTTGAAGCTAAAAAGTGCAGACATTTCTACATTAATACATAATTCAGGTGTTCTGGAGTTTTAGAACAGCAGCTATAAATAACGCTTGTAGGGCAGAGCATGGTTTTGTAAAATAAACGATAGGCTATGGTAGCCGCTTGCTATAGGCAGGTCTAGTGCTCCCAGGTTAAGCAGTAGGCTGCAGGTGACTGTGAAAAATGCCGAGTTTTGACACTCGCAAAGTCCCGGGGACTTTAGAAAGTCTTGGAACCTGCAGTGGCATTTCAGTTCTTTAGTAAAATCCAAAAATACCTGATAGAATCAATAGGTAATTCTTGTCTGTCGATCTTGTGGACTTGCTCGAATATGTTGTCGATGTTCCAAATTTTCACAGTGCGGTCGATGGAGGAGGTGATGACATTGTTCCACGAGCCCACGGTCAGGGGTTCCAGTTGAACGATCCTTCCGAAGTGAGCGTCGAGGATCTTGATCAGCTTTGTGGTCTCCAGACTCCAGACGTAGAGATTTTTTCTGAAATTGGTAATTTTGTTGAGATACCTAATAATAATATAAGACTTTCCGGCACCATATTGATAGCTTTATTTATTTGATTGCTCTAATGGCGTCGTATTTTAAGCGTTTGTCTCGCCAGTGACACTACTTCGAGTCTGGGTGTTCACTGTGTCTGTTATTGAATGTCTGCCAAGTCTCCCCCGCGTCGCAGAATATACAGCAAAGCGGATGAAGCTTTTACGAAAAAAAACATTATAGAAGTTTATAAAGTTGCAAAGAAGGAGTCAATGTTTCTGCAGACTTGACGGGTGGCTCATTTTATACATTTTTAATTTTATTAATCCTTAACTAGTTTAAAGAAGTCAACTACTCGGCCGATCTTCATGAGATATATACGTTGTCAGGGGTACAGAAAAGGACATAATGTAGCTTTCGAAAAAATACTGTTACTGAGGAAAAGCTAGTAATAAAAATAAACTACCTTATTGAATATTTGAGTGCAACATGTTCAACATTCGAAACTCTACTCATCGAGATAAGAGCCTTGTCAATTGCTGGAACTGTAATAGTCTACAAATGTTTAGTATAGGTACCTGACGCCAGCAACAGCATAAGTGTTGTTGTTGCTGATCATGAAGGAGTTGGACTGCGTCATCTTCGTCGATATGTTGCGGATGGTGTGCGGTAGCTTGAGGACTATGCCGTGCACCCGGTGGTCTGGCTCTGGTTCTTCTTCGGGTTCCACCTAAAAACGAAATATTTTTTATAATAAAACGTCACACGCAGAACAACGTCTTTCGCGTCTGTCTGCGGGATGCAGACGTTATTAAAAAAAGTAAAAAATAGATCCTAGTTGCCGATCACAGCGCCACCTACCGGGTCCAATTGTGAATCTCAACCATCCAAGGACCAACTCAATTTCACACAAAAATGTCATCAAAATTATTGTAGCCGTTTGGATGGAGCTCAGTGGCACACATACAATTTTTCTGTCGTGTGTACAATAGAATTATACATACTTGGTGTTATATGGGTGGGTATAGTAAAAACCTTCCAGAGGGTGATTATACTTGTTATTATGAACAACTTTTGTTCTGGGACAATGCCGAAACCGCGGTGCAAAAAACAGCCGTTAAAAAAAAATGGACTTTGACCTCGACAAAATGTATGGAGCAGCTTATTTTCCTTTCGCGATTTTTGCAATGTCCTGAGAGGCTTTCACTATACTAAAAAACACCCAGTATAAAGATCTGTAATTTTATTGGTAATGAAAGATTAACGTACACACTTCCATGTGTGATTGCAATCAATGTTAAGCTAAATGTGTATGGCACGAAAAATCAATTGCAACCTTTTTCGCGTAAGTTAGCTGATGACTGCACTGATGGCGTAGTCACCTCACCACCGCCAATGCATCGTGTGCTGTGGATTCGAATCCCACACGGGACAAAAATTTGTGTGATCCACAAATGGTTGGATCCGTTGGTCCGAGTCTGGATGTTCCCAGGTGTTACCAAAAAGTCCCCCGCTGTACAGGAATTATTCCCAGTGCGGGAGTGGTCTTTTTAAATTAAATTAACTTAATTATTAAACCTTTCGCCAGTGATTTCACGTGGATGATACTATGCGCCATATTGCCAGTTTTACTTAATGGAATCAGATGAAACGTGATCTACTATTTATAAAGTACCAATAATTATTAAAAAGTCTTTAATGTAGATACAGTCTTATCAGTCATATAAAAGCTAAGCTGACTAAATGCGCCATTTTTTTTATACTACTGACAAACAAGCATATAGTCCACCTGATGGTAAGTGGTCACCGTAGCCTATGGAGGCCTGCAACACCAGAGGCATCACTTGCGCGTTGAAACTTGACCCTTTAGGAAAGGAAGAAGAGAAAATGGATGTAGGAAGGCGAAGGGGTAGGAAAGAGAAAAGAGGGTGATTGGGCCTCCGCCACTCTCACTCACCGAACGAAACACAACCGTAGAAATACTGCTATTTCACGTCGATATTCTGTGAGAGGGTAGTTTTCACCGGTCGAGCTGACCCGTTCATGATGAAATCAGCGAGGCTCAACTACTCTAAAACTGCTGTGCTGTGCTGCTGTGAATGAGATTTCGGGTTCGAATCTCGATTCAGGCCATATTTATTGCCGTCTATCAGACTATTACTTGACTCCATGCTACCATTGAGACTTGTAATAGGTTAGCAGCACGTATAGGTGTAATGGGTTACAGGCGGTAAAAGGAAACATGGCAGTCAGCATCTGCGCTATAAGGTTGTGTTTAAACGTCACCTATACGTTTGCGGTATCTACGTTTCGTCTTAAGAGAAGGTTGCTATAAATTGGTTAATATGGCGCTCTACCATCTTTAATAATATTAAGCTGTTTGAGGCAAACCGTCTCTAAACGATTGACGTAAAGCGCCAAATACTTAGAAAAGACCTAAGCTCTCTTACACGTATACAGGGTGTCCGGTAATTAATGGATAACCTTGAAATGTCTTATAGTAGAACTGAAGGCCGTTCAGAAAAAAAGAAAAGAAAATGAAAAAATATATTAAGAAGTGCAAGCTTTTATTAGCATAGCATACTTTTGACTGTTTATCTATTAGCATAATTTGTGTTTAATAATAAAACAACAAAAGTCCGATGGATTTCATTCATTTATGGTCGTAGTATACAAGAAAGTTATACATGGTAATTAAAAAAAAACACATATCTCAGGTAGTAGTTAGGATAGATTTTTTTTCATTTTTTTTCTGAACGGCCATCAATTCCGGTATAAGACATGGCCAGGTTATCCATTAATTACCGGACACCCTGTATGTACAACAGTGCAGGTCAACTCTACTGCCATAAATATCGTAGGACATTTAAAACCAAGTGCGGTCTGGCAAAGCATATTTGGGCTCATCAAAGAAAAGATCCATGACTACTGAGGTCGCTGTGATCGAAATCGATGAGAAGAACCATATTTATAATAGGTAAATCCGATAACACGTCGCCTATCCACTGAATCGAATTTAGCGAAAAGGTCACACGTGGTAACTGAAGGACCAATGAAGTAGTACAGATGATAAAACTTCAATTACTTACCTCCACCTCCTCTTTCTTAAGAAACAAGAGTTCTTCTTCGTCTATAGGCGGTGGTTCAGGTTTGACTCTCGGTATAGTGACATCAAAGTCCCATACTACAAAACTGTAGGTTGTTGTTGCTGCAAAAATATTTTAGCTTTATTATTTTTCTAAGCTTAGTTGTTTCATAATTTGCATAAGTTATTCATATTAGCGCTGAAATAAATATTAACAAAAAGCACTAGTTTTAAGTAATTTATTAGGGCGCAGTAAGATATTGACAGAATCTTGGATTTCATTTAAAAAATAGAGCTGCCGCACTAGAAATAATTTAAGTATCGCACGAATCTTAACAAACATTCTAACAACGTACACAGATAACTCAGACTCAGAACAATTATTTGTGAATCACATATGTAATTTTTTGTCTCGTGTGGAATTCAAGCCCACAATACTCGTCGGAGTCACATAATACCTTATAGACTCAACCCTTGGCCTGAATCTAGCAAATAACCGAGATCTAGCTTCAGCAAATTAATTAACTCACTAACCAATCGATTTTGACGTTCATAAATGTTACTTTGTAACCTAAATTAATGTATGGTTTTTGACTTTGACTTACTATTGTATAAAACTGCTATGGACTGCGTCTAATGTACTTACGTGTTTTTTTCCTGGTGCTAGAATGGAATAAGCAGACTTACCAAATAGCATACGATCTTTCTTGCCACGTTTCAACTGCAACATTGCTTCAGCCGTGTCTGTTTCTAGATGATACAGTTCTTCAAATTTATCCCAGCATTTGTCTTCTTCGTTCAACTCAAAAATTGTTATCTGGAAACATACATCAATATAACTGATCAGAGATTCTTCAAACGAGGTGTTTATTGTAATGTTGCTTACTAAAAGAGATTATATACTAACAAAGATTTTATAATTAATAGCTATGTATGTATATTCTACACTGTGTGTACAGTGCCCTTGATTTGATATGCGCCAATGTGTGTCATCTATGAAGCCAATCGCACTTTAGACTTGACATATCAATATATATTTTTAATTTATCATCGGAATTATTCTAAAATACATTAACCAAGTATCTATATGCATTATTCATATTTATATGAAGCAGCGATAGCTTAGTGGGGGGACCAACAGACTGCAATGCAGAGGGTCTCGGATTCGAACCCACGACGCGCACCTCTGACTTTCGGAAGTTATATGACTTTTCGAAATTATGTGCGTATTGATTGACAATTATCGCCTGCTCCGTGCCTCGGAGAGCACGTTAAGCCGTCGGTCCCCGCTGCCCTGAACATCTATGGCAGTCGTTATTGGGGAAGTCGACACAAAAGATCCCACTGGGTTGAAGTGTCGCTGGTCTGTACTGACTGGCCCCCACACAAGATAAGATAAGATCTATATGCATTACTTATAACGACATTCAATCTGGTCATTGTAGAGATAGAGGTCCACGCTTAACTGTTTACAGTTACAATTGTGTCAAATTAAATTGAAATTGAATGTAGGTCTTGTTAGCTTGGTACCTGATACCCCCTGTCAGGGTCGCTAGTATATATCTTCGTCCAGCTCTTGTTCAGGGCTAAAGCTCCTCGGCACCGGAGCGGCTTCATCCATTCGCCTGCCTTACAGAACTGCACGAGAAGTCTATCCTCATCCAAGTCGCCACTCCACAGGACCAGGTAGAAATTCTCCAGGTCACGAAATTCCATTGCTGTTGAAAAGGTTTTTATTTACTTAAAATAATTATGTTTTAGCATTGAACATCGCTGAAATTAAACTACTATATACGAATTTTATCGCGTTGTTTATTTAACACTGTACTACAAAATTTTGACAATATTTAACTACTACTATTAATATAAAAAAAAAAAAAAAATAGATTTAATAATTTAAATAATTTTATTAGCTTATAAATTAGTAAAATAAAATCAATAGTAAGTAGTAGTGCAATATTTTCAAAATTTTGTAATACAGTGTGTCACGCGGACCGCGCGTGCCTTGACGGCTGCGCGCGAGTCGGAGTGGTGGCTGGCGCCGCCCCTTCCCCTCCTGCCCGGCGGTAGCGATATATAAGCCCGATCGCGTCCTGGACTTCGCTTCTTCCGGCCCGGCTCCACACCTTCAGTTAAGTGTTCCTGACTACAAGGACCACGAAGCAAGCCTTTAGTGAACCACGCCCTGTCTATATTTTATATTGTAAAGATTGTGTTACTTGTAATCAAACGCAATAAAAGTGTATTTGTTATACCTTCTCTCATTGTACTTTCTAATTATATCTACATTTCTCTTAAAGTAAACCCTAAAGGTTACAAGTGATATATAAACAACGCGATAAAATCCGTATATAGTAGTTTAATTTCAATGAATAACATTCGCGTAAACAGAAGACAATAATATTGAACATCGTGCTATAAAAATAGCCTGAATGTGTCCTTGTTCTGCATCGAATATTTTTGCAATTTTTCATGTATAGAATAATGAGTATTAATACTAGCTGATATTATAAATAGGGATTGAGCGTGAGATCGTGAGTTTGTTTGTTACGTTACCTATGAAATTGCGCATATACGATCTCAGAGGTACAGAAAAAAATAAAGATAGAGTACATTTTATCCAGAGAAACTAAAGATGTTCTCGCTAAAGCTAGTATTTTATAAATCTACAAATATTTAATTAGATTATATTGTAATGTTTTTACTCAAACCAAGATTTGTTTAGATCACTAGTAATAGTTTGATGTTATCTTTGTTTAATTTTGGCACCTACACTATTACGCTATTCGTGTAGTCAGAACAGTCCGGTAATTAATGGATAACCTTGAAATGTCTTATAGCAGAACTGACGGCCATTCAGAAAAAATATGAAAAAAACTACCCTAACTACTAACTGAGATATGACTTTTTTTAATTACCATATTTAACTTTCTTGTACACTATGACCATAAATGAATGAATTCTATCATTTTTTTGTTTTTTTATTATTAAACACTAATTATGCTAATAGATAGACAGTCAAAAGTATGCTAGCTATTGCACTTTTTAATATTATTATTATTATTTATTTTTCTAATTTTTCTGAACGTCAATCAGTTCTACTATAAAACATTTCAAGGTTATCCATTAATTACCGGACACCATGTATAAATATATACCCATTATATTTTGCTTTTCTTTTATTTACGCAGGAGCTTAAATCTATGGCACAAGAATAAACAAACAAACTCAATCTTGATATTCTACACCACACATTACAAATAAGCACTGAGCAAGAGCGAGCAAGAGACATCCAGTATATGTATTGGATTTGGTACTGCTTCTTCGTAAAAGTCATACAATTTTACTTACAGAGTATCTCCCAAGAATCTTGGTCATAAGGTGCTGTATCAGGCACCGGCAGAGTCTGCTCATGTTCACCTCTCATGCTGTACTGCACCCAAGTCTTAGGACCGTAGATAAACATATGGTGGTTCAACACAAAGACGCCTCGCACCGTTTCTCCTGAAATATGAACGATCTTTAAGTAGCTTAGACAAGTTAGTGACCTACTTCTACAAATTATACAGGTGTAACTCCTTCATATCATTATCTATTCTGATATTTTTATAAACACTATACACTATGGCAATGGCATCTGTTTTATTGCACAGTAAACATTTATGTATCGATTTGTTTTTAGATGCTGTCCTACGAGTCACGCGTTTGATTCTAGACTATTAAATTTATTATATATAATTAAAATGGTGAAATGAGTTTCCAGAATTTTCTGGCCTGTCCAGTAAAATAGAAAGTCAGTATTAAACTTAGAATAATTCAAATCATCGAGATCTATTTATTACCTTCGTTCAATGGATTGTTGATTGTGATGTATTCACTCGTCAACATATTGAGCAGCATTGACTGGAAAGTAAAAGAATATGTTTGGATATTTTGACTTATTAAAGTTAGTGATGAAAATTGTTTCTTTTATATAGTGTCATCTGTCCCAAATTCCCACTATTAAATCATGTTTGTAGCGAAGTTTAGCAGTGGAGAACATCGTAGAACAGAATCACATATCTTGTAATGAAAAGCAAAACTGCCACGGGATGAAAATTTTAAAAGTGTATGCAAGAAAGAAACACAGTAAAATGCCCAAAATACGTTGAGAGAAAAAGCAACGAAGACAACGAAGTTTATAAAATCATAATGGTTGTTCATACACTTATATATAAATTGAATACTTACAACAGAATTATTTGTAGATGCAGCAGCCCACTTATTATCTGGCGATAGTTCTAAATTCTGCATGATGCCTTCAAGTTGTGGACAAAGATCTCTGGCTAGATCAGACGTGGCTAAGTCCCAGGATATGACCCTGCTTGATATAGAGACCACGTAGCGTTTATCAGAGCTCAGACGAAATCCAAAAACAGCGAACTGGTGACCTTCTAATGAATACTGTAAAAACCAAGAGGTTTGATATAAGCGCTTATTGTATATAGCGCCATCTGTTGAATATAGGCGACACTTCTTTGTCTGCGTGGAGTCACCACAAAATCAATCATAGGCAGATGCCTAAGGATATTACTACTAATCTTATAAATGTGGACGTTTGAGAACACACTCTGAACAACTGCAATGGTTTGACAGGAAGTACCTAACCTAGTTCTTTGAAAGGAAGTGCTCAGTGCTACAGCTTCTAAGAAAAATTATGATATTATTATTTTTATATCTAAATACCTTCAGTGGTCCACCAGGAGTATGCAAGCAGTGATGGGATGGAAGTAGAGCGCAGTGAGTCTTTCCGTTATGATGGCACTGCTTCAGCAACGAGGATATGGCAGGGTTGTGAGGAGCTTCAGGCAGGAGACGGCCCACCAGCTGTGGAGCCAACATGTCAGGGTATGTGCCGAGGATGGCTCCTCCAAGGCGTAGAGCATCAGCTACTAGCATTAGTTCTCTGAAATAAGAAAGGTAAGGTTATGATGGTTAATTCTTCGACTAAGATGATAAGCGTAATTACATATGTAAACCTGATAGATTGATGGCCAAAATAAAACCATGAATAATATATTGACTAGCACCAGTTACAAATAATACATGTAGACGGTTGATGGGCTATTTGATTTAAGCGCCATTTTTGCCATAGTGACTTATATAAGTACATATTAGCAATCCCCTTATTGCTAATATGTATGTGTATATGTAAATTGCTGATTTTAACTATGTATTATATGTAACTCATTATCGCAAAAATGGCGCTTAATTCATAAAGCCTTTTAATCGTCGATATTATAAAGTACGACCAAACAGAGTGGTTGCACGAATGCCGGGCAGCGCTATCGCATACTTGCGCCTGACTATCCAAAACGAATGCTTTAGCAATGTCCCTACAGATACAGAGCTAGTATTATGTCTAGATGTTTACCTGACAGCGTCTTTACTGACATGTAGCTTGGCGTCTTCAAAGTCAGCAAGGACTGCTTGAAGCGGGCAGCAGTTCAGTTTCGCGTGAAGCCATTCGTAGTTGAACAGCACTTCTGCGTATAGATCTGTGAAGCGTTTGGACCGGACCAGGTGGAATGGCAGCTCACCAAACTGGAGAAAATAGATTGTTGACTGCATGGATGGTGTAATGTTTTACGTGTCGTGGGTTTGAATCCCACATGAAATAAAACTTGTGTGATGTATAAATAGTTGTTCTGAATTTGGGTATGCATTGTGTCTATTGGTTGATATACTTAAAAACTTAGTCTTACGTCTATATCCCCAAAGAGGTAGGCAGAGCTGTAATAACCACTTAAATTTGATCAGCTATGGATTTAAGTTCCAAGTAATAAGGGACGACCTTATCACTTAATACTGCTCACTGATTTTGGTATAATGATGACACTGAGGGTTTCTTAAAAGATAAATCCAATAACACTCTCTCGATCCGGGTATTGAACCCGAAACCTCAAGCACAGCAGTCACGTTTAATATTAAAATAATATAATCTGACCATGCAAACATTGAAACAACTTATTACCTTCCTCAAGTTGTATCTTTTCATGGAGCCATCAGCTGATGTGAACACCAAAGGCTGAAGCGGGACTTTTCTATCCGCCACGCCCTCTCTGTCAGCCAGGTTGAATCTGTGCCGCTGGATCTCCGTGTACTTAAAAGGCTTCGGTGTTCCACCTCCCCATATACCTGGAAGAAGAAATCGACATGCATTGACAGTCAATGATTAAGGTGTATAGGAGATTGCAGCTATGGTACTTAATTTTCTTGACTTCTGAACTCTTACGATTGATTATGTTCTGTTCTGCATTTGCAATTATTATTATATTTACGGTCAGGCCAATTTAAAGCAGTTGAGATTTTAACCAAAAAGTTATCAATATTAACATCCCAGAATAAGAAATTAGGCGGTGATGCACATCCAAGCTGTGTGTATCGAATAATAATAATTGATATTAGTAATTTGACCCTCACTATTAATCTTCGTTGACATTAGAAGATCGATTAAAGCTACTTAATTATCTCTAATGAACTTTCGCCTGGAATTCAGTTTTTGCCACTACTGTTCATAAGGTTCGGGTTGAGTAGAATTCTTATTAGCACGTTTGAGCCTGAAAGGATTGGTTATGCCCATTATGTGTCTTGGGTGCACGCAAAACCAGCGTTACTTCAGGCTATAATGATCATGTGGATTGCTGATGTAGTTTTGGTTCAAGCGACCCACCCACCATACAATGCAGCGAGATAGGCATGCCGTGATAGGTTTAGTCGGTAAGACCCAAGCTATTATGAACATCCTTCCACTAGGTAGGCTATTAATCATTTGAACGGTACTTACCAAGATAATAATCGGCAATCATGGAATGGAAGTACATGGCCATGTTCATGTTTTTGAAGTACCTCTCTCGGGCTGTGTCACGGAACTGTCGGTGGTACCAGTTCATTACGGAGACGCCGTCGGCCTCGCGTTCTGATAGGTAGTTGGGTAGATCGTTGCGGATCCTGTAATAGAATAAGGGATTTTGATGAGCAAAAGCTGTTTGTGGAATACGCTAAGTAAATATATGTGTATTTATTTTAAGGCTCACAATATAAACACACATTGTTACCATTACTGATGCTTAGATAATAATGATTGCCGATAAATTAGTATGTAGTGTATAGTAGTAGAGACCTCAACATCGCCTCGGCTGCTATGAGGACGATGTGGAGGCCACTGCTCCTAGACCACACGACTGCTTACCATCAGGCGCAGTGTGGTCATTTTGAGGAGCAAAATAAAAAAAATAAAAAAATAGGGGCATTTCCTAATTCCTGTACACATAAATCTAAACTACTGAGGTGGGAATTAAACTTCCTGCTGGATGGTAAACGCATATGATAGCTTATTGATTCTTGTATCAGGAGTATCGCTTGCTTATGGTGAGCCTTCAAAAAGTGATCACTGAGTATTGCTAACGCAAGAGTCATAAGTCATACTGGTCCTCGGACAGTATAGCACAGGCAGCAATGCAAGGATATCCAACTAAGTCACTGTCAACTGTAAATAAAAGAGGGATAGAAACACCTATTCTGCCCGTCAGTCAAAATAGAAAATAGCTAGGTCATCGAATTTCATATTTGTAAATACTCGTAAATGCTAAATGCAAATTAAAGCCTTTTGTTCATTTTGATCACAAAGTAATACTTATGAACGTCAAAGCTTATAAGTAAGTAAGTTTTGTATAGTTACCGAATTTACATTTAAGTTAGTTGCTAGGTTCAGACAAAAGAGCGTTTGAGAAAATACCTACAAAAACTCACGGCCATTTTTAAATTGCTTGTCGAATATGACCTGTACATTTAGCAAGATCTATTTCAAAAAGTCAAGCTTACCTAGTCCACAACAGCGGTGGAATTCTTCTGACAGGCGGTAGATGGTATTGGTACACATCATCCAGCACTTTGTCATCTAAAGAGATCAAGTCTTCTAATTCTGTTTCTGATAGTCCACTTCTGGCTGCAGTGATGTAGGCTAACGCGTGGAACACCAGTAGACGACCGTGCTGATAAGAAAGAATAAGGTAAGTGTTGCAAGACAGTGATTACTAGATTTAAAAGAAAGATACATATGTATGTTACAAAGTTTTAAAACCAAAAGACTTTCTTCGTATCTATCTGTATGTTTGTATTTATCTGTAATCTGTGTTTCTTTTTATCTGTAATAATTAAAATTTTGTTCTTTTTTTTGTAGTTTAATGGTATTAATTTGGACTGTATTTGACGCACATAATCAATATTGAGGTGTTGCTGAAAATCAGCGCTGTATCGCAAGCGGTGCCGCATTATGCTGAGCAATATCTTTTTTTAATGAACACTGTGGCGCACATTGATTAGCAAGAACTCAATGTATAAATGTGTATTCTATATTATATATATAATGTATATAAGTTTTATTTTTATTATTATCAGTTTATAAATGCATTTATTACTGTTACGCACTAATTTTGTATTATAACAGTTTTATTTGTGTGTTGCAATGCTTCATTGAAATAAAATATATCTTTCTTTCTTTTCATAGGGCTTCTGAAAATTTGGTAATTTTTGAGGTATATATATATATATATTTAAGATTAGGTACTAGTATGTATACTATATTAGGTACTAGTATGTATACTATATTAGGTACTAGTATGTATACTATATTAGGTACTAATTTGGGTTTCAAATTACTAGTATTCTTAAAAAAAAATTTCTTCAAATGTTTTTTCCGAAATTTCGGACCGAACGAAAAAACGTACCCAAAAGTTTCATCGAAATTCTTTCTACTAAAATAACATTACTCAAATAGTCGGACTATTTCTTAAAAGATTTTAGGACAATCAAAAGACACGTAATTTAAGATATTTCGGGATGAATGTTTCATGGTATGAGCAGTCGGCCAATAACTTCGCCAATTACTTTTCAAGGCAGACCAACAGTTTTCTATTTTAATATATTTATATATAACGCACCTGCTTTTCAATTCTCTCAAATAACATCATAATAGAATCCATGACACTGTCCGCCAAATGAGTGTCTTGAGGTTTCGTATAACTTCTCCATCTGCATACCTGAAAACATAGTTAATATTTACAGTCTATATCCCTGAAAAGCTTATCTTATCTTGTGTGGGGGCCAGTCAGTACAGACTGGCGACACTTCGACCCAGTGGGATCTTGTGTGTTGACTTTCCCCAATAACGACTGCCATAGATATTCATGGCAGCCGGGACCGACGGCTTAACGTGCTCTCCGAGGCACGGAGCAGGCGATAACTGTCAATCAATACGCGCATATTTTCGGAAAGTCACATAACTTCCGAAAGTCAGAGGTGCGCGACGTGGGTTCGAACCCGAGACCATCTGCATTGCAGTTATACCCCCTTAACAAGCAGAGATGTATTACACACACATTTCGCTAATTATTTTGCTTTAGGTTCCATATAATAGGCTGCGATCCTATTGCCGCCTACATTTCTAGACTATGTGCCTTTATTAAGAACTTTTGACAGAAGAGCGCAATAAACCCTCGGGTTTATTGCGATTCTCGAATCGAACCCGGAACCTAATGCACAGCAGTCGCTTTCACTAACACTGTGGCATCAAGGCAATATAGCTTAAACTTACTACAATAATTATTAAAAAATCGAAAGTAACTCTGTCTGTCTGTTACCTTTTCACGGCTAAACCACTCAACCGATTTAGATGAAATCTAGTACAGATATAGTTTAAAACCTGGGTAATCACATAGGCTACTTTTTATTGATGTAAATACCACGCAGGAGAAGCAGTGCGCAAAAGCTAGTATTGAATAGACTTTGGCATTATTGAAAAAGGTCTTTATCTTTCATTATGATACTAAGTTCAGCTATTATATGTATATAAATAGATAAGTTACGTAATTATTTACCTCAGCGAAAACCAGCTTAACGAATATTGGTAGCGAGCATGAAGCAATAGCGTTGGAGACCAAACGCCACTGGTAGTTTGACAAATCACGGCGAGCGCGAGCCATCCACAATCTTAAATATAAAAGCCAATTATTACACGCTAAATTTGGCAAAAGACCTGTAAAATTGCTACATTTTGACGGTAAGGAACTATATGCTTTGTGCAAATTATCGCAGCTATTTTAGAGGTAAGATTGCACATTGTCACAGGCTGACCGATATTCGGTTTGACTGGACGAATATGCCTTCTCTAAAGAAGATGTCAGCAAAATAACAACGTAATTTGTTTAATGTTCTTGGATGAAAGGTTGCTGGCCTCTAACTAACGCTCGCTTTAACAGAAACCTTCATGTCTGATAGTTCTCTATAATATTCTTGAAGATATGTTAAGTTTATAAGCCTGCACTGGGCAAGCATAGTGAACTATGACTTAGCTCTTTTTATAGTGAGAAGCTGCTTGTGCTCAGTAAAGGGACGATTTTTACAGGTTGTCCGGTAATTAATGGATAACCTTGAAACGTCTTATAGAAGAACTGGCGTTCAGAAAAATAGGGACAAAAACATTAAAAATGTGCAATAGCTTGTCATACTTTTGACTGTCTATCTATTAGCATAATTAGTGTTTAATCATAAAACAACAAAAAACTGATGGAATTCATTCATTTATGATCGTATTGTACCTACAAGAAAGTCAAATAAGGTAATTAAAAAAAATCACTCACTTTAGAACTTGCATCGCCAGATCCTCTCCCAAAGCCTTTACTTCCAGGAAATTTTCTTCAGAGTCAATCATTCGCCGTAACACATCGTATTCCTTGGACACCTCTGGGTTAGTTTCTTCACAAGCACAGGTCACGATTATCTAAAATCATCTTCAATTACTAATAAATACCTTCAACTATACTACTAATATTACAAATTTTAAGATGAACGTTTTTAAACCGCTTATATGGAGTAATAGCTCTTAATAATTGAAAATGTTGGTCATAACGGCTTAAGCAGTGTACGGTACTCCCGCATACTCTGGGCTTGATTTGGCGACTGTTAAACCTGTTAAGTCTTGGAATGCCAGAAATGATTACAAACCTATTGTGACTGACCGCCGGTGTGTCGAGCCTGCGGCAATCAAAAGGTGAACTAATAACAGCAGTCTTATCTAAGCTGCTTAATTTATGACATTCATCCTTGATGAATAGCTACCGCTAGCTGTCTTCTGCATACAATTTAATCGTTCGTTACTATTTGAAAAAAAGCTATAAATTGGGAATAAAATAAAAATAAAACTATTGTTGAAGATAGTGAGAATGGAGCCATCTTTTGCATAGTCAGCGAACTACGTAGCTTCACGCTGTATAGTAAGGCGTTGAGACCGTGCCGAAAATTATCCCAGTTGTTTAATACTTAGATGGCTGTTCAGAGCGTTCATTGGATTTTATTTTTGGCAAGTTCAAGTTTTAAGCGATATATAACTAAAGTTATAACTTTTTGTACTAATACGTAAAATATATTATTGTAGTGGTGCTATGTGATCGTACTACCTATACATATTTAGCATACGTAGTACCTAACATATTATTAACAGATATATATATATACAGGTTTTCCTAGAAGATGTGAATCAAATTGTAACGGGAGATTCCTTAAATAAGGACCTTTCAAAAATGCTAAATAAAATATAAAACTTGTTGGTCAAAGGTACAAGATTTTCTTTGGTGCAAAAAAAATACACCAATATAATGCTGCGATTTCAAAACTATGTCAGTTAAATAAAAGTCATGTGTAGTTTGATGAATTAATCCTTCACAAATAATAATAGTGAAAAAAATTAAATTTTGGCTTAAACGAAGCACCTGTAGTTAAAAGTCTGGAAAAGTCATACCTTTTAAACTTTGACTTTTTTATTTTAACCAAAGGTCATAACTTTTTTATATTATTTTGTTTATCACTTTTGAAAGGTCCTTACCTAAGGAATCTCCCGTCACAATTTGATTCACATCTTCTGGAACAACCTGTATAAACTGTTAAACATTTTAAGAAAATAATCTTTTAATGTTTTCAGTATGCCGCTATTCGCTGTATACAGTCAGTTCAATACACAACTTACTTAGCATACCGTGTTTTCTTCCACTGTCTCTCCGTAATTTTTTTATCTTCAACAAATACATATTAGATTGTTATGGTGATAGTTGCAGATTTCCAAATTCTTATGATTCTTTGTTAAATAAAAAGGTTAACCCCGAGATATCGTTAATCTTTCGACTTCTTGAAGTCAGATCATTTCATAGATAAGCATAATTGGTTTGACGTGAAACCGAGAAGGTTTTGTTTTCAAAACGTTTGAGGGTAATTAGATTATGAAGAAGATTACTACCTACCTACTAAATGATACTCGCCTTACAATGCGGAGGCAATCTCGTTGGCAACCACGAGACCTTATTATTCTCAGTACCAATCCCAGTCAGTTGGTCTACTGAGTCCAAGAATAGGAGCAATGGCTGTTGCTGTGTGGCCATCGTGAGGAGTTGCTTAAAGTGCGCCGTAAGTGGTACCAGATCATCTGGGATGCTTTCAAATGGAAGAGCGAAGTTATAGGATATCTGGAAAGGTTGTAATAGTAGTCGTTATTTTTGTTTTCATACTGGTAATATCGTTGCACCCAATCTTGCTTTTCTTGACTAATTTAGTTAATTATTTGAACGCTGACAATCAGCCTTACGACAATGCGTTCAAGTAAATGTTCAAATACTACTTGATAAATACTATACTACAAATTAAAATAAACCATTGATATACATGCGTCAAATCAATGGATAAAAGTTAGAATAGACATAATACCATTTTTAGGACTTATTGTATCGTATGAAATTCCAAAAATACGATTTCAGGAATATGAAAAGGAGTCTTTGCGGTTTAAAATAAGTGCTGTGCTGGAGAAAATTTGCTTTTACTTGTAGAAGTAGGAGAAACATACTACTTAACCAACCAGGTATACAATTCAACAAACTTTTTTTTTATATTTGTGCTTCTTGCCAATTCGTCGTCGGATATTTTGCCTCAAAGCATTTTTTATAACAAATTTAGACATAGGTACTAACTTCTAAATGAGAAATTATGTAACACATTTTGTATCAGCAACCTGACGCTAATTTCCCAAAGCAGTATTTTTTGAAAGTGAAAAGCCCGCCTCCGAGTTTACTTCCTGATACATTCAAAGTTCGAACAACGGATATAAAGAAAACCCATATGGATCACACTAATTTAGGTGAATGTAGAAATCGAACCCTCATAACTCGATTAGTGCTATCTATATATCTCTACAGAAAGAAATAGTTATGCCTATCAGCATAAATACCTGTTGACAAATAGAGATAAGCGTAGGCGTAAGTGCGCTGGAGTCAGGAGTGGTTCCAAGAAACCTGATCACGTTGGTAGGCTTTACATCAGCAAACCACGTGTCCAGCGACATGGCTGCGCTCTTCGATAGGAGACTGGTCTTGCCACAACCACCTGAATGTAGACAGATTTAATAGTGTAGTGCGATTATTCGAAAGAACATTTGAAATATCGTAATTCGAATGTTCAAACATAGTCTCACGATTATATCCCCGAATTTGGCGGATTAGCATTACACGCATATTTCCGAGTTTTGGTTTTAGATCACACGTAATAGGAAGCAATCGAGCGATCTTATTACCAAGTATCGGATACCTGATTCGCAGTTCCTGATTTCGTGTTGCTATTAAGTATTTCTTGACAAAAACCCAATAACAATAACTATCAGCCACCATTAGACGTTTGTGCTAATTGGGTGAGGTTTATGTATTTGTTGATTATTATGTAAATTAAATAATTTATGAATTCAAATTGTACCAGTATCATGAAATAAGTTTTGTTGTTTAATTTTTCATCTGATTTTATGACATGTCTTAATTTAACAAATGAAATAATTTTCATAGGCTTTTATTTATTGTGATTTAATTTATATGACATGTATTAATTTAACTAATAAAATAATTTATTTTAGCCTATTTATTTATTGTAATTTAATTTAGTTAGTTAAATAATATTCTAGACTATACAGGGTGTCCAAGTGAGCAGCGATAGCTCAGTGGGTAGACCAACAGACTGCAATGCAGAGTGTCTCAGGTTCGAACCCACGTTGCGCACCTCTGACTTTCGGAAGTTATATGACTTTTCGAAATTATGTGCGTATTGATCGACAATTATCGCCTGCTCCGTGCCTCGGAGAGCACGTTAAGCCGTCGGTCCCGGCTGCCATGAACATCAATGGCAGTCATTATTGCGGAAGTCGACACAAAAGATCCCACTGGGTCGAAGTGTCGCCGGTCTGAACTGGCTGGCCCCCACACAAGATAATATAAGATAAGATACAGGGTGTCCGGTAATTAATGGATAACCTTAAACTGTCTTTTAGTAGAACTGATGGCCGTTCAGAAAAACCCACCCGGCCTCGTACAGGAGACCACTGCATCATCGAGGCGCAGCTGGAGTGTATATTTAAATTATATTATTTTCAAACTCGGATTTCTTGGCTGTAGCAGCGATATCGTGGATTAAGTTCTTGAAATGTAATCATGTCATCTTTAATGAATTAACTTGTGATTAAAATAACTACTGTAATAATAGATCAGAGAGATACAAAATATATAAATGTTTTTAGCACAGTCTTCCTCTGAGAATGACCTTTGTTATGATTGACGCAAGTAGGTACATAGGTACATGTCTGCAGATAATTTTTAGGTATCGTCCTAAGAAATGGCAAAGACAGATCTTAAGCGTTTAAGAACCTTGCTCCTCAATTATTTGATTTTTCAAGACTTTTTAAGGATTTCGTTTCGAATCCAATTGATGTTTTTATATTTACCTTCTCCGTATAGAACCAAGGGCTTGTCTGAGTTGTTCTTCATATAGTTCTCGATGAAGATCAAGTCTGGTTCTCTGCCGTAGAAAACCTTCACGGAGTTGTTGCAAGCGTGAAGATGCTGCAGTATCTCCGTCACGATCTGACCTTGAGCGCTGCTGTCCTCCTTACGCATTGCTCTGAAATTCAATTCATAAAGCCTTTCTTAACAATACTACCACAACATGATCTGCTTTCCCGCAAAATTTTGTAGTAATAGTCATATTTACATACAATATTAATTTTACCCGTCTACATTTATGTCATACTCGTATTTTGATTAAATGCAATACGACGTACTCCTTGGTATTGTAGGTAAGCAACGCTTGTGATTGTGCATCAAAGAACAGATTGCTTACAAGTTGGTTTTGTGTGAGGTGTGCGGCACACGGGTTGATATTTGTTATTCTTTAACATGGAAAATAGAATATGTTTTAAAGATATATGTTTATCATTGATTAGTGTTCAAAGAAACACAATGGTGCCAATTCTGTTGTCACAAAATTCTCTTATCTTAGCTAAAATATCTAAAATTTAGCTTAGTCCTGTCAAACGACATTTCGTATTCTGAAATCGCTAAAAGTGGCAGGACTAAACTAAATTTTAGAGATATAGAATTTGTGACAACAGAATTGGCACCAATGTTCACCTTTGTAAATATGGTTATAATAATCATTTAAGAAATCTATTGTGATTGAATTCAAAATAAATAATGTTTTGTACACAGACCACGCTTTTTAGAATTGTTGTCTGTTTGTTTGTTTGTTCTGTCTATACGTAGAAACCACAGGTTTTATAGTTTGCTAGATTAAGCTTTAAATTAAAATATAAGCTATATTTTATGTAAATCTATTCAGTCAAACCTTAAATACGGTGTATAGTACACAGAAACGATGTCACAGGTTAACTCTATTTCGCACGGACGAAGTCCCTCAAAGACTAGTTTTATATAGGTATAGACTTTGTACCCAAGGTTTTAATTATGTTACTCGCCAATCGTGTTAACCCGGTCTCGATTTTTGATCAAATATTATTGAGTTTTCCTCCTATGCAGTTTTAGGGGGCCCATCTAATGAGTTGGCGATTCACTGTCTGCCCATTGCATTGATGCTATTAGAGTATTCAGGGCAGACGCCGTTTTTCATCCATAGTTACCAATATGCAATAACCCAGAAGTATTAAAGTACATATGCAGTCCTACGCCTGCTGCGACTAGTGCCACCGGAGGTGTTCCATCCCACTTTAGATTACAACTCCCGAAAGGCCTATTAAAATTCACGTTGGTCCCATGTCTCCGTGCAATCCTCCCAAAGAGCCAGATATTTTTCTAATATGTTAGAAAATATACAGCCTTGGCCAAAAGTATGGAGCATCCCTATAAAAACTACATTTTGTAAAAAGTTTTGTGTACAATGAAATGAAACAACGTGTGTATATTTGAAATGATCTTTACTTTGATATAAAATCAATATTTCTGCGCACCCTTTGCAGCTATCACAGCAGCTATTCATCTTGGCATAGAGACCACAAGATTTTTACACTGTTCTTCAGTTATGGCATTCCATTCTTGACGGAGGCGTATTTTTAGTTCTTCTTTTGTTGTTATTGTGTGGCGCCGGACCTTACGCTTTAGGATTCCCCATAAATGTTCTATAGGATTAAGGTCTGGCGACTGTGCAGGCCATTCCAGGAGCTCAATGAAATTTTCACAAAACCTTTTGACAAAAACATTGTACAAGATTACATATGGCATGGTACGTTATCTTCTGGAATTTAACTCCATCCATATTTATGTCACCAAAAAGTGTAGAAAAAGAAGGCAATAAAGCTGATTCCAAAATATTCGTGTAGTTTGTAGAGTCCCTTCGGCCCTTACACACAAACATTTCGCTGACTCCTGTATCAGACATGCAGCCCCAGGTCATGCTGCTGCCTCCGCCGTGTTTTACAATCGGGACCACCCACTCTGCCCTAAATTCTTTCCCTCCACGGCGACGCATGAAGGTAGCACCAGGGGTTCCAAAGAACTAACAAAAACAAAAAATGTAGATTTTACCAATGATGAAAAGACAACGTTATAGCTTTTTAAATTTCAATAATACTTTTTTATCCATTTGGACATTCATATTATCTAACTTACCACAAAGTTTTATTCGTCTGACCACACAATATTTGACCAGTCTTCTTTGGTGTAATGTTGGTACTTTAAGGCCCATGCATAGCAAGCCTTTTTATTATTGTCTGATATCAATGGCTTCTTCCTGGTTTTACACCCTTTGAGGCCAGCTTCCTGAAGTATTCGACGAGTCGTTCTGGCAGAAATTGTTTTGTTACTCGTCACTCAGAACTCAGCAGCGAGTTCAGAAGACAATTTTTTTTTTTTTTGATTTTTCGTGCCATTAGCAGCAAATCGCTCAATGGTAAGTTGCACCGCTTGCGAACAATTAACAGTTCTGGATATCTCAATTTTGGATTACCCTTGTTCATGAAAAAGTTGTATTTTCACACGTATTTCAAGAGACAGTTCGGATGTTTTAAGCATTATGTATCAAAATTAATATAACTGAATACAAAATAATACAAGATGTGCACTAGATCACGGTATGTGTACACAACGACGCGAAAAAGTAAACTGATAAAAGATTGGAAATTACTAAATGGATAAGATGCTTTGCAACAGATGTTTAATTGGCTCTAACTGGGTACACTATTGTTTTAAATATCTTTTTAGATGCTGCCTAATCCATATTTAAACAAAATGTATTGTTTCCTACTGCAAATGATGCATACGTGAAAAATATATGGGTGCTCCATACTTTTGGCCAAGGCTGTATGTAATAAGAGAAACATAATAAAATTCGTCCTGTTAATAAGCTGTCCCTCTGCTGCGCAGGCGTCTTCTGATTGTGAGAAGATTTAGGCCATAGTAATATAATAATATTAATATAATATTCTACCACATACACACAACACCATCTAGCCCAAACTAAGCAGAGCTTGTACTATGGGTACTAGATAATGGATAAACATACATATATGTATACTTTTTTTGTAAATACATACATATTATACATAGAAACACCCAGACCAAGACAAACATCCATGTTTATGCACACAAATGTCTGACTTGTGCGGGAATCGAACCCGCGCCCTCAGGCATGGCAGTCGGTTACACTAACCACTACGCCACCGAGGCCGTCATAGTCATAGTCTACAACACTGTCCCAGTGCGGGTTGGTAGACTTTACATATCTTCGATAATATTATGGAATACTCTCAGACATGCAGTATTCCTCATGATGTTTTCCTTCACCATTGAAGCAAGCGATAATTAAGTATTTAATTCGCACATAACTTTGAAAAGTTAGAGGTGCGTGCCTTAGGATGCTGCGTGAGAGTCCAGCGGTCCTATTAGGTGGGATCTTAAATATAGGGGGCTAAACGTATGTATAGCATTTTTCTGTCTACTTCTACATATATATACAGGGGTAAGTCAATATATACATAATATGCTAACCCAATTATATAGAAACTATAGATACGTTGCCCACGCTCTGTTGTGGCAACATGAATGCAAGGTAATTACCAGAAGTCCATTTACTCACGTACCAACCAGTGCCGGGTACACCCGTACGTGACATTAAAATAACTTGAGTGAATAACTTCCTCAACAAGTTTTTAGGAAATGTAAAATTATACTGCAACTGTGAAAAATAAAAAAGTATCATTTCGTGCGTAAGTATCAAGAGAGATGGATTTTATTAAATTTTTTCGATGCCTTCTAATGGCGGCTGGTGCCAGCCTGAGGTAAGTCACGTGCCGTTAGTGTTCGCGCTCGGCCAATGAGCATGCACCACAGAATGACAACGTAATTAAAGAAATATATTTATCTCTCTCTAACAACAGGAATTCCGTAGATGACATTTAATTTTCTTTCCCTTTCTTCGTGCGTCTAAAGTAGCTGTCTAGCTACCGATATTATATTTACGCTGTTTTTCGAGTGCCCTGATGTTCATGCACGATGCGTCTATTTATATTACGTCATTGTGTTAACCTACATGCATACTTAGTCTAATCTCTATATCATACAACTTTATTATTCACCCGCATTGCCCCAGGTGTGGTTTTAGGTCCCACGAAATATATTAACCTATTGACATCTATCAGGCATAATCCGAGACGACGTGCTACCACTGAGGATTATTTTTATCTTAAGTTTGACAACTTCCCCACTAGGCATAATGCCTGTATCGCGGGAGACTTAACAAGTAGCTAAATAGCGGACACAAAGAACTTCCAGACTCGGTTACGGTCTACCATTTGTGGATCACAGCAATTTTTATTTGTGTGACCCTAATCACAAGTTTCGGCGCAGTGCCAACGATGAGGGATCCACTTAAACCGCTACCTCGTCCGTGCAGTCTTTAGTGCAGGATCTATATACAAATAGGTAAAAATAAAACAGTTCAGCATCTTTCATTTCTCTATTTGCCAATCTTATTTTTTATGTAGTAGTCAATTAAAAACTTAAATTCATCTATATATTTATACATGAAGCAAAAACTTTGTACCACTTTTACGAAAATTGCGCGAACGGGGGTGATGAAATGTGGCACAGTTAAAGTTTATATGGAAAAGGAGTGGCAAATCCTAATATTTTTATAAAATATGCAAAGATATGAAAAAACACTACACACCCAACCAAGTATTTGACACACGCAGCCGAATCGCGTTCGTACTATTTCGGCATTGTTCGTCTGATGTCGTACAATTCTTTGTAACTATGGTTACCTATACCTTATTTATATCAAATAAAGAAAAAAAGAAAACAAAGTAGCAAGCTTAGGAATATCGTCAATAAAAGAGTATAGTTAAGTAAATAATAATTTGTTTGAAAAATATAGGTAAAAATACTTGTGTAGCCTTGGCGAAATCTAAATGAAATGTGATTATAAGGGTAAAATTGTGAACAATAAAACCTTAATAACGATCAAACTTAAAATTTAAATCAATTATGGTCGATTTTTGACCACTAGGCGGCCGCTAGTATACATAAGTACATATGTTTACTTCAAATTTTTGGATAACTGTTATGGTAGTTTTTTGACCTCAGACGAGCACTAGTCTTTAATATAATTAATCTCTTGATTGACCTGGGGAACTGAAACCTCATGCATAGCAGTCATATCTACAGCCAGTCCATCCATCAGTGCCCACAATGCAATGCACGATCGAAATTATTAGGTAAGTTGAACACAAACTTTTAACAAAGGGCTGTAGAGATTACTAAACAAAGTATGAACTAAAGGTGCACTATGCAAATGATTAAATTAGTTTAAAAGCTGACTTCGCATCATTTGCATGTAAATTACTCAAATTGATCCAAACCTGTGCAGACTTTGTTGATGGCATAATCAAAATGGACATTAAACTTGTGTTATAAGAATAAAAGCAAGCATAATATGCTAAATCAAATTTAAATTTTATTACTCAATCTTTATATATATAATTCTTCTGTACGTGTGTTGACAGTGAACTCCTCCTAAACGGCTGGACCGATTTGAATTATTTTTTTTGTGTGTGTTCCAGTGGATTCGAGGATGGTTTAGATGTGGCTTTTCTTTTTTTTTTTCGCCTGTACTGGAGACAACTTCTGTCGAGACAGCTAGTATAATTATAAAAACTAAAATTTAACCTGAAAGCCTGAAAATTGCCGGCCTTATATTTAAAGAGAATAGATAGAAACATTCTGTGCCAAACACGTTTTTTTTCTTTTAAAATAGAGTTAATAATTATAATTATGCCTGTGGCATAGGTTTACAGGCATATTATATTTTTACCTATAGAACTTAGCTTAAGAACTGTATTAATTTGTTAAAGCTGTAATTTATAAGTAATTATCTCAGTAATTATAAGACTGACTGTTTATAGACAGTTCCAGTGCTAAGCACGAGTGTGTTTTCAGTATGAGAAGAGTTAGGTTTGAGTAATTAATGTAACATCTTCAAAAATATGAAAAGCTGGTGAAAATAACTTTGCGCTATGTGCCTAAGATCATTACGGGTTACAAGATTTTAATGACATGGTATTTTCATAATATCTGTAATAACTGGCTCTGCCACGGCAGCTGCAATTACATCAAAATCCGTACTGATGTTTTATAGCTCAAACCAACAAACATTAAGTTAATAAGTTGAATTAGACACATCGTTTTGGATGCAGAAATCCTTTATAAGCTGATCTGAGTATTATTTTAGATTTGTATGTATAGAGTGGTGTATGGTTTAGACACCTAGACTTAAGAGTTGGATGATAACAGTGGTCTCGTAGTGGTCAAAAACCAACATAATTCGTTTTATTTTTAATTCCATCTTTCTACGCTTCGTCTTCATATAAACTTAACCTATGTCTAATGTTACACTCCTCCGTGCGCGCATTATTATAAAATACCTATATAGAAAAGCTTTGTACCCGACAAAGCTTTTTTTTCGTATAAGTGCAGATGTTAGTTCCTACAATGACTTTCACAAAAAGGACAATATTATATTTTATACCACTGGTCTTCCATATTTGATTGATTCTAAGGAAACTGTTAACGCTATAAAACTTTAGCGTACATACTGACCTGTCGACAAGTTTGATGATATTCTTATAGAAGTGGGCGATGAAATGGTTCAGATATTCTCCATGGCTCTCTGTATCTAGACCCTCGCGTCCTATCCACTCCACAGTGTATCTGAGAAGAATAAAAGAAGAGTTTTATAAGTAATTTCAGGTGTTATTATACAACGACAACCATCTGTAATGAAGCACGAGTTGAACTCACAAACTTGTTAAACTAAATCAACTACATTCATTGTTGGCACAGCGATTGTGTATGGAATCGCTGTGACTCAGGGTTCGATGCCCGAGTAAGGAAATGTATTTTTGGGTTTTTGCAAGAAATTCTCAGTAGACAGCAATAAGTCGACTTGAAACCTTAGCCATAGCTGAATAAATGTTGGTGTGATGTCACCTCTCTCAATATATTTCGGTGAGATATAGGAAAAAATTTAGATGGTACTATGATGCGTCTTAATTTTAGGCACTAAGAAGCATTAAAACTTACTTCTGGATGTTAGTAGTCTCAATCTTATCCGGCAGCCTCACATCCCTGAGGTCGGCTAAGAGTTTAGAAGCTTCAGCATCCAAGCTCCTGTTGATGATATCCACGAAGTTGCTGGCCTTCTTCAGATTCTGCAGATTGATGTTGTTGATGTACCGGACGTATGCTAAGCAGTGGTTCTTTGTGTTCTTCACGTTCAGAACGCCATTGATGACTTCGCGTTCAGTTACTGAAATTAGGAGACGAATGCTTATGATGATGATAAATTGACTGCACGAATGGTATAGCAGCTTACGGGCTTATCTCACAACCTCCAAATAGCAGTTGTTTATAAGATAAAAGTCTCACCATCTCTTTTCTTTTCCCTAACAATTTATCTTTCGGATAATTTTTACTTGTTAGTTGTGGGACTGGCCATAAGTGGTGTAATTGCAAGTGTCGATCCCCATAGAAGATAGACATTTGTGAGATATGTAAATAGTTGTTACGAGTCTGGGTGTTCTTGTGTCCATTATTTGAATGATTGTAAGTCAGCACAGGCATTATTTCTGGGGTAATACTCGTAGTTGAATACAGCAGATAAATTTTCTCTAAAATTTATTACCACAAGATGAAATTTGAAGGTTTAAAATGCAACTGCAATAACTGCTATGCGTGGCCTCAGTGGCGGAGTGATAATTAAAGTGACTGCTGGGTATGAAGTGGTTGATTGGTTTCGCTTTCAGGGTCGGCAAAGTGTTGCAAGAAATTTTTAGTAGGTACCAGCATTGAGTTTGCAAGTGTATCTAGATGACAATTATTATTATTTAAGGGGTATTTAAGTTGGAACTCCACAATCGCACGCAAATTTTTTTTTTTTTTTTTTTTTTACGTGGGGGAATGCAATGACGCATATCCCTCCGCAGGGGCGGGCGGAGGGATTATGTCGGACTCGCCGGGGTAAGATATAGATGTTAAAAGATAATGTACCTCCCGGAATACCGACTAACCCTACCACGGTGTTCCTCGACAAAACCACTATCGACGGGGCCGCGCGAATCACTTTCGCTTAACTTAACTTATGCCAGAAAAAACGCTTTATATAAGTTCATTACAACTTACCAGACATAAAATAGTTATGCATAGTATCTTTATCAATTTTGCCTGTGTTAAACAGCTGCAATGAAGCTTTGCGAAATAGTTTCTGCATCTTGCCCAGCGTGTCCCACCATACTGCCTGGTCCTCAGCCTGGAGTTTGGGTACTCTCTGGAAAATTAAAAACAATATCTTAGTTAATCATCATGGAGGTGAGGGAACAGAGAGAGCACTTGTGTCTGTGTACTATAATATATACTCCGATAGCCAGTCTCCATAAATATAGACCACCGTTATCGAAATTCGGTCTGAAAGACTTTAAAATGCTCAGGGGTTCCCCTAAAGCATAAATAATGCAGACGTGGCGCGGGTTTGGAACGGATAAGGTACAGACGCGATCAAAATTATACCGAAGAGGATAGCCTCCTAGGTATAATTTGGTCACGTCATGGTATTGACCATACCATACCATTATACAGTTTGATTTTGGTGATTTCTATTATATATTTGGCTTTTTCATAAGTACTGTATATGTATATAACAAGCGACTTGCCTCTTGCGTGTCGCTTGGAAAGCGCATTCACGACGCATGGTATTCTTACATTTTATACGGAAAAGTTTGAAGAGGCATCTTGCCTCTGCTACGTTTTTGCCGCGTCTTCACCTCATGCTGCTTCTATATAATTTACGCCTTATAATGTATAACGTGTATTTTGTTTTAATTGCGATTATATATCACGCCTTGAAAGTAGGATATACGATAATCACTAATACGAAAACTGATAGGTACTGAAAAATGTTTCAATGTTCACTCGGGATCTCGAGCAATTAAGAACTAAATTCCGTGCAAAAAATGTCGCGGTCAAAGCTGGTACTGTAAGGCTGTATCGCACGATGCTTATTGTCATTGTATCTGTTATTAGTTAATTAACTCATTAACATAATATTGCTTTACGTTTGTGAATGTTACACAATTAAATTAAACTATTATTTGGGTACTTAATAATGAATAATATTGCATTTCAAGATAGTACTCCGTGACCATGTCTGTAGAAAAATTTTCAAAATGTAGGACAAAGTTTTACTAAAATAGAGTATTATAATATTTATATAAAATTTGTTTTCCCCGTCGTTTCGCTTGCTCTTCAGCAGCCTTTGTCACAGAGAGACTAAGGTGGTGTGGGTCTCGGTGTCTTGAAGTGTAAAGTATGTATTAATTGGTACTTGTTTAGTTGAATGTAAGCAATTTTATTATATTAAACATTTAGCACCTATACAAAGATTTGTGGTAATCTGATGATTGACATTTCTAATAATAATAACAAGATGCAAAAAAACATTATTCTTACTAAATATTATAAATGTGAATATGAGTTTGTTTGTTACGCATTTACGCATTAACTACTCAACCCATTATCATGCAAGTTTGCATACACCTTGTCAGGGGTACAGACAGAAGTCACCTGGAGTGTAATGCTGTAATTTGGTCTCCATACGAAGCCAAATACAAATCTATATTAGAGCGGATACAACATAAATTTATTAGATTTTCATATTTAAAATTGTACGGCGTTTACCCGGAATATCCACTATTGTATCCTTCTATATTTACCCTCGGAATGGTAGGCTATCATAACCTAGAAATACGTAGAGAAGCAGCCCTGGTCTGCTATTTATTTAAACTTATAAGAGGTAAAACACATAATCCAGCCATCCTGCCCGAGATTCAGTTTTTTTGACCCGGATGAGTATAGGGGCGACGGCGGCGGCCGGCGTTGTTAGTGGTGCCGCGCGCGCGCACTAATATCCTACATCACGCGCCGTTGACGCAGGCGCTGCGTGCGCTCAATACAGTACCAGATCGTATCGATCTATTTTCATGTTCATTGAGCGAATTCACAAAGGCTACGTACTGGGTATTAAGTTATTGTTAATATATTTGAAATATTTTATTATATTACTGTATTTAAATGTTAGATTTTAGTTATGTTACTATACCTACTATCGCATTAAGTTAAGAACCTGTAATGATAGATTAATAGTTTGGAAATAAATAAATAAATATTTCATCCCGAAAAAAAACTGTATCTGAGGAATAGAAATCTATTGAGAACATTTACATCAATGCGAGCAAAGCAAGGTCTAGTATACAATATTTTCACTTAATTATTTTATCGGTAGCGCAGCGGTAATAGTTGCGACTGCAGTGAGTGAGACCTCGGTTTGGCTTCCAGATTAGGTACACTTTTATAAGATTTTACTGTCAAGAGATGCTGTCTATACCAGGGATGTTGCGAATATCCGCATATATCGCATCCGCATCCGTAATTGCGGCGCTTTCGCATCGATTTGGACAGCTGCATCCGCAATAATCAACGCGGATGTTAATGCGGATCTAGATATAGCGCGACAAGAAGGAAAATGGGTGGGCCGATGAATGGCGCGATGATTCTTCAAGTAAAGATGAGAATCAAGAAACATTAGAAAATGGTACATTTATGAACCTTTGCAAAACAAGCTTGAACTTGCAGAGGTGATATTAGATACTTTTTATTAAATAATATGCACAATTTTCATCAACATCCGCATCAGTAATTGCGGAGCTTCCGCATCGATTTGGATACCCGCATCTGCATCCGCAATTTGAAGATGTGAGCCTTTAAACATTCGTATCGGCAGTTAAAAATCTGCATCCCCAACATCCCTGGTCTATACCTATAACCAATCAAATTTACGTCCTTACTTACACAAGCATGCTTGTGTTCAATTGATATTAGATACTTCTTTTCGCAAGTACTAAGAGATCATATCTGTGAGTTGCGATAACCGCTTAACAGACTCGCGGTTGAATGTTTTGAAATTTATTCGATATGACTTATTATTTCGATTCGAATAATTATCGGATATTTAAAATCGAAAACATATAATGATAATAATAATATCCGCTTTCTATCTGCTCTTCTCGGTGCCTAAACTTAAACTTATTTAACCCATTAGATCACAGTGAACCACGTTGGCTCCGTATGATTTGCAGACTTCATATATCTTCAGAGGACATTATGGAAAACTCCGATAGACATGCAGTTTCTTTTACTGTTCAATCGAAAACTTACCTTATTATTAAAGTTGATCAGTATAGAAGATATTGGTTGCAGTACGGACACAGGTGGTACGGCGTTCGAGTCTTTTTTATACCAGGTATCCAGTAGGATCACGTCGACTCCACCGGCCACTAGCTCATCCCGTAGCATTTGCAGTTCTGATGATAGCACGTAAGTGGGGATAGGTCTGTAAATATAAACAATAATAATAAGGTATTAACAAATATACAACGGTCTTTGAGTAGGAATCGCGCATCGAGCGTATAGTATCTTAAAAGAAAACGTTGTGTGTTGCCTTTTCGATGTCGAAGTCGTATAAGATGTCATATTTTTAAAGTTATTTGATTCCTTTGAATAAGGCTTTAGGAAGTTAGTTTAGTTTAAATTTGTCATAAAATGCCTTTATGTAAACGCAATATGGAATAAAATTACAAAATCGTGCATATTTTGTTTCTGTTATGTATTATTTAAAACATACAGCATTATTATTTTAGTTACTCGTAAATTAATGAAATTAATATACATTAAAGAAATAACTGCCTAAAAACAAAAGAAGGACACTTCATGCTTACTATACATAAACACTTGCTATATAAGTATATAGCAACATAGTATTCTGCATGCTTTACATAGTAAGCATGTGCAGTATGCATTACTGTATAAAGCATATAGATGCTTTATACAGTATAATTATATAGGCAATATATATTTTTTTGGTTTAAAATTATAATTCCATGAAATTATAACATTGAGATAGAAAGAAAAAAAGAAAAATCATTTATTCAGCAAAAGGAAGATATAGGCGAACGTTTCTTGATCAGATCAGAGACGTTCTGGACAAAGGCCATGTTAAGAGCACCTTAAACCGGCGAGCGTGTATGAGGAATATGATGAAAGTGAATGAAGCCAGAGAAGTGTGTCAGGATCGTAGCAAATGGAAATCTGTAGTCTCTACCTACCCCTCTGGGAAACAGGCATGAATCTATGCATACTTGGTTACAAATATTTATATAACTAAAGATAATAGAGCTTGGGTCGAGTTTCATGCAAGTTGTCCAATCCCAATTCAAGTAAGTATTACAAGGTAACATTTCATGTATTGCTGAAAATGATTACCAGCTCAGCATGTGCCAGGCGTCAAAGACCCAGCGCTGGTTTTCAGCTGGCGCAGTGCCACACGGACGATGGTAGGCATACGATATATAAAATAATACATGAAGACTTATTGTTTCTAGCTTATGCTGTGTAGTATAATATTCGAAAATTATATTGTTGGGCAATCATGGACACGAAGACGTTCTCAATAATTAGGCAAAGTATTGATAATCCATTGGCAAACCTTACAATGTTCGATGGCAAAATAGTTCACCCCTTCTTAGAGTATTAGACCTATTTATAAATTCCCCTAGTGTTGAGCCCGTCCGTTGAGGGAGCCCTCGCGATTTTAGAAAGCCTATGCTATAAGTTCATTATAATGGCTTTATAGATTCACAAACTTCACTCATCAACATAAATATCACTATATACTTAGATATGCGCGTATCTTCTTCAGGATATTTTCATTATTCAATCGCGCGATCAAAGCCACTGACAATTGCCATGGCTACCAGGCACCATAGACTTCAAAAACAAAAATAAGACTGTACCTTACTGTCCCAAGACAGTTTAACTAACCCCTGAACTTTGTGGACATGTGACGTGGAAAATCCCAGTATCAAAACTCGGATTTTCTTTGGTCACCCCTGCTGCACCTTGCTGCAAGAGTTACAGTTGTGGAAGAGAGGTTGGGAATAGCTCCCTAAAAAAATAACTTTTCAGTCGCATATTATGCAGTGTACTTTGGTTTAGTCATACCTGTATCCATACTTCTGCCCAAGGAACACCACGAAGTTAGGTCCCATGGAGAGCCGCTGACAATTCTTGATCTCTCTCATACACAGCTCCGTAGTCATGTGATCGTCTGTCGCCTCATCTCGCACACCCCATCGCATATCCACCACCTTAAATAGAGAGAGGTAAACTTAGAGCAAATTACTTCTACAAGTGAAGGAGACAGCCGTCGTTAAATATTGGTGATAATATGAATGAACCGCTCGCTTGGGGACACTATTAATGCATTTAAATCGTCACGGTAAGTAAAAGTTCCGATAGCTCATGTACCTTTATACCTCTTCTATTCCATATCTTATATACTCGTTGAAGATATATTGGAGTTTGTTTTATATACAACTCATGTGGCAAACTTTCATACGGCCCACCTGATGCAAGTGGTCACCGTAACCTATGGACGCCTGCAAGAGGCAACACTTGCGCGTTGCCAACCCTTTAGGAAAGAAAGTGGGAAGGAAAAGGTAAAGAGGGTGATTGGGCCTCCGGCACTCCCACTCACCGAACGAAACACAACAGTAGGAACGTCG
Source organism: Catocala nupta (assembly GCA_963675205.1). NCBI lineage: Eukaryota > Metazoa > Arthropoda > Insecta > Lepidoptera > Erebidae > Catocala > Catocala nupta. Next base: position 21,439,297 of record OY776104.1, read on the forward strand.
ATATTCTGTGAGAGGGTAGTCCCTCCCCTGTGAAGCCGGCCCATTCATGCTGAAATCAGCGAGGCTCTACTATTCATAAAATATGGCTTATGTCCTCAAAGGAAAGGCAGATGTGTATTACAACCACATTTCGTCAATCATAGTTTTAGGCTCTATGTTTTGCGAGCATATTGCTATCTGTCTGTCAAATTTCCAGACTTAAAATATTCTTAATTATCGATAATGTTTATTATACATACATACATCGTCGTCGTCGTTCGTCGGCCTCGGTGGCGTAGTGGTAAGTGTAACCGACTGCCACGCCTAAGGTCGCGGGTTCGATTCCCGCACAAGCCAAACATTTGTGTGCATGAACATGGATATTTGTCTTGGACTGGGTGTATCTATGTATAATATGTATGTATTTACAAAAAAAAAAAAGTATATATGTATGTTTATCCATTGTCTAGTACCCATAGTACAAGCTCTGCTTAGTTTGGGCTAGATGGTGTTGTGTGTATGTGGTAGAATATATTATATTATTATTATACATACATTCACGAGGGGTAAGCAGAGACTACTGATTTCCATTTGCTACGATTCTGACAGACTTCTCTGGCTTCATTCACTTTCATCACATTCCTCATACACGCTCGCCGGTTTAAGGTGCTCTTAACCTGGCCTTTATCCAGAACATCGCCGATCTAATCAAGTAACATTCGCCGAGGTCTGCCTCTTGCGACTGTTCCGTTCACATTATTATATTTATGATATTTTACAGAATATTTTGATAGAAGTACATAATAACATTTTAAACTAGTCAAGAATCAGACCCGAAACTTCATGCATCGTAAGAGTTGTAAAATTGGAGGTTAACATAGGTATTCTTTCTAAACAGGTAGTTTTTTTTATTTTATATATTTCTAAGGTGGCAAACTAGCATTCGGCCCACCTGATGGTAAGTGGTTACCGTAGCCTAGGCGTTTATGAGAGTAGTTTAGGTTCTGAGTAAGTTCTGCCTTTACAAATAAAGTAAAGAGAATTAGAGAATTCGCAGCAGCACCTATGTCGACTCTTCGGGATATCCAAACTTGTGTATAAGGTTCTTTTTTTTATACTACTAAAGTGGCAAATAGGCATACGACCCATGATGGGAAGTGGTCACCGTAGCCTATGGACGCATGCAACATCAGAGGTATCACTTGCGCGTTGCCGACCCTTTAGGAAAGGAAGTGGGAAGGAGAAAGAGCGTGAAGGGGGAAAGAGGGTGATTAGACCTCCGGTACTCTCACTCACCGAACGAAACACAAAAGTAGGAATACTGCTATTTCACGTCGATATTCTGTGAGAGGGTAGTCCTTCCCCGGTTGAGCCAGCCCATTCGAAATCAACGAGGCTCTAGCACTCTAAAAATATGCAGAGACTAGGCATTAACAAGAGCTTGCTATTACTACATTTTCCAGTCTTTAACTACTTAGTCTGTGCCTCTTAGTAACCAACACGGTCCGTAAATAGCTTACGCAAACAAGCCATAGGAATTGTAAACATTTACAAAAAGCTAGGCACCCTCGCGCGGCTATTTCGGTTGACGGAAACGAAGCCACGTGCGTATTACTCAAGCAACTGAAAATTTTGATTCACTGAGCTTTATATAGGCACATGTAACTGCATTGTGCAGTCGAGTATAAGAACCAAAAGTTTAAATCATAGATTTATTTAGGATTAGAATTTGCCCAAGGTTTAGCTAGCGGCAATCTAGATTATGTCAATGAAAATTTGAAAAAAGAAAGATTGATCTACATTCATTTTTGTAAAAATGTTGGTCCTTCTTAATCTAGTAGGTTGGGGTCTCCTTTTAAGCATATAAAATACTTGTAACAGAAGGCCCCGCTCTTCCATATCTCTAACTGTTATATTTACAATTATAAACACTTATCAATTAAGGTCTATACAGGGTGTTCCAGAAGTTGACGTCAAGCCAGAATCAGGTAACAGGTTAAGTTATAATAGCATCAGAAAAATATAAAAAATCTAAGTTACGTATTTTAAAAATGAGATGTAGACGTTTTCGACGTTTTTTAAATGCCTATAATTTTTAAAATACGTACCTAAGATTTTTTTAAATTAAATTTGTAAACTTTAAAAGTAAACGTAAATGCAATTTATTTTCAAACAAGCTTTTACCCGCAATTTTGCTCGCTTAAAAGTAGGTTTATTTATTTAGGACTACCAGCGATTACAGCAATAATGCAACAAAATAATATAATATGATGTTTATGTCAGTTGCGTAACCTTTTAAGGCATGCAGCATGCACCAATAAGTGAGCCTAGTCATTAAAAATCAAAAGGAAAAAAGAAAAGGCAATGAGTATACACGAAAGAATACTTCAATATACATATGACGAAAAGTAAATATCGAAAAACAGTTTAAAAGAAATATTGCATAACAAATCAAAATGATTAAAAATAAAATAACAATCAAATCAATATCATGTTCAAACAAATAATTCATAAGATTAATTAGAATTACGGTATTAAAATTAAACATGCAATCACATTACATTACACAAAAGATAACCTATCAAACTTGAAAAAGTGTTCGATAAGGATGGGCACGCCACGATCGTGGCGGTAAGTCCTGTTTTTGAGGAGTGGCTGGAGAGGTGGCATGGCGCCCTCACCTTCCGGCTGACACAGGTTCTAACTGGCCACGGTTGTTTTGGCCAGTTCCTGTGTCGTATACGCCGGCAAGAGACGCCCGGTTGTCACCACTGCGGCGACTGCCGCGACGTTGTTGAGGACACGGCGCTGCACACTTTGGCGGTTTGCCCCGCCTGGGCATCGCAGCGCCGTGATTTGATCGCGGCAGTCGGATCGGTTGCCCTCTCGCTCCCGGCCGTAGTTCAGTCTATGGTCCGGAGTGAGAGGCCGTGGAACGCCGTCGCCTCCTTCTGTGAGGAAGTAATTTCCATCAAGGAGGCGGCGGAGCGGGAGAGGGAGCGTTTAAACCCTCTCCCCAACCGCAGAGCCGGGCGCCGGAGGGCGCGAGACGACCTCCAGCCACCCTGAACTTTGACCTGGGGGTGGCGGGCTTTGTGGGCCTGCCCGCCATCCGTTCAGCACCAGGTCCGAGAGGCGGCGTGCGTGTTCCCACGCGCGCCTCTGTGTCGAGTCCGTCTCCCCTCTAGGGGAGACAGTAGGGTTTTATGCGACGTAGTGCCTATTTTGGGTAGGTCTTTCGTGTAGTGGCCTGCCGTTTCATACGGCGGGCCGAAACCTCGGCGGGGTCGCGACCGCATGCGAAAGCGATTCGCGCGGCCCCGTCGATAGTGGTTTTGTCGAGGAACACCGTGGTAGGTTTAGTCGGTATTCCGGGAGGAACTTTACTATTATTTCCATCTTTCTATCTTTCTTTTACCCCGGCGAGTCCGACATAATCCCTCCGCCCGCCCCCGTGGAGGGATATGCGTCATAGCATTCCCCCACGTAAAAAAAAAAAAAAAAAAAAAGTGTTCGATAAGGATTAAATTTAAATAAAATAAGTCAAATGCTGCAATTAATTAATCAAATTAGTCGTTATTACTTAAAGTTATACATTATACGGAACTATATGCTCTAGCCAGCTTCGGTAAGCGGTTAGCGAGTCAAAGTGAATATCTGTTAACGCGACGCATCCATTCAATAGTCTGCACATACGCGGTACCAAAGAGCATTTGGCAAACTCAGTTCTCCTAAATGGGCCTGCGAGCGGTGCGATTGGCTTTTGAGGGAGCCTAGAGTGTACGTTTACGTTGCTCCTACACAATAACTTGGGATATTCTTTTTTAATTAAAAACAGCAAGTCCAAGATGTTTCTATGTTTAGATAAAGACTCAATTTCAAAGTAATGGAGTGATTGGCTCCATTATTCGTAAGATTTTAAAGTATTTGACGCTCCTGAACATCAGCATAGATACCATAAAAACCTTTTCTGTACGCGCTCCAGCCTAAGAGAGTGTACGGCGTAGTGTGGTCTTCATATTCGGCAACAATATTCTAGGAAATTTCTAACCAAGCTATTATACAGCAATATTTTGGTCGAGGGTTTCCTAAATGCCTTGCCATTGCGTATAATGAAATCATTGCGTATAACATTTTGAAAGCTTTCATAACCATTATTTCTAAGTGGGGCACAAATGTCAGCTTATTATCAAGGATCACACCTATTGAAATTAAACTACTATATACGGATTTTATCGCGTTGTTTATTTAGCACTGTATTACAAAATTTTGAAAATATTACACTACTACTGATTTTATTTTACTAATTTATAAGCTAATAAAATTATTTAAACTATTAAATCTATTTATTTTTGGTTTACACTTTCCCCGACGTTTCGGTTGCTTTTCAGCAGCCATGGTCACGGGGAGACTAAGATGGTAGTTGTCTCAATGTTCCAGTGTAGTTATTTCAAAGTACCCGAACATAATTTAATTATTGGTGTTTCTATTTACGCAGAATGAGCTCAAAGTATCATGAAGTCTAGCTGTGATTTGTTTCTTCTTGGGTTTGACTATTTGAAGTACTGGATCCCAAGCTGGTGGTACATTCCAACCATCTTCCCTATTGAAATTGGGATGCCTTTTGATTTCAATAGACTCGCGAAGCATCCTTGGGAGGAATCGGTGTTCTTTAGCGAGAATCTGTGGTTTGTCAAATCTCAGGTAGTGGTTGGTCCCCTGTTGTACATGTTCACACCTAGTTCTCTCACTGACTCTGCTTCAGACAGCCCGTTGTTACATATTATGCTGTATGATAGATTAGCATTTATTTATAAGTATATGGTACATTAGGGTCTAATATATTCAAAATTGATTCACACATACTAACATTGCTGGTGTAAAAATATTAAAATTATGATTTCATTCCTTGTGTAAACAATTAATTTTATAGTATAATGAATTAAATTAATATAATATTTCAGTTAACAATAAAAATGTCAGAATATTATCAGTTAAATTACAATGTCAAGGAATGGTATAGTAATGTCATTATATTAGTTACAACATGAGTAAATATTTATAAATTAAAATTGCAGTCAATAAAATTAGTTAATACAATTCAAAATTTGTGATTAAAACGATGATGAAGCGATAGGGTTACGTTTTCTGGGGAAACGCGCAAGGTGGCTCTTTTGGTGATTTATTTGCAAGCCATTATGAGTACACCATTTCAATAGCTGGTTCAGGTCTCTTTGCAATTCGTTTACAACGTCAGCATTATTTATTTCTTTAATAGGCTAGGTTATGTAAGTAACAGTACTTTATTTTAAATAAAAGAGCCTATGTTACTCGGTGATAAATAAATATAATGTCTGCCAGACCGAATTTCAGTCACGGCGACCGATCTTAACTGACTGGCCATCTGCGCAGGAGATATTATAGTGCACAAGTGTGTGCGCAAAAACAAGTGCACTCTCTGTTCCAGATCAGATCAGGCACAGAACCAACAGCTTACCGTGTTTTCCGAGGCACTGGGGTATCTAACACCGCCAACTTCTTTACTCCAAGCTGCTATTGATATTTCTTAACAGAAATACCCATAACTATTTGTTGGCCCGACCCGGGATTCAAACCCGAGACTTCATGCACAGCAATTGCATCCACTACCACTGTGCCACGGAGGCAGTTTTACATTAACAGTACAGTACAGTAGTTGTAATGAACCTCTGCCAATCCCATGATTGCACACATTTAAAACAACTTCAAACAGAACGTTTATTCCAATCGATATGAAACTCCAACCGCCCAGGTCACTTAAAATATTTCTTTGAAACGAATCCGGAATACATACCTACTTATATAAATTCATTTTCCGTTTTCACGTAAAAATGTCTGCGGGTCGGGATTATTATTGAAGGGACTATCAAAGGAATGTTAAGGCGAAGATACATGGGATTATTGAATTTAATATTTATATACGTTATGTCAGTAATTTAAGCAGCGATAGCTGGCGTTCACGAATTAGGGTGTAACTGTTGTTTTAATCAATTCTAATCTCATGTTGTATTATTAATGCACTAGCAATCCACCCCGGCTTTGCACGGGTAGTACAAAACCTTCACAAATTATATGTCTAAGCCTTCGTTAATCACTCTGTCCATTTGTGAAAACCGCATGAAAATCAGTTCAGTAGTTTTTGAGTTTATTGTGAACAGACAGACAGACGCGGTGGACTTTGTTTTATAATATGTAGTGATAGTGATGTATCGTATCCTGAGCAGCGATAGCTCAGTGGGGAGACCAACAGACTGCAATGCAGAGGGTCTTGGGTTCGAACCCACGTCGCGCACCTCTGACTTTCGGCAGTTATATGACTTTTCGAAATTATGTGTGTATTGATTGACGATTATTGCCTGCTCCGTGCCTCGGAGAGCACGTTAAGCCGTCGGTACCGGCTGCCATAAACACATATGGCAATCGTTATTGGGAAGTCAGTGCCCTGTAATATCCTTACACTGGTCTAGCCTTAGGGTATCGTTAGCCTTCGGGTTGCAAAGGTCAGGTGGCAGCCGCTCCGTGAAAAAACTGATATCCAGTCAAATCCGGTTAGACTAAAAAAGCCAACCTCAAGTGACTTAAGTGACTTGGGAATAATAAAGGCTAGGGAGAAGAAGATGTCAGTATTTTCTTCTTTTGTATAATAATATTAATTCTGTAATATTAGTAGTGTTGTTGTTATGTTTAATGGACGTATCTGTGTGTGACTTCGTAGCTTCTAAACAGATGAACTGATTTTGACATTGGTTTTTTTGTTTGAAGTAAAAGAAAATATTTGATGGACACTGTTATGATTGAAGGAATCTATCAAGCCGTTTAAAGATCATCAGTTCTCTTCTAGTAGATGAAACAAAGTAAGCACCGTCCACTGATTCGAAATTTAGTATCATACATAAAGGATATGGCAGTAAAAGTATTTTTCTTGAATGTTATTTGTGGCAAATGAGCAGACGGATCGCCTGATGGTAAGAGATTACCGCCGCCCATGGACACCAGAGGAGTTACTAGAGGAGGGGGATTGGGTTACCGTTACCCTCACTCACTCGACGAAACACAACGCAAGCGCTTTTTCACGCCGGTTTTCTGTGAAGCCGTGGAATCACTCCGGTCGAGCCGGCCCATTCGTGCCAAAGCGTGGCTCTCCTATGGTAAAGTAGTATTTTGTTAATAAGTTTTGGTAAGATTTATAATATATTGTTTATTCTTCCCGTCGATTTAGTCACTTTGCAGCAGGCGTGGATATATCACAGGTATATCGGAGGATCATAGCAATAAAATCAGTTTAATATTGTTTAATTTCAATGTGTACTAGTTATATTCGCAAAGGTATTTTTTAATATTTAGTAAGCTTTTTAAATTATTTTTCACTGGCTGTCTTGACGAAGAAAAATATAGTGATGAAGCCTGCATGTTCTGTTTCACATAATGCTATTGAAATATATGTAATCTGCTAATGCGCTTGTGCGCAATTGACCTTGTGGTCAGCATGGTGGAGTCACTTATCTTCGTCTTATCTGCCACACTTTGAGAGAAGGCTCGTAACCAGCAGGAGGATAAATGACATAAAAGGTTTATTTTATTATTACTATTAGACAACAGTTTTCTGGTAGACAATGCCTGTAATATATAAAACCGTCTCACACATATTTTCCGCAACATATTTAAATAAATAATAATACATAAATAACACGTTAGTGCCACCATTAAAAATATAGTTTCCTCCAACGTTCACACCTTTGTGGAGACCACCCTGATATTGCATAAAATATACATGAAATCCGATGAATTAAACATGAGCATAGCGTTTAACTGCGACCGCGTCACACCCAATCGATATCCCCATTTATCGAGTACCGATTTTATAATCGACTTCTACCACCTTATTATGAACTAGTGTTTGCCCGCTACTTCGTCTAGATACAGTTTGGCTGGCATTTCACTTACATGGGTCACTAAGCACCGTGTATATAACAGTGAAAGTCTAGTGGGAGACTGATGGACTGCCAGAGATCCCAAGGCGCGCATCTCTGACCTTTCGAAGTTATGTGCGTGTGTAATAGTTAATTATCGCTCGCTGTAACGTTGAAAGAAAATATCGTGAGGTAACCTGCATGAGAATTCTCCATAATGTTCTCGAAGGTATGTGAAGTCTGCCAACCCGCACTGGGCCAGCGTGGTGGGCTATGGCTTAATCCTTCTAAAACTGAGAAGAGGCCCGTATGCAGCAGTAGGACAGAGAGTTACTGTCTCTATGTACAGGGCTAATGTTATTATACTAAGTTATATCTGGCTATACAAATGTAATCTGAGAGCCAATTCTCCTAATAAATTCTATTTAAATAGAGTCCTGATCGAGTCTCAATGTTAAAAATATCACAAATTGTATTCCCTCAAATTATAATTATTAAACTCAATCTCAAAGATATTCCCGTAATAAAACTGTTGCAAATTGAATTCCGATCTAATCTCAGTGTGGTAAATATTACAAATAGTATTTTCTATGGCAGTCGTTGTTGGGAAGCCAGTGCCCTATAATATCCTTAAACTGGTCTAGCCTAGGGTATCGTTAGCCTTCGGGTTGCAAAGGTCAGGTGGCAGCTGCTCCGTGTAAAAACTGATATCCAGTCAAATCCGGTTAAACTAGAAAAGCCGACCCAAGTGACTTGGGAATAATGAAGGCTAGGCATTGTATTTTCTTAAATTAAAATAAATATGTATGTATGTATGCTGTTACTAATTCTTATACAGACAATATGTTAATTTTCTAACATTACTTTCTTTTATCTAATTGCTTGTACTTTCTTCTCCGGCATGTTGTGATCTTTTTAAATTGACAAAAATTGAGACATTATTTAAATTAAAAATGTATTGATTGAAATATTAATAAATATTACTCAAAAAAAAAGTAGACGTATATTGAATTTCACTTCACATTTGAAGTTTATTAGACTAGATCGAGTATTGGGCATCAGATAAAATGTAGTTCATAAGTCTTAAATTATATGTCCATTTTGGTCAGAAAGTAACATATATGGACGAAAGGTTATCGGTTAGTGAGTGTACTAAATTTATTGAATTTACATTTATGTTAGTTGCAGTAGGTTCAAGCAAAAGGTTGAGCCTATGAGAAGATATCTGAAAAAAACTTCATGCCCCAAGCTTTAAGTTGATGCAGCAACAAACATATAAAGAGAAATGATCGTTGTTTTGGTACAGACTCTTTTTAAATATTTAAGTTCATTTTCTTTTAAAAATATATTTTTATGTCTAGAAGACAGGCTCGTTACAATTGTATAGTCGTATAAAAGTAATTTAAATTAATAGGTAAATAATGGTTGAACCAGTACAAGTGTACTGGTTCTTTGAAGGTTGTACGACACCGAACTTAGACAGTTTGGACTTTGAACTATTAGAAGTTGAACGCTGCGAATCGTGCGAGAGTGTGCGTTATATTTTTGTTATTTTGTCTCATTCACGCTGAACGGGACGCGACGCTCTATTCTTACCATTATATCGACACCATTATGCACTGTCTCTTTCCAAGAATTCTCTACTTTGTATGTAGCGTAGTTATACGTATATAAGGCCGTCCGCTGCGTTAAGCGGGTGCTCGGAGCGGGCGCCCACGCGGCGTGCTGTTTTTAGGAAATCAGTGAGCGCTGCTTCGTTACTGACGGCGCTGCGAGAGGCAGTCGCAGGCGTCGCAGGTGCCCGCGAGTCCGTGACGGAGCACGGTGCGGGTCTCCGCGGCGGGCGCCCGCTCTGTGCACTAGCTTTACGCAGCGGACGGTTTAAGGTATCTAACTTGATGTGTAGTCGTATATACTTGAACGTTGTGTAATGTGCTTATTTTCATTAATTTTAACAGCGTATTACAAAAGGATACTACATAGACTTACATCTGTACTCCTAATAGGTAAGCAAGTTTTCATAATATTCTACCACAATAATATTCTATCACATACACACAACACGGTCTAGCCCAAACTAAGCAGAGCTTGTACTATGGGTACTAGACAATGGATAAACATACATATATACTTTTTTTTTTGTAAATACATACGTATTATACATAGAAACACCCAGACCAAGACAAACATCCATGTTCATGCACACAAATGTTTGACTTGTGCGGGAATCGAACCCGCGACCTTAGGCGTGGCAGTCGGTTACACTAACCACTACGCCACCGAGGCCGATGGAGATTCCATCAGCTATGATTTTAGGTCTAAGCTGGAACATTTTTAAGATCTGTGTTGCTACTAATGATCCCCTACAAGACATTTTTATGTAGAGTTGTCACTGCAATCCTTAGATGAGTCAGTCCTAATTGTATGTGGCATCAGTTACATCAAGCATCAGCGTTTGTTACCGATACTGCACTGCAGAACGGAGTAGTTGCCTTCCTACTAAATCAAGGGTCAAAGGGTTAACCTTTGGAAACCATACACTTGGGAAACAATTACACATTATTCCATAAAATCCTAAATCGCATACGTTTTGTAGCCCTAAAGTCCTGAATTATCTTATTTTCTCTTTAGAATGATAAATCCTACACAAGAAATAATTCCCGGGACATTACAAGCATTCAAACCAGGGATGTTGCTAATATTCGCATCCGCACCCGTAATTGCGGAGCTTCCGCATGGATTAGGACATCTGCATGCGTATCCGCATCCGCAATAATCAACGCGGATGTTAATGCGGGTTGCAACTAGAAAGAAAATAGGTGGGCCGATGAATGGCGCGATGATTCTTCAAGTAAAGATGAGAATAAAGAAACACTAGAAAATGTAACCTTTGCAAAACAAGTGTTTAATCTTGTTTTGTTGTGGTGATATTAGATACTTTTTATTAAATAAGAAACAGAATTCTCATAAAAAAGTATCAAAAAAAATCGCACCGGAACTTCCGCATCGATTTGGATATCCGCATCTGCATCCGTAATTTGCGGATATGAGCCTTTAAACATTCGTATCCGCATCCACATTAAAAAATCTGCATCTTCAACATCCCTGATTCAAACAACGGACGCAAAAGACACCCGGACTAGGAACAACTATTTCTCGCCGAGTTGGCAATGGCGACGTGGTCAGTTATGTCTCACCTCTTCCAAAGATTTAGCTGCTTTGAGTAAATATCGAGTAAAAAGCATATTGGGCGAATCTCCATCCTAATTTACATACGAACTTGACTTTACAAGATTGCTTGTGTAAACCAACCTTTACCTTTATTTACATAAAAAACGGACTTCGTCAATAGTAATAACATCGGCAATACCATTATTATACCCTCTTTCTAGGTTTATGTTATTGGATTTTACTTACACATATTATACAGCGATTTTATTAATTTAAGTAATTATTTATTGTTTGAATGGATTGTTAGCCTGAGGAATAAGTATTCGTGTACGCTATGATTGCGAGATTTTGGATTCGTTTCATTGCTTGTGCTAAAATTAATCCTCAATACTTATTGCATTTCACAATGTATTATTAGGTAGTCCCTGTCGGGCACAGCAAAGTAGGACAGAGGATAAGCGAGCAGCGATAGCTCAGTGGGGAGACCAACAGACTGCAATGCAGAAGGTCTCGGGTTCAAACCCACGTCGCGCACCTCTGACTTTCGGAAGTTATATGACTTTTCGAAATTATGTGTGTATTGATTGACAATTATCGCCTGCTCCGTGCCTCGGAGAGCACGTTAAGCCGTCGGTCCCGGCTGCCATGAACATCTATGGCAGTCGTTATTGAGGAAGTCAACGCAAAAGATCCCACTGGGTCGAAGTGTCGCCGGTCTGTACTGACCGGCCCTCACACAAGATAAGATAAGATAAGGACAGAGGATAAGATATAATGTAATAAAATTTTAAGTATATAAATATAAAGCACACACATTACTATTGCGCTGTTGCTATTTGTGACAGAAAGTACATTTTCTGTTAGTTTTGCTTCTATAATTCGTTTTTAGAGTTTCATTTAAAGAGTGCCAACGGTACCCTATCACTAAGCCTCCGCTGTCCATCTGTCTGCCAGCGGGCTGTATCTAACCGTAATAATAATATTCTACCACATACACACAACACCATCTAGCCCAAACTAAGCAGAGCTTGTACTATGGGTACTAGACAATGGATAAACATACATATATACTTTTTTTTTGTAAATACATACATATTATACATAGAAACACCCAGACCAAGACAAACATCCATGTTCATGCACACAAATGTTTGACTTGTGCGGGAATCGAACCCGCGACCTCAGGCGTGGCAGTCGGTTACACTAACCACTACACCATTGAGGCAGTTGAAATTTTCATAGAGTGTGTGTGTTCTATTCTAATAACTAATATTAAAAACAGTATTACTATATGTTGTACGATGATATATCGCCATTCGCAGTTGACCGGATTTTGTTACACATTATATTGCATTTTGGACCTTTATTATATGTATAATATATAGTTATATATAATATAATAAAGGTATATTTTATAAAGTTTGTAGCTATCATTAAGTATATGTAATAGTTTTAACAATGTTCTTACCTGCGCTAAGCTGCTTACGATGGACGCTTTACAATTTATTTAAGTATACTTAAAGGTGTTGCTTTTCAGCCATGAAATTATCATTAGCAGTCCTTGGGCTAGAATTGTACCCAGTGGCAAGAGCTGGGAGTATATTTTGACAAAAATATGTAGAGAAATTCTTACACTATGCTATTCAAAATATTCTTGACTAGATGTGGCCGCGGTTTCACCCGCATTTATGATTACTGCGCCGCCCCCGTGGGTCATAGCGTGATGTTATATAGCCTATAGCCTTCCTCGATAAATGAGCTATCCAACACTAAAAGAACTTTTCAATTTGGATCAGTTGTTCCTGAGATTAGCGCGTTTAAGCAAACAAATAAACAAACTCTTCAGCTTTATTATATTAGTAGAGATAATAATTAGACACAAAAAAAAAACATTGTAAACATATAGGTTTAAATTAAAATAACTTTGTAGTTACATACAGTTTGGAAAAATTGTGTGACCCATAAATATGTAGTTATTCCGAGTTTGGGTAATCATTATTAAAATATTTGTAAAGTTTTAGTGCTTTCACAAAGATCCTTATTTCTGATGTGTCATTTTAAATAAAAAAAAGAAAGGCTGGTTCATTATTGGCCTAAACAATAAGCAATGTTGCCAGCTAAACAACGTAGCAATACTGTCAGCCTTCTAGGTATGTTACCAGTCAATAACATCGTGTTTGTAAATATTTATATACCATTTGTAAATGTTTACATACCACTTTTTTATTACAGGAGTCACTAAGGCAAACAATATAAGCGTTACTTTTAAAATATCGCCAACTAATACTTAATTGCTTGATCAATTATTAAACTTTGATCAACAGACCTACAGGAGCTACTTTAGTATTATACTTTCCGCTTAATAATGTTTAAAGGTGATTCTTTTTGATTAACCGGTAGTAAAGACTTAGCCATCTCTTACATATTTAAGAGGGAGTTTATAATTAAGGCTGTAAATGTCTCAAAATAGCAGTAAGAGGATTGTTAAAATCTTGCAAGCTTTCTATCATCTCGCTTGAGAGAATCCTAATGAAGCTTACCCTTAATTGAATATAAAGATTTGACCACGATTCGACGGAAGACATCAATTTTTATCGTATCTAAGAAAATGAGCGATCGAAGTGATGTTCTTGGAAAATCTCCGTGACGATTTTGGTAAATATTTCTTGTTAATTTATCTAGGGTGTCACAAAAAGTTTATGTTATTTTTACATTAAATATAACTTACTACATTTTACCTGCAATATATAAATGCGAATGTAAGTTTGTATGATTGGAACGCTTTCACGCCTTAACTGCTCGACCGATCATCATGAAATTTCGCATACACGTTGTCATGGAAACAAAAACGAACATAGGGTACTTTTCCACGAAAACGTACTATTACTAACCGAACCTAACCTCATTTATGTGTGCGAAGCCGTGGGAAAAACGAAGCTTGCAAAAGGCAGACTTAATACACCTCTACCTAGCGGAAATATAAGTGTAGGACTTTATATCTAAAACACGTTATGAAATAATAAATCGTACATCACTCCTCTTCTTCTCCCTAGCCTTTATTATTCCCAAGTCACTTGGGATCGGCTTTTCTAGTCTAACCGGATTTGACTGGATATCAGTTTTTACAAGGAGCGGGTGCCACCTGACTCCGCAACCCGAAGGCTAACGATACCCTAACGAACCCAAGACTCTCTGCATTGCAGTCTGTTGGTATACCCACTGAGCTATCGCTGCTCAGGATACGATACATGACTATCACTACATATTATAAAACAAAGTCCACCGCGTCTGTCTGTCTGTCTGTTCACGATAAACTCAAAAACTACTGAACTGATTTTCATGCGGTTTTCACAAATGGACAGAGTGATTAACGGAGGCTTAGGCATATAATTTGTGAAGGTTTTGTACTACCCGTGCAAAGCCGGGGCGGATTGCTAGTGCATTAATAATACAACATGAGATTAGAATTGATTAAAACAGCAGTTACACCCTAATTCGTGAACGCCATGCGATGTTGCTAAATTTGATAAGCCAGATAATTAATTACCCGTTGAGCATTGGATAGGTGGCACACATCGCTAATGTAAAAAAAATATTACGTACATAATTGTAAACATTGATGCTGTAGGTGTAAACGATTGTAAAGGTCTTGTGGATGAACATATGTATAATATGCTTCACTGTAAAAATATATTGACTAATAACGGTTATAAATGAAATAAATTCAAACTAATATTATAAATGCGAATGTGAGTTTGTTTGTTACGCTTTGGCTCCTAAACTGCTCGATCGATCATCATGATATATCGCATACACATTGTCAGGGGAACAGAAAAGGACATAGGACATTTAATCCAGAAAAAAAGTTCTTTTACAAACGTATCCTAACCTAAGATGAGCAAAGCCACAGGCAAAATCTAGTATACAGGGTGTCCGGTAATTAATGGATAACCTTGAAATGTCTTATAGTAGTATAATGACGTAGTATCTAGTATACAAAATCTAGTATTAAGTGAGTGGTTGCGAGGAGACAATTGCCGTACGGATAACGCGCGTCTAAGTATAAAAACTGTTGCGTCAACAGTGTTCCTACAATGCTTTGAGCATTTCTATTGCTGCTAATGGTAGACGAGCCAACGGCCCAACCGATTGTATGCGGTCATTGGTACATGTTTTCTTTGCAGCAGCAATTCCAAGTCGCTACTCATTGTTAATCTCATAGAAACAAGCATAACCTTCCTAAGGATAGTAGCAGTAGCAAGTGAAGATCAGGTGTGGGAGGGTGTATAAACATGACAAGGGAGCGAAAAGGTGATACCAACGCTCTCATTATTTGGAAAATTACGCTTGACTTGTGATTTATTGGAAAATATTTTATGGTAGCTATCTACGCTAATATTAAACAGTAAATAATTTTACGTTTATATCTATACATGCCTCGTTTCGAAGTTGGTCCTACAAATATTATTGTGATTTCAAGAGAAGACATATTAGGTAATGAGTATTACAATACCTGGAACTCCAAGCCGTGTTTTTCTCGGCAGTAGTCTTTGATGCGCGGGTAGCATTTCGCCATCAAAGTATTCCTCTCCATCGTTGTGTCTGAAATAATAACAATAACAAATTAATAAAAAAAATGGTGACCGAATTAGAAATAACATACATAGATCGAAGATGTCATCCACTCGAAGGAGCTTTGGGCTAAAATCAGCGGAAACTGGATCCCTGATGGTGCCGAGCAGCAGCATGGTAGACCAAGGAGACGATGGCAAGACAAATTGGGCAGTTACAGCTAGTTACAATTAGGTCCAAACTAGTACATAATAGAAAGATGTGGAAAAGCTAGAAGGAAGCCTTTATCCCCCACTTGAGGCAATACAGGCAATAGTATTTAACATGATCCTTCTTCAATTATAAATGTAAATATTCGTGAACTTGTGAAAAGGAAAAACAAATATTGAAAGGTTTACATGTGATTGAGTAACAAACATCCAACGTTTATTACTCAATCACATTTCAATGCATCAACGAATTTGCATGAAATTGCCACTTATATAGACCATTGATTAACACATAGGATACTTATAATCCTGGTTTGCATTTCTGTGAGATACTAATGCTGGGACCTAGTGTCTATAAAACGGTTTGACTTAAAATAGTTTGAAAGCCTTTTGAGATTCTTTAATGGCATGCCCTTGCACGTTCGCAGTTACAGTGCATGATTTCAAAGCATTGGGACGCTTTTGAAACTATTCAATATCAATAGAACTTACATGTTTCCAGCCTATCGCTAGATTCCGGATCATACAGTATTATTAGATGTTTCTAATAAGTAATTCTCTTTAACAGCATGGTGTATAGAGATATAATGAGAAGACAGCAATAAGCTCCCTACCATTACATCCCTCCGTGGCGCAGCGGTAGTGGATGCGACTGTTATGCATGAGGTCTCGGGTTCGAATCCCGGGTCGGGCCAACAAAAAGTTATTGGGTTTTTCTGTTAAGAAATCTCAATACGAGCCCGGAGTTAGGAAGTTGGCGGTGTTAGACACCCCCGTGCCTCGGAAAGCACGTAAAGCCGTTGGTCCTGCGCCTGATCTCTCTCCGGTCGTGCCGGATTATCCGTCCCTTCGGATCATGAAAGTTAAGGAACAGAGAGTGCACTTGTGTTTGCGCACATACTTGTGCACTATAATATCTCCTACGCACATGGCCAGTCTCCGTTAAGATTGGCCGCCGTGTCCGAAATTTGGTCTAGAGGACATTATTATTATCATAGCTGGTAAAATATGGCACGCACATGTCTATTGATCATCACCCTACGGCAACCCGAGGTGTTAAAACTTTTATTCAAAAGGCCGTGAAAGTTATGACAGGCACACTTTACTATTATGAAAATACTGCTGCGAAATAAACGGCAGTTTTAGATTGCGTGTTAGTTAATACGAATGTTTGGCACTTAAGCAACATAGCGCGCGTTTCGTGCCGTTCTTCATAAAATTGACTGCACCAAGCTACTGCAGTATCGTGAGTTATTCGATATTGTGTTTTGATATAGTATTTAAAGTTCTATTGAGGATCACTGGGTTAATGTGGCGCTTTGTATTAGAGGCATAACTTTGCGCTTAGGGTAAATGCCGGTAGTGATGTTCCTATTTCGATATGCTGGTGGGCGAATATTTTGATTTTTCTTTAAGAGAATTCTGTATGGCATGGTATGACATTATCCGCTAGATGGCTATACGCTCGCTCTGTATTTTGTTGGAGAGAATTATGCAGTAGGACAGCTTCAATGTTTATTTTCTTTTTTATATTAGAAACGAATGTCAGAAGCTTTCAAGCTTGACACTTGGTTGGTTCACATTTATAAATTTTATGTAAGTTTGTGTTTTTGAGTTGGGCAACTGTTTAAGTTTCCCAACTTTGACACTAGAAATAAATGTTGTAAAGGTAAAAATAACACCCCGAATTAGAATAAATACGTATTTAAAGAATAGCTACGTAATCATTTCCACTACTGCACCAGTCTTTTTGTCGATTATGTGCTTATGGTATTAGTTTTTAAAGACATTTATACATTTTTTAAAATTTGTTTTTGACTTGGGGAAATGCTCCTTATATATCCGTATATATTATACCCTCTCACCAAAAGGGTAGGTGAAAGGTCTATGTCGGGCTGTACCAAGACTTCGGGCCTACCGACTAAAAACACCACGCTGTGCCACCTCACTGCTTTGTAAGTTGGGTGGGTCGCTGGAACTAGAACTACATCAGCGGCCCACCCAACAGGGTCCAGTGCAGAAAAGATAAGGTCTGTGGCAACTTCTGAGCGACGCCTCGGCACGACAGAGGGCGTCGCTCCGACTCAATGGCTGGCGGGGGGAAGGGAGGGAGCCCGCGGCCCTCACTTGGTACACCGTTACGCTGGCGGCGGCACGGATCCACCAAAATACTTTCATCACGGATCCACTCCACCGCCCCCTTCTGTGAGATGACGTCCTCGCAAAAGGATGCGACCGCTACCCATTTTCTCTCGCTATAGCATTGATCACGGCCGGCAGCGAGAGGTCTTCACCCACAACGTACTGGAGTTCACGGCGCTGTACCACCCATGCAGGACACTGCTCGAGCGTGTGTTGCGCCGTGTCTTCCTCACACTCGCAGTGGTGGCAGATGGGACTCGGTTCCCTCCTAGCAACCTTGTGCAGGTATTTGCCAAAGTAGCCATGGCCTGACAACACCTTCAAGGAAGGAAGGGCTCCCATGCTGCCGCCCTGCCCACCACTCCAACACCCGTTGGAGGGTCCCAACGGTTCTGAAACCGGCCAGGGGCGTCTCCAGCCGCGCCTTCCATTTGCCAATCATGGCCTGGTGGACTCGATCACGCGCGTGCTTAATCACTATCGGGAGAAGGTGATAACCCGTCTCTTACCGCACTTCCTCACTCACTGAACACCTCGGCGAGCACTTCAGCCTCTAATACCCACAGGGGTGTCCCGGCCAACGCGCAACCTGCGTCGGCCTTTACACTAAGTTGACTAACTGCAAACATGCATCCTTATAAGCGGTAAGCAGTCGCCATAGCCTATGAAGGTTTACAGAGCTAAAATATTGCTCGCACGTTCTCGGCTCTACAAAAAAAGCAACATAGAAACGCTGTAATGCCAGGGTCAAAGATCACACTGATCTCTTACTCACACACAGTTCGCTGTTGCCACTGGGCCAAGAGTTGTGTGTTCGATCCCCACATAGGACAAAAATTGGTGCGATTCATAAATAGGTGTTCCGAAACTTGGTTCTTTGTGAACATTATTTAAATGTTTAAATCTGGGATGTAACATTTTTACTCTTTATTCTAGAAGTATTTATATACTCTTAAATTGGTATTAAACTGTCCTACTGCTGGACACGGTCCTCTTTTCAGTGCGAGATGGTTTAGGCCATTGTTTGCCATGGTGGCCTAGGGCGCGTTGGTAGACATGTGAAGTCTTGAACATTATGGAGAATTATCAGACATGCAGATTTTCTTTGCGATGTTTTCCTTCACCGTTAAAGCAATCCATAATTAACTATTTAATACCTACATATCTTTGACAAGTCAGAGATTCATGCCTTGGGATAAAACTCGAGACCTCTGCGCGATGGAAAATAGCTTCTTATATTATTATATTTTACGTCACCGACGAAAAAGATTTTTTTCGCTTACGTCGTTTCATTCTAATCTCGCTGACATCATACCAGACTTATCGCGGGAAGGCAGACTAATGCACCGCAGCTAAGTACATTACATTCGATGTTTGCACTGTGTGCCTGACGGCCCTTAAAAACTTCCGTCTTGTTACTGATAAATTCGTGATGAAACTTCAATGATACGTTGCAACGTTGCGTAAGAAATCATAGTCGTATCTGGGACATTGCGATAAGTGCTACGTTGGAAAGTTTGTGTCCGTGTTTGCCTCTTAGCTTATGTTTGTGTCTATATTTGCGGTCGGTCGTATGGGTTCAAGTTTGAGTCGATGTTGAGGCAAAGTGTAAAAGGGATTTTGTTAAAAAGTTCTTAGCAGAAGACGATAATGGGCTCGCGTTCTATTATTTGGGACCTACAATTAAAGCTGTATAAATATGGGTGTAATACCGCTTTACCTACCCCTCTGTGTAGTAAGAGTTAATGTTATATATATATTATTTTGGAGAAAATATCTTGGAACACTTTCTCATCAGACAGCCTGGTCTATAAAGCTGACAGCTCTAATAAAACCAAAATTGAGTCAAAAAGCTCTGCGAAAATAAAAATTCATTTGAGTCAAAAACAAAATCAAAAATCTTTATTGCCATAAATATATATGGCAACGTTAATTGCTTTTCAATTGGTTAATAAGTAACTAAAAGAAACGAAAATATTGCATTGAAAAACTAGTGTGAGAATTAGAGCTCTTATGATAAGAACCAAGCAAGAAACTCACGGCTACTCTTCTTATTCGCCAGTTGTTTACAATATAATTCTTAGCAATAAAAATCCATTTATTAACTTTTTTCCTATAGATTTAAAATAATGGCCTCACTTTCAAACTAGCGGTTATGCATAGATTGTTTACTTACATGTTACACATATACTATAAAAAATTGCAGTGAAAAAATGACAAAGGTCCGTTGGCTTTGGGATCTTGTACTACTTACTTACATCATCGCCTTAATTCCAGTTTCTATCACATAAATCCTCCAATAAGGAAGTATAAATGTTTTTTGATATCTGTCTTTATTCCCAGCTGCCAGTTTTGCGATAACCAATCCAGTGCTCTTTGATGAGAGAGCTATTTCATAGGCATGAAATACTGCAAACAGTTCTGCAGGCGAGTTGACGTAGCCAGTTATGGAATTAGGTCGACGACGCACCGATGCGCTGGGTACTGCGTCAGTATTTTATTGTTCCAAGTATTGTACAGATTCTGTTTGTTGCAGAGACAACTATGTTTTATGTGTTTTCTTGTAGTTTTGTTTCTGGATTCATTTCCTTCTGTATAGAATGGAATCGGGCGTTACTTGACGGAAATCCATTGTAATAAATAATGCCAAAGAAAGGAACGCACCATGCGTCTGGATTGTTCATTCTAACTGTTTCAATAGAAAAATTTTGAGAACGTCGAAATTTACTGATGATGGACAAGTTCTGCAACATAAGATCTAGCCGTAACCTGCCATTTTACGCTTTAAATAATGCATCGACACTTGTTTTGTATCTGCGCGAGGCATCCTAAGGACAGATAGCAACGAAAGAGCCAGCCTTTTTCTTTACATGGGGTGGGCAATCAGAAGTTGGGTGGTCGGATCTTCTTTTCCCAATTATTTCATTCCCTTCTGCACCTTTTGAGTTTCTCGGTGATCACGTGGTAAATTTGTGTTTATGGACAATTGTTTTTCAATAACCATGGAGATTCAGATACTACAAAAACATAAAAGTGTTAATTGCACGCGCCCTTCTTGTCAGTTCCTGTCTGAATACGAACAGAGATACAGCAGGGTATCTGCGCGAAGTGAAGACAGAAGAAGAAGACTATAATGAAGAGTGTTACTGTACATGGTGTTTATTCAGTAGTATGAGAAGTGTGAAACCTATATATTGCATCATATACTAGCGCATCTGAAAGGTTTTACTCAACCTGAACGAAAAAGTTAGAATCTTGGAACCCGTTTGCAGCGCTACCTACCTAACTACTATATATTTAAATCATCCAGAAATCAATCCTGTTTGGGTCCATACAGTTTTTATCAAAATCTCTCTAGCCGTTTAAGAGGAGTTCAATGACGTACAGGAGAATAGTATTTATATATAGATACCAACAGACTACAATGCAGAGGTCCTCGGGTTGGAACCCACGTCGCGCACCTCTGACTTTCGGAACTTATATGACTTTTCGAAATTATGTGCGTATTGATTGACAATTATCGCCAGCTCCATGCCTCGGAGAGCACGTTAAGGCGTCGGTCCCGGCTGCCATGAACATCTATGACAGTCGTTATTGGGAAGTCAGTGCCCTCTAATATCCTGAGATTAGTCTAGCCTTAGGGTATCGTTAGCCTTCTGGTTGCGTAGGTCAGGTGGCAGCCGCTCCGTGTAAAAACTGATATCCAGTCAAATCCGGTTAGACTAGAAAAGCCAACCCCAAGTGACTTAGGAATAATAAAGGCTAGGGAGAAGATACTTCGTCCAACTACCATTTTTGCACCACAATGTACACGCAACAATATTATAGACAAAAATCTTCTACTTTGTATATATATTTAGTTGTTGCTTGTACTATATTATCGTGTCTATTTATTGGCGTCTTAATAAATATGTATCTAGGCCAATTGCTTCAGCATAATATACAGTGTTCCACAAACTTCATACTAAAACTAGGTCGCTGGAAATTTAATTTTCGTAAATCGATCACTAGTTAGTATCAGATAAAATAGCGTTAATTAAAAGTTGTCCATTTCAACCCTCCCGGCCACCCTTCGGAGTGTGTTTTAAAATTGCATTTGATCACGAGCCGGGGGTGAAAGCCGTCCTGTATTTTAGATAAGATACAAGTTATTTCTAGATATAGAAGTGTTTGTATTCAGAGATATCGCTACGTAATTAATTAAAAGAAAATAATGGATATATTTCAAAGTCTTAGATACTATATACTCGATGTATATTATAGAAGCTTTTGCCAGCGGCTTCGCTCACGTAAAAGTAGGTTAAGTTATGAAAATAAAATATAGTCTGTGTTACTAGGTGATTTTTGTAATCGGTTGAGTAGTTTTTAAGTTAAATCCTTACAAATAAACAAACAAAAAATCTGTTCTTTCCTCTCTATAGATAATATTTGTATAGTATACTATATATTATAAGATATAGAGAGAAGCTACAAAGCAAGAATCGAACTTACAGCCTCATCCAATGTCCCGTCAATTTTCCAACTAAACTATATGTATATATTTAATAATTGATTTTTACTTCTTATAAAAAATATGCTTATTGTTTAGACTACTACTTCTTGTTATCAGTTATTTCGATTCAGTGATCTTTAAACAACAAGAATCTTTAATATTACAATAAAACTTATTTTTGTGATATGTACAACGCATATCATATAAAGCAGCGATAGCCTAAAGGGAGACCCAAGTTTCGAACGTACTTCTAACTTTTCGAAGTTATGTGCGCGTAATTAGTTTAGTATTCCTTGCTTTAAAGGTGAAGGAAAACATCGTAAACTCTATATGTCTAAACTGTCATAATGTTCTCGAAGATATACGAAGTCTGCCAACACGCATTGTGCCGGCCTGGTAGACTACGGCTGAAACCTTCTCAATGCAGAGTTGACACTAATGAAAAAAAAAACACTGACACTGGCTGGAAGTAATGTTTTTCTTTTTCAACTTTGTTGGCAAACAAGCATGCGGCCTACCTGATGGTAAGTGGTCACCGTAGCCTATAGACGCCTGCAACACCAGAGGCATCACTTGCGCGTTGCCGACTCTTTAGGAAAGGAAGTGGGAAGGAGAAGGAGCGAGAAGGGGGAAAGAGGGTGATTGGGCCTTCGGCACTCTCACTCACCGAACGAAACACAACAGTAGGAATACTGGTTTTCTTCGTCGATATTCTGTGACAGGGTAGTCCTTCCCCGGTGAAACCGGCCTATTCATGCTAAAAGGAGGCTCTACTACTCTGAATAACTGAAGCTTTAACCCTTTTCGTAACCTGTCTGATTTCTTTAGACCAATTAAATATATTCATTAGTTCTTTGCAAGATTTCGCAGCAAAATCTCCAATCTTCTATTCAAATCTAAAGCTTAAATATTAAACTTTGTATTGATTCCGCAGTACCTATTTATACTTTCCAACTCAA
This sequence comes from Catocala nupta, assembly GCA_963675205.1. Taxonomy (NCBI): domain Eukaryota; kingdom Metazoa; phylum Arthropoda; class Insecta; order Lepidoptera; family Erebidae; genus Catocala; species Catocala nupta. The sequence continues at coordinate 21,462,770 of OY776104.1, forward strand.
TTCTAAATTAAAGCACTTCAAACTTCGTAAAGTTCAGGTGGGTGTTTAAAATTGCATTTGATTACGATCCGCGAGGGTACCTAGAATCTGTTTTTATGACGGTGAAGTGAGTGCAGGTTCAATTAATTTCACGCAAAGCCTGTGGAAGTAATACTGTTATTTATATATAGGTGTTAGAGTACATCTGCATTGCGCTCGATTTGATTTCACAAAGGCAAGCTCCGATGGACGAGATCCTTAAGTATTCATAAAGAGAAACCAGGAACGAAGACAACGGTAGAAAACCTAAGCAAATCCTTGCAACAGAAGCTGATGTTGCAATATCTTGCAGTCGAATGTAGCTAAAGGCGATCTAATCGAAACGTTGATATAAAATCGAAAACTAACTTTGATATTGAATTGATTATATGATTACGTGTTGCTTCTCTTGTTCTTTATCTATTGTGATAGCTCACTCTTCTTAGCGTGGACACTTTCTCGTACAGTTTTAGTACAATGTAGGTAAGTATATCAATGATTTAAATCTTTGCTAAAAGCTGTAAAAGTATACTCTAATAAAACTCTTTCAAAAGCTTTCTATTTACTGCAAGACTGCACGTGTGGTCGTGGCCGCTTCGCCACTGCCACCAAGTGTTGTAGGTTTGATTCCCAAATGGAACAAAAATTCGTGTAATCCACAAATAGTTGTTCCGAGTCTGGGTGTTTCTTGTGTCCGTTATTTGAATGTTTGAAAAGTCCCCCACGACATAATAATCACTCCTAGAGCGCAAATTATTTTTAAAGATAAAGTAAAGAAAAAGATTCCTGAAGATTCCATTGACTCTACTGAAAATATTCAGAATCAGTCGCAGTGCAACCGAGCTCTTAGTCGGTATATACTTGTAATAAGGAATGCATCTAAATGGCTTCAGAACGAAAGCAATTATACGCAAGAACACTTACAAACTCTCAAGACAGTTACAGCAATCGAGTGCTCTGACGTCAGTGTCGCAATGTTTTATTGATATTATTGATTCTGACTTATGTAGATGTTACTTTAATAAATATTAGCGACACGCCCCGGCTTCGCACGGGTAGAACAAACCCTTAACAAATTATACACTTAAAGTTTTCCCATGAATCACTTTGTCTATTAGTAAAAACCGTATGAAAGTCCGTTTAGTAGTTTTTGAGTTTATCGCGAACGACAGACAGACTTTGTTTTATAATTTGTATTGATAATTTTGGGTCAAGCGTAATAGAGAAAACTTTATTGCTGTCTTCCAAGTACGATAGGTGACTTTTTGCTGCTGCGAATGTCTCTACAAAATCCAATAACATTTTACCGGACTCGGTATTCGAACCCAAGACTTTACGTACAGCATTCGGATTTCTGAGAAATCTATACTAATATTATAAAGCTAAAGAGTTTGTTTGTTTGGTGAAACGCGCTAATCTCAGGAACTACAGGTTCGAATTGAAAATTCTTTTAGTATTGGATAGCCTATTTATCGAGGTAGGTTATAGGCTATATAACATCACACTATGACCCACGGGGCGGCGCAGTAATCATATACGCAGGTGAAACCGCGGGCACAGCTAGTTGAATTATAAAAGTACTGGCTTTTGTCCGCGGCCTCGTTCGCGTAAACTTAAGTTAAGTTAGATTAGTAACTACTTTTTCCTGAATGAAAGGTACCCTAAAGGTATGTCCTTTTTTGTTTCCTGAAAACGTGTATGCGAAATTTCATGATGATCGTTCGAGTAGTTAAGGCGTGCATACGTAACAAACAAACAAAATTACATTCGCATTTATAATTTTAGTAAGGATTGTGTCTGGACCCCTGCGTCCATACGCATAGACGAATTAATTCTTCATCAATATTCGACAGTGTAACTTCAGCTTTATCCAAAGACCACACATTCAAATTGCCAATATTACCGAATACCAATAAAATTTGCCTCACAATTTTAGTGGCATCCTAGTGCGCTTGCGCACTTAACGTGACTGAAATAGGCCGCTTCAAGCGACGTAGTAATAACTTCAGTACTGTAAACTTGTTACCCGGAATAGATATTAATAAGTGCGCCCATTGTGCAACTACTTGCTGCAACGGTTGCACGATATTATTGGTGTGGTTGCATAAAAGCAATTACAATTGCCAATTGAGATGAGTGAAGTATAAGACTGATTTATTATATAAATGTTAACCAAACTGCCGGCGGAATAGTCTTAGAGGTCTTCATGTCAGTAATTAACGCTTAGTTTATGGATGTAGTATCTCAAAATCATGCAAGAGTGACGTATCCTAAAATTATGGTCTTTGTTAAAATTACATACATAGGTGCACGCACATATCCCTAAAAGATTAGGTACATCCATATTTCTTCAGCTATAGTTTCAGTTTAGATGTAAAAGCGGGCAAGCCAGCCTAAAAACGGGAACACTCGTCTACCAGACTTTTTCAGGCTGGCTTTCTGCGGCTACTAAGAACTTCAGAACAGAATCTGGGGCTCATGGACAGCAATGTTATTCACTAGCTTCTCTTGCAATATTGTTATTATTTTTGGAATGAAAAGTAGACTTTTTTAAAAATTTCAATTTTCTAGCGTTTTTAAATATTGTAATAAGAAAACTTTTTCCCACTTACATAGAGAAAATTATAGTAATGAGCTATACTTTCACTTCTCTTCTACGGATCCCTGGATAACAACATAGTAGGTAGACTATGTTGTGATCCAGGGTATAATCGATACCTTTACCCCTTATTTTAATTTACTTCTTCTACTTCTTCTGTTCACAATAAATTAATCGAGGTACTCCTTTTAAGTAACAAAATACTTTTGTTTGCCCGCTCTCGGGCACGCGACGATCGTGGCGGTAAGTCCCGTGTTTAAGGAGTGGCTGGAGAGGCGGCATGGCGTCCTAACCACACTGACACAAGTTCTGACTGGCCACGGTTGATTTGGCCAGTTCCTGTGTCGTATACGGCAAGAGACGCCCGGTTGTCACTACTGCGGCAACTGCCGCGACGTTGTAGAGGACACGGCGCTGCACACTTTGGCCGTTTGCCCCGCCTGGGCATCGCGGCGCCGTGAGTTGATCGCGGCAGTCGGATCGGTTGCCCTCTCGCTCCCGGCCGTAGTTCAGTCTATGGTCCGGAGTGAGAGGTCGTGGAACGCCGTCGCTTCCTTCTGCGAGGAAGTGATTTCCATCAAGGAGGCGGCGGAGCGGGAGAGGGAGCGTTTAAACCCTTTCCCCAACCGCAGAGCCGGGCGCCGGAGGGCGCGCGATGACCTCCAACCACCCTGAGGTTTGACCTGGGGGTGGTGGGCTTTGTGGGCCTGCCCGCCATCCGTTCAGCACCAGGTCCGAGAAGCGGCGTGCGTGTTCCCACGCGCGCCTCATTTTCGAGTCCGTCTCCCCTTTAGGGGGGAGACAGTTGGGTTTTATTAGAAGTGAGTGCCTTTGGGTAGGTCTCTTTGTGTATTGGCCTGCCGTTTCATACGGCGGGCCGTAACCCCGGCGGGGCGCGACCGCATGCGAAAGCGATTCGCGCGGCCCCGTCGATAGTGGTTTTGCCGAGGAATACCGTGGTAGGTTTAGTCGGTATTCCGGGAGGTACTTTACTATTATTCCATCTTTCTTTTACCCCGGTGAGTCCGACATAATCCCTCATTATATATATCCCTCATATGCGTCATTGCATTCCCCAAGTAAAAAAAAAAATAAAGGAGTCCCCACTCTTCACGCTACAAAAAAAAAAAAAAAACTAGACAGGTAATAAAAAAAGAAAGAAAGATAAACTAAAAATAAATTAATAATAAACACCATGCGTGTCTGTGTGTGTGTGTGTGTGTGTGTGTGGTGTGTGTATGTGTGTGTGCGTGCGTGCGTGCGTGCGTGCGTGCGTGCGTGCGTGCGTGCGTGCGTGCGTGCGTGCGTGCGTGCGTGCGTGCGTGCTTGCGTGCGTGCGTGCGTGTGTGTGTGTGTGTCACTTGTATGAAATTTATTGAACAGTATACAACATAATTATTATAACTAAGTGTTGTGTGAATATTTACATGTAAGTACCAATTATATTATTACGATACTACATTCATCAGATCTTCTGTACTAACAGTAATATAGGGATCACAACCAAAAAAGTAACGCATTTTTTTATTATTATATTATTTATTATTTTTATTTTACTTTATTATGGAAAGCATTAAAGTATTGACTGTATGTACAGCATACTAGTAATATGTATGACCAGAACGCCTAAACGCAGGAAATAAAAAGAATAAAACTTACCAGTGAAAGTAGAACTGGTGAAAATCCGTACGATCTTGGAGCTGACCGGCGGCAGCAGCTTCAGCGAACCGCCGAATATCAGGTCCACCGTGCGATCATCCATGGTGACGAGTTATGAAGTAACTGTTGGAACAGAAGAACACTTATTAGGCTAGATATGACACATAATTGGAAGCCATAAATGAGATAGTTGACCGCCTCGCTGCCGCAGCGGTATGAACGCGACTGCTGTAGGTACATGAGGTCACAATTTCATGGCTAATGACTTAGTTACAGATTTTCAATAGATAACATATAAAGTCCAACGGTTTGCTAATTACTGTTACTGATTGTAAATAAATATCCTGAAGAACATGATTAATTTTATGATACGTTTTCTAACAAATAACATAATTTTTGAAATAAATTATTATCAATTCACAAGATTTGTGGTTGTCTTTTGAGAATAAAGTATTTATACCTTTTATTATTTTTTTGTAACATCCAAGCAACTACAAATCTTGTGAATTAAAGACTATTTATTTCAAAAATTATGTTTTTTTGTTTATTTGTTCAGGAAGGTTCTTCAGGATATCTATTGACAATCAGTAACAGTAATTAACAAACCGTTGGATTTTATATGATATCTATTGATATTATATTACTATTTTTTACTATTTGTTTACATATTTGTTACCACCCCAGTTTAAATGACCATAAAGATAATGAATAAAGATTTAGCTCTTCAACCCACGCCATTTTAATTCAGTTTCCGATAACTTATCAAGTATATGGCTCTATGGTTCGATAGCGGAGTCATTGATGTCCAATCACCTTATGGTCTCTCTGATAACCCCATCATAGTCCTGATATGAGAATAGTTGTATCGAACCAGTCATAAGAGGGTATAAAGATTGCCAACTTGCGAACCAATATAGACCGCCATTATAAATTATCAGAGACTAATATTCATTTAAGCGGCAGTATCCTAATCGATAAGGTATTGGAGAGTTCATGGATTTGAATCCTGATCATTACACTATTAATGTTAACCCATTCGTAATACAAGCAGAAAGCTTAGGTAAATTTGTAACACAAACTATTAGAAATCCTATTGAAATTATTGTTAGTCTAACTAATAAGCAAAATGCGCACTAATAGTGGCAACCCGAAGAAGGAAAACTTTCCTACTAAGCTACCGATATTTTGTGTGTTTATGTCGTATTGATAAAACTACTTCTACCAAGGAGATGGGTTTGGTAGCTATATTAATAAAAGGCGAGTCTATTTCCGCACACATGTCCAGACTCCATGCTGTAATTAAAAAGTTCTAACAGAAATCAAAGTCAGAATCAAAAATATTTTATTCGTTTTGTCACAAAGTAACATTTACGAATGTCAAAAGTTTGTAAATTTCCATTTAGTTACTTGCTAGAAGCACGCAAACAATAATAATAATATAATAATATTCTACCACATACACACAACACCATCTAGCCCAAACTAAGCAGAACTTGTACTATGGGTACTAGACAATAGATAAACATACATATATACTTTTGTAAATACATACATATTATACATAGAAACACCCAGACCAAGACAAACATCCATGTTCATGCACACAAATGTTTGACTTGTGCGGGAATCGAACCCGCGACCTCAGGCGTGGCTGTCGGTTACACTTACCACTACGCTGACTCGGGAACTCAAGATAGGCCACAAATTTACACTATAGGACATTGATTATTAAAATACTTCTATAATGCTATATTTATTATAAAAATAACTTGCCTATCAATTCTTTGGATATCGAATCTTCGAACCTCTAACTACTTGTATATTTATCGAGTTCTATATTTTTCATAAATTCTCTAGACTTTTGAGAGTGAAACTTTTTCTATAATCAGCCAAATAGTCAGCAGATTAATAAATAAAATTAATTTGATAAAGTTACGTTCTTCATTTACACACACCCAATCGCAAACAATCCCCAACTTTACTTCACACAAACAAATGTATGCCATTGCAATTAGTTACATAGAAATTTATGTTAGTCACTGAAGTATGTTAGTTTGTGCCTAGATATTCTTCTTATTATCAGCAAAACTCTTTCTTTAATTGAGCGAGCAATAGCTTTAACTTAACTGCTAAAGATTTGAATTTGGATTTATTCTGCACTAGTACTTCAGTGCGAGACGACGAAAGAGTGAACAGTTCTTTGCTTAAACTGCTTTATTGGTAACTGAGCTGTATTGTATTTCGGTTGTGTTGTAATTGTATACGTGTGGTAAATCAAGTCTTTTAGAAACTGTATGTAATTTGGAATGTAATGTTAAACGTGAGTACCTGTAATTGGCTATCTGATACTTATTGAAATGTATTCTCAAACTAGAATAAGCTGTTGGACCAACATAAATAAGTAAATAAGTAGGAGAGATGACACAGATTTTGGTGAAACAGTCTTTGTAACCTTGCACAGAGACCAGAATCTCGATTAAATTTGGAACTTTATATGTTAATAAAGATTTTTATTATAAAGCTACCAGTTTCACATCCATTTAATATTTCAGGTTTGAAAATATGTAACCCTTTGGGAGACTAATTCGGGGACATGGGTCTGAGGTAAAGAGGCCCTTTGAGACTTTGATTTTGTTTAAAGTGGGATAGGACAACTACCAAGGCTTTGGCCGCGGTAGGTGCCAGACTTTTTTAAAATTTATCCTAATAAATTAGTGTTATGGAGATGGATCAGTATATTGATCTACACACAATCTAAGGATGAAAAACTATTTCTCTATTCAAGAGTATTATTCTATGAATAGGTACGTTAGAAAGATCTCAAACCCTTTAGGATGCATACACGAAGACTTTGGTCCAACGTCCAATGAAGAGGCCTTTCGAGTGATTTAATCTGGAATGGAACGGGGCTCCAAGGCACTGGCCACGGCAGGAGCAGGATATATTCTTCTTCATAATACGGAACCTAATAAATTATGACTATGGGAATGGGTGTTTGATATAACAGTACAAATGTGTCCACGGATGCAAACTAAGGACCGTATTATTATTCATTCCAAAAACTTCAAATTCCATGGTTGATGACCAATAGCCACTAAATACTAATACCGTTCTCATCTTTTAGTATTATCGCGTCGAATATATTACGCTCCCATTGAAAACCAATAAAATAACCACCGATTTAGACTCTCCTGGCGTTGTAAACAGTCTGCCGACAGAGGGCTAGTGCACATGCTCTGTTTACGAGATACAAATTAGTATTCTGCGGTAAATATTTCCTGTACAAGTACTGAAGTGGTCCGTTTGATTTTTATGACTATAAGAACATGTGTTCAAGCTTAGTTTATGATTTCAGTGAGGATTTAAATAGATACGTGTTAGTTCTTTTTCAAATTGCTTTAGAAATGGATTGCTGACTGAAAAAGAGCAAATTAGTTTAAATGAAAATGAGCTTTTTAAATCTTTATTTAATGGATTAGCCAAATAAAGGTGGGCATTCACGGTTAGGCCAGTCGGCGTGGCTCCAAACGACTTATGTCAAATGGATGGATTTTGGCGGGATTGGAAATCCAGAGTCTTACATCATGCCAATGGATTCCAACATTCACGATCAAAATTTATATATCACGCCATTTGACGCAATGGCGTGACCGTGAATGCCCACCTTAAAGCTAATTATTTGGTATAGTATGAATGAGCCAACCTACCCGGAAGATCTTCTTACAGGTAATCAGTATAAGAGTCCACTGCCTGGCAAGTAAAAGTTCCGAAGGCTCATATACTTTCCTCATCATTCCTTTTTGTTGAAAGAATTGGTTTAAGGAATTAAAGATGTGTGATTTACCAGCTCTAGAACTGGTAACGTGCGAGAGATACCGTTCTTAGGTTAATGACTTAACATCAGTCAGGCCTTATGCATATGTCATATTTATTGTAATAAAATAACTCAACGAAGACTTAATACAATGTTTTCGGAACAGCTAAAGTACGTTCTTTTTACATTATTTTGTAATATGAAAACTAGCTAAACCCGTCTACTCTTAGCAATCTGATATAAATAATTAGGGTTGTAAATTGCATATTTCCAGTTCCCGTGGAAACTTCGGGATAAAAAGTGTATAAATACACACTTATATAGAAATGCAATATTGTATAAATTTCAAGTCAACCAATAAATTACTTTTCGAGTTCTAAGGACAAACACAAATGCTGGTTATCTAAAATTAATTATGGTCTTCAACCGCCTGTTTGCTGGCCTGATATGTTATTAAAACATAACCTATATTTTTAACGTTTTTTTTTTAATTTATCTCGTGTATTGTGTCCAGAAATTACCTTATGGATGTAATGAAGTACCATGTTATCTCTTTTTAGTAATACTAGATTATGCTGCCTTTGCTCGCGTAAATGTAGGTTAAGCTAAATTACTTTTTTCTAGATGAAAAGTACCCTATGTCCTATTCTGTTTTCCTGACAACGTGCAAATTTCATGATGATCGGTCGAGTAGTTTAGGAGTGAAAACATAACATACAAACAAGCATACTCACATTTGCATTTATAATATTAGTATAAGTATATTAGGGCTTGTACTACCACCTCCAGATAGAATTGATCTATAAAATAAAAGATTCGCCATCTCTCTTCTTTAACCTAATATGAGTGAGACAGCATGCAATTTATCCTTCAGATAACTTTTACTTGTTAGTGGTAGGAGTGGCCGTTAGTAAGGATCCTTATAGATATTAACTGTATGAAGATAACCTGCACGGGCTAAATGCAAATGCGTCTTGCGTTTGCTACATGTGAAATCACACAAGTTACTTGTGCGTTTTGAATAATAATATTCTACCACATACACACAACACCATCTAGCCCAAACTAAGCAAAGCTTGTACTATGGGTACTAGACAATGGATAAACATAAATATGTATATACTTATTTTTTTGTAAATACTTACATATTATACATAGAAACACCCAGTCCAAGACAAACATCCATGTTCATGCGAACGACGACACAACTGTATGACTTGTGCGGGAATCGAACCCGCGACCTCAGGCGTGGCAGTCGGTTACACTAACCACTACGCCATCGAGGCCGACAAAATTGTTTCTATGACTACTCGCGCAAGTACCACAACTTGTTACTATGCTATCCATCGTGAACAAGAGCCATTAGACAACGTAAAAAACTATCGTGAGCCGCCATCTCTTCACGATTGATTCATGATACCCTTGTCTGTCTACGGCTTTTGAATTCATATCTGATGTGACAGATTTCGGCTTTTTCCGACACTTGTTGAACAAAGCTCCTTGTGAATTTATCTTTCGCTTTTCTTTTCTATTTTTCTTCTTAATATAGCTATTGAATTTAATATTTTGTATGATATTCGACTGTATAATAATCGTAAAGGTTAGCAGCGATAGCTCAGTGGGGAGACCAACGCTAGGTTCCAACCCACGTCGCGCACCTCTGACTTTCTGAAGTTATATGACTTTTCGAAATTATTTGCGTATTGATTGACAATTATCGCCTGCTCCGTGCCTCGGGGGGCATGTTAAGCCGTCGGTCCTGGCTGCCATGAACATCTATGGCAGTCGTTATTGGAAAGTCAGTGCCCTATAATATCCTGACACTTGTCTAGCCTTAGGGTATCGTTAGCCTTCGGATTGTGGAGGTCAGGTGGCAGCCGCTCCGTGTAAAAACTGATATCCAGTCAAATCCGGTTAGACCAGAAAAGCCGACCCCAAGTGACTTGGGAATAAAAAAGGCTAGGAAGAAAAATAATCATAGGTTAGTTGTCACGTCGCTGTTACATACTGCGTCGAGTGCTGTGGGTGTTATCCCCACACGGGATAAAGATTTCTGTGATATACTGCACGGATTTATTGACTGTATTGGCTTAGTGGTTTTACTAGTCGACTTGCCATTGCTCATGCGTCAAGTGTTATTCCAAGTCTGGATGTACTTTGTGTCTATTGTTACAGTTTTGTGAAATCGCCTGCGGCACATGTATTTTTACCTATTAGGCAGTTTTCTTTATTTAAAAATAATACGGTTCCGAATTTGAGTGTCTTTTGTTTCTAGTATAGTAAAATCGCTCGCTACACATGACTTATACCAAGAGCGGGATGTGTCTTTTAAAAAAAGAATATGTGAGATCTTTACGTTTCTTTTTTTTAATATTAGTAAAGGCTCTAGCGACGGAGGTGAAGAATACAAAATGTTGCCTTTTCAAAAAAATATAATTGGCGTATTAATGTAGGTGTAACTTCTGCCTACCTCTAGTACATAATGGCGTGAGATGTATGTAAGTACATTATAATTAAATATGACGTAACTTCGTTGATGAGTCAGTGTGCGAGATTATATCGGGATTAAGATAAACCAGCCAAGGGCGAGGTGAGATATAATTTTCCAACTAATCATGGTTAACCAAAATTAATTTGAACATGGCATCATATTATAAATTTGATATGGTTATGGCTTCTTATATTTATAGAGAATAGTAATGATGTCGCATCATTAAACCTCAAGGAAATAAATAGATATTTGCTGGACGTGGCAATAGGTAAATGTAAATTTATAGTATATTTAATTTAGTTAGTGTAACCTTGGCGTTCATAAGTGTTACTTTGTGACCTAAATTAATAAAAGTTAAGCTTATTTAATATTATATGTTATTAAAAAGGTATTAAGTTATAGTATAGGCCCTGCAAAATTTGGGAACGATTCATGCCTAGTATATAAACAGCGATTTTCTAATTAATACTAATTAGTTACTTAACAGAAAATTAACAAAATTATTTAAACTATTAAACAATGAAATTAAATTAAATTAAATTAACATAATATATACACAAATTATTTACAAGAAAAATATAAACTAAACACAAAAATAAAACTGCAAAATCAAAAAGCGTCATAATATTCCTCCGCATCGTCGTCAATTGGCAACGTGCCCAGAAGACTGGCAGCATTGCCACGTTGAATGGCAATACTTATTCTTTGTGCAAAGAAAATACCAGCCCTCTGGTCACGCGAAGCGTCGATGAGCCGCTTAGCTAGGTCTCTATAAACAGACCTAGCACTTGGACCCCATGGCCCCAGCGTTTCGACACCAAACGGCTCAAATGTGTACTCACCAATAAGGTTTTGATATTTACGCCGTTTGAGCGTCTCCGCTGATGCAGCAGCAGCACCAGCGCAACCCGCTGTGCTAGAAAGATGTGATGGCGCAAGGATGTCGACACAAGTTGCGTCCCACACCAAAGGCCTACCCATTTTCCATGGCAGTAATGACATACCATTTGGTCTCTTGCCATCGTCGCGTACCAAGCCGTGAGGTTCAAGCTGAGCCGGGACGCCAGCGGTGACAAGAGCTCGACGGAGTATGTTATTCAGGTTGGCGTGTCGTGATATACGACCAGCACTCCTGCTGCATGATAGGCCATGGTGACCAAGACTGTCGACGGCTTCTCCACAAAGACACCGATACGGAGAAACACAAGGAGAACCTAAGCGCAAACAAGAAGCAATGCGGAAGGTCGTATCGTCCATCATAGTACCTATGTTGGACGACGGGAGCGCCTGAAGCCAAAGGCCCGACTCCCACTCTCCCACAACCAGCAAGCGAGCACGCTCAGCAGCATAGGACGATGTATTTATGAGATTTTCTCGAACTATGCTGCATAACGGCCCATCCCACTGTTTCTGAGAGAGGCGGTTTTCGGGTAACTCAGTGCTTGGGCAAGCAAGTCTCCAAGCGTTCACGGCGTCGGTCATGCACAGCACTTCAGAATTAACCAGTGTAGGTGCCAAAATTTTCCTGGTTAATTCCTCCGTGCTATGGACCGAAGATAGGAACGCTGGTAAACTTAATAAATATATTTTGATTTCATTTAAATTGAGTTGATTTGATCTGATTTAATAATCATTAACCAAATATTATAAAAGTATTTTATGAATTAAATACAGAACAGTAATCTATTCTATAATTTTGAACGATTCTTAATCGCGTTATAAACTATTTAAAAGTGGAAATCACTATTTATTTCCTGACGTTTCGACTGACTTGCTTCGATTGTGGTCAGAGATTGACTGGTGTGAGCTCGGCGACGTTTTCGTGAAGTACGGGTTTCATTATATACCCACCTCCACGAACTTGGCTTTTTTTATGAAGAAAATTGCAGTATCGGTACTCTGACATACAATAGTACCCATATAATATGGATAGAGTCAACGTATACATATTATTCAGGGAAAGAGAGCCGAGAAAGAGACAATTTAAAGTCCCAGTAGTTCGCACTAATATCTCAAAATATGTCCCATTATATACGCATGCTTAACAACTTCGCACAAAATACATTGGCGGAATTCCAGATAGTGACCCTACATTATTTGTCTACAGTGGAACCTTTTCTGTTTACCCAATAGAAGATTTTAATCATTGATGCTACGTATGATTGGTATGTACTTGTATAATAAGGTCACTTTTCAGGACATTAAGTTGTAATCTGATTCACAATGTCTATGACATCTGCTTTATCAATTTAATATTATCACGCTCACACTTATTGAAAATTCTGCATTATCGTTCTCTATCATGAGTTACATGATAGGTAGATAATGTGTGAGTTCAGTCTTCTCAGTGTAGATACTTTTGCCTGCAAATACGATGGGGGCATCTATGATTCAAATATTTATTAATAAAACAATTTTTTTTTAGGACCAACGTCTTTAATTTATGTATCGTTTCTGCGTTATGAGGACGTCTATAAATATCTTGATTACCTAATTTTTAATAAGAAGACATAAATGATAATAAGCATGCCTGTCATAATATTAAAAGGGATGGGTGAATTGAATTAATTTAGCCCCCTATTCTCACTCCAATAACTCTTGGTTATAATGGTTTACAATAAATATATTGAATCCCTTAATTGATATTAAACATGAAAGGAATTAAATCATAGAAATATGAAAGTAAAATAGCTGATTTATTTTCTTTGTCTGTCTTAAACCTTGCGTAGAATGGAATATATCTTCGCGTTTAATTGTGAATTATTGGAATTACCACACGCAACCTATAAATGTAATAAGTTTGTCGTACTTAGCTGTGGTGTGGCGCAGTATATTGCTGTGCGTGAGGATTTCAGTTGAAATCCTGGATGGGAAAAGTAACATTTGGTATGTATTGTAAAAGTAACATATAATAAATAAACAAAAATAATAATAAAAATGTATTTATTGCCACCAAGTACATTCACATAGATTGCTCATATGTCTAGACATACAAATGTATTTCACAGTATATTCGAATTATTGTTCCCAAACTAAGTTAAAGCTTGTATTTTGGGGGATAATGTTCCATCGTAGATCGTATATTGTATACAATTATGTATTTTATACAAATAGAGTGAACGTTATCGCTGCACTTTGACACTAGGTAAAAGAAACAAAAAAAGAAACAAGGATTAGAGGTATATGAATGTGTGAGTGTATGTATGAGCGTGATATAAACATATGTGAGGACGATGTGAAGGCCACTGCTCTTAGACCACACGACTGCTTACCATCAGGCGGAGTGTGGTCATTTTGACGAGCAAAATAAAAAAAATAAAATATATTTACATAGTCTCTCAAAGAGGAATGAATAGGTGTCTTATACATTTTCCTGCTGCTGGTTTTGGTGGCAAATACTTTTACATGCTGGGCTTGCCTCTTATCGTGACGTACCCACATGTCATAATAGGAGGCGAGCCTAGTATGTATATATGTAGCAAATAAAGGCCCATTGAGGACAAACCGTTTGGATAAATAGACGCAAAACATTTACATCAACAAAAGTATTAATCGAATTTCTATTTGGTAGTCCGCCACGCCGGCCCTGTGCGGGTAGGCAGACTTCACATTTTCGAGAACATTATGTAAACTTTTAGACACGCAGGTTTAAGACACATTCCTTTACAATTAGAGCGAGAAAGTTTACTATTTTATACGAATATAAAAAAGTCAGAGTTGCGTGCCTTGTGATCTAATTTAAGACTTCTCCGTTGCAGTCTGAAAGTTACCCGCTAAGATTATTAAATTAATAAATACTAATTAATTGTAAATGCATGGATGGATGAATGGTACAGTGATTAAAGTGATCTCCTTGCCACTTTGCTTCAAGTGTAGACTCGATGCCTACACGAGATAAAACAATTCTGTGACTTGATATAAACAATCTTTGTGTCCATTGTTTCTATATTTAACTGTCGCTGTAACACAGGAATTACTTAACTAGTAATGCAGTAAAATCTATAAAAAATATCTATAACTTTATATTATGCTAGACACGGGTGGCTAGGTGAAAGATGAAATAATGTGACACATATTGGAAGTGGCCTAAAATGGTATATTTTACAAAACATAGAATAAGCATATTCGACTCTAAAAAAGAACTTTAAAACTATTTTTCTAATACGATTTTCACGCCCGCCTTAATCCCCGTGTTACAGAGGGCTTTGAAAACTTTGAACTTACGATTACAAAGAAAGCTCAAACTATTTGTGGAAGACATATCTTTTGACTTGTGCGAGAGTGGTACCTTTAATATTAGGTGCATTGTTAATTGTTTATTTTGCCTTTAAATAAAATTAAATAATTAACAGCATTCTTACTAATTTTCCAGAATATTACTAGCGAAGTAGTTTTAAGCTATTCAAACGCTACGAGTGTTATGTAACAAACTATGCATAACTAATAGAAATTCTCACCTGGCGTAGTTCTTCAAAACTTTAATCAATACATCGGGAAGGTCGAGGTCGAATCGATTTTCACTTTCAATAAACCGATACCTAACCGAAACTATTGGTACAACATAAAAAACGTTTCCTTTTTCAAAAATTTGGAATTCAAAATACGAACGCGTGGTTTCCGAATCGAATGGATAATGATACTGGTTTGTAGTTCACGGTTATGAAGACTTGTTATCCGGTTGCTTAGCAACCGTTGCATGTGATTGGCGATTAAAAAGTGACGCGATATCATCGCGTAGTGAAGTGTGATGTTCGTATCGATGTGTTCTAGGTAATATGGATATACCTACTTTAACTATTTAAATACTTGCATTCAATTAAATAGATGACAGTTTAAGAGGATAATATTGAATTCATTACTAAATTGTTAAGGACACATTACACGCTATCTTTGAGTTATAATTTCAAACTTCAGAAACCTTGAATCCTGTTGTGACCTTGTGACGAACAAGGTCTACAGCGCGCTTTTACTTCGTTGTTATGAGAACATTAGCGTTCTCTAACCGTTGTGCTGACAAAGCAGCGTCTCTTTTTTTGCAGAGTCAGCGATGTCCGAAATTTATCTTTGTGATCATAACTGCTGTGTTCTATAATATTGGCTTACATTTATGCAAATATTAAGAAGCAGTGATAGCTCAATGGAGAGACCAACAGACTGCAATGCAGAGGGTCTCGGGTTCGAACCCAGGTCGCGCACCTCTCACTTACGGAAGTTATATGACTTTTCGAAATTATGTGCGTATTGATTGACAATTATCGCCTGCTCCGTGCCTCGGAGAACACGTTAAGTCGTCGGTCCCGGCTGCCATGAACATCTATGACAGTCGTTATTGGGAAGTCAGTGTCCTTTAATATCCTGACACTGGTCTAGCCTTAGGGTATCGTTAGCCTTCGTGTTGCTGAGGTTAGGTGTCAGCCGCTACGTGTAAAAACTGATATCTAGTCAAATCCGGTTAGACCAGAAAAGCCGACCCCAAGTGACTTGGGAATAATAAAGGCTAGGGAGAAGATTTATGCAAATAATACATGTTAAAATTAAACTGTTTTTAGCAGCCATGGTAAATCGTAGTTTAATTTTAATGCTGTATGCTATGCGTCGAGAAGCTGCCATGGCCAGCACCTTCAGAAGGTGTGAAGACTGTAAGCTTATTGTCTGGGTAGTATAATACCATTTTTGTTGGTGACAGCACAGCGCCAACTTAAGGAGTCTGCAAACTTTACACATAGCAAGGATACCTACGGATTCTTCACATGACTTATTTATGGTGAAGAAGTTGCCATATTTAGACTGATCTATTTTGAGTAAAATTTTAGGGTTTATTGTACCTCTACGGTGATTTTGGAGGTGCAAATTGATGGTATAAAAAGTGGAGTTGACTGGATATGGCACGCCAAAGACCAGTTGTTGCTCTAATGGTAGCTCAAAGAATAACGCATCAGAGTTGCGTTCGAGAGGTCGCATATTTGTATCCCAGCGTAAGAAATCGCCAGAAAACTAAACATTTGTTACCTGTATGTTGTAATCAGTTTTTATTTTAATATGTAGCAGACGAGCAAGTGCCACACCTGATGGAAAGTGGTAACCGCTGCTCATGGACTTCAGTAATGTCAGGACACAGCAAAGCGTGACAGAAGAACTCTGTAAACCTCATAATATTGTCTTCTGTTTACGCGAATGTTATTCATTGAAATTAAACTACAACGCGATAAAATCCGTATATAGTAGTTTAATCTGTAAACCTCGTTTGAAGAAGGACATATCATAGCGCTCGGGAAACTCCAAAGCAGGCAGTTCATTCCAAAGCTTGCTCGTACGTGGGAGAAATGATCGCTGAAAGCGTACCGTATTGGATTTGAACACTTCCAGGTGATATGGAGACTTGTGAGATTTTTCATCCAGGAGCAGAATACTGCGGACTAATAGATGAAAATGGTGCAATGTGGTGTCCTCTATATATTACAGAAATGGTAGGCAGAGATTAAATCCATTTCGCCAGTTTTAATGCCACAAAATAGTTAAACACCCTGCTTTGAAATTAAACACTTTTCACGGACTTTTACTTTGAACACTTTTATTATTACATAATTTTGACAACTCTAACACTACTATTACTAAACTTTACTGTATTTAATTTAATTAAACTATTTATATTTAAGTTACACTTTGCCCCGATGTTTCGGTTGCTTTACAGCAGCCATGTTCACGGGTAGACTAAGATGGTAGTTGTCCCAATGTTCTGAAGTGTAGCTAGTTATTTCAAAGTACCCGAACATAATTTAATCTTTGGTGTTTCTATTCACGCAGAATGAGCTCAAAGTATCATGAAGTTTAGCTGTGTCTTGCTTCTTCTTGGGTTTGACTATTTCAATTACTGGATCCCAAGCTGGTGGTACATTCCAATAGTTCATAATAGTAGTGTTAGAGTTTTCAAAATTATGTAATAATAAAATTGTTTAAAGTAAAATAAATATCGCGACAAAATCCCTAAAATGTGTTTAATTTCAATGTATAACATTCGCGTAAACTTAAGACAATATTATGTAAACATCCTGCTACTAAATATTTCTAAATACAAAATCCCAATGACGCTTTGCCCATTCCTAACATTGAACCGGGCTCACCGCAAAATCAGTCGATGGGAAACCTAGACGATTTAACTGTTTGCCTATCTATACAGGTTGGTCTTGTTATATTAGCTACTAATACATATGCAACAGCTGTATAGATTACTTTGAAAGTCAAACCAAAATGGTTGCGTGCTTTCATGAGGCCTGAAAACGGTTTCGCTATTAAGCTGTTTATCTTGCACTATATTTTCATTAGGTACTATAAGAAATTATAGATTTTTGTCTCAATAGGAAATCATATCAAAAGATTTGTTTGTTTTCTTTTTTATGATTAGTACCTATATATTGTGCCGATAATCATCTGCAATATTGAATAAGTTGAATCACACCATGATGTAGGAGTACACAGATATAAGCAAAGAAACGCATATTTTATAATCATTAATTGTGTAAAACTTAATTAATTTTGATAGTTAATGTAAAAATGACTAAAAATTATCTTTTGTCTAATTCGCATAATAAAAAAATATCATGTCTATTCAGCAAATTCTCAGTTTAAAAAAAATACTATAACATGTTTTACTCACACATCACTTTAGAAAGGGAAACCAAATCGAATTCGAGACTTTACGCACATCAGTTGCATTTACTACCGCTGCGCCATCGAGTTCATAGTTCAATATTATATCAAACTAGCTGTTCCAACAGACGAAGAGAATTCTCGACAGTTCTCGAATCGACTTGAACACACACAAAAAATTTCATTAAAATCGGTCCAGCCATTTAGGAGGAGTTTAATTACAAACACACGCACAAAAGATTTATATATATAAAGATTGCCAACGTGAACACCATTTAAATGACCGTTTGATCGTGACCTCTGCTTTGTATAGGTTTGCATATAATAGACAGGTCAGGTTGTTCTAAAATTTATTTTAAGATAGAGAAGGATCTATAACATTAGAGTAAGTTAAATAAAAAAGTCCAGCCGTTCTAATGCTATTAAATAAGAAACATACAGACAGACACAAATAAAAAAAATATTGAGCTCGTCTCTACTTTACTTCTAAATATTGTAGCAAATTTTATTGCACATCCATTGAATACGTACATTTAATAGATTTGCAATAAAACAAGCTATATTATGTTTTGAATTTTTGACCTCTACATATTTATTATATATTAAATATTTTGCTTAGTTGTTTTATATCATAAACAAACAATTTACTATATAATCAATATATATCATAGGCAGTTGCATTCACTGATCGGTAAACGATTAGTGAGGTTAAGCAACGTTGGGTGCGGTCAGTCTATAGATGGGTGACCGCTTAGTGGTATTTCATCTGAACGTTTCCGTGCTTCGGAAGGCACGTAAAAAGTCGGTACTGGTTGTTGTCAAATTGACAGCAGTCGTAAAGCGATGTCAAAGGCCTACGGGCGGCTTGAATAACTCTTAAACAACAGGTTGGCCACTAATCACACGCAAAGAAAGAAAGAAAAGATCAATCAGTTACTGCTTTCAGTGTATATTCATTCTCTTATATGTATATAGAGATGAAAAACAAGAAAGACAATACATACTAAAAATGGATCTACATAATGTTTTTAGCCACCAGTACGTCATATTTGTTTATAGAGGGGCGTGGCTGTTATAAAATAAAAAGACACACAATCAACTTAGCAAGTATGTTAAGTTTGCTTTCTTGCCAGTGACGTCACGACGATCAGCGGTATAACAATGATAAATAGCACAAAAAGCAATCCATTAGTAACAGTGTATGCATGCCACACCTTGCGACCGCTGGGTGGAGCTACTACCGTGGTCTCATACATAAGAGATAGCGGTCTACACTATCACGAGTATTGGTACATATTTATTCTAACCATTTGTATATGCAAGTGTCTTCTGATTAGATTTGTAGCTGCTGCACGTGGCTACATGCAACCGCACACGCACGACACCACAAAACAAGACCAATGGTTTCCATTTGCGCGGGAAACGGCTCGCTTCGACGTTAGCACCGCGCATGGAAGTTAGCGTAAACTAAAGTCTTTTCTGATTCGTCGAATGTTGCTATTGGTTACATTTCTATGTAAATATTTTGTAAGTTTTTATTGGCTAACGTAATATTTGGTGCGCTATAAATTACAGTGTCAAAATACAAATATATAAATTCTGAAATCTGGAGTCTACGTGTTACTATACCCGTCGCTATCCTCTACCTCCAAAGATTTCTTGTGCACCAGATTTATCTGATGATCATCAAGCTGTATTAGACTCGCAGAGTTTTCAAGTTTGATTCCAAGGTTAACCTCTGGTTTTTCTAAATTCTGTGCATATTAAATAGTTAATTGTCGCTCGCTTTAATGATGAAGGAAAACATCGTGAGGAAACCTACATGTTAGAGATTTCTCTATATTGTTTTAAGTGGTTTAAGTGGTCTTCCGCCACTGCCATTACTGCAAATTTGAACCCCACTCGAGAGAAAAAATAGTAGTTAAGATCCATGCGACACAGGATTTATTCCTAATGCAGGAGCTGTCTTTATTGAAAGAAAGAAGAACATAAAAAATAGGCCTATCGTGAAAATGCCTACCTATCCGAAACATCGGATCGAGCAATAAGAACAAATATTGCCTATGAAGTTGTCTTTCTTTTAGAGCATGTCAATTTGATTTTCGGATCATTTCATGATGCTATGGCGTGGACTGGTAAAGAGCCTCGAGAAGGAAAATTTGTCATTGATCTCGTAAAGATTGATCTTGCAACTGCCACACTGTTTCTGAATGCGCAATAGATCGGCAGAAAATGTATCTTATTCTATTAATTCTCCGTAGCAGGATTGAATTTAGAACTGTCCCTGGCAGAAGGTTATTAGGATGATCAAAACGCAAATTTATTTGTTGACAATATTACATTTTAACAGAGGTACTGTATAATATTGTCATACGTTTACGCGAATGTTATACACTGAAATTAAATAACTTTTTATGGATAATATTGTCTTCTGTTTACGCGAATGTTATTCATTGAAATTAAACTACTATATACGGATTTTATCGCTTTGTTTATTTTCAAAATTTTGTAATACAGTGCTAAATAAACAACGCGATAAAATCCGTATATAGTAGTTTAATTTCAATGAACTTTATATGGATTTTATCACGTTGTTTTTTTTATAAAACACCATTATTACATAATTTTGAAAACTTTAAACTACTATTGTTAAATACTTTAACTAGTTACTGTTTACTTCTATATATTTGAGGAATATTTATAAGAGTTAACGAAGCCAAAGTCAGAAAGCTATTATTTATTGTGGGTTTCGTATCTGTATGTTTATACAAGCATCATGAAAAAACTGCTGCACGAAATTGAATATGATTTTCACAGTTATATAAATAGACATCTTACTTAAAATTAGTTGCATATTTAATTTTAACACGCCAATTTTTTAAAAGGGGTAAGTTAGTGTAAAATAAATCAGTACGCAGCCGCCGCTTGTGCCTTACACCGCGTCACAACGGAAACGCGTCTATTTTAGTTGCGATAGGTACCTGCCTTTCCACGATTAGACTGTACCGTGCCCCGAGTTCCGGTCGTTTCAGATACTACGCTTTCATGCCATGCCTCGAATTGATGGCCTATACCTCTACACTCAACATTGTCGTCGCTTTCAAATACAACGAAAAAGAGGAAGACAAAATGCTGGACAAATTTTTAACATGCAACAATGTCTGTTGTTTTTCTTTTAAATGTATAATATTGCGACGGAAAATGTTAACGATTGTTTTGTTGTTTCTTGAGCAAGGTTGGACGTGGTTTGTTTTATGTTAGGAAGGAGGTATGCCAGTCTGGTAGCAAGTCGTTACTGTAGTCTATGGTTACTTGGCTAGAGCTGTTACTTGCGTGTGTTCTTGCGTTGCTAGAGTAAAGCAGTGCATTCCTTATGGCTTAAAAATGGTGTTAGGATTACCTTTTTGTAAAACCGATATCCTTGTTATTCTTCTTTGTACAAAAAGGGTTGGAGTATTGCACTTTCCTGCAAATAAAAAACAAAAACTATATACTGGTATAAATAGAGAAAAGAAGAGGGCATATTATACTAATGCATGATAAATTTAATACCAATATTATAGAGAGGAAAATAGAGACAAAAGGAAAAGGGGAAAGATCAAAAAGAAAGTGCACAGATGCAATGAAAGATAAAGTGAATGAAAAGAGATATGTAGAAAAAGAGGGATATGGCAACAGATCGAGTGAGATGGAAATAGTCACATCGATAGCATAGCAATTAAATATTAAATAGCACAGGCCTGTGACGTGATGGACAACCATAGATAGAATGAAAACAATGGTCTATCACACTGAGAATAATAATAATGTGCTCCTGACCGACTTTCAGTCACGGCGGCCAATCTTAACGGAGACTGGTCATCAGCGCAGGAGATATTATAGTGCAAAAGTGTGTGCGCAAACACAAGTGCACTCTCTGTTCCCTAACTTTCATGCTCCGATGGGACGGATAAACCGACACGACCGAAGAGAGATCAGGCGCAGGACCAACGGCTGTACGTACTTTCCGAGGCACGGGGGTGTCTACCACCGCCAACTTCCTAACTCTGGGCTCGTATTGAGATTTCTTAATAGAAAATTCCAATTACTTTTTGTTGGCCCAACCCGGGATTCGAACCGGAGACCTCATGCACAGCAGTCGCATTCACTACCGCTGCGCCACAGTAGCTAACACAAATTTTTGCCAGCGTGGAAATCGCACTCACAACACCAGAGCTGTAGTTTAAAGGGTTCAAGAGGGAAGCTTTTTAAAGCTAGTGTCATGCTACCCTTATGCTATTTGTCGGCCTCGATTTCATAGTGGTTAATGTAACCGACTGCAACGCCTGAGGTCGCGGGTTTGATTCCCGCACAAGTCAAACATTTGTGTGCATGAATGTTTGTCTTGGTCTAGGTGTTTCTATGTATAATATGTCTAGTACCCATAGTACAAACTCTGCTTAGTTTGGGTTAGATGATGTTGTGTGTGGTAGAATATTTACCACGTTTGATAAAAATAGCACAATACTTGCTTCAAGAAACTTGCCTCGTGTAAATGGGATTTTAGCCTGATGAACAGATGGTGTAAGCTGGCATGATGTGGGAGTATTACTTCGGCGGGCTCCCTTCGGCTCTAGGATTAGGATTTCAGGATAAAATATTATTGCAATTGCTTGATTTAATGGGTATATTCATATAACACGTTGAAGTTGTTATAATACTGCATTGCGTTTGGTTACTCTTCGCTTTAATTTATGGATGGAATTTGATAAAATCATGTAGGTCTGCTTGCTTATGTTTTATGTTAGTGCAGCCAATATATTGAATATAAATTGATTGTTAATTAAATTATTTATGCATAAATAATAATAATTATTTTTTGGTATTTAGAAAACAGTATAACTATTAGCCAAAACTAGCGATAGCCTATTGGAGACCGAGCTTGAGATCGATCCCAAGGGACGCACCTCTGACTTTTCGAAGTTATATGCGTATTAAAATGTGATTTATTATCGCTCGTTTTATGGGTAAAGGAAAACATCGTAAGGAAACCTGCATGTCTGAAAATTCACCATAATGTTCTCGAAGATATGTGGCATCTGCCAACCCGCTCTGGACTTGCAGACTACACCTTAACCATCCTCATATTAACAAGATGCTTTACCCCGCTATAATTACTTAGAAAATCCACTAGTCTTGAAAATATTGAGGCAAAATGGTTCAGAAAAATCTTGCAGACTTTTTAAAGCTGAAGAGTTTTAAAATGAAAGCCTTGATCTTTGAAACGTCCATGACTCCTACGATGGAGTTATGGACGTTGTCGTCGTTGCGCGTCCGTTACCCTTACGGGAGAGAGAAGAAAATCTTTGATGTTTTTTTTGCGACCAATAACAACTCGTTTTCTCGACGTAGGGGTCACGGACGCGCAACGGTAGCGTTTTATAGACTCCACGGTATGAGTCATGGACATTTCAAAGATCGATAGTCATTTTACTTTACATAACAACTAACTAACATCAGAACATCCAACGAATGCTAACTGAATAGTTCACTGGATCTAAGATGAAAAGTGTCTTGTATAAATTTGAGTACAATAATTTTTATTTGTTTAAATATTACTAGCAATTTTGACTTTACGGATGGCCTGTAAGTGAAGAGTATTGAGAGTTTGAATTCCACACGGTATAATAAATAAATTTATTTGTATAAACATCTATACTAATATTATAAATGTGAAAGTTTGTGAGGATGTATGGATGTTTGTTACTCTTTCACGTAAAATCTACTGAAGTGATTGCTATGAAACTTGCTATGTGGATAGCTGCAGACCTGGATTCACACATAAGCAACTTTTATCCCGATATTCCCACGGGAACGGGACTTACGCGGGTGAAACCGCGGGCAAAATCTAGTATACTATAATCCTGGAAATAAATGGATATTCAGCATAATCAACCACGAGCGTCATTCAAATAATAAGCTGTACATATAAATATTTGTGTGTTCCACAAATCGTTGTACCGCGTCTGGATGTTTCTTATGTTCATTAGTTGATCGCTTGCGATTCATGAATTATTAGAACCGGGGTAGTTTTAAAAAAAACGTATTTGATTACAAATTGCTATTAAACAAACTTTATATGGATTTTATCGCGTTGTTTATTATTTACAAAGACTCGTGACCATGCCTGCTGAAAAGCAATCGAAACGTTGGAAAAGTGTAAATTTAAATCTAAATAGTTGTATAGTTTATATAACTTAAATAGAAGTAAACAATTACTAGTAAAAGTGTTTAAAACTAGTAGTTTAAAGTTTCAAAATTGTGTAATAATAGTGTTTTATAAAAAATAAACAACGCGATAAAATCCGTATAAAGTTTGTTTAATTTCAATGTATAACATTTGCGTAAACATGAGACAATATTATACAAATTGCTAGTTAAGTGGAATTCAAAGTTAAAAGATATTTAGTAGGTTAGATTCTTAGGAATGGTTCTTCGTCGGTAGTGTTTTGCTTTCGGATGGGATTCGAAACCAAGGCCTCTCGATTGCAAATCAAATGAGATAGGCCACCTTTGATTAACATACTCATAGTCTATATCTCTGAATGGACAAGTGCATAGAACCCACATTTTATCAACTAAGATTTTAGATCTCACGTAATAGGGGTGAGTCACTAGGGGGCTATTGAGAATTGCTTTACAGAAAGTACTTTAACACTTTGCTCGAGCCGATAATCGAACCTGGGACCTTACACACTACTGTCACGTACACTAACGCTGCGACACCGAGACAGTCGATATATATATATACATATGTATGTATATGTAGATATTTAGATCTAGGAGGGTCCATAAGAATCTCAGCAAATCTCAGACAGCACGGCACTTGCACTCTCTCCAAAGACTACGATATATGGCTCGCCCGCGGTCCCGTAATAACATAAATCACGTTTACGGTGCGTTTTAATACTTAATTTGTTAATTTGCTTTCACAAAGTAATGAATAGGGTCTGGAAAGAAATTCCTTTTTATGGGGAATCATCCATGTTGCTTTTTTATGCTAGTGAGTTGTACGAAAAAGCATACACATGCAAATATAATGATATCTTATAGGTATTTGTAATTAGATTTTTTATAAAATCATGCTATGTGTTAAATTTGTAATGGAAATCTTTCTTCTTAAAAAAAAAAACTAAAAAACTAAAACTAACGCACTAAGAATAATTCCAGTGTCGCGGGGAACTTTACAAACATTCAAACAATGGACACAAAGAACACCCAGTTTCGGAACAACCACTTGTGGAGCAGACAAAGTTTTGTCCCGAGTGGGATTCGAACAGAAAACACTCGGCGCAATGGCAAAGGCGACGCGACCACTTAAACAACTACGTTATCCGTGTAGGCATTTTTAAAAGATAAAAAATAAAGATAATTTATTTCATAAAACATGAGTGTACATTACAGGTTATTTGAACTTGCATGCAAGATGTTAATTGTGATTACAGTGTAAGCTACATGTTTTGCCTTTTGGCATACGAAATTTTAACAGCTATAATGATAATAGTATTTTCCTCATTAAACAGATTTATTGAAAATTAATAACAATAATAAGAAAAACATGTCAGGATAATTTATCATAATATAAATATAATTATTAATATAATATCATAATATAAATAGCATTACCACCATCATGTATATGACACGATAAGTAGTACCTTTACATGTTTAACGTTTCGACCAGGTTGCAACAGCTGAAATTTGTGTTCAGCTTGTGACCACTCCACAGAATAAAATTATTTATTGTGTTTTTTTTTATAGTACTTAAGTGGCAAACAAACATACGGCCCACCTGATGGTAAGTGGTCACCGTAGCCTATGGAAGCTTGCAACACCAGAGGCATCACTTACGCGTTGCCAAACCTTTAGAAAAGGAAGTGGTAAGGAGAAGGAGCGGCAAGGGGAAAGGGGGTGATTGGACCTCCAGTACTCTCACTCACCGAACGAAACACAAGAGTAGGAATACTGCTATTTCACGTCGATATTCTGTGAGAGGGTAGTCCTTCCCCGGTTGAGCCAGCCTATTCATGCTAAAATCAGATCTCTAGAGAATGGTAAGTGAATATAATAATAATAATAATAATATTCTACCACATACACACAACACTATCTAGCCCAAACTAAGCAGAGCTTGTATTATGGATACTAGACAATGGATAAACATACATATATACTTTTTTTTTTTTTGTAAATACATACATATTATACATAGAAACACCCAGACCAAGACAAACATCCATGTTCATGCACACAAATATTTGTCTTGTGCGGGAATCGAACCCGCAACCTCAGGCGTGGCAGTCGGTTACACTAACCACTACGCCATCGAGGCCGACTAATATATATACTAATACTAGCTGTTCCGACAGACAGTTGTATTGTATAGAAAAAAAAAAATAATAATTATCCACGAATCCCCTTGACCACACACAAAAAAAAACATTCATATCGGTTCAGCCGTATAAGAGGAGTTCACTGTCAACACAAGTACAGAAGAATTATACAGGGTGTCCGGTAAATAATGGATAACCTGAAAATGTCCTATAGTGGAACAGACGGCCGTTCAGAAAAAATATGAAAAAAAATCTATCGTAACTACTACCTGAGATATGCTGGTTTTTTTTTATTACCATGTATAACTTTCTTGTATACTACTACCATAAATGAATGAAATCCATCGGTGTTTTGTTGTTTTATTATTAAACACTAATTATGCTAATAGGTAGACAGTCAAAAGTATGCTATGCTTATATAGCTTGCACTTTTTAATATTTATTTTATTTTATTTTATTTTTCTTTTTTTCTGCAAAAAAAGAAAAACGTAACCGGGCCAACAAAAAGTTTTTTGTTGGCTTGACCCGGGAATCAAGTCGCCTTCCTTCACTACTGCTGCGCCACGGAGGCAGATAGGTAGTAGATTGGTGCTAGATATGATAGGTGGTACATAAGTGGTAGACAGGATAGATGGTAGCTTATAGCCTATGGAAAATTGCGAGCTATAATGTCCTCCAGACCGATTTTCGGTCACGGCGGCCAATCTTAACGGAGACTGGCCATCTGCGCAGGAGATATTATAGTGCACAAGTATGTGCGCAAACACAAGTGCACTCTCTGTTCCCTTACCCTCATGATCCAATGGGACGGATAATCCGACACGACCGGAGAGAGATCAGGCGCAGGACCAACGGCTTTACGTGCTTTCCGAGGCACGGGGGTGTCTAACACCGCCAACTTCCTAACTCCGGGCTCGTATTGAGATTTCTTAACAGAAAAAAAACTCAATACCTTTATGATGGCCCGACCCAGGATTCGAACCCGAGACCTCATGCACACAGAAGATAGATGTCAACCCGACAGAGAAGTATTCGATATGTTACCAGCGTAAATATTAAATACTCCATAGGATTCCTCACTAGCATCAGTCGCCTCAAGTATTCTGGTAAACGTACTTCTATAAGTATATACTATACTTATAGGAGGATCACACCTTAAAGATGTTTGAGAATTTTATGTAGGGCAAAGGCTCTTTCCATTCAGGTTGTCCCAATTTTATCAAAATCAGGTTTAAGGTGCGACGTCGCAGTGCCATACCTTTAATAAACTTGGAAAGCTTGAATGACTAATATTTCAAGCCTGAATGTATCTGACGAATTTCGTAGAGGAATGCATTCAAATTATGCCATCTATGTTCTGATCTCATTCTCACATTCTCATACAGGAGGCAACTTCATTTTTAGCATTGCCTTATACGTGAAAGTACTTTACACCTAGACTCAGTATTGTTAATTCTACGAAACTATTAATAACTAAGCTACAAATTAGGTGGCTGCCAGCGATACGTTATTTTATGTATCACCACGCGTGATCACGGCAGGCAGTATGTTACCATGCGTAGCGGTCCGATATCGTTTGTGTTTTTACGGATACGCATGCACGCTAGCACGTAGTAATCTATAGATCCCAGTCGCACAGACATCTTTATCCCTCACTAGCAATAATTACTGTGAAAAACGACAAAAAAATGGACAGAAAATACCGTACATTACCGCTTATTATCTTAAAATGACGTAACGTAACAAGTAATGTAACGTACAAGAAATATTAATAGCCATAGACATTCCAAAATTAGCATAGAGTACAACCACAGACACGCGAATCTAAAAATGAATTAAAGCCATGAATTAATTATAAGATAACGTTTAATACATTCACATCCTGAATCCTGACACCGAATACGGATCTGTGGCATACAGTCGGCACAATAAAATAACTGAATTTTTAATTCTAGTATAATAAGATCATTATTCAGTTGAATGTTGATGTGATTTTGTAATAAAATACCCATTGATATCATAAATTCACTTGTAAGCACTATTTAAAAGTGTTATTGTCAGTTAATATAACAGGATCATCAATCATCCACTAAAACGGAAAAAAAGTCATGAAACTAGTAATTGGTTCCATATTAGGTTTAGAGCCGATTTTTCAATCGTCAGATAACTTTTATCTGGGGAATATGTTTGACGTTTTGACAGCTTTTGTATAGAAAATATGTCATTCCGCCATATTTATTCTTCAGATAAAAGTTATCTGACGATTGAAAAACCGGCCTTTAAGCGATTGTTTGTATCTATTGGGTAAATAAGTCAATTTAGTAATGTAAAGGTGATCCATTCAACATTATTTTCTTTCAAATAATTCGATGTGAAAGAACGTGTGTATTGTCTATCCAACACAAAGGTTGGCTTATGATGCCTAAAAGGTCGCAGCCCGCCGGTTGATGTTGAGAACTTATATACAAAGTGGCGCAAATGTTATCACATTAATTGATACCACATCTACTACATGGTATTCTTTGACGATTTATAAATTATGAACCAAAAGTATTCAATAGTTTAGCCACAGGATATTTTTTTGTTTTCGATATTTAGAACATCATGTGTAATGCAGAGATAAATGTCAAAGGTTAAGGTTTTGGGTTTGAATACTGGGTCAGGCTAACAAAGTTATTAGGTTTTCCTGCAGCGATATTAAAACAAAACAAACAAATGGAAAAAAACACAAAAAGAAACAAAAAAAAAAACAAAAAAAATAAGTTCCATAATCGTGTGACAAAAAGAAATAGGTTAGTGTGTGCTTGTTACAATGGTGTTCCAATTTATGCCTAATTTTATTTCAATAATTTGGTTGCAAACTTACAAATTTCGAATAAAGTCACATACCAACACATTAGCCGTTGCCCTAACAGCCCTTTGCCGTTGCAACAACCATAAAAAGGCTCAAACGCCATCACATATGGGACTTGACTGACTAAAGCCAAGTAGTGATTTGAGAGGCAGATTCTTCACTGGAAGAATGAACCTCACCAGTCAATATCCGTACAAAACATCTGCTAAAGGTTTATAAGCGATTGAAAGATGAACAAAAAAAAAATTACATAGTTCAAAGAAAAGTTTCTTAATTTCTGCGAAACTAGCTTTTTTGTTTATGTTAACCGTCTTATATCAACTAGCTTAAGGCAGTATTCATTTAATGTGATAAGTTTTCCACCACTTTGTATATAAAACCTGGCTATGCAAACTTCGTTTGCACGATTTATGATTGTACGGCGCCATCTGTTGTCAAATGTCGCAACTTTTTGATCTATACAGTTACCTTGCAAAGAGATGAAGAAGCATAGCCCGTCGGAAAACCAATAATACTTTGTCCAGCTTGGGGATCGTACCCAAAATACCATGTTCGGTCGGATGTATATGCATAGGACGTAACTTACAAGCCACATTACCAGTTACATACATACATAGCCTCACGCCTATATCACAGAAGGGGTAAGCACAAGTGTATCACGCAATTTTCGCAAACTATTGCGTTACTTCCCACATATCCCTCATCCAACAGAAAGAGATTCAGACTCAGTGCCGCTACTATTCTTTGTCGCAGCACGGAGTCTGGGATGTATTTTTGACAGAGATATCCAGTACCACTTAATACGACCCGGGACCTGCAGCTAAGATCTCATTCAATACAGTTCACCGAGAAAGCCTTAATAGTTAGCAGATTTAATTTACTTCTAACCTCGGTAATATCTTCATTCAGTATATAATCTACTGTCATTTCAATTTCCAAACCCAATTCTCAAAAGACATCAATAAAACAAATTAATTTTCATATCAATTGAATATTTCATTACTCGATTAAATACCCAAGAGAATCACAAAAGTATATGCCATCGAATTAGCTGCCTAAACAAGTATTTCCAAGTTAACGCGCCGCGAAATTGACGGCGATAGATAATTAATGAGCTGACTGTACCGACTCAAGGTAAATATATACATTCACTGTCATCGTGTCGGCTCGTGGGATGCATGATAATGTCTACGTCAGTTTGTTCCATGATATTGTTTATCTTTGTGCAAATAATCAATATTAGATCGGGCGTATTGTAGGTATTGTTGATATGCTAATGGTATTAAATAATGAATTACGCTCGGGAGTTTGGATACGTGGTTCGCTTGCGACGTCATACGCAGATCATAGTATGCACCTTAACTCTTGATTTGCATGAAATTAGATGCATTTTGATTTAGCTTTTAAAGTATGAACAATGCGTCGAATTCCGTTTGATAATTTTTGTGTGAAGCTTAATCAAATAAATAGATATGAAAGAAATGTCTGTCTCGGTGGCGTAGGGGTAGATCATGCGATTGTTTTGCAGGTGGTCTCTAGTTCAATTCCCGAGTCTAGATATACCTAGCAGCAGTACGGTATTTAGAAACCCCCTCGAAATGGTAGAGGTGAATTACACCAAAATTTTGCCAACTATATACACATTTGTAGTTTGGTAAGGCTTAGGTAATTAAGGGAACACATCCGGAAAACCATACATAACAGGAGAGAAAAATTCGCCACTTAATACGCCAATACGAACTTTTTTAAACCATCTTAGAAAGAAAAAAATAAGGAAGAAGAGGAAAGCGTGGACCGAGACGTACCTTTGTCCAAAAAGTGAAGTAGACATTAGGAGTCGAGTCGGATCAAATGGTTAAAGGGAAAGCGAAAGACAGACATATGTGACCATTGCTTCACCGACAAGAGCTATGCTCTCAAATGAAAGAAGAAGAAGTCATAGGAGGAAATCTTATTGCTGTTTATAGGGCACAATTTCATACTGCATTCTGCTAATAATTATTCATTTTTGCACAATGCAGTTGCACCTAAAGGGAATCCTAAATCAAAATTTTTTGACTGCTGTAATGTTAATGTAACATTTGAATGCATCGGCCATTCCAATCATTTCTGTAGCAATTCTTTGCATAGCCATTTGCAAAATATTCGCATGTGTTATATAAAATGGCTGTCAGTGTCAGCCGGTGTATTGCAGTTACATTTTAGTAAACAAATGCTCGTTTAGCCTTTAGCTTACACAGTATTGCTTTAATTATATTAACTGTATTCAAACGTTGTGTGCACCTACTGAACGTCCAATTTAACATTCACGAGACAACCGGCGTCTAGCGATGGTTTGCAACTTAAACCTATTTGTATGTGTCATATGGTGTAATATGTGTATTGACTGTCTCGGTAGCGCAGCGCGTGTGATTGAGGTTCCGGGTTTGTTTCTCGGGTGATGTGGTTATGGCCTTGTCATGAAATTTTAAGGAGCACAGCGTCTGGTGCCTTTCCGATAGCAATAGGTATAAGACCTTTATTGCGTGGGACTTAGACCATAACGGGTGAAATATGCGTGTAATATATGTATTTCTACCAATCCCTAGGGGGGTATTATGTCCTTCAGACGGAATTTCTGTCACGGTGGCCAATAATAATAATAATATTCTACCACATACACACAACACTATCTAGCCCAAACTGAGCAGAGCTTGTACTATGGGTACTAGACAATGGATAAACATACATACATATATACTTTTTTTTTGTAAATACATACGTATTATACATAGACACACCCAGATCAAGACAAACATCCATGTTCATGCACACAAATATTTGTCTTGTGCGGAAATCGAACCCGCGACCTCAGGCGTGGCAGTCGGTTACACTGACCACTACGCCATCGAGGCCAATATTAAGGGAGACTGGCCATCTACGCAGCAGGTAGGTATTATATATGGCTCGACCGGGGAAGGACTTCCCTCTCACAGAGTATCGACGTGAAATAGCAGTATTCCTACTGTTGTGTTTCGGTCGGTGAGTAAGAGTGCCGGAGGCCCAATCACCCTCATTCCCCCTTCCCGCTCCTTCTCCTTCCCACTTCCTTTTCTCTTCTTCTTTTCCTAAAGGGTCGGCAACGCGCAAGTAATGCCTCTGGTGTTGCAGGCGTCCATAGTCTACGGTGACCACTTACCATCAGGAGGGCCGTATATTTGTTTGTCACCACAGATGTATAAAAACAAATTACTTCATCGGTATCGCAGCGTCTGTAAATGCGATTGCTGTGTATGAGACCTCACTAACCCAGGGTTTGATTCCTAAGCTGGGCGAGGTGCTATTTTTTTTCGACAAGTAATTCTCAATAGCAGAGCTGCGTCCGGAACTGAGCTCAGTAGACGGCAATAAGCTTGATCAAATACAATACATGGAAAATGTTGTTGTGAAACACCTCTTCCTACTCTGTCAGAGATATAGACTATAATATCAGCCCTGTAATTAACTGTTTGACTTCTGAACATGGGGCCTCACTTCAGTGAAAGAAGGGTTAGGCCATAATCCACCACACTGGCCCAGTACGGGTTGGCAGACATCACATATCTACATATCTTTGAGAACATTATGAAGAACTGTCGCCCATGCAGGTTTCCTCACGATGTTTTTCTTCACCCTTCTCACATTGAGAAGAGGCCTGTGCCCAATTATATACATGAGGTCCAAGTGCTAGGTCTGTTTATAGAGACCTAGCTAAGCGGCTCATTGACGCTTCACGTGACCAGAGGGCTGGTATTTTTTTGCACAAAGAATAAGCATTGCCATTCAACGTGGCAATGCTGCCAGTCTTCTGGGCATGTTGCCAATTGACGACGATGTGGAGGAATATTATGACGTTTTGTGATTATGCAGTTTTATTTTTCTCTTCAGTTTATATTTTTCTTGTAAATAATTTGTATATATATTATGTTAATTATTTAATTATGTCATTGATTAAATATAAACCGCAAAAAAGAAAAAGAAATGTACCTATGCATATAATTATTATGGTAACAATTTCAGATAGGTGAAGACAAAACTAGTCAATGTTTCTTAGAATATCTTAACGGCGTCTAAAGAAGGGGGAGCGGGTAGGGGGGAGTGGGGCGATAGAAAAAACAATTGATTTGGCGGACGTACGTTGAACTCTCATTGCTTCGAGTCATCTGATCGACCGTTTGGGAGTTTAGTCTCATTGTTATACGGCACGAGATTCTCCATTATTGTAAATTTATTGATTAACTAGATTATGCCCCCGGTTTCACTCGCGTAAATGTAGGCAAGGTTACGTTAGTAACAGTATTCCTTTTTGGATGAAATATCGTACAATACCTTAAGTCCTTCGCTGTTCGCCTTACAACGTGTATGCGAAATTGCATGATATCGAGTGGATAATGGGCAAGCATACAAATAAATGAACCAGAACATTTTCAATACTTAAAATATATTCAATGCTATTGCACCTGTACCTGTATAATTTTTTTCTTCGCATGTAAGAAGCTAATCTAAGGGTGTTGTTGGGACTACCTCGATTCTGTAGCGCTTCGGCCATGTTTGCGGACGAAAGGATAGATGACTTTTATGCCGTCATGCGCACAAGATGTGCGTCAATGCTTCGGCGAATCAGGGATAGTTCCAACAATATGCTGGCAACTCTGGCGAAAAAAATTGATGGGCCGTTTATACAGCATGTTTAATAATATATTAAACATAATATTGTTTCGCCTTTCTACTGGCAATATTGTATTAGAGTTTTGAGTGTGACAACACTGGATTACCCCAACGACCACTGTGGACTATGCACCATGTCAATTGTGTATAAAAACTCAATAAATAGATTTATAAATTCTTAAAAGCTGTATGTTTAATAAAAAAACAGCTTTTAAGAATTTATAAAACTATTTATTGAGTTTTATAAACAATTGACACAGCACTGGGCGCGTAGACATGTGCATGCAGATATACATGTCTTTAATTAGCTTTATTTTATTTATTATTTATTACTTACAATAGGCAAAGGTGATACTAACACTATATAGATCATAGGTCTGAAATTAAAAAAAAAAATATATTATTATTATTATAATCTACACACATAATAGGGTAAAATAACTTACAACTGTCTCTCCGACTCATTAATTATTTTTTTGTTAATTAGCGTCTGGGTGTAACTTCAAGGAAGTCGCCCGTGACATAAGAATTACGCCGCATATGTGGAAATTGTCTATTTAAAAAAAAACACTAAATGAATTACCCTTTAAATGGCCTCATAGCCTAACCCTTCCCATACTGAAAAGAGGCCTGTGTTCAACAATGGGACAGTTAATATATAGTTGATATTATTATAATAATCCACTTTACTGCCTCCGTGGCGCAGCGGTAGTGAATGCGACTGCTGTGCATTCGGTCGGCCGGTCTCGGGTTCGAATCCCGGGTCGGGCCAACAAAAAGTTATTGGGTTTTTCAGTTGAGAAATCTCAATAGCAGCTCGGGGTTAGGAAGTTGCCGGTGTTAGACACCCTCGTGCCTCGGAAAGCACGTAAAGCCGTTGGTCCTGCGCCTGATTTTTCGCCGGTCGTGTCGGATTACGTCCCATCGGATCATGAGAGTTAGGGAACAGAGAGTGCACTTGTGTTTGCGCACACACTTGTGCACTATAATATCTCCTGCGTACTTGGCCAGTTTCTATTAAGACTGGCCGCTGTGGCCGAAATTCGGTCTGGAGGATATTATTATATTATTAATAATCCATTATAAATAAAATTTCGAAAACGGGTATTTTAAGATTTTCGTATGGAATAAATAGAATGTATGCTTTAACGCTACTTTATCATGGAAGTGAGTAATTATTATAATAAATAACTAATTCCAGGTATTGTCAAAATTCTCTTGGAGTAGAGGTATCTGAATAGAAATAAGGGCAAAATTTAGTACCCAATCAAATTATGAAGCAAAAATTTTGATCATAGTTATACATTTAAATAAGGTTTATAAATGGACGATCAATCGTCATTTGACACACAATGCCATATTCTCATGTCGGCATTGCGTGTGATGTTATCATATTAATTAAAATTATTGTACCTTCACGTTCCCTCATTATGAAATTGAGACGTTCATAGCTCAGAGGCGCTCATAGCCAGTTGCACTCACTGATCGGTAAACGATTAGCGACGTTAAGCAACGTTGGGTGCGGTCAGTCTATAGATGGGTGATCGCTTAGTGGTATTTCATCTGAGCGTCTCCGTGCTCCGGAGGGCACGTAAAAAAGTCGGTCCCGGTTGTTGCCAAACTAACAGCAATCGTTAAGCCATGTCAGAGGCCTACGGGCGGCTTGAACAAATCTTGACAATAGGTTGGCCACTAACCACACGAAAAGAAGAAGAATTGTGAAATTTGTACACTGTCGTGCTCTATCATATAGGTTTATGGTGTGAGTCTTACGATGTAAGTACGGTGAAGGCAAATTTATGTTCTAAATCATTGTATTTTTCTTTTTTTAAATGGCTTATTGAATATTTGTAAAGTTCCCCGCGACTCGTTACAATATTAGGCTCTTGGCGTTATTCCTGTGACTCAGAATATGTTTTTTTCTTTGTTCTAATCTGCAATCAGTATTCTACTATAAGCAGATAGTTTGGGCGGCATTGTCAGGTCAAGTGCATCCTCCAGCGATAGCTACTTATTGCATTTGTATGATAAGATTTCACTACAGTACGCCTTTTCGCTTGAGACGTTTTTGATAACCGCGCGTGGTTAGACTCGCCGCAAGTACATTCGGATGCTTTTCCAGCCGCTTCTGATACCTATTTTTCGAGGCCTGAATTTCCTCTTTAACAGTGGTCATATTTAGGTGTGCGTGGATTTCGGTATTAGTAATAAACCACGGAACATGCGCTATAGTACTTATTGTTGCACTCAGAATAATTAAAAAACATGCAAGCAACTATTACCCAGACTCAAAGTACCTGTTTATGGATCACATAATTTTGGGTCCAGTGTAGTCGTGAGACATTGGGCACGGCGACTGTCTGGTCACGCACAAGCAAGTCACCTTGATCGAGCAACCGAACATCCGCAATGGTGCTTAGAATTAGAGCACCAATGAATTCGTCTCTAGTTTTGTCTATTGTAGTCTTTAAATCAAATAGTACAAGATCCTAGAGCCAGCAGAACTACGTCATTTTAACAAAGCTAAAATTTTTACAGTATATGTGTATAAAAATTCATTCAAATCGGTCCAGCCGTTTAGGAGGAGTTCACTGTCAATACACGTACAGAAGAATTATATATATAAAGAAGATATTATAAATCTGAAGAGTTTGTTTGTTTGGTTGAACGCGCTAATCTCAGGAACTACTAGTTCGAATTGAAAAAATATTTTAGTGTTGGTAGCCTTTTTATCAAGGAAGGCTATATAACGCGAGTGAAACCGCGGGCACAACTAGTACATAATATAATTTCTTCTCATAGCCTGAAGTTAGCAACAAACATAAATGTACATTCAGTAACTTCACTAAACTCACTAACTCATTAGTTTTGAGGTTCATAAGTGTATCTTTGTGACTTAAATGAATAAATGATTTTTGACTTTGACACTGACTGTATAGCTATATTAGTATACAGGGTGTCCGGTAATTAATGGATAACCTTGAAATGTCTTATAGTGGAACTGATGGCCGTTCAGAAAAAAATATGAAAAATATCTATCCTAACTACTACCTGATATGTTTTTGTTTTTAATTACCATGTGTAACTTTCTTGTATACTACGACCATAAATGAATAAAATCCATCGGTTTTTAGTTGTTTTATTATTAAACACTAATTATGCTAATAGATAGACAGTCAAAAGTATGCTATGCTAATATAGCTTGCACTTTTTAATATTTATATATTTATTTTTATTTTTTTATTATTAATTTCTTTTTCTTCTTTTTCTGAACGGCCTTCAGTTCTACTATAAGACATTTCAAGGTTATCCATTAATTACCGGACACCCTGTATATTGGGATCCATATGTAGCAATAGTACGCCTGCTGCAGCTAGTGCCGCTGTACGTGTTCCGTCCCACCTTTGATTAAAACTCTCGAAGGCCCTCTTCACGTTGGACCTATGTCTCCGTGTAAGCCTCCCAAAGAGCCAGGTATTTTCTTTATATTAAGAGAAACATAATAATTCTAACTCCAACATAATTAAACCTTAAGCTTAAGATACAAAATCTTTGAATCACACAATGTTACAGTGATTCTTGGTTTTGTACAATCAAAATGGATCGCAATCGACAGCTGAGCTAGTTTACAAAAAAACCTGTGTTAAAACTTATAGTTACATTCCCAACGCCAGGTAAAACATTACATATGTATATCACTTGAAAGATTAAACTCGTGTTTAATCCAAATGAGATGATATGATAAAAATAACATTGAAAGAAGATAATGAAATACCTACGTTGAAAATGGAATAATTAATTAATACATTCATCATCTCAGCCGAAAGACGTCCTCTGCTGAGACAGGCCTCCCCATAGGTTTCTACGCAGATCGGTCTTAGGCCACCCGCATCCAACCGTTTTCCGCGACCTTAACCAGGTCGTCGGTCCACCTTGTGGAAGTCCTAACCCTGTTGCGTCTTCCGGTGCGTGGCCACACACCACACAATTAAACATTATATTACAATATTATATTATTATTATTATTATTATTATAAGCCTAATTGGTGTCCCACTGATGGGCAAAGGCCTCCCCTTTCGACTTCCATCTATATCGATCGCTTGTTATGAGTAGCCAATCCCTTTTAAAGGCATCGAGCTCGTCCCGCCATCTCCTCCTGGGAGAATATTATATTATTAACTGCTAATACTTTCTTGGCCCATGGACTCATGGTATTCATATTCACATTGTGAATAATAATAATAATAATAATACCTCTTCATGTTGGACCCATGTCTCCGTGTAAGCCTCCCAAAGGGCCAGGTATTTTCTAATATAATATGTTAGAAAGTACCTGTGATAAGAGAAACATAATAATAATTTATTGAACAAAAATACAGTTACAAATATTTCAACCTTATATATAGTCGCACAAATAAAACTTCAGATTCTAAAAATTTGTGGAAAGATCACCTGTCTCATGTACTAGTTAGAAACTGTATCACAGGTAGGCAGGGTCTCAGTTACAAAAAAATATCATAATAGCTAAAATAGTCATAATACAATTATAATCAAAAAAGGTATAAAATATCAATCTAAATGTAAGAAAAACTATTGTTTGCCTAAACAATATAATAATTATTAAATAGAATATAACTAAAGCTAACTAATTATGTAATGTAAACAAAATATTGAATCGTCATCTTTTAATTGCAATTCGTACATTGTCTAATAAATTAAATATAGGTACCTAACATATAAAACTGGTTGTCAGCAAATTGCAATGTGTGTCAAACCCGATGTTGCGTACTAAGTCTTAATTTTATTTAAATATTAGTTATAATTATGATAACAAAACAAAACAAATCTAAAACAAGAATAAGTATGGTGTAGGATGAGTTTGCGTGCGAATATAAATATGTCGACTTAATGCTGAGCACTTGCATTGGCAGTTGCTCAATTTATCTAGTTATTAGGTGTCTCCATAATCAACTGAATTAATATATCTTTTTTCAGCCATTGTTTTTGCCGGGCAGTCAGTAGCGCCTGTGGTATGCATGCTTGGCTTTTTGAAGTGCAGGCAGGTAGCGCATTTTGGATCATCAGCCTTTTTCGTGCAGTCCTTTATTGAGTGACCTTGGTCGCCACAGTGTCCACAGGTATAGGTTGACTCCCGACACGTCTTGGCCGCATGCCCATACTGTTGACACTTATAACACCTAGTGACTAAAGTAAAGTCTCTCACAGGGCAAGATGACCAATTCACAAATACTCTTTGTTTTGTTATTAGAGCTTTACGAATGTCTGCAGATACTTCTATTATATAATTACAAGTATCAGCTTCTTTTTTGCCCGACTTATGGCTTAATCTTATTGTAGTCATAAACGTCTCTAGATTGGTATTTTCAAGTTTATCGGCTAGATTCTGGCGGAAGAAGCAGTGGAAAACTTCTTCTTCTTTCATACATGCAGGCACCCCGATAACAACCACTCTAGGTTTCCGTTTGTAAGGATCTTCGATCTTAAGGTCTGAGTTGGTCGACTTAACGGATTGTTTTATTTTGTCGATGTCGTCCTTCGTATCTGTGCTGATTATAACACCTCCATTCCTAGTTTTACGTACTCCTCTCACACGCAGTTTCATTGTTGTTGGACAAATTATTTGCTGGACAAGTGATTTTGTTTGATCGCTTGATTTTAATTTATCAGTAGGATAAATAGACACTGAACTCAAATTAAGCGGCTGTATAAAATTATTTGTACCTTGTTTTACTACATCAGCAAAGGCAGTTCCCGTGGCAGGTTTCGAAGACTCTTCAACACTCCGCTTAAGGTCCTGCAGTCGCTGTGATAGATCAAGTTGGTCTTGCAAAGTCTGGATAGAGGAGTAGGCTTGTACGGCTTTATATTTGAGGGACTGGTATTGCACTGCCATATGCGATGTACCACTGCCTATCTTTCGACATAAACTATTTATGCGCAATTTCTGCCCAGTATTTAGTTTTCCTTCGGCTGCAACAGAGCACACTTCGTTGAGGCACTGCTGAATAGAAGACATCCAGGATTGAATCTCCGGTGTTGAGATGACTTCAAGAACATCGTCTCGTTGGGTCGGGGCTTTAGGGCGCGGTGTGGATGCAGGTGCAGGTGCCGGCGTCGGCGGTGGGGTGCGTGCTGTCCTGCCACTACGGTTGAAGGGGCTATTCTCCATTTTCTAAACTGTCTTACTTGTTATCTACTAAACATTTCCACAAGTTCGCTGTTGTAGCTATTATACCGAACATGTGATACGGTTTGCGTTATTGACAAAAACGAGGTCACGATTTAATAAATTATTATTTGCTTATTTTAATAACTGTTCGACACGTCCGTACTCAATAAACGTCAAAAGAAGATCTTTTAATATGAAACCATAGCGCGATTCAGCCAGATGGCATAAGGCCATCTATCGAGGCAAGATGTGGACTTAGTGCTGACCAAACCCTGTACAAAAAGGCAAGTGAATAACACAAATGTTACTACGAGTATATACGGATTTTATCGCGTTGTTTATTTGACACTCTTTTACATAATTAAGAAACTGTTACACTACATACTACTACTATTAAACTTTACTAATTTTGAAGCTAATTAAATTATTAAAAGTACTATATCTGTTTTGATTTAATTTTACACTTTCCTTATCAACAATTACCATCTTAGTCTCCCTGTGACCATGGCTGCTGAAAAACAACCGAAACGTCGGGGAAAGTGTGTTTCTTAATTATGTAAAAGAGTGTCAAATAAACAACGCGATAAAAGCCGTATATAGTAGTTTAATTTCAATGAATAACATTCGTGTAAACAGAAGACAATATTATGTAACACAAATGTGTTGTGTTTCGTCAGTGTTAAGAATACCTATAATCATTTTGTATCTATTTTTTTATTTGGTAATCAAACACACATTTCAAAAGTTATTCAGTTATTGCTTTCATAATAAATAGATATGACAAAAAAGTAAGGTCTCTATGTGCTGACTTTCGCTATCTTTTATTTATATTATATTATAATTTATATCATATAAACTTTATTTATTTACTAAATGAGACAATTTAAAAAAACATTGGCTGTAATGACAATTTTAATATAACATTTTTAATATAAGTAACAATTATTTTTCTATTAAATATTTAATAGTAATTAACAAAACATATCCGTTGAATGTAAGTTTTTATATATCACTAGCGGACTCGACGGACATAGCCCCGTAGAGGCGAAAAAAAAAAATGTAAACCGTCCTCGAATCCATTTAAACACACACAAAAAAAATCATTCAGATCGGTCCAGCCGTTTAGGAGGAGCTCACTGTCAACACACGTACAGAAGAATTATATATATAAAGATAGGTATTTATTACCTTTTAAATACTTTATCGCAAGTAAGACCCGTTGTCTAGCATTATATTAAGTATCCGTTGAATGAATTTGAATGAAACTGCCACATTATGTCTCGGATTAATTAATTTAAATCCTAACTTATATTATAATTGCCAATGTCAGTTTGTTTGTTACGCTTTCACGCCTTAACTACTCGACCGAACATCATGAAATTTTATACGTGTTATCAAGGGTACAGAAAAGGGCATAAGGTACCTCTCATCCAGAAAACAGTACTGTTAGTTACCTAACCTAACCTACTTTTATGTGAAGCCGCGGCTATATCTAGTAATGATAATGTCCTCCAGACCGAATTTAGCCCACGGCAGCCAGTCTTAACGGAGACTGGCCATCTGCGCAGGAGATATTATAGTGCACAAGTGTGTGCACAAACACAAGTGCACTCTCTGTTGCCTAACTCTAATGATCCGATGGGACGGCGGAATCCGACACGACCGGAGAGAGATCCGGCGCAGAACCAACGGCTTTACGTCCTTTCCGAGGCACAGGGGTGTCTTACACCGCCAACTTCCTAACTCCGGACTGCTATTGAGATTTCTTAACAGAAAAACCCAATAACTTTTTGTTGGCCCGACCCGGGATTTGAACCCGAGACCTCACGCTCAGCAGTCGCATTCACTACCGCTGCGCTACGGAGGCAGTCAATCTAGTAGTAATTAAATGAAAATTATGTTTATAAGGATTATATTGAAATTAAACTGAACTGCTTTTACCCACATGCTATTTATAAACATATTATCAAGTAAAATATTGTGAAGAGTTTTAGTATTAAAAAGCGGCCAAGTGCGAGTCGGACTCGCCCATGAAGGATTCCGAGGCAGCAAGTAACATAATATAAAAGTTCTTGTAGTTCGTTGTAACTTTGATCGATGTTTTAATAATAGTGTATTTTTTTAAATTAAGTTATTGATCAGTAAACATTATAATTAGGTACCTAAATGATGGGATTTAGATCTAACTATATGCGAGCCCATATAGGCTTATGATAGCTAAACAAGCTAAGTAAGTAAGTGCAAAAATATTATCAATTTGTGTGCCTCCTCGCGTAATTATGACGTATAAAAAAAAACTATTTACTAGATTTCGTTCAAACCAATTTTCGGTGGAAGTTTACATGGTAATGTGCATCATATATTTTTTTTAGTTTTATCATTCTCTTATTTTAGAAGTTACAGGGGAGGGGGGGGGGGGGGAACACACTCATTTTACCTCTTTGGAAGTGTCTCTCGCGCAAACTATTCAGTTTAGAAAAAAATGATATTAGAAATCTCAATATCATTTTGAAGACCGATCCATAGATACGTATGGGTTCGATGAAAAAAAATTTTTGAGTTTCTGTTCTAAGTATGGGGAACCCCCAAAACATTTATTGTTTTTTCTATTTTTACCCGACTGCGTCAGAAGGAGGGCAATGTTTTTCGAACGTATGTCCATTTCTTTGGCACGCCCTACAGCCCAAACAGCTGGACGTTTTTGACATATGAGGTGTCGTTGAATTCATCAGAATTGTGGTAGTGACATAGGCTATATAAATTTTCAAAATGGCGCCCGCGAATTTAAAACAATGTGGGAGGGAGTTTGTTTTTTTGTCTTACCTTAGCAATATGGGTATCAAATGAAAGATCGTGAAAAGAACCTTTCAAAAATATATAAATCATATCACGTTTATATTACTGTTTTAACACAAATTGTCAAAAAGCGTACCAATTATATATCGGGACGCCCGAAGTATCATTTTCTAGCAAGAATCTATTCAAGTCAGGAACTCAGGAATTACATTGCCTTTACTTAATTATATATTAAAATCAAACTCGGTTAATAAAACTAAAAAGTCTGAAATAAAATTATTATTATAAAAACAAAAAACCCGACTTCGGACTGATTCCTGCCGCCTCTTTTCGCCATCGTCCTACGCGACAGAATTTCCATTCCCATCATTTAGATGGTTGGCAGTCCACAACTGTGCACTTTTCTAGAAATTTTCTGCCTCGTACAACTAAACTATGGAATGAACTGTCGCCTGCGGTATTTCCGGACCAATACGACCTACAAACCTTCAAGAAAAGAGCGTACTCCTTTTTAAAAGGCGGGCAACGCATTTGTAACTCCTCTGCCCAA
The DNA here is from genome assembly GCA_963675205.1 of Catocala nupta. NCBI lineage: Eukaryota > Metazoa > Arthropoda > Insecta > Lepidoptera > Erebidae > Catocala > Catocala nupta. The sequence goes on from OY776104.1 coordinate 21,506,447, forward strand.
ACAGGAAATTGATCCCGAGATTTACAGGTGGGACATGCCCATCCCTGAATTGTCTGATGCCCAAGATGTAGTGTTTTAACTTAAAATTCCAGAACAGTATTTATATAATTATGGCAGATTGAATCGTCACCCCACCCTCCCCTTTCTTCTGGAGGAGGCAAATTTAAATGGAACGTAACGCACTTGTTGCGAGTGTCCACGGGCTGATGATGATGATGATTGATGGGACTGATGGGATGATGATGGTAATCGCTTACCATCAGGCGATCTGTCAGCTCGTTTGCGTACTAAACGATAAAAAAAAAGATTGTACCATATATAATGCTCTGGAATTTTCTTAGTCTGCGAATCTCTAAGCATCGATGGCTTATGCCATCGCTGCTTAGGAGACGGGAAATATAAATAGATATACCAAAGAAGGCAGTTCTAGCGCAGTGGGAGATCATTGGACTGCCACGCCAAGTTATCGAGTCCGAACACCAAAAAACACCGATTTTTCAAAATTATAAGCACCTTAAACCGGCGAGCGTGTATGAGGAATGTTATGAAAGTAAATGAAGCCAGAGAAGTGTGTCAGGATCGTAGCAAATGGAAATCCATAGTCTTTGCCTACCCCTCTGGGAAACAGGCGTGAATCTATGTATTTATGTATAAATGTGCATCGTTGTATCGTAATTATCGTTCGCTTTACCGTTGAAGGAAAATAACGTAAGAAAACCTACATATCTGAGAGTTGTTCATAATGTTCTTCTAGATATGTGAAGTCAGCTAACCTGGCCTGTACTAGGCAAGTGTGTAGACTACAGCCTAATTCTTCTTACATTGAGAAGAGGCCAGTGCCCAGCAGTGGGTTAGTAATATACAGGACTGACATTATATTTAATACACGCAAATGTATATAATTGTAAAATAATATAAGCAGAATTATAGTTACGTTTGTTTTAGTAACTTTATGTTCTGTTCTTCTCTCAAGTAGAGCAAATTATGTTAAAATCATACCGCTATGCTATGCGGAACAAAAGATGGCTGGACACTTGAGAACTATTAACTTACTCCATTATATAACTTTTCAGTAAACGTTACTATGTATAATTAGACATTTTTAAATATGACTACGCGATTGAAAATAAAGAAAGAAGAAGAAAGCAAAAAAATATTTATTCATTAAAATATTCATTTTTTTTTAATAGTAATATTCTACCACATACACACAACACCATCTAGCCCAAACTAAGCAGAGCTTGTGCTATGGGTATGGGACATGGATAAACATGCATATATACGTTTTTTTTTTGTAAATACATACATATTATACATAGAAACACCCAGACCAAGACACACAAATATTTGACTTGTGCGGGAATCGAACCCGCGATCAGGCGTGGCAGTCGGTTACAGTAACCACTACGCCATGATGTACAGCATCATATCATACAAAATTCTTAAACCTATACACATAATAAAATTGTAACTGGTCGATGGCTGTACATAGCAGATACTTAATAGTAATGTTGAAAAATTATTATGTTTCTCTTGGACCAAATTAGTTTAAATTTTTATCAAAAATAGAAAGATATAAAATCTGTTCCTTTTTGTTATTACTCTCTAAAAGAAAACATTAAGGTAATATTATAATTACTTTTGGGTTCTGGATTTCTGCTTCAATCTGCCATAAGTATAAAGGAGTCTGCCCACTACACCGTCTCATACCATGACCGTGCTAGGAACGTATCAGACACGAAAAGCAACACGATACGACCTGCTATAGGAACTGCTGGTCGGTGACGGAACGGTCTAGTGAGCATAGTCTTATACATTCCCTTACAAAGAATATATTTCTACCTGACACGTTCCTAGCACGGTCATGGTATGAGACGGGGTAATGGGCAGACTCCATTAGTATATATAACGGACACAAAGAACACATAGACTCGGAACAACCATTTTTGGATCACACAATTTTTTGCTCTTAAAGACTTCGAACCCACAACTCGGCCAACTAGCAGTGACAACGCTATTACTTATACCATTATTTCGTTGAAGGTTAAGCCGACAGGTTAATTACATGAAGGAAATCACTGAACTGCATTAGGCTCTTCGCAATAACCCTGATGTGTCTACACGACTTGCAACATACATAGATACTTCGTACATGGAGGTACAATATGATGACGTCACTGTGCATTATAGCGGTCGTGAGCTGAATTAGACAGACAGACAGAATTATGTTGCAATACTATTGTTATTACCTACTGGCTAACTCTTTAGAAGCACATATGTGAGTACTTGCTTAACTAACGGTATTCAGTTTCAGTTGACACGTTTAAAAGGAATCAGAATTGAATGATACAAAGAAAATGATTTTAACAGTAGATCTGTTACAATCATTTCATTTGCTGTCGCGCTAGACCCTAACGAAATGTCAATGTGCAAACGAGATAACTGTAGCTCGATTGATTAAAATTGTGAAATCATTATATCGTTTACACCTCCATAAATTAATAAAATTATATCTTAAGACTGCGCCGAGCGTAATACGCGGTTGGACTGAATGACAGAGCTCGATATTCAAATCGGCGCGCGGCCGCCATAGTAAAATTGTATGGAGGACTTGAAGTGCTTTTTGGATAAATATGTATCTTTATTGTCAACCAATAATTTAAATATTTGGGACGGACAAATTGTAATGTAACTATTTATGTTTCGTTTAAGCTTTAAAATAGGATAGATTTCTACTGTTATAATCTAAAAATCACGTAACATGAGCTTACGTTTTTGCATTTTTCGTACAAATTTACGTAATTATGTAGGCGAAAATATTAATTATTTTAAATTTTTTATACAGAGTTATTGTAAATACATTAATTGTTATGGTAAATATATATTTTATATTTGTATTAAACAACAAGTGTTGATTTTATCAAGTTAACTGTGACCGCCTGCTTTGGCACATTTTGCTCGGCGCAGTCTTAATATTGTTTGCTCTAGTGTCATTATTTACGAAAAAAGCTAAGGTAAACAGGTTTTATGGACGCAATCCTGCTCGCATGTCACATCTTAAAACCATTTCTATATACATTTTTTAAGCAAGATAAATAAGAATAAACTATATTATCTAAGCGTTGATCAAAGGATTGAGATCAGTAAACTCTATGCTAGTGCCGTAGCATAACACGGGTTTATAAGTGGTCCCAGCTCAAAATGAAAATTTGACACGCGGAAAAAGTTTCAATAAATAAATTGAATACAACCACACATAAAATCTGGAAAACAATTTAATTAAACTTTAAGTTGATTTGTATCTCTGTATTTATTTATTTATTTATTTATTATAGTTAATTAAAACGGCAGTACACCAATTACATTAATTAACATAGAGACAATAAAAATCATATTACAAACATAAAACATAAAAAGAAAGAAATACAATAAAAGACTATAATAATGAATGAATTATTCGTGTTGTTATTTAGATTGCCATGGGGAGGTTTCGGGTTCACACTGAACTTTATGTTATGTGCGTAACAATATTCAATTATTGCTCGTTTCAGCTATGAAGGTAAACATCTTGACGAAACCTATATCAATAAAAATAAAAAACTGAAAATTGCACCATAATGTTCTCGAAGATGTATGAAGACTATGAACAGACTCTTCTCATACTAAAAATACCAACTCTAGGCACGGCGAATGCCAGCATTGGGAAATTTATAAACAGGCCGATTTATTATGTTTCTATTTTGCACTCTCTTCGGAAGGGTATCTACAAGATGGATTTATGTCCGATTGTAAGTCTCCCAAAGGTCCGAGTATTTTACTAACCTAATATTTTTTGCAAAATAGAAGGCTCTTTGTCTTCTTATACTGTGATATAAGGACAGCGTAGAGAGGCTCCACAAGGGTGAGGTCTAAAATGATAAGGTACACCTTCGGTAGGTGAACCTTATCATTTTAGACCTTTTAACGCCATTGCTGTCTATGGGTGCACCCAGATTTGGCAAACGCGCCATGAATGCGCTGCTCGCGAGCTGCGTACGTGCGGCACGTAAATGTTTGGTGCACCTATTTGGTGCAACTCACGCAAGACTTGCACAATGAGTTCGGGCGCAGCTCGCGCGCATGCAGTTCCGTTCGCTTCCATACTGTATATGTCAGTAGAAAATTTGCTAGCGCACACCTCTTGCGCTGTTCACGCACGGCGCGTAGCAGGTGCGCGAGCAGCGCCCGGGCGGCAGGAACGGCGCGCTAACTTGAAATGCATGCACGCAGTTAGCGACGGCGCATTCATCAGATCTGGACACACCTTTAGATCCCTTAATCACAGAATACCATGGTTGGCCAGAGCTGGCGTTAAACTCATGTCTAAATTTCATTATATTTTAGTATTAAACAGTTATGTGTGTCAGCTATTTGCCAGTGATGGCATAACAAACAGAATCATGATTGCAAATGCACGGAATCAGGAACTTAGTCCTGGACCCTATACTAGGATTAAAAACCAGTCCTGGTGTAATGAGGGATAGATGACCTACCCTTTTTAACTTTTGTTTTTTTTTACTTGGGCGAATGCTTTGACTAATACCCCTCCGCGGGGGCGGGTGGAGGGGTTATGCCAGACTCACCAGGGTAAATAAAGATGTTGAAATGAAAATGGACCTCCCGGAATACCGACTAAATCTACCACGGTGTTCCTCGACAAAACTGCTATCGATGGGGCCGCGCGAATCACTTTCGTATGCGGTCGCGACCCCGCCGAGTTTTCGGCCCGCCGTATGAAACGACAGGTCACTACACAACAAGATCTACCCAAAATAGGGACTTCTCACTTAAAAGCGCTACCGGCTTCCCCCTTAAAGGGATGACGGACACGACACAGAGGCGCGGGTGGGTACACGTACGCCGCCTCTCGGACCTGGTGCTGAATGGATGGTGGGTAGGCCCACAAAGCTCACCATCCCCAGGTGACCTCTGCCTACCCTGCCCGCAATTAGTCATAGTCAAAGTCAAATAAAAAAATCATTTATTCAGCTAGGTCACAAAGTAACACCTATAAACATCAAATTATACAGATGATGACTGATTTTGAAATCGTGACTATGCGTAACTAATCGTAACTATGACTATCTGACACCATTTCACGAAAAATGCGTGGTTAAAAGGAATTAGTAAGTTTACTAAGTTACTGAAGCTACATTTAGGTTAGTTGCTAGGTTCAAGGCTAGAAGAAACCTACAAGAAACTGACGGCCACTGTTTTAAATCGCAAATAAATATAATTTCAGTAATTTAAGGAAGTGCTTAACTGATAAGTTTTTCAAATAATATTGTAATATGTTATTAAAGAGCTATTTTAGTATTTAATATTGTTTTGAAACCATGTAAGCAGTTGGTAAATGTACACTGTGGTTCATTTATTTTCTATTATAGTTCTATGAGTGAAAACTTGTAATTGGCTTACCGTCACCTATCATGTCATTAATATACATTGTATGTAGCTGTAAGTTTTCCGTAAGGTAAATAAATAAATAAATAAATAATTACTTAATAGTATTGAGGAAATGAAGGTTTGGTTGAATTATTTTATAGTAATCTAAATAGACAGGGCGCATACATGCATACATATACAGGATGTCCGGTAATTAATGGATAACCTGTAAATGTCTTATAGTGGAATTGACGGGCGTTCAGAAAAATATAAAAAAAATTATCCTAACTGCTACCTGAGATATGTGTTTCTTTTTTTAATTACCGTGTATAACTTTCTTGTTTTTTCTGAACGGCCTTCATTTCTACTATAAGACATTTCAAGGTTATCCATTAATTACCGGACAACCTGTAGATATAAAGCAATAAATGTATGAGTTACAAACATAATGTATAAGATTTCCAATTTAACTACAATAATAGCTTTTAAACTTTCGCGTAGCATGACATATATATAATACTTAACGGGTATTAACGCGATCATGCATAATGTTTACCTTGCCTCTCGTAGTCGGCTGCCTCTGTAGTCCACATTCACTACCACGGCCAGTGTAACCTGGTCGAAACGTCAAGCATAAAAAAGGTAAACATTATGCATGATCGCGTTAATACCCGTTACGTATTAACTACAATATCCGCATAAACATAAAACTATCCAACAAAGTAGTTTTATGAACATTGCCACTCAATTACAGTTCCACAGTTCCAATACAGACAATCTTTATAGTTTTTATTGCTAAACTAGTAAAACTAAAACGAATTCGAATTGAAATGAAATTTAATTCAGCGGCCATATTGAATTGGTCGAGAGCAATTTCCAACTGAAGCTTTACTTTGTTTTACTGTAAACGTTCTGATAGAGGTTTCATTAATGTTGAAGATTGAAAAGATGTATCTTGAAGTCTCAGGCTGCGGAGATTGTTGAGTATTCTGAAAATAAATTTTCCTTTGTAGCACAGGATCATAAAATATAACATTAATAGGCCTATACCTGTTTGTTTGTATTAGTAGAAAATAGTAAGTAGAACATAGTACATGGATAAATGCAGCTTATACATAACCCTATGTCTCTAGGAGACGAGGGGGCTATGGCAGTCTCCCGCAGGATTCTGACTAGAATTCTATCGTATACCATTTAACTTTATTACTGTATTTTTGGAACGAAAATCCTTATCGCACGTTGTGAAAGGGGGCTAGACGGAAAAAATTCTTACGAAAAGTTGTCACGACACTTTTTGCTATAGTAAGCTATTGTAAGCTATGCGGCGTGCGTAAGTAGTTACGCTATCTCGCTCGCACTGTTCATTCATGCGCTAGCAGATTACTTCATTATGGAAAAAACGCGTGACCTTGTGGCCAGCTGCGAGCTAACAGACTTCTTATTATTATGCACGCGCCATGTAGGGTGTGTATCTTTTATGGATTTTTTTAGATTTTCGGCAATTTATAAATTAATTAATTAAAAAAAATTATTACAATTCCTTCACTAATTAATCGAAAGGAACTTTGTTCCATCCGGGTGTCCCTTGACACCTCTCAAGCTTTTTTATTTCCTTTTTCCGTAGGTGGAATTTTGGAAATGTAACTGCATTACTGATCTCCCCAGCAGGGCCTAAAGCAGGACAAACGTCTACCGGTGAGGACTCCGAGACAATGCCCTGGCACACCCAAAGACGTCGTCACAATTGGAAGCACTACACCTCGATATTCCCTAATGTACATATATTGAACAATAGTACAACCTGGTAATCAAAGCTTGCTTTAAGGATTTCCCTATAAATCAAATGTTAATTCTTATATTATTTGACCAACGATGCAATTAGAAAGCAAATATGTCAGGCCGACGTTAAAACTTTTAGGTTCGAAATCGAATCGATAAAATTCAATCCACATTCAAGCACATATGTTGCAATACTTTTAGTTTATGGAATTAATATTTTTTTTATTTGAAGCATTTGTCTGCAACTATTCCAGCGTATGCCTGGGATAAATGTTGAATCGAAACTCTATGTAGTAGCCCGTGCTAATTTGCCTATACCTCGGTCTCTCGCCACACTCAACGCTCTCCTTGTGGCCAACACTTAGTGTGATATGTTTGCAAATGAATAGAAGAAGATATTGTCAGTGTGTAAGAAATATTGTGAAAAGTTAGTATGATAGTTGCGTCCTTAATTAGTATTAGTGGCCTGCAACCGTTCCAATCAAGTAAATAAATATATATAACACAGTAAATAGAGACTTATCTAGTACAAGTTACTTAATAAAAAATTTTTAGAGCAGTGAGTGCTCAGTGGGGTGACCAACAGACTGCAATGCGAGGGTCTCGCGTTCAAACCCACGTCGCGCACTTCTGACTTTCGGAAGTTATATGACTTTTCTAAATTATGTGCGTATTGATTGACAATTATCGCCTGCTCCGTGCCTCGAGAGAGCACGCTAAGCCGTCGGTCCCGGCTGCCATGAACATCTATGGCAGTCGTTATTGGGGAAGTCGACACAAAAGATCCCACTGGGTCGAAGTGTCGCCGGTCTGTACTGACTGGCCCTCACACAAGATAATATAAGATAAGATACTTAATAAAATCTTAAAGACAACTCCCACACAGGAGAATATTTATAACACAGATGACTTAGCAAATTTCAAGCAATGGACACAATAAACATCAAAACTTGGAACAACTTTTTATGTATCATAATTTTTTTTGCCTTGTTTGGAAATCGAACCGATTATACTTACGAAGCGACCACTTAAACTAATACGCCAGTCCTGCAGTCAATAGGCACAAATCTTTACAACAATATAATAAATTTAAATTTTATTTATGACAAAAATCTATATAGAAAAGCTATAATTATTAATAGCGGTCTCCAAGTGATCGAAATTCGACCATAATTATTTATATAAATTTTAAGTTTGATCGTTATTAAGGTTTTATTGTTAATAGCCAATACCGCGCAATTGCAATAGGTAATTAGGTAGCGAAAACATTCTGAGTCTATGACTTACGTATTTAAGGGTAACCATAGTTACGAAGAATTATACGACATTAGCCGAACCATGCCGAAATACTACGAACGCGATTCGACTGCGTGTGTCAAATGCATGGTTGTGTGCGTGTAGTGATTTTTCATTAATTTAATGTATTTCTAATGCATCTATATATATAAAAATCAATAACACTTTTCGTTGTAATTAAACTCTTCCTAAACGGCTGGACCGATTTGAATGAATTTTTTTGTGTGTGTTCAAGTGGATTCGAGGATAGTTTAATAGACATATATTTTTTTTTCGCCTGTACTGGACAACGTCTGTCGGGACAGCTAGTATTTTATAAAAATATTAGGTATCGCCCCTCCTTCTCCATATAAACTTTTCGTAAAAAGGGATACAAAGTTTTGCTTCACGTATTAATATATAGATGACAGATTGCTTCAGTGGTGGAGCGGTAGTGAATGCGGCTTGGGAAAAATGTGTATTGTACATCACGAAATTCTGAAATTCTTAGTAGCAGGTAGCTTTCTATTGTGCAGAAACTTAAATCATTCATAGTTGACAATGCTTCTAGTCTTCTGGGCTCTTTGGAAATTTACAGCAAAGTGTAAAATATGGACGCGTTAAAAATGAAAGAATATATTATAAATGCTAATATTTTTGTATATACATACATACATAGTATTAGGGTAAGCAGCGATAGTCTAGACGAAGACCTTTGGACTCACCACTACATTTAAGCCCTACTCTTACCCCTTCAGGGGGGGAGGAAACACGACACGGAGGCGCGCGTGGGATTACGCACGCCGCCTCTTGGACCTCGTGCTGATCGGGTGGCGGGTAGGCCCACGAAGCCCACCACCCCCAGGTCAAAGCGTGGTAGATTATGTCCTAACCCCTCTCATACTAAGAAGATCTCCGTGCTTAGCAGAAGGACAGCTTATAAAGAGGGTTGATATCTTGAAATTAAGTATATACAGCTTTTAGACGTAATAATATTAAAAGGTAGGTTATTTAAGATAATTGTAAAAACAATTAAACAACTACTACTATTATTAAACTATTTAAATTAACAAACTTTTTAAATTAATATTTTTTTACATTTGTTCCTACATTTAGATTGCTTTTTAGCAATTTAAATGTAGGAATTTAAATTGCTAAAAACAATTTAACAATGGTCACGGTGAGACCAAGATGGTGGTCGTCTCATTGTCTTGAAGTGTAGTTATAACTTAGTACCCGAACATAATTTAATTGACGGTGTTCTTATTCATGGTTGATATTATTACCATTTTTAGTTAGTACTCTGTCGGGTGACTGTAAGGTCATGACTCAGATCGATTACACAACGTAGATTAGTTCTAGAAACTACGTAGAACAGCTTAGTGCTAATATGTTTAACGTCAAGTGACGTGTTTAATCAGTGAGTAGATGTGAGGTTTCTCATTATGAGCGGGTCAATCACCTGATTTCAGTTGACGTAAAGTGTTTCTAGCATTTCATTTCTTTTTTTTGTCTTATACAGACAACACCCGTACTAGGAATAATTTCGAGACTTTGCAAATATTCAAACAACGGAGAAAAAGAACACCCAGACATGTAACAACCATCTGTGGACCACAAAAATTTTCGTCTGGGATTCGAACCGACAAAACTCGACGCAGTGCGGCGCAGCGGCGAGGCAACCACTTAAACCACTACGTCATCCGTGCATACAGACAATTCATACATATACAGGCTGATTGATAAAAGACTGAGCATATTGAAGGAGGGTATTCAGTAGCTACTCGATTCTGGACTCGAATATCTCAAAAAATTGGTAATAAAATTTGACCTAGTTATCCAATAAAAACTTAATGTGCACTCTTGCGCATACACCAAAGCTAAACAAAACCTCCGTTCCCGCCCTCCGCTACCGCACCCCACACTCTTCCGAATTTGCACCCCCGCCCGTCCTTTTCTTACTAAAGGTCATTAGCCTCGGTAGCAGTTGTGTGCGACGCGCGCAGTGTCCACATTTTATGGATATTTCATACAAATTTTCATAAAGGTTTTCTTTGCAGGTTACACAGTTTTTTTTTACGTTGCGTATTACCATGAATTATCATGTCCTTAAATATGTACAATGTTTAACCAGTCATACTGTATATTATACACATGTCTATACATCCCAAAGGATAGACAAATGGAAATTGCAGCTACATTTTATCAGCTTTAGTGTGACTTTGAAACAAATTGGTTTCGATAGGGGCGTGCCTATTGCAATCTGTCTGTCCAGGTTTCCAGACTCCATGCTGATGCAATTTTCTGTGTATTTATCTGAAGGCTAAAAGCTCACCCGTATTATGTGTGATCTAAAACGATAGTTAGCCAAATATGGGTGTGAAACTCCTCTTTAAATTCTTCAGGCGTGATAATATGTATGTGTGATATTTTATAATTTATAGCATGGATGTATATTGTATATAACGCCTAAAAATTGCAATTAACATAAATGTAAATTTAGGAAATTTAATAAACTTATTAACCTCTTTTGACGTTCATACGCGTTACTTTGAGACTTAAATTAATACATGATTTATGACTTTGACTTTGTGATTCTATAATCGTCTGGGTTTTCTTTGTGTTCGTTGTTTGAATGTCAAGATGTTGTTATAAAGATCACCGTGACACCGGATGTCTGGTGCCTATCCCTGCGGGAATATAAGCGTGGCGTAGAAATTAGTTCTTTTCTGATTGGGATTTGGTAAGTTTTTTTATGGAAGAATTGTAAAGAAAGCAAGAAGATAAAGAAGTTTTGTAACGGGGATAAGTGTCAGAATTAAGTCCCTCTACATTGTTTTTTCCGAACCTTATAGCTCGTTGAAAATTGTTGTAGCATTTTTACTTTACATGGGTTTTTGTCGACGTATTTTGTTCACAAACTTTATATTCAAATACTTGCTCGGCGTTTTGGATATTCTTCATGAAGGCTTTTACAGACAACGAGAAAACGTTGAAGTAATAAACAATTTCAAAGCAAAAGGGGTAAATTAATTGGACTCTTGTTACACTATTGATTAATTATTTAAGACCACACTAGACTCACTAAAATTATCTTAGAATATTGTTTCTGCATTGAGAAACCAATTTAGCCGAAAGCAATTAGAGTAGAAATCTGGGCCTAAATGATCGTGATATGATTAAAAATAATAAGACTGTAACGACGACAATAAATAAATCCTAATTAATATTATAAATGCGAATGTAAGTTTGTTACGTTTATACGAGCGATCATTATATAATTTCGCACACACGTTAACAGGGTTACAGAAAAGGACATAGGTTTCTTTTCATCCAGAAAAGAAGTACTGATTTCTAGAGATAATTTAGTGAAAATTTACATTTATGCGAGTGAAGCTGCGGTCTAAATCTAGTAATAAATAATTTTAATATTGATGACATAATAATGTACCTCTGACAACTCTAAGCATATATTTATATGCTCAGGCATATGGAATCCTTATTATGACGTATATACAAAGCGTTTAGAGAGTGTTCACAGGCGCTTTCTTTACCATCTATGCTATGGAGACCGATTAGCAAAACAAATTTCGAATTACACTGTAAGGTTGACACATTATAAAATAAAATAATTAACAAGTCGCAGAATGAAACTAGATTCTATTTTTCTGCATGGAATAATGAGCGGTATCACGGACTGTAGTAAGCTATTAAGCGCCTTACGCATAAAAATACCAAACCGAATACCAAGGAAAAGTAATTATAATCTATTTGGTATTCCGTTCTCAAAAGTCAATCTGGGTCATTATGCTGCTGTACCAATGCTTTGTAGGCAATACAATACTTTATCAAAGACTAATATTGACAAAAATAAGTGAATTCTTACCTAAATATAAAAGACACTTACAACAATTTATTTAAGTTTTCCATTAAATTTTAATTGTTAATTTCTCTTCTTAAAAACGTTCCCAATGTGTAGCTCATTTTAATTAGGTTATTAAATATTTTTTTTTAGCTTTATTGTTATATGTATAGGTATGCATGCTGTAGTCTCCTATAACTGAAGGAGGATACAAAAATATGTTTATATGTTTGTGCAATAAATAAAATTAAAAAAAAACTATAGTCTATTTTAGGAAACACATACAGGTATAAAAGCAGTCTATAACACATACATCCAGAACATGTTTGGCTATGTACTAATGTTTATCTAAATCCGTTTAATGGTTTACGTGTGATTGATTAATTAACATCGAAACATGTTCACAAACTCACATTTATTATACAGCTTTAAGCGTTCAAATTCTCGGAGCAGATAATTGTTTTTTATATATGAAAGTGTTAAATGATAAAATTAAAATAAATAAAAAGTGTCTACACGACGGCTTCAACAAATCAGCTCAACATCTCAGCCGAAAGACGTCCACTGGTACGACCATAGGTAACAAATCGGCTACAATAAGACAAGACAAACATAGACAGAGATTAAAAAAAAACGATTTTTATTCGAATAATAATCGATGACATTTACATTCGAATGCGAAAAGTATCGGATTCGCATTCGAATGTTTCGTATCATATTTTTTTATTTTCTTGAATATATGCATTATCCTAATCCTTATCCTAACTCATATTATAAATGCCAATGTAAGTTTGTATGACGATTTGTTACGTTTTCACGCCTTAACTACCCGACCCATTATCATGATATTTTGCATATACGTTATCAGGATTACAGAAAAGGACAAAGACTACCTTTCATCTAGAAACAAGTGAGAAACGGCAATTCATTGCCGTAAATCTTAGAGTTCATAAAAATGGTATCATGTGACCTTGAGGTCAGACGTTATCTATACTAATGTTATAAAGCTGAAGAGTTTATTTGTTTGTTTGGTTGAACGCGCTAATCTCAAGAACTACTGGTTCGAATTGAAAAAATTCGGGTGAAACCACGGGCACATCTAGTTATATATAACATTGAAAAAGCCGAAGGCAAAATCTAGGCTATAACAAATCATCTATTTATTGAGTCTAGCCTTAAAATAACATTAGAAAATCTTTAGCATTTAGCTACGTAATATATTCAGCAAAAGCTATGCAATCATATCGAGCGAAGACTGAAACCCATTAAAATAGAACTACCCTTAACCGGCTGTTATTAAAAGGCTAGGCATTTCATAGGGCAATTTCAACCCCTTTACGAGGATGAAAGGGTAAAAAATATTGTCCAAAAGTACCATAAAATGAAGAATATAAAGCGCAGTATAGTCGTATTATTTTGTATATTGCCTGTTAGGTTATGATTGGGGGTGTGTCGTATACTCACCCCGTTGATTTTATGTCACCTGGTGCAGTAATAAGGGTGGATAGTCAAATTTGGGTGCGATCGTCAATTATTTTGGATGACGTTTCGTATGAGGTGTGCTTAGTGAGCCGTTTCTGGAGTGTTCTTTTCTCTTGGGTTGGCACTTGAGGGTTATAGAGTATTCTGGGTAGTTTGTCTGTATGGCGTACATAACCATTTATTTAAGTAAATGATCTAACCCTATTTGAGATAATGATGAGAACTCTATGGATTTTTTTTGGCTTGAGATAGGTTTGCCACGGGTTGATAATGTGGAAAAGACTAGAAAATCTTTAAAAATGGTGTAATGATGAATGATTCTGGGTTTTAAGTATAATATTTCTTGCTATTGTGTTTATGTACCTTGACTGGAAAAGCAGATGTTTAGACTACTGTATTATCTTTACATTTTTATGTTTAATAGTAAAATCGGTTTTATGCCAAAATTTGTTTCTTGTCCAAAATGTTAAATAACACATTCAAAACACACTGTATGCAAATCAAGTTTTAATAACTGGAAATAATAAATAAGACAGGATTTCTGGCGATTAGAAGGTGCTGGGTTTGATAACAAGGTCAAGCAAAAGCTTAAAATAAAATTCAGACAAAAGCTTATTGGGTTTCCAGTCAAGAATTTTCAGTAACAACACGAAGTCTGTAACGCCCGCAAACTACGTGGTTCGCTTCTTGTTACGTGTCATAAACTATAACTGGCGTACTCTGGGCGTAATTATAAAAAGTTTAACTATCTATCGTTCCTTTCTTTTTTTAAAAGCAACTCCGGCACCAGGATTAATTCCTGTGTTGGAGGACTTTACAAACATTCAAACAACGGATACAAAGAACATCGAAACCCAACAATTCACCTCCTTTTACTTCTTTGAAGATATAAACGAGCATCTATGTAAGTTTTTTTTATGGGTTAGGGGGCAAACGTGCAGACGGATCGCCTGATGGTAAGCGATTACCGCCACCTATGGACACTGCCAGAGGAGTTTCAAGTGCGATGCCGGCCTTTTATAAAGAAGTACGCCTTTGATGTGTGATGTTTCTGTCAAATGTAGCACAGATCTATATACAAAGTGGCGCAAAACTTATACGTTGGCAAACATCATATACATATTACCTAGTTATTTAAATACAGTCTATATATACAGGGATGTCCAGTAGTTAATGGATAACCTGGAAATGTCTTATAGTGGAACTGATGGCCGTTCAGAAAAAAATATGAAAGAAAATCTATCCTAACTACTACCTGAGATAAGTTGTTTTTTTTAATTACCATGTATAACTTTCTTGTATACTACGACCATAAATGAATGAAATCCATCGGTTTTTTGTTGTTTTATTATTAAACACTAATTATGCTAATAGATAGACAGTCAAAAGTATGCTATGCTAATATAGCTTGCACTATTTAATTTTTTTTTTTAATTTTTAATTATTTGCTTTTCATTTTTCTGAACGGCCGTCAGTTCCACTATAAGACATTTCAAGTTTATCCATTAATTACCGGACACCCTGTATGTAAACTCGTTAAATGATATACTGCTTTAAGCTGGTTGATATAAGACGGTTAACATTAAAAAAACAATTTCCGCAGAAATTAAGAAATAATTTTTTTGAAAAAAATAAATAAAATAAAATTTGACACAAATTGGAACACCATTGTAATAAGCACACACTTAACTATTTCTTTTCGTCACAAGATTATGGACCTTATTTATTTAGTACTTTTTGTTTCGTTTTGTGTTCTTTTTCGTTTGTTTGTTTTGTTTTAATATCGCTGCTTGAGTTCTTTGACATTTATCTCTGCATTACACATGATGTTCTAGACAATGAAAACAAAAAAAAACCTGTGGTTAAACTAGTAGTAGTAAATAAACGTTTAAAAATTTAATCTCGAACTAGTAGTAGTTCGAGATTAAATTTTTAAACGTGTATTTTTAATCACGCCAAACGAAGACGAGATTTGCTGAATCTTGGCCCGCAGGTAGAATTATAAGACCAGCCTATTTTCCTTCAATTTCAGAAAATCTGAAATACTTATATTTTAAAAGTATTTCTATGCTAAGATAGAATGGAAATTTTAAAAGAACAAAAAGACTATTCATTATATTAAAGCTGTACTGTACTGGATTGACCTAAACATGGACCTTTTTTTAAGCGGGGGGATGCATTGACTCATTCCTCTCCGCGGGGTGTCGAAGAGATTATGTCGGAGTCATCCGGTAAAGATGGTGAGCGACATCCCGGTAATACCGACTAAACCTACCACGGTGTTTCTCGACATAAACGCAATCCGCAGGGCCGCGCGGAACACCTTCACATGCAATCTAGACCCCGGCGAGATTTCAGCCCGCCGTATGAAACGGCAGGCACTTTTGATTTTAAACCCTATTGTCCTCTTGAGGGGGGACGACACAGAGACGTGCGTGGGAACACGCATACAACCTCTCGAACCTGGTGCTGATTGAATGGCGGGCCCACGAAGCTCACCTCTAGGTAAAACATCATGGTCAACTCGCGACCTGAACTTGGACCTAGACTAACCGTATCATCGCTTTGCCAACCAAGCTATTCATGGTCCTACGTCGGAGATTAATATATAAATACATGTATTGTCGAGGTCGAAGGTTCAAGTCTTGCATCATGAATTGCCTCTTCTTTTGTTATAATTTACAACTTAGAAAAATGCATAGCTTTTGTAAAAATCTATATTAAATGTTTACCGTAAAATTGTCGATAGGCGCTATGATAAGTTTTAGCTTTAAGTAACTACACAAATAACAAAAGACGAAAGCTATGTAAAACAAAAAGACACATAGCAGTGACATTTTATTAAAATATTTGACTCTAGCAATACGACGTGTGGCTTTAGAGACCGTAGCATTCGCACGGTTAAACCAATTTGTACAAATTGGGCGTTCTTTTCCGTCCCTGTTGCTAAATGTTGTTTTGATATCCCGAGGGACCTAGTCTCGAGACACTTCATAAAGACTCGCAACAAAAAGGGTTACTGCTTGATTTGGACAATAAAATTTTGACCCAAATAAGAAATAAGGCTTGTCGTAAAATGGCTTCTTTACGGCCCGTACAAAGTTGTTTCGTTTTCACACAAAATTACGTGATTTTCTGGAAGCTTTTGCCGTGATAACCTAGTGAGCTATATCGACCGTTGAACTACCGCGCAGAGGTCTTTAGTTCAATCTAAAGGCATACACCTCTAACATTTTGAAGTTATGTGCAAAACGTTGAAGGAAAAATCTCTTCAACGTTGAAGGAAAACATCTTGAGGAAACATGCATGTCTGAGAGTTCTCCATAATGTTCTTGAAGATATGTGAAGTCTGCCAATCCGCACTGGGCCAGCGTTATGATATTCGGCATAGCTTCACGCTGTCAAGAGGCCAGTATCCAGCTGTGGGACAGTACTAATTTAATGCATTCAAAGCTCATTTTGTTAAATTTATGAAATACAATATTAGTTATATGCAATTTATTATCAATACAAACAATATCACTTGAGAAAATTACAATAAATTAAACTATAATTATACCATCGTCTTTTCACTTGTAATCTACTTACTGGATATGAGTTTGATTGGAAATAAATTACATACAATAAATTTAATATACCTACATTTTCTTTTATATTATAACTTTTATGCGGACTCACTAGCATTTATGATACTAGTCTTCACAAGCGACTTTACTCGCAAATATTTTATTCAAATATTTTATTTATCAGTAGACAATGACGCACTTTTTGTAATGCCTGTGTCACGGTGGTCTTTACAATCCATTCAGATAACCAATATGTACCAAGGACATGCAGACAAACTTTACCTATTTATAAAAACACTAGCGGAGTAATTATTTATATATGTCGGAGAGTAGGATGCAAATCAGTTTTGACATGATGAAGCAACAAAATATATTATACTTCGGCATGGTATTATACTTCGTACGTATAAAAACGATAGGCAAATACAAGAGAAATAAAACAATAAAGGTTGACTGTGATTATCTCTGATTTGATCCGTAACGCAGCGAGTTCGTCACCCGAATGTGTTCGCGCACGAGTCTCCGGCGCTTATATAACGTCAATATAACACTGACAGTTATAACTGTCACTCCAACTGACACATTGGCTCTGTGGCGACCTCACTCAAGCTTACGCTTGACGTTCCGGAACAAACCAATAGATGGCGCTTTATTCAGCTCTAATTTCAGAAATAAATTACATTGCAATGATTATTTTCTTGACGATCCGACATATATTTGTCTTAGATATATCAGTCTATGTAATAATAATGTATTATGTTTTTTTAGTGCAACAAAGCAATATTATTGTTGTAGGAGGGTTACCTTGCCCAGTTTGCGCTGGTAGTTTTAGTGCCATTTACAGACATTTGTCAAATAAATGCCATATAAATTAGTAGGAATATATAAAAAGATATTTTTTACTTTTTTTATTATCCGGCCTTTTTGATATGTTCAATCAAATAATCAAATAATTTTTCTATTAATGAATCCAAGGATTAACCTCCACATACACAGAAACTCACAAAATGCTCACTCTATATAAGCCTATAAAGAAAAGGCTAACATAAAAAAAAACATTTATTACTTAGTAACCCAAATGCATACATATTCATACGTAGGCTCAGTTCAGTGCCTTGACGACAAAGAACGTAGGGTGTGGAGGCCCTTACTGTTAAATCCTGATATAACGCGGCATCTGTCATGTCGCGGAGATAAGCAATATCACGATGTTGTTTTACCTTTTATGCATTCCGCTGTTTTACTTTGTGCATATTTGCTGTTGTACTAAAATTTTGCATGAGATTCTAATTATTATTATTCTACTAGCGGACCCGACAGAGGCTGTAATATGAACACGAAAAAAAAATTGCAAGAAAGGAAAACAATTCTAAACCCTTCTATCCAACAAGAATTGTTACCATTCTCGTATCCACCTAAACACACACAAAAAATTTCATCAAAATCGGTCCATCCGTTTAGGAGGCGTTTAATTACAAACACGCATAGAAGATTTATATACATATATAAAGATTACTTGACTTCTCCCACGGCTTCCCTCGCGAAAATGTTTACGTTAATAACAGTACTTTTTTCTTCTAGATGAATGGTACCCTATGTACTTTTCTGTTTCTCTAACAACGAGTATGCATGGTGCAGAGTATATAATTATGATGATCATGAGGATGTGGATGTGAGTTTGTTTGTTTATTACGCTAACACGTTAACTACGCGTGTCCATGTGTGGTGTTGCGCGTGTCCATGGGCGGCGGTAATCGCTTACCATCAGGCGATCCGTCTGCTCGTTTGCCACCAACATCATAAAAAAGAAACTACATGACCGATCATCACAAGTACAGAGAATGACATAAGTACCCTGTTTAATTTTTATGACATTCTGATTGTTATGCAGAAAACAAATACGTGACGGAAGCCTTGGAGATCTAGTTCTATTATAAAAAAGACAACCGCACTGGAAATAAGTCCTGAGTCGCGCGGGATTTTACAAACATTCAAACAACGGACACTAAAAGCAGCAAGGCTCCGAACAACCATTTGTAGATTACCTATGCAAACGGCAAACGACTAATTTTGTTCCGTGTTCGAACCTTCAACACTCGGCGCATTGACAGGGCTCACTTAGATTGCTAAACTATCCGTGCTTATACAAACTTAGCTTAGCTAAAGCCTAACTTTTAGATCCTTGGAATGTCATGCAGTGCTCCCAAGATCGAGGCTTAGTGGTCATTTTGCATGAATCTGTTCGCACAAATAATAATATTCTACCATATACACACAACACCATCTAGCCCAAACTAAGCACAGCTTGTACTATGGGTACTAGACAATGGATAAACATACATACATATATACTTATTTTTGTAAATACGTACATATTATACATAGAAGCACTCAGACCAAGACAAACATCCATGTTCGTGCACACAAATATTTGTTTTGTGCGGGAATCGAACCCGCGACCTCAGGCGTGGCAGTCGGTTACACTAACCACTACGCCATCGAGGCCGACAAAATAAATTCTTGCGACGAACGGTTGTTTCACTCAGCTCCCAGATAGAACCTTCGAGAACATTATAATGTTCTCAGACTGGAAAGACACCCAGGTCCAGTAGTTGGCAAATTTTTAACTGAGCTGATAATAAATTCATGGCCTGGCTACATTATGTGTAAGTAACGACGTGGGCTAGTTATTCATTATTAATCAATGCATAAAAACCAAACAACTAGGTTCATAAACTTGGGTATGTTTGCCCCGAATATAAAAGAAGTTTAGTATTATTTTGTTGTTTTTTTATTTTAATAGATACTATCAATTTGAGTAACAAATTATTGGTAACCTTTTGAATCAGCTAAACTTATATGCTTGTGCTAGGAATAGATTCACATCGATGCAATGGAAGCATGCTAAGTTTTTCGTGGTGGCGTGTATTCGTTGTTAAGTAATTCGTATTGGTGAATTAGAGGTTGTGTTATTCGAGATCGCATGGCTTCGGTGCTAAGTTTTTCGTGGTGACGTGCATTCGTTGTTAAGTAATTCGTATTGGTGAATTAGAGGTTGTGTTATTCGAGATCGCATGGCTTCGGTGATAAGTTTATCGTGGTGGCGTGTATTCGTTGTTAAGTGATTCGTATTAGTAAACTTTCGGAGGCGTGGTATTCGGTGTTACACTTTTCGAAGTCAGGTAACACACTCGAAGTGAACTTACAACCTCTCGACCTAGTCGCTAGTCAAAGTCAAAGTCAAAGTCAAAAATCATTTATTCATTTAGGTCACAAAGTAACACTTATGAACGTCAAAATATATGGGTTAGTGAGTTTACTAAGTTACTGAAGCTACATTTAGGTTAGTTGCTAGGTTCAGGCAAAGGGTTGAGCCTATGAGAAGAAACCTGCAAGAAACTCACGGCCACTCTTTTAAATCGCCAATTAAATATAATTTCAGTATTTTACAACTCAGATTAACAAGGTGTTGCAGCCATTATGCCATATACTACTGACTAAAAAAAACTAGAGATAAAAACAATAATAACTTAATAATATTATAGATATTAAATAATTTGGGCTAAGGTATATGTTTTAATATAAATCTAAAATAGGCAGTAGGATGGCATGATGGCGCATACACTTACACTTTGTGACAATGCAAAGGCAGTCCGCGACTAAATGCGGTTGTGCATTTATATTCTTCAATAATAATCAAATTAAGAAACAAGTTACTTGTTAACATCACAAATAATCACGAGGTACCTCTACATTACTAAATTGACTTAAAAGTAATACAGATCTTTAAATCCTGTATGCAACAAGCAACTAGTTCCATGAGTTTTTGTCATTTAAGTAGTCGTTGACTGAATAATAACCCTTCCGAATAAGTTGTATTTTAACGGCGCTTTCAAATTTAAGTAATGGTAAATTTATTATATTAATGGATAGTTTATTAAAAAAACGTATACCGAGTCCCGCAAATGTATTGTGAACTTTATGTAAACGATGATATGGGCCTACTAACATAAGCTTTTTTCTAGTGTTTACGTTATGGATATCACTATTCTTATTATATAAGTGAATATTATGTTTAATAAACATAATGTTAGCAAATATATATTGCGACGCAACAGTAAGTATGCCTATTTCTTTAAATCGATCTTTCAGGGAAACTCGTGGTCCTAAATTATAAATGATAGGTACTGCACGCTTTTGAAGAATAAAAATTGTCTCGATATCAGCTGCCTTGCCCACAATAATATACCATAGAACATGACACTGTGAAAATAACTGAAGTATACTAGTCTCACGGTTTCTACATCAGTAAGCTGTCTTACTTTACGAACTGCATATGCGGCTGAGCTAAGTTTCCCTGCAAGACACGATATTTGAGCGCCCCACTAAACTTTATGATCTAAAGTCAAACCTAGAAAAACTATTGATTGTACGAAAGTAATAATTTCATTATTTAAATTTATATTTATGGTAGGACTCTTTACATTTGGCAATGTAAACTTGATACATTTTGTTTTCTTAGAGTTTAGTAGTAAATTATTCGACGTGAACTAGTTCAGGATATGCGCGAGCGAATCATTAATAGTATTTAAGTTTGTTGTTCTTTTGTAAACTTTGAAAATAAGAGATGTGTCATCTGCAAATAAAACAATGTCACACAAAGCCTGCACGAAGAACGGCAAGTCATTTACGTACACTAAAAAGAGAAAAGGTCCTAAAATTGAGCCCTGTGGCACGCCCATTGTGACTGGTAATCCAGAAGATCTACTTCCGTTGATATCAACGTATTGTAATTAATTGCTTAGGTAGGAACCAATTAAGTCAAGTGCATTATCTCTGATGCCATAATGCCCGAGTTTTCGCAACAGCGTATGATGGTCAACGCAGTCAAAGGCTTTAGAGAGATCACAGAATACGCCAATGACATCTTGCGAATTTTCCCAGGCACTGAATATATGTCTTAAAAGCATAACACCCGCATCTATCGTAGAACGGCCTTTCCTAAAACCCTATTAATCTGCATGAAATAAATTGTTTACACTAAAGTGGCTCTCTAATTGCTGTAATATAATCTTCTCAAATAAAAAGGTATTACTACATTTCATTAAATTTGGAAAAATGCCCACATCAATACATCCGTTGAATACTGTGGCTAGGTGTGGCGCTATACTAACAATAATACTTGCAACAAATTTTACTGAAATACCCCAGAAGTCGGCTGATTTTTTTTAATTGAGCGATTTAAATACTTTTATTATATCATACGGATGTACACATTCACAACGAAATTGTGTCTTGCACTCTTCCACGCTGCCCCTAACTAAGTATTCTGCTCGAGCTGGGCAAGACCTAAGGGTACTAGTTGTATTTAAAGGTATTTTTGTGAAGTAGTTATTGAATGTATCGGCTACTTCCAAATTATTTGAAATTACGCTATTATTTACATTTAGTTCAAATTTATTATCACGTACCTTGCTGCGACCCGTTTCATTGTTAATAATGTTCCATGTAGTTTTAATTTTTAGTTTTTAGGTAAAGGGACTTGGCAGTGGCACAAGTCTTTTTAATAATTTTGAATAACTTTTAACATATTAAATAAAATTTGGATCGAAATTGTATTGTTTCATACCATATAATTCGTATAGTTTTGCTCTACTTCTATATATCTCAGATGTTGCCCAATCACAAAACTTAATGTTATTATTCTGACTAAAGGTCTTACATTTAAAAATATTATTATATTCTAAAGTAATTATGTTAAGTAAAGACTCATATAGTTCGTCTGGATTATTCAGAGAAAGGTCCATATTGACAACTTTGGCACTTATGGTATTATTAAATTCCTTTAAGCGATTAGATGTCATCGGTCTACACGTGACCTTATTCTCTTTATGAATTGTACTCACAGGAAATACTACCTATTGCCTACAGTGGTCAGATGTCAGTTCACTCAATATGGCCCTATTAAAAAATTGGCAGTCGCAAAATACATTATCTAAGCAGGTAGCAGAATGTGAAGTGATCCTAGTGAGTTCAAAAAATAAATGCTTTAAGTTAAATGATCCAAATAAACTAATAAGTCTCAAAGAGAGAGCTGACTGCTCAAGTAAATTAACATTAAAATCACCACACACTACTATATGCCTATTACTAAAACTCAAGCGTTTTAAAATATCCTCTATTACAGTTTTAAATACACTAATGTCACTCTGCGGTGGTCGGTACACACACGGTTACTTACCTATTGCGTTACCACCGCTTCAAATTCGAAAAGAATAACTAACAAAACACGAAATATAAATCGTCGCTTCTGCAAGAGATGAAAGTGATGATAATATTCGTATCGAGTTACGGACGACGCCGAGGGCAGGCAACGCTGTCAGATTTACATTTTGAGTAACATGTTTCATATTTGTATCATGTGTGTAGATGTCACCAAAATGCTGGTGGATTGAATAGGTAGATCTATTTTCCCTGCCCTCCATTTTAAAAGACAACTCCTGCACTACGAGTAATGTCTGTGTCGCGGGGGACTTTACAAACATTCAAACAACGACACAAAGAACATCCAGACTCGAAACAACTATTTTTGGATCACACAATTTTTGTCCCGTGTAGGATTCGAACCCACAACACTCGGCGACTATTTAAACCACAAGCCATCCATGCAATCAGATCTAAATGAACGAGTGGACGGATGACGTAACGGTTTAAGCGATACTGCTGCAACTGCAGTGTTGTGGGTTCAATCCCCACAAAATGATGCCCGACTTGCATAGCTGATAACCAATTATCAGATATGCAAGACCTCGTTTGAAGTGATGATTTCTGATTACTCGGTCTACATTGTGCAGTAATTTCTGTTAAATATGAGTTTTTGCTGCAATTATTACGTGTCGGCTCTGGTTATATCTTCTAAACTGGGTCTCTCTGATTATGTTTAGACAATGCGTTTTGTCGTTTTTGTAAAACAAGCCAGTTTGTATAAAAGTGTAATTAAAAAAAAAAACGGCAGTAAGATTTAAGCAAGCTATCATTTCATAGCTAGTCTGCTACAAGTCTCTAAACATGGCGAAGCCAGTCACGAATTGATAAGCTCATCACAGCCCACGACAGTGTTTGCCGAAATGAGTACTCAGCAAATTTTATTTATCTCTTGTTTCTCACGCAGATGTCGTTTAGTTAAAAAGAGATGACATACTTAGGTGCATTTATATTTCAATGTATATCCTACCTATCTTAGCTAATATTATAAATGTGAATAATAATACTAGATATTGCCCGCGGCTGCGCTCGAAAATGTAGATTTAGATTATGATTTTTTGTATGTAAGGTACCCTATATTCTTTTCTGTTCCTCTGGCCACGTGTATGTGAAATTTCATGATGATCGGTCGAGTAGTTAAGGTGTAGAAGCGTAACTAACAAACTCACATTCGCGTGAAGAGAAAACTTTGTAAAACTTTTAAAATAAATTTCGTGCACGGAGAACTGCGGGTATTGGCGTAGTTAAAGTTTATATTTAATTTCAATTGTATTACGGACGATAACTAGTAAAGAAGAGATACATTGAATTAAAATATAATTATTATATCAAGAATAAAAAACATCGTCCTTTTTATTAGTATAAACAAAACATATATTTTACTGATACATATCACAAAGGCCTTAATAAACAAGCATTGTTTAGCTTACAGTTACAACATTTGATACATTTTAAACTTTATTTACAAAAATATACTAACTACGCTAATTAGTCATTATATTTTTGTTTACTTTTGTATTTTCCTCTATAAGTAATTATTGTAATCTTTTGAGAAAATAAATGTCTTAACCGTAAAAGATTGAGGAATTACTGTCGTCATCAGTTAGGAATGTATCAACTATCAAGGCGCAATTGCAACAACTACTTCATATTAATGTAATCAAAGTCACATTAATGCTATGTTGCATTTGTCAATGAACATAAACCTACGCAAGACCGCACACAGATTTATATATTATGTGTTAAAATCTGCTGATTACAAGTAAATAACCTGCTTAATAGTAAACAGTTGTAATGTCAGCCGTTGTCCAGCGGTTACGTACGGGACACGTCCCTCTTCTTTGTGTGAGATGGACTCGGATCGCTGGCCCAGTACGGGTTGGCAAACTTCATGAGACACAATATAAGAATTATAAATAATACCAATTCCCAAATTAGAACTATTTCGGAAAAGCTGTGTTTATATGAACCCTTTGATTTATAATGCTATGCCGACAGCCCAACCGAAACGTCGGGGAAAGTGTAAACCTAAATATAATAGTTTTAATAATTTTATTAGCTTAAAAATTAGTAATATTCAATAATAGTAGTAGTGTAACAGTTTCAAAATTATGTAATACAGTGTTAAATAAACAACGCGATAAAATCCTATAAATGAGTTTAATTTCAATGAATAACATTCGCGTAAACAGAAGACAATATTATCTATGTAATATCTTTGAATACACGGCTACACATCAAGTTAGACATCCTTTATACGCATAACTACGCTACATAAAAAATAGACAATTGTCAGAAAGGGACAGAGCATAGTGGTGTCGATGAAATGGTAAGGATAGAGCGTCGACTCCCGTTCGGCGTGAATGAGACAAAATAACAAAAATACAATGCACTCTCTCGCACGATTCACAGCGTTCAACTTTTAATAGTTCAAAGTCCAAACAGTCTAGGTTGATGTGTCGGTGTGTGTACATTTCAAAAATGTTGTTAGAATATCTATGAGATAATACATACATATACATACTAGGGTGGGCAGCAGTCTCCGTGCTGCTACGAATGCCTACTAAGGCCTGGGAATCGAACTCGAGATCACATGCACAACATTTACTACCGCTCTGCCATCGAGGCAGACAGAAAATGTATATGTAAAATAATAAGATCAGCAAATAATTTCAACGTTCAACGAGTTCTATGTTAGGAAATGCTTATTTACATCAACTCTCAAAAAACAGATTTTAAAATGTTAAAGTTTAAGATATATGGACCGAGAATAACTTCAATAGTATCTGTAGTTCAAGGTGCCAGAGTCGGCAAACCTACGTGATTGTAACAAAGCTGAAATTTGTACAGTAAACGTTTATTTAGCATTAACATGAATGGCTGCTTATGGCGTCTGGCACTGAGAGTTAATTAAATATTTTTCTACGAAAGACACCAAAGACTACTGAAAATATAGTATTTGTTTTTTTCTTTCGTAAAAAAATAAGCAATTTATCATATAATATAAAAAACTTAGGCTTTTTATATTTGAGGTAATAGTTACTATTCAATAAAAAATATATTAGAAATATTAAGCCCAACTATGCCCCTTGCCTAGCACCTTGCAAATGGCCACCTAAATTAAAAACGTCTCCATTTTGGAACTCTAGCGTATTTCACAGAGACTGCAAATTTTTCCTTTTTAAATTATATAGCTTTGGAGGCTCTGGAATCTCAATTTTGCGAAAGCTTTCGAATTACTAGGAAGTTCTTAGTATCGCCTAAAAGTTAGTTCAGGAGATTCTTTTAGTAACTTGAATGCTCATGATTTTACTAGGAAGCTCTTGGAATAGCGTAAATATTAAAGTTTTCGGATTTTTAGGAAGCCTTCAATATCTAGTCTAAGAATATTTTGAGTAGTGAAGGATTCGCTAGAAAGTTCTCAGAATCGTGGAAAGGTTACCTGTTATTAGTCGTGAGTCTTGATTCCACCGAGGTCGAGAAGATTGCTTGTCAGACAGTATGTTGTCTTGCCCGCTACTGCTTTTCACAGATACTCCTTTCTCATACATCTCTTAGATAATGCGGTGTTTGTTATTCGATCACGTCTTAACCGCTGAACAAAACTAGATGAAATCTGGAGAAGGACATAGTCATAAACATAGTCGCGAGTATCAGTTGTTATCTAATAAAATTTAAACGACGCACCTACAAGCGGCGCCATCCAAGACGCTCTTTAAATTTGATAGTGCAGCTAGATGCGCCATCTTTACGATTTAATCCATTTTATTTCATTGCCATCGTAAAACAGCACTTAATGTCAATTATATTATTTAAAATGTGCTACTTGAGCCAGCTGAAAATTTTATGATTGTAACCCATGTCCGAGCCATTATACTCGTGACATATTATTCCCTTCTCTATTTTTACTCTCTTTCTCTCACCTGTTTCCCATAGGAGTAGACAGATAGTACAGATTTCCATTTCCTGATCCATATCTTTCAATCTATATATCAATCGACTGATCGCAAAACTCAGCAACACTAAATGTCGGTTGTCATATTGACGGCATATGCATAAATAATATTAGTTATGCCGATAATATGGTGTTGCTGAGTCCATCGAACAGCGGGCTCAGACGGCTCCTAAGAATGTGTGAAGCTTATGCGGTGACCCATGAGCTTAAGTATAATTCAAAAAAGAGTGAGTTACTTGTGTTCAAGTAAGGCACCAAATGTTATTCAAACGTGCCACAGGTTTCAATTAATAACACTCCGCTAAAAAAAGTCACTGTGTTTAAATACCTGGGTCACTGGGTCACCGATGAGCTTAAGGATAGTATGGATATTGAGCGCAGGACGCTGGCGATCCGATGTAATATGTTGAACCGTAGGTTTGCACGGTGTACCAAAGATGTCAAAATAACTCTTTTTAGAGGCTACTGTCAGACATTCTACACGTGCAGTCTGTGGGTTGATCATACACAGAGGGCTTACAACGCTCTGCGTGTTGAATATAATTACGCGTTCAGGATGCTGGCTGGGCTGCTCCGCTATTGCAGCGCTTCTGGGATGTTTGCGGAGGCAAGGCTAGACGGTTTCCATGCCATTATCCAAACGGTGTGTTTCCTTGCAACGTAGAATACGTGGTAGCTCACACAGCTTGTTGAGAACATTGTGTGATCGGTGGAACAGTCCGATTTTGTGACGCTGGATACGATTACACACGATGTAGACAGTGTCCAGAAACCGGGCCTGTCTCATAATATTACGTGTGAAATTGAGATGCTGTTAACACTATGTTAAAGATTTTGTCTGTTACTAACACTTTATGGACCCTGGTCTGCAATAAATATTTATTATTATAATATAGTATTCATAATATTCTACCATATACACACAACACCATCTAGCCCAAATTAAGCAGAGCTTGTACTTTGGGTACTAGATAATGGATAAACATACATATATACTTTTTTTTTTGTAAATACATACATATTATACATAGAAACACCCATACCAAGACAAACATCCATGTTCATGCAGACAAATATCTGACTTGTGCGGGAATCGAACCCGCTACCTCAGGCATGGCAGTCGGTTACACTAACCACTACGCTACCGAGGCCGTCAAATTTAAATTAATAATAATTATTATTAAGGTATAATTTTATTGCAACCTTTATGCACGATCGCTCGTCGGTCTAGGGTACTCATGACCTTTTTTCCTTCGGTCTTTTCTTTCCGTATGTTCCATTTACGTACACCTTATATACTATGTTGGTCTATTTTATACTAGATTTTGCTCGCAGCTTCGCTTGCATAAATGTAGATTAGGTTAGATTCATAACGGTACTTTTTCCTGGATGAAAGGTACCCTATGCCCCTTTCTGTTTTCCTGACAACGCGTTTGCGATCTTCATGATGATCGGTCGAGTAGTTAAGGTGTGAAAGCGTAACAAACAAACAAACTCACATTCGCATTTATCCTACTAGTATTATAAACGCGAAAGTTTGTATGTATGTATGGATGTATAGATGTTTGTTAGGTACTCTTTCATGCAAAAACTACTGGACCGATTGAGATGAAACTTGGTATGTAGATAGCTGGAAGCTGAATTCACACATAGGCTACTTTTTATCCCGATATTCCCACGGGAACGGGATTTACGCGGGTGAAACCGCGTGGATAAACTAGTAATATATAAGTAAGGATTGTCCATTCTTTCAACATACGCAAACGATCTTAATGCATTTTCCTCAAATTTTGTCACTATCTTCTATGACACGTCATTACTGAGGCTAGTTAGTAAGATTCATAGTCTCTGCAGATAGTTGAATACGTCAAAAATTTTATTGATATACTTCTAAGTACCAATTAGTAGAAACTAGAATGTGAACAGAACTGGACAGTAACTTACGAGCTTTTAAAATATCGTTCATTTGCGAAACGACCGTGTCAACTCTAAAAATGCGATTTTCTACTAATGATGCAAAAATATTCGCAGCAACATTTCTTTTTCTATCGTTAATTAAATCTTTAAAAAGATGTGTTCGTAGCTTGTTTGGCATGTATAAAATGACCTTAAGATAAGAGCTTCTCTCTAATGGAGAAATATTTTTGACAAATATTATAATACTGATGTGCAGCGATAGCCTAGTGGGGAACCGTTGGACTGCCACGCAGAGGTCTCGAGTTCGAACCCAAGGCACGACTCTCTGACTTTTCGAAGTTATGTGTGTATTAAAATAGATAATTATAACCAATGACGTAATATAAATAGACGCGTCATGCATGAACATCACGGCACTCGAAAACAGCGTAAATATTATCGGTAGCTAGACAGCTACTTAGACGCACGAAGAAAGGGAAAGAAAATTGAATGTCATCTACGGAATTCCTGTTGTTAGAAAGAGATAAATATATTTCTTTAATTACGTTGTCATTCTGTAGTGCATGCTCATTGGCCAAGGCGAACACGTGACTTACCTCAGGCACCAGCTGCCATTAGAATGCATCAAAAAATTAAAATAAAATCTATTTCTCTTGATACTTACGCATTAAATGATACCATTTATCTTTCACAGTTGGAGTATAATTTTTACATTTCCCAAAAACACAGAACGGCATTATTTTTGTTGTTTGAGGAAATTCAAGTTATTTTAATATCACGTCCACCCGCGGCACTGGTTGGTACGTGACTAAATGGACTTCTGGTAATTACCTTGCATTCATGTTGCCACAACAGAGCGCGGGCAACGTATCTATAGTTTATATATCATTGATTATAGCTTTCTTTAACGGTGAAGGAAGACACCGTCAAGAAACCTCTGTCTGAGAGTTCTCCATAATGTCTTCGAAGGTATGTGAAGTCTCTCAACCCTCACTAGGCCAGCGTGGACTATGGCCTTTTTACACTGAGCAAGTAAGCAAGCAAGGAGCGCTAGCATAGCGAGAAACCGTTGGACTGCCACGCAAGGCTCGCATCTGAATTTTCGAAGTTATATGCGTATTAAATAGTTAATTATCGCTTGTTTTATCGGTGAAGGAAAACATCGTTAGGAAACCTGCATGTCTGAGAGTTCTACATAATGTTCTCAAAGATACGTGAAGTCTGCCAACCCGCTCTAGGCTAGCGTAGTGGACTATGGCCTAATCCTTCTTACAGGGAGAAGATAAAAGTATTTTTTTTTTCATGACATAACTTGGCAGACGAGCAGACGGATCGCCTGATGGTAAGCGATTACCGCCGCCCATGGACACCCGCAACCCCAAAAGAGTTACAAGTGCGTTGCTAGCCCTTTAAAAAGGAATGAAGGAGGGAAAGGACAAAGGAAAGGATAGGAAAAGGATCGGAGTAACTGGGCCTCCGGCTCTCTCACTCACCGATACGAAACGCAACAGTACGGATACCGTTACTTCACGCCGGTATTCTGTGAGAGGGTAGTACTACCCCGGTCGATCCGGCCCATTCATGCTGAAACCAGCGAGGATATAGCCCAAAATTAAGACCTTTAATATTCGTATCCGTGGTGATTATTTTTCTGGTATAAATATTCTTTTCTTTTTATCTCCTGCTTTGCTAATGAGGGAAGGTAAAAAAAATTTCCGACTCTGATTAAATTCCTTGTAGGTTTCAAGACAAAATAACTTTTACCTAGACTTTTTTTTTAACTCAGTATTTTCCTTTATCACTGCATAACCTGACTACATATACATATATAATATATATATATATATATATATATATATGATACAGTGGAATCCTATTCGTGGATTAAGTTTTGGACTAACATGTTAATGTTTTGAATTTGATGACTAAGTAAGCACCGGCCAAACCGCAGGGCAGCTTGTGACGAGCTGAATGTGAGTGGCGATACTGCGGTTCTGAATGCCTTAGAGAGTCGATTAGGGCCTCGTCCCCGGCTTGCCGTTACTGGTTGGCTGGGGTGAGACTTCAAGAGCGCCCGTAGGACGCTCAACTCTGGCTTGCCTTGGTCGGCCGGTCAGAGGGAGGCCGCTAGAGCTATATGCTTGGGGGTAGAAGTGTCATTTTCAAGGGCATACCTACGGGGAAACCCGCTCCGGGTCTCCGTTATCACGAGATCCGTGATGGTGAAACCGGCGCCGCACCGCTCGACACCACTAGCCACTCGCACCGGTGTTGCCCTCTGCTGCTGGCTTGTATGCCTATAGTGGCTATTCAGGGGGCCCATCTAGTGAGTTGGTGAGTCACCGTCTGCCCATTGCATTGATGCTATTAGAGTATTCAGGGCAGACGCCATTTTTCATCCATAGTTACCAATGTACCGGTCCACCAAACACCCATACCTATAACCCATATGTTAGAATCCATACGTAGCAATAGTCCTACGCCTGCTGCGGCTAGTGCCGCTGTAGGTGTTCCATCCCAACTTTGATTAAAACGCGCGAAGGACATCTTCACGTTGGACCCATGTCTCCGTGTAAGCCTCCCAAAAGGCCAGGTATTTTCTAATATAATATGTTAGAAAGTATCTGTGATAAGAGAAAAAGAAAAAAAAATTCTACCACATAAACACAACACCATCTAGCCTAAACTAAGCAGAGCTTGTACTGTGGGTACTAGACAATGGATAAACATATTATACATACATATTATACATAGAAACACCCAGACCAAGACAAACATCCATGTTCATGCAGACAAATATTTGACTTGTGCGGAAATCGGATCCGCGACCTCAGGCGTGGCAGTCGGTTACACTAACCACTACAACAATAATACTCTAAAGTTTCATCAAAATCCGTTCAGTAATTTTTGCGTGACAGAATAACAAACATCCATCCACCCATCCTCACAAACTATCACATTTATAATATTAGTGCATTTATTACATCTATGGACTTTGCAAAGAATGCTTTACAAATGCAATTTACAATTTTTATGAATTCATTTAAATCTTAGCATTTGCTTTACCATTTAATGTATAGAAAAGACAAATAAATAAACACACTTTAATGTTTTTAGTTAGATAAATACGCTACAGTCAGCGTATCATGTTTCCTAATGCGACTGAATGACAAATCGATATTTTTACGCCTACGGTGAATTTGCGAGTGGAAAGGTTTGCTGGTAGGAAACTCTTATTGAGTTAAACTTGCCTTTGTACGTATAAATTTATATAAGCACTAGCTTTTGCCCGCGGCTTCACTTGCGTTTATATTAGCAACAGTAGATTGTTTTTATAAAAAGTATAGCCAATGTTACTCGGTGATAATAAAGCATTTTAACGGTAAAAGAATTTTTAAAATTGGTTGCTTATTTTTTTATTTACATCCTTACAAACAAACAAACGAGGAATCAAGACTTTCCTCTTATCTTATCTTCTTATCTATACAGGGTGATTTTGAAATCGTGTAATTCCTTTTAACCACGCATTCTACTGGTGATATAGAATAACCCTGACCATATTTTTATTTAATTAGAATTATTTTTTTTTGAAAAATTATTGTACCGTTTTTTTCGTGAAATGGTGTCAGATAGTCATATGTTAACCAACCGAGGCAATTTTAATTTTTACTAATTAAAATAAAAAAAACATATTAATAATTAATGTCGTAAATAATAACGGGCGGTCCTTTTTATTGCCCCTTATTATTTACGACATCAGTTATTGTTATGTTATTATTTTTAAATTAGTAAAATATTAAGATTGTGTCAGGTGGTTAAAATATGACTATTTGAAATCATTTCATGAAAAAAATCTGTACTCTAATTTTGCCGAAACCATTATTCTAATTAAGAAAAAATATGGTCAAGGTTATTCTATATCACCAGTAGAATGCGTGGTTAAAAGGAATTACACGATTTCAAAATCACCCTGTATATATATTAACAATTTTTCTATTTTTTTTATGTCTATTCGCGCTCTTGCAGTAATTTCTTTGTCGCTGGCTTTACAAACATTCAAACAACAGACACCCACACTAAGAACAACCATTTGTGAATCACACTAATTTTTGTCCCGTGTGAGGATCGAACCCACAACATTCGGCGCGGCGACAATCACTTAAAACACTTTGTCATCCGGGAATTCAGATATATTAGTATAGTTTAGATTATATTGTTACTTGTGTTATTATTTGTATAATAAAGAATTTATGAGCTGTTGCGTTTTGGCAGTAATACAGCTTTTTGGTATTTGTGATGAATTTCGCCACTTGGATTGCATTTTGGCACGATATTTTAACCCCAAAAGGATATACTCCAAAGCACTTCATGCGTAGCAATTGTCTTTTCGGATCTAAAGTTACATCCGTAAGGTTTGGCCTTGGATTTCGTTTTGGCACGTGCGTTGCTGAAGTTGGCCGGCATTCGCTCTGTGAAATTATTGATACTTAACCGAATTTGGTTGGACTTGAAATAAGAAGGTAAAATAACAAGAAGAGCAATTTTCGGTATTAGGCCACCACCTGGGTGCCGTCATAAAGGCTATTTTTTACTTATTCCAATTACGCAAAAATCTCAAAGTAGTAAAATAAGTTGATACATATTTTACCTTATGACGGCAGTAAGAGCTATTGCTATGTCTGGAATTGGACGTATACAATATGTAATAGTAGCCTCTGTGAAAAGAACATACTAAATCGTTTTTATATCAGTTGTATAATATATGTCTTGACTTTAGAGACAGCGAATACATGTCCAGACTCCGCGCTGGAACTGGAAAAGTTGCCGAATAGAAAAAAATTGAAGAAGAATTGAATCCAAAACCTTAGCGTTTCATTAAAATTCCCAGTTCGGTTATTGTATCTAGGTTCTGGTACGATTTCTGGCTCGAACAAACTGTTATTGGATTTTTATGTTAGTAAAGTCAAAGTCAAAATCTTTATCTTTTTTCATTATTTTATATTTATAAAAAATAATAATAAAAATAAATAAAAGTTAATAAAAAAATGCTTTGAAAAAAGCCTGTTAAGAAAATGGTCAGTAGCTGTAAAAGATCTGAAAACGTACTGAAATCTAGTAAACTGTTAATTACGTAGCACCTAAAAATTAGCTGGACAAGAATATAATGGCCTGCACAGATGTTGCAACAGACAACCAGTCGCCGCAGAGGGTTGTGGGTTCGAATCTCAGAGGTCCATAAATAATTCTTCTGTGTTTAATGTACTTTATGGTCGTAAATAATATGCTTGTAAAGTCCCTCGCAATATAATCTCATTAAAATTAGTTTTTATTTTTAAAGTAATGTAAGAAACAGTGCCTTTTTAATAAAATATAGCCTATGTTACTCGGTGTTAAGATAACTTTCTTATGGTGAAAGAATTTTTAGAATCAGTTGGGTAGTTTTGGTGTTTAATCCTTACAAGCAAACAATCAAGAATCAAATTTTTCCTTTTTATAATATTAGTATAGGTATAGATATCTTACTTTTCCTATTTGTTTTCTTATATATAAAGATAACAAAAAAAGATAGTACACAAATATTGGTCTCTATGTATAGTCTTTAACTACCAGTGCACCTTATTTTTATTCTAAACTAGCTGACCCGACAGACGTTGTCCTGTCTTAGATGAACTGTCAAACTTGAGATGTCAAAATAGTCATTAAGTTTTCTGAAATTATCCAATTTTCTTTCCGTAAGAACCTTCTACTATAAGAAAACTTAAAAAATAAAGATATATGGAATCGGTAAAACCATTCTCAAATTATGGCGAGACCAAGTGAAACGGATTCATTTACAAATAATAAAAAAATATGGTCTATAAACCTTCAAAGATATACATCATTCACACAATCACGAATCACTGATCATCACTCGAAACAGGCGTTAAGATTATAATGCCAGCCAACATCAATAATATTATAATCTGACTTTGGAAACAAATACAACATACTTAGTTTAAACAACAATTAACTAAGTCCTTGGAGCCTTGTTAAGAGTTCCCTCTCCGAAACTTAATGCTGCGACATCACAAGTTAAATCTCGGTAATAATGTTAGATTTATTGTCTAACATTTGTACAAAATTACTTACGTAGTTCATAAAATTATTCAAAACTTGACAGAGCTTGTTTTCATATGCCTACGATGGTCCTAGTTGCGATTCTTGGGCTGGGAATAGTGGTATCGGGCAGTTAAAGTCAATAATCATTTATTGATTTAGTGTCATTTATGAACATCAAAGTTGAAGAGTTGGTGAGTTTAGTGAAGTTGCTGAATTTATATTTAGGTTACTTACCAGATTCAGGCAAAAGGTTGACAGCCTTTAGACTACCTGCAACAAACCTGTTTAATGCGATTTAAAAGAATAGTCGTGCTATTCTTTTAAATCGCATTAACCAGGATTTTCTGGTAATCATTTTTGAGTTTTAGACTACTTTGGTGGCGCAAAGGAGTTATAGAGATTTTCTATTAATAAATCCATTGGCAGCCTGGAATCTTGAATTGAGAAAAGGGAATCGATTTACAAATAAATAGGTGGGTTAATCATGTTATCAGTTGAAATGTAAATGTAGTACACCTCTTCTATCCTCTTCGGGGATAAAGGCGTAAGTATTTTATGGAGTTAATCCAAATAGCTAAGTTCAGTAACAGTATCACAGTTAGTAGTGTCTGCCATAGTGGAATCTATTTACTGGGACTGAAAAACTTACCAAAAAGAATCTAAAGAAAGCTTCTATTAAGCTTTTTTGCTCGTCTAAATGACCACACTCCGCCTGATGGTAAGCAGTCGTGTGGTCTAAGAGCAGTGGCCTCCACATCATCCTCATAGCAGCCGAGGCGATATTGAGGTCTCTACTTTCTTTGACGGCCTGAGAGGGTGCGCGCCCCACTTAAGGGACCCAGAATTGAAGGAAGAAGGAGACACGTGCCTTGGTTGTGAATTCCACGCCTTGATCGTTCGGCAGAGGTATGAGGACCCAAACTCTAGTCGACTCCACCGTGTAAGGATGGCATCTGAGCCCAGCACGCGTTATTTTGTTGTTATTTTGGAAAAAAGCTTGAGATTATGTACATGCATGTAATCTTTTGGTTTTAGAATTATAAAATGTCCTCGAGACCGAATTTCGTTCACGGCGGCCAATATTTTTACTGACTAGCTGTCTGCGCTGAAGATATTATGGTACACAAGTGTGTGTGCAAACCTAGATTAATTCTCTTTTCCCTTATTTTTATAATCTGATGGGACGATAATCCGACACTACCAAAGAGAGGTCAGGCGCAGGACCAGAGACCAAAGATTGAGATTTCTCGGCGGAAAAACCCAATAACTTTTTATTGGCCACACCCGGATATCGAATCTGAGGTCTCATTGCAGTCGTATTCACTGCCGTATCTCCAGAAATAAGTTATTGAGAATAAAATGTAAATAATAATCTAATACAGGAAATCTACTTTTGATTATGATAACGTCATTTACGTAGATGACACTATGCATCATATCATTATATGATCCTTGTGTTAAAAACTGTATGAAAAGCAGCTTTAATATTTAGTTGAACTCCACTTGCTATAAAATGGAGGATGCCACATAAAGAAAATCGTTTTGTGGTTATACATGACGCTAGAACAAACAAATAAACATACAGAGGTATAAATATTCAAAAGTTTTAGAAGATTTTATTTTGGGTTATATAAATATACTAACAACCGGCTTCGTACGTGTAGTGCACTAAATTTAAAATTTAACAAACCCCCGACACAATATTCATTTGATACACCCATATTGAACAATTTTAATTTGTGGAAATTTGTAATTTTCTGGTGGCGGCCATCTTGGATTTGAAATTTATCATAGTGTATAGTATTCTACTTGCATTACATTTGATACCCATATTGAGGGAGTTGTGAAAAAATATATAATCCGCCATTTTGTGGTGGCGGCCATCTTGGACCGATTTTTAACAAACGTAGCTAAGAACACTCCCGACTAATTCACCTTTCAAACAAAAAAAACAAAATTAAAATCGGTTCATCCGTTCGGGAGCTACGATGCCACAGACAGACACACACACACACACACACACACAGACACGTCAAACTTATAACACCCCGTCGTTTTTGCGTCGGGGGTTAAAAACCTTAACAAATAATACACCTAAACTCATGAATCACTCTGTCTATTGGTGAAAACCATTTGAAAATCTGTTTAGTTTTCGAGTTTATCGCGATTCTTTGTTTTATAATATGTAGTGATAGAGATAAATATAAATATATAAATAGCCAATCTCAATTAGTGTTCTAAGAATATCTACGGGTACAGAGGCAACCGCCTCACGTTATTATAATATATAGATACAATAATTATGCTCAGATGTAGGACGGGTACTACCCGTGTGACGTGGGACCTGCTGACAGTGAGCTGCCGTCACAAAATCAAGATTAATTTAGCGGTTTATTTGTAGAACATACATGTGAGCCTCGATGGCGTAGTGGTTAGTGTAACCGACTGCCACGCCTGAGGTCGCGGGTTCGATTCCCGCACAAGACAAATACTTGTGTGCATGAACATGGATGTTTGTCTTGGTATGGGTGTTTCTATGTATAATATGTATGTATTTACAAAAAAAAAAAGTATATATGTATGTTTATCCATTGTCTAGTACCCATAGTACAAGCTCTGCTTAGTTTGGGCTAGATAGTGTTGTGTGTATGTGGTAGAATATTATTATTATTATTATGTAACGATTTTGCGGGTAAATCGCTGAACTGGTTTTGAGAAAAATAGTCCTAGACTCTTAAGTCTAGGGGCTAACGTCAAGAGATAGCGCTGTACACAATTACACAATATTAGTACGGATCCCGACAATTGTTAACTGCAACCCACTAGGCATGATCGGATTCACAAAAAACCAATTTGAAAACCCAAAGTACCCAAATTCAGAAGAAACGTTTTGGATTAGACAAATTATTGGCAGATGATCAAATCCAAGATGGCCCGTGACTGATGATGATTCCTCCTCAAGATGCATTTAATCATCTTTTATCGCCTAGTCAACATAATAAATAACAGTATCAACAAATAATAGGTACATTCGCAGTTATCACAGCCATAAGTACTGTCGCACACTGACCCACTAGTGACTCGTGGCAATCACCACACGCAGCTACTGGTGGCTGGTTAAGGCCATCAGTTAACAGTTATAGGTCATCGCCCAATGTGCGATAGCACTTAATACAATTTTATATATAAAACATCTTCTTCTTATCATCTTCTTTCTTCTTTAAACTTCTTTCTTAGTTTGCTGTAAAGTCGGCACTAACACACCTGAAAGTTTGCTCACCTAGATTTAAAACACAGGTTCGAGCAACAATTCAGGCCCATCAGTGTACCGTACTTGTTCTTCTCTTCACGTGTTAATTTTTCTGTATCTTCTTATTTTCTTCTTCATTTCAGTGTTCCCTCTATTACATTATTACTATTACATTTAATATATTTTACATTTTTAATTTTATTTATACTTTATTTCACAATTTTAATATTTTACATATTGCATAAAAATTATTTTTAAAAAAATTCAGCTGGCTTGGTTAAAAATATACTTAGGTTGTACCTTAAAAGGCCGTACATATAAATATTTGCGTATTTGCGTAACAAAATCTACCGATTATGTGGAAAAAATCATTGCTGAATGGAAACGTGGGACTATAGAAAAACAGATATTTGATGCCCTCTCTTCTAATACAAGAGGCAATCTTACCTGGAAAACGAATAAGGCTAATATCTTAATATTAGCCTTTTTTATAAACAACAGGCAGAAAACAGAACTCTGACTCTGACCTTAACCTAAGGCATTTCATTGTGGGAACACTAAGATGCTTTAGGTCAGACTTCTGTGTCCACAGTTAGTTCAATACAGGCTAGCAGACTTCACACATCTCCGAAAATACATAATATATAAAAATATCATTACTGTTAGATGCCCAGGTTTCATAAACATGTTTCATAAACTTATTATCATAGTTAATAGGAGCGGCAATGACAACTATTTAATAAGCACATCATCGAAAACTCAAAGATACAGCAAATCAAATTTGAGGCTTCTGCGTGTCAGTCAAATAGCTCCTCTAGGCTATCATATCTTACATGAAATAGTTAACAATCACGCCAATAATTTATAAGCCAAATAATTTCATACAAAACGTTTTTTGTAAGTTTAAATTGTAGTTCGAATAAACATACAGAATGAATGACGTTTGATTACAGTCACGCCTACCAGGCGCCGTCATACTAATACTAACTGATTGATTTAAGATATTGTAATGTATCCGGTTTTTTTTATGCTAAACCAGTGACTCAGACATACGAGGCAGACCACTCTGCAAACTATTATTGCGACATGTTTATATTTTATTTAAATGTTAATAGTTTTTATTATATAATATTAAGGCCACACGAATTATGTTTATTTAAAAATAATGCGCGGATGCGGCTGATGGTAAAAGCCGTTGATCAAAATTTAATATTTGGAATCGTGGTTCAAAAACTATTGGTACAAGGTCAAACTATTTAATAGGGAATTAATCGATTGACACGCAGCGGCACACCAGTGGGTAATAGATTAGATTAGATTAGATATTCTAAGGTTTGACTTGATATAAATAATAGGCAAATATAAATATTATTATTTAATCACTATTTCTTAAATATTACCAAAAGCCTACATCACCTAAGTATGGTAGATGCGTATAAAACCAATCTACATTATCAAAAATATTTAAAATCATTATTTTGCTTTATGTTTCTTTTTTATGAAGGTAGCGAACCGCAGACACCTAAAATAAATATATTATCTATTCAAACAACTCCAATATGATTTGATTTATTTAACTGCGGAATATAACGATATCCAAACTAAATAAATAGAAAACAAATAAACATCAAGCAAACAAAGACATTATCAACAATAAAAATCTACATCATTACTTTGACAGACAAAACGGCGCGAAAAGCGTTTGACATCTGTCAATTACGGCCTCGTTCGGAAACACGACTCGGGACCATAACTTTATTGCGAACAAATAATGGTTGATATGGAGATTGATTTAGTTACATATGTTATTTGTGTTAGTTTTGTGTTGTTTGTCCAGAAGTTATTATTGTGTTGTAGCCGAATGCAACTAGTTGATTAAAAACATTTAATAGATCACTACATCTTATATATAAAATTCTCGTGTCACAATGTTCGTTCCCGTACTCCTCCGAAACGGCTTGACCGATTCTCATGAAATTTTGTGAGCATATTGAATAGGTCTGAGAATCGGCCAACATCTTTTTTTCATACCCCTTAGTGATAAGGGTTGTCCACCCCTAAAATTTTTTTTAAATCTTTTGGTCAAATAATTTTTTTATGGCAAAACACCGTTTGCCGGGACAGCTAGTAAATTATAAAACAAAGTGCGCCGCCGCGTCTATTCGTGATAAACTCAAAAACTACTGAACGGAGTTTCATGCAGTTTTCACCAATAGACAGAGTGATTCTTGAGGAAGGTTTAGGTTTATATGGTATTGTACTTCCCGTGCGAAACTGGGGCGGGTCACTAGTGTAAGTATAGAATGTGTTATAAAGTAAATTGGAAATATAATATTTTCTAACGATTTAGTTAATTAGATTACAAAGTGTTAAGTGTGTGTCTGGCAGGTAGGTTTTGATTATGATTATAAACTTTACTCTTTATGTTAACTACAACTTTTTTAAGGTATATTAAGGAAAAATACGTAAACCTGATTTTAATTTGTATATCTAATAGGTGTACATTTATCGTATTTAATTTAATTCTGTCGTCAATGTAAAACTTGTCTTTGATATCTAATCTAATTGACTTTTAAAGACCGGGAGTCAACTGCATAATTTGATAATTTCAATTAATTAATAAATACACTCAGCGGCACGGAATCTTGGCCAAACTAATAACTTGCGATAACAATTTTTTAAGTGTGTCTAACTTTGTTCTTAGCATGTAGGTAAGCAGAAATAATGTTTACGTTAAATCCTAAGAGGGTAATTAAGAAAGTTGGAGTGCATTTTGGTTTGGTTTTAAAGTTTTAGTGTAACTGTGTCATTTGTCCGACTAAGTTGATGTTTTAAATTGTGTTCTGAAAATTGAATGTGTTAAGTTGTCGAAGGTTTTTGATTTTATTGTGATTACTGAATATCTAAAGGCGCCTTGGAATTCTTGAAAATGCCTTTGACACCAAGTCAGGTAGCACAAGCAGTGGCGTTAATCGAACAAGGGTTGACCCATCGTGAAGTGGCTACTGTGCTTAATGTACCCCGTTCTACGATGCAATATGCTCTTAGACGGTATCAAGAGACTGGCCGCTACACCCGCAGATCAGGTAGTGGGGGTGTACGTTGCACATCAGCTCGTGACGATCGCTTTATCGTCTTAGAAATTTTAAGAAATCGCTTCCTTACCGCCGTCGAGATCCGTCAGCGGCTTCAAATCTCCAGGGGCGTAAATGTTAGTGAGCGTACGGTGAGAAGACGAATGGAAGAAGTTAATTTAAAAGCACGAAGACCAGCCCGTGGCCCACAGCTTCTCCCACAGCACAGAGTAGCTAGACTTCGGTTTGCCCGCGAACACGCTAACTGGTCTCATGAGCAATGGGCAAGGGTTTTGTTTACAGACGAGTGCAGGATCGCTTTGCATGCTCCTGATGGTCGACAGCGTGTGTGGAGAAGACAAGGAGAACGATATCTAGCGACTACTACCACTACAACAGTGAGTTTTGGCGGAGGCTCCATAATGATATGGGGTGGCGTTAGTTCTGATGCTCGTACAGAATTGGTCATAGTCAATAATGCGTTAACTGCTACACGATACATCGAGGTGCTCCTTGAAGAACATGTTGTGCCCTTTGGAGGGTTTATTGGATACGACCAATTCATTTTAATGCACGATAATGCACGTCCACACGTCGCCAATATCGTGAATGAATACCTTCAAGAGGTTGGTATTCAAAAATTGCAGTGGGCAGCTCGCAGCCCGGACTTAAATCCGATAGAACACATTTGGGATAAGCTCAAGAGAATGATTAAGTCTGCATCGAACCCACCACAAACCCTTGACCAGCTTAAAAATGCTGCAATGACTGCCTGGCGGGACATACAGCAAGTCGACATCAAAAATGTGATCCAAAGCATGCCAGACCGAATGCAGGCGGTCATAAGGGCTAGAGGAGGAAACACGCGTTATTAAAAAGTACAGCGAGTCAACAAAAGATTAACATTTTTTAATTCCTAGTACCTAGAACTCCAGTGTTAAATTTTGTTAAAATGTGATTTTTCGTTTAAACTTAATTATCAACGTGAAAAACCCTTTTTGAATGTGAAAAATTGGCCCAAAAACGTTAATTGGACGTGTTCAGATCAAAATTGGTCGAAACTTGTAGGGTGAAATGAAAAAAACTCAAGATATCACAATTTTTATACTTGGCCAAGATTCCGTGCCGGTGAGTGTATCATAAATATGTTAATTAAAATAATTAATAACATGAGATTTGCATTCATAAACTAAATATTTTATTTATAAGTAAACTAGCTTTTGCCCACAGCTTTACTCGCTTGGGTAAGTTACTTTTTTAGATGAAAGATACCAACGTTGTTTTCTGTACTCCTGACAACTTGTATGCGAAATTTCATGATGATAGGTCGAGCAGTTAAGTTTAGTTTGCTTAACAAACAAACAAACCGACATTCGCATTTTCCGTACGTACGTCCTTAAGAATATTTCCCATAATTTTTATTATTTTCTTGACAATAGGAGCGTAGATAAAACTTTTCCTATAAATTTTGAACAAGGAAAAAGTGTTACTATTCCCTGTTGCTTGAAATTGCTCCAGAGCAAATCTAGGCCATTTCTCATGGGGATCAGAACTAATGATATTTATCCCCTAAAGGTTTGAACAGCGGATCGTGGTTGATATTAGAGAGGGATTTAATTATATTAAGTATTACTTCATATAATTATTTTATTCTTGTTAATAAAAACGCATGCCACGTCTGTTTAGTATGGTAAAAGTACGTCGAACTGGCAATTGATTAGATCATTGGTTCCTGGTCGGAAAATGTAATTTCTAATCTTTAATAACTTTGCTTGTCCCGGGACCTGGGACCTCGTGC
This sequence comes from Catocala nupta, assembly GCA_963675205.1. Lineage (NCBI taxonomy): Eukaryota > Metazoa > Arthropoda > Insecta > Lepidoptera > Erebidae > Catocala > Catocala nupta. The sequence continues at coordinate 21,550,192 of OY776104.1, forward strand.
ATAGTAGCCGGATACAATACAGTTACGCTAGCGAAGTTTCCTTAAAAAACCCGGTAGATTTACAAAGGTTCCAAAGGAATTTTCTCCCGCGGACGCTCAGGTTGTGGAATGAACTCCCTGCCCAGGTTTTGCCACAAGACTACAGTATGGGGTTCTTCAAAAAGGGCGTTAAAAGGTTTTTACAAGGTCGGCAACGCGCAAGTGATGCCTCTGGTATTGCAGGCGTCGATAGGCTACGGTAACCATTTACCATCAGGTGGGCCGTAAGCTTGTTTGCCACTTTAGTAGTATAAAAAGAAAACAAAGATTGACTGCCCGGATGGTATAATGGTAGCCTCTCAGTGGTAGCCACTGTGCCGAGTGTTGTGGGTTCGAATCCCACACAGGACAAAACTTTGTGTGATCCACAAATGGTTGTACCGAGTCTGTGTGTTCTTTGTGTCCGTTGTTTAAATGTTTGTAAAGTCCCCGCGACACAGAAATTACTCCTACTGCGGTATTTGTCTATTTAACAGCAAAAAATATAATTAAAAGAATGATTAATAATGAGATGGGTGAGCTACATATTTTTAAAATTGATTAATATAGGCAACACATTCATTTATGACGCAATATTTATGTTCACAAACCTAAAAAGGCCTTAAGTGTAGATTATAACGATATATACTAATCGATCAGCTAGGTGAGGTGTGCAAAATTCGAACATTAATTTGCATTTTATAGATCAATTACCATACTAATATGGGAACCATTAATACTAGAGAAACAGCTGGATAGCATTGTCAATTGATTAATTTACAAATGAATATTGCTTTAGATATTCATTGTAATTTTGTGAATTATGAATTTTGCGTGACTTAAATTACAAATCGTTTAATTTAAGTCACGCTTCACAATAATATGAAATCGAGATTAAATATTCGGATAAAATTATTTCAATATTGACGAGTAGAAAGGCCTGTCGTTTGCTAATTAATTAAAACAAAGTCGAAATCAAAAATTATTGTTCATTAAGGTCACAAAGTTACAGTTATGAACGTCAAAAGCTGTCTTAGTAAGTTTACGAAATTTCATTTTTTGTTAAGCAAAACGCCTATGAGAAAATACATGCAAGAAACTCACAACCACTCTTCACTATCCCTATCAGTATATAATTATAAAGCAAAGTTCCCCGCCACGTCTGTCTGTCTGTTCGCGATAAACTCAAAAACTACTGAACGGATTTTCATGCGGTTTTCACCAATAGGCTGAATGATTCATGAGGAAATTTTAAGTGTATTATTTGTAAAGGTTTTGTACTATCCTTTGCAAACCGCCCGGTTTATAAAATAATTGACGATTCTGTAGGTACCTAAGGTAGGTAATTTGTAGATAGAACTGGCAAGTGTTCATAGGTTCACGTGCCGTAGGTATTTTGCCACCTTGTTAGTATTGAATATAAAATACTGGCTTCATACCTCTTGGTGTAAGTTTGCTTTTATATTATTGCCAATTGCGAGGTGCAGTAGTAAAAATATTTTATGACAGGTTATAGGACATGTTATCAAATATTTTCCTTCTCAAAATTTTCAGTATAATTGTGTGCTCGGTCTTCACACGGGTCAAACATTTGTGTGATTCAGAAATAGTAATGCCAAATCTGGGTATTTTTTGTGTCCGTTGTAAATGTTTGTAAAGTCCACGACAAAAGAAATAATGCTATGGCGGTAGAATTAAAAATAACAGAGTATGTAACTGTGTTTGTCGTACTACACGTTTTTAGACATCAAAGATTAAGCAAAGTAAGGTAGACTCAGAAGCGTATCCATTTTAGTTATAAAACTTGAAGACATTCCTCTCACAGCTGTTAAATATGTTAATATGGATAATAATAGTGATGACGTCACTCATATAGCATCACATATACACTATATTTCTATTTATATCTATGATAGTACACTTTAAGGCGATACGCAGACAACGGACTTTTCTTAACTTACAGAAATGTGCCCGTTAACCCAACGGACAACTGCGATGTGTTTTGGCAGTCAACGTCTCACAAACGCACTTCTTGTTTATGTCTTGCCATGTGCCTTATTGCATAGAATTCTATGATTATGTTTACTAGTTTTTGACAGCGGCTTCGCTAGCGTTATTCCAGATTTCTTCAATATTTTTATCACTCGGGAGCAATACTTTTCTTCTGGATGAAATATACCCTACGTCCTTTGTACCCTTGACAACGTGCATGTGAAATTTCGTGGTGATCGAGTCGAGAAGTTAAGACGTGAAAGCGTGACAAATAAACTCTTATTCGCATTTATAATCATCAGTCACTTAGTAAACTCACTAACCTATATATTTTGACGTTCATAAGTGTTACTTTGTGACCTAAATGAATAAATGATTTTTGTCTTTGACTTGACTCAATATTAGTTTTGACAATGTCTGTCGAATTGCTTCACCACCGCTGTCCATAGTCTGCGGAATGCCTTTTGAGTAAATTTGCTTTCAATACGGCGCGGCCCCGACTAATAAAGACGTCATTCGTGGGCGTGTGTACAAAAAATCGATTGACCATCCCAGTCTGTCCCAAAAATGTAATTGGATAGTTTACATAATTACCTCCCTATGTAATAGGTAATGTAATACATTAAGTAAATGGTATTTACTACCAATCTATCTTGACATTTTAAAAGGTATTCGGCTTACATTGACTAATCATAAAGACCTCCTACTAATAATAAAGACTAGATTTTGCCTAACGTAAATCTAGATTAGGTTAGGTTAGATTAGTAGGTAAAAGTATTTTTTTTTTCTGGATAAAAGGTACCCTATGTCCTTCTCTTTTCCCCTGACAACGTTTATGCGAAATTTCATGATGATCGATCAAGTAATTAAGGCGTTAAAGAGTAACAAACATACTAAAATTCGCATTATAATATTAGTTAGGATGTAAACGTTTGTTTCGTTTGTATTCGGATGTTTGTTATGAATGTTTTGGATGCAACTTAGCACACATTTAGACGATGTCCTGGATTGTCATTTGAAATATATACTTTCGAGATTTACTACTTTTTATCCCGGTATGAATGAACCACACTGGGCCAGTGTGGTTGAGTATGGCCAAACCCTTCTCATACTGAGAAGGGCCCAGTGCCCAGCTGTAGGACAGTTTAATGCAGGGCTGATATTATTAACTTAGACATACATAAATTAATAATAATGTATAGATAATTAGTGAAAAAAAGACATCTGTTAGCTAAATAATAGAAAAATTTAAAATGAGTAAATACCATTACGATTTACACGGTTGAACCCGAGGGCAGAAACTGTAAAGATATAAAATCTTGTTATAAATAAGGAAAGATATGTGCAGGTTGATTACGTAGGATCTTGGTGGAAAAATAAATATGTCTTGGGGCTATAACGTGAATAGCTAGAAATTATCAGTTGTTTATTGCCTTGTGTTATATAATATATAATTAGCTGACCTGACAGACATTGTACTATCTTAACTTCAAATGTACAAAGCACAATATACAGCCATCCTGAATTTTCCAATTTTCCTCTCCATGAAAACCTTTGGTCAAATACGAAATTTTCTCAAATATAGTCAACTCGGTTCAATCGTTCTATAATTATGTGGTTAACAATCGACAACATTTACTTTTTAATTATGAAGGAACATAATGCGTACTTAATCTAGTGATAAAATATGTCATATAATTGCAGGCGTATAAAAATTTCTTAGCTTTGCTGTTTACATGACGACGATCCTGATCCTTTACGCCAAAACTAGTCCAGCCTTCTGGTGACTATTTTATTCCAATTCTAACTATTGTTACAATATAAGTCGTCTCTTGATTGATTCATAGTATTCGAAACAGATACAATAGCAAATTTATCATCAGAAAGGCAGCGTTATGCGTATAATGAGAGCGAGATCAATCCGTTTAGAACTAGCCAACACAAATACACGGGTCGGTGCCAAAGTTACTCGTAAAGATAACATTTAAGACGTTTATTTTAAATCATATTTTATATCCTTTGTGAATTGTTTATAGCTAAATCTTTATCTGTGAAACGTTTTGGCACTAACAACAACACGTTCTTTTCTTAAAAGTATTTTTGGATCAGAATTTATGATGTTTGAGTGAACAATGGGGATAACCGATAAACTAGGTTCTGCATCATCAGAACTCAGTACTGGAAAATAGTATCAATGCGGGTTTTCCATGAAATTGTGTACAAAATCTTTATTAAAATTTATTCAGGTGTACCTATAACTATTGAAATGTTACTATTAATTTGTCGGTTTTCTATGAAATATTATAACACTATAAACAACAACTGTATTCAATTTATTCAGGTGTCTAAATGTGACAATTGCTTTGAAACGTGCTGAAACATTATTTATTAATATACATTTACACATACGTTCATGAAAGAGAACTTTTCATTTATGTCACGTTTTTGTTCGAAAACTATATAATTATGACCATTATCTAGTTTCAATTAGACTTCTACTGTCTTTTTAAGTCTTTTATTACTAGATTTGGTCTAATTGGTAATCATTTAGGAGCCATTACTAATTATTATCTCATATTCAATTTCTTAAATTAGATATTTTTATTTTAACATCTAAATAGTACGGCATTATTCTGGTATTATTATAATTCCCAATACGATTCATTATTGCTTTTCTCTTTCACGTGTGTCCATCGTACGTTAGGAAAATAACCGGCCCTTTGGGAGGCTTATACGGGGACAAAGGTCCAACGTGCACAGAAATTTTCGGAGTTTTAATCCGGAGTGGGGTTTATTATTTTTATTCATAGCTGCACAATTTAAAAAAAGAACTGCCATTTATATTTCTGAGATATATACGTATGTATTAGCAATTTATTGCCTGACGGTTCAGGTATTTTAAATTTTGATTAATATGTTACTATTTCGTCTATACATATGATAATTATTTCATTCTAAATTATATTTTTGCACATTTAACTTATGTCCATGTATTTACTACTATATAGTTTTACTTTACATATTGTTTTCTAATTGGCCAAACTCCGTAAAATTGCTGTATTCAGCCATCACAGTTCCAAACAAAGAACGTTAAATAAAAATGGCCTCACATGTCGCTGACATATCGTTTATTACGGCAAAGCGCCCATATATCAACACTGACCTGTTGCTAACGTAAAATCCTCCTGAAATATGAAAATGTCGGTTACAACTTGAAATTGAGTGGTTGAAAAACTTCGGTAGTCCCGCAAAGTTTGAATGATTTAGTTTTTAAGACTTCTCTGAAGGAGCTAATAGACTTGTCGCAAGTCATTCAACTCCAGTGAAGCAAACGTTTATATTTGACGGAATTGAAATTTTAAATTGAATGCCTACAGCTAAATCAGAAAGCAGAATTACGTGTCTATTATAATATGAAAGAGTCTATAGTGATTATTTTGAAAAATCGAACATAATTTGAAACTTTTAACAACAAACACCTTTTGAATTAAATCAAATTATATTATTTATTAAGTACATAAATTAACTAGAATAACATTATAAAGAAGTAATTATCAATAACATTTTTCTATATCCAATCACAATTTTGGATACACAGACAAATTAAGTCTTGAAACGAAATTAAAAGTATCCAAAATTATACCTACCTATAGCCTTAATATCAACAATCAAAATAGAACTGATTTACGCGATTTAAACAGCATAAATATTGACAGCACGCAATAAGAAACTATTCGTCCTCCAAACAAAATCCTACACAGACTAAACAATGATCATCTGCAAAAGAATGTATAGCTAGCGAAATTCATGGAACTTTCCTACCCTAAAAAAGTCCACGTCATACATACGTATGTATTCGAAACATTTAGGTTAATACAACCGCGCCCAGATCGCGTGACCACACTACCACTAGAGTTAATTGAATTAGACAATATCGTTTCATCCACTTAATGCTATCCATTCGTGTGATTGTTATCGTCAAATGTGCAGTCATTTTTTGCTCTTCAATTATTGTTAAAATGTACTTGTAGTTTGATAGCCGCTATTGACTGATGGATTGCTAATAACACGCTTCGATCTAACTCGATAGCATATTTTTTTATCGTTGGGACAGTAAATTCAAAGTTATAAATAGATTTTTATTTTCATCTTGTTGGTTATTATGTTTGCTAAATTAAACAATATATGTATATGAAAATAGGCACCACTTAAGTTGTATTAAGGACGTGGTGTATAAGAGAGCTCGTGGACTACACAATTCTTACCATCAGGCTGAATGTAGTTATTTTGACTGGCAACAATAACAATAATATTAGGTATAAGAAATGCCTCCAATATGATACACTTTAAACAGTATGCCAAAAATTAACTCCAGTTAACGCAGAAGTAATACTGTTTCTATCGTAATATTCATGAACAGTCATGCCAAAACGTATAAAACGATTTTAATATACTCAACCAAGCCAAAATAGAAACTCAAATCTTCAACTTAAATGAAAATATTTAGGAGTATTAAGTACGAACCCAGTTCTATAATAAAAGGCGCTGACTTGTTAAGTAACTGACTAGTAATTAACTACTATTACACTGCCTGGCAATAAAAATGACCCATTTTTATTATTAATTGGTCTGACCTAGTTCTTATATAGAATTTGAACAATTATTAACTTATCAGAGTTCAATATTCCTTCGTTTACTTTGTCGATGAGTTTCTTAGTCACTTTCTATTTTTCTTTCGCTTTCCGTTCATGAATTTGGTCAAGTGTGATTTCTAATTACACAATGAAAACTTTGTGGCCAGAAAGAGTTCAGGAGAGTTATGAATCAAATTTGTTTTATTTACGGCATTTTTATGATTTGCAAATATAAAATTACTTTTTATCGCGATATATATAAAATATATGTTGTTAAAATAAGTAAATGAACCTGCAAATCATACTTATATTGTAAATGTAATGTTGTTTGGATATCCCGTACTCAATCACGCGTAAACCGCTAAACGAATATGGATACAATTTGGCACATATGGATCATATCTTTATCCTAAAAATACGTCTCAGGAGAAGACGAAGGGACGACTAAAGTAAGATTATTTTAAATGTTAAGACCTAAATTTCAATTATTTTAAATTTTATATAATATTTAAAACATTAATTAAGCTTAATTATATAATCTTGCTTAATTATATAGCTTTTTTATTCTGATATTACGTTTTAATATTGATATTAGCTCGACGGTTGCACCATTTAAGGAAACGCTCAACTACAGTTAAGCTAATACTGAAGAATTAATTCAAGATGTGTCTAAATATTGTAAAAATACGGTTATAAAGATTGTGGCAAAATAAAAAGTATTGAATTTGATTCCCACAGTATGAAATTGAAGTAAACATTAGAATATTTTTCCAAACGCAGAAGTAATTGCTGGTCAGAATGGCTGCTAATATGAAAAAACGCCATCAGCCAAGTTTCGCATAGAAACAGAAACGAACATAGCATCTAATATATCTTTATGGTTTCGTTTAGCGCGCCTATTACGTGTTACGGTTAATGGTAAAAATTAGGTTAATAGACAATTTACGAGTTGGCTGAACTAGCTCCTGACTCACGAGTTTGCTCGTTATAATTTGTTTGGCGTAGATGATATGATAGGTATGTGGGATGATTCATACGTAGTTGAAGATTCGGTTCGTTTGCTGGGTGGTCTTAGATAATATATGAATCTCTTTGAAGGAGTGTAGAGCGAATAATGGCAGATTGGCAGTTAATTTATAACGGTATTTTGTATAGCACATCGCCTCTTCGATAGCGTTAGGTATTGAAATCTTTGAGTACAAAAAATGTATAGATCTTCGCTCATAGTACAAAATAAATAGTTTCATTTTACTTCTTGCCAATAACAATGCAGCGAATAGGTGATCCTTATACGGCATCAAAATATGTGTTATAATCTAATATTTGTTTTGAATCTAAGTAGTTTTTATCATTATTATATCACATACAATAATATTTGAGGCCAACAAAGCAGAACTTTTCGTTAAAAAGAAAAAATACTCTAAGCAGAAGATTACTTGATTCTGCTTTTATTTAAACACAACTTTTCTAAGTAAAAACAATGTAGTTTCAAGTATATAAACGACTTAAAGACCGTTGAATGGACTTTGCAAGTAGAACAAGCTTAAAAAGTGACAATGATCAAGAAAATGTATCAAAATATATGACTAAATCTAATATTGGTTAACTCGCCAGCTATATCAAATTGATCTTAAATTGCCTTTATTAAGTTATCGTACGCTAGTTGGATATACGAAGGATTAAATAAGATACAACGTTACTTCAATATAGGTATGCATGTAGTGACTCTTATTTAATTTAACCACAGTTTTGTATATATGTGCCTAGAATAAAATGTCAATAAATATATCACTGAATCGACAGCAGCTGCCAAGTTAAATCAATAGCCAAGTAGTGAAGTCATCGTGATACTGTTTTTTTGGATACGATGCAGATATAAGTCAAGCAGTATCTAGCAGTGAAAATAACAAAATTTAAACCAATTTGATATTATAATCATGTAATTTTCCATATTGCATATCATCATAGATTTTTATTTTATCTATAATATATTATTGGTAAATAGATCAAAAAAAATTTATTGAATCATATCATAACCTGAATAACTTTGCGTTATCGAAAAGTGCGGTCTATTAAAATTAAGCTTAAATATTTGTAAATGTCGTGTGGCGTGTCCTATCGAAGCGTTTGAGCGATAGACACATCCTTAATCTTGATGGGACTTATTGCGGTATTCTTACCAGTACATATAGGCCATAGTTATGTAGGCCTTGTATAAATAGGTATATATGTAGTACTAATATTATATACAAAACCATATCGTAGTCCTTAGCAATATTGTTCCGCAATTATTTAATCAATATTCTGGATTGGAGCCAATTTTGAACCTTGCGGTAATAAAATCAGATATTCTGATTTCTTTCAGGTTTAAAAAATAGGTTAAACAACCAATTACTGGCGCATTGCCAAGATGTTGCACAGCTTACATTATACATTCCAAGTCATAGCAGTGATAAGCGCAGTTATTTTAAGTAGGCACTTTAATTTTGTACAGCTTTATTTATCTTTATCGCTTTACACCTTCACCCTACTGAAGATCGCGCACGATAAAGTATTAGTCTGCCTCATCCAGTTGATTTGATTAATAAAAGCCTTTTTTTTAGGAAGTCTGTTTATACTTTGTATATCAATCTCAGAGGTTCTACATATAATAAAGGACTGTCTGAAATGACGGTTCTTACGTTTAATATGTACAAGAGTCAAAATAAATATTAATGAATCATTACGTTCTATAGATTTTGGATTAACACATTCATACATTTTTTAATTTCACACTGTTACTGATGTCGCTTAGAACCGCGTAAATATAAAATAAAATTCAGAGCTTTCCTGCTTCGCTAAGCAATATGAAGAAATCTACGAAATCTAATTTATCACTGGATCTGGAACGCCATAAAGTTTTTAAGTGTCGACGGAATTGAAGTTGCGCTTGCAATTTCGCGATAAAATCTACTTGTATCTAGTGGATTACGTTAAATCACTTTACTCTATAGGTTTTACGGAGGAAATTTTATAATTTATACGTCTATATATAATATAAATATATCCAGATTGGTTTCTGTATAAATCGGATGGAATGCAGACCTAAAACTATGGATTTACATTATTACAATGTATAGAAAACCAATACCAAGTGGTGATCTAACAAATCTGCCTAACCTTTCGGAATACAAGCGTGAGGGGTTTAATTTTAGCCAAAATAAATAAAATTACAAAAATAATAACCTTATTTTTGTCAAAATCGAGTAAGTTATTCAATTCAGAATAATCATTTTAATTTCCATGTTTATTGCTATTTTTAGAATCCTATAATTTAGTGATATAAAATCTGGAACCCTGAGTAAAATAATAAAAAATCAGACATGCTTTACAACTTTTCCAAATACTTTTAATTGTCAGTCCTTTAGTTAAATTTAAACATCTGTTACCCGGCAATACTCCACGTGCCAAAAGTAATAAAAATCCATATCGATTATAATTAAAACCTCCACCAATAGGAAACGTTGAACAGATGCGCGCGCACGCGCTTGACAGACACATGCCATATGTCTGACTAAAGAACTTTGCGGTGAAGCTTTTAATTTTGTAAAAGCTAATTGCAATTTACATTCGAAGGGTGAATACGTTTGTAAAGAGGGCGATAATATAAAATTAATTAATGACGTTGGTTTTAATTACAAGGCGAAATAGAAATAAGTTAAAAATGTGTGTTTCACTTTTCAATCTTCTCTTGCCTTATCTTTTAGTTGACTTGAAAGTAAGTTTTAACTTGACTCACTATAGTGCAGTTGAAACTATTATATTTAGGTTTATCATATTGTATTGATATATTTAGGTATTATTCATTTCTGTATAGTGTAGTCTCTTTCAATAGATCGACCTTAATCTTGTCTTGTAGGTAGTAGTAGATGTATTCCATTTAAATACTATCTTGTGACCTCTACGAAGTGATCAAATTGTAGACGAGATTCTAGAGATGTAAAATACATCTCTAGAATCTCGTCTACAATCAAACGAAAATAAGCATCCAAATAGTTGGAAGATAAACAGGAATAATTTTATGATACAAGAGATACAACCCATACGCAAGTGGAGTATGTGATATTACAGTTTTCCTGGTGTTAGGTACAATATTTTTTAATATCGGTGTGTGATTCTGCAGTCAATACCTGGTTAAAACGCGCCTGTTGTGAAACCTCACATCTTATATAAATAATAAAGATTTTCCCAATATCATAACTCACTTGTACACTGCAAGCAAATTGAATCGATCTCACATTAAAATGTATTTCGGGAACGAAAGATTAATATTTTTGGCATAAACTCAAAGTTGCCAAGCGCCGAGTGAAGTTGCGCAGACGTTGCTGCTGCTATATTTTTTAATTCATTAGCCTGGTTAAAAAGTATGCAGTATGTAGCAGTTAAGAACTAATTCTGTACTAAATGAAAAGCCTAGCAAAACTTTTATATTTGACGACTTTTATTATTTTAAATCCCAGGTAATAACGTACAAGCTTGCTGCCGTTTCTAGACGATGTGCTGCTACTAAGAATTTTCTAAAAGGAAAAGACAATAGCACTTTCAAAAAATTGATCTCGATTCCTTACAATTTCACGCAAATATGGGAAAACGTATTACACCAGTCCAAAAAGGAAGCTAGATCAAATTATATATAATAATAATACTTAATATAAGCAATTAAATGTTTACTCTTAGTCTTACCTAGCATATAACTGCAAGTGTTGTGTACTTCTGTAAATGACTAATTCGCTAAATCTTAAAACATGTTCTAATCGAGTACTGAATGTATGTAGTGAATAAGTCGTTGAAGTGCCTTATGAATAAATAAATAAATAAATAAGTATTTATATACTAATTTCTAACCGACTTCAAAAAAGAAGGAGGTTCTCCAATTCTCAAAACTTTTTTTTAGGTAAGTCGATTTTAATGTTTTTTTATTTGATAAAGAAGAAGAAAACGCTTGTGCTTCCCATGTGGTCCCATTTAAATTTGATCAAGGTCTGACTAGTAGTTTTTGAGTTATCATTAATACTGCGTATTTGGTTCACTTCGACTACATTGATGATGTACTCATTTTATTACTTGTCTAGCTGAAGTCAGTTTTCTTTCTTTGTCAAAATTATTGTATTTCATTAAGCATCAAATAGCATTCGAATTATTTTCGTATTTATCGACAATATTACACATAAGTATATCATATATCATAAGTATATATATGCACTCAGTCCTTGACCATACAAAGTTACAAAACTGTATTTAAATATCATTCAAATACAAGCATCATTAATGCAGGATGGTGTGTAAAAACATATTTGCATAATATGTTACGACTAATAAAAGTGTCATTACAACTTAGAAAAGATGCATAGTCAATATTCATGAATTGTTACATTAGACTGTTGACACTAGTTGAAGAAAATTTAATGATTTCGAAATTTTGTTGGGAATTTTGTTTTAGACTGATTACTCTTCTCATTATTATCACACAAAACAAGATCAGTAAACATTTTTAAATGTTACTATCTAGTTTGGCGAGAGTTATTTAGAGAAAGTCTTATCTGATAAAACAATTTTAGAAAATAAACGAATTTGGAGCAGTACCTCAATTAACATAATGCACATTATACTGGTTTTTGATACTAATATTATATACCGACTTTTTATAGGATACCAACTTCTAGAACGTACGTATTCCACTGGAATATATACCGAGATAAAGACATCCTTGGAATTTTCCAAGACACGGACTATCTATTACCAATTTTCAGCCAAATCAGACATCCAATACAAACTATCACATTTATAATAATAGAAACAGCCTATTACAATTGTTTAATATTAATGTTTTTGATAAATAACTCCTTTCTTGCAGTGACGTTAGCAGAATATAAATATTCTGTTAACGTCATCACTATGTTACTAAAGTTAGTTACTTAAGCAAACTATCAATTTACTACAAATATTAAAGTTGATGAGGATACATTGCCAAATAATCTTATGAAATTAGTATAAAACCCGAATGCTAATACTCTGTCAGGTAAATCTAAAGTCTACAAAATTGTTGATCGTATTACCTCGTGACTGACACCACATGGCCGATAATAATCTACCAGTACTTAAATAACCTACATTTCTAATTAGATATTGTAAAAAGTAATATTCTTTGGCATAAATTCAACATCACTGCGTAGATGACGTTGTGCAGACGGCGCTCTATGATGTTTTATTGGTGGAAAATCTTACGTATTATGAAATATGTGATTGTGGTACTATTGAAATCAGGTCTGTGTATACAATGTTGAAATGTAACAAACTAGCTGAACGGTGTGACGCCATTTGCAAATCGCTTTTCAATATATTCACTAACAGTATTATAATATAATAGAAACAAGAGTCTACTAGAGCTATTGATAGCGAAGAAAAAGTAATTTATAAAAAACTTGATAGCGATAAACGACTAATCAATTGTAGTGTACATTTTAATCGGAGTTGTAGCAAATATATTCCTAGTTACGTCTGTAAGCAGAAAACATACTAATGAGTTGCATTCATTGTTTTGTGATTAATTAAAGAGAGCGCAATAAGATATCTCGAACTGACATTGAAGATGATTTATATAATATTAAAGTACATGATTTCAGTTTTCAGACTCGAGCTGACAATTTTAATGCTGCTCACGAATTAGATACATTGGATAGTCCAGATGCAATCAAGTGGTATAAAATTATTTCACATGCAAAACACGAAAACGTAATATATCCTGAAGACCAGGTATGTCTATGAGTCATAAACAAATTATTTATGCCCCAAATGACGCAAGGTGAGCCTTCCGTGCCTGGGTTCAATTACCGCGTAGAACAAATATTTGGATGACCTGCATGTATGTGTGTGTTTTACATTATAATGGTACTGCTGATAAAGCATTATTAGCCTATTCAAGTTTATTGTGACGATTCTGTCCAGCTCTGTATTTATCTTTACATACAACACATAGTTCATTGTCTGAGGAAGACTGTATGATACGAAATGTATATTCTCTAATTTGATAGTAGGAGTGTTCTGTTGATTATAACAAAGATAGAACTGCTCTAGCTAGCCTTATAAAGAACGACTCTGACAAAAATGAAGACACTCATATTTTTGTACCTAATTATAGTTTTAAGAACTTAAAGAACAGCACGCTCAGGCATAAAATAAAAATAAAACAAATTCTGCTTAATGTTTTTATTCGAGGAGTAGCATTATACTTGGATTATGATATCTATAGTGTATTGTAAGTGGAATTTTTTTTAAACTCCTGGATAATTCTGATTAAATTCGTTGCGGATAATTAAGCACTCCCCGTCAAAAATCGTATTTCATAGTCACTACTACTGAACCTGAATACACAAGTGCAATAGTGAAGGAAGTGCGGGTGGGATTAGTCCCAAAAGTCATGTTCTAATAAATACATAAATAAATACAAAAATAAAAAATAAAAAAATAAAAAAAATCTAAAAAAAAATAAAAAATAATAATAAATCTAAAATCATGTTGTTATACTCACAGATCTTCGCTACAGATGGTCTCGTATGTTTCAAATATACCTGAAAAAAATACGGTTATTATTATTCACGACTTCATTATTCGAAAGGTTAGATAGTGGTTTATCAGACCTACACATAAAACAACGGAACAACACGGATACAACCTCTTACTGTCTACCGGGCATTTGCCGTTACTAAGAATTTACTAAGAGAAAGATACGACTTAATTTGCTGCCAGTGAATCAAGGATTGAATCCAGAAACGTATAAGTCAGGATAAACGTAAGCTTTTAGCTAAGTCTTCAGTCTTATAATATAATATTATCTAAGACATAATTCTAAAATATAAATCAGTTATTCAAGGACATAACTAATGATTCCCAGTCGCTGTTCTGCTTATGATGCAAGACGACATTGTACAGAATGATGTCATAGTGACTAACATTACGCCTATTTATCCTATAAATAGGCAGAGATAAGTTTGCCTAGATACACTTTATATTAACGCCTAATATTCTGCTTCAAACTAGAAGATACGCAAGGCATGAGACGATACTATAATATTAGCGGAGACACAAGAAAACATTGTACCTTGCGCTGAACTTGCAGGCACACTCGTCTTGTATGGTCAACAAAAGGCGATCGATACCAATATTGTTTCAAACGTCTATAGGCTTACCATCTGTGCGAACTGCACTGACTCACAAGCTGGACTACTATCAGAATTGCATAACCTATTAGATTTAAATACAAAGAATATTTAGATTGATACAAATTCGTAAGTTCTAATACGTAACATTTCTTCATCGGAAAATAACTATTTGCATGTCAAAAATCAACGCCATCTATTGTTATTTCACCGATTACAAAGCAGAAAACGAATTTATAGTCTTTACAGACGCTCAAACACTCGCGTTAAAAGATTACAAGATACAGTACTAAACTATTCTAGTTACTATAAACATATCTATTTTGGAAGCCGTCTGCGTTTGATCAGACTTTGTATCAAAGGATTTAGATCAGGTCTGTGCTTTGCCATGTCAATTTAAAAAAAAGACTTTTAGTTCGCATGGCTGGTGTCAAGAAGATTTAGTAGTAGTTCGACCTTTATATTTTCGCGAAAGATTGATTTAGGAATGTGATAAGATTATAAATTCATTTATGGCGGAACAAATTTTACTTCGGTAGTTTTACTGTTCATGGCTATGCAAATATTAATCTGTAATGATTTTCCTTAAAGCCAATTCTAGTAATAAGGACTGCTGTTGCAGATCTAATAAATATGAATTTAACTTTCATTGAACTAACCAAAACGCATCAAAAGACAAGCTTTTGATCAAACGTGTTGAATTGCATCGTCTTGCATGAAAACTTGACAGCACGGATGGCGTATTGGCTAAGTGGCCACCTTGCCATTGCTATTACGCCGAGTGTTGAGGGTTCGAATCCTACACGGGCCAAAAATGTGTGTGATCCACAAGTGGTTGCTCCGAGTCAGGATATTCTTTTTGACTATTAGTAAAATCCCCGCGACACAGGATTTGTTCTAGCGCGGTAGTTGTTTTTTATTAAAAATAAAATTCTTATTCACCTTCATTTCACTATGTTTTGCAATCTTTCGAACAAAGTAACCATATCGTAATGTCACTGTATTGTTAGAAAACTTAATGTATTTTACTTGATTCGAGAATGTATCTAAAGAACTTATGATGATCTTGTGACTCTAGTGGGCGTTTGATAATTTTTACTTCCTCTGTTACTAATGTTGTTTGTTTTCGCAATCCTCCTATCCGACTGTTCAAATTAAAACTAAAAGCATAAAAACTATTTAGATAGATGTCCACTTCACATATATTAACTATTTCCATATGTATGGTGACGCTTAATACAAGAAAAATACTCGTAGTTTCATAGTTAATTATGACAAGAGGAATCGTTTGATATTGCATCACTCTGATGATACGATTGATTCGTCATTAAAAATGTGTATATTTTATACATGCCAGTAAAGCTTATCGTTTTTTTCTCTGAAGAATTAGGCAGACGTGGAACACTTGCATATGAGCGGCTATGTTTAGTTCCTACGGAGTGCAGGTTACATTATAAGACCAGTTATACTGCCAATCTCTATTCTACTCCTAAAAATGTGCTTTGCTGTGCTTTGTGCTTAACGGCTACAGGCTGTCCCTTTTACAAAAGGCGTCAATCATAACTAATGAAAGGTGGGAAGGATACATCTCTGTATGTCCGTTTTGGAGTATATAGGCACGAATGTAATGAATTCAGAGAAAAAAAAATGTCCACTTATTTTCAAATTACGTTCAAAATTAGAACAAACAAAAAATAAATACTGTTGGCTGATAATTAGCGAAGTTTTGAACCACAGAACCTTAAATTGGCAAATGTGACCTTATTAAAAAATATTTTTGTAACAATAAACGTTTAGCATGAAATGTTAACGATTTTATACACTGTTTGACAAATAAAGCGATCCTTTACGTTCAAAAACGGTTGTATAGAAAGTCAAGGTAAAACGGCTTCTGATTGTTTTGTTTTAAGGTTTAGATACAGTTTTATTGGTTTAGCTATGACAGTATAAGTACGAACGTGGCTATTGATAACAAATATTGAACGAGGGTTTGGAGATGCAATGTTGAAATTGTACCTCACAGACATCAAATTCACCTTCTGTTTCATAGCACTAGTGAAGGGCTGCATTGCGTGAGAGCTATAAACTTCTAATAATATGTATGCTGTGTCTTCGTCAAGACATAGGTATGAAGTGGTTACCTAAAAGACAGAAGACGGATATAATAAATTCACTGTACCTTTTTCCTTATAACCTTTTGCAATAGATTGTAATATAACGTAAATTAAAAATAAATATCTAATACCAACGATTGTAATAACAAAACATATATAAACGCAAAGTTAAAGAAGCAAATCTGCCAGGTCAATAATACAAGAAACTACCCGAGAAATCAAAGCAACTACAATAAATTCGGAACGAAATCGCAACACTTTTATCATCTACCTTCATGAATTTTATATACCCTCGTACCGCAAACACTAAAAGCTGCAAAAATAAGTCGTTTTCCCTCATCGTTTCTCAATTTTAGATTTAACATACCTACCACGTTCCCCCGGGGTTTCGAATCACTCTTATAATATATCAGTAAGACTAGTATTCTATTCGGATTCCATTTTAAGTCGCACGGGGTCCCAGGAGTGTGTACGTCGTTCAACCTCGAAAATAGGCACCCGGCGATTTTGGGAGACGTTTTCCCGCCTTGGCGTACTGAAAAAACCGCCTGTGCTTTTCTTTAGCGTTTTGGAACGTATAAAGTTGTCGTTTAAATTGTGGTCTTAGCCCGTTGTAACAAGGTAGAGATTGCTATATTAAGGGTTTTAATAAGCAGGATCTCCTTTTCACGAAAGAGTTTTGTTGTATGCACAAAATTGTGTAAAAATCAAAATAGTTCATTAAAGTTTGTTGTTATGAATTGAAAAGATTTATAGCATTAGAAGCTACATGATACTGAAAACTTTAATAAATAAGGGAAATTTTTATGTTATGATTTTGAGATTATTATTAAGTGTTCTAAGACTATTACAACAATAGACTGGCTGTACTATTGGCTATAGGCAATTTAACAAGATCACGAATACATATTATACCCTAGAAACAATAATTTTCAAAAATAACAACCTCTTGTTAACCATTAGAACTATTAAATTATTCTATATTCAAAAAATAAGTTACTAGCCAGTTCTTTCCACACAGTTAGTTTTTGGAAAAGAGAGAAATAATTGATGGCGAGTACTAAATATCAAACATCAAAACAACATAGTATATTATAAGGCAATTTTCTCAAAAACTACTACACGGAAGGATCTTAAACCTTTTCGCTCAATTAAGTGCCTAAAATCAATTTAAAGGTCTCTAATTCCGAGTCACTCGTCCGTATTTAACAGGCACTTGGAGGAACAACCTTTTCATGTGAGGGATTTGACGAATTGTTGGATGGAAAACTTTGTTTACAGGTTTATTGTGAGAACCTTTTCAGATTTTTGATTACATAGACTCTCGTCTATATTTATTTGTGTAGATAGAGTTTTATCAATCCACATTTCACCAGATCCATTTCAGGTTCCAAGTAATTGGGGGCGAGCCTAGCGACGTCTTCCAGGTCACGAGATATGGAAGGTATGAACCTATTGCTATTGAATTTTTAAACTTAATACATTAAATGCTATGTAGTCGATACAATGGAAATTGTAAGGCGTTATACATGACTTTTAATGAGTTAAAACTCAAATTCTCTGCCTCTCCCGAGAATCAAACTCAGAACCTCACAAGGCTGTTCATTCAATAAATAATGTAATAAGATAATAAATAAAAATACCAAAGACTATTTCGCGTCTACATATATAAGTATATAAGAGAGATATAGCTGGACCTCCAATTTTCGCTTTAGCAGATATATTAAGGTCTAAGGCAGGTCCTGTTGTTGCACATAATCATATGACCTTGTAACAACTGATAGGAATGAAACACATTAGGAAATTTGCCTCACCTTTGACCAACTACTTCACTCGTCGTGACTACAAAGGTTTCTTTTAGGCTGGATTCATATAGCAAAAAACAAGTCATTTTACCGAGGGCTGTTATTTTTGACATATTCTATGGAAAATATCTAAAATTTTACTGTCCTCAGCTAAAGCGAATCGTTTATTGATATAGGAATTGGGCTTTATTGTCATTCACGAATTCTCTCATGTGTCATAATCACAAACGATGATATAGCAATTTAAGAAGGTCGATCGCACTACCTACTGATTTCCTAACTATGTATTTAAAAAATTATCTTGATTTACAAGTTACTTTTTCATCACATATGTAATTGCCTTTGTGTGAAGTGAAGTCTTTTGCAAATACAATTTGAATTACCGTTCTAATGGCTATTTGAGTTATACACTTGTAAAAAGCAGTTTTTGCTTTATTCGTAAATAAAATCTTGTCTTAAATTAAAGCCTATCCACAATGTAATCCTCTTCGAAATTTTGTCACACACTTTCTGTATCTCTAATTGTTAACCCTGGAGGTGTTTCATCCAAGAGTTTCACTCGAATCATATGCCCAAAAGCCATAATGCCCAAAAGCCATAGCGAAGTACACGGACACTGTTTACCACTTCGGAAATATACGCATGGGACTATGTATACATATAACAAATAGGAGGAGGGTAACAAGAGGTATCCTTGGAAAATAGTTCACTTTCTCGTTAGTTAGAAAAAAACACTTGTTGCTTATGTTATATTCGAAAGAACATTCAAACAAAGGTATTGTCTTAACTATCATTAGTTTACAAAGCCTCACTCATCCGAAGGCTAGACAAAGGTATATTACGCCCACATTTCACCAGGGCATTGACGCACGATAGACTGCAATAGGGTCATCCCGTACGTGACAACTAGTGTAATGTAAGTGCAATACATCTCTGCCTACCCCTTATTTGTGATTATATACCGTAGGTAACATAGTAGTTTAATAAAATCAATAATTAATAGTTTCCTTTTAATAATAACGAGGAAGGCAAGTACTAATGAGGAAATAAATAAAAAATATATTAGTTTCATTGACGTATTCCTGTTCATTAAGTCTTGCTACAAAAGATAGAGCGTGTTATACTAACGTGGTCATATTTTAATATCGTATAATTTTGGAGATTACTTATCTCCAAAATTATAAATAAAATTATAAAGGAAACAATTAATTTTATTTACCTTATATGATTCTGAGCACGATTTATTTTGTATGCATATCAATATTAGTAAATCGACTTTTATTTTTGCTCGTACATTTTTGAACGAATTCAATTGTGCCATTTACACTTTCCAGAATAATTTTATCTATCTTTATTACTTTAAGGTATTCGCTGTATTAGTGTTCCTTCAAATTCACTGTATCAGCAATACTTCAAAATGTTGCATGTATTAAAATAAAATATTTTATAAATTTTAGACGTTTCTGTTACGCAGAGTGCTCGATATAGGTTTATATTTTACAGTTAAAACATGCTGTATATTGCTGTATTACAATATTTAGGTAAATAACATGTAAAAACAATTAAGTGGCCTACTAATAGTTTTACATGGTAAATTAGGAAATTATCTATGTAAAAACCTTTAAGTAACATATCACTTAAAGGTTTATATACATAGATAATTTGGGCTATCAATACTGCCATAAAACCCTGAAGCCTATTTCACGATAAAACGTAATTAGATCCTGCATACTCATTACCGATAAAGACGTTGAGACATTAGAGGTATTTTAGAAAAGTATTGTCACCGACTAATAATTTTGGTCTAAAACAATTATTTATTTCAGTTTTTGTTTTTCTTACTGTGTATTCCAAGAAAACAAAAATAAACAATTAATTCCGTTTATGGTGCAGGAAAACATCGTAAGAAAACCTGGATGTCTGAGAGTTCTCCATAACGTTCTCGAAGACATGTTAAGTCTGCCAAAGGCCCATGCCTAGCAGTGGGACAGTTTAATACAGGGCTTATACTATTATTAGAGATATGGTGTATAGGTTGATCCTCGAAAACGACGTTTAGACGAACTGTAGTTGACACGGGAAAAGTCGCAGGACTGGCTATTGTGCTCTATATTCGTAACAGATAAGCTGTCAGATATTAATTAAATAAAATCCCCAGCGATCTGAGGTAACCTTGAATGTTATAAGCTATTTATAAATTTGACATCGCCGATTTTTATTTCATTCGAAAAAAATATGACTAATATATTACCAACAAAAAGAAAAAGTTTTTTGATGACTTAAATATATGCAGTCCTTTGATTGCAAATAATTTGAGTCAAGGGAAAATCCCAAATAATCCTTTCCTTGAATTAAGAATAATTTAGTATTCTTAACTAATTCTTAAATAACTTGAAACTTTCAAGGTCCCTGCTGTGAAGGCAATACCTCCGTAGTAAGTAGACTATTTAAATACGGCAAATTGAGAATTATACGTACATATTGACTAGTGGAGCGTGACGTATATTAAGTAGACGTCATTTCCTGGATCACTTTATCTATACGAATATAACAAAGCGGAAAATTTGATTTTTTATTTGATTTAACTCAAAAACTAAGTAACCAATTTAAAAAATTCTTATCTATTCTCACCATTAAAAAGCTATATTATCACTAAGAAATATAGGTTTTTCAAAAAGTACTGTTTCTAACATAACCTAACCTTTTACACGAGCGAAGCCGCAAGCAAAAGCTAGAGTACCATAACTTTGGTCTGCCTGAACGGAATCAGCAGTAGGCAGCGGCTTTGCTGTGTCCTGACATTGCTGAAGTCCATGAGCAGCGGTTACCACTTTCCATCAAGTGGACCACTTGCTAGTCTGCCACCAAAGGCAAAAAAAATAAAGAAATTGATTCAACTATGCCCAGATTTTAAGTTGAAACCTAAAGTAACGGACTGAAAATGATGTATCACATTCGGCTTAGGATTTTGCCTGAAGCCTCAACAAACAAACAGACCTGAAGAAAGTTAGTTTTTCTTTATAATTTCTTCGTTTTTCTTTATATTTTTAAAAATTAAGTATTTTTCCAAGATATTTTCCAGTTTTCTAACAGTATACATTTCTGAAATAGTTTTCATTATCTGAAATAGTTAATAGTTTGATGAAGAGAACGATAACAATCGTTCTCGCTTATAAATTACATATGTACATATTGTGCTTTCGCCTCCTAGCATATATTTTTAAGATTACTAGCAATTTTGGTTAGAAATTCTACCACAATATTCTACCACATACACACAACACCATCTAGCCCAAACTAAGCAGAGCTTGTACTATGGGTACTAGACAATGGATAAACATACATACATACTCTTTTTTTTGTAAATACATACATATTATACATAGAAATACCCAGACCAAGACAAACATCCATGTTCATGCACACAAATGTTTGACTTGTGCGGGAATCGAACCCGTGACCTTAGGCGTGGCGGTCGGTTACACTAACCACAACGCCACCGAGGCCGACAAAAATTGTTAGTTAATACCCTCCAGCTAAGCTAATGCTTGTATTAGGAGAGGATTCAAATCGGTAGTGCAATGGTTGGGATCTGAACGTACGTCTTCTCCAACATTAGCTTTATGCCTTATCGGTTAGGCCGCCGTGATAATATTTGGACTTGCCAACGGACAGCAAGCGAAAAATGTGTGAATCCAGATTTTTTGATTATAAACTGGACAAAAGAAATTATTTTGAGATGGGTATTTTGGGATTGATTCTTGATAAGGTCTCTAGCTATCTACTCTATAGCGCAGTAAATGGGTTTCGAAGCTAGGTGTTTCTTTCACCAGCCACAGAATGAATTGAAAGATTTGCAGCTCAGTCCGTCAACTGAACTTTTGGCTGAAAGCACTTTTACTATATATGAAGAAAATTTTATATGAAAACTGGATGAGAATTTTCCTATACCAAATAATTGTTAACAAAAGTGACAAACTTCTAAGTATCCAGCAGATAATTCTTCATAAATTATTCTTCGAGTTGGCGAACTGTTTTGAATACATTAATTCTTTTTCAAGTCGTAGTTCTGAACCATTTTCTGTACCATAATTTTCAAAACTTTGGTGCTGAGCTAGTTCCAATAACTGTTATGTTAAGTGTAGCGAGAAATTTATTATTATAAACGTCCGTCACTCTTCAACGCCATCAAAAGTTTCCCGAGTGAAGCTTGTTTTAAATAACGAAGTTAAAATACAATTTGTTTTAGTTTAAACCGGTATCCGTTGGTTTTCCTCATTCGCACCTAACTATACTAATTGTTTCGAATAATTTCATCACTATATAGATCAAACGTTCACTAAAAAGTAGAAACAAAAAACTCGTTAATTCGTATTCTAGGCTGGCGTCCAATTAACGGGTGTGGGCGAGACCGACTCACAACTGAGTCACTCATTTAACATAACACGATCGAAACAAATTAACACATTATTAAGTTAACGAAGGATGCTCTGTGAGACCCGCGAGCGACCGCATCACGTGTGCTACTGAACGTGTTCGCCGCGCGTCCCTGCTTATAAAGGCTCGAAGGGGATGCGCGCGCATACACAATAAAAACTAAATGCTAGCTCGCCCCATAAAGTGTCCTCATTAGAGAAAGGGCGCGTCGGGTATGTACACACCGCTTTATTGCAGGTGAGCACCGCACCTCGTTTGGCGATCATCTGTTTATTTTAAGGTCATTTCTTGTCTTTATCGTTTTTGTAACTTATTTGGGCGCGCTAAGGGCAGTTTGGCCGGCGGTAATAATGCGACGGATTGACCGATTATAGCGCGCAATAGAGTTATATGGGTGGCGCGCCCCGTTAAACAAATGTCGAAGAAAATAGGTTGGTGTTGAGCCATTGTTTATAGTCGAAGGGTGCGGCCGGGTGGGGTTGCAATCGCGATACGCCCTGATTTATCAAAGGTAGGTAGAAAAATTAGACCTCACAAATTGGAGTCGCCCGTCCCGTTTTATTTTTATACCGGAGTTTTTATCGCGAAACCGTCAATCTGTACCCTTTTTTAAATATGGATGTGGTGGCAACAGCTTTTCACCTTTTTACGTAAATAGATTGGCGAGAGCCAACAGCACTGGGTACAGTTTTATTTTTCAATTCTTTACGTAACGAATTTATTAACAGCGGGCTAGTCAATTTTTATCCGTGCCTACCATAGATAAATCTCGGGGATAAAGGCACCAGAGTTGATTCTCTTACACCCATATCATTGAAGTTAGTATTAGTAGGGTTTTAGGGATCTGTGTAAATATGTATTTACTCTTTATAGTTTACTAGCTGACACGTAACTTCGTCTGCTCCATATAAAAAATGTTGCAAAAACATCAAGCTACGACCAATAAGAGCGGTGCATCAATGAAAATGTTGCAAAAACGGGGAAATCTTATGTGACGCAGATGAAATTGCGCGACTCTGCTAGTATTTCATATAAGTTTTATATTTTTTTTATTTAAAAACTTACAACTATCATTACAGGTTACCTACTGCAATAGTGTAGTTACTTAAAATAAAAATGAAAAATGACACATGACTTATAAGAAACTACTAGAGAATTTACAATAGGCTACCTTTGTGAACTCATTCAAATTACAGCTAAATAAATCAATATGCTCAGACATCGTATTAAATGATAAAGGAAATCGAACCATAGAGCACATTTTTTCTGTCCATGCCTGCATTGAGGTAGCAACCACTAGAAACGGTGATATCATCACATGAACCACTGACATATTTTCCACTCTTAACAGTAGACATAAATATGTGAAGGTCGAAAATAAACTAAGGAATCTCAAAAATATGCCAAGGACCAAAACGGGTCATATTGATTTCCATAAACCTACATTTAAAAACAATGGATGGTTAATTTACATACTGTCTAATGTTTTCGCGTAAAACTAAAACAGTATCATGACACACATTGAAAAAAAAGATCTTGTTACAAAACCACTTTATTCTCTAAAGTAGTGTTATTAAAAATAAACTGCGATATATTCGGTATAAAGTAGTTCATTATCAATGAAAAATTTAACTAAGAAAGTTTAATATAATGAAACAGGCTAAAAAGAAGATAACTTCTTCTGAAAATATTGGAGACCACTGTCTGACCACAAGCGACACTTCGAGAGAGGCCAGGTTGAGTCAATACTCTAACTGTCTTCTTACCCTAAACAACCGAGTTTGCATAGAGAACATAATACGAGTAAATGAAGCAAGAACAAGATGACAAGATCCGTAGTGTCTGCCTACTCCTTCGGGGAACAGCAGTAAGTCTATACATATGTAAAGTATCATTAGAAATAACACCAGAAGCACTTAGCCAGAACTTTCACAAAATTCGAAACTTCTTCATAAAAACAGATCTATTTAAATAAAAGGTAAAATTTAAGGAAATATATCTCTCATCGCAGCGAAAATGAGAGATTTTGTTCGAAAATAAAACTTTGGTATTACATTGAGGGTTTTCCTGAACCTTTACTCGTGATTCGGACCCCAAAAAGGTCAATCCGAAACTCAGTGGCCTTTTGTGAGTTGAAAGCATTTTTCAAACATATTTTATTTTTATCTGAATTAAAATATTACGAAACTTGATGCTTAAAATCCATTTTAGTAAAAAAGTCTGGATGTAAAAATTTGTATTGTGAAATTTAAGGTATAAGGTGCAATCGGAAAATGAGTTTAAATAGTAAATTTCTATTAAAACACTAGCTTCTGCCTATAGCTGCATTCGCTTGAATGCCACAGGGTCCCATATGCAGATTAATATTATATCCAGGACATGGTCTATATGTGTGCCAAATTTCATGCGAATTCGTCTAACAATTTACACGTGATTAAGTAACAAACATCCAAACATCTCCACAAACTTCCATATAATATTAGTAGAATATATGCCTGGGAGTGTACCATAATATTTTCAAAGCTGACAGCTCGACGATGGGGCGCTGTACCCATATTAGAGGAAACCCGTTTCCGGTAGTAGGACAACTTTATTAAAACATGAGTCGACATAACGGGGACACCTCTCCCATATATAAATAAATTCAGTTCAATCCTAGTCCATAGAAAGACGTAAACGCATTTAGAATGTTCGAGGTTCCATTTTCAATTTATCCCTGTTATGACATTTAGGATTGAAGTTTGCAGATAACAAAATTACTTTAGTATTCCTATTAATCTCTCCAGGTAATAAAAATATCTATATCAATAGTCAATGGTGCCATGAACTAAAAATATTTATTAAATACGACTTAGGTGGCTTACAAGCCGTTTGCCACAGCCCACCCGATGGCAAACAGTTAGTCATAGATTACCATCCCTGCAAAAAAGCAGGCGCTTTGCTGCTTAGAAATAAAGCAATATGATACTGCAACATGCCTCCTATAAAAGCTCCGAAATACATATCTACTGCAGAAACATAGTAAAAGTTTATCTGACTGCAAATTTCGATGAAGAAGAGACACCTGCACTGCTAGAATAAGTTATATACTCTTTAGTAATTCCTGTTTTAAAATAGGTACTTGCATTGCCATGTTTATAAAAAGATTCTGCTATGCAATCTTAATACTTTTTTATTGCAAGGCACGTTAAAAGTCATGTGTTATCCAACTCTACTCTTATCTTCAAAATGATATGTTCTATTTTAGCTTATCACATGCAAGAGCTAAAATAGGGCACACGAAGCAATTATGGTATTATAAAGCTCATGTATAGGTCTGCGCGTTTCATCTATCAACCTGCCAAGCCTTAGCTATGTGGCCATGGCACACCCCACGACAGCCAGGGGTGTGTCGATGTCTTACGTCCAACGTAAGTCTCAAGGGTAAGTATTATCAGTAATTGAAAGAGCACACACGTTTATGCTGCAGGCTATTTACTGATTAAATTGTTTTGCCTGATTGATGTCTGATTAAATCGAGTACGCGTATCACCTGATGTTAAGTGATAACCGTAGCATATGGAAATTTGTAACTGAACTGACATTGCTGAATCAATTGAGCTTTGAAGACTAGCGTGCTGCAGTCTAGAGAAAATATGGATATGAAGATCAATTCATAAGCGAAGAAGAGAGGCAAGCTAAAGAGAGTGCGGCGTATTTTCTGTAGGAGAAATTCGTTTGCCTCTGTTTATTGCGTGACCAGTTTGGCTGTAAAAAGTGAGGATGAAGCGCCGCACCACACACACTCGGCAGGAGTACCAAAGGCGAGGAGTAAGAACGTAAAAAATCCATCGAAAATACTAAAATACTTGTAGTAAAATAGTGAACGACCTATTATAACAAAAATAAACTTATATTCTAGTTTTAATTCATGTAATAGTGTAATTTGACAACGCTATATTCTCTATGCTAAGAGTAACATTTTATTCCTATACGAGACAAACGTTTTTGAGATTAACAGATATCAATAAAATACTTTTCTTTCGGTGACTACGGATTCTTAAGACTCCGTATACAAATAAAAGAATAAGGAATCTAAAGGGACTGCCCCTTATGCCCTTATATCAAAGTTCCGTAGCTACTAGAGCAAAGAAAGTCTGCAGTACCCTGCATTAGTGAAGATCAGATAGGACACCCACCGACCAGGTGGACTGACTACCTAATTATGGTAGCTAAAACAGTCTTGATGAATTGGACATATCCAGCATTAACATTATCAACGGAAATATAAGAAATCAAACCAGCTACGTAATTTTAAAATAAAATACATAGACCATAAAAGGCTTCTAAAATTGAATTAATTACCGCAAAACGCTGTCTCTGTCGAAATTTGACATTATTTTTCCCGAGACAGAGAATAACTTAAAAACCACTTAAGCAAGCCAGATTAATTACTTAAATGGAATTTTTATTGGAATCGAATTAAATTCTTGGCGAGCTTGCGGCCATTTTTTCTTTTCGGGTTACTTGTGTGCCTGTTGTTCTATCGAGAGAGAATAGTATGAGTTTTATTGTTCCTCCATAGTTTGTGGAAGCATCTAGAACATGGAACGGAGTGTACTGTCAAGAATTGAGACGGAAATGTAGGGTAAGCTCATTTGTAAAGATCAATTGAAAAAGGTTGATAAATTTTCTTTGTCAGTCTTTTAAATGTTAGGTAAGTGTGAGAGGAACAAATAGAAAGGTAACTCATCAACGAAGGTCTACGATAGAAAAAGCATGTTTAGCTTAGGCTAGACACCATGGTATCTCAGTCTGTTAAGAGTATGTACCATGAATAATAAATTTGTTGGCCTCGATGGCGTAGTGGTTAGTGTAACCAACTGCCACGCCTGAGGTCGCAGGTTCGATTCCCGCACAAGTCAAACATTTGTGTGCATAAATATGGATGTTTGTCTTGGTCTGGGTGTTTCTATGTATAATATGCAGGTATTTACAAAAAAAAGTATATATGAATGTTTATCCATTGTCTAGTACCCATAGTACAAGCTCAGCTTAGTTTGGGCTAGATGGTGTTGTGTGTATGTAGTAGAATATTATTATTATATTATAATAACACCGTGTATGCAGAGTGTGTGACTGCCTCGGTGGCGCAGTGAATGTTACTGCTGTAAATAAGTTGCCTGGTTCGATTTCTAAGTTGAACAAAGTTGTTAAGACATTCTTAGTAAATGCACGTAATTTTGATATGTGCCCAGTGGACGGCAATAATCTTGGCCTAATTACGTGGGACTTATCTATACGCTTATTTTTTCTCATATCGTCGTATATACATAGTCTTAGAAAATATTCCCTAAGGAGTAGACAAAACCGCATTACAACTACATTCCATCAGCTATGGTTTTAATTTATTATACTTACATATGTTTTAGGTCCAACCTAATTAGTGCCAAACCTATATTCCAGATCCCGTACTGATACTAACAACTTCCTTAGAGACAATCCCAAAATCTCACAACCAGAAATCGATATTACGCAGTCGCACTTCTTCACTACCGCGGCGCCAGCAAAGCAATCTGAACATTAAACAGTCATTTTATTGAACGAAATTAATAAAAGTAACAAATCAAAGGCACTCTTACCATTTTACCAAAACAACTAAATAGTACAAAACCTGAATTGTACGATTAATAACAAGCGGCCATTTATTTTACAATAGTACTTCCATATCCATAACTCATTATTTCAATGGCTGTACTGTGATTACTAAAAAACACCATTATTGTTTCGTCGTCTGTAAAACGAACAATAATTCCTTTCTCGGGATTCAAACCCGTGTATGTGCGTTACTAGTAAAACAATCAACTCTTGTTAAAATAACTTTGCTTGGCTTTTGGTTTAAGTTACAAAATATAGCGATAAAACTTGTATTTTTAAGTCTTTATTTAAAGTTATGACTTATGACTCCTGACCCTACCCATATAAAAATAATAATAGTTTAATCATCATCACGTAGGTTCCATAAATTTTACCCAAAATCTGTGTATCCTTTGTGTCTTATACATCAAAGTTTGTTATCATTGCGTTTTTGGCCACTTTCTGCATAATTACCAATTATATAAATTTTGTTTTCTGCAGACAATGGATGCTCCATTACCTTCCAGAAAACGCTCTATGCTTTCACGCTTCAACTGCTCCACCGATCATCATGAAATATTGCATATACTTTGTCTGACGAACAAACAGGACATAAACCCTTCATCCAGAAAAAGGAAGTGTTTCCGAGTGAGCAAAGCCGCGCAAAGCTAGTTTATTATATTTTCCAATAGATATTGATTAAACAAAAGAATTCTTTTTGTAGGGTCACTAGCAATTCAGATTATAATTTACTAGATATCTTGTTAATCTCTAGAGCTAAGTTAATAAGCTTATTTTAGGACTAGCTGACCCACGCATCTTCGTCTGCTGCACATAAGATATTTTTCCCGTTTCTGCAATATTTTTCATTATTGCTCCGCTCCTATTGGTTGTAGCGTGATGTTATATAGCCTATAGCCTTCCTCAATAAATGGGCTTTCCAACACCAAAATATTTTTCAATTCGAACTAGTAGTTCCTGAGATTAGCGCGTTCAACCAAACAAACAAACTCTTTAGCTTTATAATATCAGTATAGATAGGGTTCACGTTGATAATTTAATGAGAGAGAGCCTACGACTTCTTTATTATAAGTCCAATGCCTCGTCTATTGGGCTAGATGCCGCTTCAATTTTTCTAATAATAAATAGTTTAGCCAGAAATTATGACAGGCTTTATGCTTGTGATAATTTTAGACTCGGTGGCCCAGCGGTAATGATCGCTGTGCATGAGGTGTCAGGTAGGCCAACTATCATTGGGATTTTTTTATGAAATTCTCAGTACCAGCACGGAGTGTGAAAATGGCTGCAGACAGAGAAAATTAGCTCGGCCTCTATTACGTTAGGCTTAATACCATAGCTGGCTTATAGTGGATGTAATTCACCAAGTTCTACGGGAATATAGGCGTGAGACTGATGTATGTCAAAAATTGCTCAACTGTTGACGTAAATATAAAATAACTGTCAAAATAAATTACGTTATATTTAAAATTTTATTGTGAAGACATTAAACTTTTTAGGAAACAACATAAATCGATATCATAACAGGAAGTTGAACCCGCTCACCGCTCATGCTCTAAGCCGAGAGCCGTCAATATTGGGCGATGAGTCACGAGTAACAACAGTAGCTGAATGTTTCCATTGTCGGTTTTACGTCAGAAGTTACGTCATTACTTGAAATAGGTTGAAACAAAGCTTCAATCATAGATGCGCCCTACTACGTTTCAATATGGCGTCTTTTTCAAACTACTAATAAAAATAGTTATTAGAAAATATATTCTTATCTATTCTATTTTCTGGTCTAACCGGATTTGACTCGATATCAGTTTTTAGACGGAGCGGTTGCCACCTGACCCCCGCAACCCGAACGTTAACGAAACCCTAAGGCTAGGCCAGTGTTAGGATATTATAGTGCACTGACTTCCCAATAACGACTGCCATAGATGTTCATGGCAGCCGGGACCGACGGCTTAACGTGCTCTCCGAGGCAAGGAGTAGGCGATAATTATTGTTAATCAATACGCACATAATTTCGAAAAGTCATATAACTTCCGAAAATTAGAGGTGCGCGACGTGGGTTCGAACCCAAGACCCCTTGCATTGCAGTCTGTTGGTCTCCCCAATGAATGCTCGCTGCTGCTTAAGAAAATAATATTAATTCTTAATAATACCCGTTATTAGGAATACTAGTAATTTGAAATAGAAATTGCTAGTAATCTTAAAAAAAAACATTCAGATCACAGATGTGCTTTAACTGTAATTAGATCTCACGAAATAGTGTCCACGCTATAAAGAATGTAGGGAGAGTAACACATTAGATAAAGAACGATGAATGAATGAATGATGAATGAATGATGTTCCGAGTTTAGATGTTCTTTGTGTCCATTGTTAAAATGTTTGTAAAGTCTTCCGCAACACGGGAAATAATAATAGTGCGTGAGTCGTAATTAAAAAAAGCAAGCAAGTAGTTTGTGTGTAATTCTTTTAATTTATCGCAAATAAAGATTGCCCGTAGTGCAGTAGATATTTTATTAATTGCGTATGTTGGAGCTACTTCCAATGTTTAATCGCTTCAAGTCTTTGCCAAGCGTATATTTCAAAGAAATGTTACTAATATCCTCTATAATATTATTTCCTCGAAAATACTCAACAATTTTATTGCAAAATAATGCAGACTTCCCTTAGAACCGACATTTCTTTGATACATTGTTCTTAGAGTAGTAGTAAGAGTATTTTATATAATCCTTTTTATATAAAACTAGCTGACCCGAGCAACTTCGTCTGCTTCACATAAGAGCTCCAGATGCTCCAGTCCTACTGGTTGTAGCGTGATGTTATATAGCCTATAGCCTTTCTCGATAAATGGTCTATCCAACACTAAAATATTTTTTCAATTCGGACCAGTAGTTCCTGAGATTACCGCGTTCAACCAAACAAACAAACAAACTCTTCAGCTTTATAATATTAGTATAGATACTAGAAATCCTAACCGCTTGAATTATTTCGAAAAAGTGGCATGTTTCCTTCTTCTTGTTTCGTCCATCTTTTAATATAATTTAGCTTGACCGATTTTAAGATACGAGATTTGATGCTCAACTTAGGCAGTACCATCGATCGTTCCTAGTTTAAATATTACTCTCAGACATGCAGGCTTCCTCGCGATGATTTCCTTTAACGTTAAAGCGAGCGATCATTAATAATTTAATACGCACATAATTCGAAAAGTCCGAGATGCCTGCCGTAGGATCGAATTCGAGTCCTTTGCGTGGCAATTCAACTGTCTTCAGTCTATCACTGCTTGCTAATAACATATCTGATTCTCTCTATAAATAACTAGACTCTGACCGCGGCTTCGCTCGCGAAAATGTAGGTTAGGTTAGTAACTGTACTTTCTGAATGAATGGTACCCTAAGTTTTATGATGATCGGTCGAGTAGTTACGGCGTGAAATCGTAACAAAAGAACAAACTCACATTCGAATTTATAATATTAGTTAGGATATCATTATCTTATCTTGTGTGGGGGCCAGTCAGTACAGACCGGCGACACTTCGACCCAGTGGGATCTTTTGTGCTGACTTCCCCAATAAAGACTGCCATAAATGTTAATGGCAGCCGGGACCGACGGCTTAACGTGCTCTCCGAGGCACGGAGCAGGCGATAATTGTCAACCAATACGCACATATTTTCGAAAAGTCATATAACTTCCGAAAGTCAGAGGTGCGCGACGTGGGTTCGTACCCGAGACCCTCTGCATTGCAGTCTGTTGGTATCCCCATTGAGCCATCGCTGCTCTAGGATATCATTAATCTTTACCAAATAATTGGCGATGACAAGATCTTTCATTGTAACCATAAAAATGAGAGTATATCTTAACAAAGGTACTTTGGAAACGTGCAACTATATCATAGTAATATAAAAATTACGTATCTCGGTAATACTGGGCGCCATTACGCTAATGGCAGCTTTTATCTTCACAAGAACACGGCCAGATATGTAATAAATAAATATATAGACATCATATAAACTAAGTGTATAAAATAATGTAATTTCGTGTTATTAGTGAAGAAAATAATTTATATCTTTATTGATGAGTATTTTATCATAGTGGAGCCGACAGACGTTGACCTGTTTAAATGCCTCTGTGGCGCAGTGGTAGTGAATACGACTGCTGCGCATGACGTCTCGGCTACGAATCCCGGGTCGGGCCAACAGAAAAAAAAGTTATTGGGTTTTTCTGTTAAGAAATCTCAATATCAGCCTGGAGTTAGGAAGTTGGCGGTGTAAGACATCCCTGTGCCTCGGTGCGCACGTAAAGCCGTTGGTCCTGCGCCTAATCTCTCTCTGGTCGTATCTGATTGCCGTCCCATCGGATCATGAGAGTAAGGGAACAGAGAGTGCACTATAATATCTCCTGCGCAGATGGCCAGTCTCCGTTAAGATTGGACGCCCTTACCGAAATCGGTTTGGAGGACATTATTATAGATGTAGATAATATTTTGAATTGACGTAGCCACGAAATATAAAATCATTTTTATGGAAATAAAAATTTTAGACTTTGACTGCTGTGCATGAGGTGTGTCGATGCCGACCATGAGATGATTTTGCGCACTATAATATCTCCTGCGCAGATAGCCAATCTTCGTCAAGGTTGAACATCGTGACTGAAATTTGGTTTGGAGGACATTATAACCCGGACAACGTGTATGCGAAATTGCATGATGATCGGTCAAGCAGTTAAGTCGTGAAAACGTAACAAACAAACATACATCAAGTTAGGATTGGAATTTAATTTTTAAGCGTCCAAAAATTGAAACTCTTTTACGAAAATAAATATCTTGAATCTTGTTAAATATACCACAGGTTTGGTGCCTCGAGGGACGGCCCCGTTTAATCGTATTTGATTAAATAGCCACCTGCTTCTAATATCTTCATCTAAAAATATGCTGTCACAGATTGCATCTACCGAAATTATACTTTAAAATACCCTGTAGGCTATAGGAGTGTTACTCATTAAACTATTATAGAAATATTGTAATATGTAAACGGGTACTTTCTATTTGACGACACGAAAAACGTGACTGCATGGAGTATAGTGTTTTATATGGTTGCCTCGCGGTGATCGTACATATGGTCACAATAAGGTAGAAGCCTGTTTTAATTTGTAAATTATTTAACAAAAATAACACATAAAAACAAATAGCAATCAAAATATATATTTTGTGCAAACGGTATCAACAAAACAAGATAGTCGTGGTGACTCCACACAGACGAAGAAGGCCCGCCTACATCCAAAAGATGGCACTAAATACAATGAGCGCAAATGACGTCATACAATTCTGAATCGCACAAGTAATATTTACACAGCGACTAAGTATATATACAAGCTCTCGACATCAACCGTTGGGCCGCGGCCGGCCTGGCACGATCAACCAGCCTGGTCAGAGAATCCTCCCTTTGTGTTGGAAGGACACAGAGTAATTATTATTTTAAGTTTGGATTTAAGATTAAGTGGCGATGTAGTGAGTATATCTCGCTATCTCCCTCGGATACCTGCATTTAAATAGCGGTTACGTCATACTTTGTATCCTGCATCCTTTTTCTGTCATTTAAAAATTATTCCAACTACCAGATTTAAAAGGCTTGTGTGTATACATTTTGTTAAAGATTTTTTAATCTTTGTATTTTAGTGTTCGGGTAACACAAAGAGTAGTTCTGCATCTGTGTGTTATATGTGTCCGTTATTTGAATGTGTGCGTCACAATATTGATTCCAAGTGCGGGTTGTCTTGTTTAATAAACAGTCTATTTGAGTAAAATAAGACAACAGTATAATAAGCTTTATTGCATAGTAAATTAATTCAGTTTGTATCAATATAAGTAGATACAGCATGTGATGACGTGCAGGATGTGCACTTCCTTATCAATGTTATAAATGTGAAAGTTTGTGAGGATGTATGGATATATAGATGTTTGTCAATCTTTCACGCAAAAACTACTGGACCGATAACGATGAAACTTGGTATGTATGTATAGCTGGAGACCTGGATTCACATATAGGCTAATTTTTATCCCGATATTCCTACGGGAACGGGACTTACGCGGGTGAAACCGCGGGGATAAACTAGTATATAATAAGTCCGCCCCTTGTACATTATTATAAACCGTGAATGTGACTGCCGTACGTGAGTCCTTGGGTTCGACTCCCGTTCGTACAATGTGCTATTGGGTATTTCTGTCAAAATAATCTGAGTAGCAGCACAGAATATGAAGCTGTACTAAGTAACTTCAATAGTCACGCTCCTATCGCGTGTGACCTAAAGTCATGGCCCGCAAAATGTAGGTGCAGCAGGGCTCTGCCTACCCCTTCTGGTGTATACATAAATTTCAGGAATAATCTGGAGGACCTTATTTACAGTGGTTTGGCCTCGATAGCGTAGTGGTTAGTGTAACCGACTGCCATGCCTGAGGTCGCGGGTTCGATTCCCGCACAAGTCAAACATTTGTGTGCATGAACATGGATGTTTGTCTTGGTGTGGGTGTTTCTATTATAATATGTACGTATTTACAACAAAAAATGTATATGTATGTTTATCAATTGTCTAGTACCCATAGTACAAGCTCAGCTTAGTTTGGGCTAGATGGTGTTGTGTGTATGTGATAGAATATTATATATTATTATATTATATTTACTTATTACTTTAGTAGAGAACACTTAAACTGGTATGCGTTCCCGAGGGATACACGCGGGCAAAGCAGCGGCAAGAATCTTGTATAATATAAAACACACACGTATCATACATTGATATTCAAATGTGTCTTCTAAGTACGGAAAAGAGGTTCTGTAGAAAAAAGCTTAAGTAATACGCATTGAAAGAAACCTTCTTAAAAGGTAATAGGATCTTTGTCGATCAACGGGTAAAAAACATAACTGTGTTGGATACTTTGCATTCTATTGAGCTCGTTATATAACTAACTGATTGAAGGTATTAGCTTATATACTTCACAACTGTCTACGCGAATACAGGTATATATTAGCGTAGTCAGTTGTGCAGTATATAAGTGTATATATAGAGATATCCTAGTAGGCGATCGTTGGATTGCCACATAAAGGTCTCGAGTGCGATGCGTCTCTCCTTTGAGTTTTCGAAGTTATGTCTGTAGTAGATATGCCCGCGATTTCACCCGCGTTTATCATTATTGCGCCGCCCCCGTGGGTCGTAGCCTTCCTCAATAAATAGGCTATCCAACACTAAAATAATTTTTCAATTCGAACCAGTAGTTCCTGAGATTAGCGCGTTCAACCAAACAAACAAACTCTTCAGCTTTATAATATTAGTATATGTAGGTTAGGGAGAGAGAGAGGGATTGGGAAAACATCGTGAGGAAACTTGCATGTCTGAATTCTCCACAATGTTCTTGAAGATATGTGAAGTCTGCCAACGCACACTGGGCCAGTCTGGTAATTAATGGCTTAAACGTTCTGACATTGAGAAGAGGTGCGTGCCACACAGTGGGACAGTTTTTCATATAAGGCAGGAAACAAAAATAAGAGTAGTAATCCTGTTACTGCGTTTGACTTAGGAAGTTAGAATTTCAGAAGCCATATCTACTTAATCATTTTATTCCATTCATGAGTATATATGGCAAGAAATGGGTATTGGCCATAGTCTGTATACTAGCACCGCGAAGAACCACCGTCTTACTGCATATGACCTGGTAAGTAAGAATTCTGATAGTCACATACCTATGGAATGGAGATTTCATTTCATTTATTTATTTCAGAAATCAATTTTTACATTGTATGCGAATGCTTTTTACAAATTAAAAATAATCACACAAAATAATGTTAGTAACAATTTCAGCAATATAAATTTAATTAATTAAGTATAATAAACATTGATGACACCACAATTAAAAACATGAGAGAGATAGGGTAAGATGTCAATTAATTATAAATAAGTAAATAATTAAAAAATAATAATCAAATGTCCAATACAAAGAAAAATAAACAATAAAAGCCTCATTGCTTTCCATTCCATGGCAAGAAATGGGTGGACTATTATGCTGGTTACTTACAATACTGTCTCTTCTCAAAGGTAACCAGCAAGAAGATTGTGACACTGCGTTTAACCCGGTCATAGTCTTTTTACTAAAGAAAACCGATTTTTGTCAATCTTATGGTCCACTAAATGCTTTATGATGACCTTCACGTTATACAGTGTCCGGTAATTAATGGATAACCTGGAAATGTCTTATAGTGGAACTGTGGCCGTTCAGAAAAAAATATGAAAATATCTATCCTAACTACTACCTGAGATATGTGTTTTTTTTTAATTATATGTGTAACTTTCTTGTATACTAAGACCATAAATGAATGAAATCCATCGGTTTTTTGTTGTTTTATTATTAAACACTAATTATGCTAATAGATAGACAGCCAAAAGTATGCTATGCTAATATAGCTTGCACTTTTCAATATTTTTTTTTAATTTTTTTTTTTTTTTGAACGGCCTTCGGTGTGCGGTTCCTTCATAAGACATTTCAAGGTTATCCGTTAATTACCGGACACCCTGTATAACTCTCAGAAAAAATCCTATATACTAGAAATATTCAATTATATTTAGTACAAAACAAAGGC
Source organism: Catocala nupta (assembly GCA_963675205.1). NCBI lineage: Eukaryota > Metazoa > Arthropoda > Insecta > Lepidoptera > Erebidae > Catocala > Catocala nupta. Next base: position 21,587,638 of record OY776104.1, read on the forward strand.
TTCGACGAAGTAGGTATACAGCATGTTTATATAACGGTAGAATTAATGACGAGAGCGCCCAAAGTTGGATTGTGGAGGTAAGCTCGACTCAAGCGTTATTAATTTCTAGGATAAGCCTCTATTGAGTCAAAATTGTCTTTTAAAATCCCCAGTATTATCTTCCCCTTATTTATTTAGTACAATTATGGTTATATTTTAGATCCTAGTAATGAGAAATTGAAGATTAAGTTGTGGTTAAAAGGCTTCTAAATGAGCAATATTTATAATTCTGTGATATGAGACTGCAATGTTTTAAACCATATTCTTACTAATAATAATAATAATAATAATGTCCTCCAGACCGAATTTCGGTCACGGCGGCCAATCTTAACGGAGACTGGCCATCGGCAGATATTATAGTGCACAAGTGTGTGCGCAAACACAAGTGCACTCTCTGTTCCCTAACTCTCATGATCCGGTGGGACGAATAATCCGACACGACCGGAGAGAGATCAGGCGCAGGACCAACAGCTTTACGTGCTTTCCGAGGCACGGGGGTGTCTAACACCGCCAACTTCCTAACTCCGAGCTCGTATTGAGATTTCTTAACAGAAAAACCTCATGACTTTTTTCTGGCCCGACCCAGTATTCGAACCCGAGACCTCATGCACAGCAGTCGAATTCACTACCGCTGCGCCACGGAGGCAGTTAATAAAATTCTTACTAATATTATAAATTCGAATGTGAGTTTGTTTGTGTTTTACGCCTTCACGCTTTAACTATGTTGTCAGAGAAACAGAAAAAAACATAGAGTACCTTTCAATTAGAAAATAATACTGCATTTACGTGAGCAAAGCCGCGGGAAATATCTATACTAATATTATAAAGCTGAAGAGTTTGTTTGTTTGGTTGAACGCGCTAATCTCAGGAACTACAGTTACTGGTCCAAATTAAAATAATCTTTAATTGTTGGATAGCTCATTTATAGAGGAAGGCTATAGGCTATATAACATCACGCTACGACCAATAGGAGCAGTGCATAAATGGAAAATGTTTCAAAAACGGAGAAAATTCTCTTATGTGAAGCAGACGAAGTTGCGCGGGTTAGCTAGTATATACATATATATACTAGATGTGCCCGTGGTTTCGCCCGCGTTTATGATTACTGCGCCGCGCCCATGGGTTGTAGCGTGATGTTATATAGCCTATAGCCTTCCCCGATAAATAGGCTATCCAACACTAAAATAATTTTTCGATCCGAACCATTACTTTTCTGAGTTTAGCGCGTTAAACAAAACAAACAAACAAACTCTTCAGCTTTATAATATTAGTATAGATATATACATAATTGTAGTAAACTTTTGACATATTGGTATAAATATAGGGTGTCTAACTTGATGTGTAGCTGTGTGTACGATTGCCTGTGCGAACTAACATGTACTGAATAGTTGATTCAGTGGCTCAAGAAAGGTTCTGAAGAAATGTATTCAAAATAGTCCTTGTTACTTGTTTTCGCTTCATTTATAAGAGCCATAATACCCACCCCACACATATATATGAAGGAAATTCAAAAGCAACTGGTTGCACGGATGACGTAGTTGTTCAATTAATCGCGTGGCCACTGTCACCGCGTGTTGTGGGTTCGATCCCCACATGGCACAAACATTTGAGTGACCCACAAATACTTTTTCCGAGTCTGGGCGTTCTTTGTGTCCGTTGTTTGAATATTTAAAAAGTCCGTGTGTGTCATGGGACACATGAATAATTCCTAGTGCGGGGTATGTAATTTTTAACACGCTTTTATTAGCTTGGTATGTATGTATCTATGAATCTATGTAACGGCATCTTTGAACGTGATTTTCACCCCTTTCAAACTGACGGTTTGATTTGAAACTTTGCACATTTATCGAGGACCGATGACAATACAAAAATTTAAAAAACGAAAAAAGTAAAAATAAATTGTTTAGAAAAACTAAAGACCACACTTTATTAAAAAAAAAAACAATATAGAATAAGTAGAAAATAATTTAATAATTTAAATGTAAAAAAGCCTAGGAGGGTTATCAAAATATCTTAGAAAGCACCTCACGCTTTTTTACATTAAAACTATTAAATTATTTTCTACTTTTTTTAAATTGTTCTTTTTAATACAGCGTGTTTTTAGTTTTATTAAACTATTAAAACAAAGAACAAAAATAAAAAGCGTGTGCTTTTAACTCACTTCACACATTCTTGGACTCCGTGCCACTACTGAGAATCGCCTCACAGCAAAATAATTAAGTATATCGGGAACCTCATAACTACAAGTAAAGACTTGTGCTACGAAACGATGAATACTTAAATGCCAAATGATAAACGTGTTACTAGCAAAACTATTTCAATGTATTTTAAAACAACTTCAAATGGGAAACATGTCTGAAAATAAATTGAAACATTATTTTGTAACTGTAACACAGTTGGCGGTGTTTCACGACGAGTTTCAGTGTTGCTAGCATAAAATATAAATGTTTGTTTTCTGATTTAATACCGGCTTGGTAGTGCATTAAAATGCTACGTTTCGAATGAGTAATGGCGATTTAAATTTCGTGATTGCGTGTATCGCAATTGATGGATGGCTTTCTCAAATACGAGTAGATAGTTTATTACACTGTAATTATAATATATTTACACGCCTATTTGCCCGAAATTGTAGACAAAGGTACTCAGGCATTTCGCTAACTATGGTTTTAGGTTCCATTTAATAGACGGCGAGCTTAGTGCAGTCTAATTATCGGCCTCGATGGCGTAGTGGTTAGTGTAACTGACTGCCACGCCTGAGGTCGCGGGTTCGATTCCCGCACAAGTCAAACATTTGTGTGCATGAACACGGATGTTTGTCTTGGTCTGGGTGTTTCTATGTATAATATGTATGTATTTACAAAAAAAAAAGTATATATGTATGTTTATCCATTGTCTAGTAACCATAGTACAAGCTCTGCTTAGTTTGGGCTAGATGGTGTTATGTGTACATGTGATAGAATAGAAATAGAATATTATATTATACTATTTTTCTACTGGTAGTCACCTTATTATACATAATAGCACTTTGACTCGATAATACTAGATCTTTCATACTAGAATTGATGCTCTATTATTCCCCATCGCTTACCACCACGGCAAGGCAGTCAGACACCAAAAAGGATTGTGGTATTATAACTAGTATATCTATAATTGTAATTCCTCATTAGTCTTACAACAATTAAATTATCGAAAATATAACGTAGTAACTTCTAGAACTAGCTATTGTTTAGGTCCATATATAACTTACTCTTTTAGTTATGAAAAAATATTCTTCTTCCTAGCCTTTATTATTCCCAAGTCACTTGGGGTCAGCTTTTCTGGTTTAACCAGATTTGACTGGATATCAGTTTTTTACGGAGCGGCTGCCACCTGACCTCCGCAACCCGAAGGCTGACGATACCCTAAGGTTAGACCAGTGTCAGGATATTATAGGGCGCTGACTTCCCAATAACGACTGCCATAGATGTTCATGGCAGCCGGGACCGACGGCTTAACGTGCTTTCCGAGGCACGGAGCAGGCCATAATTGTCAATCAATACGCACATAATTTCGAAAAGTCATATAACTTCCGAAAGTCAGAGGTGCGCGACGTGGGTTCGAACCCGAGACCCTCTGCATTGCAGTCTGTTGGTCTCCCCACTGAGCTATAGTTATGAAAAAATATTATAACATTAAAAATTTTAGCATTATCATCAAACCATAATTTAATCGATGTACTTATTCGAATCGAAGATGCGAATAATTCAAATGGTATTCGAATAGCAATTGCTGCGTAGCAATCGATATTCGAAATTAGAATCTGTAACTATATAACTCTACGTCCGAATTTCGAATGTCGTATAAATTATTTTTCAGCTACAATTCGTTATTATCGAGGCTATTACCGGTTTCGACTAAAACAAAACATTAGTTATCTGTATGTATATATATGTTATATATATTAATACGTGAAGCAAAAACTTTGTACCCCTTTTTACGAAAATTGTGCGGACGGAGGAGTATGAAATTTGGCATGATTTTGATTGATGAGTGATTTTTTCATTTTAATATTTATATAATTTAATTAATGAAAAATCACTACACGCACACAATCATGCATTTGAAACACGCAGTCGAATCGCGTTCGTAGTATTTCGGCATTGTCCGTCTGACGTCGTACAATTCTTTGTAACTATGGTTACCTATACCTTATTTATATGTAATTTTGGTCGAACTTTGACCACTACGCGACCGCTAATTAAATATTATTCTAACTGCATGGATTGCAAAGTGGTCGCGCCGCCACTCCTGCTGAACCAAGTAACGTGTGTTCCATATCCACAGGGACCAGAAATTTTTGTGACTCACAAATTGTTGTTTTGTGGCTGGTGTCTGAGTGTATTATTTGCGTCCGTTGTTTGAATTTTAGTAAATTTTCTTGCGTCAGAAGAATTATTCCTTGTGCGGGAGACTGTATTTAAAAAAACCGGACAAGAGCGAGTCGGACTCGCCCATCGAGGGTTCCAGACAAATTTAAAGGTACATATTATAAAAAAAATTTGACCGTGCATAAAGATCCTGTTTTATTAATGATTTAATTACAAATGTATAGTTTTCAGATATTTTCCTATACTTGTAATTTAAGACGGTATTACTTGCCAGATTTCATAGTTCTAGGTCAACGGATAATACCTTATAACTTTTGATTCCCTTGAGGGTGAAGAAATATACGTTTTCTGCGGCATAAATGGCCGTATCTTTTTTTATGTTAACTTAGAAGTTTGATTTTTTCACACAGCTTCAAGAGACTGTAGACCTGATTTGTATATCGTTTTAATTTCAACTCGATTCCTCTACGCGTTGACGAGATAAAGAGTCTTGACAGACAGGCAGACGGACGGACAACAAAGTGATCTTATAAGGTTTCCGTTTTTCCTTTTGAGGTACGAAATCCTAAAAAGAGAAGAAATATATTCTGAACACATTTTACCATAGTTTCTGTATATTTTGCGTTTGGTTATTTTCAAGCTTTTCCCCTCGCCATGGGTACATAGTGATACCCATAAAAATATCTCCAAAATCGTATTCGACTTTAATAATAAAGACCGGGCTATAATCACGACCCGTTATGGTGACGCAATGGCGTTTACAACAAAGAGTATTTGCATATGTATCTCGGCGCATCTGGGCCGCGCTGCACGTGTCCTTCCTATACAACAAAATACATCCCATAATTCAAAACACATTGAAAATTCAACCTTATTGCGTTGCAACAAGATTTACGAGATAATTTCCAGACAGCAAATTGGTTTGCAATACAACAAAGTAAGTTTTGCAGCTCTTAAAGAATAAACTACGGGAATTTAGACTTTGTATCTTTAGAATAAAGGTTGGTGTGGAGTTTTTGGACTGTACTCAAGTCAAAGATGAGACGAAGAATGGGCTGTTTGAACTGAATGGAGTCTTTAAAGGTACAAAATGATCATTATATAGATGTGAAGGTTCGTCTGTAGTACGGGTATGTCTGGAACGCATTATGCATGATGATGTATTAAAATGTGATTGGATATCGAGCGAGGTTAAGACATTGTGTATCTATATTTAGAAAGAGAGATAAAACTTTGTACACCCTTTTTAAGCATACATGCAAAGATAGTCTAGGATAGTAGTGCAGAAAGACGAAATATAAATTTTTGAACTCGAACTAATATTATAATTGCGAATGTAAGTTTGTATGTTACGTTTTCTCTCCTTAACTACTCGACCGATTATTATGAGTTGACACACTCCACCTTTCGGTGGAGTGTGTCAGGAATGGGCCTGAAAGAAGTGCGTTAGTTAGTGAACTAAACATAAACAAGTTAGATGTAGGTACATTTAATATGATCTTAGCGAAACCAATGTCGCCAGAGGCTGCATTGGTTTATTAATTGGTTAATTTGTAAGTTTGTTTGTAATTAGATTAGTTTATGATGGAACTAGCGTAACATATTGTTAAAAGTTCCTAAAACAAATAAAGAAAAAAAAAAAATCATGAAATTTCGCAAACATGTTGTTGGGGGTTCAGAAAAGGATATCGGGTACCCTTCATCTAGAAAAAGGACTGTTTGCGAGTGAAACTGCGAGCAAAAGCTAGTCCTAATCAATATCCTTACTAATATTATAAACGCGAAAGTTTGTATGTTTGTTACTCTTCCTCTCTTCCTAATAATTTTAATAACAATAATTTTATTACTATAGAATTTCGCTAATTCGATTTAAAATTTTAAACTCGGCTTACCAGTTTGCCGAATGCCGAATATACACACAGCGACGCATCAACCTGTTTGGACTTTGAACTATTAGAAGTTGAACGCTGCGAATCGTGCGAGAGAGTGCGTTATATTTTGTGCCATTACATCGACACCACTATGCACTGTCCCTTACCGACAATTCTCTGCTTTGTATGTAGCATAGTTATGCGTATATAGGGTATCTAACTTGATGTGTAGCCGTGTGTACGAATTGGTTTTATTGCAGCTAGAATTAAAAAGCTTTACTAAATCCAGAGCTACGAGTGTCGTGATTTTTAACCTAGCATGAATTAAAAATGTGTGTAGTCTACAAATGTTTGTCTTTGTCTGGGTCATATTTGTGTTGTGTCTGTCTGTTGTCCGTTGTTTCAATATCCTAAATAATATTTTAAATACGAATGTGAGTTTATTTATTTGTTCCGCTTTCGCACCTTAGCTACTCGGCTGATCATCTTGCAATTTCGTGTACACGTTGTCAGTGGTATATAAAAAGACATAACGTACCTTTCAGTCAGTAAAACGTACTATTCCTAACCTTACCAAACCTTTTCATTGACACGTGCGAAACCGAGGGCAGAAGCTAGTCTGTAATATTTGAAAGAGTACCACAGATTGTACAATACATTACAGGAAGAAGTTGGCAGGCATACAGGTCATATTTTCAGTTACTAAGTATTTCCTGACATAAAAATCTAAAATTTTTTACCTCGACTCAATATTCGAATTGGGGATCTCATGATCGGCTCAATAAGTAATTGCATTTCAACTAATGTTGAAAATTTAGAGACTAGGTACTAGGTATTAGTAGTTTATTGAAATTAAATGAAAATAAAATTGTTATTTATTGGCATGAAACATGGTTGTTCAAAATGTACACATAAAAAATGTTCACATATTTCGCCGGTTTACCCGACATGCAAAGAACTTACTGACTATATAAACTAAAATCTTTCCTCGTACTATCTCAAAGGGTAGAAAGTTTGTAAACATGTTTGAATATTTGTTATTCAATCACGCGTAAACCGTTGAACGCATTTAGATGAAACTTACACAGACTGACCATATTCTGGATTAACATATTAGATATCATTTAACCGATTCCGCAGGTAAAGCCACAGCCAGAAACTATACAAGTGAGCTAGTTACTTTAAATTTGAACTGCTTTATACGGATTTTATTGCATTGTTTAGGTATACGAAATTGCTACGTCTACATAATTATGGAACTATTAAACTATCATTACTACTTTTTTAAACTACATATTTAGATTCATAGTTTCGCTGACGTTTCGGTTGCTTTTCAGCAACCATAATCATGGGTAAGTTAACAAAAGCTATTTGTATATAGTTCGTATCCAACAGTTTTGACAACAGTCATCCATTAGAGTTAGAAGATAGACCAAAATACTAGAGTAAAATACTGGAGTCTATGGCTGCCACGACGCAGATCGATTAATGTTCCCCGTCAAGCCCCGAATGGATTATGACGCAGCCGCTCCGTATAAATTAGACCAGTCTGGGTAGGGTACATTCAAATTCATAGTGAGGTACAACTTTATCTAGATACAAATACGAGAAGTTCATGCTGTTCATTAACTGCTGTAAAATATGTAATTCTGAGTAAAAAGTGCAGATAGAATGAAATGGGTTTTTAAACGGGCTATATTTTAGAGGAATATTTAACCTACATACGGCCATGCCAAAAATAATTGCCTGGCTATATAGCCGGGCCATACGCTAAATATTCTCGTCTATTGTTTATTATTATTGTTATTATCAGCAACGTTGCCGGTGACTTTATTACAGCCAGACATTGCAGTAAAATATTTTTGCGTTGTCAAGTTTAGAAGCCGTAAGTAAAATCTGATTCTTTGAAATGATAACTTCTTACTTTATAAATATTAGATAGAAACGTTGACCGGCCATTCAAAATTGCCTGTCGGAAACCTTTTACAACGCTTTTCCAACCGAACTATTAAGCCTCGTATTCACCAGGCAACAATTGACGCACAACACGTGATGCTTAACAAGATTGGCAACGTTGCGGAACAACACGCGACGTTGCCAGCTGGCTTGTTGTTTGTTTGTGTGCAACATGCAGTTGAGCATCAAATGTTGTCAAGTAGAAACTTGAAAAAGCCACTGATACCAACACTAGTTCCTACGGTGACATGTTGCCTACGACTAATCATGCGTGGACAGACAACGTTGCTAAACATAGTTCCGCGTTTCCGCGAGCAACAGTGTTGTGTAACAAATCGCACGTCAAATGTTGCCTAGAGGATACGAGGCTTTAAGCTTGGTACCTCAAGAAGCGCAAACGGTAACCCTTTATCACTAGATCATAGACAAACCACATTGAATTATCTATGTTTAATATAAAAAATAAATATAAGACTGCACGGATGACGAAGTAGTTTAACCGATCAACTCGATACTACCACAGGGCCGAGTGTTATGAATGTGATTACTCCCTGACACGAGACAGACATTTGTATTATCCGCAAATAGTTGTTCCGAGCCTGGCTGTGCTTTCTCGCAGTTACTTGAATCTTTGTAAAGTCCCACAGACAGTAGTATATCTTTAACCATAAAAAAACTGATGTATAGATTATAATAAGACAAAACACACAGGAAAACTCAATACAAATAACCAAAAACAAACTTCAAACACCTTAAAATACCTCTCATTCAAACACGTTCCCTAAAAATAATATTTGTGATACCCCAAATAAAGGGTGAGGGGTAGGCTCGACCGAAATGACACAATTGTAACGTATTTATTTGGTTCTGTTTGAATAAGGATTTTGTTTGCATTACGCTGATCCAGATAATTTTGATCTCGTTAAGATAAAACAAAATGGTATCTTTCATTTCCACCTGACGGAATACGGCATATTGTAAATTATAAAGTTTCGCCTCGTCGCTTGTGGTTTGAGCTTATTCACGTGCGATCGATTTGGTTCCCGGGTAGAGAAATTTTGAGATTTACTGGAGTACGTGCTACTCCTAAGAATTTCCTATCAGAAAATCTCGTTTGTGCTATGAGTCGATGGGTTTGCTCTATTTTACAAGCTATGGTTATAAATCCACGTAAAAGGAGACGAATCTATTGACGTCCACTGGACACAATCACAGCTTCCATTAAAAAATTCTGCTCGAATGGCGTAGCGCTTTTAGTCGCCTCGCCACTGACATTGCACTGTGGGTTCGAATCCCACATGGGACAAAACTAAGTGTGATCCACAAATGGTTGTACTGAGTCTGGATGTTCTTTGTGTCCGTTATTTGAATGTTTGTGAAGTCCTCAGCGACACAGGAATTATTCCTACACTTTGCCAGACCCGGGATCTCAAGACCACATCTACAGCAATCACATTACTACTGCGCGACTGCAGCAGTCAGAAAAAGAGGAGAAAACGAAATTCTAACATGTGTTTGAAACAACTAAAATAGAGACAGGCTTATCGTATCAGACGGATAAAGTAAAGACGAAGATAAGAGTACCTATAGAAGTCATCGTCCTACTAACAAAAGGTCTAAAATAAAACTGTATTTACGTCTGGACTCCTTTCTAAAAGATTGGACTCAACTTGCGGTAGACCGGGCTAAGTGGGATGAAAGAGGCTTTACCCTGCAGTGGGACGAAGCAGGCAATAAAATGTCTGTAGAACATACTGCGTTTGTCCAATAACATAATAATATGTATGTTATTGAACAAACGCTCGACTCGAGACTCGCGCCTATTTCCCGAAGGGAATGGCAGTGAGTACGGATTTCCACTACGATCCCGGTATACCTTTCTTGCTTTACTGAAGAAGGGTTAGGCAAACCGTTATTAAATTATTCTATCAGGAGATTTTCTGAATGAATTCCTGATAGAAATAATTGCAGTAGCGGCATGGAGTCCAGAACTGTGCACGGTGGTAGACGGCAAAATGCTAGCCTCCTGTCTATTAGCTTTTGTTATATCCCAATACTGGACAGAGTGATTTGGAAGTCCAAGGGAGAGGACCCTTGTACTTCGAAATCACTTTGTTCAAAGAAGCCTCGTTATGTGGCTCTTAAATAAATAGATAATATAATAATATTCTACAACATACACACAACACCACATAGCCCAAACTAAGCAGAGCTTGTACTATGGGTACTACACAATGGATAAACATACATATATACTTTTTTTTGTAAATACATACATATTATACATAGAAACACCCAGACCAAGACAAACATCCATGTTCATGCACACAAATGTTTGACTTTTGCGGGAATCGAACCCGCGACCTTAGGCGTAGCAGTCGGTTACACTAACCACTACGCCATCGAGGCCGACAATAATAGATACCAGATTGGATTGGTGTTAATGTCGAAATATTTAATACACTATCTGGTAGCTATCAGATGTATAAGCATGAACCTGTGTGTGTATTATTATACCAACGAAAGCATAATTCAATAAGAAAATTCTGACCTATTCTACATCAATAAAGTACGGAAACGGTAATTTACGGTAGTTACTTGTAATACAAAACGTGTCTTACAATACACAAGAACTACTTAACTCATCTAATATTACTAGTTAAACAATATTAATTCCATAATAATGATCGAGATCAAGCAATAAATCTAGAAATGATTATTCAAAGCGTCTTCTAGTAAACTGTATCATAACATTCCAATCTTCACTTACGAGTTGTGTATACGATCATGACGCGACAACGGTACATTTACTTCTCGGACAAAGGCACAGGAAAGACCCTATCAAACCAAAAATCTTTCATAAATTAGTATGTCCCAGTGTGTCCTCAATTAAATATCATTATGACATCAGTACAGTGGCTTCCTTGTCAAGAAAAGGCCTATAAGACAAAACAAAATAGCATATTCCATCAAAAAACTAATTAAAACTCCTAATCTTACACACATAAAGTTTAAATTTAAATACGTAATGACTATTTCAACTGTAAAAGAATTTTGGTGTAGTAGATGTAGGACAAACGGGGACCAGTTTACGATGATCTCTAAAGCCTCTTTGTGTTACCTCTTTTTGTATGTATTGTGTTGCAACTAGAGGGGAGGCGGGGCTCTTGTTCGCCTGGCCGTCTACTGATTTATTTTTTCTTTGTTTGCGGAGGACAATGTTGACATGTCTTTTTTTTAAATTTCGGTTGGCGTTAGAATAATTTCTGTCTGGGCAGTGACTTATGGCTTTTGTTATGAACGTAACACATGTTAACGTGACATGTAATGAATGTGATTTTTTTGTTGTAATGAGGAAATATGCTCTACACTACTTCGAATATTAGTTTAGTTAAGACTTTTGAAGATGTCGGTTTAAGTGCATTTAGTTTTAGAACAGCAAATGGAATTGTTATTGTGACTCATAAAAGTAATTATGGCAATTGTTAACTTACATATATAGTCAACTTCCATGTGATAATTATCTATGAGTAATGGTAAATTACTGTTGATAAAACGAGAAGGATAATACAAGAATCAAAAGTACTAATGTCATGAGAATTGAACCTAAAACAGCGTCTTTAAAATTTGGTTTATTTCACGAAATTTCACATAATGCCTTGTTTGAGCTTGATAACGTTATACACATAACATGAGATGTGACGTCGTAAATACCTGGTAGATTTATCATCAGGATTATCAGGATTAAGTGGATGAATCGTTGCGACAGCATCCGGGATATGTGTAACTTTGGACCACTAGAATAAATTAGAAAGTTTAAAAAACAATGTCAATTTAGATTTAGGACGTCGGTGAAATTTATTGTTGGATTCATCTTTATCTAAAAATGTTAATACGATGGGCTATTTGTAAAAGTTCAAATAGCTCGTTGATGAAAAATTAATTCGCAATATAATTGTTTATAATCGGCAATTTCATATAAATATTAAGGACATAACTTAAAAGGTTAATCAATTTATTATTAATATAGTTTTTCAAGTAATGTTTAACGAAGCAACACTTTTGGATTAGTTCCGAATATTATTTTGGGATACGTTTGTAACATAAGCGATTCTAAACAGTAAAAGTATAGCCCTAACCGTTTGAAAAGGTAGTCAAATTTACTTGTGGAACAACTTTCCTGTGTGTTTGGTAAGAAAGGTTAAAGTTAGTTGCCTTTTTCGCCTCATTGCCTAACATTTCTAGCTCCTAAGGTACCGGTTTTAAGTCTAAGTTCGTGTTTTTTAGTTTACATAAAGGCCGCCTGGTGTGTTTTTTCATTCTTCGAGGTGCTCGGTATGCCGACGTGTTAGCGTTGAAAAGGCGTAAAGGATATTTTTTTGCAAATGAATTTGACCTTTATTCTTACGAAGTTATTAGGTAGTTTTTACGTGATTAAATGTTATGTATGCTACCTATTATCGAGCTATTCACATAATACATGTATTTAGAGAAAGTTTGCAACTAGTTCTGATCTACATTTCGTTTTTAATTTTATTGAGTTTAATGTTAATGTACTTACCATACTTTAATCTGGTTTTTCGTAGTAACCTGCAACAATAAATAATTCAATTAATACACGAGCAGTTTCGGTTAAAACGTGAAACCGTTTAACATAATTGAGTTTAAAAAATTTCTGTGAAAATTTTACTCGCGGTTAGCTGGAATATTAAATTAAATTTTATGGGCATAATTTTGGGTTACATTTTTTACATGTAAAAAACATTTATGTTTCAATAATTACTTTATTGAATAGAACTTATTAAATTATGAGCAATACTAAGACAAAATAAGCCAATTTTTGTAATAAAATATGTATGTTTAAAACGATTCCAATCTAGTCTAACAATCGTCAAATGCGAACTTAAATTTCACATTTCTGAGATATCTAAAAACTGAATCTGAATTTCGATAAATTATCTTATAGTCCTCTAGATTAGGACGTTATATGTAGGCCATGTTAAGAGTATTATAAACCAATTAGCATGCTTCAGGAACATGACACGATCGAACGAAACCATATAAATACGCCAGGATCTTAGCAATTAAGTACAAAAACATACATTTTATCCTTTGCGATGAAGGAAAACATCGTGAGAAAATCTGCATGTCTTAGTTCTCCAAAAATGTTCTCGAAGATATGTGAAGTTTGCCAATCCGCACTGGACCAGCGTAGTGGACCTATGACCTAACCATTCTCACAGCTCGCAGCAGTGGGACAGTTTAATACAGAGCTGATATTTTTTTTAATCCTAAGCTATATAATCCAAAAAAAGGATACATAGACACCAAAAGAGTAGACGGAAGTGTACTACATCCACATTTTACCAGTTATGGTTTTAGATCCCACTTTATTGGAGCTTATTGACGCCTACCAGGTACACTTTTATACACCGTGCTACTACTGAAACTTCCTTGACAGAAAAATCCAATACCGAATCGAGTCCAATACCTTATATACAGCAATTGCAGTCACTACCGCAATATAATACTTTATAATTGAACACCAGCTGTCGGCCGCGGTTCACCCACATTCGTGATTACTGGGCTCCTGTGGCTCGTATCGTGATAAAGTGGCTCTCTAACGGCCAAAATAATTCTTAAAATCGGTCCATTAGTTTTCAATTTACTAATAACTAACAAAAATACAATTTTACCTATTGAATTATTGGTGTAGATTAGATCGCAATATTTCTACAGGATGTTTACCAGCGATTATAGAAAAAAAAAAAAAAATCATAAACCGATGTCCCGCTGCTATAGGCCCGAATATCTACATCTACAAATCGCGTAGATCACACCAAGCGGCACATACTTATCGAAGATCTGGATAAGTCTCGCCGGAACCGGTTTGGGCCGGCTTTACTTAAACACAATAAAAGGTTCAGCATTACCTCACTCGTTTAGCCTACTTTAGAGATAGGAGGTTACATAACAACTCGGCCGTTTAGCATTAGCGAAATGCCGAGTTCAGAATGCATGTTTCACCAGCATTGCCAGCTCCTCTGTTCGTAATATTGTCTTCTGTTTACGCGAATGTTATTCATTAAAATTAAACTACTATATACGGATTTTATCACGTTGTTTATTTAACACTCTATTACATAATTTAGAAACTGTTTACACTACTTAACTTTACTAATTTTAAGCTAATTAAATTATTAAAACTAATAAAACTATTTGTAGTTAAGTTTACACTTTCCTCGACGTTTCGGTTGCTTTTCAGCAGCCATGGTCACAGGGAGACTGAGATGGCAGTTGTCTCAATGTTCCAGTGTAGTTATTTCAAAGTACAAGAACATAATTTAATCATTGGTGTTTCTACTTACGCAGAATGAGCTCAAAGTATCATGAAGTCTAGCTGTGTTTTGCTTCTTCTTGGGTTTGACTATTTGAATTACTGGATCCCAAGCTGGTGGTATATTCCAACCATGTTCTCTATTGAAATTAGGATGTTTTTTGATTTCAATAGCCTCTGATCCTCTGTTCGTTCTGAGCAAACATAAATATTTTACGGGTAAATGTTAGGCTATTTGAGATGGAAATATTTTTGTCACTCTCCGATATGTAAGCAATATCATCTAGTGATCCATTGCTTCGGATAACTGAAGGGTAAATTATCAGATACATTTTGACGTTTTATATTAGAAAGGATAACATAGAGCAGCGATAGCTCAGTGGAGAGACCAACAGACTGCAAAGCAGAGGGTCTCGGGTTTGAACCCACGTCGCGCACCTCTGACTACCGGCAGTTATATGACTTTTCGAAATTATGTGCGTATTGATTGACAATTATCGCCTGCTCCGTGCCTCGGAGAGCATGTTAAGCCGTCAGTCCTGGCTGCCATAAACATCTATGGCAGTCGTTATTGGGAAGTCAGTGCCCTATAATATCCTTACACTGGTCTAGCCTTAGGATATCGTTAGCCATCGGGTTGCGAAGGTCAGGTGGCAGCCGCTCCGTGTAAAAACTGATATCCAGTCAAATCCGGTTAGACTAGAAAAGCCGACCCCAAATGACTTGGGAATAATAACAAGTCATTTGGGGTCGGCTTTTCTAGTCTAACCGCATATTTTGCATATACCTTTAAGGGGTGCAGAAAAAACATAGGGTCCCTTTCATCCAGGATAAAGGTATTCTTACCAAGGGATAAAACATTATTGACAAAATCTACATTAATAAGAGCGAAGTTGCGGGCACAATCTAGTAATCCAATAAACCTCCTTTGACATTTGTTATCTTAGTAAGGCCAAGAATACCAATTTTTTTTTAACTTGGATAATGCATTGACGCCTCCGCGGAGGCGGGCGGAGAGGTTACGTCGAACTCACCTGGGAATAGATGGAGATATCCCGGTAATACCGACTAAACCTTCCACGGTGTTCCTTCTTACAATCTATGGCCGGGGCGCAGGGATCACTCGCGCATTCACCTTGCAGTTGGCTAAGAATCCCTGATGAGGTAGGCCTTAGCGAGGATATAATTCGGTCCCACGTTATAGGCGACAAGCATATTGCCATCCATGCAACTGAGAAATTCATGTCAATAAAACTCACACCCGAAAATTGAACCCAGGATCTCATATACAGGATGTCCGGTAATTAATGGATAACCTTGAAATATCTTATAGTAGAACTGAATGCCGTTCAGAAAAAAGGGAAAAAAAAAAAAAAAATATATATATATATTAAAAAGTGCAAGCTATATTAGCATAGCATACTTTTGACTGTCTATCTATTAGCATAATTAGTGTTTAATAATAAAACAACAAAAAACCGATGGATTTCATTCATTTATGGTCGTAGTATACAAGAAAGTTATACATGGTAATAAAAAAAAAACACATCTCAGGTAGTAGATAGGATAGATATTTCCTCATATTTTTTTCTGAATGGCCATCAGTTCCACTATAAGACATTTCCAGGTTATCCAGTAATTACCGGACACCCTGTATAATGCCCTGTATTAAAATGTTGCTATTGCTGGGCACGAGCCTCTTCTCGATGTGAGGAAGGTTGGCAGACTTCACATATCTTCGAGATCATTAAGAACAACCCTCAGAGATGCAGGTTTCCTCACGATGTTATCCTTCACCTTTAAAACATTACGATAATTAACTATTTAATACACACATAACCTCAAAACTCAAAGATTTCTGCGTTACCGTCTAAGAGTCACTGCTAGATATTTATTTATTTATTCAGCCTTTTATTACATATTTGTCGGTTGAATGTGTTCAGCCGTATATTATTCAATAGTTGTAGTATCTTATTTGCAGAAGTACAGCAAGATTGTAAGTATAATAATATAAAATATTCAGTAGTGCTAGAATTTAGTCAGATATATGTGTGGAAAAATGTTTCGAAAGCCCTTTTCTATTGTAAAAGATTACCAATATTAATCTTGTAGTATATAAACTACTAGCTGACCTGCTCAGCTTCGTCTGCTTCACATAAGAGAACTTTCCCCCTTTATGCAACATTTTTCATTGATCCTCCGCTCCTATTGGTGGCGAGGCGACTATTTAAACCACAGCCATCCATGCAGTCGATGCTTTGCCATGGTATTAAACTCGAGACCTTTGCTTGTCAGTCTAACGATCTCACACTTGGCTATCGGTACTATTAACAGTGGGTGTTCCTTTTTTAATATTTATATTATATTAAAAGTTTACTAAAACTGATTATGGTAACCTTTTACCTTAACCTTTTACATTCAGCAAAACATACTTTTTACATCAGAATGATTATGCATGATAACTTGGGTTTACAGACATTAAGTTGCAACTTCAAAAGCACAAAACGGCCAGTACAATCACCTAACAAAAAAATATTCCATAAAAAAACCTGACAAGTCCAATAATGAATACATTAAAAGCTTTGACAGTTCCAACAAGCCATCAACAAGGTCAACGATGTGACTATTAATAATTGTACACACATGACGTTTGTCTCGGTACATGCGTCATCGTGAATAATGAAAAGATTCATACATCGTTGCGCTATTGCACAATGTCCGTATTACTTGTTGGTATGCTTCCCACGAAACTGCCTTATTGTCTAACGGAAAGCAATATCTTCAAATGGAATGGAAAACTAAAGGACTTGGCTTTTGAGTTTTCAATAAGCTTGCAGCTTGTTTAGTTAGTTAGTTATTTTTTATTAGTTTTACATAAATACTAGTATGTTTTTTTTTAAGAAAAACGCAAATGGCTGTTCAAATTCCGATCCATAGAATTTTAAATATTTTTGGCGGCAAATAAATCCGCATGACATTATTGTAGGTTTTACGTGAGATTTTGGCGCACAAAAAGAATCACTGATTATTAGCTGCTGGTATTGAAAATATTAAATTTCGAATGCTTGCTTGGTCACGCGGTATAATCTTACACTTTCATAAATGACCAGTCATGAGCCTTCAAGTTCCAAGTTTCAAGAATTTAACCACTAGAAATAATATCTTAAGGAATACACACAGCAATAGGCTCGCTAGCTAACACGTGTATTCAAATCATATTTGGGTAAATAATACTGACTTTCGAGAGTACATTTTATAAAACATAATTTCATTCACCAGCGGATTAATGAGCTTAAAATGATAACGATGAATGAAATCCAACGCTACGGTTCTGTGAACTTGGCTGGCACACTGCCGCTCGCGATTCGGAACGGAAGCAGAAAGCATTCGTGGAATCTCAGCAGGCATATCATGAGTTATTTTCACGTGAAATATAATGTATACTTGACATGCATATATTTAGCTTTTTTTGTTGAATTTAGTTAGAGATTCATTAGCATATTATAATCAGCAGGAAGGAAAAAAAGTGTATGTATATTAAGCTATTTGCCATGTCGTAGGAAATTTATGTAACTGGATTTACGAAGGCAAAAATAGAGGTTTACCTTAAAGGTAGATTTTAGTAATGCTATCTTTGCCTAATTTAAAGAGTGGCAAAATAGCCTGCCTCCTTTGCAACTGCAGTGCGTGAGGTGTCGGGTTATAATATTTATAATTATTATAACAATTTGTAGTTGGCGATTCTTCTCAGACTGAAGGACAACTATAGCCTAGGTGGGAAACCGTTAAACTAACGCGGAGAGGTGTCGGTTTGTATTCTACGATACGCTTTTTTAACCTTTCAGAGACATGTGCGTTTTAAATAATAATAATAATAATATTCTACCACATACATACAACACCATCTAGCCCAAACTAAGCAGAGCTTGTACTATGGGTACTAGACAATGGATAAACATACATATATACTTTTTTTTGTAAATACATACTTATTATACATAGAAACACCCAGACCAAGACAAACATCCATGTTCATGCACACAAACGTTTGACTAGTGCGGGAATCGAACCCGCGACTTCAGGCGTGGCAGTCGGTTACTCTAACCACTACGCCGTCGAGGCTGAAGTTAAAGTAGTTAAGTTATGTATGCACTGGGCCAACGAGGCTATTACTGTCTAATCCTTCTTACATGGAGAGCAGGCCCAAGTCCAGCAGTGGGAGCTTATACATATACTGGGTTGATAATATTATTTATTAAAGTGTGAGTCATCATTGGCAGTCAGCTAATGATGACTCACTACTGATATTCTTGGTAACCCTGTAATCGAGATAGGAGTGAGTTACCGACATGGGTGGGATTTGATCCTATAACCTTTCGACTGCGAAGCTGATAACTTAACCAATAGGCTATCGGTACTAAATAACATTTATGTGTGTAGTATCTGATGATATAATATGAAATTATTTTCAAGGTTACTTTTATAGTCTGGTGGAGATATTGCTAGGCCGCCACACAGATTTCTGGAGTTCAGTCTAATCGCACACTTCTTTGCCACTACGAAATAGCATGCGTAGGTCTCGAATTTTATCCCAGGGTCAATACCCTGGGATAAAATTCGAGACCTATGTATGGTATTTCGGTATGCATGTATACTGTACAATATAAATATTTGGTCATTAAAGCTCGAGGAAAAATGTGAAAAAATCTGCACGTACTAATCATAACTGGTCCTGGAGATGCCTTCAAACACTGGATAGTAAATCGATTCTCTTATATAACCGTAAGGTTGATATAGATAGGATGCTGTATCATACACAGTTTTAAGTTGTGAAGCATAGGAATGTACCTATGTCAAACAAAACTAAATGGAATTGCTATTTAATTAGTTACACAAATTGATATAAATTAAAAATTTACGGAAGCAGGATTTTTTTAATCTAATGTGTACTTGATACTTCAAAAACCTTATTTTAATAGAATAGTTAATGACCTTCATGTCAGATGTTTTAATTTAAAAAATTCACTACTATACAGCAACTTGCTCAGCAAATCTAAAGCTACCAATTAACTTAAAAGTAACTTTAGTTAACTCACTAAATACTATACATTGATGTTCATAACTGTCACTTTGTGACCTAGTCATAAATTATATTTGACATTTGACAGGTCCTGCAGTATCATAAAAAATATTGATTGGTCAAAGTTGTGTCTTTAAGAAAACATCTTCAAAGCATTTTCATGATCTTTTTTTCTCCCTCTTAGGACCTATTATATTTTTTCCTACTCCACCTATTTTCGTTTGATTAAGTTCCTTGCGGGTACCAAAATAATTTAGATTCCTTTGGGAAAGGTAAGCGGCATTCGAGGAAATTTATGAGCATCGCTGTGGATAGAGAATATAATATAACAGGTGGAAGATAATTTTAAAGCACTTAGTTAAGTAAAGCATAATTGAAATAAACGATATTGTGATCAAGAGTCAGGGTCGGGCAAGGTTCTTTTGGCCAACGCTAAGCCTCTGGGGTCCTAACACATTGTTTTTCTTGTTTTCGGTTAATTATGGGATAAGCTGTACAAAGCGATGCAGATTTAATGTTCGGTCCTAATCTAAATAAAATAATATTTGGCGAAATAATTATTAAAAATAACAAAGTATTTGATCACTCAGAACTAATATACTCTTTTTTTTTTAGAAGACTCCTCCCCCAGTGGTAATAATTCCTGTGTCTCGGTGGCGTAGTGGTTAGTGTAACCGACTGCCACGCCTAAGGTCCCGGGTTCGATTCCCGCACAAGTCAAACATTTTGTGTGCATGAACATAGATGTTTGTCTTGGTCTGGGTGTTTCTATGTATAATATGTATGTATTTACATAAAAAAAGTATATATGTATATTTATCCATTGTCTAGTACCCATAGTACAAGCGTTGCTTAGTTTGGGCTAGATGGTGTTGTGTGTATGTGGTAGAATATTATTATTATTATTATTATTATTAACAACGGACACAAAGAACATTCAGACTCGGAACAACCATTTGTGGATCACACAAAGTTTTTCCCGTGTGGGATTCGAACCCACAACACTCGGCGTACTAGTAGTGTTGAGGTGATCAAATGAACCACTTCGCCATCCGTGCAATAAAAATGTGTAATGCCTATTCTCCATAGTGTCTCAGGCCAAAGATAGACATCAAAAATAACTATAAAAATGGAGTGTTTTAAGATCTTAACAGTATTACATACCTAAAAATATATTCAAATTGATGCCACAATTTTATAAATACCTATAAAAAAATGTATTGAGGCTATTTTTCTATACGAAAATGTGTCTGGCTGTGAGATAATTCAAAAACATATATTTTCTCAATGCTCTATTATTTAATTATGATAGGTGTGTTTGTAATATATTTTATCCAGTTATACTTAATAGGGTATAAAAAAAACACGTTTGTTATTTTAACGTCTATATTCTCTTCATTGTCGGCCTCGATGACGTAGTGGTTAGTGTAACCGACTGCCACGCCTGAGGTCGCGGGTTCGATTCCCGCACAAGTCAAACATTTGTGTGCATGAACATGGATGTTTGTCTTGGTCTGGGTATTTCTATGTATAATATGTATGTATTTACAAAAAAAAAATGTATATATGTATGTTTATCCATTGTCTAGTACCCATAGTACAAGCTCTGTTTAGTTTGGGCTAGATGCTGTTGTGTGTATGTGGTAGAATATTATTATATTATTATTATTATCGTATACTATTAACAAATCATCTAGAAAAGGCGCAGGATATATTGGACTCATATCTTGCCCAATAGACTTACTCTTTTCAACAATTTTTTTTGTAAATTGCTCTGGCCTCAATTTGAATGAAAATAAATATGTACATATTTTTACGATAAAATCAACTGGAAAGTATTTTTTATTCTAGCCTCTTGTCCACTCGTGGCCTGAGATGGGCGTTCCTCATTAAACAACATCTTTTTTCGAAAATGTATTCTTTAAATCATACCTAGTACCTTAACGTTGAACGTAACTTCCTATCTACAGACATATTAGTACAAACGAACTGTGTCCATTCAAAGGCACATACTTGTAATAAAAAAGAATCACACAAGCAATTACGTATACGTATGGCCATTATCTAAATGAAAATATGTTGATTTTTGTTCGCTGTATCTTGTGTATACAGCGTTATCTTAATGCCAGCGTTAGTTATTTATTTATTTATTTATTTATTTATTTATTTGGACAACCAGTAGTTGTTACATTGCTTCTTAAATAAAAATAATAAAATCACAGTAATAAAAATAAATGTACAACTTTTGAAGGTGTCACAACATGCACCGTAATGTAGCGTTATAACATTTAACTTAAAAATATAAAATATAAATTAAGAAGAGTATAAAATATTAATAAGGAAGAGAAACAAAATAAAATAAAATATAAGAAAACAAAACAAAATCCTTAAATTAAACTTGAAATTAAAATTAAATGGAATATTATTTATTTATTACTATGTATATACTATCCATTTAATTCTTTTAACAATCTCAATACAACTTTCTTAAAATTTGGTAAAGTGTAGTTAAATATATCTACTTCGCTGCAAATCGCATTATATGCTGTTGCTATACGAGATACTGTAGAAAACTGCTTTAAATTGGTTTTGGCAAACGGTCGATGGAACAATCCTAACTTTAAAAGCGCTCGTCTAGGTACACGGCTTGGAACACGGAAAGCAACTGACTGCAAAAGGGATGGACAGTCGACCTCATTTCTTAATAGTTTGTAGAGAAATGACATATCCAGTAGTTGTCTTCGGATGGATAAACTGTCCATGTTGAAATGTTTCAACCTCTCAACATATGAAGTCAGTTGCTTGTGTAATCTGCAGGAAAAAGATAGGTGTCTCAAAAATCTCTTCTGGACACGTTCAATTCTTAGTTGGTGGACATTGTACTGAGGTGACCAAACGACACTGCAATACTCCAGGTTACTCCGTACGTAACTATTATATACTGCTATTTTTGTACCAGGATTGCGGAATAATTTTGAGTTTCGGATGATGAAGCACGTTGCTAGTTGTGCTGAAATTATAACATTATTCTGTTGAGTTATCGTTTTCACAGACATATACAGTCACTACTATTTGTCTGGTTTTCCGGGTGGTAAGTCATGTCTTTTCTTCGGACCTCCAGGGTTAACAAAACAACTGCTTGTTCGATGCTCGGTTCATGTGACTTAATATTGGATTTGGCTGTCATAATATTGTTAGAAGCTTATGCTGTTTCTTTCAGTCTGAATATGTGCCTGGTCCAAATTAGGCTGGCCCCTTTTAAGGTGAGATTTAGAATTGCAGCTGGTGAAATATTGGTATGAGCGATATATGAGTAGGCGGCCTCGATGGCGTAATGGTTAGTGTAACGGACTGCCACGCCTGAGGTCGCGGGGTCGATTTCCGCACAAGTCAAACATTTGTGTGCATGAACATGGATGTTTGTCTTGGGCTGGGTGTTTCTATATATAATATGTATGTATTTACAAAAAAAAAAGTATATATGTATGTTTATCCATTGTCTAGTATCCATAATACAAGCTCTGCTTAGTTTGGGCTAGATGGTGTTATGTGTATATGATAAAATATTAATATTAATATTATTATACAGGGTGTCCAAGAACCTGGCGTCCAACTGGATTCCCACGATGCCCCAAGTTCTAACAGTACTCAGAAAAATATTTTAAAAAATCCACCCCATGTACTTACAGAATTATACTGATTTCAAAAAAAAAGGGGAAATGAGCACCCTGTGACATACTTTTGAATGCTGTGACTGCTAATGCTGATAATTTCGATATTTCTTGGAGGTTTTGTAATCTAGGGTATTGCTGTGTCTAAATAGAATGTAAAAATAAAGTACTTATTGTACCATTTTAAAATAAAATATTATTTTAACTAAAGGTGATATGGAAAACTATTGAATTTCGCAACTTTGACCGACTGTAGTGTAAAAAAAATGTACCAAAATAGTATGGCAAGTGACGTCAAATTTTGACGCGTTTATTCCTCTTTTTAAAAAGGTATAATACTTACACATTAATTTGAAAAAAAAAATTTTGATAATATTTTTACTCAACAACCCAATTTTTACGAAGTGCCTACCTACTAACGGTAACTGTCGGACCCTTTCTTATCTTAGAAACTGTTATGTTACTACTATTATTTACTTCGGTTCCAAGAGTGAGCAAGAAGGAAATACACACAGGTAGATGGGTTCCCAGTAGAATAAAAGCAAAGAATGTTAGTTTAAAGATATTTTATTACAATAAATGTTCAAAATGTTGACCACCCGCGGCAATACAAGCTCTCACTCTCCTTAAAAAGGACCGCTTTATGTTTCGCGAGTAACTTTTTTGACGTATCACCTGCACTGCTTGTGTTATCTTCTCACGAAGGTCAGCGATGTCATTAATGGGCTTCGCATAAACGAGCTCCTTCATAGTTCCCCAGAAAAAAAAATCCAGCGGATTTAAGTCAGGTGAGCGGGCTGGCCACGGGATTGTTCCTGATCGCCCAATCCACCTGTTCGGGTATTGCTCGTCCAAAAACTCTCTAACGGATACGCGAAAATGTGCTGGACAGCCGTCGTGTTGGAACCACATATCTGGTGGGGTCTCTTCTAGTAAGTTTGGCAAATCATTTTGAAGAAAATTTAAATATGATTCGCCAGTCAAATTCTCGGGCATCTCAAATGGACCAATAATATTCCCACAGAGAATACCGGTCCACATGTTCACTTTGAACCGGTACCGGGATCTATCTTCTCGCATCAAGTGCGGATTTTCCACATGCCACTCGTGCAAGTTGTGTAGGTTCATGTAGCCATCCTTCTTAAATGTAGATTCATCTGACCACAAAATTTTGTCGATAAAGTTTTCGTCTTCTCGATGTTTTTGCAGGATTGTTTCACAAAACGCGACTCGGCTCGGATAGTCTCGAGGTAAAAGACTTTGCACTCGCTGTACGTGGTACGGATGATATTCTTCTTTTTGGAGAATACTGTGTGCTGTGCTCTTCGGTATCCCCGTATCAGCTTCTATTCCTCGCACAGAGATGCTTGGATTTGCCGACACCGCCTCTAAAACTTCATCGCGTATGAAGTCATTTACGGGTCGTCCTTCACCAGCTACTTGATTGGGGAACCGCCCGTCACATAGTGATCTGTGCACATTAATGAAAACTCGATGGTCGGGATATCGCGTAGCCCTCGGATACCTTTCTCTGTAAAGTCTCGCTGCAGCTCGTCCATTACCTCTACATTCTCCATAAATTTAGTGCATATTTGCGTATTCTTGCGGAGTGTAGGTCGCCATGGTAGCACACACAAAACACAAACTGTCCAAACACAGGCAAAGGTCGTCGTAAAGAGTTCGTTTCAAAGTCCAGAGCACAAAGAGTAATCGAGTCCAATAAACAAAGCTTTAAATCGTAGTACGTGATCAATGGTAACAATAAGAGAGAGGTGCGTAGTAACGGCAGGAGGCAGTGACGCGTACTGACCGTACTGTTATCCTAAATAGCACGATCCCAGATAGCGTCACTATCTATCTCACTCGCACCTCTAACCTTTTTCTCCCTCACTCTTACCTGAATAATGGGGTACCATAAAGAAGAACCAGCAAATCGCAAAGATAGTTTCTGTCTTGCTCCCTCCTGTTGTAATAACGAATCACTATGGTGAGATGCATGCACATACCGTCCCTTACGGTCTAACCTGTTTTTTGAGAGGCCTGTTGTTATTTTTATGAGCATACAACAGTAATTCTTTAGAGGTTAGATTCAATTCGTCGTAAATTTTTCTTTCTAAGAATTCTGTAAGACATCGTAAAAATTGGGTTGTTGAGTAAAAATATTATCAAAATTTTTTTTTTTCAAATTAATGTGTAAGTATTATACCTTTTTAAAAAGAGGAATAAACGCGTCAAAATTTGACGTCACTTGCCATACTATTTTGGTACATTTTTTTTACACTACAGTCGGTCAAAGTTGCGAAATTCAATAGTTTTCCATATCACCTTTAGTTAAAATAATATTTTATTTTAAAATGGTACAATAAGTACTTTATTTTTACATTCTATTTAGACACAGCAATACCCTAGATTACAAAACCTCCAAGAAATATCGAAATTATCAGCATTAGCAGTCACAGCATTCAAAAGTATGTCACAGGGTGCTCATTTCCCCTTTTTTTTTGAAATCAGTATAATTCTGTAAGAACATGGGGTGGATTTTTTAAAATATTTTTCTGAGTACTGTTAGAACTTGGGGCATCGTGGGAATCCAGTTGGACGCCAGGTTCTTGGACACCCTGTATGTATGAAAATATGTACGATAAACAGCAATAGGTTGTTATATATTACGTGAGGACAACATTTAAAAGTATACATACATCGTCTTAACATACATCGTCTCACACATAAGTCTTCTCCCTAGCCTTTATTATGCCCAAGTCACTTGGGGTCGCCTTTTCTGGTCTAACCGGATTTGACTGGATATCAGTTTTTACACGGAGCGGCTGCCACCTGACCTCCACAACCCGAAGGCTAACGATACCCTAAGGCTAGACCAGTGTCAGGATATTATAGGGCACTGACTTCCCAATAACGACTGCCATAGATGTTCATGGCAGCCAGGACTGACGGCTTAACGTGCTCTCCGAGGCACGGAGCAGGCGATATTGTCAATCAATACGCACATAATTTCGAAAAGTCATATAACTTCCGAAAGTCAGTGGTGCGCGACGTGGGTTCGAACCTGAGACCCTCTGCATTGCAGTCTGTTGGTCTCCCCACTGAGCTACTTACACTTCTCACACTTATGTATATACCCAAAAGCTGATATTGTGCGAGATAGCTTTACGTGCCACGTATCATATACTGGGCTATGCTACTGAGAATGACTTAACAGAAAAGTCCAATAACACTGCCTGACCCAGGGAGCGATCCCAAGACCATCCGAACAGCTGTCGTATTGACTACAACTTCGCTAAGACATATTTTATTTAATAAGCTTATTCACATGAGAACACAAGTTTAACCAAACCGCTTAATCTCGTACAGCTGTCCTTTTATTTGGTCAGACTAATCTTTATACTTAGCCTTTGAGTTTATTTAAAAAGTTAAAATGACTGGTTTTTTTGCCAAAGTAAAGCAGCTTATTTTTTTAAAAGTCTGTCTTTGAAACTTCTCTTTACTTAAATCTCGAGCTGATACCCAAATCATGTATTTTTTGGATGTTAAACCACATTTTTTCTGAATTTATTTGTTAGCTTTCTGCTATAAAGAAACAAATACAAATCTAAACACAGTTTATTTTATATCGATATCAAAATTATTAATTTGGCTCCAATTTTTATAATGGACATTTTCGGTCGCTCTCTCAGCATCTTCGAGCATTCCATATCTATCTGTTGGTATGTTCGCTGTATCGGCATTTTCAAGTTCGTATTCTAATAACTGCCTGGGCGAAGCGTGATATTTTATGTCACATACATAAGGCAACTGCTATATAGCAGCGATAAGCTAGTGGGAAACCGTCGGACTGCCATGCAAAGGTCTCGAGTTCGATCCCAAGGCGCGCATATTTGACTTTTCAAAGTTATGTGCGTAAGAAATAATAAATTATCACTAGCTTTAACGGTGAAGGAAATCATCGTGAGGAAACCTGCATATCTAAGAGTTCTCAATTATGTTCTCAAAGATATGTATAGTCTGCCAACCCGCAATGGGCCAGTGGCCTAACCCTTCTCACACGGAGAAGAGGCCCGTGCCCAGCAGTGGGACAGTTTAATACAGGGATATGCAGAATGTCTTGAGTCTGATGCCTTAAATCCTGAAGTGGTTTATAAGCATCAGACCCGTGGCACATGTGTTACACCTATATTTTGTTTACTATGTGTTTATATTTTACGTATTAAGAAGCGACGCTGTTTTAGTTTACCGGATATCCGGATACAGCTCCAGACTTGGTGCTGTGACGTAGAATTTCTTGACCAAAAAATCCGATAACATTATTGCGAACCAAAAATCGAACTTGAGACTGCAAGCTCAGCAGTCGCATTCATTACCGCTGCGCCACCGAGGTGGAACTTTGGAAACTACAATATTATATACAGGTATAATAATCATTAGATCTAACTAGATTTATAATATACGTCGACTATACGTTGGCCTCGATGGCGTAGTGGTTAGTGTAACCGACTGCTACGCCTGAGGTCGCGGGTTCGATTCCCGCACAAGTCAAACATTTGTGTGCATGAGCATGGATATTTGTCTTGGTCTGGGTGTTTCTATGTATAATATGTACGTATTTACAAAAAAAAAAGTATATATGTATGTTTATCCATTGTCTAGTACCCATAGTACAAGCTCTGCTTAGTTTGGGCTAGATGGTGTTGTGTGTATGTGGTAGAATATTATTATTATAGAATATTATTAGAATATTATTATAATATAGCCATAACTAAATGAAAAATTAATATTGTCGATAAATTACCGATAATTATTTATTTTATAGTAAAGATAAGAAATAGTTATTTGAATGTAATAAAAATAATATGTACTATTTAATTAAAAGTCAGTAAAACCGAACTAATTAAAGCCAGGAAACGAAGCTTATTTTTTATTTATTGATAACCTTTCGCCTTTGTCGATAGGTAACGCACATGAGCCTTAGAAATATATTCAGATAAGAGCCGGATAAGTTTGCATTAAATGTTGCCGCTGTCGTAATAAGCTTGCTTTATGGCTGTGCAATCATTGAGATTTCCTATTTGAACCCTAAGTAGAGGGGAGTAAAAAGAAACCCAGTAGGGGTTTTTTGGTGTGAATTTCTCTCGGTAACACCATAAAATTGTGGTCAATAAAGGATACGCTCAATAATGTTATATGAAAGATGTGACATCTATGAAAAGTGGTGAAATATTATTGTAATACATACATAGATTCACGCCTGTTTCCCAGAAGGGTAGGCAGAGACTACGGATTTCCATTTGCTACGATCCTGACACACTTCTCTGGTTTCATTCACTTTCATAACATTCCTCATACACGCTCGCCGGTTTAAGGTGCTCTTAACCTGGGCTTTATCCAGAATGTCTCCGATCTGATCAAGAAACGTTCGCTTAGGGCTTCCCCTTGCCACTGTTCCATTCGATTGTAATACGGGGTGTATTATTATATTATTGTATACCATCTTGGGGATATACAAACATGTCTATGTTATTAAGAATATCTCTTTTGTCCTGTAGTATAATACGAATGATTTTGATAACACAAAAATGCTTGTATTCGAGTTTTCTGTAACAAACTTTTTCTTAGCACCGAGTTCAAAAATATAATGATAAACAACGCCCACTTATAAATGGACACAAAGTTCTATTGTTTGGATGTTTGTAAAGTCCCTACATAACTCGTGTACCACAGGAATTATACCGAAAAGGAGAGAAGCCTTTTTAAAAAAAAAGAGTAATAGTACGAGTATGTTATTTTGCATCTCTGCCTATCCTCAGAAAGAGACAAGCCGTGAAGTTACAGAACATTGTAAATAGGCTTTAAGGCAATACATTATAAATGTTATCGCCACAACTTGTAGCTCGGCGACAACAGTTGAAAATATAGGTCAAGGTCTGACTCCCACAAGCTCTATGTGCAACAAATCAATACCTTTCTGATGTACTTTACTGAGTTCCTCTTAGAGTAGTGTAGAATATAAATTTTAATCCTTGAACTAATAAATACGGCCTTGGCCCAAAGAATTTGCGATCGAGAAGCCGTGACTTCGAATCTATTGCACTAGAGACGTGAACTCCTAATAATGTCAGAAGTACCTATGGAAGTGGGAAATAATTCCCAAATTATTAATTTTAGAAAGAACCATAGTTAAGCTTAGCCAGGTTTGGGTAGCCAAATTATACAGGGTGTCCGGTAATTAATGGATAACCTGGAAATGTCTTATAGTGGAACTGATGGCCGTTCAGAAAAAAATATGAAAGGAATCTATCCTAACTACTACCTGAGATATGTGTTTTTTTTAATTACCATGTATAACTTTCTTGTATACTACGATCATATATGAATGAAATCCATCGGTTTTTTGTTGTTTTATTATTAAACACTAATTATGCTAATAGATAGACAGTCAAAAGTATGCTATGCTAATATAGCTTGCACTTTTTAAATATATATATATTTTTTTCATTTTTTCTGTACGGATTTTAGTTCGAAGACATTTCAAGGTTATCCATTAATTACCGGACACCCTGTATATTAGATTTTGCACGCGGCTGTGCTCACGTAAGCGTGGGTTAGGTTCGATTAGTAACAATACTTTTTCTGGATAAAAGCTACCCTATGTCCTTTTCTGTTTCCCTAATTACGTGTATGCGGAATGTCATGATGATCGGTCGAGTAGTTAAGGCGTGAAAGCGTAACAAACAAACACACATTAAAGTCAATAAGTTAGGATTCTTATACATGTCTCAATAATTTCAGCCTTACTTATGAACTGTCCTACACCTAAGCATGAGGTTCCTTTCAGTTAGAGAAGGGTTAGACCAAAGGCTCCCAGACTTTTCTTGTCATAGACCACTTTCAAAATTTTGCTGGTTTCGGTGGACCTCCTGCAGCTGGAAATTTAATCCGCCAAGTAAAATCGATTAGGGCGGAACATTTTTTTTCAGAAATTCTCTGGACTTCAGCGAGTGGTATTCCTCAAAATATCTGTCAACCAACGTTTAAATAAGTAACAGTCGCTGAGCTTCTTAAAATATTATCTGCCTACATTGATAGGTGAGGTGAAGTCAAGTCAACATTTTAGATCTTCACTATCGAAAGCAAATAAATTTTCGTGGACCCCCGCTTACGAATTGTGAACCTCCATTTTTTTGTCACGCCAACGTAGACCCCCTTTTGGGGGTCCACCTGGATTACTTTGGAAACTAAGGGGTTAGACCATACTTAATCTACCAGGTATCCTTACGACATTTTTCTTCAAAACTGGTTCAAAAAGATATGCCAAGCCCTACTTACTTAAGTTTTGCGCCGAACTAGCTAGAAACTCTGATATACATAAATATATATGCCACGCCAATAACCTCAAAAAGCAAGGTAGAGATGTAATTCATCCAAATTTCTTCAGCTAAGTTTTTAGGATCCACGTATACGTGAAAAGCTTCTTTCCAATTACCGAGCACATATCCAGAAGACGTTTAAGATTTTCTTGACGAAAAGCTTAATAACACTTTGTCTTATCCGGGAATCGAACTCGAGACCTCATGCACAGCAGTCGCAATCCCTACTTCTGCGCCATTGGGTTAATCTCTAATAAACCTCTGATTTATGACACTTGTATGCTATAGTTAACAGACGCAAGTAAGTCGTGGATAGACGCAAGACGATAGCTCGTGCGAGTAGTTTACTTGCGTCATGCACAACCACCATACTGTTTATGTAATAATTCATGACGTCATAAACAAAAATCTATTACCATAATGTACTATGACCTCATAGTCTACGTTCTAAACTATATGATTCATCACAATAGCGCCGCTCTATATGTACGATGTTCGTACAACCGTGCAATAAATCAATACAATATCACTGTTCATACATTACGTATGTACGTATAACGTGTACACCAATCAGACGCCTTTACAGCGGACCGTATAAAATTACAGCTTTTTAATAATACCATGAAATATGGAACTATTTAAGGACATGGCTAATGGCGTATGGTGTAAGTAGTCGCTTTGCTACTGTCACTGTGTGTTTTATGGTTTTGAAGGGACAATTTTTGTCCCGAGTATGGTTTTGATCCCCGTCAAAACGACGAAAAATCGTGTAATCTATAAATGGTTGTTACGAGTCTGGTTGCTGGTGCGTTGTCTGAATATTTGTAAAAACTGCACATTTTTTATCCGCTCGGATTTAAAACGGCTTGCGTTTAATTTATTACCAGATATAGTAAAATATAACTGCCAAAAATAGTAAATGATCACCAAAATTAAAACCGCAATATATTTAAAGAGATCAAATAAGTCGACGGAGCTCCACCTCGCGGGGCTCCTATTTTTGGGTGGGTTTAAGAAGGAACCTAACATAACCTAACCCTGCCGGAATGCAGTGATTTGAGGCGGAGTAAGCATATTGTCATTATATTTAATCCCATTTAAAACTAGTATGAAAGTAATCTTCAGAAAAACAACTGTTTTTGTATACTGTCAAAGCGGTATACTGTGTGTCATATGATCGTTTACAACAGCAGAGGCAGCATTCTTGCAAGCTTTTATAAAAAAGATTGTTGACTGGAACAGTCTGTCGTTGCCAATTATTTGGTGGCAATAAGAATGAGCCGGCTTTCTTCTTCTAGCAGGAAATCGGTTTAAAAGTACTAATACTGGTACTCTGAGTCGTAACACGACTGTCTTCTTACAGGAAAGCGATAAAAGAGTAGCAACTTTTTTATTAAAGTCTCCGGCTTTCTTGCCTATGACTTATGAGTGAGAGTACCGACGACTTACACGTCTACCTCTCTTGTAATTTTCTTTTCATTGGGTCACCCACATGGCTTTTTACAAGTCATACGCTTGTTTATTAAATTAGTCGCAGAAAATGCTGTTGTTAAGTTAAATTATATTCTATTTGCATACTTGAAATTTCAGCCTAAGCCTAGGATTAACCGGCGATTCCGCAGTGTCCTTGTTTGATCTGATTATCACATAACAACATTATTAGTAAAACGTGACAATTTCACAGAAAACAAAAGTGAATAAATTCATATCGAAGATTTCTGACTATCGATATATTGAATATTAACTTCTGCCCGCGGCTTCGCTCGCAAAAAAGTAGGTTTGAATAACAACAGTACTCTTTTATAAATAAAATATAGCCAATGTAACTTGGTGATAAAATAGCTTTCTAATGATGAAAGAATTTAATATTGTCTTCTGTTTACGCGAAGGTTATTTATTGAAATTAATCTACTATATATGGATTTTATCGCGTTGTTTATTTAACACTGTATTACATAATTTAGAAACTGTTACACTACTCTACTACTATTAAACTTTACTAATTTTTAGCTAATTAAATTATTGAAACTATTTATATTTAAGTTTACTCTTGCCCCGACGTTTCGGTTGCTTTTCAGCAGCCATGGTCACAGAGAGAAAGAATTTATTAAATCGGTTGATTAGTTTCTGAATTAAAAAATCAAATCTTTCCTCTTTATAATTATGTCTTCAAGTTGCCTTATGTGCTATTATTATTCTTATAAACACAAAAACCAAAACCACCAAAAAAAAACTTGTCATCACAACCCGGAAAAAAACCAGTCTTCCGTACATTGAGTCCACCCTACTATTACATCAACACATTTATGAAGTGTCTGGTTTAGGGGCCTGATTATCAGCTGAGTGATAAGACCCCTCCCTGCCTCTCCCCCCCTCCTCTAGTCGAGTATTGAACGAACCCGTATAAGTGCATGATTAGAATGTCACTTCATTAGCTGTAGTTGTTCGAAGTGAGGGGTACTCTTTGATTATTGTGTTTTTTGAGGACTCTGTCGTCTTTGGATAGATGATGATTATTAACTTGTTTTTTCTATACTAGCTTTTAACGCGACTTCGTATTGGAATTTGTTAGTCGGTACCTATCTATATTTTTCTTTTTAACATATAAGAAGAAACTGATCTACACATAATTAATATTCGGCTTCCAGGCGAAAAATGCACCAGATTTTAAGTTAAACCGTAAGCAATACCACAGTGAAAATCGCATTCAATTTCATGTAGTGGATTTTGTGTGTTGCGCGTACATTTAGATAGACACAAAGATAGAAATTTTAAAATATTTGTTTTTGCATATATATTTCTTATTAAACATATATTATATACACACAACACCATCTAGCCCAAACTAAGCAGAGCGTGTACTATAGGTACTAGAAAATGGATAAACATACATACATATAACTATACTTTTCTTTTGTAAATATATACATATTATACATAGTAACACCCAGAACAAGACAAACATCTATGTTCATGCACACAAATTTTTGACTTGTGCGGGAATCGAACCCGCGACCTCAAGCGTAGCAGTCGGTTACACTAACCACAACGCCATCGAGGCCGACTTATATATTTATCACATTAATTACATATATAGGTACAGACATCGATAAGTTACAATTCAGCTACATCATACAAATATGTATGTACCGGTGAAGATCGAATCCACAACAATCGGCCCAATGGTCCCTCTGGTCAGCCGCTCATTAATTTATAATAATAATAGCACTGTATAACAAAGGCACGTGCTTCCTTCTTCCTTCAATCCTGGGTCCTTTAAGCGGGTCGGGAAAAAGCACCTTCTTAGGCCGTCGAGGTATGGATCTCAACATCGCCTCAGCTGCTATGAGGATGGTGTGGAGGCCACTGCTCTTAGACCACATGATCGTGTACCAGCAGGCGGAGTGGGGTAATATAGAAGAGCAAAATAAAACAATTAAAAAATTAACTGTACTTCTACCGGGCACGGGCCTCTTCTCAGTGGGAGAAGGGTTAGACCATAGTCCACCACGCTGGCCCAGTGCGGGTAGGCAGAGTTTAGATATCTTCGAAAACATTATGTAGAACTCTCAGATATGCACATAACTTCGAAAACTCAGAGGTGATTGCGTGATTAGAATTCGAGGTCTGCTTATTAATACTTAATACATTCACCAAATAATTATTTAACAAGTTATTAACGCCTTAGACATATAGATTACATGGCCCGTATAAAACATTAGATATGTTGTAGGTGGCATTACATTCACCTAGACTTGGAACCAAACCGAAGGCCAACGCGACACATTTTGTCTCAGCAGAGCCAAACATGCAACCTTTCCATTTATCACATATAACTTGGCTCTCAAATTCTACACGCTAAAATTAAATTAAATTTCTACTTGTGGGTATTATAATAATGTCCTCCAGACCGCATTTCGATCACGGCGGCCAGTCTTAACGGAGACTGGCCATCTGCGCAGGAGATATATAATATATATGCACTATAGTGCATAAGTGTGGGCCCAAACACAGGTGCACTCACTGTTCCCTAACTCTCATGATCAGGTGCAGGACCAACGGCTCTACGTGCTCTCCGAGGCGTAGGGTGTCTAACACCGCCAAGTTCCTAATTCCGGGCTAATCTTGTGATTTGAACCTGAGACCTCACGCACAGCACTCGCACTCACTACCGCTGCGCCAGAGAGGCAGTGGGTATAAAATGTGTATGCGAAAGCACATTGGAATAAAAAGTACATATATTTGTCAATCCAGGATATGGTCTACTTCTATGCCAAGTTTCATCCAAATTAGTTCAGCAGTTTATGAATGTTTTTATTTTAATTTTGACTGCTGAAAAGACCACACTTCGCCTGATGGTAGGCAGTCGTGTAGTCCACGAGCAGAGCCCTCCACATCACGTCCTCACGTGAATTGATGCCGAAGTCTCTACTTTGAAGGCCTAAGAAGGTGCTATATTTTATTGAGTAATATACATATTTCCAAGCTTTCATATTTATAATATTTGTAGACTAAGGAGGCTTGTTTTACGTGATTATAAGGCTACCATCTTTTTGGCGCAAAGAATTGGTATTTCAACTGGTAAAGTTGGCAGTATTTTGGGCACGTTGCCAATTGACAAAGATGCGGAATATTATGATGCTTTTTAAAATTGACAACGATGCGGACGAATATTATGATGCTTTTTAAAAATTATGTCAATGTCTATACAGGGTGTCCGGTAATTAATGGATAACCTTGAAATGTCTTATAGTAGAACTGAAGGCCGTTCAGAAAAAATGAAAAAAAAAAAAAACTATGTATATTAAAAATTACAAGCTATATTAGCATAGCATACTTTCGAATGTCTATCTATTAGCATAATTAGTGTTTAATTATAAAACAACAAAAAACCGATGGATTTCATTCATTTATGGTCGCAGTATACAAGAAAGTTATGCACGGTATAAAAAAAAAACACTAATCTAAGGTAGTAGTTAGGATAGATTTTTTTTCATATTTTTTTCTGAACGGCCATCAGTTCCACTATAAGACATTTCCAGGTTATCCATTAATTACCGGATATCCTGTATATGTTAAAAATTTATGTTAAATATACACTTTGAGTATTGATGTATATGTTTCGTTGATTGCAAATGGCATGGGCAAGAGCCTCTTCTCAGTATGATTTAGCCGTAGTCCACCACGTTAGCCCAGTGCGGTATGACAGACTTCACATACATCCGAGAACATTGTGGAGAACTCATAGACATGCAGGTTTCCTGATGATATTCTCTCGTTTTTATTTTGCCTTTCTTTAATGCCATACTAGCTAAAATTTGAGAGATCCACAAATGATTATTCTGTGTCTGCGTGACCATTGTGTTTGTTTTAGTAAAATCCTTCGCGGCACAGGAATATTTCGAGTACGGCAAATGTCTGTTATAGATAAAATGCTTAACTTTTTATCCGTTATTTTTATTAATGTCAACAATCGTATCGCAACATTTCTCAATTAAAGACAGCTGGCCGTTTACAATAATTAAAACTCAGTAGCCATTTTGAAAAAGTTAAAGCGACTAATCGTCTAACAGTATCGAATACCATCACGTGACGTGAAGCGAATTTGTTCCGAAACTAATCTTAAATCGACTAGCTAACGATTATTCGACTACCTATTCATTTATTTCCGGCACTAATCAACTATTCGAGTAATTTGACATATTTTTTGTCGGCGTGTGGTCGATTTTAAATATTCCTGTTAATTAAATTAATTACATTGAATTTAAATAGCTTTTTTTAAACATTACAAATACATGACCAACAAGACATTTCTCTATTTAAAATACATAAGTTGACGTTAATATTTGTAGATTAAATAACTCGAATTTGTGACCAAAATGTTACTTAATATTGACTTACATTTATGATTTACGCAAAAGTTAACCGTTGAATTAAAAATACATTATACGGATTTTAAAAAATGAAAGTAAATTACGATAAAATTCTTATAATGTAGATTAATTTCAACACTTGTTTTACTTTTGGCCACAAAAAGGTTTCGTAGGCATTGTTGTATCACCATTTACAAGATGTGGTTTAAATTGCCACTTTTGATAAGAAATGGTGTGATCTACGAATAATTGACGCGGTCATCGATGTTCTTTGTGAATGCTGTATCTGAAATTTCGCAGAACAGTTTACCCTAGTAGTGCGAAAAGGATATCAATGTATAACAATTGCTTTAAGACCGATCCATGCGTTGTAAGATTCCCCTTTTTTAAGTTTAATACTATAGGTATCTACAACTGCTTTATGACACCGAGTCCTTATAACTTCTAACAGCTTTATTTCTTGTTTTGAGTATAACTAAATGTCGTTAAAAATAGAAATGTAGATATTTTGGATATTTGATCTTTATATATATATATATATATATATATATATATATATATATATATATATATATCCTATGCGTGTTTTTGTAATTAAACTCCTCCTAAACCACTAGACCGATTTTGATGAAATTTTTTGCGTGTGTTCAAGTGGATTCGAGAATGGTTTAGAATTGTTTTTTATTTATTTTTTAGTGTTTTCAGGATAACGTCTGTCGGGACAGCTAGTATTTTATAAATACATTTTATTTGAAAATGTATTGAAAATGTCTCAAGCAAGTAAAAAGTATGCTGTAATTTTAAATATAAATTTTAATATTTGTGTACTAACATTATGTTTATGTTGCTAAAACATTGAAATGACGAACGCAAAGATCGCCTGGACTCGGACCAACTATTACTGGATCACATAATTTTATTTCCCGTGTTGTGGGGTTGAACCTAAAACACCCGGTGCATTGGCAGTGGCGACACAATCGCTTAAGCCATCCGTGAATCTTTCTTTCTTTTCGTGTGGTTACTGGCCAACCTGTTGTCAAGAGTTGTTCAAGCCGTCCTCTAACATGGTTTAACGACTGCTGTCAATTCGGCGACAACCGGGAATCGATTTTTTACGTGCCCTCCGAAGCACGGAGATGCTCAGATGAAATACTACTAAGCGGTCACCCATCTATAGACTGACCGCTCCCAACGTTGCTTAACCTCGCTAATCGTTTACCGATCAGTGAGTGCAACTGGCAATGAGCGCCTGATCCGTGCATTAAAAAATTGTTATTGAAAAATAATGCCGTCGTGGCTTGAACATCCGTACAAAAATAGTGTGGCTTATAAGTAGAGCTTATATTGTTATAAAGCCTTAACCCAAACCTACCTTCTGTCGCTGCCGTAAAAGCTTCTCTAATATCGTACGTACATATGAGCACAGTATACGTGAAGCAACAGCACCAAAAAAGTCGTCTAGTTCGCTATTCGAGTGTTATCGCAGTTCTGGCAGTATACGGAACCCCACGATCGCAGCAGATGTGCAAGATAAACAGGACACGCGCGCGCTGACTCACGGCTGCGCGGGCGCACGTACACGCGCGCACATAAGCGTTAGCTGATTAAATTAAATTTTACTGAATTTATTTTCTCTTTTTTATTGATGAATCTAAATTGGTATGTACATATATGTTTGCCTTATGTATCTATAAGCGGATATGCTAAATTATATACGATTGCAAGAGTATAAGTATGACTTTAAAACACGTGGATTCTTTCTTGTGAATGTGACGTTGCGCAACTACACCAAAGGACAGAGACCTTTGCGTATACAGTAGCTCTTCATAGAGCTCAGTAAAGACTACTAATGAACAAGTATTTGTAAATAACGCGAGATTTGCATCGTGTAGGCATCAAATTCAAAACTCTTGACGCCTTGACAGTGTCGAGGTACCACTGCGATGTCCATGTAGTCATGTGTTGATAATTGGCTAGTGCTACTTCTCCAATCGGACTAATTCAATTTTGGACCCTAAAGGGGCCACCCAAAAATAACTCCCCATCTGATACCAATGTTAAAAGTTATAGTCGACAACATAATTGATTTGTTTTACACTCGGAACATTCGTGGAATTTATATAAACATAATTATCATCATAAATCTAGCGCCATGTTATTCTAAATGTAACTTCCACTCCTTAACACACCCCAAATTCAGGGTGAGAAGATAAAGTAAAACCTGTCACTGTTCCATTTAATTTACTCGAACATCAGCCAAAAGTGAACTCTATGGCAATATTAGAAGTTTTTCACGCGAGCCTTGGGCTAAATTAGCTTTGTTTTACAATATAGACCGCGGTATATAAATCTTCGTTAAGTCATGGAGTTTTATGGCTAACCTACTTTGCCCCACCTTTGCAGACACCTAAAATGGCGACTAATGCTAATTGTTGACCTAGTTACACAAGATATGAATAAAAAATACAGTTTTGTATTTTCCTGGTTTGTTTGTTGTGCGGTATTGTGATGGATTGTCAAGTGGAATTCAAATAGAGTTGGTAATGTTAAAGGACTTCGATTTTATTTTTGTACAGCTGGATTTTGAAATTTATACCTTGGTATTCTTTTATGCTACATCCATAGTACTTATACTTTATATACCGATTGTTATCTCTTGATTTAAATACATTGAATGTAGAAAATCTATTGCGCCCGGTTATGTGTAAGTCAGATGAAGTCCCAAGTCAACGGGTTAATAAAAACCATTTAATATTTTGGTAATGCTTCTATATTAAGTATGAAATACACCTAAAGCATCTTTAGTTATATTGTAACTTAAAACAGTAGCCATATCTTTAACCTTTCCTAAACATCTACCTCACAACCTTTTTAGTAATTTAGACTAAATTCTATAGATTTTTACTTTATTCCCAAATAAATCAATTGTCTTGATTTTCTTTATCCTAAAATCTTTTTAAGGTTTCATCGGAATAATGTATATAACTTTATATTATAACTACGTCATATTGACTAGTTATCTTAGAGATCAATTTATATTCTTTAGTAAACGTCAATTGACTGTAATAATGAACGCCCACAAACAATTAACAGGAAACGAACAATACTCTGGATTTCACGTTCTTTGAAAATAGAGCAACTGTACAGAAAAATACATGAAGAGATATACATAGACCGAGACTGGCACTCTTTCTTCATTCACTCTCTTTGTATTCATCATGAATGCTCGACAGTTTAGGAATAGAATGATTACGAACTGGTCAAATGTTTACCAAACGTTATATTGAAGGATAATAATACTAGCCAAATACAACATTTCTGGTAATACCTATGTAATTTGCCGTCACATGTAAATACTTAAATATTACAATCACTGTAATATTGGCGTGCCAGCTGCATTAAAATAATTACAGCTATTGAACGAAAACGCTATTCATCGAAGTATCGGAAAGCCATTATCATTTAAACTTTAATGTTTAATGTCGCTACAGTTCGGAACGACATACCACTTGGTACGTATCATGCTATTTCCAATTAGCCGTTGTATTCCAGCATTCAAAATTTGAACAAAGAAAATTTATACTTCAACTTTCTCCTAATATACTTTCAAACTTATCTTTAGTATCATCTGTGTTTACTCAGAATGGTAAGTTATGCAATATTTAAGAATTTATTTCAACAATTTTGTCTTGATATCTTGTAAGTTGTATTGAGAAATTTACTTGAAGTAGGTTAGCTAGTCAATTTGCTGTATCAATGGCATTTTCAAAGGTCGCTTATGGAGCAGGTACTTAAACTCATAAAGCACGATAATGCGTGTGGTGTATTATAGCTTGGGGATAAGTGCCACACCCACGTTACGTCAAAGTTGCCTCAATATATCCCCACTTACCCCTGTTAACTTTGCAACAGCCTCAAGTTTTAGTCAAGAACGGTAAAATTAACAAAGCAAATAATCCAAAGAGTACTAGATATATATTTAAACAGGTTGACTATATAAACATTTCAATAAATTTTATCAATAGGTACTAAAGGCTTTCGATCAACGAAACATCCGTCAGTGTGTATCATAGAAAGACCAACATACACATAAAATATTTGTAGATCATAAAATATTTCCGGCTTCTTGGGTACAAATTTATTTTCATTTCAAATATAAAAGCATGAATTTATTATAAGCTAGTGGTATTTTCCGGAGTATATACCTGTATAGACTATTAATATTTATGCAACTTTAGATTATATTCTATGATTTAATAAGTCCAATTAGTCGTTACGACTATTCCACTCGATAGTACCTCTCGCCCACTTTGAGGCCTCTACGGCGCCTGCTGGTCGCATCCCAGCAATAATTAAACTATGTAGGTCGCTTGAACACCCACAATGACCAACGTTGTACCACCCACCAGCATAAGTTGACCCACCCCACCTCCCACTAACAATCAAAAGCCAGACGCGTATACCACACGGCAGAGACCAACTTAATATGGACGTGCTATGACCTCGTCGACCGCTCTTCTGTTGTTCTTTATTCAATTCAAAATGCGTTCCAGACGTGTATGTTGATGATAAATGACGGTTAAAATTCGATTTCAATTTCGAAGTTTGAAATGTAATTTTCGGCAACTTTATGTGTCGAGTGTCGTGAACCGCAATGTCAAATATGTGAAAGGAATTAAAAAGAAGTTATGTGCTTCGGTTCAAAATACGACGAAAAAAATATTTGCCAGTATTTTAAAATCAACGTATTTTAAATACTTAAAACAGTGACGAAAAAAAAAGGAATTTATTTCACAATAAATAACATAAATTATACAAAAAATTATATATAAAAATCCATATTAGTGCAAGATTAATATTTTTTATAACATTTTATGAATTATAAAACAAGTTTTGTAATTTCAAGAATAGTATTTAGCTAGAATAAAATTAATCTGCTTAATCTTAAACGAAATGGCTTTACAATCCAAGAGGCCCGAATAATAGATTTTCTTTACAATAAAGAAACACAACAATGGAATGAAATCGTAACATCTGTCAAATGAAATCGCTACAAAATAAAAGT
Organism: Catocala nupta; assembly: GCA_963675205.1. Taxonomy (NCBI): domain Eukaryota; kingdom Metazoa; phylum Arthropoda; class Insecta; order Lepidoptera; family Erebidae; genus Catocala; species Catocala nupta. The sequence goes on from OY776104.1 coordinate 21,629,276, forward strand.
GTACGCCTCGCCGTCATTCTTCGTGCAATGACAAATGCCGGCGCGGCACTAGTAATTTGCCACAATTTCAGAATACAGTGATCAACTATTCACAATGTTCAGTTATTCAACGTATTCTGCTATTCAGAGTTGTTCGTTCATTTACTAATGTACTTTTCAACTTCTGATTTTAAAAATCAACCGTATAGATTGATAATTTTATTTTAGAATATTAAATTATCGATTTATAAAATATTAATACGTACAAATAATAATTTCCTTTACAAAAATAATAAGTAGTAGCACATTAATTTTAAATCTAGACCTAAAATATTATTATTTCAATTATAGATTAATTTTTATAATACTTTCAGAAAGTACCTAGATATTTTTTATTATATAGTATATAGTAGATATATTAAGTAAAATCAAATTATTTAGCGTAGGAGTTAGAACACATTTTTATACAAAGACGTATTAAAAAATATATATATTCATACTACATAGCAACTAATTGAAATAAGTGTAAAAAAGTAACGCATTCTAAATCAACGGGAATAAAAGCCAGCCGCATTAAATATCTATTCCCAACGAAATTAATAAAATACAATGAAATTCACGCTACAAGTACATGAAAAATATTATAACAATCCAATAAAAATCTTTGATGTTGGTAAAAAGTGCAACTCAATAAATCGCAAGCAGGCGCCGAGGTGACAATTATTGCGTCAAATACAACCGTATCATTTACATACTATGGCGGAAAAAGAAAAAGCGAACTCGATACCGCCGAAATTCGATGCCCGAATAAAAAAATCATAAACGAAAACTTCCCGGTTGTCAGCCACAAAAAGCTTGAAAGCTTCTAATCGATCACACTACTACGTACTAAAAAAAACAACTTACATATCATCCGGGTTCCTTCCGCAAAAAAGTGCAACGTAATAAAATAAAAAAACAAAAAGTCGTACACATAACTGAAAAAGCACTAAACGTTGTACGTCCAAAACGCGTTTTCGAAAAAAATGCGTGCGTGTATATACGACCGCTCAGCGGGCGGCGTGCAGTATACTGATCTAATTTCAAAACGTACGACTGTGAAAGTGACGTAATGCCGGCGCCATGTTGCCCCGCGCCCCGCGCGCCGCACCGCTCGCCCCCCCCGACCGCGCCTAGCTTCCGCCACTGGAAAACTGGAAAAATGCACTATTTAATCAATTTCAGAAGTGCTGTGGAATGTTTCGAAGCTTTATAGCCTTGTTTCGTTGTATCGCGTCACTGCAGCGTTAAGTTTTCTACGAATCGATTACCAGTGTCTTATCTGTTTTTAAGGGCGTTGGAAATGGCATTTAGCTACGTAAGTTTGTATAGGACGGTAGCAATACGTCATACATAATAATTCTTGCATGAAAATGTCTACTTTGTCGAAATTTCCGTTAGTGTTGTTCATTTTACGAAAGCTTGCTTGTCATTTTTAGTTGGCATAATTTAGAATCGAGGAGAATCGTGGCAGTGGATAAAGCTTTCCGCGGAGTTTTATCGCGTAGTAATTTTATTCTTTTTCGCTACAAAACGCTTGAAGCGTAAATGCACTTCATATAAAATGAAGCTAAGTAAAGTTTTCTTTTATATTTAGCATTTTCTAGGATCTTTTTCTTACTCGAAAGGTTTTTAAACGTCAAGTTATCATGTTAGCAGAAGCAATTTTTTGCTTTTATTTTTTGCCGGAGGACTTTGTAACCCGGCGCCTATGTCGCGTCATCGGTTCGAGGCCACAACGATAGCAGTCTAACGATCGCAGTAGGTACACAACAGGTTGCTCCCAATCCCACAATGGAGCACTATGAATAAAAGATGCCAATCAATTGATTCTGATGTATTTTGGATATATAACTACGTTTCTCATGTAGACGACAAAGCATTTATGCAAATGGATCGACAATTTTTATTTTTATATACCTCGGTAACGCAGTTATAATGTATACGACTGCTGTAAACGAGGTCTCGGGATCAATTCCTAGCTTGAGCATGGGTATTGAGACATTTTTAGTATTTCATGTAGATGGCTATAGGCTCGCCAATTATTACATGGTACCTAAAACCATAACTGCATCTGGCGAAATGTGTGTGTGTGTGTGTGTGTGTGTGTGTGTGTGTGTGTGTGTGTGTGTAACTGACTAAAAACTTAAATATAGTTTTTATCCCAAGGTGTTACAATAATTTTGCTTAATAGATTGTGTATTACTCTACTACTATTCAAACCACCGTTATGCACTATCTGCTAGAAAAAGCATAACTTATATGCCCATGTCAGGCAATGAAAACTTTTTTGTATTGCACCACACATATATAATAAACTACTAAAACATATTATTATATAAACAAAGAATATTGAAAATACACAACTATTTAAAAGACGTCTTCAAAAACTGCTTGTAGTCAAATGCTATTATTTGCTTCAACAGTTCTTGGAGGATAAGCATATAAATAATAGAAGTCTGCCAAATGTACATTTAGAGCAGCGATAGCTCAGTGGGGAGACCAACAGACTGCAATGCAGAGGGTCCCGGGTTCGAACCCACGTCGCGCACCTCTGACTTTCGAAAGTTATATGACTTTTCGAAAATATGTGCGTATTGATTGACAATTATCGCCTGCTCCGTGCCTCGGAGAGCACGTTAAGCCGTCGGTCCCAGCTGCCATGAACATCTATGGCAGTCGGTATTGGGGAAATCGACACAAAAGATCCCACTGGGTCGAAGTGTCGCCGGTCTGTACTGACTGGCCCCCCACACAAGATAAGATAAGATAAGATAAATATACATTTTCTTTTTTTTATTTACATACTTGACATTTTATTATAATTGTATAACATTTTATCATTTTATAATTACCGCTCGACATTATTTTGAAATTTTTAGAAATTGAAATTAACCTCTTTATACGGATTTTGTCGCGTTGTTTATTTTACGTTAAAACATTTTTATTACATAATTTTGAAAACTCTATCACTACTATTATTAAAACTATTTATATTTAAGTTTACACTTTGCGCCGACGTTTCGGTTGCTTTACAGCAGCCATGGTCGCGGGGCAAAGTGTAAACTTAAATATAAATAGTTTGAATTAAATTACATAGAAAAGTAAAGTTTAATAACAGTAGTGTAATTTTGTTTTTAAATTATGTATTAAAAATGTTTTAAAGTAAAACAAACACCGCTACAAAATCCGTATAAGGTGTATAATTTTAATGTATAACATTCGCGTAAAAATAAGACAATATTATTTTAGACGACATTATTAAGACATTAAGTTTAATTTTTCCACTTTTAGAATTGTTGAATATGGTGAAAGACCAATAATTGTTTTAGCTAATAAGATCTACAAATGTATACCCATATTCACAAATGAATAATTGAATTATGAATTATGAACTTATTAGTAGCACCACGGAGTATAGATGTGACCTTGATAGACGAGAATAGGATCGACCTATTTTAAGTGAGATATAATAACATAGTCTTAATAGATATTGTTTATTTGTCGGCCTCGATGGCGTAGTGGTCAGTGTAACCGACTGCCACGCCTGAGGTCGCGGGTTCGATACCCGCACAAGTCAAACATTTGTGTGCATGAACATGGATGTTTGTCTTGGTCTGGGTGTTTCTATGTATAATATGTATGTATTTACAAAAAAAAAAGTATATATGTATGTTTATCCATTGTCTAGTACTCATAGCACAAGCTCTGCTTAGTTTGGGCTAGATGGTGTTGTGTGTATGTGATAGTGATAATATTATATTGTTATAGATATGGCTGTATAACGCCTCTGCCTACCTCGAAAAGGAAACAATGCGGGAATCCATGTATATATTACGTAAATATCAATACGTAATACTTTTCTGCTTATCATTAATGCTGTTATGTTTAAGCGTGATGATAAACAAGACGAAAGGGATAATATTTTTACGACAGATATTTCATTATGAGTTATTTCTGCGTCCCTGACTTCACAGTCACAAACATTGAAGTTGTTTCAATGTGTACAAAGAGCATCCAAATTTCAAACAACTACTCTTTTATTAACCCGCGACGCAAAACGACGGGGTGTTATAAGTTTGACGTGTCTGTGTGTGTGTCTGTGGCATCGTAGCTCCCGAATGGATGAACCGATTTTAATTTTGTTTTTTTTGTTTGAAAGATGAATTATTCGGGAATGTTTTTAGTTATGTTTGATCAAAATCGGTCTAAGATGGCCGCCGCCACAAAATGGCGGATTACATGTTTTTCACAACTCCCTCAATATGGGTATCAAATGAAAGGGCTTGACTAGTAGAATACTATACACTACGATAAATTTTAAATCCAAGATGGCCACCACCACAAAATGGCGAATTACATTTTTCACAACCCCCTCAATATGGGTATAAAATGATATTGGGCTGGGAGTTTTTTAAATTTTAAATTTAATTTATATTAGTTTCATATGAGGATTGAACCTGTAATACTTAGAATATTGGCAGACGTTATGTTTTAATCACTTTTATATTTACACGTCTATACATCTACACTAATATTATAAGGAGAAAAGATTTGTACTTTTATTAATACCTAACTAGCCAACCCGCGCAACTTCGTCTGCTTCACATAAGAACATTTTTCCTCGTTTTGGCAACATATTTTATTGATGCTCCTCTCCTATTGGTCTTAGCGTGATGTTATATAGCCCTCGATGAATAGGCTATCCAACACTAAATTAATTTTTCTATTCGGACTAGTAGTTCCTGAGATTAGCGCGTTCAACCAAACAAACGAACTCTTCAACTTTATAATATTAGTATAGATGAATAAACTCAAAAACTATTGAAGCGATTTTAAAGAATCTTTCATGTTTAGAAAGTTCCTTTTTCCAAAAGTAACATAGGGTATATAACATCACGCTACGGAGACATGGGGGTGTAGCAGTCATCATAAACGTGCCTGAAACCGCAGGGACAGCTCGTGATTTATGCAACTAAAAACGAATAACAACGCAGTCCTGCTCAGTATTAACATACCTTTTTAATTGGCCAGTGCAACCTGGTTAAAACATCCAGCCATTTAAAAAAGGTATCAATGTAAATAATAATAATAATAATATCCTCCAGACGGAATTTCGGTCACGGCGGCCAGTCTGGCAGACTGATTACTGGTAGGTATTATTGTGCACAAGTGTGTGCGCAAACACAAGTGCACTCTCTGTTCCCTAACTCACATAATCCGATGGGACGGTAATCCGACACGACCGGAGAGAGATCAGGCGCAGGACCAACGGCTTTACGTGCTTTCCGAGGCACGAGGGTGTCTAACACCGGCAACTTCCTAACTCCGGGCTGCTATTGAGATTTCTTAACAGAAAAACGTAATAACTTTTCTTGGCCCGACCCAGGATTCGAACCCTAGACCTCTTGCACAGCAGTCGCATTCACTACCGCTGCGCCACGGAGGCATCAATAACATTCCATTCCTTACTTCTTTTCTAGATGAAGGTGTCCTATATCCTTTTCTGTTCCCCTGACAACGTGTATGCGAAATTTCATGATGATCGGTCGAGTAGTTAAGGCATTAAAGCGCTACAAACAAACAAACTCACATTCGCATTTATTATATTAGAAAGGATGATCGGATTAATTCCCGTTTTCACTCATATTTCACCGAAATACTACTAAAAAGGCTTCTAATGATGCCATAATCGCTTTCTGTATCAGATGTTTAATTGTAACAGACTACGTTTTGATCTATTATTCAGCTGGCTAATTGAATATGCAAGATGAGTACGGTTAAACGGATCGTTTGAATAAACGTCAAACGAGACGTATTGTGGCTGCGTTCGAATATTCTCGAAACGTGGAACGAGTCGGCAATTCTGACGGTTACAGAATGAATGTAAGTGTAATCCACGAATAGTTGCTCTGAAGCTGGCTATTCTTTGTGTCTATTGTCAAGTAAAGTCTATCGTGGCGACGGCGGCCTCGATAGCGGAGTGGTTAGTGTAACCGACTGCCATGCCTGAGGTCGGGTTCGATCCCCGCACAAGTCAAACATTTGTGTTTAAACATGGATGTTTGTCTTGGTCTGGGTGTTTCTATGTATAATATGTATGTATTTACAAAAAAAACTATATATGTATGTTTATCCATTGTCTAGTACCCATAGTACAAGCTCTGCTTAGTTTGGGCTAGATGGTGTTGTGTGTATGTGATAGAATATTATATTATTATTATTATCGTGTCAGGCAACGTCCTTTTATATAAGGAAAGAGGAAAGAAAGAAATGATCTTATTTTAGTATCGTTAGCACATAATGAGATGTTGGTGCACCTATACCTACATCTCCTTGAAGGGGTAAGCAGATCTATTAACTTGTCATTTCGACACCTATGGTATAAGGTCCCATGACCTGATCTCATACCGTTAAAGTAGCACATTGGTGGAATTCGTGTATGTGAGTATTTACTCACAGAAAAACTTAATAACACTGTCTGCCATGGAGATCGACCACGGTACCTAAAAACAAAATTCTAGCAAGGTATAGATAATAATTATTATCTTAACTTTAATATTATACACTGAAATTAAACTACTTTATACGGCTTTTATCACGTTGTTTATTATAAAAAACACATCTATTACATATTTTATTTTTTTATTTTATTTATACATGAAAATCTTACAGCTAATTTAACATAACAGTGATCATTCTAGTATCCAGACAGCCAATTACAAGTTTCACTTTTAGGTGACATTCTATAAGAAAAGTGTGAACAGGTACAGAGAATTTTTTTTAACTGACCAAAGAAGTTGAGGCTCAAGCTATTTCTTGCCAACGCTTTAGTGATAAATACATCAAAATCGTACTTTTCAAACTACATACTTTTCATACTTTTGAAACTTTTAAACAACTACTGTTAAACTTTACAACTATTTAAGCTAATTAAATTATTAAACTATTTAAGTTTAAACTTTCCTCGTAGTTTCAAGTGCTTTTTAGCAGCCGGGAGACTTATATCCAGTAAGTTACTTTAATTATATTAACTAGCCAATCTAGCCTACAGACTAATTAGGTATGACGTTAGCATAAATCTAAGTTAGCGTCTAACAACAATATCCTTAGTTATAGTTAAGGGAAAGACATTTTGTTCACGAGTTCTTTTCACAATGCACTTTATGTATGCCACTGTTTACTACACCTAGCAAGCAGCGATAGTATTGTGGGAAACCGTTGGTGCCACGCAGAGGACTCGAGTTCGAGTCCATGATTTTTGGAAGCTATATGCGTATTAAATAGGTAATTATCGCTCGCTTTAACGGTGAAGGAAAACATCGTGAGGAACCTACAAGTCTGAAGGAGTATGGATGTATGGATGTATAGATGTTTGTTACTCTTTCACGCAAAAACTACTGGACCGATTGCGATAAAACTTGGTATGTAAATAGCTGAAGACCTGGATTCACACATAAGCTACTTTTTATCCCGATATTCTCACGAGAACGGGACTTAGGCGGGTGAAACCGCGGGGAAAAACTAGTTCTACATAATGTTCTCGACGATATAAGAAGTCTGCCAACTCGCACTAGTCCGACGTAATGGACTATGGCCTAAGCCTTCTCATACTGAAAAACGCACATGCCCAGTAGTGGGATAGTTTAATACAGTGCTTTATATATTATAGTTATACAGGGTTTCCTAGAAAAATATGGAAAATAATTGAGATCTTAAAGAAGCATTATTCGAGACTACATAACAAAAAAAAAATATCAGTAAGTAAATATCTGTAGTAACAGGAAAAGAGACCATCTCGGCGGAGTCGCGACCGCATGCGAAAGCGATTCGCGCGGCCCCGTCGATAGTGGTTTTGTCGAGGAACACCGTGGTAGGTTTAGTCGGTATTCCGGGAGGTACATTGTCTTTTAACATCTTTCTTTTACCCCGGCGAGTCCGACATAATCCCTCCGCCCGCCCCCGCGGAGGGATATGCGTCATAGCATTCCCCCACGTAAAAAAAAAAAAAAAAAAAAGGAAAAGAGACCATGACAGTGTGTAGATATTGTTTATTTTTTTAAATGCCCATAATTTTTTAAATACGTAACTTAAATTTGTTTTTATATTTTTCTGATAGCTATTGTAACTTAGTTTGTTACCCAATTCCGCCATGACGTCGACTTCTGGGACAACCTGTATATGTATACATATATTATTAATAAAAATATTAATTCTTGGTCTTGTTGTTCTTCAGTTTTAAGCCAATCGCTTAATTGTATTATATTTATACTATTTTCTAGGTCTGTCTTTAAGTTCAATATCTACCTAGCAGGTAGATATTTCTAAACTTTATATAAAACGATTCATCCGGACCGGCGATCCGTACGACTCTTTTTATATAAAACCTTGGCAACATAATTAACTGATGCCACGACACTGACTGTCAAATAAATCAACCATTAACTAAACTAGGAACCACGAGTGCAATCTAATGAACATATTTTTGAGGATTTCCTACATACGAGCCATAAACACCGGATTAGCTAGGAAGGAACAAGACTGTATGATTGCCGGGATAATGAGGAAACGGATGAGTGTGCACACGACGCGCGGTTACAACGCCTCGCTGTGTCGCTAAAAACTGCACTTTATAAAGTTTGCTTTTGACTTGTTTACGTTTTGACTGAGTTTCTTGCAGGTTGTTATAGGGAAACCTAAACTTAGTAACTAAATTAAATGTAATTTCAGTAAGTTAAGTAAACTCACTATCTCATAAACATTGACGTTTATAAAATACAAATATAAATTACTAGATGTTGCCCCCGCCTTCATTTGCGTTTAAGTAGATTTTGACAGTAAAGGGGAATGCCAGTATTAGGCCCAGAGGTGCACAAGAAATTGGCTATACCAAAAAAATATATTAATATTTATCCTACTTTTTCCTTGTATTTATTATTCTGTACAAGTAGTAGGTAATATTTTCTAAAAATATTAAACAAGGAAACGACTAAACTATGTAATAGAATTTGGAAGCAAGTACATTAACGTGAAAATGTTGCTTTTACACAAAATATGTTGACAGGTAATTAATCGAAATAGTAATTTACCTTTGCTATATTATGTAATTATTATATTAATCGTTCATTTCATTTTTTATACAAAAGTTATACAAAAACTAATAATAATTATTAGTTTTATCTTTGCAAGATTGCTTTGATTAACTCAAAGTAATGTATAATATCGATGTATCGAGGTTTTGTGTTTATTATAGCAACACCATCTCTAACTTGTATGACGGCGGAAAACGTAAATGTCAATATCATTTGTTTTGCAACTCCATTGTGTTGGTTTGTGTTTATTTATTGCGGTTAATATCGACGACTTTTACTTATAAGTTATAAAACTGCAATATATTCTGTTTTATTTCATTCCTAATATATTGTACTCATAAATAAATTAAAGTAATGTGTAAAATGATATAGCATAAATTAATTAATATAAATTGTATTGATGAGATATAAGAAGATTTGATAACTTTAAAATGCCAAGTTTTTTGTAAATCACTTCTTATGCTAATTAATTACTGGCATTGCTTACTATTATTATCATTAGCCTTTATAGGCGTGCACTGTGTGCCCGAATCACTATGGCGTATTGGCATGCCTCTTAATATTTTTTTTATTTTATTTTGCTCGTCAAAATGACCACACTCCGCCTGATGGTAAGCAGTCGTGTGGTCTAAGAGCAGTGGCCTCCACATCGTCCTCATAGCAGCCGAGGCGATGTTGAGGTCTCTACTTTGACGGCCTGAGAAGGTGCTTTTTCACGCCCCGCTTAAAGGACCCAGGATTGAAGGAAGAAGGAAACACGTGCCTTATAAGAGAATTCCATGCCTTGATCGTTCGGCAGAGGTATGAGGACCCAAACTTGTTGGTACGCACTCTAGTCGACTCCACCGTGTAAGGATGGCATCTGAGCCCAACACGCGTTGTTCTGGGAATGCGGGATAAGGTGGAATAACTCTTCAGAGCACTCCCCGTGGTATATTCTGTAGAAACATGCCAAAGAGGCAATATCCCTACGGAGTTGCAGAGGTTCCAGTGAACTCGTGACCTCTGGATCTCCGATGATACGGACAGCCCGCCGCTGTAACCTGTCAAGAGCGTCTAGCAAGTACTGCGCGGAGCCATCCCAAAGATGAGAACAGTACTCCACGCAAGGGCGTACTTGTGCCTTATACAATAGGCTAGCAATATACTTAAGGAACAGTACTTTTTCTGGATGAAAGGTTCCCTATGTTCTTTATGTCCTTATGTGAAATTTTGTGATGATCGAGCGAGTAGTTAAGATGTATAAGTGTAAAAACAAACTTACATTCGCATTTATAATATTAAGATTTTTACTTTGACATTTTATATTTTCTCTTTCAAAAAGATAACGCCTGCGATAACTAAATGATGTGTTGACTTTACAAATATTCTAAAAACAGATACAGCACCCAGTCTCAAAACAGCAGCGATAGTTCAATGGGGATACCAACAGACTGCAATGCAGAGGGTCTCGAGTTCAAACCCACGTCGCGCACCCCCGGCGGACTTCGTCATTAAGGTTGATGTACCGCATACCGCAAGAACGACCGGCCCTACTGTTGCATGACAGACTATGATGGCGAAAACTATCGACGGCTTCCCCGCAGTGACATCGAGGAAACAAATGAATCAACTGATACAAGATTACAAAATTGTGTTCCTAGAAATCCGCAGAAAACAATGGCACCAAATATTTTTGTACAATATTATAAACCATTTAATAGATTTCCCTTATCTCTGAATAGCAGCTTTTTAATCGCCCTCGTAATAAGGCCGGCATTATTCTAAGAATCCTTTTATAGCAAGAGCATTTCATTAAAAGCGGTGGTAGCCCAATGGATAAGGTATTGGATCGAGAAATCGTGGGTTCGAATTCTGCCCATTGCTCTACTGACGTAAACCCACTTCACATACAAACATTCTAACTGGAGGGGACATCAAGAATACTAGTAATTTGAAACCCAAATTGCTTGTAATCTTTCAAAAACTAAAGTCATAAGTAATCATATAACCTCAATGCATTTAGCAATAAGCAAACAAATTATATCAGTTCGTTAAAAGAAATAATAGAATCAAGTCAAAAATAATGTCTTTAAATTATTAAAATAATATTTTAAACCGTTTAATTTCTAACAATTTCGTTATGAATTAAACTGGTAAGAAATAAAATATAAGTAAAAATAACTTCTCACTGTATGTGTTGAAGCTACAGTGAACATTTTGATAGCTTAATGTTGACAGTTATGAAACTGTACTCGTTTTATATGAATGATGTATATTTTCTTATAATCCTAACTAATATAATAACTGCAAATGTGTGTTTGTTTGATTGTTACACTTTCACGCCTTAACTACTCGACCGATCATTATAAAACGTTTCATGCATATTTTCGGGGAAATAGAAAAGAACATAGGGTACTTTTCATTCGGAAGAAAGTGCTGACACTAATCTAACGTACATATACGCGAGCAAAGCCGCTAACAAGAATAGTAAATAAATACATTTAAGTCAGTTCTTCGAGGATTAGACAGACACCACGGATTTTTATTTGCTACTATCATGACATGTAGCTCATTTCACTTTAACTTGAGTAGTAGAGTCTCGCTGATTTAAGCATGAATGTGCCGGCTCGACCGGGGAAGGACTACCCTCTCACAGGATATCGACGTGAAATAGCAGTATTCCTACTGTTGTGTTTCGTTCGGTGATAGTGCCGCAGGCCCAATCACCCTCTTTCCCCCTTTCCGCTCCTTCTCTTTCCCACTTCCTTTCCTAAAGGGTCGGCAACGCGCAAGTGATGCTTCTGGTGTTGCAGGCGTCCATAGGCTACAGTGACCACTTACCATCAGGCCATAGGCTTGTTTGCCATCTTAGTTGTACAAAAAAAAAACATATCACATACTTAATGCTCGCTAGTCGATATAAAGGCCTGTTATTCGAATCGTCGACGATCCCAGTCTTACGGGGAAAACTTGAGACACTGAAGCATTGCAGGAACTTCGTGTCCCTTTGTGTGTTCTGTCGTCTCTTTCACGGTGAATGATCTGAAGAACTGTTCCAAAAAAAACAAAAGTATGTTTATTCTTGTATGTCACAATGTAACTCTGTTGCCGTATTCAGCAAAGCAAGGGTGTAGAACCAATGAGAAGAACTGGCAATAAACTCACAGCTACTCTTTTCAATCCAGTTGTCCTTCCTCGTCTAACTACCATCATACGCGTCGCTTCTGTAAAGTTCATCTATTTTACCTGGCAGCGTTCCAGTCATAGCACATCTCATTGTCAGCGATCCTGTCTCCCACATGTAGGCTCTAGAAGGAACTACCTGCGGCGGTGTTTCCTAGGCGCTATGATTTGTCCATCTTTAAATGAGATTTATCATGGTTGACCGTGGTTCGACGTGCTGTGTACCAAACACGAAATCTACGAGCGGCAGTTGATACTTACCTTTAAGTACCGTTTGTTCTTCTGTCAATAGGTGCAATAAAAGACTGGTTTTCTTAATCCTTTTATAGCATATCTTTGGTATGGTTAGAGGTCTAGCCGCTCTAACTGTACAATTCCCATTTGATTTACATTATTTCATGGTCAAAATTGTCTTACGTTGTTCATGGTAATTTTTTTGTAGTTCATTGTTTGTTCAATTAGGTCTTCGACGTAAGAATTCAAGATTAGTCGAATTGAGAAAAGACAAAAACACATTGCAGTATAACAGTTTCACTAGAATAAAATTCTAGGTCGCTGGATCATAAAACAAAAGACACACAGAACACTCAATTCGGAACAACTGTCTATGAATCACACATTTTATTGTTTCGTGTGTGATTCGTACTCATAACTCTCAGCATAGAAGTAGTGTGTGTGCAAGTTGACAATTTAAACCAAAACGCCAACGGCAATATTAAAATATGAATTGTTTTATGATAAACTCGATGTTGCCGCAGTTTCACACGCGTTTATCGTTACTGCGCCGCCCCTGTAGGTCATAGCGTGATGTTATATAGGATATAACCTTCATCGATAAATAGGCTACCCAACACTAAAGTAATTTTCCAACTCGAACCAGTAGTTCCTGAGATTAGCGCGTTCAACCAAACAAACAAACAAACTCTTCTGCTTTATAATATTAGTATAGATAAACACAAATAAATAATTAATTATTTATATATTTGCTTATAATTAGCATTTAACATAGAAATGTCAATGTATACCTATTAAGTTTTTTTTTATGCCATAGATTGGCAAACGGGCAGACGGATCGCCCGATGGTAAGCGATTACCGCCGCAAATGGACACCCGTAACCCCAAAGGAGTTACGAGTGCGTTGCCAGCCCTTTAAAAAGGAATGAAGGAGGGAAAGGACAAAGGAAAGGATAGAAAAAGGATCCGGGTAACTGGGCCTCCGGCTCTCTCACTCACCGATACGAAACGCAATAGTACGGGTACCGTTATCTTATCTTATCTTCTCGGCGACACTTCGACCCAGTGGGACCTTTTGTGTCGACTTCCCCAATAACGACTGCCATAGATGTTCATAGCAGCCGGAACCGACGGCTTAACGTGCTCTCCGAGGCACAGAGCAGGCGATAATTGTCAATCAATACGCACATAATTTCGAAAAGTCATATAACTTCCGAAAGTCAGATGTGCGCGTCGTGGGTTCGAACCCGAGACCCTCTGCATTGCAGTCTGTTGGTCTCCCCACTGAGCTATCGCTGCTCGGGTACCGTTACTTCACGCCGGTATTCTGTGAGGGGTAGTACTACCCCGGTCGATCCGGCCCATTTATGCTGAAACCAGCGAGGATATAATCTAAAACCTAATCTATGATTGCTATGTTGATGACAAGACCCACTGGTCCTACCTATCCAATCAAAATCACTTGCGGTTAATTTACAATACAATGTATATAGAAGACTGCTATGTTTACATAACTAACGTAATTGTGTAGGTATTGGATGTTTGCGGTTAGAACACTTAGAACATCCTAACAAGTAGTAAATGTGAATGTGAGTTTGTTTGTTAACTACTCGACCGATCATCATGAAATTTCGCATACACGTTGTCTGGGATACAGAAAAAAGTTTCTTTTATCTATATTATTATTATAAAGCTGAAGAGTTTGTTTATTTATTTATTTAAACACATTTATTATATCTTTAAAGGATATCCTAAAATGATATTCTAAGCTAAACATACATAATATAATATAAATAAGACAATAAAATAAGCAATTACAGATTAATTTCTATGCATTTTTGCGCAATCTCTTTGAATTTCGACAGGCTACAGTGATAAATATCAATGTAATTGGCAATTATATTAATAATTCGAATAGCGGCAACGGGCTAAACTTTAGTAAGTTTGTCCTCGCTGCGGGGACGCTGATACTTTGTTTGGTTGAACGCGCCAATGTCAGGTAATAAAACGGAAAAAAAATTGTGTTCGATAGCCCATTTATCGAGGCAGGCTATAGGCTATATAAAATAGCACTGCGACCAATAGGTGCGGAGCATGTTGCAAAAACTAAATACTACTCAGTAGTACGGCAGTATTTTATTTAAACTAATATTTAAATAAAAGACTGCCGTGAGATCCTAATTCATATTGCGAGTAGAAATGATCTGATTACAAAATTAAGGAACATTACCATTCTCGAGTTCGATCTCAAGGCGATCATCTCTGACTTTTCGAAGTTATACTCGCATGCCTATTAAATAATTAATTACATATATGCTTTAACGGTGAAGGAAAACCTCGTGAGAAAAGCTGCATGTCGGGGATACCTTCAAATTATTCTCGAAAATATATTATATGAATGCCGACCCGCACTGGGCCAGCTTGGTTGACTATGGCCTAAGCCTTCTCACACTGAGAAGAGGCCCGTGCCCAGCAGTGGGACAGTTTAATACAGGGCTGATATTATATACAAACAAAAGAGGCATAGTGGTTTAGTCACATTACCGTTAATAAATTTCGTATTATATATTGGTTTCAAAAGCAGCAATAGCTCAGTGGGGAGACCAACAGAGGGTCTCGGGTTCCACCTCTGATTTTCAGAAGTTATATGACTTTCCGAAATGATGTGCCTATTGATTAACAATTATCGCCTGCTCCGTGCCTCGGAGAGCGCGTTAAGCCGTCGATCCCGGCTGCCATGAACATCTATGGCAGTCGTTATTGGGAAGTCAGTGCCCTATAATATTCTGATACTGGTCTAGCCTTAGGGTATCGTTAGCCTTCGGGTTGCGGAGGTCAGGTCCGCTCCGTGTAAAAACTGATATCCAGTCAAATCCGGTTAGACTAGAAAAGCCGACCCCAATGGGAATAATAAATATAGGGAGAAGATATTAGTTTCAAAATCTATGCTTAGAATAGGCGCCTGAATTGCATTTGACTTGGTACTCGGTTTGTTTGTTTATTTTTCGGATCAGATAGTGTTATGCCAACGGCAAGTGAGCTTAGGAAATGTACGCCTTTGTTTACCTTGGGTGTTTGGAGATGATGTCATCAAAGATATAAATCATAGAGTCGACCTCGATGGCCTAGTGTGAGTAGTGTGTTAGTGTAACCGACTGCCACGCTTGAGGTCGCGGGTTCGATTCCCAGACAATTCCAACATTTGTGTGCATAAACATATGTTTGTCTTGGTCTGGGTGTTTCTATGAATAATATGTACGTATTTACAAAAAAAAGTATATATTTATGTTTATCCATTGTCTAGTACCCATAGTACAAGTTTTGCTTAGTTTGGGCTAGATGGTGTTGTGTGTATATGATAAAATATTATATGTATTATATATTATAGATCGCCGTACTTATCGCACCAAAAACTGTCCGAATAATTTTTATTCAGAAGTCATGTTGTCATTTTGTGTCTGACGACAACTTAAAGCCCAGAAAAGTGACCATATTTAAAGCAGAGCGCATCAATGATTTTAATCAATGGATATGATTGATTAATCAATGGATAGTTCTTCATAATGTTCTCGAAAATGTGAGAAGTCTGCCAATCCGCACTGGGCCAGCGTGGACCTTAAAACCTTCTCATACTAAAACGAGGCCCGTGCACAGGGGACTGATACTATGTATATTACGTATTCTCCTATTATTTGAAACAGTAAATAAAATAGAATGTACCCGCCTCCAACACCAATTACATAATATCCATGTTGTTCACCAACTAATTCACTGTTGGACTCGGGCTTCCTCTCAAGTTATGAGAACACTGGCACAAGCTACGAATGACGTCACATTGTACATTATCGAAGGATTTCTAGAGCATTACAACCACATTTTGCTTGATATTTAAATAGCTAGTGCAATATGGCTTCTGTATAGTTGTACTGTTTGTTTCGTCTAATAGATGCAATCGAGCTGTGAGAATACCAATGCTGTGTGATATTGTATGGGTTGACTTCACAGTTATTGAAGTGAAAACTTCTTTAGCACTTTTTGAGTGAACAAAAATCATGGAACTCGCGTCGTCGTCACCGAACGCTTTCCATGACCTATATGTATACTGTTTATATATATGTGTACTTTTTGAGTGAACAAAAGCGTGAAACTCGCCTCATCGTCACCGCACGCTAGTTACTTAGTTTTCACTCCTATCGGCAGTCCCCAAAGACTGCCCCGTATGTTTTTTTTTTCTTTGTAGTCACCCGTTCGTGTGTTTTACCATGCAATAAGCAATTAACAAGTTACGTTTTTATACGAACCGGAATGAAAGAACTATTTTTGGTCTGTTGGTTCTGGTCTTCTATTATTTTTCTGGATTTTGCTAAGGTGTATGTATAACCGACCTGCCCACAATGGTCGGCTTGTGAGGATATTAGTTCGATCTGATCGAAATCATTGACTTCCTTGTCTAACCAGCCTATCATGCCTACCGTAATAATCTCTATTCAAAACATTAGGTCAAACGTAATATACAGTAACATTAAGTTACATCGGTTTCATTTCTTTTATAGTGACTCGGGACGAAAAACGTTAGCTGTGGAAATTTGAGACGAATCTTGGACCGAATGTATTTCCAGTCGGCTCGAAATATTGACATTTAAATTTTATGGTAGACCTTCAGATTTTGAGAGTTCTTTAGATGAAGAAGACTTGTATGTGACAATTGCAATCGAAACGCACAATACTACTATAAAGTTCGAATAGTTGATCGCTTGGGGGCGTTCTAAGGCACAGATAGAGATGATTTTTTTGCAGACGTTCCACTAAGTAACATAGCTAATCGATGGTAACATGAAATGGCAGTAGCCCGGTAGATGAGGCATTGAACTTACGAGCGATAGGTGGTGGTTTCGATTCCCTTCCATTGCGCTACCAAGCTGGACCCACTTCTAAGATAAGCATTCTAAATTAGCTAAAGGGGTTAGCAAGAAAATTATAAATTTGCAATTTATCTTTAAAAATAAACTGGTTTCCTTGTGGAACTATCTATCTATGTAGTTTCCATATCATTTCAACCGACCTTAATGATCTGCCAGTCTAGGTGACTGATTATACACTGTCAATATATTTCCATTCACATGGGTGCCGGTAAAAACCTTATACCTTCAACGATAGAAATATGTACGATATAAATTACAAAATTATAGCACTAATATTTATTTAGCACTAATATTAACGGTATCACTGATAGTTTTACTAACGAACAAATATACTTTGGGTCGTGGTATCTGCAGCCTATAAGAACAACATTTTTTTCTCAGTCTCAGTAACTTGATTTTAGGACGAACTACCTGCCACCTCGATCGCTATATACAGACAATTTAAAGAATACTCTTCCCCCTAGCCTTTATTATTCCCTAGTCACTTGGGATCGGCTTTTCTAGTTTAACCGGATTTGACTGGATATCAGTTTTTACACGGAGCGGCTGCCACCTGACCTCCGCAACCCGAAGGCTAACGATACCCTAAGGCTAGATCAGTGTCAGGATATTATAGGGCACTGATTCTCTCAATAACGACTGCCATAGATGTTCATGGTAGCCGGGACTGACGGCTTAACGTGCTCTCCGAGGCACGGAGCAGGCGATAATTGTCAATCAATACGCACATAATTTCGAAAAGTCATTTAACTTCCGAAAGTCAAAGGTGCGTGACGTGAGTTCGAACCCGAGACCCTCTACATTGCAGTCTGTTGGTCTCACCACTTAGACCAATTATATACTGACGCGAATTGCCCGGCCACTCTAAGGAAGTACCACCTTCTTACAGGAAGTCAGAATACAGTCTATTTATATATAGCATTTTTTCGTTGTACAAGAGAGTTTAAAAGTATACTCAAGGAGCAGGAAGCATTCCAGAACATTAACATTAATATTTATTTATTTATTTATATTTAGGATCTCCAACAAAGAATATACACAACACATGACATATAAATAAAAAAAAATTTACAATAGTATCGAATAGGTGTACTCCTTCACTTACAGGAGACCACAGCATGCACAGTATAGTTAACAACTAAGCTAACAAAGTTAAATATAAAAAAGAATAGAATTAAAATTAAAATTATGAACAGAAAACGATGAAATTAAAAATGATAAAAACTTTAAACAAAAATAAATATAAAAATAAATATTACGTACAAAATTAAATACACTCACTTAAACATTTTTTAAACTTGGACAAAGACGTACAGATATCCAAGTCCGTAGTCTTTGCCAGGGTATTATATTGCCTACAAAGCCTTGGCGCAGCGGCGTAATGACCGAGGTTAGTTTTGGATCGAGGGATACAAAATAGCTCATAAGTATTGTGCCTGGGAATCCGAGTCGGAACTTTGATAACTAATGAGCTCAAAAGTTCATTGCAATCAATCGCTCCACTTAAAATTTTGTGAAGGATGATGCAGTCCAGTTTCTTTCTACGACTGGTTAGAGTTTCCATACGATAGTATTTCAACCTGTCGGTGTAACTAGTCATTTGTTTAGCCAAGTGGTCACCGTAGCAGAGATGGTAAAGAAACCGCTTTTGGACACTCTCTAAGCGCTTAGAATAAACCTCGTAATGCGGATTCCATACTACTGAATTATATTCCAATATTGGACGGACTAAGGTGTTGAAGAGCTTTATTTTTGTAGCTGGTCTTTTAAATTCTTTACTATTTCGCAAAACAAATCCCAGTACCTTGAAAGCCCTTGAGACGATATTCAAAATATGTACATCAAACTTCAGCGCGTGATCTAGTTGGACTCCTAGGTCACGTATAATGGTCAGCTTCTTTATTTCGACTCCCTCAATGTAGTATCTATTCTCTAACGCTTTTTTATTACGAGTAAACTGAATGTAGTGACATTTACTGATATTTAAAATCATCTTGTTTTGATTACACCAGTCTGCTAGTCTGTTGATGTCATCCTGTAGCATTTTGGAGTCTAAGTTAGTTTGAATTGGTTTCATTATCTTTAAATCATCAGCAAACAAATAATAGCGGGAGTGTTTGAAGCACTCTGTGATGTCATTGATAAAGACTTTAAAAAGAATCGGACCCAAATGCGAACCTTGCGGGATTCCTGAAGTTGCTTGATAAAATTCAGAAAAATGACCATTTACTACCACTTTTGATTCTCTCTTTTCTAGGTAAGATTTAAATCCCTATCATCGTTCCACCAACACCCAGTTGAGTCAGTTTGTTAATGAGAAGGCAGTGGTCTACTTTATCAAAAGCCTTGCTAAAATCGGTATAGATCGCATCCACTGGAATACGATTGTCAAGGCACTTAGTCAAAGCTGATGTAAAACACATGAGGTTAGTGTTAGTAGATCTAGATTTAACGAAACCGTGCTGATATTCAGTAATGTGTTGTTTAAGAAACCACATCAAATGCTTGCTAACAAGTTTTTCAAATACTTTTCCGAACGTAATAAGTATAGAGATTGGTCTATAATTAGCCACTAAGTGCTTCTCCCCAGACTTCAATATGGGTATGACGATAGCTTCTTTCCAGATGTCGGGAAAGACACCATCGCGTAAAGACCTATTAAATATTATTTGTAGGGGAGGTACTAAGGCCTTAGCACAGCGTTTAACAAGAATAGGAGGAATACCGTCACTACCCGCGCCCTTACTTTCGTCTAATCCAATTAATTCACAATATAGTTCTCTGCTATCAACTTCTAAGTTACACAGTGCTGCAGACGTGAGAGAGTATCCAGTGTTGGTATTTGTGTTGGTGAGACTTGGCCCATCTGTCGGGGCACTAAAGGTACTTGCAAAATTCTCTGCGAACATGTTGCAGACATCTCTTCCACCTGATGCGGTTTTGTTGTTGTGTGACATTTGTGCCGGGTATGTGCTGCTACCTTTTCTCTTACTTTTTATGAAAGACCAAAATGTTTTAGGGTTCTTTTTAATGTTATTTTCTATACTACTGATGTATTTCTTATAGCTTGATGAATTTAGGTCATTGCATTCATCCCGTAATCTCTCAAAAAACTCACAGTCTAATGGATTCTTGTACTTTTTAAAACGAGTGTGGTATTTGTACTTTTCTCTAAGTAGAGATAAGAGTATAAGATCACTTGAGTACCAAGGTGGATATTTATTGCAGGCCGTTTTTTTCATAGGAATACAATCCGTAATAGTATGTCTCAATAGGTTGTAAAAAATGTGTACCATATCGTTAACAGAAGTACAGTTTTCGAGCTCATTTTCCCAGTTTATTGCTAACAAATTATTTAGAACTTTCTCATAATCTGCGCGAAGAAAGTTAGGTTTTTGTATATTTTTCGCTTCTAAAAAATGTTCTGCAATCACTGTTAGATTAAACTCTAGTGGGGGGTGTAAAGGGTCCTCCTTTGTTAAACTGTAATTACAACGAGCGACATTTGTAATGGAGTTATTACTAAGTATCAAATCTAATATTTTAGACTTGTTGTTTAAGATATTATTGTATTGATTAAGGCCATTTAAATTCAAGAACTCTGACATTATCGCATTAATATCTGAGGAACTGGCTTCTGGGTACAAGTATATAAATTCATCGTTCGCAAGCCAGGTTATATTAGCAAGATTAAAGTCTCCTAAAATCAAAATTTGTTCATTTTTATTAAATACCCTATGAACATTTTTGGTAAACAACTCCAGTGAATCACGATAAATTGGTGGCGGTAGGTAGATACCGCTGACATACAATTTATTGTTACAATTATTTGAGGAACTTATATCAACGCTAATCCATAAGTCTTCAATCTCGCTTTCAATATGTGATAATCTACATGATTTCAAAGTTTTCGCGACAGCGATTAAAACTCCTCCTCCTTCTTTACGAGTTTTATACCTACTTGATTCACGGTCCCGTCTGTAAACTACATATCTATCGTCAAACAACTCAGAATCATAGACACCGCTGTTCAACCAAGTCTCCGTGAGCACTACAATGTCATAATTATGTAAAGATATGTTATGGTAAAAGTTAACAGTTTTGGTTTTTAAGCCTCGCACATTTTGATAGTATACATGAATTGGACAATTGAATGTGACTAGATAATAACAATAGGAACTTGCAAATTAAGCTAATTTATGCTAGAGATTTTACCTTGTTTAGACTATTGATAACAATTCTTTGCGAAGACTCGTCTTTTTTCATAAAGACCTTGCCGTCCCGAACCCAAACAAACTTGAATCCTAGTTCTTTTCCGCGGATCCGGGCTGCTGCATGAATTGTTTTATTTTCAGCAGATAGGTGTTCCGTGACGAAGATTGGTTGCGGTTTCTCTGCTGCGATACCGAGGTGACTAGTGTTCAGTTTTTCTTGTTTATTGTTTCTGTTATATTTCATTGAAGCGGCAAGGAAACTATCACGTAGACGTGGGCTACTGAATTTGATAAGAATAGAACGAGGCCTAGTGCTCTGTGTGTCTTTCTTAGCTATTCTTGTGCAATGCAGTATGTCAGGATCTTTAACATCACAACTAATCACCTTACTTAGTTGCAGCACAGTGGTAACTAAATTTTCTGCTTTGTTTTCTGGCACGCACTGTAACTCGACGTTGGCTGACCTAGAATTTTGTTCTACTAAGTTTAGCCGCTGACTAAGTTGTTGAATAGCATCTCGTAAGGCACAGTTGTCTTTTTCAAGCTTTAGTATCCTATTTGACTTGTCTTCCAGCGTGGCCTTCGTTTCTTCAAACTTTTCATTATAGAAAGAAAGTGACTCATTGAAACCTACGATCAACTCGTTAATTTGCTTGAACTGATCGGATACTATATCTTTAAGCGCACTTTGTATTTCTTGTTTAATAATTTCACGCAGCGTGCCTCTCGAAAACTCAATTAAAGAGTCATCGTTTGCCTGAACTGGCGAGTGGCTTTGTGATTTTTTTTTTTGTAAAAAAAAAAAATAATAAATACAATCAAGTTCCACGTAAAGTAAACCCTCAGCATATTCTAATACTACACAAATATTTTAAAAAGAAAAGATTCGTTTGTAATCGTATAACTCTGAGACTACTGAACCGATTTGAATCATTCTTTCACCATTAGATAGCCACTTTATCCGGAAATATCATAGACTATATCACATCATGCTACAAGACACGCGAGTGGAGCAGTAAACATAAACGTGGATGAAACCTCAAGTAGCAGCTGGTTTATGATAATTAAAGGATTAACTGAGCTTACTCTATATTTCCGAGCTTGCTCTATCGGCTTATAAAATACAAGTTTTTCAGGATTACTGACATTCGGTGATCGTGAAACGAAATTCCTTAGAGACCAAATAAAAATAGTTTATACGCTTATCGTATATCAATACGACAGGAACATCGACAGGGTTATTTTTAAACAGACGTAATTCATAAGACGCAGCGATGAGCTTTCAGATATGGCGGTGTACGTATGGCGTACGTTAACACATCTAATAAACTCAACTTCGAAATACTGAATTCAAGGTTTAATCAGTTGCTTTATTGATTGCAAGTAATGTAGACACATTGCCAGAAAAAATGGAGTCAATCGCGAAAAACTAGTGGGCACTGGCAAAGTGGAAGGAAAAATCTGTGTATTATTTGTGACTGTCATTTTGAATGTTTGTACCAGCGGCTGCAATGCAGAGGGTCTCGGGTTCGAACCCACGTCGCGTACCTCTGACTTTCGGAAGCTATAAGACTTTTCGAAATTATGTGCGTTTTGATTGAAAATTATCGCCTGCTCCGTGCCTAGGAGAGCACGTTTTAAGCCGTCGGTCCCGGCTGCCATGAACACCTATGGCAGTCGTTATTGGGAAGTAAGTGCCCTATAATATCCTGACACTGGTCGTAAGGTATCGTTAGCCTTCGGGTTGCGTAGGTCGGGTGGCAGCCGCTCCTTATAAAAACTGATATACAGTCAAATCCGGTTGGACTAGAAAAGCCGACCCTAAGTGACTTGGGTATAATTTATTAAATCTTCTCCCTAGCGTTTACGCTAGGGAGAAGATTTTGAATGTATGTACCCGACACAGAAATTGTTATCAGCCCTAGAGCAGTATTTTTCAAAATAGAAATAAAAATATACTCAAGCATAAGACGTATTTGTCAAATATGTATAATTAAGTTCTCAGAGTATTACAAAATCTTGCGTATCTCAAAAGATATACATTTCCAAATATCGAAGTGCTATTGAAAAGATTTCATTTCTGGCCTTTTTCATCACATAAATTTGACCCATGCTAAACTTAGAATCTTCCGTGCGCGCAATATTCTTTATAAGAGGTGCAAAGATTACTTTCACATATTAATAATATAGATATTAAAGCTAAGTACATATATAATATATTGTTATTAAATCTATTAGTTCGTTTTGGAATGCTTTGCAAAGCCGACTTAGCTTCGCTTTTCCTTTACTTGCATCTCAGCCTAAATTTCGTATTACTTCATATATGGGGTAATTTATATTCATGAAGAATGGCACGGTCCATAGAAGTCCCTTTATCATAATTCTTTTCTGAAGCCTTTCAGTATCCATCTCGTTCGCACTACTGGTCTTGAAATAGTAAAGTACACTTGAATCTGAGAAGAAAGCTATGGATACCCAAAGATAACATATTATAATTTTATCGTGCATCTGTAAGTGAGAATTCTTCTAAAATCAATAGAAACGTTTTTACATAGACTAAAGATTGAATTCAACCATCGTTGCGTGTACCCGCTTTTATAAAATCTCATAGTATGTGTTTAAAATTATTAATTTAATCTATACTAATAGTTTATTATTACAAAGAGGAAAGATTTGATTTTTTGTTTGTTTGTATTGGTTTAACTTAAAACCGAACAAACCAATTTAAAACTTTCCCCATTAGAAAGCTATATTATTACCGAGTAACATAGGCTATATTTCATTAAAAAAAACTACCATCTTACCTAACCTACATTAACGTAAGCAAAACCGCGGTCAAAAGCTAGTTAATCATATAACTGACTGCCTTGGAGTCAGTTGTGAATGCAACTGCTGGGGATGTAAATTCTGCATGAGATTTCGGATTCAAGGTCGGTTCAGTCAAATGTTATTGGGTGTTTTGCCAAGATTTTCTCAGAAGTGACTCTACTTCTAAGAAATACTAAGGGCACTGTATCCGCTTTGCAATAGGCTCGGCACCTATTACGAAAGATCTGAAACCATAGCTAGCGGAATATATATAATACGCTTCTTCGAGAACATAGGCGTAAGACTATGTATAATTTTCTCACAAGCGAGTGCTACTTTTACGATTGTACTGTTTATTAAATTTGTACTGACTATGATGTTTTCATAAAATGTCGAAAGTTAAACTTTAGCACAAGATCCACTATCAGGGGAGTAGCGTGAGTGTCAGCCCGGGGCGAGTAAATTTTTCCGCCCTTTTAATATATAATATAATATTCTTCCACATACACACAACACCATCTAGCCCAAACTAAGCAGAGCTTGTACTATGGGTACTAGACAATAGATAAACATACATATATACTTTTGTTTTCTTGTAAATACGTACATATTATACATAGAAACACTCAGACTAAGACAAACATCCATATTCATGCAGACAAATGTTTGACTTGTGCGGGAATCGAACCCGCAACCTCAGGCGTGGTAGTCGGTTACACTAACCACTACGCCATCGAGGCCGACAGACTTTTATTTAGGTATTTCAATTTAAAATACTGTTATATACAGTAATTCTCAAAAACTTTTCGCCACAAACAGTTATCTTTATTGTGAATTGTACAGTTGAAATATTTACAAGATATATTATTATGATATTAATATTAATTGTAAAATTTTGCCGCCCCCCTAAAAGTGCCGCCCGAGGCAGGCCGCCCCTGCCCACTACGCTACGCCACCGTCCACTATAGGACCTTAAAATATGACTATACTTCAGCTTTACACTATATAATTATAAGATCCCCGGCTGGTGTAGCCGCGAGACTTACGTATTAACCTCTCACCATTGCACACAAGATTCCATTATGAGGGGAAATTGAGCAATATGCGCGGGTTGATGGAAGTCGGCTTCCTTCCACAATTAATAATCAATCTAATATCAAATCGACGGATTGAAGATATTATTTACTTCAAGGTGTACAAGGTGACATAGAATCAACTATGAGAAATTAAAGAAGGTGATTAAAAAAACGTCTAGAAATATAAAGAAGAATCCGTTTTGACTATATGCTGTTCTCTTTACTTGTCTATTCCGAAACCAAATTTTCGAATCTAGTAACATTCTTTTAAATAAATAAAAAAATAACGAGTTTAGTCTGCAAGAAACCGAGTCTCATTAACACGAGTATCGCCCAAGGTCGCCCAAAATTCAACATCTACATGAAATATTTGCGCGAGTGCAGCTTGTCACAATATTCTAACTAATATTATCAATGAGAATGTGAATTGGTTTGTTTGTTACGCTTTCACGCCTTAACTACTTAACCGATCATCATCAAAGCCAGTTGAACTCACTGATCGGTAAACGATGAGCGAGGTTAAGTAACGTTGGTGCGGTCAGTCTATAGATGGACGACCGCTTAGTGGTATTTCATCTGAGCGTCTCCGTGCTTTGGAGGGCACGTAAAATGTCGGTCCCGGTTGTTGCCAAATTGACAGCCATCATTAAGCCGTGTCAGAGGCCTACGGGCTTGAACAATTCTTGACAACAGGTCGGCCACTAATCACACGAAAAGAAAAAATAAATTTCGTATATACGATGTCAAGGGTACAAAGAAGGAGATGCAACATCTTTCACCCTTACCAATATTATAAATGTGAAAGTTTGTGAGGATGTATGGATGTATGGATGTTTGTTACTCTTTCACGCAAAAACCACTAAACCGATTGCGATGAAACTTGATATATAGAAAGCTGGAAACCTGGATTCACACATAGGCTACTTTTTATCCCGATATTCCTACGGGAACGGGACTTACGCGGGTGAAACCGCGGGGAAAAACTAGTCTAAAATAAAACTACTGTTATTGAGCGACACCACCGGCAAAAGTAAGTTTCTAAATAAATCTGACGATGCATTTTGATCATTGACATGTATGAAATACATATAACATAGAAGTTGTTTTTTTTTTAAATCGCTTCGATCAGTAGTTTGCACCTCAAAAATATGATCCAGTAAAAACAGATGAGATTTAAGAGAATATAATTTTAACGTTGTGTGACGTATGTCATAACAGTAACTCACTCCTGACGTTAACGTAGACGCGTTAAATCGAAAATGATATATACAATTTCTATGCTTTATATATTTCAATATATTATTGGTAGGTACTTACAGAAAACGTGCCA
Organism: Catocala nupta; assembly: GCA_963675205.1. Lineage (NCBI taxonomy): Eukaryota > Metazoa > Arthropoda > Insecta > Lepidoptera > Erebidae > Catocala > Catocala nupta. The sequence continues at coordinate 21,656,135 of OY776104.1, forward strand.
CTGTTTTCTGATTCAAAATGTTTGTCACTAGATTGTGCCCATGGCGTCGCTCGCGTAAAATTTGGTTAGTTTCGGCTAAGATAGTAACAATACTTTCTTTTTGAATAAAATAAAGCCTATATTACTCGATGATAATACAGCTTTCTAATGAAGACAGAATTTTTAAAATTGGTTAAGTAGTTTTTGAGTTAAATCTTTACAAATAAACAAACAAATTCCTTACTAATATTATAAATGCGAAAGTTTGTATGGATGTATGGATGTTTGTTACTCTTTCACGCAAAAACTACTTGACCGATTGCGATAAAACTTGGTATGTAGTTAGCTGGAGACCTGGATTCTCACATAGGCTTTTTATCCCGATATTCCCACGGGAACGGGACTTACGCGGGTGAAACCGCGGGGAAAAACCAGTATTAAATATTTTCTCTTTATAATATTAGTAAAGACTAGATTAGGTTAGGTTAATAACAAAACTTTTTTGGATGAAAGTTACCCTATGTCCTATTCTGTTCCCCTAACAACGTGTATGCGAAATTTCATAATGATCGGTCGAGTAGTTTAGGCGTGAAAGCGTAACAAACAAACGCATATTTAACAAACAAACATTGTCAGGTGGACTAGAAAGGAGAAAGGGTACCTTACATCCAGAAAAAATTACAGATTTGATTGAAATTAAACACTTTATACGGATTATGTCGCGTTGTTTATTTTACTTTAAAACACTTTTATTACCTAATTTTGAAAACTCTAACACTACTATTATTGAACTTTACTACTATTTAAGCTAGGTATTTAATTTAATTAAAACTATTTATATTTAAGTTTACACTTTGCCCCGACGTTTCGGTTGCTTTACAGCAACCGTATTTACGGGGAGACTAAGATGGTAACTGTCCCAATGTTCTGAAGTGTACCTAGTTAGATTTGAAGCTGCGGGCAAAAACTAGTAGTCTTATATTATTATCTCATTGCATACTGACATTATATACCTATCGGTTTTTATAATATAATATCCAAAAACATCCAAACATAAACAATCAGTTTTAAGCGTTAATATTAGTAAAATAAGATTTCAAGTGGCGTGCACTTGGCGGCTCGTATCCGAGCTGCTGGTAAATAGAGGTACACAATGTAGCGCTGTCAAAGGACAGGTACTAAATTGGTTATGAATTGTATGATTATAAGAAACTTCTGTCTTGTATCTCAATTTTATTTACTTAAGTGTTATTCTGCCTTGTATGCTATTTTACTATGTACCTACCTTCATTCAAATACAATTGTAAAACCGTATTTAAATAAATCATTTGATTAAAATCAGAAAACAAACATTCGAGAGACCGGTAGACTAAGGTCCTTACCCAGAGTACTAGCACCTAAACTTACTAAACAGGCGCCGAAACACCTACAGTAAAAGACACTTTTTCTTACATAACTCTTCGTATTTTTCTTATATCTCACACCCTTTATCTCATACGCACAAATCTTCGGCACACAATCGTAACATCTTAAGATAAAAACTCGAACAAATTCGAAAAAAGTTGGATCAGCAATAAGGTCGTAAAACTTTTTTTCCTGTCGATTGAACGCACAGATATGCTATAACAATGGGTATCGATTCAAGATGGCCGACTTTCCCGCGCTTTCTTACGTCAAGTGCGTTCTTGCATTGGAAAATTCGTTTGTTGTTTTTACGACTGTTTAAATGTTAGTGTGAAGTTTTGGTTGTAAAAGTAAATGCTAGTATGGAAATTTTGGTAGACGTTTAGTTGTATTTGACTAAATGGAAAGGACAGTGGTTTAAGTGGTTGACTCGTCATCGCCATTGCGACAAGTGTAGTGAGTTTGATACCCACACGAGATAAACAATTGTGCGAGCCATAAATAACACTGCGTGACAAATTATGATAAAAATTAACTACCCCCTTTGAAATGTTTATTTTTCGTATTAATTCCTGACATATCGCAATAATGCATACTTCTTTTCTTTCTATCACAGCTCTTTTTTCTTACCAGTACCAAATTAAACAAAAAATTTAAACAATTAAATATAGTAACTTTTTAAATACTGACTTTAAATATAAAAAGCTTGTTAATCAAGTATTATATTTATAATATTTGCCTTCAAAAATGTCTGATGAGGTACGGTTTAATAGGAAGTTGTGAAAAGTGATATTTAAAGGGTCTATTACCGTTAAATATATATAACATTCGATTATCCGCAAACAAACTCTGTTTTTTCAGGCCAAATTTTAGTGGATAGTAGTGACCGATGAATTTGCCATTCCTCATACAAAGAAAACATCATTATATACCAGTAACTTTGAATATATTAACTATTTCTCATGTGCATAGAATGATAATATTAAGAAATGGATCGGTTTATACCTCCAAAACTTGACGTGATGGATACCACAAATAATAATAATAATAATAATAATAGTTTATTAGCAACAAAAAAGGTTCAGAGCTGTATACATCATCATATTTAAATAAATGAAATCGGTCGGATACATCTGAGGTATACAATGTGAGCAATGTCTCCCGAGCTAGGAAATTCCTGTGTTACGGGAGACATCCCTCCATCCTGTGTAATGTCATGAAAGTACAAAAAATAGTTTTGATTATAATATACAGAGTTGTTGATGCAAATGCGAGTACGATGCTGTGCTTAGTAAACTGATTTCTAAACAATTAAAATAGACTAATTTAGAGAAATTAAAAGGTAAAATAACAAATATTAAAGGAAATAATGTTTAGGACTTTTTCTATAACTCATCAGCTATTCATTTCAGCTATCAGTTGAGCGTGTTCGAAAACTGTGTTACGCAGTTTAAAAAAATTGTTAAATGAAAAAAGTAAAAAGTCTGGGTGTTTTTCATGTTGTTTGAATATTTTCAAACCCCCGCGACACAGGATTAATTCATAAAGCAAATGTATTTTTTAAAAAAAATATACTTCTTTTCCCTATCAGAAGATTAAATTCTAGTGTGGTGAAGTAATTTAACTAAATACTTTGAGCAGCTGTCATCTACAACGAACAAAAAAAAAATAACTTTCTAGTTAGATCAAGAGTTACTGACGGTACTGGGCTATTGACTGTTGTAGATGCTAATGACAACCGAAACAAGAAGCTTTACTTGCTCACTCACGCGATAGTTTGACATTCTATAAACAGTCAAGCATCTAAGAATCGTAATTACTAACTTATTATAAGTAAATATATAGTTATATACTTGACTCACAAATAGAACATGGCCTGGATAACACAGAATATTTTTCCCGGTATACGTTTCCGTGAAGACAGAACAGTTTCTGTACTACACCAGTATATCCTTCCACCACATACACATACACACAACACCATCTAGCCCAAACTAAACAGAGCTTGTACTATGGGTACTAGACAATGAATAAACATTTTTTTTTTTGTTGTAAATACTTGCATATTATACATAGAAAGACCCAGACCAAGACAAACATCCATGTTCATGCACACAAATGTTTGACTTGTGCGGGAATCGAACCCGCGACCTTAGGCGTGGCGGTCGGTTATATTAACCCCTACGCCATCGAGGCCGTATGTACTATAAGTTATAATAATAGTACACCAGCGTGTACTATAAGTTATTTCGACGAAATATTACATAATGGTAATATGTAATTCGAGGACTTTCAGTATTTCTCGCATAGTTCCATTGATCTGTTGACCGCACACCACGCCTTGAACACGCTCACTTTGACATTTGCGATGTATGGAATACTACTTAAAACGATTAATTATGATACTTAAGATAAGTTAAGTTAATATTAGGTCTTTAACGATGAAATTGCCGTTTATTTCCTACCTCTAATTTCGTGATGCCTGTACAAAATGTTTATTTTAATTTAGCTGATCCGACAGTTCTTGTCTATACAAAAATACATTTCACGTATCTAATTAAATTCAATATTAAGACGTCAATCAATTTTACCCGCGAACTTTTCGCTAATTTTCGTTCATACAAAACTTGTCCTGATAATTACAAACACAACAAAAAAAACAACAGCCATATCGACCGAGCCGTTTTTAAGTGATGCTTCAACATTCATGTGACAATTGATTTTTATTTATATAGAAAAGTATTTATATATTGAGATTAGACGGTATATTATTGATAGTATGAATTATTAATAATAAATATAATTAACCTTTTATACGATTTGTATTTAAAGTTACATCGATTAGTGTCTGCCCGTATTTGTTGTCTCAATTCGCCTTATATACATGATAGTTAATGTTTTCGGTAATTTAAGACAAACCATAGTAGCCCAAAAACAAGCAACAATACATGACAAAAAACCCCGACACAAAATTAATTTGATACCCATATTGAAGGAATTGTGGAAAAATATGTAATTTTGTGGCGACGGCCATCTTGGACCGATTTTCATCAAACATAACTAAGAACACTCCCGACTAATTCACCTTTCAAACAAAATTAAAATCGGTTCATGCGTTCGAGAGCTACGATGCCACAGACACACACACACACACACACACACAAACACACACACACACACAAACACACACACACACACACACACACGCGCGCTAAAAAACACGGTTAAAAAACATAGAATTAGAATTAGCCATTTAAAAATTATTGATTAAATAGTTAGTACCTATGAAAACGACAACGTTACAGATTTTCTTCATGTGACACCTTAAAAAATTATACATTAAGTGTTAGTTAAATTTCTTTTGTTAGAATAAGCATTAATGTAATAACTACTGGATGTCCAAGTTTATAAAGAAATAATAAATAATACAAATCCGCAACTTCATAATATTTAAACCTGTATTATTATTTTATTCGCTGCAAATATAATTATTTACAGCAAGTGTTTTGCAATTCATTGTACCAAAAGCTTTTTTATCAATCTACCTAGATCTGATGAGTCACTGGTATTTTTCTTTTTTACGTATAAACTGTTTCAACTACTTTTCACGTACTAAATTACAGTAAGTATTAGTGTTAACCTTTATATTAATTATTTTTTAATATCATGTGTTTTTCAATCGCTATTATATCTATAATGCATGCTAAATTCACCTACAATTAATCATACTATTGTTAAGGACTCAAAGTATTTTTTAAATAATATATATATTCTATCACATACACACAACACCATCTAGCCCAAACTAAGCAGAGCTTGTACTATGGGTACTAGACAATGGATAAACACACATATATATACTTCTTTTTTGTAAATACATACATATTATACATAGAAACACCCAGACCAATGACAAATGTATGTAGTATTGTAATGTCTATTGAAGTATCCTATAAAAGAACTAAAAGAGACCATCAAACGAAGCTAATTGGTAGCATATTATTATTATGACCAACCCAGCAACTGCCAGGTTGACTTCAACATTGGAAGTGTTATAATATATACTTAAAAACACTAAAATTAAAGATAAGTAAATACCAACGTAATGTTACTTAATAATTGAATGTGAACATTTACGCACATTACCTACCCACGCAACAGCAAATGTCATTTGAAGGGAATGAATCAGTTGCGCGTGCGCAGCAAATGCACGACTCTTGTAATCGCAGTATAATTAATACTGTAGCTTATATTCCAAGGGCCAAATAAGGCTTTTACATTATGTGCTATTTATTGCGAACAGCTACTAAACTGATAACCTCGTTGGTCCTGTGGTTAAAACGTGAGGGCACTAGCATTAGTCTATTATGACATCCCGTGTTTGGTTTCCGGATCGATTAATAAGATATTTTTTGGTACACGAATGGCATAGATGGCGTTTTGGTTGAAGCGGTCGCCGCGTTCGCGGAGTGTAAAGTGTTCGATTCACAGACGGGATATAAAAAAATGTGTGAATTTTGGATGTAGTTATATTTTGTGTCCGTTGTACTTTACAAACAAGTCCCTCGCGACACGGTAATTACTTCTATAGCTCGCGTTGGTTAAAAAAAGGGTGACATAGATATCTACATAACTTTAAGATAATAATATTTGTGTTACAAGATACACTAATTTCAAAACTACATGGTATATTTTTATTTAAAAAGTGCATAAAATGACGTCATTTTATATAGCCCTTTCTCTTCGCCCTCAGAGCGTATTTTATCAAGTCATAACACTATCACGAGGCCATAATCAATAACAATCGGCCTTATCTAGAATCTCCAATTATCATGTTTATAGTAAAGTCCAATCTGCTGATAAAATTTCACGAATGCTATTGGTCGGTGCTAACTATTAAGTATCATTACTATTTATTGCAATCTAATAGCAACATTGTCGCACGACTTTACTTAAATGTGATTGAATTAATAATAAGTTGGCATAAGCCCGTGATAGGTTCACACTCACCAGCATGAAAGCTGAGATTTGAAGTATTTTATAAACCATCTTCTCCCTAGCCTTTATTATTCCCAAATCATTTGAGGTCGGCTTTTCTGGTCTAACCGGATTTGACTGGATATCAGTCTTTACGCGGAGCGGCTGCCACCTGACCTCCGCACCCGAAGGCTAACGATACCTCAAGGCTAGACCAGTATCAGGATATTAAAGGGCACTGACTTCCGAGTAACGATTGCCATAAATGTTCGTGGCAGCCGGGACCGACGGCTTAATGGCTCTCCGAGGCACGGAGCAGGTGATAATTGTCAATCAATAAGCACATAATTTCGAAATGTGAAACATATGTGCGTATTGATTGAAAATTATCGCCTGCTCCGTGCCTAGAACACGTTTTAAGCCGTCGGTCCCGGCTGCCATGAACATCTATGGCAGTCGTTATTGGGAAGTAAGTGCCCTACAATATCCTGACAATGGTCTAGCTTTAAGGTATCGTTAGCCTTCGGGTTGCGGAGGTCAGGTGGCAGCCGCTCCGTGTAAAAACGGATATCTAGTCAAAACCGGTTAGATCACAAAAGCCGACGCCAAGTGACTTGGGAATAATAAAGGCTAGGAAAAAGAAGATCTACCAATATCTTTTTTTACTTGGGGACATGCTTTTTCGGATACTTCTTCACGGGGTGGAGAAGGACTCACCCGGGGAAAGATGGAACGTCCCGATCTAATCCTATCACAGTGTTTCTCGACCTTACTAGAGTCGGCGAGTTGCGCGAATCGTTCTCACATGCGATTTGCGACCCCGCCGGTCACGTATACAAAACTATCCTACACAAATACACAGTGTACAATATCGCGGCAGTCAGCGCAGGGATGACATTCTGGCATCTTCGGCCTATGCGACACAGGAACTGACCATCGCAACCGTGGCCAGTCATTACCTGTGTCAGCCGGCAGGTGAAGGCGGCATGGCGCCACTCCCACCACTCCTCTAACACGGGACTTACCGCCACGATTGCCGAAGCCTTTTCATTCTGAGAATTATAAACAGAGCTGATATCATTATACTTACACATCCAACAGCTAACACACACTCCTTACATACATAACCAGATTTTACGTCCCTACCTTTATCCATACTCAAATCGAACGATACAATGCTATAATAACTTAATCTAAGAGTAATACAATAAAAACACTTCAATAAGCATGCGAGGACAAAAGTGTTCTCATAGTAAACACAATCAGAAAGAGAGAACAACTATGTGTTACGAACAACAGTTCACGTTGTACTCACTGAAGGGCGACTTTTCCAATGTCGACTTACACTGTAGGACACAATTTTGTGACCCAGTATATAGTCAGATTTTAGCAAAGTCACAAGTATTTTAACAAAAGCACAAGCACAGATGTAATCCTTTGGGGTTGTTGACAGCACAGAACTGTCTTTGATATGAACTGCTGGCAATGTCCACGTGGATAAAGTCTGAACCGGAACACGAACACGTGCACTGAACTCGCACTAGGGTCCCGCTATGCGGACAGCTCGAAAGACCATAAATGTTTGGGTTGGCCCAAACTATTTTAAGATGATTGATATTAACTAATTCATATTTTTATAGTTTATTGATTGATAGTTATGTGAATATTGATAACAATGAGTACATACGCGTCTACCGTGAAATAGGCGAAGTCAAAGTCAAAAATAATTTATTCACTTAGGTCACAAAGTAACACTTATGAACGTCAAATGGGTTAGTGAGTTTATTATATTTACTGAATTTACATTTATGTTAGTTGCAAGGTTCAGGCAAAAGGTTGAGCCTATGAGAAGATACCTGCAAGAAACTCAAATGAAAGCGAAAATGTGAACAAACGAAAAAATTAATAAAATGACGCGTACTGACGCATGACCTACATAATATTGATGACTATAAGATATGTATGTACTATTGCACCGTACAACCAGTTTTCCTGTAATATTTATAAACATTCAAATAACGGACACAAAATACAGCCAGACTTGGAACAACTAATTGTAAAGCACAAAATGTTTGTCCTCTTTAGGGATCAAATCCACAACACTTGGCGTAATGGCGACTAGTAATATCGCTACACCATCTTTGCAGTTAATCCTGGAACTCGATCGCTAGGATCATCTAGGAACCCACACAAACGCAGATAAAAAAATCATCATAATCAGTCCAGCCGATTAGAAGGAGTTCACTGACATACAGCGATAGTAAATGCGATCACTGCCCATTCGGTTTTCTGTTGGGTCAGGCAATCAAATATTTTGGGATTGTCTGTCAAGAAATTCGCGATAGCATTAAGCTCTGTAATTCTTATATGTATTACAAGTCTTATGACGGAGCTGCAAAAGCTTTAAATAAGTATTTTACTCCTATGTGCGAGCAATTAATTTTTTTGTTTTTGTTTTCTATAAAGATAGCCATCATAAAGATCACCTTAATATGATATTATGTATAATTAGTAGAAGAAATAATGTAGTATTATAAATTTTTGCTATCGGATATTTAGTTATATGTTCTATTTAAAATAAGTTTTAAGTTTTCTCATGTAAGTGGATGCTTATTGTATTCTTTTTGAGAAATAAAGATCTTATATTCTACTGTGAATGTTTTATTTGCCTATCTATTTCAATTTAAAACATTGAGCCTTATAAACATTAATATATAACATGTTACTAAAGATCTTCAATGCGTTTAAAGGAATTATAGAGAGACAGATAACATACCATACTAGTAAATTGATACCCCATGGGAAGGTAGTTCTAAAATGGTTATTTTTACACTTTGTAATAAAAATAAGAATTAATTATTTAATAAAGAGGCTATTTATATTGCACGGCAGTGTACAACAAACACAATAGGTACACTGTTGGACAAGTTATTGGCTCCAGTCGAAGTCGCTCTTTGTAAGCTTAACGCAAACATTAGGATCTCTCTATTGAATTTTGACCCTTCAGACGTAGGTGAATTTTGATCTCTTCAGCGATAAAAGTGTAGGATTGTGTATGAATATAATCATCTTACGCATGTATATATTTTTAAAATACTGTTTAATTATTACACATTTCGTTGAAACTCAACTTAAAACTCAGACTCAGGATCAAGCCTTGTGTCGCTGGTAACTTAACAAACTAGCAATTACCTTTTATAACCTAGGGATTCCGTAGAAAAGTCGCCAAGCCTCCGCGAAATTTTTGGCTGTTAAATAATACCACAGTTAAGTACAAATATTATTTTGAAATAGCGCAGAATGTGATAAGATGTAAATTTTTGTTTTTATTTAAATTACAGTGTATTCGATTTGTAATCGTATGATATGGGGTTCCTTGAAACAAAAGGTATTTGGTGAGTGTTCCGTTATCTTACAAGTTTAGGAACTCCTGCGGTAAGGTATATGATGCAAGAATAGAAAGAAATATAATATTGTCTTCTGTTTACGCGAATGTTATTCATTTAAATTAAACTACTATATACGGATTTTATCGCGTTGTTTATTTATCACTGAATTACAAAATTTTGAAACTATTATATTACTACTACTACTATTGAATTTTACTAATTTATAAGCTAATAAAATTACGTGACCATGGCTGCTGAAAAGCAACCGAAACGTCGGGGAAGGTGTAAATATAAATAGATTTAATAGATTAAATAATTTTATTAAAAGTAACTAGTCTCACGTCTTTATCCCTTTTTAAACAGAGGAAAAGACGACTCCCGCTCTATACTCCATTTGGTTAGGTACTTAACTAAAGGTAAACAATCTTGATGTGTCTTATTATCTAAAAACTCAGTTTGAAAATAAAATGCTGCTAAAGACCAATGTAAATACAACAATAACGATTATTAAATCAATTAAACCGTTAGTTTAAGCAGTAGTTTATTTGTTAAATATGTGTTTGTGTAAAAAGTTACGTCAAGATTGGTTACCTTTAGTTAAGGACCTAACCAAATGGAGTATAGATATAATTCCTCTGTAGCGGGTGACTTTACAAACATTAAAACAACGGCACACAGAACACCCAGACTCAGAACAACCATTTGTGCATCACAAATTTTTTTGTAACGTGTGGGTATTGAACCCACGACATTCGGCGCGGCGAAAATGGCGAGCCGACCTCTTAAACCACTAAGTTATCCGTGCAGTCTGCCTGATGGAGTAAGCAGAGGTGTTTTAAACCCCGATTCGCCAGATATGGTAACGTCATATGTCCCACGACTATTACGTGCGAGCATATTAGTGTTAGTTATTATAATGTCATCGAGACCGAATTTCGGTCACGGCGGCCAATCTTGACAAAGACTGGCCATCTGCGTAGGAGATATTATAGTGCACACGCTTGTGCAAGCAAAAGTGCACTCTCTGTTCCCTAACTCACATGATCCGATGGGACGGTAATCCGACACGACCGGAGAGAGATCCGGCGCCACCAACGGCTTTACGTGCTTTCCGAGGCACGGAGGTGTCTACCACCGCCAACTTCCTAACTTCGGGCTGCTATTGAGATTTATTATCAGAAATACCCAATAACTTTATTTGTTGGCCCGACCCGGAATTCGAACCCGAGACCTCATGCACAGCAGTCGCATTCACTGCCGCTGCGCCACGGAGGCAGTTTGTTATTATATAAAATCTTTATTAGACGTAAGTAGAATCATTATGTTGTCTTTAAGTAAATGCTGTGCATATTTGTAATTGGCGTAAGCACACGACCTTGTCTAAGATATTAATTGTGTTGTGTGTGTTTATTCTGTTAATATACTTAATAAATAAATATTGCCGTTTGCCGGTCACAGCAGTCCGCGTGCAGTTACTGAGAATGTTTTACAGATATCCCTCTAACATTTATCTCGACCCGAGAATAAAAAGAAAGAAAAAGAAAGAAAAGTAATTTATAAAACACACCAAAACACAACATATCAACATGGTAACAGTACATTCGTTTACTATTTCTAATCAAAAAGAAGAAAACAAACAAAAAAATTGAAAATTTAGAAAATGTTGTCAGTGTGTCCAAAAGGTTTCAGCTCAGCCTTTGCTACAGATGACCGCAGCGCTGTTTTTCAGCTGAAACCCACGGGCTAGTCACGGACGATTATTCAGCATACAGTTTATAAACATACTTAATAGTTAGAGTAATTATAATAGATATAATGTACAGGCAATTACATATATGTGTAGAATTGGAGATCATATTAAAAACTCGGATAAAATAATATGCATAGATATATAATAAACAGAAATATATCTAGAAACGCAATATAAACAATTAAGTGCTGGATTTTTGTTCAGACAAATATAATTTCTTTAGCTGAAACCTGAAACTACTTACTTTATCTAGTTAACGGAGGAGACAAATTATTCCAGCACTTGGTAGCGTTATACCGGAATCCATCTCTGAATGCAGTAGTTTTGTGCCTAGGTATGCGCAATGGTTGCCCTAGTCCTCTGCTTGTGTATTTTTATTTTCGGCCATCCATTCCAATTTGTCATAGAGATACTCTGGTTTTTTGTTTTTTACAGTTCCAAACATAAGAGTTGCCGAGTGAATATCCCTCCTCCATTTCATTTTCAAAATATTGCCTGCATTTAAAAATGGAGATACATGGCTACGTTTCGGAATGTCAAAACAGAACCGTGCACATGCGTTCTGCACTCTTTGAATGAGGCTGGAGGATTTTACCAATAATCTTGGCCCGTACACCACGTCAAGGTAGTTAAACTTGGAAAGAACAAGCGAGTCAGTAAGTTGCACACGAAGATCGGTACTAAGATATTCTCTTAGTCTATACAACAATTTGATACGATAAAAGCAATTGCGAACTACATCTGAAACATGTCGCTCAAACCTCAACGCGACATCCATAATAAGCCCCGATTACGCGCTTTCAGCACTCGTTCTATTACGAGTACAGATCCATTCATAACAATGTGAGGGTTTACCCGATCTACTTTATTCATCTGGTCTTTAGATCCCAGGATCATGTACTTCGTTTTGAAAGCATTGAGAACTAAGGAATTATTATAGACCCACTTAAAAATGTTATTCAAATCTGCATTAATTTTATCCACTGCTAATTGCGTTTCGTGAGGTTTAAAATATATATAAATTTGCACATCATCCGCATATACAGGTTGTCCGGTAATTAATGGATAACCTGGAAATGTCTTATAGTGGAACGGATAGCCGACCAGAAAAAAATATGCAAAAAACTATCCTAACTACTACCTAAGATATGTGTTTTTTTTTAATTACCATGTATAACTTTCTTGTATACTACGACCATAAATTAATAAAATCCATCGGTTTTTTGTTGTTTTATTATTAAACACTAATTATGCTAATAGACAGTCAAAAATATGCTATGCTTATATAGCTTGCACTTTTTAATATATATATATTTTTTTTTCTGAACTGCCTTCATGTCTACTATAAGACATTTCAAGGTTATCCATTAATTACCGGACACCCTGTATATGAAACTTACAATATTTTATAACATGTATTATGTCAGCACTGTAAATATTGATTAAAATTGGTCCTAGCACAGAACCTTAAGCAACTCCCCTATTTAAGACTTTTACATCTGACCGAGAGGTCAATCCGTCATTATTGCAAATCTCTACGATCTGAGATCGATTACTTAGATAGGAGTTGAACCATCGTACTGTTAGGTAATCAAAACCGTAATATGTCCACTTGGACATTAAGAGTGAAATATTTAAGGCGTCGAAGGCTTTGTAGAAATCGAGTAGTATCAGTATCGTCGCCCGTCCTAAGTTCTGAGCAGCAATGATGTTATCAGTAACGTCAAGCAAAGCTGTGGCTGTACCCCTATTTTTTCTTAATCCTGTTTGTTTGACTGGCAAAACTGCTGTAAGTTTCGAGGTTATTTGTAAGTTGTAAGCTTACTACGTTCTCTAATACTTTGGACAGACAAGGCAAAATACTGATCGGCCTCAAGTCTTTAACTGAAATCATATTATTAGTCTTCGGTAAAGGTCTAACAATAGCCGTCGTCCATAAGGTTGGAAACTTGGCAGTCTGTATAGACTTATTCACTATAACAGTGATAAGTTCAAGTGGCTCATACACTAGCGCAGGGACATAGAAAATTAAATAAATAATGTAATCCCCGTAAATAAAATCGCTAGTGAGCCGTTGAGGCTAAATTCTAGCTTGTACTAAAGGTTTGAATACGACCAAGAAATATAAACGGGATTTGCGTTACCTTCCTGTTATGAATCTAAACAGCTCGGTTCATTTATGCAGCATACGACGCGTTTAATGCATTACGATTGCTGCGTTCTCTTGAATTACATACTAGAAATCAAGCCTTGTGTTGCGGGGGATTATACAAACATATAATTTATTACCTGTTTCACTCATATTTATTATTACTGCTTCGCTTCTGTGGCTTGAAGTGTGATATTATATGTTGCTTCTGGATAAAATAGATATGTATTTTTAAAAAAATATTAAAATCCGTTCATTAATTTCATAGTTTAACGATTACAAGCGAATCTTTTTTTAATATTATTAGTATACATTTATTATTACTTTGAACACAGTGTGAGACGCGTGTCATCTTGAGCGACGCAGGTACAACAAACGGAGTGCGATTGCAGCATGCGTTTTACGCATAAATGAACCAAGAGCTTTAATCAAATCCCAGACTACGTAATAAAAAATATGTGTGCCGTTAAAACACTTTACGTCGCTTTCTGTGAATTTTCCTACATTTAATACTACATTTATCTTTACTCTTAGAATTACAGTCTATAACTACTATAAAACAAATTCACTCCAAAAAAATTTTAGAACCCACTTTGTAGGGTCGGCAAGCCTTCTACCATGTAGATAGCAATGAGCCCGATTTGAGCCCGTACTGATACTGAGAATTAAAACAAAAAAGTAAATCTCTTTAGTTAGCCCTATGCCTTATCCAATACGCCTGCATAAAGTTTAACTGCCTATTAGAAAGATCGCCGGAATTGTGATCGAGAGGTCATGGTTTCGAATCTTACTCATTGCACTGCATCTGCTGTTGTATTACATTGCCGACTTCTTACACGAGCAGATGGGAAATCAAAATAATAGAAATTTATTTTTTAACATAACAATGAATGTCTTATTTTTCTCTTTTTTTTAAAGATTACTCCCGCACTAAGAATAAAGCCTGTGTCGGGACTTTACAAACATACAAATAAAGGACACAAGAACAACCAGACTCGGAACAACCATTTGTGGATCACACAAAGTTTTGTCCCGTGTGGGATTCGAACCCACAACAATCGGCGCAGTCCACCAAAACAACTACGCCATCCGTGCTGTTATAGAACCCGGGGCTTAAAGATCGCACGCAAAAATAAGCGGAAATTTATCCCACGGAGCTAGCGAGGCGGACGAATTTTACAACGAAAATTATTAGCACACATTTTAACAACAGTACGTTTTCCTCATGCATAGCAGTCAAAATCTAAAATCTTTATTTCCTTAAAAATTGTTTCATATTTCGTGGATACGACAATTCAAAATATTATCTACATCTATACTAACTAATGAAACACCTCATGCATAGCAGTCAAAATCTAAAATCTTTATTTCCTTAAAAATTATTTCATATTTCTTGGATACGACAATTGAAAATATTATCTACATCTATACTAACTAATGAAACACCTCATGCATAGCAGTCAAAATCTAAAATCTTTATTTCCTTAAAAATTATTTCATATTTCTTGGATACGACAATTGAAAATATTATCTACATCTATACTAACTAACGAAACACCTCATGCATAGCAGTCAAAATCTAAAATCTTTATTTCCTTAAAAATTATTTCATATTTCTTGGATATGACAATTCAAAATATTATCTACATCTATACTAACTAATGAAACACCTCATGCATAGCAGTCAAAATCTAAAATCTTTATTTCCTTAAAAATTATTTCATATTTCCTGGATACGACAATTGAAAATATTATCTACATCTATACTAACTAATGAAACACCTCATGCATAGCAGTCAAAATCTAAAATCTTTATTTCCTTAAAAATTATTTCATATTTCTTGGATACGACAATTGAAAATATTATCTACATCTATACTAACTAATGAAACACCTCATGCATAGCAGTCAAAATCTAAAATCTTTATTTCCTTAAAAATTATTTCATATTTCTTGGATACGACAATTGAAAATATTATCTACATCTATACTAACTAACGAAACACCTCATGCATAGAAGTCAAAATCTAAAATCTTTATTTCCTTAAAAATTATTTCATATTTCTTGGATATGACAATTCAAAATATTATCTACATCTATACTAACTAATGAAACACCTCATGCATAGCAGTCAAAATCTAAAATCTTTATTTCCTTAAAAATTATTTCATATTTCTTGGATACGACAATTGAAAATATTATCTACATCTATACTAACTAACGAAACACCTCATGCATAGCAGTCAAAATCTAAAATCTTTATTTCCTTAAAAATTATTTCATATTTCTTGGATACGATAATTGAAAATATTATCTACATCTATACTAACTAACGAAACACCTCATGCATAGCAGTCAAAATCTAAAATCTTTATTTCCTTAAAAATTATTTCATATTTCTTGGATACGACAATTCAAAATATTATCTACATCTATACTAACTAATGAAACACCTCATGCATAGCAGTCAAAATCTAAAATCTTTATTTCCTTAAAAATTATTTCATATTTCTTGGATACGACAATTGAAAATATTATCTACATCTACACTAACTAACGAAACACCTCATGCATAGCAGTCAAAATCTAAAATCTATATTTCCTTAAAAAAAATTCATATTTCTTGGATACGACAATTCAAAATATTATCTACGTCTATACTAACTAGCGGTCGCCTAGTGGTCGAAATTAGACCATAATTCATTTAAATGTTAAGTTTGATAGTTATTATTAAGAGTTTATTGTCTATAAGTATATTATAATCACATTTCATTTAGATTTCAATCTATACAAGTTTATTTACCTATATTTTTAAACGAACTATTATTTACTCTTGTATACCTAAATTTTATTAAATAAAATTATATATACATAAACAAAGCTACAACCATAATTTACAATATTAACAAATATAAAACCACTTATAAATAAAACAAAATGAAACGTAACAAAATATGGGACTGCATAATAATTAATTATTATAATTTATTTACTTAACTATACTCTTTAATTACGATATTCTTAAGCTTGCTACTTTGTTTTCTTTTTTCTTTATTATATATAAATACGTAAAAATATTATAATATAAATAGTATAATTATACCATTCTAATCCACCCAAAGGTTGCCTGTAAGATATTGCTGATATATGTCATTATATATTGATATAAGTAACCATAGTTACGAAGAATAGTAGGTACGAGCGCAATTGGACTGCGTGTGTCAAATGCATGGTTGTGTGTGTAGTGCTTTTTCATTAATTTAATGTATTTCTAATGCATATTTTATATAAATATTAGGATTCGCCCCTCCTTCTCCATAGAAACTTTAACTGTGCCAGATTTCATACTCCTCCGTTCCGCGCAATTTTTGTAAAAAGGGGTACAAAGTGTTTGCTTCACGTATTAACATATAGATTTTATAAAGGGGTAAGACTTGATTTTTATTAGTTTATTGTTTGTAAGAATTTAACTCAAAGACTACACGGCCGAATTTAAAACTTTTCTCTATTCGAAAGCTATATTGTCACCAAGTAGGCTGGTAAAGGCTATATTTTATTTTTAGAAATGGTTCCTACGGTTTAGTAACTGTATATTATATATTAGTATATATATATTAGTATATAACCTAAACAAGTTTATAATAAAATAAAAAGAAAAGAAAAGCTACTGTGAAAAAGAAAAGAAAAGATACAGTGCAAAAAAAGGTTGTTCGGGCAGAAGAGCTCTTATGCGAAGAAACTGACAAGAAACTCATGCCCACTTTTTCAATCACCTATTATTATTACCAAATATTTCACTTAGAAATAGCCTGTGGAATGAATAGATGTGAGCAATTCAATCCCAAGCATTTTTATCTTCCATATAGTCTGTGACCGAGTAATATCATAGTCATATATGTATATTATCGCTTCTCCGTCGAGACTGTACCATCAATACACATTATACATATAATTTATCAGCCCCAAATAAACCCTTGACGTTTAATTATCAGCTGAAACGTCGCATAATAAAAGCTTTTCCGTAAATTGATTAAAGAGCTTTTTGCATGGAGCTTCGATAATACCATTGTATCGGCATTATCGATGCTATTGGCTGGACATTTAAAATCTACTTTGTACTCGGATATTATAATTATGTTTACCAGACAGTTGAACGACAAGCCAATAATTATTGCCTGAATACTTGCGTGTGAAATTCTGAAGGTAAATAAGATTGCCTCGAGGGAAAAATAAGATTCTATAAATATTTTTCCTTTCTATTCCCACTTGGTTTAATTCCTGTGTCGCAGGAGTCACACACACGTACACATGCACACACACACACACACACACACACACACACACACACACACACACACACACACGCACACACACGCACAAACACGCTATATAGCACTTACATATATTGTTGAACTGAGTGTTACTTACGCCCGGCGCCGTAAGTCTTCTAGCACGAACGTTGTAAATAATTATATTCGTCTCTAGTAATCGAACGGTTTTTAGTATTATGTGCTTAAGACTGCGCCAAGCGAAATGTGCCAAAACAGGCGGTCACAGTTAAGTTAATAAAATCTACACTTTTTGTTTAATACGAATATAAAATATATATATACCATAACAATGAATGTGTTTACAATTACTCCGTGTAAAAAACTTACGTAAATCTGCGAACGAAACGACTATAAAATTACGTAAATCTGCACGAAAATGCAAAAACGTAAGCTCGTGTTACGTGATTTTTTGGTTATAACAGTAGAAATCTATCCTATTTTACAGCTTAAACGAAACATAAATAGTTATATTACAATTTGTCCGTCCCAAATATTTAAGTTATTGGTTGACAATAAAGAGACATATTTATCAAAAAAGCACTTCATATCCTCCATACAATTTTAATATGGCGGCTGCGCGCCGATTTGAATATCGAGCTCTGTCATTCAGTCCAACTGCGTCTTACGCTCGGCGCAGTCTTAAATAAACTTTAAAATCTGTATAATTATATTTCTGAACAATTCCAAAGTATTATGATCTCTAATATGATATTGATATTAAACTACTTAGTTGAATCGTTACTGAAAGACAAAAAGGTTCAGTATCTTTTTGTCTTTTATTTGTCAGTCATTTTCTTTCTTTTTAGTTATATTTGCATAAAAGCTCTTCAATACCTACAAATTGGCAAGCTTTTGTTTTATCAATAATAACATGAAAAACCTACGTTTTTTAAATTATGTTTTCTCGAATTTTCAATAATGTGCAAACACTAGTTTAATTAAAAACACTATCTTTTAAACTATTCAACTATTTAATTACCAATTCCTCCGAGATTTCAATTGCTCTTGATAAGCTACACCGATCCCTTCAAATAATGTATAATTATTGGCATAATATTGTACACTATTATGCTCTCATCAGACTGCAAATATTTTGCGCGTAAATCTCATATTTTAATGGACTAATAAAGTTCTTTACTAAAACCTCGTTGTAAAAACGAAAATAATCTCACCATGCAAAAGCCATATAAAAAAGAAAACGAAACATTCAATTTGAAAAAGGAAATCATTGTATATTATTTTACTCCGACCTATACAGAAGAACGAAGGAAGCGACTCATTGTGCCATCGTACGTTGACGGCAGTAGCAGCGCATTGGATAGGGACCTACTAACCTGCTTACCTCGATAGCAAAGCTGGCATCAATTGCATAGTTATCTACACTCATTATTACAAAGGCTGGCTATAATGTGAAGGCAGGTTACGAGGGAAGAGTATTTTTAGAACGTTATTCATGCAGTTGGAGCTTTTATTGGTATTTTATTCATAGACTTCACTAACTGCTTAATGTCAGGCAGCGTGGAGTCAATTTGAAAAATCAAAATGAGGTCGACCACGGCCCAGTCCGGAGCTCTGTCATTCAGTCCAACCGCGTCTTAAACTCGGCGCAGTCTTAAGAAGAAAAGAAAGGTTGATTTGATTTGATTGTTAATGCACTTTGTAGACAAATCGTTTCTTAACAACTAAGATAAATAATTGATATTGCTAATCCAGTATATTTCTACATCTAGAAACTTTATTATAGTGTAGGCAGACAATGACAGATTGTAAACAAATCACAAGGCTATCTGAACATTAAATGTATAAAACTATTATTGCACTCAATAAAACTGTTGCACAAATGTATTTCTAACCTATTTAATATTAAGTAATATTTATTACTAGTATAGTAGAGTAGTTTTTGCCTGCGGCTTCACTCATCGTAATTTTGATTTGGTAATAAAATATAACCCTCGGGAACAGTACTTGTTTTTTGGATGAAAGGTGAAAACTATCTTCTTTTCTATACCCCTAACAATGTGTATGCGAAATTTCATAATGATTGGTCGTGTCGTTCAGAAATCGTAACAAGCAAACTTGCATTCGCATTTATAATATTAGCTAGAATTAAGAAACATTTATTACTACGAAAGGCGAAGTGGTTTGAACGGCGTCGTTAGTGCCGTATTCCACACAGCGACACATCAACCTAGACTGTTTGGACTTTGAACTATAAGAAGTTGAACGCTGCGAATCGTGCGAGAGACTACGTTATATTTTTGTTATTTTGTCTCATCCACGAGAACGGGCCGCGGCCGTCGCCGCACACGCTAGTGCACCATGATAGGTCTACACCACTGTGCACTGTCCCTTGCCAACAATTCTCTATTTTGTATGTAGCGTAGTTATGCGTATATACCCTATATAACTAACTTGATGTGTAGCCGTGTTTAAAAAGCAAACAAACAATGTCCTATGAAACTAATCAGTAAATACTTTTATTAATATTTCGTCACGAGCTTCATAAAAAATTATAATTCGGCTGTATGGATAGCGTAATTATCTAAGTGGTCACCTTGCTATTGCCACTGCGCCGAGTGTCATGTGTTCGATCCCCGCGTGAAACATAGTTTGTGTGATCTAGTAGGTACTTGTGTCTGATTGTTTTCATGTCCGTTATTTCAATGGTTGTAAAGTTCATAATACTGAAATTATTCTCAGTGTTGTTTTAACCAATAAAATCTATTTAAAATAATAGAAATTGTACTTCTATTTTTTTAACATATAACGTGCACGGAGGAGTATGATATTTATTACTATAGTTAAAGTTTATATGAAAAAGGATTGTAGAGAAACGAATCTTATAACTATCGGTATTGACATTTTAACCCCGATAGTTATAATGTGTTTGAAAATGCTCTGAAACTGTAAAGAAAATTGTTTGATATTTTGTGCTATATTTACAAACACACACACACACACTCACACACACACACACAAACACACACACACACATACAAACTAATATAATAAGTTTTTGTTTTAACTTTTACTTGTGTTTTAGTACATATTGCAATGTAACTTTCCTCAAACTCTTGCTGTATATTTCTCTAGCACTAAGGAGAGAGACTGGAGATTTGTCACACAGATTTCGAACCTACTACAAACTCCAGCTCTCACTAAGGTGTAACTCATCCTGTACTCATTATAGTGACAATACAATGTACCTTTATACCTTTTTGAGAGAAAAATAAACAATATATACATATATAAACAATATATTTCTTCTTTCTTTTTTATAGGTACTTATTTTACCATTGTTTACCTTAGTTCTCTAAAGTTTTAAATATCAACTGAATGATGTGTATAGTTTTAATTGGAATTCAGGTTGGCAATTATTTAATGTTCGATTGAGTAATGTGTAAATATTTAATCTGTTGTCTGTTAATGTACCTACTTAATAAAAATACATACATACATACATATATTCATGCCTGTTTGCAACAGGGGTAGGCAGAGACTACGGATTTCCATTTGCTACGATCTTGACACACTTTTCTGGCTTTATTCATTTTCATAACATTCCTAAACTATAATAATAAAAATTAAAAAATTAAAATTGTTATAACATAACAGCAAATTTATTTTCGTCCAAAAGCTTAATTCTTGTTGTATAACTTTTTCTTATGTTTGCGGCTTATCATGACAATCTGCGTTCGTCGACGATTGTCGGATAATGCAACATTTTATTGAGGTTTTCTCTCAACCAATTCTCAGTAGCGTCACTGCATCTTAAAATATGCACTTTGGTCGGTAATCATTCGCTCTTTGTAACGTATATCTAAAACAAAGCTAGCATATACATACATATGTAATAATACTGGTCTGCCTATCCCTTCGGCAATATACAGTTTGTGTAAGATTTATACAGGGAGTCCGTTAATTAATGGATAGAATTAATGGCCGTTCAGCAAAAAATATGAAAAATAATCTATTCTAACTACTTACTTACCTGAGGTATGTTTTTTTTTTTAATTACCGTATTTAACTTTCTTGTACACTACGAGAAATAAATACGTGTATGAGGAATGTTATGAAAGTGAATGAAGCCTGAGAAGTGTGTCAGGATCGTAGCAAATGGAAATCCGTAGTCTCTGCCTACCCCTCTGGGAAACAGGCGTGAATTTATGTATGTATGTATGTACACTACGAGCATAAATGAATGAATACCATCGGTTTTTTGTTGTTTCCTTATTAAACACTAATTATGCTAATAGATAGACAATCAAAAGTATGACTAGCTATTGCACTATTTTAATGTACTTTTCTATTTTTTCCTTTTTGTAGTTAGGATAGATTTTTTTTCATTTTTTTTTCTGAACGCCCGTCAGTTACTATAGGACATTTGAAGGTTATCCATTAATTACCGGACACCCTGTATATAAATATATTTTTTCCGCGGCTTCGCTTGCGTAAATGAAGGTTAGATTAGGTTAGAAACAGTATGTGTCGTATACGCCGGCAAGAGACGCCCGGTTGTCACAACTGCGGCGACTGCCGCGACGTTGTTGAGGACACGGCGCTGCACACTTTGGCGGTTTGCCCCGCCTGGGCATCGCAGCGCCGTGAGTTGATCGCGGCAGTCGGATCGGTTCCCCTCTCGCTCCCGGCCGTAGTTCAGTCTATGGTCCGGAGTGAGAGGTCGTGGAACGCCGTCGCCTCCTTCTGCGAGGAAGTAATTTCCATCAAGGAGGCGGCGGAGCGGGAGAGGGAGCGTTTAAACCCTCTCCCCAACCGCAGAGCCGGGCGCCGGAGGGCGCGAGATGACCTCCAGCCACCCTGAGGTTTGACCTGGGGGTGGTGGGCTTTGTGGGCCTGCCCACCATCCGTTCAGCACCAGGTCCAAGAGGCGGCGTGCGTGTTCCCACGCGCGCCTCTGTTTCGAGTCCGTCTCCCCTCTAGGGGGGGGACAGTAGGGTATATTATAGAAGTGAGTCCTTTGGGTAGGTCTCTTCGCGTAGTGGCCTGCCGTTTTACACGGCGGGCCGTAACCTCGGCGGGGTCGCGACCGCATGCGAAAGCGATTCGCGCGGCCCCGTCGATAGTGGTTTTGTCGAGGAACACCGTGGTAGGTTTAGTCGGTATTCCGGGAGGTACATTATCTTTTCAACATCTTTCTTTTACCCCGGCGAGTCCGACATAATCCCTCCGCCCGCCCCCGCGGAGGGATATGCGTCACTGCATTCCCCCACGTAAAGATGTAAGTAGTACCCTATGTCTTTCTCTGTTCCGCTGACAACGTGTATGCGAAATTTTATGATAATCGGTTGAATAGTTAAGGCGTGAAAGCGCAAACGAACAAACTCACATTCACATTTATAATATTAGTTAGGATATCTAAAACAAAGGTAGCAAAATATTAAATATCTGTCTAACCCTTCGGAAATATACAGTATGCGTAAGAATATCACGTAAAAGGAAGATACAAAATGAGTTTTTAATTATAAAATGCATTTAAGACGGAGGCCCGCTCACTACAATAGCGAGATTGTAACTGACAGCTGACAAGCGCCATATTGGCTTGTCTATGGCAGATACACGTGACTCATAGACTACATCGATTTTATAGCTTCATTGCTTGTAATAGTGCTTAGCTGATTTCTAAATAATGTAATATTAAATATCATTCGTATTTCGGTTTATTTAGTAATTATATATGTTGTAGGTACATAATTGTTGGACCTCTTAGATGGAAACAACGCGAAGTATTATGATAACGCCTGTCGCTATATAGCTTTTAAAGCATGTATATTCGAGCAAACATTTTAAGAATATTATTTTATAACATCGGTCGTAATATTGTTTTACTAGCTGGGTCAGGAATAAAAAAGAATAGTGCCTATATTTTGATATTATTAATACAACTATGTCAAAAAGTAAATTTATTTTATGATGTCGAACCTTTGCCTTCTGCCTTTCAGAAACCGCGCTCGTCTTGAGCGCGGTTTCTGAAAGGCAGATCAACTATCACACCGAGGTATTAATAATACGCAAAGGCAGAGCAGCGACTCTTAATATCGCGGTCATAAAACCTAAGTAACCGAAGTAAAAAACGCACGAATTAAATATGTACGTATATAATTTTTTATTAAAGTTGTCGCATAAAACTTTCAAGGTGTTTACCAATTAGTTTAATTACACACTGTTGAATAAAAAGTAATAAATATAAAATAAACAAATAAAGCGTACTGACACGGTAATGTTATCTAACAGTATTTTATTTATCTTCATAAAAAGGTCGGAACGCAAGTCATACCAACGCGCCTCGAGGTCGGTAGCCACTTGGTTCGCAACCAGTCGCGAATGCACCGCAGCGATAAATGGACGGTGTGGTTTTATAAGCAGTAAACGTGCGACTTGTTAATATTTGATTGAAATAAATACAAGTACTTACATAATAATTGTGGCAAAGTACAATTGTAAACAAAAGTATTTTTATTTAAAGTTAGTATCCGAATGGGGATTTTTTATACTATTCAATTTAACAATAAAGCTTTTCATACGTCTCAGTCGAGGTGCAAATATTTTTCAGCCTCAATTATATAAGGTTGTTTTTTATTAAATCTACTAATCAAAAAACATAACATGATTTTTATTGAACTTTTCCTATTTCATTCACAACAAATTACATTTTCTCAATAAAAAATATAATATTTACAAACACTAAGCTTTAAAATGAAATCAAGTAGGTAGATGAAATAAAAATACTGTAGGTGGGCAGCCCTCTCGCGTATTCGCGGACCGCTCGACTGTAAGTAATTATTTCAAGGACAGAGCCGAGTTACAATACTGTTAGATAACATTACCGCGGTACTGATATCTGGAGACAATAAATAGAGCCATCTTTTTGTGTTATCATACTTATCATCTTTCTTTTCTTTGTCATCTCAATTAGGTAGCAACTATAGATGACAGGAGAGGCAGCAACTGAACAAATTTATAATAGAATGTTTGCTTACTAAAAAAGACAACTGACAAAAATTTACTATACACAGAAAAGAAACACACAGCACGTACCGATTTAGCATATCTATATACTTTATTACTGAGACTTAATAGAAATAAATAATGAACAACTCAAGCAACGGGAAAATTATGATTCCAAGCCGAGAGAGCTAATAGTATACTAACTCTTTGACCTCAGTGTTAATACATTTTTATGATAGATATTATTCAATGCCTTGGTGGTGCAGCAATAGTGAGTGAGACTGCTGTGCACGAAGTCTCGGGTTTGAATCCCGGGTCGAGCCAAAAAATTTATTTGGTTTTTCTGTTAGAAGAAATCTCAATAACATCCCGGAGTTAGGAAGTTGGCGGTGTTAGACACCCTCGTGCCTCGGAAAGCACGTAAAGTCGTTGGTCCAGAGCATGATCGACCGACCCCATCGGATCATTAGAGTGAGGGAACAGAGAGTGCACTTATGTTTGCGCACACGCTCAAGTGCACTATGATATCTCCTGCGCAGATGGCCAGTCTCCGTTAAGATTGGTCGTCGTGACCGAAATTCGGTCTGGAGGACATTATTATCATAAGGAATCTGATTAAATTTCCAGGTCGATCAAAATGCTATTAGGATTTTTTCTCAAAAAATTGGTAGAATGGAGTTTGAACGGGTTTGAAAGGCTTTTCGCACCTAGAATCACACACCTCTACGTCAATTGATTTATAGATATATTATAGTCTGGAAGTAAATGTTTACTAAAAAGGATAAGAAATAAAAATGCACTATATATAGAAAAGAAACACATAACACATGCTGATGTAGCACATCTATGTACATTATTACTTAGACTTAATAGAAACAAATAATGAACAACCCAAGCAACGGGAAAATTACGATTACGACGAAGATTGTAAAAACAAAGGGAAACAATCGAAGTCACCAACATTTCTTTTATATTTATAGACAGTCTTAAATCATGGTGTCAATTACAACGCGCCGCCATTGATTGGTTATATTAGGCGATGAAGGGCTTCGCCGCGCGTCGACTCGATTGTGATAAATGACCACCCCGTTAGGAGGGATGATGGCCTGTCGGGGCTCATAACACTCGTGTAGTTTTTCTAATGACGCATCGATTATGTCATTCTGAATTTATACTTTAATGAAATTGTATAGAAGTATGTTTGTATATAAAAACTAGATTTTGCTCGCAGCATAGCTCGCCTTAATCAAGGTTTTGTCAATAAATTTATATCTATTATCTTACTTTTACACGAATACATTGGAATTGAACAACTTGTATGGATTTCACTGCAACAACATTGCTTTCCTACTATTAAAAAAAGGTGCGATAAAATAAATGTAGACTGCACAAAAGAATATTTTGCATGGGCCCCGTTACATCATAATACAAATAAAAAATATTAAAGCATTAAAAATATTATTGTTCAAATAACGGCTGAAAGATATACTGATACGCTAATCTATATATTAATACGTGAAGCAAAAACTTTGTACCCCTTTTTACGAAAATTGCGCGGACGGAGGAGTATGAAATTTGGCACAGCTAAAGTTTATATGGAGAAGGAGTGACGAATCCTAATATTTATATAAAATATGCATTAGAAATACATTAAATTAATGAAAAAACACTACACGCACACAACCATGCATTTGACACACGCAGTCGAAGCGCGTAACTTTGGTCACATATATCAATTATAATGACATATATCAGCAATATCTTACAGGCAAACTTTGGTCGAATTTCGAGTACTAGGCGATCGCTAATTAAAATATAATTATATAAATTAGAAAAGATTTACATGACACTTTTATATTAAAAAAAAACGGTTTCGAGTCCCGAACAAAGTATTATCGTATTTTTCTGCCAAAAATTCTATATAAATTGCTACTAAGATCAAGGAGTCTGGAAACTGGGCCTGGTGAAGGACAATAAGCTCACCCCTATTAAGTAGGACCTAACACAATATCTGACGTAATATAAATTACATCGCACGCTTATGCGTGTGACTAATGTATATGAATTATTATATCTAAGTTTTTAATTATTTTTCTACATTTATCTAATTATCTGCATTGAAATATTTGCATGCCTTTTGGTAAAATATATGTATTAATATACAAACAAATAAAATTTTATTTATTATTTTTTTCTATGATTCTATTATCAGGAGCAGTTCTCTAAAATATTGAGTTTCGAGAGAGAACAATTGCGGCCTTTTGGGAGGCTTACATGGGGACGTGGATCCAACGAGGAGAGGCCCTTCGAGGAGTTTTAATATAAAGTAGAGTGGGAAAAAGGCGAAGCACTGGCCGCTGCAGAAACAGGACTGCTACTACATTACTATTCTGTTAGTTTAGATTTCATCAGAAATTGAGTCAATATTTCACTATACACTTATATGTAGGTACTGGTTATCTATTAAATTAACATTTAAGGCATTCGAATAAGGACGAATATTATTCAAATATAATCGAATTACTTGAGCATTCAAATGAATAGAATGCTTAATCGCACATCACTAATAAAATACTAGGTCACAGAATACATGTTAGTACTAAGTTTAGTTCTAAAGCACTCACAAAATATTCTTCTTAACCCACATACATACATACACACGATGATGAAGGCAGGAGTCTGTTACACCTATATTTTGCTAAATAAGGTTTATGTTCCCAGGGTTCTGGAGCTATCCGAAAAGAAACCCGCGGCCTCGAAATAAAAAATATCTGAAGAGGAATACGGGTGTGGTTTTAGTCAGTAAAAGTCTGACATACCCCTTCGATCAATCAGCCCAGAGCGAACTCATTTGATGTAATCTCAGATTAAATTTTTTTAAATTTTTATATCACCCTTGAATTGGGTCGAGGCTATA
Source organism: Catocala nupta (assembly GCA_963675205.1). Taxonomy (NCBI): domain Eukaryota; kingdom Metazoa; phylum Arthropoda; class Insecta; order Lepidoptera; family Erebidae; genus Catocala; species Catocala nupta. The sequence goes on from OY776104.1 coordinate 21,683,998, forward strand.
TAGGCTATTGCGACCGGCACGAACTCTGGAACTTGTACACACAGCAACACATAAACCTAGATTGTTTGGACTTTAAACTGTTAGAAGTTAAACACTGCGAATCATGCGAGATAGAGCGTTATATTTTTGTTATTTTGTCTCATTCGTGCTGAAAGAAAGAAAGAAATCATGTTTATTTCGTACAGAGCACACACAATTAATTAAAATAAAATAAACATAAAAATATTACACATACTTAACAAAATTAAGATGTAACAGTTCAAAAACAAAAACAAACTAAATAAAAAATTTGGTAGGTCAAAAGTTCAGTTCAACATTCTTGGATATTTCATTTAGCATATCACGTGATGAAACTTGGAAAACGTGATCGTATTACATAAAAATATCTATATATTAATACGTGAAGCAAAATCTTTGTACTCCTTTTTACGAAAATTGCGCGTACGAAGGAGTATGAAATTTGGCACAGTTAAAGTTTATATGGAGAAGAAGGGCGCAAATTCTAATATTTATATAAAATATGCATTAGAAATACATTAAATAATTGAAAAAACATACGCACACAATCATGCATTCGACACACGCAGTCGAATCGCGTTCGTAGTATTTCGGCATTATTTGGCTGATGTAGTAATATTCTTCGTAACTATTACACATGTCAATATATATTGGAATTAAAACACTTTATACGGATTTTGTCGCGTTGTTTATTTTACTTTAAACACTGTTATTACATAATTTTGAAAACTCTAACACTACTATTATTGAATTTTACTACTATTTAAGCTATATATTTTTTCTAATTAAATGATTTATTTTTGCTATTGAAATTAAAAAACATCCATAACAATTTTAATGTCTATCTTAATTAATATTTGTTTCCGAGTCTAACTTGGTGATTTATTCAGTATTCGGTTTACTTCGGATTCAATTAATTATTATTGATATAAATCTAATTTTATAATTTGCCTTTAACTCAAGCGTTAATCATCGATCTAATTTTATTCAAGATTTTATCACAGATACTGGTTCTGTTTATAAACTTAGTAACTTTGCTAATTAGTCTACATTTAGAATACTTAATTTTAAGCATGCAACAGTTATTTATTATATCTAGACTCTAGTACCAAAGTCCTAACTAATATTATAAATGTTAATGTGAGTTTGTAACGCTTTCATGTCTTAACGACTCGACCGATCATCAGACTATTTCATATACACGTTGTCAGGGGTATAGGAAAGGACATTGAGTACAAAGGTAGGATCATAGGTAGAATCATGGGCAACAGAACTTTTATTTGGATGAAAGCAACCAGAAAAAAGTTCTGTTACTAACCTAACCTACATATATAAGTAGTAGAGCCTCGCTGATTTAATGAATGATGATTTGATGAATGGGCCGGCTCGACAGGGGAAGGACTACCGTCTCACAGAATATTGACGTGAAATAGCAATATTTCTACTGTTGTGTTTCGTTCGGCGAGTGAGAGTGCCGGCGGTCCAAACACCCTCTTTCCCCCTGCCCGCTCCTTCTCCTTCCCACTTCCTTTTCCTCTTCTTCCATTCCTAAAGGGTCGGCAACGCGCAAGTGGTGTTGCAGGCGTCTATGGGCTATGGTAACATCTTACTATCATATGCTTGTTTGCCACCTTAGTAATATGAAAAAAACCTAAACAACATTTATTCGAGCGAAGCCGCGGGAAAAATCTACTAGTACTATATTTTAAATATTATTTTCAATATTCTACTATAAATTTATTAAACATTTCATTAACTTATTTCTTTGTCCTGTTTTTCATACACATTTTTAACCCCCGACGCAAAAACGACGGGTGTTATAAGTTTGACGTGTCTGTGTGTGTGTGTGTGTGTCTGTGGCATCGTAGCTCCCGAACGGATAAACCGATTTTAATTTTGTTTTTTTTATTTGAAAGGTGTATTAGTCGGGAGTGTTCTTAGTTATGTTTGATGAAAATCGGTCCAAGATGGCCGCCGCCACAAAATGACGGTTTACATATTTTTCACATCTCCCTCAGTATGGGTATCAAATGAAAGGGCTTAACTAGTAGAATACTATACACTATGATAAATTTTAAATCCAAGATGGCTGCCACCATAAAATGGTGAATTACATTTTTTTTCACAACTCCCTCAATATGTGTCGGGAGTTTTTAAATTTTTAATTTATCTTTATATTAGCGATATTCTAAAATTTTAACTATGATAAATTGTTTATTACTCTTCATAATAATTTATGGTTATATTAAGAATCAAATTTTGCTGGTGCTGATCGGATGGCCTGCCCGCCACCCGATCGTATCGGATTTATGTCGAGGAACACCGTGGTAGGTTTAATCATTATTACTGAGATGTCGCTCACCATCTTTCCCCGGTGAGTCCGACATAACCTCTCCATCGCCCCGCGGAGAGGTATGCGTCAAAGCACCCATATAAAAAAGTGCTTTTTGCTGGATGGAAGGTACCATATATATTTTTCTGTTCCCCCTGACAACGTATATGCGATATTTCGTAATGATCGGTTGAGGCGATTAAGTTAAGGCGTTAAGGCGCGAAAGTCTAACAAACAGACAAATTAGCATTCATAATATTAGTTAGGTTTACATATTGTATATATAAATACATACCATACTATTAAGGTCACGATTAATCGCTCTAGCGGTACTCACTAGGCAGATAGCTCATTTGACATTTTAGTACACAAAATAATTACTTTCAAAGGTCACAAGATTTATACCATAGTTTTCAAAGTACCATGTTAATACTTCGAGGAAAAGTTTTTCAACGTGTCGCCAATGCTTCGTGTAGTTTTACGTGTGCTAGGAAACTAACTCATTAAGTCTCAAGCCATAAACTATACAGTCGCCAACATATTACTGATGTTTTGGAATTAAATGCGGCCAAGGAATGGACGCGTCATCTTTTAAATGTAATTCTCTGTATTTGCTATCTATTATACTATATACAGGGTGTCCGGTAATTAATGGATAACCTGGAAATGTCTTATAGTGGAACTGAAGGCCGATAAGAAAAATTAAAAAAAATATATCTAAAAAAATAATAATGTCGCTTAATGATTGTTTACAATTGCAGAAGGACTTGCATACTGTTTCGGACTGGTGCAATGCAAATAAAATGTACTTGAATGTTAGTAAATGTTTCATCATATCATTTTCTAATAAACGCAACAAAATAATAAACAATTATACAATCAATGGACAGGTCCTGAAAAGATCCACAGTCGCCAAAGACTTGGGTATATTGTTCGACGACGGGCTCTCTTTTAGACCTCATTATGAATATATTATTACAAAGGCTAACAAAGTGCTTGGTTTTGTTCTAAGATCCACTAAAGGCTTTAAAAAACCTCGTAGCGTACTTTATCCTTACTTTGCTCTAGTACGTAGCATTTTGGAATATGGTTCCCCAGTTTGGTCTCCATACTATAAAGTTCATATCGGCGATATAGAACGGGTACAAAGGAAGTGCCTAAGAGTTTTGTGTTATCGGCGGCAAATGGTTCGCACATGCCCTGACTATGACCAGAGATTGTTAAAATTTAAAATCCAGTCACTGGAAATACGCCGCAAGTACTTTGACTTCGTTTACTTGTATAAAATAATGCATTCAATTATTGACTCCCCTGTATTGCTTTCTAATATATCATTGAATACCAGATATAGTGAGCGTAGATCAAATAATGTTAATCTCTTTGCATTAAAAATTTACAAAAACAATATTTCCTGTTTCAACCCCCTAGTAAGGATGGCACGTCAATATAACGAACTGGCGACAAATAATTTACATTTAGATATTTTTAATTCTAGATTTCTATCATATATAAAAATTGTCAAAGATATCCTCCATTCAAAACCACAACCTTCTCAGAAGGTATAATATTCAAACTGCCTGAATGTAGTATGACCGACACTTAATATTTTAAAATACACATATATACTTATATTGTTTTCCCTCTGTTTTTATTAATCTTGTATGTACACAGTAACTCATGCCGAAATTTATTAATAGTCACGTGAAACTATCATGTTTTTGTGTATGCACATATTGCTGAGTTACAATTTAGATCTAAGTTAGTTATAAGCTTTATATGTTTACGTAAAAAATTGTAACTTGTTTTGTGCATGAAATAAATAAATAAAATAAAATAAAATAAAATTACACAAATGTAATATTGGAATTTATAGTCACAATAAGAGTTCAATTTCCGTATTTCCAAATTTCGAGTTCAGTCGCTGCTATATTAAAAGTACGTTATATAGAGCAGCGATAGCTCAGTGGGAAGACCAATAGACTGCAATGCAGAGGGTCTCGGGTTCGTACCCACGCCGCGCACCTCTGACTTTCGGAAGTTATATGAGTTTTTGAAATTATGTGCGTATTGGTTGAAAATTGTCGCCTGCTCCGTGCTTCGGAGAGCACGTTAAGCCGTCGGTCCCGGCTGCCATGAACATCTATGGTAGTCGCTATTGGGAAGTCAGTGCCCTATAATATTCTGACACTGGTCTAGCCTTAGGGTATAGTTAGCATTCCGGTTGCGGCGGCCAGGTGGCAGCCGCTCCGTGTAAAAAGTGATATCCAGTCAAATCCGGTTAGACTAAAAAAGCCGACCCCAAGTGACTTTGGAATAATAAAGGCTATGGAGAAGACAGATCAGCGATTACCTAGTTGGTACACTGTCGGACTGCCACATATAGATCTTGTGTTCGACTCCAAGGCTCGCTTCTTTAATTTTTTGTAGTCATTGAGTCAAAGTCTAAAATCTTTATTTCCATAAAAGTGATTTAATTGCTTGTGTTAAATACTCGATTATCTCTTGATTTAACGGTGAAAGAAAATATCGTGAGGCACTGGGCCTTTTCTTATCGTGAGAAGGGTTAGGCCATAGTCCACCACGCTGGCTCAGTTCGGGTTGGTGGACTTTACACATTATCATTGTGAACATTATGAAATGCTCTCAAACATGCAGGTTTTGTCACCATGTTTTCCTTCATCGTTAATGCAAGCGATAATTAACAATTTAGACTATTTATTTTCTGCACTACATATCTATTTTATAACGTTAACATAATATCAATCAGATTCCGATATTAATATTTGTGGCTAACAAAGAAATATACCATACAAAACTTTCTTATTGCTTATATTATTATTACTTGGAACTCTTGTGTCCAATGGGATTTCTTGGCATTGTTCAACTATTACCTCAATTTTTTTGTATGTGTTTATTTTTGAGGTTGCAATAACTTATCCTTACTAATATTTTATCAATGCGAATGTAACTGTGTTTTTAATTTGTTACGCTTAACGCTTTAACTATACGGTTACGTTTCGTCCAGAGAAAAGTACTGTTACCGAGGGATACAAATTTATTGACAAAACGTACATTAACGTAAGGAAACCAGCGGGTAAAAAGTAATTTTCACCATAAAAAGACACAAGATACTTTGTAAAAACTTGTATGAATAAATTTAATCAAAGAATACAACAATTGTTACGGGCTTTTCTCTCTGAAGCAAATGTACTTAATTAAATAAGCAAGTATAACCTAAAACTTTTAACTTATCTATACTAATATTATACAGCTGAAGAGTTTGTTTGTTTGTTATTTAGGGCGCTAATCTCAGTAACTACTGGTTCGAAATGAAATTTTTAGTGTTGGATAGCCTATTTATCGAGGAATAGGCTATAGGTATAACATCACGCTACAACCCACGGAAGCGGCGCAGTTACCATAAACGCGAGTGAAACCGCGAGTACATCTAGTTATATAGAACAATATCAGCCCTGTATTAAACTGTCCCACTGCTGGTCACGTCTTCTCAGTGTGAGAAGGGTTAGGCCATATTCCACCACGCTGGCCTAGTGCGGGTTGGCAGACTTCACATATCTTCGAGAACATTATAGAAAACTCTCAGACCTACAGGTTTACTCATGATGTTTTCCTTCACCGTTAAAGCAAGCTATAATTAACTATTTAATACGCATATAACTACGAAAAATCAGAGATGCGCTCCTTGGGTTCGAACTCGAGACCTCTGCGTGGCAGTCTGTTTCCTACTGGGCTATCGGCTTATTATAAATTATTTATTTTTATAATCTTATAATAAATAATGCTGTCCTTGTAAATTCACTTAGAGTACTACAATATAAATGTAGTAACTGTCAATGGCGCCACAATCAAAAGCTTAATGCGTCTGCGCAGCCAGCAGACATGATTTACGTCGCCGCTAGATATATCCGTCCAATGTACAAGTAAGTGATTAAGGTCCTCCAGACCGAATTCAGTTACGACAGCCAATCTCAGTGGAGACTGGCTATCTGTGCAGGACATATGATAGAGCACAAGTGTATGCGCAAACACAAGTGCACTCTCTGTTTCCTAACTCTCATAACCCGATGGCGATTTAAAAGAGTGGCCGTGAGTTTCTTGCAGGTTTCTTCTCATAGGCTCAACCTCGCTGAACATTTTTTTTTTTTTTTTTTTTTTGATTCCCAGGAAAAATGCTTCATGCACTACCCGCCGGCTAGGGGACGGCACCGGCGGGGCGTGTGGGACTCCCAGCAATAAGACGCGCTGGTATACCCACTAAAAAACCTGGGGTGTTCCCTCTCTCACCCAATGGGGGGGGCCAGTTGGGAACTTAAAAGATTCAACCATAGCAGGCCCCCCCGTGTGGGTGCCGGCCGGGTCATTTTTTTTTCGGACCCGACCACCTCTCGTCCCCAGGGGAGAGCCTGACTGCTCTCCCCTTTCGACATCAGAAAGGCGCGCGGGAACACCGCGCGCGCCCTCTCGGGGCTTTTAGTTTACGGGTGGCAGGGTCCCCTGAGGCCCCGCCACCCGGAGCCCCTAGGTGGGGGGCAAGAGAGCGACATAAGCACGTCTCCTGCGCCCCCTCCTCCGGCGGCGGACGTCCGGAGCGTAAGGATCGTCCTCACGCCCCCGCTCCGCCGCCTCCTTCTGCGAGATGACAGTCTCGCAGAAGGAACTCATTGCGCCCCAGCACCTGTCGTCGCCGACCATCTTGGATATGACGGTCGGCAACGAAAGGTCGGGGCCAATCACGGTGACCAGGGCACAGCGCTCCGCGGCCCACGCCGGGCACTCCTCCAGCGTGTGCTGCGCCGTGTCCCGGTCACACACCTCACAATGGTGACATCTGGTTGTCGGCTCCCTACCGGCTATCTTGCAGAGGTACTCTCCGAAACACCCGTGTCCGGAGAGCACCTGAGTAAGCCGGTAGGTGAGCGGTCCGCGCCGTCTGTCCGCCCATTCTCTTAGTAAACCTCGCTGAACCTAGTAACTAACCTAAATGTAGCTTTACTAACTTAGTAAACTCACTAATCTATATATTCTGACGTTCATAAGTGTTACTTTGTTACCTAAATGAATAAATGATTTTTGACTTTGACTTTTGATCGAACGACAATCCAACACAACTAGAGAGATCAAGCGCAGGATCAATGGCTTAATGTGCTTTCCGAGGCATATGGGTGTGAAACACTGCTAATTATCTATCTGCGGTCTGCTATTGAGAAAGTTTTAACAGAAAAATCCAATAACACTTAGCTCTACTCTATGCTATTCATTGGCAATACGTTCAGACCTTAAAACATGACCACACTTTCGTGTTTCATTCTGATTATTTATCCTCACAATCAATGCAATTCTCTACAAAGGAAAACGAATAAATGTTATTCAACGAAAAAAGATTCTCTTAAAGCTAAATTTACCTTAAAGTGGACTGACTGTTGGTTATAATATTCAAAAAACATGCTTACATAAATTATAACGCCAATCAAAGATAACGTCTATCTCCAAGGAACCCTGAAAATAATTAATAGTCAGTTATGGCGTGATGGGTTGGCCAGGGCGCGGCATAATGCGTAGAGGCGCGTCCACCGGAACTAGACGGAAGCACTTTGCATTGTAAGTTAGACTAGGCTGTTTGTCTACTTGTAGGTAAACTTGAAAGGGTCACGAACTACATTGATTCCCAGTGACTCTCCCCGAAGTGGAGCAGAGGTATATTGAACTAGATTTTACCTGCGGCTACGCTCGCCTAAATGTAGGTTAGGTTGAAATTAAACTACAATATACGGATTTTATCGCGTTGTTTATTTATCACTGTATTACAAAATTTTGAAAATATTACTCTACTACTACTATTGATTTTATTTGACTAATTTATAAGCTAATAAAATTATTTAAACTATTAAATCTATTTATTTTTGGTTTACACTTTCCCCGACGTTTCGGGTGCTTTTCAGCAGCCATGGTCACGGGGAGACTAAGATGGTAGTTGTCTCAATGTTCCAGTGTAGTTATTTCAAAGTACCTGAACATTGAGACAACTACCATCTTAGTCTCCCCGTGACCATGGCTGCTGAAAAGCACCCGAAACGTCGGGGAAAGTGTAAACCAAAAATAAATAGATTTAATAGTTTAAATAATTTTATTAGCTTATAAATTAGTCAAATAAAATCAATAGTAGTAGTAGAGTAATATTTTCAAAATTTTGTAATACAGTGATAAATAAACAACGCGATAAAATCCGTATATTGTAGTTTAATTTCAATGAATAACATTCGCGTAAACAGAAGACAATATTATGTAGGTTAGGTTAGTAACAGTTTTTGGATGAACTGTACCCTATGTCATTTTTCGTTCCTCTAACAAAGTGTATGCAAAATTTCGTGATGATCGAGGAGTTAAGGCGTAAAAGAGTAACAAACAAATTCACATTCGCACTTATAATACCAGTTACATAGAATTAGTTAAAATTAACTATTTTCGTACTATTACTCCATTTGGATAGATGTCCAGCGGAACAATCGCTACTATTAATATAAATTCTTCAGTATAATCGCAATTAGAGAAATTATTCAAGGAATAAGCGGGCAAGCGGGTACATTGCCGTTAAGCTGCGTTTACGAACGACGAGCAAGGCATGCAAGGGTAGGTCTAGGCAAGACGTATCAAGCGGATCCAAGTGCTTGGTCCGGTACCACTACAGTAGAAAAAAAAAGAACAATAATTTCTATGTCGTCACCATCATCTCAGCCAAAAGTCGTCTACTGCCTAGCACAGCGTAAAGAACGAATAAGCGCGAGGAAAATTCCTTTGTGTTTATCAAAATACTGGCAATTGTTGAAGCACTTCGAGCACTAACCAATTTAGTTACAGCGAATATCAATTGTCATATGCTTCTTATGCTTATTAAGATAAGATAAGATAAGATAAGATAAGATAAGATAAGATAAGATAAGATAAGATAAGATAAGATAAGATAAGATATATTTATTTGTGAAAACATGTGTGTACAATATAACAAAACATGCATATTCCGAGATGTTATGGACAATTTAGATCTACATGTTTTGCCGATATAGGCATACAAATACAAATAAATATATTGCGTCTAGGTTACCCACTTTATGAACTATAAACCGTTCAGTTCGTTTATACATGACGTAGCTGACGTCATTTATACTGACTTCAGCAAGGCCTTTGATAAAGTGTCCCACAAAATCTTATCTTGTAAGTTGCGTGCTTATGGTATCGCTGGTGGCTTGCTTGAATGGGTGTCTTCATACTTAAGAGGTAGATCTTTTTTTGTTGTGGTAAACGGTTATCAATCTGACGTATATAATATCTCATCTGGAGTTCCACAAGGCTCCCATCTAGGGCCTATATTATTCAACTATTTTATTAACGACCTTCCCAGCTGTCTACAGCACTCTGAAATTTTTATGTATGCCGATGATTTAAAGTTTCTTAGAATTGTTAAATCTAACAGAGACTCCTCACTTTTACAGATGGATCTTAATAGTCTTATTCAATGGTGTAAAGATAATGACATGTTTTTGAATCCAAAGAAGTGTTACCATGTTACATATACAAGGAAAATTAACCCAATAATGACAGTTTATTACATAAATGAGGACAATGTTAATGAAGTGGACACTATTCGTGATCTTGGAGTTCTATTCGATCAAAAACTAACCTTTGCACCACACTTGGATCACATTTCTAAAAAAGCATCCAGAATGATGGGTTTTGTCATAAGACAGTGTAAAGGTTTTCGTCACATTAAAACTAAAATTTTACTTTATTACAGTTTAGTACGTAGTATATTAGAGTATAGCAGTGTGGTGTGGCGGCCACACTACGCTGTAAATAGTTTGCGTCTAGAACGCGTCCAAAAACGCTTCGCATCTGGCTTTTTCTGTAGGAATAACTAAAAAAGTGCGTTCTTACAAAAAAAGATTGAAATTCTTCAACATGCACACCTTGGAAGAGCGAAGATGTTTGAGCAACGCAATGTTTGCTAGCAAAATCTTGAAGGGAAATATAGACTCGCCACTGCTGCTCGCACTCATTAACTTTCGTGTTCCTTCGAGGATTCCTCGCAAACCTATTACTCCACTTTATCCACCAAGGAGAAGAACGGTGTTGGGAGCTAACTCTCCATGTGCTAGATTTTGTAGGGTTTTGAATAGTTGTAGTGATGTAGTCGATTTACACTTTGATTCTCTCAATAAGCAAAAAATTAAATTTCTGAACTGTTTATCAGATTTGTTATAATTATATAATTTATTGTTATAAAAATAAATTTTTGGTCTGTGTTTTGTGTGGATGTAACTTTTTAAAGAAATTGCTTTAATATTTAACATACGATACTCATAAATAGTTGAACAATATCTACTATGTTTACTTGCACAATATTTAGCTTACAACTTACAAAAGTTGTTTTTATTGTTGTTCTTTTTTTTTTTTGTTCATGTGGTGTTTACCTTTAAGTAATTGTTGCACTGTGTAGAGTTTAAATGCATGTATTATTTTTGTTATATGTAGATTAGTGTAAACAATTGTTGGTAGACCTAATAAATAAAATAAAATAAAATAAAATACATCATACAATAAGTAAGCGGCAAACGCACTCTATATACATATTGTTACAGCCAGTGCCATCTATCGGCACTGTGGGGAAGACTCGGCAGTTCTGTCTAATAATTTATTACAGCGCCATCTATTGACGTCTTATGGAACCACGTAGCTTGTCGATACGCGAAGAGTAGAGAGAACGCTGGCACATTCTCGACTCTTTGTATTGTTTACATATCGGGTATGGCGTTTCTAGAAATCTCCAGAAACGCTTTAACCGCGTATAAAAGGGCACGGCCAGCGCTCGCCTAGTCAGTTTACAATCGTAAGCGGTCAAGTATTCATCGAAGCAAACGGAAGCGGAAATACGACAGAGTTTAAAACTAGTTACAGGGGAAAAGTGTAGTATAGTGTGTGTTGTGTTTTAAATTTAATTATGTGTCAGAATAAAAAGTTTTTAGTCGGTAATATTGCTTACATTCTTATCCCTCGAACCCAGCACGTAACAATATATTAGATTTTTACTCAATTAGGTAATTTGCGTTATTTCTGTTATAAAATGACAACTCATATCATAACAACAACAGCCTAGTAGGAAACCGTTGGACTGCCACGCGGAGATCTTGTGAATGATCCCAAAGAACGCACCTCTAACTTTTCAGTGTGATTATTAAATAGTTTGGGTGGGTACCTATACAACAAGTGTAATAAAGTACTAAATATATTTAAACTCACAAAATACAAATGTAAGAAGACACTAACGGCTTGGCTCAAACAATTCAAATTTACTAGTCAGACTTAAAAGAATAAACACACACACACACACACACATACAACACACACACATACACATACACATACACACACACGTACACACACACGTACACACACACGTACACACACACGTCCACACACGCACCACACACATACACACACGCAGATTTTATTTGTATATTTTTAACATTGCCTTATTTATATACATATTTTTTTGTTTTTGTAATAAATATCTTACTGCAAACTAATGTATGCTGTACATAATAAGATGTAAAGCCTAAGGGGTGGAGACATGATAGCCTGAAATACAAGCCTCGAGTCTAGTTTAGCTACCAGGCTCCCTACAATATCTAATTTAAATAATTATGTAAACTACCAAATGTAAATAATGTTTATATTGTAGTGAGAAAATAAATAATAATTATTATTAGTTAATCATCACTCGCTTTAACGGTTATAGAAAACATTGTGAGGAAACCTAAGAGTTCTTCATAATATTTTCAAAGCTATCTGGAGTCTAACAACCGGGATGGCATAGGGCCAACGTAGTAGCCTTATAGCCTATGGCCTAATCCTTCTTACATTGAGAACACGCCCGTGCTCAGCAATGTGACAGTTTATATTATATTAAAATTAAATGTACGAAGTTTATAGCCGTACCTAACAGCATACAACCGGATAATAGAGACAATATCCTACTGTCGCGAACTGGAACAGACAGCCTGGTCGGTTGAATATAGTCCACGTTTATATTCGCAATTCTACAACCTCTGAGCCAGTCTGAGCTGTATATATATATGTATATATATATTGTAATTATTTACTTTCAAGAAATCCGAATGCTTGCTATCACTGTATTTTTTTAAGTTTGTTTTTTATTTGTAGACTGTCTCACAACTGACAGACTCAAACAACGGATACAAAGAAAATCCTGACTAGAAACACAAATGTTTTTCGCCCGCATGGGGATCAAGCTTACAACGGTCGGCGCAGTGGTATCGGCGAGATGACTACTTAAGCCATTGGTGCAGTTAAAACAGTAGTTCCCAAAGTGGTCTAGGTGGACCCCCAGGGGTCCAAGGAAGACTCGACGAGGGTCTACGTTGGCGTGACAAAAAAAGGGATTCACAATTCGTAAGCGGTCCACGAAAATTATTTTGACGAATACTATACTCGCTGAAGAACGGAGTTTCTAAAAAAAACCAAATCGTCAGCCCGCCTATCGTGGTAGGTTTAGTGCCGAGAATTTCTAAAAAAAAAAATGTCAGCCCGTAGAGATTTAATCAAATTTTTTTATTTTAAGCTATGAATATGGTAGAAATGTAGCTGCAGGGAATCCACCGGAACCAGCTAAATTTTGAAAGTGGTCTATGAGAAAGAGGTCTATTTTTCGCTAGCTTTTGCTTGCAGCTTCGCTCGCATAAAAGTACGTTAGGTTATGTTAGCGACAGTACTTTTTTGTAAATAAAATATTACCCGCTGATAATATAGCTTACTAAAGGCGCGATTCCATTAGGCAAGCTACTTGCATGCAAGTTGCAAATTGCATACAAATTGTACAAACCTGCATACAAGTTACAACTTGTATGGGGTAGTTTGAACTTTTACATATTTTTATTCAAGTGACCTGCCAATTGAACGCGCAAACGTTAATTGCACGTTTCGAATTTCGAACGAGTGACGTGTACGCACATGATGTCTATCCCTGTACAAATTATCGAAACGTAATGTCTCTTAAGTGGACGCACGAGAAAATAATCATTTTTATTGAGGGTGCTCCTCACCGTCTTCCACCCATGATGGCCTACTGTAATGTAATTGTAGAACATCTCCACTTGTATGTAAGTGAAACCTGCATGCAATTTGCACACTCTCAAAAACATGTTTCTAATGCAAGCAAATTGTACGCAAATGTGACGTCATACTTGCATGCAAGAGTTGCCTAATGGAATCGCGCCTTAAAGGTAAAAGAATTTTTAAAATTAGTTAATTAGTTTTTAAGTTAAACTCTTACAAACAAACAATCAAAAATCAAATCTTTCTTCATTATAATATTAAGTATAGATGTACGATGTGATTAAGATAGAGATGCATTTATGAGATAACCTAACACATAGCTGTCTATACCCGCCATATCTCTGCCAAGGATGAAGTAGTTTGAAAGCCGGAAGTAGCTGTTGGGGAAGTACTTAACAGACTCACGCGAGTTTCTAAATTACAAGTTTAATATTTCACAAAGTTATAAAACCGTTATGGTAGAGTTAGATCACGTTATAGTGCTAAAATCACAGAGTTATTATAATTAATGAATTATTCTACTATCGATAAATTATTATATCATCAATTAATCGTATAAAATTCGGTGTCGTATTATGAATTTTCTAGTTATCTTTCGAAGTGGTCTAGGTAGTGTTTAGCGATGGGCAATTGGAAGACAAAAGTATCGAATATTTATTAATTGTATGACATCCGAGTGTTCATCAATTTGTAGTTACTGATATATTCGAGTCATAACTGAATATTCGAAAATCGATTTAATGTTGTGTAGACCGATCGTGTATCGACGTTTGTCGACAATGTTAGATAACATAATTAAATTAATTATAATATTCGCAAAAGTTTCGAATATATCGATTTCATTTTTAATCGAGATATACTTTTCTTTTTTTTTTTACGTGGTGGAATGCAATGACGCATATCCCTCCGCGGGGGCGGGCGGAGGGATTATGTCGGACTCGCCGGGGTAAAATAAAGATGTTAAAAAAGATAATGTACCTCCCGGAATACCGACTAAACCTACCACGGTGTTCCTCGACACAACCACTATCGACGGGGCCGCGCGAATCGCTTTCGCATGCGGTCGCGACCCCGCCGAGGTTACGGCCCGCCATATGAAACGGCAGGCCACTACACGAAAGACCTACCCAAAATAGGCACTACTTCACATAAAACCCTACTGTCTCCCCCCTAGAGGGGAGACGGACTCGACACAGAGGCGCGCGTGGGAACACGTACGCCGGCTCTCGGACCTGGTGCTGAAAGGATGGCGGGCAGGCCCACAAAGCCCGCCACCCCCAGGTCAAACCTCAGGGTGGCTGGAGGTCATCGCGCGCCCTCCGGCGCCCGGCTCTGCGGTTGGGGAGAGGGTTCAAACGCTCCCTCTCCCTCTCCGCCGCCTCCTTGATGGAAATTACTTCCTCGCAGAAGGAGGCGACGGCGTTCCACGACCTCTCACTCCGGACCATAGACTGAACCACGGCCGGGAGCGAGAGGGCAACCGATCCGACTGCCGCGATCAACTCACGGCGTTGCGATGCCCAGGCGGGGCAAACCGCCAAAGTGTGCAGCGCCGTGTCCTCTATAACGTCGCGGCAGTCGCCGCAGTGGTGACAACCGGGCG
This sequence comes from Catocala nupta, assembly GCA_963675205.1. Taxonomy (NCBI): domain Eukaryota; kingdom Metazoa; phylum Arthropoda; class Insecta; order Lepidoptera; family Erebidae; genus Catocala; species Catocala nupta. The sequence goes on from OY776104.1 coordinate 21,699,099, forward strand.
TCTCTTGCCGGCGTATACGACACAGGAACTGGCCAAAACAACCGTGGCCAGTCAGTACCTGTGTCAGCCGGAAGGTGAGAGCGCCATGCCGCCTCTCCAGCCACTCCTCAAAAACGGGACTTACCGCCACGATCGTGGCGTGCCCGAATCGAGATATACTTATCCAAGCAATAATAACTAGTTTAACTTGTTATACAAAAATCGAATGATGATAGTAAAGGTGTTACTAACTAGTACCGATTTATTGGACGATTTGATTATTGTACTAAGGGTTATTCGATTCTTTGTCATTTCCACTATTGTCGATCAATTCTCTCAACATAAGGTGTTATTTTTACTAGCAATACGACATTAAATATACCATCTGCCTAATAATAATATAAAACGTTATGGTAGAGTTAGATAAGCGTTCCCGCGCTAGAGGCGACACGGTCCGAGCTCCGCCAGGTCCTGGTAGACGAATGGAAGGAACGACTTGTGCACCCCAGTGCTGGGCACGCCACGATCGTGGCGGTAAGTCCCGTTATTGGAGAGTGGCTGGAGAGGCGGCATGGCACCCTCACGTTTCGGCTGAAACAGGTTATGACTGGCAACGGTTGTTTTGGCCAGTTCCTGTGTCGCATAGGCCGGCAAGAGACGCCCGGATGTCATCACTGCGGTGACTGCCGCGATGTTGTTGTGAACACGGCGCTGCACACTTTGGATTGCCCACCTGGGCATCGCAGCGCCCTTTTGAACAGATGTTCATAGCAGTCGGGACCGACGGCTTAACGTGCTCTCCGAGACACGGAGCAGGCGATAATTGTCAATCAATACGCACATAAAAGTTATTAGACTATCGCGATTTGTACACATACTTAATATAATGTTAGACAACGGGTCATACTCGCGATAAAGTATTTGAAAGATAATAAATACCTATTGATTGCCCGACGTTTCGACCGACTTGCATCGATCGTGGTCACGGGTTGACTGTTGTGAGCTCAGCGGCGCCTTCGTGAAGTGCGGGTTTCGGCAACTACCCTCACTTGGTCACTATTATTTATTTATTACCTTTTAAATACTTTATCGCGAGTAAGACCCGTTGTCTAACATTTTATTAAATACGCACATAATTTTGAAAAGTCATATTAATTCCCAAAGTCAGAGGTGCGCGACATGGGTTCGAACCCGAGACCCTCTGCATTGCAGTCTGTTGGTCTCCCCACTGAGCTGTCGCTGCTCCTTCAGTTTAACGAAACCGATTATTTACAAAAGCTTAATTGAAAATGAGAAGAATTTCAGCTATGTTGGTATGTTTTAATTTATTTATTAGTTTCGTTTATTTGTTTCCTGGATGTTCAAAAATAGTAGTACAACAGAGCGGATTTTGTAATTTTGTTGTTCTTAGTTTTTACCATATTTAGTTCATGAAAATTAAAATATGAACATAGGAACAAAGATAGACAAACAAACCAGTGGTAGATAAAAATTATATCTCATTTATTATTTTGCTCTACTTTCATTATTCAGTGTGAAAACTTTGGATTACGTTTGTATGAACGAATCGCTGCCTACATTTCCACTTAAAAAGAGTTTTGCTCACCCGAAATGGACTTCACACAGAATAAAATTATTAAAAACTAGCTTTTGCCCACGACTTCGTAGGCGTGGAAGTTGGAAATAGACAGCCACCAAAAAAAAAAAATTATTAACCTCTAAGCCTTCTTCCAAGAGGTTAATGAAAACACTATGTGGGTCTGTGTGTCTGTCTGTAAGTGACAGGCATAGGTCCGGAACCACTGGACCGATTGACTTGTAACTGGTGTACAAACACCTTGGGGTCATCCCTCGGTCGAGTTTGAATATGAGCCCTGTGGGTCAAAAGACTGGGGGTCTTTTGACCCACAGGGCTCATATAGACATAGGGGTCACAAGTCATAAGGTCAGGGGATATCCACCCATAGAGTGATTTGGAAGTCCAAGAGAGATGCTTTAGCCCAGCAGTGGGACATTAAAAATAGCTATGAAAAAAAAGGTAACATGAAGACGAAGAGGTTGAATCCTAGATTTTCACACCCATCTCGTTGGCTTGTAAGAATAACCTAATCTGCATACATTATACTCGACTTCTGGGTGGTCTATCAAGTGAAATATGCACCAGATTTAGACCTCCAGCAATACAATTATGAATCCGTATTCAATTTTGTGCAGTAGTTTTTGCGTGACGCGCGTACAATCATGCAGACAGATGGACAAAACTTCTAACACGAATTGTTCTATTGCTCTTTTTCTCATTGGTTCTACGGCTTTGTTTGCTGAACATGGCAACAGGTTAATGCAAGTTCACATTAAAGGAGTCTGCCCACTATACCGTCTCATACCATGACCGTGCTAGGAACGTATCAGACATGAAAAGCAACACGATACGCCCTGCTATAGGAACTGCTGGTGTGTGACGGAACGGTCTAATGGGCATGGTCTTATACATTTCCTTACAAAGAATATTTTTTTGCCTGACACGTTCCTAGCACGGTCATGGTATGAGACGGGGTAGTTGGCAGACTCCTTAATAAGTGTAACTTTGACGTTCATAAGTGTTACTTTGTGACCGATATGAATAAATATATTTTTAACATTGACTTTTGAAACTCAACCTTTTTTTCTGAAATCATAACTAATATTATAAATGCGAAGGATGTTTGTTATGCTTTAATGACTCAACTGAATCATGAAATTTTGCATACACATTGTCAGGGGTACAGAAAAGGACATAGGGTACTTTTCATCCAGTGTTTCCCGGGAAAAATGCTTTATGCACTGTCCGCCGTCTAGGGGACGGCACCGGTGGGGTGTGTGGGACTCCCAGCATGAAGAGCTGGTATACCCACTAAAAAACCTGGGGTGTTCCCTCTCCCACTCAATGTGGGGGACCAGTTGGGAGCTCTTAAAAGATTCATCCATAGCAGGCCCCTCTGTGTGGGTGCGGGCCGGGTCAAACGGACCCGATCACCTCTCGTCGTCGAGCCTCACCGCTCTCCCCTTTCGACCTTAAAAGGCGCGCGGGAACACCGCGCGCGCCCTATGGGGCTCTTAATTTACGGGTGGTAGGGTCCCCGGAGGCCCTGCCACCCGGAGCCCCTAGGTGGGCATAGCGACATAAGCGCGTCTCCTGCGCCCCTCCCCCCCTCTCCGGCGGTGGACATCCGGGGCGTAAGGATCTTCCTAAACTAACCTAAATTTAACGAGTGAAGTCGTAGACAAAATCTTGTATCTTATATGTAGCCACTTCGACTAGTAACATTTTTATAATATGTATAGATTAATATGATATTGGCTAAATGCGCATCAGTTATAGTGAATGTAAACACTGGGTAATAGGAAGCGAGGGAGCGACGGGAAGCGGGCGTGGCCGACCCATATAGTAGTAGATGAACCCGCATGACCCGGTCAACTTAACTCGTTCGTGTAACTGATTAAAAGAATAACGACTGGAAGTTGGATGTAGCATTTTTCTCACTTGTGTTTGGTAATAAACAAACTAAATATAAAATGATTTAGTTACTGCTTTCATACTATATTTGTTCTGTGATCTATATATGTATATCGGCCTCGGTGGCGTAGTGCATGAACATGGATGTTTGTCTTGGTCTGGGTGTTTCTATGTATAATATGTATGTATTTACAAAAAAATAAAAGTATATATGTATGTTTATCCATTTTCCAGTACCCATAGTACAAGCTCTGCTTAGTTCGGGCTAGATAGTGTTGTGTGTATGTGGTAGAATATTATATTATTATATTATATTATAGTAACTAATCTAACCTGGCTGACTTTGATGCTAGTGAAGTTATAAAACTCAGTCTTGATTAAATGTTGTAGGTGGATCTACATTCTCTGTTTACCACTCTATATTTTATTTAGTCGCCATCACATGCCGTTTACAAATTGAATAGCAGTCTGTAAACGGCATGTGAAACTAAATAACCTAGAGTTAATAATTACGACGGCTATAACAAACATGATAAGGTCTATGGGTGCGGTGTAGGCGTGCCGGCGGTCCCAGATTCGATGTACGACTCATTAATTGTGCGGTAGTCCCGTATCTACCACATACTTACGCGTTTTTTGTTATATCATTCGTGGTTAATTTGTTAAAGTCAGTTATGATAACTGTTAAAACATTTTAGAGGTTAATAGGTAATTACGCCCACACTTTTTATATTACCGGAATTTAAAATATAAATTTTTCTTCATTCTGCAACTAATTTTGATACTGTTTTAGAAAACTATTTGTTTTAAAGCTTTTATATAAACTTCATATTTTAAGGATTTTAAATGTTATTAATTAATTTGAGTTTATTATTCAAAATCTTGATATTATATTTTAAAACTAAGATCTTTAGTGTACGATAGATAAAATATTATGATTTCAGTATCTATTTGCAGCCTCGATGGCGTAGTGGTTAGTGTAACCGACTGCCATGTCTGAGGTAGCGGGTTCGATTCACAAGTCAAACATTTGTGTGCATGAACATAGATGTTTGTCTTAGTCTGGGTGATTCTATGTATAGTATTTATGTATTAACAAATAAAAGTATATACCTATCTATGTTTATCCATTGCTAGACTAGTGTCAGGATATTATAGGGCACTGATTTCCCAATAACGACTGTCATAGATGTTCATGGCAACCGGGACCTACGGCTTAACGTGCTCTCCGAGGTACGAAGCAGGCGATAATTGTCAATTAATACGCACATAATTTTGAAAAGTCATATAATTTTCGTAAGTCAGAGGTGCGCGACGTGGTTAGAACCCGAGACCCTCTGCATTTCAGTCTGTTGGCCTCCACACTGAGCTATCGCTGCTTTAATCAAAATCGGTCCATCCATTTCGGAGCAATTCAGTCACATATGTATAAAGATAAATACAAAAGTTTATATGCAATAACATTATAACTTTTTCGAAGTCATCCTAAACGTTGCATCCCCTCACCCCTATGCTTTAATTAATAGTGGGCATCCTTGACAAGGTAAATATGAAGGGGTGCGAGGGGGGAGAGGGGAGGAACAGAGATTAATCATTCTCAGACGTCACAGTACACGTTATTTATGAGTAGATAGTGTGATAACGTTGGAACTGTTGTGAAGGAAAACCTCGACAAACTTTGTCACGTCAAGTTTTAAAGATAAGTTTTATAGATATTAAAAGTATTGAAGTTAAAGTCTTTTGTAATATGCCTTATGGTACGTTCGTGTTGTAGGTTCGATATGCTGAAGACAATTCATTTCTGTCTGGATCCTGTGTCTGGGTATCTTTGTGCCGTTGTTTGATTTTAAAGTCGCCCGTGATTCAGGAGTTATAGTTAGTGCGAGTGTTTTCATTTTAAACGAATTTGTATGATCTACAAATGGCTGTTTCAAGTCTTTTCTGTTTGTGACTCTTGTTTGTATTATATTCTAAAACGTTTACCTATGTAGTCAAATAAATACATATAGTCCCACACCTATATCCCCGAAGGCAAAGATTAATGCGCATATTTTACTAGCTGGGTTTCAGGTTTCATGTAATATATGATCTTACGATGTGGACTTGACACAGTTTTAAATGCTAGTCTGATCTTTTGCCAAAAAAACCAATAACACAACAGTCACATTCGCAACCGCTGTGCTGTTGAAGCAGGCATTGCTACCGCCGCGAAGTCGGTGCCTGAGATGGCAAAGAACCGGGAGGATGATGCTGTGGGTGGTTTTGTGACGGTGCCCAGGAGGAAGCGCCGTCAGAAAACCAATAAGAACTGCTGTGGCACAGCTTCTGTGGAGCCTGGTGCAAACCTGCTCGCTGCAGTACCGAACACACCGGTGTACATATCTCGCCTGTATTACACCACTAAGGCGGAGGATATCGCGGAGTATGTACGCCAGAAGTCCAAGTACATGCCAAGAGTGCAACTGCTGGAGTCGCGTCACAACGTCAACTTCAAGACGTTCGTGGTGCGTGTCCCATCTTGCTTTCTATATGTATTTATGAAGGAGGACTTTTGGCCGAAGGGTGTGGTGTTCCGTTGCCGTCGCTTCCGCGGGCAAGTGCCACATGAACGCACAACAACAGAGTGCAAGTGAACCATTACTAACATAGTTAATAAGTTATATAAATACTAACACAAATTATGTGTATTTTAGTCTATAAGGTATTTTTATATGCGTCTATGCCACGCGAAATAAAATCGTTATTATTATTATTATTATGCCGTGTAGTAATATCAACCCTGTGTAAAAACAGCTACACTTATGGGCATGGCCATCTTCTCAATATGGGAAACATTACGTTATACTTAGTGGAGTATAGCCTAACCCTTCTCGTACATCCATGCTGAACCGGCGTGGTGACGCTGGCCCAATAAGACTTGACAGACTTCACATGACTTCGAAAATATTATGGAGGTTTTCTACTGCTTATACCCATAATAATACCCATAATAATAATAACTTTATTTGCCTTGAATGTAGGTACATATATGAGATGTTACATTTTAGTTGATTGATCGGCTACATTCTACCTTAATTAAGCATGCAAATTTTAATTTGTTATTTTCTAATGACAAACAATATTACTCATTATAATAATCATGACTTAATTTAATACTATGAGAACAAAAATTAATTATCAATGTCAACAATAATATAAAATACAAGAATTAGGTCAATACAGCAAAAATCTTAAATAACAATATAATAGAACAATGTCAAGTATATAATGTAAAATAAATAAAAATAAAAACATGTCAAGAATATTTAAATGTAATGTCATAAATTCACAATGTTTAAATTTCTTTGTCCTCTAAAAAGTCTGTAATTTTATAAAAACATTTTGCGATTAAAAGCGCTGACAATTTCTTTTTAAAAACATGTAATGTCTCGTTTTTAATATTATTTGGGATTTTATTATAAATTACTGAAGCCATTCCGAAAATACTTTTATCGAGCAATGCAGTATTATATGGTATCTTATATAATTGATTTATATATTGACTTCTTAAGGGACCTTTTCTTATTTGTGATACAGATGTAAATAGTTGCTTGTTACATTTCACAAATACTGCCATTTCGAAAATGTAAAGCGATGGAAAAGTCAATATATTTAATGTTTTAAATTTAGGCACACAGCTATCTGTAATTTTTATTCTGCATATTGCTCGTATGCAACGTTTCTGTGCTTTAAACACCTGCTCACGAAGGCTTGAATTGCCCCAAAATATAATAGCATAACGCAATACAGATGCAACCAGACCGTGATATGCCACTAATGCCGTGTCAATACTCACTTTGCTGGAAAGACTATGTAATACATACGCAGATGAACTTAGTTTTTTACATACTTCTTCTGTATGAGCCTTCCAACTTAATTGACAATCTACCATAATACCTAAAAATTTTGCTACTTGTGTTTGATTTATATTGTCGCCGCCATACTGCAAGGCCAAGTTAAGAGGTGAAAGTCGCTGATGAAACTGCATAACATAAGTCTTTTGCAAGTTAATGACAAGATTGTTTTCCTTGAGCCACTGCACAAGATCTTTGATTGTGTTATTGATATCTTGCTGATAGTTGTTAACATCTGAGCATTTTATTATAGCCGTGCTGTCATCAGCAAACAAAACCATAGGATGCAAAATTTGCTTAGGAAGGTCATTAATGTAAAGCAAAAATAAAAGCGGACCAAGAACGCTGCCTTGTGGTACGCCATATTTGACCTTTCTGCTGTCAGACAAGTATTTTATCTCACGTTTTGTTTTCTGACATATATTAGTAATTTCGGTTAATTGCATACGGTCTGTAAGGTACGATTCCACAAGTTTAAGCACATTTCCTCTAATACCATAAGCATTCAATTTATTCAATAAGGTCTCGTGTCTAACACAGTCAAAAGCACGTGACATATCAGTAAATATAGCACAAACCGGTATTTTTTCATCTACGCATTTCATTATTACTTCCAAAAAATCAAAAATTGCAGAGTTTACACCTTTATTCTTTCTAAACCCCTTCTGTTCATCACACAACACTTGGTATTTAGTCAAAAAATTACTAATTGACGTATGTATAATTTTTTCTACAACCTTTGAGAAAACTGGTATCAGGGCTACAGGTCTATAATTTGCAATATCTTCTTTGTTACTTTTTTTGAAAAGCGGTTTTATTATAACCGTTTTCAAACTGTTAGGAAATACGCCAGAAGTAATGCATAAATTTATTATTCTGCTTAAATGTACTGAAATGCAATCCGATACAAATTTTACAACCTTCGTTGCAATGCCGTCGTACCCGAAGCTATTTTTGTTTTTTAGAGACCGTATTGCTCTAGAGACATCTTGTGGCAATATTGGAGACATAAACATTGAACAGGGATTCCAAGTTAGTCTTGTGTTGGGAGATTTAATATTAGATTCGTGTGTCTGGTCAACAAAATAATTATTAAATGCGTTAGCAATATCTTTGGGGTTTTTGATTAACCTGTTTTGAAATTTAATCACTGAGATAGGTTCTTTAAGATTACGTTTATTATTTATTATTTGCCAAGATGCTTTGCATTTGTTTTCTGACGTGTTAATAAAGTGATTATTTTGCACTTTTTGGGTTAATTTTATTATTTTGCGAAATCTGTGGGAATAGTTTTTAAAAATAATTTTATTTTCTTTGGAAGGTTTATATCTATATTGCCACAACAGATGGCGTTGCTTTCTACTACAAACACGTATGCCTCGGGAAACCCATCTAACTTTATAGTTATTCTTAATTACAATTGATTTATAAGGAAAGCAAAGATTATAAAGTAAAAGAAACTCTTCCAAAAAAGCGTCGTATGCCTCGTTTGCGCTCTCTGTCATATATAAGGCAGAAAAACTAAGGTTCTGAAGATGGCCTTTAAATTTTCTTAAATTTTCAAGTGATATATCACGCCTACTCACACGATAATATGTTTGTTTAGAAGATCCATACTTCACCTGGATTCCTATAAGTTGCGCTGTGTGGTCAGATAAGGCCAGCTCTATGACTTCACTGCTACAAGTTAATTGAGAACTACAAGCAAAGTTGTCTATACACCTGTTACTACATAGTCTAGTTGGTTGCCTAATTTTCAGACCAAGATTGTAACTTAAGAGTAAGTGTTCAAAGTCCAAGGTAATTTTATTTCTTTTCAGAATGTTTATATTGAAGTCTCCACATAAAACAATTTGTCTTTTTGACCTTTTACATAATGACCTCAAAATAGATTCTAATTTTTCTAAAAATAATGTCAAGTTGGTTACATATGGCGTTCTATATATACATATAATAATTAATCGTTGTTTTACGAGTTCTATTCCACAACACTCAATGGTACCTGTCATTGAAAGACTTTTTATGTCAGATAGTTCATTATATTCAAGATTGTTTTTGACTAAGATACATGATCCTCCTCGCTTCGCTCCGCGCCGTGCATAGCATGCAGCTAGTTTGTAATTGGGAATATTTAAAAGATGTTCTTGCCCTAACATAATAAAATGCTCCGTTGTGCATAGAACATTTACATCTTTCTGTTTCATATATAGTTCTTGAAGGTGAACAGTCAAAGCGTCGGACTTATTTAGAAGACCAGCAATATTTTGATGTAGAATGTAGGTAGTACCTACATTCTTACTATTGGGCAAGAAAAAGATCATTATTTGATGTTTCTTCTTTACTTATCTCATTATGATGATTGTCGTTATATAGAAAATCCTTTATTAGAGCATCCAAATTGCAATAAACATTCTTTAGACCGGTGTTATTCAGCCTACCATTGCCCTTATGAAACATAGTACCATCGCATGTCAATTGTAAATTTGAATCCATAATTGTAGCATAGTTGTGAGTGATGTTATCTAAATAGAGCATATTATTAAACTTTTCTACTCTGCAGTTGAACATCATTGAGTAATAATTACATTTGTATGTGGGCAAACATAATATAATGTTGGTATGTTCAACAGATTTCAAGTTTTGGCGAACTTGCATAATTAAATCACAATAATTATTCGTTGAGCGAAAGTCCTCTTCGCCGATGTGAATTATACAAAAGTCTTCTGAGGTGTAGTTTATAAGTTTTTTATGTATATTTTCTGTAAGTTTCTTTATACCACAGCCCGGCATAAGATAGTGACACACCTGAAAACTTGGAAATGTATTCTGTGCCGTTGAAAGTATTTTATGCGACTTGTTGCTACTTAATATACATAAATTATGTTTTTGTAAGTCATGTAAGTTGTTCTGTGATGGTGCAAGTTTTTGCGGCAACTTTAAGCTCTGTATTATTTGCTTAGGTTTAGGGGGAGTCACATTCCTTTTTTGTGAATTTTTTGGGGCTTTTACCGGTGTACAATCTTTAGTCCTTTTTTGTGGAGTGCATCTCTCGCTGGTAAGTATTTTTGTGGCTTTTTTAAGTAGGTCATATTTACTATGCATATCTTTAATATTTTTCTTTAATTCTAAGTTCTCCAATGATAAATTATTAATTTCGGAGTGTGCCGCCTCTAACTCAGATCTCAGTTTTTCTATTTCATTGCGAAATTCTAATAATTGTATGTCGTTTTCGTCGTCCGACAAACTTGCCAAACTGTTGGTAGTGCCATCTAGCGTAGCATCATTTGAAATTGTTGAATCTTCATTAATCGAAATATTTGTCATTGATTTAGAACGTAACTTTTTACGAAACGTTATGTTATTAGAGTCATTCATTTTTGTATTTTATAAATTATAGTTAGAAACGTACAAAAAGTCGTGTATGGCGTTTAATGAGGCTCGAACTGTGATTGCGACGAACTGCAGTCCGTTGCTATACCCAATCAGCCAGCGTGTTACTTGACCGTGATGCCAAATTACGTTTTCTTATTCATCATGATTTAAAAGAACTTATTAACATGACTCATGCTGCAAAAATGTATTAGGAATTTGCGAGTCACTTGTCACTTTTGAATTCGTTTATTTTCACAGATTAATCACTGAATAATAAGTTCATTTGTTCTTTTTTGCACGATAAGCCGTATTTATTTAGTCACTGTTGTTGTTTAACGCAATGTTTGCACTATTATTAGTTTATTTAGATTTTATTACACTTTGTATTAAATTTGTTTATACATGTTTTTACACTGAGATAACGCTTCCGTAGATTAATTATAGTACTTTTGACACTTTAGGTATGTTTTTACACTATTTATGTAATTTAACGATTTTATAAATAACAATAACGCAGAGTACGATGTTTACGTGACGAGTAGCGCCATCTTATATATCATCTTAATAATGGAATGTGTTCTGATGAGTTATTTGAGATGATGCCCTCAGCTACTTTTTATCATCGCACGGCTTGCCATCGGCAGGGATGTCATTCTCACACCTTACAACCTAATTGGTGCAGCACCAAGCCGTTCCAATGGAATTTTCTCCCGCGGACGCTCAGGTTGTGGAATGAACTCCCTACCCATGTTTTCCCACAAGACTACAGTACGAGGTTCTTCAAAAAGGGCGTTAAAAGGTTTTTACAAGGTCGGCAACGCGCAAGTGATGCCTCTGGTATTACAGGCGTCGATAGGCTACGGTAACCATTTATCATCAGGTAGGCCGTATGCTTGTTTGCCAAGTTAGTAGTATAAAAAAAAAAATTGCCTCGTGTTATTTTCACTATTAAAGCGAGCGGTAATTACGTATTTAATACGCACATAACTTTGAAAATTTAGAGGTGTGTGCCAACCAAGAGACCTCTTCATAGCGGTCCAACGGGTTTACACTAGACTCGCTGCTTTTATTACTATTCTTTATGGATAAACGTATTATGAAATTCGATACATTCACGATCGATCGTTTAGTCACGGATGCCTAAGATTCTATAACTTAATTCAAGTGTATTAGACCGTGCCGGGAGCTATTACGCTGAATGGTATGCAATGCATTTGATTCCGTCTGAAGATTTCATATGATACGGTGCTTATAGTAGATTGATGAAATATTGAATGGGTTATAAATAGAGTTACGCCTCGGTGGTCCAGTACTAGTAAATGCGGCTGTCTATGAAGTCGTCGGTTTGATTGCCAAGTCGGGGATAAGTGTTGTTCAATTTTTCTGTTAAGTAATTCTTAGTAGGAACACTCTATGTCTTTCATGCGTATGCAATGCTATAAAAAAATAGTGGTAAGACCGGAGCTGCCCTAGTTTGCGTAGATTCCCAAATTCTAGCGCAGGTCCTTATCTTAAAATAATCTCTGACATATTAGCAGTACCGCACTATACTTACTGACGGAAGGTAAAAAATCTTTGCTAAATTCGGGGTTGTGTATGAAGGCCATAGTCTACCACGCTGGCAAACTCCACATATTTTAGAGATCATCATAGACAACTCTCTGATATGCACTATGCAAGCTTTTTTCGAATGTTTTCCTTCACGGTTATAGCGAGCGATAAGTAATCGTTTAATACGCATATAACTTTGAAACGTCAGACGTGCGTGCCTTGGGATGTAACTCGAGACTTCTGTGCGACAGTCCAATGGCCTTCTGCTATCGCTGCTTCATCATCATCATCCTCCAGCCCTTATCCCAAACTATTTGGGGTCGGTGCAACATCTCTTCCTCTTCCACAAATCTCTATTACTCGTCATCTCAGCACTTACACCCTTCCTGGCCATATAATCTTTTATGCAACCCATCCATATTTTCTTAGGTCTTCCTCTACTAGAGAATCCTTGCACCTCTATACTCAGAGCTCTCCTAATAACATTTCTTTCATCTCTTCTCATCACGTGTCCATACCATGACAAACGTTCACTCCTCAATTTTTCTGTCACAGGTGCCACTTTCAAACTTCCTCTAAAATACTCATTCCTTACTTTATCCATCCTGGTCACACCACACATCCATCTTAACATTTGCATCTCTGCTACATGGAAACGTCTCTCATCCATCACTCTTGTAGCTCAACATGACGATCCATACATGACGGCAGGCCTTATTATAGTCTTATAGATTTTTCCCTTGAGCTTAAGGGGGACTTGGGGGTCGCAAATTGTCCCCGTGACCTGCTGCCATTTCATCCATCCTGCGTCAATTCTGTGCTTAACTGCATGATCTGAGTCACCGTCAGCTTGGATGAGAAAACAAAAATACGATTCAATACTTCGTAACAACAGAATAGTCCCCTCTTACACAAGACACGTACTAAAATTAACCAATAAACTTCCACCGGCTAAAATGGCGACCACAACTGTTTAACGCGCAATGCCGTTAAGTTTTTATTGTTATATTATTTCCATTGTTATTGCATCGACAGAACCGCATGTTTATAACCCAAAGCACGGCGTATTAATTTGTACTCATTTTGAGCCGTTTATATTGATTGCAGTATTATAGATTCAAGTGGCACTGAATACACAGCTACAAAATACCAGCTAAATAATAATAAAATTTATTCGACTGTAAAAGGAGTCCAATAGTGCATTAAAATCAACTTTAAATTATATCTTAATATCTAACTAATAACTCAATCTATACTAATGTTATAAAGCTGAAGAGTTTGTTTGTTTGGTTCAACGCGCTAATCTCAGGAACTGCTAGTGCGATTTAAAAAATTCATTTGGTGTTGGATAGCCCATTTATCGAGGAAGGCTATAGGCTATACAACATCACGCTACGACCAATACGAGCGGAGCATCAATGAAAAATGTTGCAAGAACGGAGAAAATTCTTTTATGTGAAGCAGACGAAAATGCGCGAGTTAACTAGCCTGCCTTAATAAACTGATTTGTAAACAGAATAATAATCATAGTTATGGCAAGAATGGATACTTTAAAATCTTTAAATTATTTTAAGCTACTTGCCTGATCTAGGTCGGACCTGTGTTTCAAGCGATCACTTGACTATCTAGAGATTTTGAAAGTGGACATTTTGTTAGAACAATCTTCTTCTCCCTAGCCTTTATTTTTACCAAGTTACTTGGCGTCGGCTTTTCTGGTCTAACCGGATTTGACTCGATATCAGTTTTTACACGGAGCGGCTGCCACCTAACCTCCGCAACCCGAAGGCTAACGATACTCTAAGGCTAGACCAGTGTCAGGATATTATAGGGCACTGACTTCCCAGTAACGACTGCCATAGATGTTCATGGCAGCTGGGATCGACGGCTTAACGTGCTCTTCGAGGCACGGAGTAGGCGATAATTGTCAATCAATACGCACACAATTTCGAAAAGTCATATCACTTCCGAAAGTCAGAGGTGCGCGACGTGGGTTCGAACCCGATATAACTAAATATAAGCTTAAGCTAAAGCTGCCTGTATAAACAAGCACAATAAATATAATGAGAGTACTTATATGTAGAAGTTTTCGAAACTTGAGATTCGTTCTAAATAAATTAAAAAACATAACGTTTATGTGATCACCAGACGGCGCCACTAAGCCAGTAAGTTCCTGTCAATACTGACAGCTGCTGTCAAAAGTCAAATTTGACGGTAATAATAGTCGGTTTCTATGGCAAATGTTGAAGTAGAGTATGACGCTTAGAGACCTTACTATCTACTAGTAGCTCGTTGAATTCTAATTTTGAGCCGTATATATTGATTGCAGCATTATAGATTTAAGTGGCACAGAGGAGATAGCTACAGAAGACCTGCTGAATACAAGATTCGTGTGGTACACAATACATAACTATAGAATACCAGCTAAATGCAATGGGAATACTTATACATAAAGGTTAGCAATTTCGAATCTTGAGACTATCGATTTTGTGTTTTTTTTTATACTACTATGGTGGCAAACAAGCATATGACCCACCTAAGTGGTAACCGTAGCCTTTAGACGCCTGCAACACCAGAAGCATCACTTACACGAAGCCGAAGCCTTTAGGAAAAGAAATGGGAAGGAGAAGAAGCGGGAAGGAGGAACAAGGATCATTGGGCCTCCGGCACTCTCACTCACCGAACGAGACACAACAGTAGGAAGAGGGTAGTTCTT
This sequence comes from Catocala nupta, assembly GCA_963675205.1. Taxonomy (NCBI): domain Eukaryota; kingdom Metazoa; phylum Arthropoda; class Insecta; order Lepidoptera; family Erebidae; genus Catocala; species Catocala nupta. The sequence continues at coordinate 21,714,100 of OY776104.1, forward strand.
TCCAAGTCGAGCCGGCCCATTCATGCTGAGATCAGCGAGGCTCTTCAGACAGCGCCACTAACGCTAACAGTAAGGTCCTGTCAATACTGACAACTGCTGTCAAAAGTCAAATTTAACAGCTGCTGTCAAAAGTCAAATTTGACGGCAATAATTGTTGGTTTCTATGGTTACTGTTGAAGTGACCATAGAGTTTGACGTCTCTCCACCTTACTATCCACTAGCAGCTTTAACAGTGAATTCAAGCGCGATAATTATCTCTCTTTCAACCTAATTTCAATTGTTAAGAGCCTTAAGCCTACTCAGCACAAACATGGCATTTTGTAATTATCCGCTGCGTATCGCAGTGAGTTTAGTATGAAATCATCGTACGCAGAATAAAGTACATTCGTAGTAAACGACAAATCTCTTTTTGTTAGTCTCGTAATAAATAAAGCTTCTAATCAATATATTTTTCTACAGTTGCATCTTTACTAATATTATAAACGCGAAAGTTTGTATGGATATTTGTTACTCTTTCACGCAAAAACTACTGGACCGATTGCGATGAAAATTGATGTGTAGATAGCTGGATTCACACATAGGCTACTTTTTATCCCGATATTCCCACGGGTACGGGACTTACGCGGGTGAAACCGCGGGGAAAACTAGTAGATATTAGTAATGAGAATTATATTTCATATTGTTTTACGTTTACGCGAATGTTTAATATTGGCATAAAATTACTTTATACGGATTTTATCGCTTTGTTTATTTGAAAACACTACTTTTTACAATAATTTTAAAACTATTAACGTACTACTAATATGTCTCCCCGTGACGATGGCTGCTGAAAACCAACCGAAACATCGAGGAAAGTATAAATATAAATATTGTAATAATTTAAAATAGCTGTAAAGTCATATATTACCTAGTGATAGTTTCAAAATGATGTAAATAGTGTTTTAAATAAACATCGATAAATTTTGTCTTTGACTTTAATAAAATCCGTACAAAATAGTTTAATTGACCTGAATTTTATTGCAAAGGATGAATATTTCTATACTGTGATACTTAACACAACAATAACGTTTCGGAAGTGATATGACTTTTCGAAATGATGTGCGTATTGATTGACATTTATCGCCTGCTCCGTGCTTCGGAGAGCACGTTAAGCCGTCGGTCTCGGCTGCCATGAACATCTATGGTAGTCGTTATTGGGAAGTCAGTGCCCTATAATATCCTAACACTGGTCTAGCCTTAGAGTATCGTTAGCCTTCGGGTTGCGGAGGTCAGGTGGCAGCCGCTCCGTGTAAAAACCTATATCCAGTCAAATCCGGTTAGACCAGAAAAGCCGACCCCAAGTGACTTGGGCATAATAAAGGCTAGGGAGAAGAATCAAATATAAGAGGTAACTTCGCAACAAATTTCTTAAATGGGAAGTTTTAATCATGTTTTGGAAACAATACTTGAATATTTAAAGGTATACTCTTGTGACAACATGCTTTGAATCACATTAATACGCGTTAAGTAAATCATGATACGCGGCAGTTTAAAGTTAAATTTTTATTTCGATACGCGTGCCCGTGGAATGAAGAAGCTGCGGGCGATATACCAGTATACAATATTTGAGTCGCGTGGTCGCGAACACTCAGCTTCAATCCTCAGTGCACTCGTACTTTTATGGTGTTTGTACCTACAATTGGCGTACAAGCTACCTTCTTGGTATAGCAGCGGCTGGCGTGAGCTACATGCACATAGGTACTATTTGTACAGGAACAACTCCATACAAATTGTATGAGTATTCGAATGTAAAACATTCGAATATACAGGGTTTCCGGTAATTAATGGATAACCTTGAAATGTCTTATAGTAGAACTGAAGGCCGTTCAGAAAAAAGAAAAAAATATATAATTTATATATATACTGAAAAGTGCAAGCTATATTAGCATAGCATACTTTTGACTGTCTATCTATTAGCATAATTAGTGTTTAATAATAAAACAACAAAAAACCGATGGATTTCATTAATTTATGGTCGTAGTATACAAGAAAGTTATATATGGTAATTAAAAAATAAACATATCTCAGGTAGTAGTTAGGATAGATTTCTTTTATATTTTTTCTGGACGGCCTTCAGTTCCACTATAAGACATTTCCAGGTTATCCATTAATTACCGGACACTCTGTATATAATTTTAACTTTATACACGCAAAATTACATACATATATCGCGTTGTTTACAATTTGTATTCGAATATTGTTTGCGCATCAGTAGGTAGCACCGCGGTTGTCTTGTTTTGGTCGCTTCCACAATGCATATAATCCGTGCAACTGACCCAGGATTCAAGTTTTTTAATTTTTTTATTCAACTATTTTGGCAAACAAGCATACGGCCCACCTGTTGGTAAGTGATCACCGTAGCCTATAAGCCTGCAACACCAGAGGCATCACTTGCGCGTTGCCAACCCTTTAGGAAAGGAAGTGGGAAGGATAAAGGAGCGGGAAGGGGGAAGAGGATGATTAACCCTCTGGTACTTTCACTCACCAAAAGAAACACAACAGTAGAAAACTGCTATTTCACGTTGATATTCTGTGAGAGGGTAGTCCTTCCCCGGTTGAGCCGGCACATTCATGCTGAAATCAGTGAGGCTCTACTACTCTTCGTTCAAGGTCAAGTTCTCGCATTTACTAAAATATTATCTAGGTATAGGGCTGGTGGATTTAAATTGTTTTGATGTCTTGCCCAACTCAAAAACCAAATAATTGTCATTATATGGGCCGAGCAACCTACTGTCCGTCGGCCGTAGGATCGTCGTTAATTGTTTTTATGTATGAATTCTGTTCACGCTAAGCCAATAATGAACAGTTCCCTTTGTAACTCTGGGCTGCTATTAGCAATTTCGTGGCAGAAAAATCCAATGATATATTGTTCGAACGACCCAGGATTATAATCTGAGGTCTTATGCCCAGCAGTCGCGTTTACTACAAAACAGTAGCAGAGCTCATTGTTATCACTTACTACCTGACCCGCACAACTTCATCTGCTTCACATACGAGAATTTTCGCTGTTTTTGCAACATATTTCATGTATGCTCTGCTCCTATTGGTCGTAGCGTGACTTTATATAACCTATAGCCTTCCTCGATAAATGGGCTAGCCAACGCTAAAAGAATTTTTTAATTCGAACCAGTAGTTCCTGAGATTAGCGCGTTCAACCAAACAAACTCTTCAGCTTTATAAGATTAGTAAAGATTTATCTTAAAAAGACAAGTTCCGTACTGGTGTGGTTACATGTTGGTGACCTAACCTAGGTGCGAGTATCTGTAACGGAGTATGGTAGCGAATTAAAATGCGCGAGCGTCCGCCCCACACCACCGGGGGCCGCGCCGGCGCAGACAGCCGACGTGGAACGAAAAGGCCCGAACAAGGAATACTTCCTGTGTCGCTGTGGACTTTACAAACAACACAAAGAACACCCAGACTCGGAAAAACCATTTGTGGATTACACATTTTTTTGATTCGTGTTGGATTCGAACCCACAACCCTCGGCGCAATGGTAGCGGCGAGGCGACTTAAACCCCTACGCTATCATCTCTCATCACTGATTTGATGATTAAAATGCCAGGTTGCTTGGAAAGGAGTCATCTTCTACAGGAACCCAGCGTTAGAGTTCAGGGCATTTATTACATGCCTACGTCTTCCATTCCTTTCCAAGAGCCAACAAGGCGCGAAAGATTGCTTTGATGCTGCAAGCGATAATACGTTACAATAAGATCAATCAGTCGATACAAGAACTGTTAAGTAGTTTATTTATATCGTAATAGATGGCGGTGCACTATTATAAAATAAAAAGAAGTAAGTAAATTTCTTAATAACTCAATTTTGATAAATTTACTTTTAAAAAAAGAAAACATTGCAGGATAAAACAAGAAGCAAAGAATTACAAATGAATTTATAAATTTATCGTGGGTAGTTTATTTTATAGATACTTTCGATGACTCGCTATTCTGTTCGAACGCAAACATTATTCTGTCCCTGTTCGAGTGCCTTTTCGGTTGAGATTATAATTTCTTATAAATTTCATCTATTTGCTAAAATGCGTATGCGTTGCAATATTTATAAAGCAACACCATCTAATTCATACATATTCATTCTAATTTGAGTGCTCACAGGTTTTTGGACCTTAAGATATCCATGCATTATTACAAGTGACTGTACATATATATTCTTATATCTATATTTCCGAAGAGATAAGCAGTGACATCTTCTCCATAGCCTTTATTATTCTCAAGTCACTTGGGGTCGGCTTTTCTAGTCTAACCGGATTTGACTGGATATCGGTTTTTACACGGAGCGGCTGCCACCTGACCTCCGCAAACCGAAGGCTAACGATTCCCTAAGGCTAGACTAGTGTCATGATATTATAGGGCACTAACTTCACAATAACGACTGTCATAGATGTTCATGGCAGCCGGGACCGAAGGCTTAACGTGCTCTCCGAGGCACGGAGCAGGCGATAATTGTCAATCAATACGCACATAATTTCGAAGTCATATAACTTCCGAAAGTCAGAGGTGCGCGACGTGGGTTCGAACCCGAGACCCTCTGCATTGCAATCTATTGGTCACCCCACTGAGCTATCGCTGCTTATATCTAAGAGATAGGCAGCGACATAATGCCTTGATCACACGTACCGAGCAAACGAGAGCACTGTCTCGCCCGAGTATTCGGTAGGCACTCGGCTCTGTTTAATTGTTAATACATACCGAATACACGGCCGAGAACGCTGTCTCGCCCGTTTGCTCGGTATGCGTGATCAAGGCATATGCGTATTTAACCCACATTTCGCCAGCAATGGTTTTAAGTCCAACATAATTCCAGTTCCTCAGTTCCAAAGTCCGTGTTGTTACAGAAAGTTTATTAAAATAAAAACTTTCCCGAGATGTAAATCAAAACTACGACTTTATGCACAGCAGTTGCCCATTGCGCTTTGGTAGTACAGCAGTCGTCTATTCCAATATTATAAAGAGCAAAGATTAGATTTTTAGTTTGTAAGAATTTAACTCAAAAACAATAGTACCGATTTAAAAAATTCTTTGACTATTAGATAGCTATATTTTTTTTATTTCTTTTTTATTACTTTGCTCGTCAAAATGACCACACTCCGCCTGATGGTAATCAGTCGTGTGGTCTAAGAGCAGTGGCCTCCACATCGTCCTCATAGCAGCCGAGGCGATGTTGAGGTCTCTACTTTGACGACCTAAGAAGGTGCTTTTTCACGCCTCCCTTAAAGGATCCAGGATTGAAGGAAGAAGGAAACACGTGCGTTGGCAGAGAATTCCATGCCTTGTTCGTTCGGCAGACGTATGAGGATCCAAACTTGTTGGTACGCACTCTAGTCGATTCCACCGTGTAAGGATGGCATCTGAGCCCAGCACGCGTTGTTCTGGATAGGAAAGGGGAGGGCGGGATAAGGTGGAATGACTCTTAGAGCACTCCCCGTGGTATATTCTGTAGAAACATGCCAAAGAGGAAATATCCCTACGGAGTTGCAGAGGTTCCAGTGAACTCGTGACCTCTGGATATTATCATCAAGCAACATAGGCTTTATTTTATTGTAAAAAAGAGTATTGTTACTAACATAACCTAATCTGTTTTTGCCGCGAGCGAAGTTGCGGGCAAAAGCTAGTGTACAATAAAAAGAATATCTGCACGTTCCATTGTTGAATTGCTAACACATGTAAGCCCAACAATTTTTCATAAACCAATTAACATGAAACGCAACAAAACTGTCACCCTTTTTTGCGCGCTTCACAAAAACCAAACATATTTCTGCTTACAAACATATTTAGATCAAACCAAGTGGTAGGACTGGTACTGAGTTCCATCAATCATTCCCGCTGTTGACAAGCGAGACAAAAAAACGGAACTCCCAGCGTGATAGTCATTAGCGATAATTAAACGAAAAGAACACAAAATTTGTATTCCAGCCATCTAACATAACATCGGAGTAATTTAGACTCTATGCTATAAACATTAGGGGTAAAATTATTTTGAAAGTAGCAACACAATTTTGTGGTTGGTTACATATTCTAGGGTTGCCGTTGAAAGAAATAGAGAAATACGGTTTTTAACTGTATAAAAGAAATACTGGCTATTCACAGGGTGCATTTTTAACATTTGAATATTAAAAATATTTAAAAATAAAAATATATAAGTGGGATATAAAATATCTATTACGTCACATAACTTTTGCAACTTTAAACAAGCGTATCTATGCTCACAAAATAGGTGTTTATTTCTAGTTTACTATTCATAATTTATTTATCTACATATCCAAAACACGAGTAAACCATGTACTTGCTATGCCAGTCACCTAAAGAAATATAGGTATTATACCTACAAAAGATTTAAAAAAAGAACATTTAGTTTTTAAATTATGGCAGCATCGACCAGTATATTGTTTTATTTTTATTTTAACTTAACGACGCAGCCTGCCTGTACTTTGTCATCCTTACCCGCAGTTTCCAAACGGATCATTCGTCGCCTCTGATTGGTCGTCGAGTTCGCGCCAAAAACATGATGAATGACACCTGTCAACTTAACCTCAACAATTTGTTAGGTGACATGTTTGAAAACAAATTATAGCCGCTTTAAGTTGAGCGAAGAATGAAACGTTGTTTATTTAGTTTGAACTTAACATCGTTCAGTTGAATTATCGAGTGGTTATCAGAATTGATTGGATAAGTTGAGCTACAGTTATTTAGTAGTGTAGAAAGAAGATGCAACTACTTCTAAGAATAATTATTTGGGTTTTGAAAAGATAAATAAACAGATGATCTAACTGGAATAGGAGTTCCACCGCAATATAATACTGCGTTCTATTCAGCAGGATTTTAGGCTCAAAGTAGTGGAACCAGAGTCGCATTTGTTAATTGCTCTAGCAGCTTCTTCTGCGTCGATAATAAGCTTTAAAAGGCAGCGTTTATCACTTAAGAAATAGGCGGCAAGCGTTTCCAAAGGAATTTTCTTCCGCGGACGCTCAGGTTGTGGAATGAACTCCCTGCTGAGGTATTCCCACAAGACTATAGTATAGGGTTCTTAAAAAAGGGTCTTAAAAGGTTTTTACAGAGTTTGCAACGCGCAAGTAATGCCTCTGGTGTTGCAGGCGTCCATAGGCTACGGTGACCACTTACCATCAGGTCAGGCTTTATGCTTGCTTGCCACTTTAGATGTATAAAAAATATATATATACGCAATCTAAAACTAAACTTGGTATGATTTGCCTGTATGGAATTCTTGTTACAACTGCCAACGCGCTGAGTGTCATGAGATAGAATCCCATAAAGAACAATTATATGTGTGATCCACAAATTTATACACATCAAGTAGATACAATCTAAAAAACAAACTCACTGATTGGTTGCAGAACTTGTCATACGATACCATTGCAATATTTCAACAATTTGTTTACAATTTACCTGAAATATTATTGATTGCCTACATTTGATTGTTTACATGAGTTATTTATTTTATATTAGCAGTTGTCATGATCACCTATTAGGAGGGATTTGGCTCCTGAAATACGAGTATTTTTTACTTAATTTAAGAGTCAGCTGTCCAATTTGTTTTCACGCAATTGATTCAACAACTTTTGTCTGTGTATTTCTAATTACATTACTTGTGTTAAATGTACAATAAACTTTATTATTTATTTAATTAAACTGGGTTTTATTTATTTATACTATATATACAATATAATAATGAAGAAAAGTTTGTTTGTTTGTAATCTAAAATGAATAAACTATGGAACTAATTTAACCGATTTTTATAATTCTCACATACGTTGGAAAGCTAAATTATCCAGAAGTTACATAAGCTATATAATATCACGGCACGAGCCACGGACGCGGAACAGTTATCACTTATCACAAACGACGCTAAAACTGCCTGGGATTCATACTGTGCCAGGCCCCTTCAACCATCTACTATCTCGTGGCCCGGGCGTGCTAGGCCCCTCCGACCAATCATCATAGTCCGGCCCGGGCGTACAAGGCCCTTTCGACCAACTATCAAAGCGTGGCCCGGGCGTACGTGGCCCCTTCAACCAGCTTTACATTACAACAATAAAACGGACATCATACAACTCAAGGTCACTTACTTCGGTGTAACAGTAAACTTAAATTACCACTCACTGACTTAGAGAAATAGAAGTCATAGAAGGAGGAGTCGTAGGAAAAAATTAAATATAGCGTCGTATAGATAATCGTTCAAAAGGCCCGGGAAAAATGCCTGCCCTTCGGAAGGTCAGCTATTGGTGATGGTACCCCATCGGATCTCGGAAACGGTGATATCTACGGGAGTCGTTCTCGAACAAAATCTTTTTAAAACCCTGGCAACTTTTAGGGAAGGCGGAAAAACATGGCTTCCATACAAAAAAACATGGCCACCATACAAACTTTGACCTCTAATATCTCCAAAACAGTTAGAAATAGGTGGGGTATGTTCGAACAAATGTCTTAGAAGTCGACGAGATCTTTTCAGAAAAGGTCATTTTCAAGGTCACCGGGGGACATCAATGACCTCCAATGGTCATAGGGCGCTTAATTTTTAGTTTCGGGGCTTTCAATGTCCCTGAATCTGAATCTTAAATTAGTTTTTTGATTCCTTTCCCTCTCGCTGTACACCCCGCCTCGCAGTCCGCTTGCGACCTGCGCAACCACGCGAAATACTAGTCGTATATATAAAATTCCCTGTATCAGATGTTTTGATAAGGAGAACACGATCTGTTTGAAAAAAAACTTGTATTAAAATAAACAATATTTTCCCTCCTATTTTTATGTTGAGTGACATGATAGTGATTACGTCATTACATCAGTGTTGGTTTTCTGTCACGCGTGGACTATTAAATTAGATGCCGCTAAGCGATCGGAGCACGAACCAATCAGCTGGGCTGTGGGCAGTGACCATGTGATTGTGGGTTGTTGGATAAATCCTGGAAAACGTTATTCTTTTATTTTTAGTTAATTTTTTGGAACACAGCATGTCATCGTCAACCTATTTAAGATATGGATATTGACGGTATTATACCTTCGTAATGTCTCTTAGACCGTATATACCTATTTAAGGGCGATTAAACTACTATATACGGATAATACAGTGATAAATAAACAACGCGATAAAATCCGTATATAGAAGTTTAATTTCAATGAATAACATTCGCGTAAACAGAAGACAATATTACCTATGGGAGATTAGCGGTATGCAAAAGCGGTATTACAATTCACAAGTGTGTGCGCAAATACAAGTGTACTCTTCTCCGTCACTTTCAAAGCTCATTAAGACGGCAATCAGACACGACTAGAGAAACATCAGATGTAAGCCAATTGCTTTACAAAGCACGTTGATGGAATATCACCAGCTTCCTAGCTCCGGGCTGCTACATAATCTTTCTTGATATAAGTATAAGTCTTTCCTTGCCATAACCAGAGACCGGGACCTCAAGATTTCAAGGAGTATTCAATAGCCGCTAGATTTACCTTCAGACATTGATAACCTACTGGCTTGCAGCAGCACACCGGCAACCAGACACAATAGGATTTCAATTATTTCTGACATGCAAACTAACTGTTAAAGCTCGTATTAACAGTTTAAGACGACTGCAAAAGCTTTAATGTTACCACAAACATCGCACCTGATAGAAGCGATTACCACAAAAATACATTATCTGTTCAAAGACAAATCAATTTATTTCCATACATTTTAAATTCATACCACACAAGTACCGCAGACATCGCACTTGATGGTAACTAGTCACCATAGTAAGATCTTATTTCCAAAGAGGCCGTAATTTTATTAACTAGTTTACCTATAAACAAAATCTGGTAATGAGTTCTGGTTCATAGACAAATCAATTTATTACCAACCGTTTTAAATTCATACCACACAAGTTTCACGAAAACCACTTTATTGGAAAGCTTTTAGCTCACTATAATGGATAATGTGTAAAACAATTTATAGGCTAATAATAGTACGGTTTAATGACCTCCCCCCCCTCACTCACACGGTAATATTGTCTTTACATAAAAAAACAACAGCATTTTATTTTGGTAGGATCTAATACATATTAGTAGGGCACTATTATGTCCTTTTTCTTTGTGATATAAAAATGTGCCTGTTTTTTTAAGGCATATGCGTTGGCATCCCTTAAAAAAACAGGCACATTTTTATATCACAAAGAAAAAGGACATAATAGTGCCCTACTAATATCACATTGATTAGGTAAGATGTGGAATTTATATTTACTGCTGAAACATGCGTTCTTTGTCTTAAAGTGATGGTACCAATGTGGTGACTTGGCCGAGGAAGTTCTACTCGCTACATCGTAGGTGTAGTAACTGGTACTATATTTTAACCGGTAAGCAAGACTTCTGGAGAATCATATTCATGGCTGTATCTTTTTGCCTTATCATCTTTTCTTTCTTTCTTTTTCATAGGGTTGCCAACGCAACAACGCAACGTTGGCAAGGAGACATTCCTGGTACAATACCAGGAATGTCTCCTTAGCTTAACACTGCGCCGAGCGAAATGTGCCAAAACAGATGGTCACAGTTAAGTTGATAAAATCAAAAATTTTTGTTTAATACAAACATAAAATATACATTTACCATAACAATGAATGTGTTTACAATTACTCCGTGTAAAAAACTTCGAATAATTAATATTTTCGCCTCCAAAATTACGTAAATATGCACGAAGAATGCAAAAACGTAAGCTCGTGTTACGTGATTTACATATTATAACAGTAGAAATCTATCCTATTTTACAGCTTAAACGAAACATAAATAGTTATATTACAATTTGTCCGTCTTAAATATTTAAGTAATTGGTTGACAATAAAGATACATATTTATCAAAAAATCACTTCAAATTCTCCATACAATTTTACTATGGCGGCCGCGCGCCGATTTGAATATCGAGCTCTGTCATTCAATCCAACCGCGTCTTACGCTCGGCGAAGTCTTAAGCTTTTGTAGGCTACGGTAACCGTTTATCTTTAGGTGGTATGTATACTTACGTTTGCTAGTCCCTCTTGTTGCATGCAAAATCCTTACCTTAACAGATGGTAAGATATTTGTGAAGATCGGGAATAAATGCATCCATCACAACAGCTATCGTAACTAAAGTGGCTGTCTTTAGTTTTACGGACGATTCGACTCGCCCTGCTTACATAAAAAGCAAGAGATTTAAGTAGCAACTATATACAACATATTGTCACGTACCTCTCCTAAGAGGTGTATTACATGAACACTTGGTCAGTAATGTCAAATACCTTGGCTAGCTGCCAGTGCAAGGTTTCTGAACTCTATATTAGGAACACCGCCTTCATCTGTCAATTGGAATTCCAGATGTAACAGGAAAACAATTGTTTCTGGCAGCTGGCAGTTTTTCCAATTTATGACGTCAAGGAGGTCTAAATCTCTACCCACATGAAACAGAAACATTACTCAAGATTATCTAGCGACGTTCTTCTGTTAAGAGTAACAGTCCTTTTTTTTTTTTTTTTTTTAATTCCCAGGAAAAAATGCTTGATGCACTACCCGCCGGCTAGGGGACGGCACCGGCGGGGCGTGTGGGACTCACCAGCCTACTGCTGGTATACCCACTAAAAAAACCTGGGGTGTTCCCTCTCTCACCCAATGGGGGGGGCCAGTTGGGAGTCTGAAGAGATTCATCCATAGCAGGCCCCCCCGTGTGGGTGCCGGCCGGGTCCAAGAGTAACAGTCCTAGGCGAACTTCTCTTTGTTTGAGCAGGAGTTCAGGTTCCAGCAGAGATGATTGCTCTACCTCTCTAAAAGTTTGTGAGAAAATAAAACTTGTGCTAGGATTAGGTAGAATTATTATTATTATTTGCACTTGTGAGCCATAGACCAACAAACCAATAATCATATTGAACCAACCAAAAAGTAAGCCATATTGGAAAAAGCCGATTAGCAAATAAAATGTATAAGGTGAGTGGGGGAAAGATCGAACGGTTTTTTGATGAGATGAGCAGTGTTGTATTTGAAGTCTTGTAGAACACTACATATTAACTTATGCTTAAATTAAATTTATAGTAAGTGAAGAGCAAAGACTGTATTTTTCTAATGCATTGATAGCATCCTGTTATATCTGGTCCAAAGCAGAAAAAGAAAATAAATAAAATTGTTTTATCATGAGAATGAAACAGGGGGAAGATGAAAGGGTGATGGGGAAAGATCGAAATAGTTTCTAAAATCGTTAAAATGAATGTCAGACATTGTTCATGGTCACTAGTCTATGGCTTTAAGTGCCCTGAAAACTCGAAACTGGCTGTAATATCAAAATACCTTTATTTAACATAGATAAGGCCAATTATTTATTTTATATATTTCAATCTTACCCCATCGGGGAAAGATTAAAGTGAAGGTTCTCAAACTTTCCACTATTATTGCTTAACAATACTTACTGAAAATAAAACACCTCTTTTAATCAAATTAATCCTTTTATTGTTAATACCGAGCAACAAAACGAAACGACCCAGTGTATGACTTTTAACACCTGTTTTTTTATTCAAGCGGTTGTGAACATAATATACCCATTGCTACTCAGCAATGGGTATATTATAATATTTAGCCGCACCGTATAATGTCAATTCCTTCCTTTTTACTTTTTCTATGGCGTTAGCAACATTGTCCGGAGTGTAGGAGGTAGCACGAAGAGTTTTCCGGACGTAGTTACGTGGCATGGTGATTCTGAATTGGCAAAATGCAATTATTAAATAGGCTTTCGGTAGTACTCAGTAGGTATTTACAACAATATTTGTATACATAAATGGTCGAAATTGTGCCGCTAACAGTTAATTATTGGGTGTCCCTTTTTTATAATGGTTGAAGTGAAACAATAATTTTATACTAAGTATATACTTATTTCAAAGACAGTATCTATATAGTGCAGTACCTATATAATAAAACTAATGACTTGTCCACAAAATTATTTTATTTAAACTTGGCACAAACGGTATTGCTGTACATACATAAATTAGAAGTAAAGATCATCAAAGAGTAGGTAGCTATTATTTTATTGTGTATATCTATCACGTAAAGTTTGAGAATATCTGACTATTAGTATGACTTTTGAAAACGGGGTAAGATTGAAACATTTATATATTCTTCTTACCCCGTCAAATATTAATGGGTAAAGACGGAAAGTTCTCATAAATCCTAAAATACGAGAAATAGCTATATTTAGATGTAATAATACGACTAAGAATAAAAAATAATAAGTAAATATTTCAATAAAACACTCATACTTACCTCGTTAGTAAAGTTACAGGACACGGGGTAAGATTAAAACACTCGATTAACTTGCGTGAAAGTCATAGCGCAGATATTTGTACTATTTCACACAACCATGCATGCAAAGACGCAAACGCTGACTGACGTGTGCGACGTAACAAAATGGTGGTCATAACAATGTTGCCAGCACTTATAAAAGTACACTAAATCTGGCGATATGCACGGTTTTTTGTGTTACCCCGTTTTTCGTCTTACCCCCACTCACCTTAAGATATTTAGTAGCGTGTGTTTCAGCTCTTACAAAGACAAGTACAATCTTAAATTGTCCCGAATTTAATTAAAGAAAGAGAGTGCTGAATGTTTCAAATGAGGTAATTGCGCGCGAGCTCGGAATTAATAACACAAGATGTGCCTTCTGTTTATATTTTTACTTAATTTTTAATGCTGAGTTTACCTAAATATTTCATTTTGAATTGTACTTTCAGTAGGTAGTCTTATGACGTAAGCGTTTTCGTGATTATGCCTAGCTATGGTAATGTTAGCAAAGTAAATCTCTGGCTATTTCAAGAACAGAGGTAAAAGAAAGAAGAATGTCAAAAAATTCGAAAATTGTGTGGATGCGTTGATATGCATACAATTTTCCAATATTAATCGTTGTCACTAATTATAATTCAAATCATAATAGAATATTTGAAACTTGATTTGATGACCGGATGATTGATAAATTCGGGTCAATCGATCGATCATGTTTCGAAAGTCACTCTCTTAATATTTCCAAGCCTCGTGCCCTACGCCGCGTGAATAATCACATGGGAAGGTATCACATTTGCACCGACGTAGAGCTAATAAGTTATCAAATAATCAATAGGCATCATAGTTTAATACATTCGAATATTTGTCAAAGTTTCGAATATTTATATTTATTTGAAATTTACAATTACTCGATTATTTATCTAATCTATAATTGTTCATCGAAATTCATTTTTCACGAACAATTCGAAAAAACACCACCAAACCGTTATCTGCCTTAAACTATAGGTGGTAAGCTATTGTCTATATATATATGAAGAATAAAAGAGTAGAAAAGAGAAGGAAAAGGAAGGGGATGCATCCAGTGCTGTCGCTCACTGAACGAAACGGAGTTATTCATACATTGCTACTTAACGTTCAATTATGTGAAAAGGTGTTGCTTTCTTATTCGAGCCGGCACATTCATGCTGAAACCAGCAATACTACTACAAAAAATATATATATAAAAAGGAAAAAGAATTTAGGTACTATTGACGGTGGTAAAAAATATTGAAGAGATTTATTTATGAGTATTCCATTATATTCTCATGATTCATGCCAAGTTTACGAAACTGCAACGCTACCACGATAGTACTTGATTTAAATGGTTGGCATAAATCCTTTAAAATTTGGTTATACTTGATTATACATACAGGGTGTCCGGTAATTAATGGATAACCTTGAAATGTCTTATAGTAGAACTGAAGGCCGTTCAGAAAAAAGTGAAAAAATAAAATATATATATTAAAAAGTGCAAGCTATATTAGCATAGCATACTTTTGACTGTCTATCTATTAACATAATCAGTGTTTAATAATAAAACAACAAAAAACCGATGGATTTCATTCATTTATGGTCGTAGTATACAAGAAAGATATACATGGTAATTAAAAAAAGAACACATATCTCAGTAGTTAGGATAGATTTCTTTTCATATTTTTTTCTGAACGGCCATCAGTTCTACTATAAGACATTTCCAGATTATCCATTAATTACCGGACACCCTGTATATGTATACAATCATAATAATGTCCTCCAGACAAAATTTCGGTCACGGCGGCCAATCTTAACGGAGACTGGCCATCTGCGCAGGAGATATTATTATAGTACACAAGCGTGTCCGCAAACACAAATGCACTCCTTGTTCCCTAACTCTCATGATCCGATGGGACGGTAATCCGACACGAAGGGAGAGAGATCAGGCGTAGGACCAATGGTTTTACGTGCTTTCCGAGGCGCGGGGGTGTCTCACACCGCCAACTTCCTAACTTCGGGCTGCTATTGAGATTTCTTAACAGAAATACACAATAACTTCTTTTTGTTGGTCCGACCCGGGATTCAAACCCGATACCTCATGCACAGTAGTCGCATTTACTGTCGCTCCGCCACGGAGACAATCATACGTCCATATCGCTTAAGTCGTACTGTCCTTAAGAAATGGTACAAAAGTATTACACCAAAATTTTGATAAAGAGGCCGAGATGTCTTGGTACACAGTTACTAACAGCATGGACACTAGTCCGCGCTGTTACTAAGAATTCATCGACAAGAAATCTAATCGCATGATTCCTTGACCCAAAATCGAACCCAAAACCTCTTGCACAGCAGTCACAGTATTTGTTGTGAGAATCCTGTAAACGTTAAAATGGATTATCCTACAACCTTACTAAATGCTTGCCAGCGTACTCTGTTGGGCACTAATCAAGAAACCCGACAATTTTGACGAATATTAATTCGTCAAAGTTGTTTTCAAGTTGAGATTGCGTGCTTAATGAACGGACGAATGGTCGGTCTGGCCAGCTCCTATTGTCTTTCAATCGGCTCTAGATTAATTTCAGTTCCACGCGATTTCCTACCTTACACCTTAAGAATACGGTTGATATTCAATTATGTAGAGTCATGATGAAATAATTAATTTTGTTGGTTACAATCAATCAGCTATTGTTTGTTGTTTTATTTCGGTAATTAAATTATGTCTGCCTGCTACTGTCTGTGTGATAAAACACGTTGATTACAATTTTATACAATTTTTTGACTGACTTGATGACTTTTTTATATTAATCATAATTTCAATCGAAAGAATATCACTACTGGACATAAGCCATCTCAAGGTTTTTCACACAGAACCAACCCAACAATTTTGGGCCGCCTGCATATTAAATGACAACATTTTATATTAATATGGCTCTCTATGCCACAAAATTCGTCTGGCATCTTCTGTAGCCAGTCTTTCTTAGCCTTATCTTAGGTCATCAGTCCATCAGATGACATCCTATCTAACTACATAATCTCACGCCTATATTTCCAAAGAGGTAGACAGAGTTTTCACCCACATATTGTCAGCTATATTTCGGGTCCCACGTTAAGGGTATACCCGGACACATTGCTAAACTCCGTACAATTATTTTAAAAAACTACAGTCAACTCTAGCAAAACATCCTTTGACATAAGAAATCGAAACCGACTCGACTATTAATAATAATAGAAACATAAGCAAAATATTTAAAAAACCTTCGCCATGGTGTGATGTTATACATCTTTTGTAGCTAATAGTAAAATAATGATTAAAATCGTTTCAGTATTCAGTTTCAGAGTTTATTGATTACAAACAAAAATACCAATATTCTCTTTGTTATATTTGGGTAGATTATCATGCCAGCTAAAAATGAAGGTAATGAAAGCAAGAGAAGATGTGCGATGAACCTATATATATATCTATATGTTTTATACGTTTTATCGACCAATGATGGATGGCTGCGTGGACAAACAAACTGTTAGGATTTCAAATTTGGCCAAGCGCTTCATCAATTTTATACATGTTTGTAAAGACAGTCCACCACGCGGAAACCGTGGAATAGATTCAAACCTGGTACCTACATGAAGGATCGAGTCGTTTTAGCTACCGTTAGATAAATTTTGACATATTTTATATAGGATACTATATTTTGGGCTTTGTCCGCGTAAATAAAGGTAATGTGAATTTTCTATCCCTCGAGAACAGTTGTTTTTGGTGGATTCAAGGTATTCAATGCCCTTTTCTGTACTACTGATAATTTTTATGCCAAATTTCCCGTATATATAGGAATAAATACATAGTTCTGTTAATAACGGTCCCGTGCGATTGATGCATGCAAACCTCCGAGCAATACCTAATATGTTAATGTCCTCCAGAACGCATTTCGGTCACGGTAGTACTAACGGAGGTACAAATACAATGGCACTCTCTGGGCGCTTATTCTCACAATCCAATGGGACGGCAATCTGACATGACCGGAAAAAGATCAGGCGCAGGTTTTTCGTGCTTACGTGCTTTCTGAGGCACGGGGGTGTGTAACACCAGTGACTTCATAACTCCGTGCTACTACTTAGTATTTCTTGTCAGGAAATACCTAATAGCAATAGAAAAACCTGAATAAAAGGCAGTGTATATACGTATTATATATAAATATAAAAAAAATCTTCAAGGTCTAAATTTAAATGTCTTCGTTCATTGTTCAACAGTCATCTCTTATTCGAGAAATAACTTCCAATGAAATCAACAACTGAATAAATGAATACAATCGTTATTAAATTGTTTCCGACGTTTTCATTGGTTTATCTTTCAACCAAATTTATTAACGAGTGATTAATAAAAATTTATGGAACGTTTGTTAGCGCCAGAATAACTTTAATACGAGACAAGATGAAATGAATGAAATAGAAACAGGTTACTAAGGCAGTTCTTTCACGTGCAACTTATTTCTGATATATCCCTTATACTACATATTATAAAATAAAGTTCCACGTCGCATCTGTCTGGTCGCGACAAACTCAAAAACTACTGAACGGATTTTCATTCGGTTTTAAATAATAGACAGATTGATTCATGAGGAAAGTTTAGTTGTATAATTTGTTGAGTTTGTGCTATCCTTGCGAAGCCGGAGCAGATCGCTAATAATTGATAAAATATATGTTGAGGTACCAGAAGGCACTAAATGTTTACAAAGAGAGATATAAATTATATTTTCTCGAACTATATGAAACAAATTTAGTCAAGAAATCCTGACGGCAGACTACAAATTATGGGCACTTTGTTTTACGTTTTTCACTATTTATTAAGTATAAAGTAACAGCAAACGGATTCTAAATTTTGGTATTTTCCAAACCTTAAATATCGTATTTGATCCAGTTGTTCTGACTACCAGCTTGTCATTCCCGGTCAGTGATACAGAGGCCGACTGAAGACAAGCGGGCAAATGTAGTTTTGAGAGACAATACATGACGAAATGCAAGCTGTCCGACGACCGAGCGAAGTGGAGAGCAAAAATAAAAAAAGGTTAAGCCTACCAGTATATGCAATATGTAGTCCCGAAAAAAGAGAAGGATTAAATCTGAAACGGTTCGCTTTGTATGATATTTATAATACTAACTGTCGCATGTTTCATTTAATACCTGACAAGACAAAATCAAACACAGCAGGAGTTGTCACATAGTATTGAGTCAGCGGCAACAGCCCGCTGGCAGCTAGACCCAATTACTTTTCAATTATACCTGGCATTCTAGAGATTGTCTGGTTAAAAAACGACAGGACAATTTTAATAATGTTACGATCCCTGTATAGCGGGGATCTTTATAAACATTTTAACAACGGACAAAAATAAACCTGGACTCCAACCATTTGTGGATCACACGAATTATTGTCTTGTGTAGGATTCGAAACCACAGCACCAGGTTTAGTGGCAGACGTGAGGCAACCATCTAAACCACCACACTATTTAAGCAATATTTGTTGTGTAGAAAATTATTATTAGCTGCTATAGTGACATCGTCCATTTGTATTTGTAAGTCAAATTTATGAACACGTGCAACAGGGGACTAACCACTACCTACGATTTGACAAACCACAGATACTCGCAAAAGAACACCGATTCCTACCAAGCATGCTTCGCAAGGCTATTGAAATTAAAAAACATCCTAATTTCAATAGAGAAGATGGTTGGAATGTACCACCAGCTTGAGATCCAGTAATTCAAATAGTCACACCCAAGAAGAAGCAAAACACAGCTAGACTTCATGATACTTTGAGCGCTTTCTGCGTAAATAGAAACCAAGGATTAAATTATATTCGGGTACTTTGAAATAACTAGGTACACTTCAGAACATTGAGACAACTACCATCTTGGTCTCCCCGTGAACATGGCTGCTGTAAAGCAACTGAAACGTCGGGGCAAAGTGTAAACTTAAATATAAATAGTTTTAATTCAATTAAATAGATTAAAATACAGTAGTAAAGTTCAATAATAGTAGAGTTAGAGTTTTCAATATTATGTAATAAAAGTGTTTTAAAGTAAAATAAACAACGTGACAAATTTCGTATAAAGTGTTTAATTTCAATGGACGACGATAGTTGTTTGTGCCTCTCTTTGTGACTACGAATGCATAACAGCGGAAAATCAATGATTACGAGAAGCGTCCGGTCTTGTGTAAAATCCGATTCCTTTTGCCTTTCTATGTATTAAGATTTGTTTGTTGGCTACACTCGTGATTTATATACATATAACAATGTACATATTTATCGAAAATTAACTAATTAAATAATGGTTCTGACAGAAACGTACTTGAAATTGAACTATTTTATACGGATTTTATTGCGGATAATTTGTAACCGTAATAAAATTCGTAGTTTAATTTCAATGTATATCATTCGCGGAAACATAAAAGAATACTATGCACTCTTCTTAACTCTACATTTTGAAGAAAATTCTCTTGAAAATCCCCACAATGTACTGCTTTTTCAGCTCTACAGCTTGAATACCTGTATTGGGGCAAATTTATAATCATTTTGCAAATATACATATATTTTAAATGCTCTATATTCGCAGGTCATTCAACTCCACCTACTTCTAAATCACACATATATTGACATAATTGTACTTACAAAATTCCTACTCTATTATACAATAATACAATATTCCGCATGAAATTCAGCAGTGGCACGGAGTCTAGCACTATCCTTGGTAAACAGCAATAAGCTTGTTTCTATCAGGTTAAACCTAAACCATAATCGATGTTCGATCTATTCAGTAGCCAAGGTCATAAGAAATCTTTCGTGGTATTCGTCTTAATATCTAAAAGTGTAGTTATTTCAAAGTCCTCGATCATTATTTAATTTTCGTTCATAGTATAACTCTATAAAGTCCATCTGCGCTTTGCTGCTTCTAGAGTTTGAGTAAACGAATTGGTAGAGTCCAATCACGAGATCCAACATAACTATATTTTCTATACAAATGCATGTTTGTAAGGAAACGGTCTTCTTCTGTGAGAATATGTCGTTTAACTTATTCTTTTTCTTAAAGATCGACTCACTAGAAATATTTCCGCTGTTAGGACTTTAAAAACACTCAAAAATGATCTAGTGGTGAAAGTTAATACAGATTACAAATTTTAGTTTGTTTGGGGATCGAACCCATAACACCAGCAGTCAGGCCTGTAGTCGTAATCAAATCTCAAATAAATGCTTCCCAAAGATTGGAATCATGTCATCAAATATTACTTTTAATGGTCTCCTTTCTGGAATCATCAATCAATCAATTACAAA
The DNA here is from genome assembly GCA_963675205.1 of Catocala nupta. NCBI lineage: Eukaryota > Metazoa > Arthropoda > Insecta > Lepidoptera > Erebidae > Catocala > Catocala nupta. Next base: position 21,734,761 of record OY776104.1, read on the forward strand.
TTGTTCACTAACGTGTGATCTCAGTCTGCTTAGTGTGGCTACTTTTTCATCCGATCAAAGTACGGTAAGGATCAATGATTTAAATCGTTGTCTGCCTCGTAAAGCACGTAAAGCCATTGGCTCTGCGCTTGATCTCACTCCGATCGTGTCGGATTACTGCCCCATCGGATCATGAGAGATAGTGAATAGAGAGTACACTTGTGTTTGCGCACACACTTGTCCACTATAATATCTCCTGCGCAAAGCGCTCCGTAAACACTGGCCGCGGTGACCGAAATTGGGTCTGCACGACATTATTGGACATTACATGTTGACACACAGCAATCTTTATTGAGCGTTGATATTTTATAGTATTAAATATATATACACACTTAACCGGTGTGATGCGGGCAACTACATCAGTATGACATTAATTTAAAATTAAATTAGTTCACAGGGCGCCCGCTCTCCTCGTTGTAGTAAATACGATTTATACACAACATATACATTATGATCTATATTAAAATTGGTGTAATTATAAGAAAATTATTAATATTATTTACTACTTTATACGGATTTTGTCGCGTTGTTTATTTTAAAACAATGTTATTGCATAATTTTAAATTCTAAGAATAAAAATAATTAATCAAAATTTAAAGGTAAAAAAGTATAAGCTTAAATATAAATAATTTTAATTAATTCAAATAGCTCAAATTGTAGTATAGTTCATAATAGGTATTATAGTTCAAAATTATGTAGTAAAAGTGTTTTAAAATAAACAACGCGACAAAATCCGTATAAAGTATTTTAATAATACTGTCTTATGTTAACGCGAATGTTATACATTGAAATTGTGTTATAAAGTAAAATAAACAACGCGACTAAATCCGTATAAAGTGTTTAATTTCAAAGTAGTTTAATTTAAATTTTCACATATTCGCGTAAACATAAGACAATATTATTAATATACTAGTTTTTCCCAGCGGTATCACTCGCGTAAGTCCCGTTTCCGTGGGAATATCGGAATAAAAAGCAATCGGTCCAGTAGTTTTTGCGTGAAAGAGTAACAAACATTCGCGTTTATAACATTAAATAAGGATATTTAAGGGTATGTAGTGGTGTATTGATACTCATATTTCGCTAGATATATTTACGATGGCTGAAAATAAAACCTGTTGCAGTACATTCCACATACCACAATTTAAAAAGAAATTAAATGAATTATTAATTGACAAATGCTATTATAATATTGATGATTTTTTTATGACAATATGTCATTAATTATTATTATTAATTGAATGTTTATTAATTTTTATATTGTTTACTATTTTAAATTAATATTTTTATTGCATTTCATTCAATCATATTTATGTTATAATATAATTAAGTTTAAGTATTATTAACATTTTGACAATTTATTATGATATATTTGTATGCCTTTAAGGCAAAACATAGCACTATAAACTGTTCGATATAAGACCATAAAAGTAATTCCACCTATGTTTGACAAATAAAATTATATTCTATTCTATTCTATATTCTATGCTGTAGCTGAAAATATCGTTACCGAAAAATTGCACAAAATCTCAATTTGTTAGACTAGATCGAAAGCTATTATTGAACAATTTTTATACGGAGAATCTGCTGTCTGCTGTAGCGTCAAGGGCCTTATGCACACGTTGCCAATTGTAGCAAAATGAAATCAAAGTTGATATGATAAAAAAGAAACGACGCGATCTGAGTCTCTGGAACTCGTACTCAGCGGACAGGAATAGGAATATATGAGTCTCCGGAAGTCTTACTCACCAGAAACACAGTATGACTAGTCTTACCACGATTTCCTGAAAGAGGGTAAGTCCCGGACGAGCCGACATACATACATTCATACCGGTAAATAAATAATCGATGCGGACGACATCTTCACTGCATTTCTATTATTGGGTATTGCTGCTGCTTACTACCAAGAATATCTCAGTAAACTATGACCGATATTCTGCTATAGGCTCGTTTCATATAACATGGAACCTTAAACCACAGCAGGTAAAATGTGCGTCTAAAACACTTGTGTCTACGCCTTCGGAAAAATACAGACATTAGTCTTAAAGTGTCAATAAACACTTACTTAATATTATAAATGCCAATGTGAGTTTGTTTCTTACGATTTTACGCCACATATAAGTTGTCACGGGTGTTTTTGTAACTATATAGCTTTAAACACGTACGGAACTTGGCACATTCCAATTTTCCGTCTCTGGTCGTAGATCTAGAGACCGACGCAACACAAGCTGAATGTATGTAATGCAAAGAGATATGAAGGACCACGAGCTATCTGAAGACAATATCGAAAATAAAGCGAATTGGAAAAGGCAGAAAGGCTGACCTACCATGAGGTAGAATATACAGCCAGGAAGAGAGAGTGTCGCTAAAACACACAAATGTAATTAGTATTCATTCCAAACGGACGCAGATTAAGATGAACACCTAATTGCACATTGACCCGATGCATCGTACCTGTGCCCCTTGACCGCAAGCGAGCTACCGTATGATCGGCGCGCGTCGTCACCCGTGTATTACCGAGATTAACCGGGTATCCGAAAATTAATGGATATAAAAAAATTAATAAACTAACCTCGCGCTGAGGCAAAACAAGTGTTGACACATATTTTGTGTTAGAGGTGGAATTCTGCAAGTTGGAGTATGCCCAGGTCTCACAACGAGGGTTTCTCCTTCCAGATGAATTCAGTGTTGTCAATCTTTTTCTATTACACTAGTTGGGGTGGGTAATCTGAAAGTCGCGGGCGGTAGGACGGGGATCTCTCGTCCGCCAGCCATTGAGTCAGAGTGACGCCCTTTGTCGTGCCGGGGTGTCACCCAGGAGTCGTCGTCCGCAGGCATTTCTTGCCTGTGTTGGACACTGCTGGGTGGGTCGCTGATGAAGTTTCGTTTCCAGCGACCCACGCACCATTCATGGCAGCGAGTTGGCGCACCGTGGTAGGTTTAGTCGATAGTACCCGGGACGTTCCATCTTCACTCGGGTGAGCCCAACATAACCTCTCCGTTCCCCCTTTTCAGCGGAGAGGCGTCAAAGAATTCTATCAAGTAAAAAAAAAGGGTAATTCGAAAGTGCGTGGCGGATTCCTCTCTGCCCAATAATTTTATTACAATGGATTTCCTCCTATTAACGCCTAATTCAATTCAATATTACGAAAAAAAATGCCGATATCAGTAGTACATCGTGGTCTGATTCACTTCTGTCAATATTATAATATTGGCCATCAAGAAATTCAGGTTTCCTCACGATGTTATTCTAAAGCGTTAAAGAAACCGATAGTTATGTATCTAATACGCACATAGCTTCGAAATATAAAAGGTGTGTGCCGTGGTCAGGCTATCAATATTACTAGTAATTAAATCGGCATCCTGCAGGTTTCCTCGACATAGCGAAAGACAGATGCTGCGAGTTTCTTGCAGGTATCTTCTCTTAAGTTGAACCCTTTGCCTGAATCAAGCATGAGCACTAACTATAACTTCTCGAAACTCACTAACTCATAAACTGTGACATTTATAAGTATTACTCTTAAACTTTGACGTTCATAAGTGCTACTCGTAAACTTTGACGTTCATTAGTGTTACCTAATATTGTCTTATGTTTACGCGAATGTTATGCATTGAAATTAAACTACTTAATACGGTATTTATTACGGTTACAAATAAACAGCATTAAAATCCATATAAAATAATTCAATTTCAAGCAACATTACTGCCAGAACAATCATTTAATTAGTATTTTTATTTACAGAAATTAAATGGGACATAATAATAATATAATATATCTATAATATAATTACAAAAACACAAATAATTATAATACTAAATATTTACAAAAATGGTTTAGGCATCGTAGAATTCTTCAGCATCGCTGTCAACTGGTAACGTGCCTAGAAGACTGGCAGCATTGCCACGTTGAATTGCAATGCTGATTCTTTGGGCCAAGAAAATACCAGCCTTCTGATCACGCGAAACGTCAAACGTTTTAATTAGTTAATTTTCGATGTAGTACATTGAAGATACGTATAAAGTAGTTAAATTCTAAAGTTTTACTTTGTGACTTGAATGAATAAATGATTTTTGACTTCGACTTCGACTTATAGTTTACCACATAACTTATATTATAATAAATTATAACGAAATATTCATAACGATGATCAACTCACAACAACTAACTGAATTTTCAGTGCACATGCAATTAAAAATGAACACTAATTACACGCCACGGGAGCGGCAGCAATTACTAAATTAAATTTTAATTTTGTAATAAACTTGTTTCAGTTTTCCTTTATAAGAATAACATTTTGATGTGTATTATTTTGTATTCAGATGAAAAGTAAATTGCAATTTCGGTTTGGATTATATTATTGGGTGACTTTTTTTTCTATATTGCTTGTCAAAGTGACCACACTCCACCTGATGGTAAGCATGCCATGTGGTCTAAGAGCAGTGGCCTCCACACCGTCCTTATAGCAGACTTCTACTTTGACGGCCTGAGAAGGTGCTTTTTTACGCCTCGCTTAAAGGACTCAGGATTAAAGGAAGTAGAAAACACGTGCTTCGGCAGAAAATTCCATGCCTTGATCGTTCGGCAGAGGTATGAGGACCCAAACTTGTTGGTGCGCGCTCTAATCGACTCTACCGTGTAAGGATGGCATGTGACCCCAGCACGCGTAGTTCTGGATAGGAAAGGGGAGGGCGGGATAAGGTGGAATAACTCTTCAGAGCACTCCCCGTGGTATATTCTGTAGAAACATGCTAATGAGGCAATGTCCTAACTAATGTCTATTCGCAGCTTCGGCTGCGTGAACGAAGATTTAGTTCATAGATGTGCCGATATACGTACTTAGATTACATGAAAAAGGATTCACACACATTGTAGTATGACTGAATGAATCGTGTAGTGGTTTAACTAGTCGTTTAGCAATTGTGTGAGTGCTATGAGTTCGATCCTATCTTATCTTATCTCGTATGAGGGCCAGTCAGTACAGACCGGTGACACTTCGACCCAGTGGGATCTTTTGTGTCGACTTCCCCAATAACGACTGCCATAGATGTTCATGGCAGCCGGGCCCGACGGCTTAACGTGCTCTCCGAGGCACGGAGCAAGCGATAATTGTCAATCAATACGCACATAATTTCGAAAAATCATATAACTTCCGAAAGTCAGAGGTGCGCGACGTGGGTTCGAACCCGAGACCCTCTGCATTGCAGTCTATTGGTCTCCCCACTGAGCTATCGCTGCTAGTTCGATCCTAACACGGGATATATGTAGTTGATCCAAGTCTGGGTTTTCTTTGTGTCCCTTGTTTGAATGTCTACCAAGTCCTCCTCGATACAGGATTTAAATCGAGAGCAAAAGTCAATTTTTCTAAAATAAAGATGGTAGTCGCCATATTGTTTTAAAGTGTAGCTATTTTAAACTACCCTACCTTTATTTAATTTCTTAGGTTCTCACGAAGATTTGTGGTGTTTCTTCTTTGAGTAAATTAATAATAATAATCTCTACTGAAATTAGAAATTGGAAAAACATCCTAACTTCAATAAAGAATCTTTCGTATCAAGACAGAATAATCATATTGAGAGAAAAATCAGTTTACTAGATACACGTGTTCTCGTAACGTAATAACGATGACGAGCCACCCCGGATGGGTTCTCAAGAGAGAAAATTACATGAAATACTTTCAGACTGACATTTTAGTATATCAATATTTCTGAAGATAAAATGCTGTGGCGTCTTTTTTAGTATCAGATCCTATATACCTACCATGAGAAAAGTTCAGACAGTACTTAAATTACTGTGCCTACGGTATAGCTTTTAGACTTAATTTTGAATATATTATTTAAGACCTATTTGTAAGCGAACAGATTGATCCGAGAAGTCAATCAACATAGAGAAAAAGCAAATAAATAATATTCCTACATTTTCTAACTTAAACTAAAACCACATACCTATTTACCGTCAAAAATTAAACTGTGCTAAAATGACATAGGTCTGGCGGCTCAAGGACGTCACTCTATTTAAGCGTATTGTATTTTAGATGGTAGTAACGACGACGAATATTAAATGTTAAGAACTAATGATATACAGGTGTCCGGTAATTAATGGATAACCTGGAAATGTCTTATAGTGGAACTGATAGACGTTCAGAAAAAAATATGAAAGAAAATCTATCCTAACTACTACCTGAGATATGTGTTTACTACGTATACTACGACCATAAATGAATGAAATCAATCGGTTTTTTGTTGTTTTATTATTAAACACTAATTATGCTAATAGATAGACAGTCAAAAGTATGCTATGCTAATATAGCTTGCACTTTCTAATTTTTTTTTTAATTTTTCTTTATTAATTTTTTCATTTTTTCTGAACGGCCTTCAGTTCTACTATAAGACATTTCAATGTTATCCATTAATTACTGGACACCCTGTATACATACATATGAAATCTTTTATTTAACCTTAACTATGTTAATATAGAAGAAACGTGGGCAACCAACGGACGAGGCTTCTAAACAGTCGAGCAACATTGAGGGAAGTACTGCGTAATATCGGTCCAATACTATCTTTCTAGACGGAGCTGAGGCGGCAATGGTAACCAAAATCCTACCGCGTCGGTCACGTACGGACAATGTCCCAAATATGAGGCATGGATGGCGTGAAGTGTGGATTACTCACAATGACACTAATATCTGATCAGCTGTAAGATTTTCTAAAACTGTGAATAAATAAAAGATAAAAGAAAATGATGATGTTTAAATGGCTGGATGTTTAGATTTTGCTATGAAGAGCTAGCTAGCTAGCACACAAATAGCTATGTCTGCATTCACTCGATATTCGCACGGACCAAACCACAGGCAGAAACTAGTTTATAATAGCAATAATAATACTCGAACACAAACGCATTTCAGCTAGTACCGCATGTGTTTTATACCTACAAATTTTGCTGATACAATCCATTACGAGAAATAAAGTTATAGAAATGAAATATGCGTATCTATAATCTGTTCCGTCGCATGTGTCGCCTGACATTGACATAGGAAGAAACTATTATCAGAAACATCGCACCATCGTTATTGCTTAGCATCCTGACAAGACAGTGCGACTATAGAATATTTTTTATTAAAACTGTATAATAGTGTAGACGTTGTCTGCACTGATGGTGCAGAGCAGAGGATCCCAGACTTTTTGTCATAGACCACTTTCGGTGGACCCCCGGCAGCTAGAAATTTAATTCGCCAAGTAAAATCGGTATATTCGGACAGTTAAATTGGGTTAAAATTAAAAAAGTTGATCAAATCTCTACAGGCTGACCTTGAAAATTCTCGGCTCTTCAGCATATTCCTCAAAATATCCATCGACCGACGTTTAACCAAGTAACAGTCGCTGAGCTCCTTATAATAATATCTGCCTACATTGATAGGTGAAGTCAAGCCAACGTTTTAGTTCTTCACTATCGAAAGCAAATAAATTTTCGTGGACCCACGCTTACGAGTTGTGAACCCCCATTTTTTTGTCAGGCCTACGTAGACCCCCGTCGAGTCTCCCCTGGACCCCTGGGGTCCACCTGGACCACTTTTGGAATTAAGGGTGTAGAGGTTTAAGTGATCGACTCGCCGCTGCCACTACGCCGACTGTTGTGGGTTCGATCCCACACAGGACAAAAATTTGTGTGGTCCACAAATGGTTGTTCCGAGTCTGGGTATTCTTTGTATCCATTGTTTCAATGTTTGTAAAGTCTCCCGCGATAAAGGATTCAATAACAGCGCGGGCAGTTGTCTTTTTTTAAAAACACAAAATCACTGCATAAACTACTACAAAAGCATTTTACGACATATTGTGTTAATAAAAAAATAAATAGTTAAAATAATCACAACAGCTACTCATAAGATTTACTGCATAACTATTGGTATCGTTTATGAAAAATATTATAATGTTACGTGCTGGGTTCGACGGATAAGAATACAAAACAATATTACCGACTAAAACACGTTTCATTCTAGTACACAATTAATTTTAACACACAACAAACACTATACTACACTTTTCCACTGTAACTGCTTCAAACTCCGTAGTATTTTCGCTTCTGTTCGCTTCGATGAACACTTGACCGCTTACGATAGTAAACTGACTCGGCTTCTTCTTCAGTGGTTCTTCTCGTAGACCCCTACGGGGTCTCGGGGTAACCAGACCAGGCCGTGGGCCTGTCTTGGTGGTGTTCGTCGCCATCTGCTAAAACAGGCGGGTCACTGGGGTGGGCCCGTGTGGGCCCGTCGGTCAGTCCGGGTCGTCAGAGCCGGTGGGTAGCGCAGCTAGCGAGGTCCAGCCCGCAAAGATAAGTGCCCGCGGGCGACCAACATGCCAGAAGCGCTTGGGTCGTATCCGATGGGTCCCTCCTGCGCTTGGCGAGGTCGAGCTCCGCGGGAAGGGTTACCCGGGGAGCGCCCGTCAGCCAGCATCAGGGAGGGGCATCCGTAGGTCCGGTGAGGGTTGCCACGGAGACGAGGTCTCGCGGCAGAGCCATCCTGTCCGGCGGTCGCCGATGGTAGGGCGCAAGCTCCCGCAGATGGCGGGCGTGCGATCCGTCGGCGCGCACGAACAGGTTGGTGCTCAGGCGTCTCACGAAGTAGTCCAAGCTCTCCATGCACAGGTCCCTGGAGATCGTCCTGTTCCGCACGAAGCAAGGGGCGTCGGTGATAGTGCGGAGCGCAAGCGACTGCTGCGCACGCAACCGGCGGCGGTTCGTTTCAGAGGTGAGAGCAAACCAAGCCGGGGCAGCGTAGGTGAGTCGGCTGCGGATGTACGTCTTGTACACGCCGAGCTTTGCACGGAGCGGCAGTCGAGACGATAGCACGGGTCGCAGGAGGGCGCGCGCTGTGCGCGTTTGGACGACTACGTTGTTGACGTGGGGCTTCATGGAGAGGGTGCGGTCGATGGTCACGCCGGGGTATTTCACCGTCGCGGACCATTCGATGTTCTCTCCCATGAGCTTCAACTGCGGCAGGGCTATGCTGCCCATGGAGATCGCCTGAGTCTTCAACCAGCAGTAGCAGCTTCTCGAATAGCTTCGATGTCGTCGAGAGGAGCGTGATGGGGCGATAGCTTCCCGGCAGTAGGATGTTTTGCCCCGGCTTTGGGAACATGATGACTCTACTGACTCGGCGGTGCGCGTGCGCTCTATTTATACGCGGGTAAAGCGCTTCTGGAGTTTTTCAGAAAACGTCACACACGGCACGCAACAGCGCGATGATTCGAGAATGTGCCAGCGCTCTCTCCACTGAACTCGTACCGACAGATACGTAGTTCCGTAAGATGTCAATAGATGGTGATGTAATAAATTATTATTAGAAGGGACTGCCGACTGCCGTCAGATGGCACTAGCCGTAACAATAACAATAAAAACAGTTGGCTTTTATTTATATGTAATCATGGTATACTGGAAAGCAAAGTATTGTGAACATATACATGTGAATTGTGACAAGGATTTAAAAAAAAATATATCTTAGTTACTACTTGAGAAACATTTTCTTTGCGTATTGTATTTTATTTTGAGCTCCCAATAATTTTAACATGTGTTGTTTCAGGATAATTCATACTGTACAGGATACCCTTTATATACGGTCACACGGGCATTCGGTTTGCTTACCATCATAAGATGCGTAAGACACATGCGACAAACGCACGCGTAAATACACGCGTCTTACGCTGTGACTGACGCTGCATTCAAAGCAAAAACCACAGCGCAGCATTTGCTTAATATTTAACTGACAAAACTATAGGTAAATAGTTTTATTAATATAATTAGGTTAAAAAGTATTAAAGTTCAATAGCAAGTCTAACAGTTTCAAAATTATGTAATAGTGTTAAATAAACAACGCGATAAAGTCCGTATAAGGTAGTTTAATTTCAATTACTAAAGTACTTTACACCTATTGGTTTATTGATACTGCGCCGAGTTTTGTGGTGCTCACATGAGTCAAAAATTTGTTCGATTCATGAATAGTTGTTCCGAGACGAGGCGTTCTTTGTGTCCGCTGTTTGAATGTTTGTAAAGTCCCCCTGGATACAGGAATAATAATTTATTTCAGTCTAATATCCATTGTGTTAGTATTACATAAAAACTTACAAGCTAGTGTTACTAATTATTAATAAGACACAATTAACATAATATATAAAAAAACATAAATAAAATTACACAACAGGCTTATGAAGCCGCAACCAATAACAAACAATGGGGCTATCTCACCTATATACTATCGTGCTGAGGATATTATTGGTGCTGCAGCGCACCCTATGCATGATGGAGGCGCACCGTTTTCGCATAATTGCATAGAAATTGTCTACTGCCTCGGTAAAATGCCTGACGCACTACAAGACTGCCGCGCCAGTCCCATCAACATCCTAAACGCGTTGTTGTACTGTACGCGAAGGCGCTATATGTCCTCTGCGTGTAGTTAACCCATAGACTGCACGTGTATTATGTCTAGAGCGGGCGTTGTAGTAAAAGATTTTTAATTTTATTGTATTGGAGGCAAACGATACGGATCGTCTGATGGTAAGCGATTGACACCCGCAGAGGAGTCACAAATGCGTTGCCAGCCTTTTAAATTTCACCCCACCCTCAGGATAGGGAAGACTTGGGCATCCGGTACCCTCACTCACTGGACGAAACACAACGCAAGCGCTATTTCACGCCAGTTTTCTGTGAGGCCGTGGTATCACTCCGGTCGAGCCGGCTCATTCGTGCCGAAGCGTGACTCTCCCACGTCCAGTAGAAGTAGTCATAAGTGTATCCCAGAAAAGATAGAAAGAAGTATATTACACACACATTACCCTAATTATGATTTTAGCTCTCACGTAATTGGATTCTATTGCCATTTATCAGGCACAGTTCTAAACCTCACTCTGCTACTGAAAACTTCTAGACAGATATATCCAATGACATGTTGCCCAACCCGCTAATCCAACCGAAGACCTTATATGTATGTAAATAGCAGTTGCATTCACTACGAGGCAGACAGTTATATAATTAATGAAATTAATAACTTTATACAAAATGCCATGATATTTGATAGCTGCGAGTTCACGCGGCGACGGCTGAACGCGGCCTGAATATAATTTGTGTTGCGGTACGAAAGTGCAATCTAATTAATTAATAGTATTATGCGGGTAAACGGGACACTTAAAGTATTTTGTTTTAATATAACATTGAATCAACCTGCATGTCTGCGAGTTCTACATAATGATTTGGAAGATGTGTGAAGTCTGCTAACCTGCTCTAGACCAGCTTGGTGGACTAGGTCCCAAAACCTTATCGTTCTGATAAAGGGTCTGTGCCCAGCACTTGAACGGTTTTTAAACTAAGATATTATTTATATTATAACTTAGCTTCAGTAACAGAACTACCGTAATCTATGATGTCCAAAAATTATCACTAGTGACTCCAAAATCGAAACACCAATGGATTGTAGTTCTAGTGAAGACACAAAAAATTGCCCAAAACCAGATCATTTGTCAGTAGATCGTAATATCTTATGTTGAATGGGAATAAAACCCGCATTGCTGATGCTCCCTTGAATACTACGTCCAGTGTAATAGATTAGACTGAAAACTGCGATATTTGAGAAAGTAAACGCAGAGGTATATAGCATTCAAATTTTGCCAGCTAAGCTTATGTTCCATATAATGACTGGAGAGCCTATAGCCTCCAACCGAAAATATTCGTACTGCTGCTTAACCCGGGATTCGAACTCAAGACCCTAAGATATGTAAACATAAGTGTAATTATCTCACTAAACCAACAGGCAATAATCACAAGCAGTAAGGGCTCCCAGACAAAATATTGGTCATGGCAGCCAATTTTAACAGCTATACAGACTTGGTGCCTGCACAGAAGATCTCATAGCGCAAAATTGTATGCAGAAACACAAGTGCCTTCTCTGTCTTTTAACTCTCATAATCCGATAGACCGACACAATCGAAGCGCGATCAAACACATGCCTAACGGATCTGCATGCTTTCCCTGACACGGTGGTATGCAACACAACCTATTTCTTAACTCCGAGTTGCTATTGAAAATTTCTTTACAGAAAATCTTTGTACATTTTTGTTGACTCTACTCGTGATTCGAACTCGACACCTCGAGTAAATCGTAAAGACAGACAGGCAGTTTATGTATAGTAACTAATAAAATAATTTTAATCTTCAAAATAACCGTTCCTTCAAATATTTAACTTCACAGTATCTCTTTAAAATCATACGTACACTATAAATTCGTAACATGCCCTGTTTTTCAACCTAGGTCAAGTGCAACTGCGCCTGTCTTAAGACTGATGACCCCAAGACTGGGTAACGATCGCTCCACCTCTTTCCAACACACCAACTATCCTAAACCCCTCTCTCTCCAATGTCAGTTAGTCAGCGCACACTCAAATGTGAATGAGTGCAATCGCAGACTGCTTTTAGGTTTTTTTTGACTTTCATGTTTCCGATGAGTGGTGTTTGAATGATTGTTGTGGTTATGGTGATAAAATGCGTTTTATGAAACCCATACCACAATTATGCAGTTATGCGGGTTAAAAAACGTGTAAATGCCACAGGAAATCTTGTTGTTTTTATTAGAAATGTCTGATTACATGGCAAAGTGGTTTAAGTGAATGCTTTGTCGCTGTAAATGTGCCGAGTATTGTGGGTTCGATAGAAAAATGTGTGTAATTCACAAACAGTTGTTCTGTGTCTGGGTGTGCTTTGTGTCTGTTGTTTGAATGTTTGTAAAGTCCCCGGTGATACAGGTATTAATCCTATTACGGAAATTGTATTGTTATACAAAAAGAAGAAAGTAATTTTTTGTTACATAATATAAACAATTCTTTAAAACTAACTTATACCTAAAATATTATGAAACAGAGAAATAAAAAAGAAAACTAAAACCCTCTAATAGGCGTCATAGAATTCCTCCGCATCACAGTCAACTGGTAGTGTGCCCAGAAGACTGGCAGCATTGCCACGTTGAATGGCAATGCTTATCCTTTCCGCGAAATAAAGGCCAGCCCTCTGGTCACGGGAAGCGTCGATTAACCTTTTCGCTATGTCTCTATAAAGAGCACGAGCACTGTATATAATTAATAATTTGTATTGTTATTAGTAAAATCAATATAATTAAATTATATCTAATTAGACAGATAGATGATTTTTTGTTACAAAAATCTAGTGTTCTTGTTTAAGTTGAGCGCTTTCTTTACATTCATAGTCTCACCCCGATGGGGTAGGCAGGGGTGTTTAACTTTCACATTTTAACAAGCATGGTAATAACAGTTAATTGGTCGCATCGAATCCAAGAGTTTATGCACAGCAGACGTGTTCACCTCCGCGTTATTGAGCCAGCAGAGTAGTAGTAGAAACGTGTCGTATACAATGCGTATTCTACACGCTGTGCGAGAGCCATACGAATACATACATATCTATACACGTCCGCACACGACGGCGTTGTTGCAGAATAGTAGATTATCGTACCCACCATGCCAACTGTAGTAAGTACTGAAGTAGCGTGGCGTTCCACCGATGACGATTTTTTCCAAGAGACTGAAGGTCAAAGACGGAGAATCTTCGATTAAAATTTCGTGTCAAGCCGCCAAAAAATTATTGTGTTTTCTTACCAAGATATCCTCAAAGGCAGAAAATTGGTCAGAAAGTTGGTGTTGTATACTCCCGTGTCTAAGCAACCACGTTAAGCTTGCGGTCTTGCGTCTAATCTCTCTTGATCGCGTCGGATTTCCTACACATTGGACTATTCTCTATAATATCCTGCATAGGTGAGTCTCCGTTAAGACAGGCTACCATGACCGAATATTATATTTATTTTACTACGTCTCATATGCAAAGACCCTAACCCTGCTAATTCCAGCTAAAGGAAGTAATCATATGATTTATTCACAACCAATATGTAACATAAAATCACCGCGTCCCAAGAGATTGCTAATCTAAACTAATGTTACAAATTATTGCTTTATTCCTCCCTCTTATAAACAAAGTCATTTCCTTCTGACGTCAATGTGAATTAGAGGTATGTATAGCTGCTCTATAGCTACGGGGTATGGTGCTGGTGTCGAAACTTTTAGCTAAAATGCGACCAAAACTTGCGTCACTGCCAAACACCTTTAGGGCAGATTTCACAATTTCTAGTTGGTGAAAATGTGTTATTTGGTGAGGCTATTTATTAAATACCTTAATTTTGTTATATTATAGCTCAGTGGGTAGACCAACAGACTGCAATGCAGAGGGTCTCGGGTTGGAACCCACGTCGCGCACCTCTGACTTTCGGAAGTTATATGTATGACTTTCGAAATTATGTGCGTATTGATTGACAATTATCGCCTGCTCCGTGCCTCGGAGAGTACGTTAAGCCGTCGGTCCTGGCTGCCATGAACATCTATGGCAGTCGTTATTGGGAAGTCAGTGCCCTATAATATCCTGACGCTGGTCTAGCCTTACGGTATCGTTAGCCTTCGGGTTGCGGAGGTCAGGTGGCAGCTGCTCAGTGTAAAAACTGATATCCAGTTAAATCCGGTTAGACCAGAAAAGCCGACCCCAAGTGACTTGTGAATAATAAAGGCTAGGAAGAAGAATTTTGATTGATGCTTAGCTTGTAACGAAAAGGTGTGGTCACGTTTAGTCGTAAAGTATTTGTGATAACATCATGAGGTGTCATCATGTTTTAGGTGGGTTTTAGGATCCACGTAATAATACTGTACTAATTTCTACTGGATATAGTTTCATACTCCGTGTTGCTACTGAAAATTCCTCGGAGAAAACGAATCAAAACACAACAGACTAGAGGGTTGGATGCGGGTGGTCCAAGACCGGTCTATGTAGCAAACCTCGGGGGAGAACTATGTCCATCAGTGGACATCTTTTGGCTGAGATGATGATGATGACAGACACGAAAACTTATTTGTCAAATAACTGAAATCGGTCAATGGAAACCATTTGAGTAGACTTGTAGACTCTAGTTTATTTTCTTTATCTATCTAAATAATTGTGTTCGAATATCACATGCATTGAAAATGTTTTGATCTCGCCGAGCTTTAGTTGAATTCTTTGCAGCAACATATTAATTATCCCTATGTAAGCCTCCCAAAAGGCCGGCTATTTTTCTACCCTACTAGGAAATAACCCGTGAAAGAAAACAAATAACAATAATATTAGCACTATTTATAAACTATCTTACTATAAGGCATATGCCACTTGCCAGTATGAAAAGGTTAATGCCATATCATCCAAAGAATAGCGATAGAGAGACCGTTGGACTGACATGCAGAAGTCTCAAGAAAGATCGCAAGGCACACCGTTGATTTTCGAAATTATGTGCGTATTAAATACTTAATTTGATAGCTCGCTTTAATGATGAAGGAAAACATGATGAGGAAACCTGCATGTCTAAAAGTTCTACATAATATTCTTACAGAGAAGAAGAAATAAATATTGCAGTAAAATATTGCTCTTTACTTAAGCCTCTACGTCATTTACCCAGTCGATATCCAATCTCCGTTTAGCCATCAGTGCCACCCACCGCATTTTAGTTGTAGCCCATCCATCAAACGTAGAAGGGAAATGTTCGGCTGAATGTTTTCCTTCCTCCGCCATCAAAGCGCGGTTATTAACTGACGCTAATATCCAACGATTGTGTTATACAACTTGCAAAAATCGTTAACTTACACTTAAGTGAGTCAACGATATATAATACAAATCGAGTAATAATTCTAGGTGTGGTTCATTTATTTTTGTTTCAGTTATTGATTTGTACTCGATTGTATGTATTGTTGTATTGATTATGTATTCGAATTAACTTCGGATATAGAACATTATTATAAAAGCATGTACGTTGTGTTCTGGACAATGTATATTAGGTATCGCGTTGTTTATAATTGTGTTCGTATATAAATCGAATACATTTATACGTATAAATGTATTCCTCGGTCTCAACTGAAAGGGAATAGTGTACTTGCGTGTGTTTGATTTTACATTGTACTTAATATGCATCAGAAAATAAGATATATAAATAAATTTTCAATAGACAGCATCAAAGTTGCTTTAAAACTTTGAAGCATTTGATTAATTGAGTATGAAAAAAATGGAGGCGAAGTGGTTGGTATTTGCCATCTCCCTCACACCCCTGCATTAAATAAAGACTACGTCACAAAATAGTATATGCGTCCTGAGTCTTTTATTTGACAAGGCCCCTTTCTACCACGTTTGTAAGGCTTCAAATTTTATTTATTTTTGATTGGATTTAATTATTCTTTATACTTTAGATTTTGAGTAACGTAACTTTCAATAAATTAAAAATGATAAGTCAAATGCACTATTGTGCTGTGCTGCGTAATATCACTAGTGCTGCAAGCATATAACTCTCGTCTCGGTTACCATTTATCGTCAGGCTGGTCAAATAGTCGTTTACGTAACCTGAGTAGTCTTAACCAAAATTATAAATACGTATGTGAGTTTGTGACGCTTTTATGCCATAACACTCAACCAATCATCATGAAATTTCGTATACATGTTATCAAGGGAACAGAACAAAACATAGGGTACCTTTTATCATAAAAATGGAATATAAGCTCAGTACAAATCGTATCAAATACCTATGGTTACTAAAGAAAACCACAGATTTTTGGGAACTACCATAAGCTGTGGATATTCTTCACATATCTTTGAGCACATTATGAAGAACTCTCATGCATGTTGATTCTCTCACGATGTTTTCCTTCACCATTATAGCGACATATATAATTAACCACTTAAAATGCAAATAGCTTCTAAAAATCATAAATACTTTAATATCGAACCGATGTCCTCTTGAGTATCCCAAATAGGAAACTTTACCTTTCTTATTTCCTAAAACCAACTGTAACAAATCTTACGTAATAACAATAAATTAAAAGATTTTTCAGGCCACAATTACCATTCGCCCCGTCTGCCATTTAAACTTACAAACTCAAATATAAGGCGGGCTGGAGGGTCGGACTCTAATATAAAAATATGGGAACAAGAGGTCCTTGGCCCTGTCTTAAGGGCAATAACAGTTGTTCAAGGGTACCAGGACCCTTTTTACCCTTTTTGACATACATATTTCTGTAGTTAAATGACTGAAACTTCGGGTAGTGGCATATATTATTTTATATCACTACTAAACGGGATAAATGACTCGTGGCATAATGCTTTTTACAGTTATGTTAGGGTATTCTTATCTGCGGTATTCTCTATACCGGTACCTTGGCAAACAACGAGTTATGATAAGCGGTTACCGGAACGTTTCAATAGTTTTTATACCATATATTTTTTTAAAATAAATTTAATACAAGACAGCTGCTGCATATCCAATCTTCTTCTTCTTTTCGTGTGGTTAGTGGCCAACCTGTTGTCAAGAGTTGTTCAAGCCGTCCGTAGGCCTCTGACATGGCTTACCGACTGCTGTCAATTTGGCAACAACCGGGACCGACTTTTTACGTGCCCTCCGAAGCACGGAGACTCTCAGATGAAATACTACTAAGCGGTCACCTATCTATAGACTGACCGCACCCAACATTGCTTGACCTCGCTAATCGCTTACCAATCAGAGAGTGCAACTGGCTATGAGCGCCTCTGCATATCTCTCAAGACAAACAATAAGAACGGATATAAAGAATATTCAGACATGGAACATTTTTTTGTGGATCACACAAATTTATCTACCGTGTAGGGTTCGAACCTGGCACCAGAGTGTTGTACTCCGGCGTTCTTTGTGTCAGTCTTGGTGTTGTTTAAATATTGAAAAACCCTCCCGCGACTAGGAACCATTTCTAATAGCAAGGAATAACCTTCGCGCCATTCAAACAGATTTATAAGCTCTGCAGATACTTATATAAGCTCCTTATTATATACAAAAGATAAGTATAGTGCAGATGTGGGCGTAAAGGTGACGAAGAGCTGTATAACAAAGTCCTTTCTATTTTTATCACGATTATATACGACATAAATGTCAGGAATACCTCTTTTGTGCTGTTTGTGGGTAAACTTAAAGCCGATCTTAAGGTTCCAGGTTTTATTAATAGTTTAGGTAACGTAGTATTTTATACTTACTTCTTTGCTAGGTCAGTCAGAATGCAAGAGACATACCTGGGGTATCAATCACACATTGCCGGTTATGTCTAAACCTTAAGATAAGTGCATACTGAAATTAAACTCATTTATACGGATTTTAAAATCCGTTTAAATGAGTTTAATTTCTATGAATAACATTCGCGTAAACAGAAGACAATATTAAGGAGTCTGCCCACTACCCCGTCTCATATCATGACCGTGCCAGGAACGTGTCAGGCAAAAAAATATTCTTTGCAAGGAAAGGTATAGGACCATCCCCACTACACCGTTCCGTCACCGACCAGCAGTTCCTATAGCAGGGCGTATCGTGTTGCTTTTCTTGTTTGATACGTTCCTAGCACGGTCATGGTATGAGACGGTGTAGTAGGCAGACTCCTTTAAGTGCATACTTTTAAGTGGGTCACGTGTTTGCCTTAACTTGACAGTATAAAATAAAAAAGTAAAGTCTCTTGTGATAGTCTAGTAACCGTTGGACTGCCGAGCAGTAGCCTCGACCTCGAACTCAAAACAAGCACTTCTGATTTTTCCAAGTGATATGTGTATTACATAGTTAACTATCGGTTGCTCGAGCAGTAAAGGAACATATAGTGAGGAACCCTGCATGTCTATAAGTTCTCCAATTTTTTTATGATAAGCCGTTGCTTTAATTTTCTAAAAGATTTGTGAAGTTTAACAACCTGTACTGGACCAGAGTGTTGGACTATGACCTAACCCTTCTACCGAGCCCGTGCTCAGCACTTGGACAGTTGATATTATGATGGCTCTTGTAAAAGATTTGGAAGTATCCCAGTACTACCGTGGGTTATTCATAAGTAACTCGTATATAAGTATTCTAGTAATACAAGGCATGCTTCTAGCGTTAAATGAAAATATCACCTCTCTTACGTCAAACACGTAAGTAATCGACATTGTTAGGAACATTTAGCTGTGTATAGTTGCACATAGCGATGTAGGCGATGCACACAATTGGTCAAATTGACCTCAGTAATGAGATCCGTGACCATGGTACTACTACAGCCACAAATGTTACGAATATAATAAATTGCAAGTCAGTTGGACTTTTTTAACTGTATTATTAGACCTACGGCATAATTTTGATGTCATAGTGGTCGCTTTGCCACTGCCGCCGCGCCAAGAGTTGTAGTTTCGATCCCCGACAAAAAAAACATGCGGGTCAATCTTCGGGGACTGCCGATAGAAGTGAAAACTAAGTAACTAAAGTGCGGTGACGATGACACGAGTTTCACGCTTTTTGTTCACCCAAAAAGTACACTTATATACACAGTATACATATAGCTCATGGAAAGCGTTTTGTGACGATGACGCGAGTTCCATGATTTTTGTCCACCCAAAAAGTTCTCAACGCGCCTAAAGAAGTTTTCACTTCAAAAATATGTGGTCCACAAATTATAATCTGCGTCTGGGTGATCTTTATGTCCGGTGTTTGAATGTTTGTAAAGTCCCATGTGACACAGGAATTATACCTAGATTACTCGAACAGACACAAAGAAGACCAACGTGTTGACACAACACGCTTTTGGTCTACCTACACTGACGAAGTTCTTATTTCGTCAACCTTTTAAATACTGAACCTATCTATAGCCCTGCCTGCTTCCCCGGGCTTTGGCTCAGATCACAGTGCGTATTTAAGATACCTGAAATCCATATGCGATGCACGAACACAGCATAAAGTTTAACAATCTACAACTTCAACAAAATCAAAGTTCAAAGCTGGAAAGCCCTACTCATGAAAATACTTGTGACCGTGTGCAAAGGGCGACTAAACATTTAAAAAAATTGGCAAACTACAAATACGCGCAGATGAACACCAATGCCTGGTAAGGAATTTAGTAGCGTCATAAAACTTCCGTGACGCTATTGTACTTAAGAAAATTTAAAAAAAAATGGTTGGATTAACCCCCAGCTTGGATCCAGTAATTAATTTGTTCGAAAGTAAGCAATATACAACAACACTTCATCTCCTTGTAACCATGACTGCTGAAAAGCAGTCGAAACGTCAAGAAAAGTGTAAATATAAATTGTTCTAAAATAATATTAAAATAATGAAAAGGTTTACTTTAAAATAAACTGCGATAACATTCTTAAAAAGAAGTTTATTTTATATCTACATTAATATAAATTTTTCATCAAATACTTGGGAAACCTTAACACAAAATATCTGAAAGAAAATCAATTTTTATCGGTTACCTACCATTCGTATTACGCAGCTCATAAAGAATATGATATGCCCCTGTAGGATCAGCTGTTATAACTTACACGCTATCCGAAGCATGGATGAATAAGTTAAGTATAAGGTAAACGATCACCCTCCAATACTGCAGCATTTATTCCCGTAGTATATTAAATCTAGCCAACGTTTACCAGAGTTTAAATCCATTTTCGGTTGAACTGGATGCAACTAGTGGTACATAATTTACAGGCCGTGAAGCTACGCTCTGTTCAGTGCTCTCGCTGCCATTAACGGGCTTTTGGCTTTGGCTTGAAACTGCCTATAACTGCTGAAACATGGATAAAAAACGGATACGTGTTTCCTGCTTCATTTAATTATGGATTCTTAATGTCAATTAGTCCGATGTCCAGTCTACTGTACATAGGCATCTGTCAATTTGCATCACCTATACCTGTTCCTCCGTTGTCCTTTCGTTTCTGCATCCAGTTTAAACCTGCCACCAACCCAGGTCACCAATCCACCTGTCCGAGTGACGTCCTACGTTACCTTAGTCACGGTCTCCATTTAAGAGCTGGTTTACATCAACGGCCGTCGATCTTTTGGCAGATATGGCCAGCCCACTGCTATTATACCATGCTTATTCTCCGAGTTAAATTGTTGTTCTCTCTTGAATAAATTCCTCAAAAATTAATCCTTCAAAGATACAAAAGGCAAAGTTTGATCCAGAGCTGGCTGCACGACTTTGAATTTGTGGGCACCTGGTCCCATCTGTAGATTCTATGTCTCGGCACCATAAGTGATCATAGGTTCTGGTTATACTACAAAGTCAATATAAATAAAGACAAGAGTTTGCAAGTATTGTTTATATTGATTATTAAACTAAGAACTGATAAAGTGTTCTGAAGACTGTGATACCACGTTGGCAACAATTTTAATCACCTTAATCCTCATTGATGGTGGTCAACTTAAGTATTGGAATCAAGTGACTGCCATTACCAATCATTCATTAATGGTACGTATGAGCCAGCTCGCCTGTGGAAGAACCTCCCCTTATCGGTAAACGACATAAGAGTAGTAATACTGCTATTACGTTCCATTTGGGGTTGGCGACATCCTTGGTACTTCATACGATTATAGGCTGGTAACCCCTTATCACCAGGTGAATCGTTTGATGTTTTACCGATGTCGTATAATGTACTACTTACCGCGATTAATTGTTTCGTTTTTATAAAACATCTATTTATATCATGAACCTCTTCCTGTCACTTTATGTCGTTAACACATTTATAGTTGCAAAAATAGACAAAAGAAAAATCAAAGATAAGAAGTCACAATTCTCAGATAACATCATCAGCAAACAATAGTTACCATGATCTAGAAGCCTGCAACTTAAGGGAATTATTGGCATGTAGATCCAAGAAATCCGAGCCACAGCAAGAGCAGAAAAGAAAGAGCTATCTTCAAGCTGACCCCACAGCGCCTCCTTCAGCAAATCTGGAATCCTGCCTCTTCGTAAGCGTATAACACAAGCTCATGTTGCTACAATTACTTTACTACTAAAGATCATCTGTCTAAACAGAAAGCACTTTCCCAGCCAGACAGTTACAAATTCAAAGCGAGCATTCCACATGACACTACCTCTGTTTAAAATGCCTCCGCTAAACAACTCAAAGAGAAGATTGACTGTACCAAACAACGACATCATAAAATATAATCATAAATATCTTCCTATTCATCCAACCGAAGATTATTACAACAAACATTATAATCCCACTAACATAAGTCTCGCTACACAATTTAAATGACAAGTTAATCCTTTCGGCACGTGTCACTTTTATAAATATGACCCGCCCTAGTTGTGCCAAAGCCTCGTGTGTGGATTAATTCTGATCCCGGAATAAATAACGAGCTGATTATAAAGTTATTCAAAGACAGAAAATGTACAATAGAATTCGGCCACCTGAAGGAGAAAACCGGTACAGCATTTTAAATAACCAAGATTTACATTCTACCCTGAGCTCGCATACGTGGTTTTATTAAGAATAAATTGCGATAAAAATATCCTCGGTTTTAATCTAGGACATGGCTTATATGTGTGCCAAGATTCATACAAATTGGTATAAGGATTTACGAGTGACTGAGTAACAAATATTTAAACATCTTTACATAAAATTAAATATATTCAGCAAAGCCGCATGCATGCGGCATAACAGTACGTTTTTCTGTAACGGTAACCTATTCTGTACTAACAACGTGTATGCAAAATTGTATAATGATTGGTCGCGTATTTAAGACGTGAAGGCGTAACAAACTAACTCACAATCGCATTTATAGTATTAGTTATATAGGATAGTACATAGAATCCCACTTCATCCCCAAAAGGACAGACAAAGGCGTCGCACAATAAGATTTTCTGTTTGGAAAAGCTCAGTATTACCACGAATATTGCTGTTGAGAATTTACTCACTCTTTGTTTGTTCCAGAGATTAAATACGGCACCTTATGGGTCACCTCAAGTGTAAGCGGAAACTTATAACACGAGCTTCAATTATGCTCAAAGTAGCGATGCAACGATATATCGAATATTTGATAATATCGATAATATCGACCCTCAAAATATCGATATTTTATAGGTATCTAACCATCATCGATACGATATTATCATATCGACAAGAAATTAAATATCGATATCGAACGATATATCCAATATTCGATAATATCGATCCTAAAATATCGATATCTATGTATTTGATCCATTGACTTGGTAGTATTCAATATTTATGTGTATAGTGTATCTGTGGTATTTACCCGGATTTCTACTAGGTACTAACTTGAAAGTTCTAGATCATCGATAATATCGTATTGAAACTGTCGATATTATCGGTCATCGATATTTTCAGGCCTTCGATATAAATATCGATATTTATATCGATATTTTCACCTCCTTGCAACCCTAGCTCAAAGAGATATAAAATCGTAGCAAATATATTCATCCTACTACTAGATTATACACATAAGCTGACGCTGTTTCAAGGAAGAGGGGCTCACTCAACTGAGGGATCCCTTTATCCACAAAGTGGGAGACAGAGGTGCACTATACCGACATATCCGTATGGTTTTGAATCTCATGTAATAGAGGACAAGTCTATTGTTCTCTACCAAGCACATATTGAGATTCCTTGCTCCGTACCGCATACTAAGTTTTTGACTATCGACCATGCTATGGACATCATGTCATAAAACGATGTCGCATCTCTAAAATGCTTCAGGCCATAATTTAAATTTATAATTAGAATTACATAGTCGATAGCTCAGTGGGGAGACCAACAGACTGCAATGCAGAGGGGCTCGGGTTCGAACCCACGTCGCGAACCTCTGACTTTCGGAAGTTATATGACTTTTTCGAAATTATGTGCGTATTGATTGCCAATTATCGCCTGCTCCGTGCCTCGGAGAGCACGTTAAGCCGTCGGTCCCGGCTGCCATGAACGTATATGGCAGTCGTGATTGGGAAGTCAGTGCCTTCTAATATCCTGACACTATAATAATATAATAACTATAGCCTTAGGGTAACGTAAGCCTTCGGGTTACGGAGGTCAGATGGCAGCCGCTCCGTGTAAAAACTGATACCCAGTCAAATCTGGTTAGACTAGAAAGCCGACCCCAAGTGACTTGGGAATAATAAAGGCTAGGGAGAAGAAGTTAGAATTATTAATACCAAACTGATCTTGTCTTTATATATGAAATGATGCCTTACTAAACACGATTTTTTTAACATGTGATATTTGTTGACTGATTTTAAGGAACTGCCAATATAATAAGACTCATCCAACAGAAATACGCGGCGCATTAAAGTTAAAAAATAATTTACAAAACATAAATTTCTCTATATATGAAATCATGACTTGCTTTTTCTGCTTTGACCCGATTTTTCTAACTTTTAATATTTGTAAACTGGTACATTTTAAACAAATTACGCGAGGCATATCCATATAAAATGTAGACATGAAATCCAGAATACAAAATCCAGGCTCTAAAATCACACAGGCTTAAACGTAAATGCATAGAGAGCGTAGTTAGCACTGAACAGATACGTTCTGCTTATCCTACATGTAGTATAGTCTGATGATACTTTATGCTTGTGTCACGGGGCACGTACTATGGCGCACAAAAGTGCTTTCGAGTAGATTTTGCTTTTATTCGAATATAACGTTTTGGCCGATTGACGAGGTCAAGCAGCACTTGGATGATATGATTGGTGACCGCTGGAAAGTAATTAAACGCTTTCGTGATTGAATTGTTCGTGTAAATAAATGGTCTTTTTTATATCGTCATTTGGCTTCAGTAGACCGACAGCCTAGTTGGTCTCGTAGCATGACTTTGTGCTTACGTAAGGGACTGATCAAGGTCCTAGGTATTTTTCCAGGATTGGTCAAAGTGTTATTAAGTTTTCCTGGGAATTTTTATTAGCAGCACCAAGTGTGAAAATGTGCACGATAAATTGCAATTGACTGAATTTCTACTACGTGGTACATAAAAACAAACCTGGTAAAAATTTGATGTATAATACACCGTCAGTCAATGTATAAATTGTTTAAAAAATCAGTGCCTCGAAAAACTCTGATGTTGAGTTAGCCATTAACCAAGCATTTTCCTTAGTTTTCAAGAATACTGCCGATATTTGCTTAAATGGATATTAAATCTGATCTTCATTTTTATATAAACTAAGATAGGTACGTCACAAATATTGAAACTTTCGTAATACATCTTTACAATATGAAGAAATATACGTGATGGATGCAATTTTTATTTCACTTACGACTCAAAACCGCAACTCATCTTGCATCAATCAAACTTTCAAATGGTTAACTAAAAGAAAGTAAGAGACGGATGAGAGGTGTTCTGGATAAAGGCTTTCTTTCTCCAAAACTTCAACTAAATCCTTAGCCAGAAATGCCTTGTAACTGCATTTCTATAGAATACTTTCAACTAATAAGTATATCAGAATCACGAAAGCGATATATCTAGATTAAATCTATTTACCCCTCTGGAAATTGCATTGTTTGTTCTTTGTAAAGCTCTCTTTAACTCATCGATTAGCCAGAACACACACAATAAAAAAAGCATTGTCTCTGAGCCCACAGTCACACCGTTGACCAAGAGTTCAAAGCTTACAAGAAAAGCTTTAATTTTCCACTATAAAACGTTGAATTTTTACAGTGACTGTCGCACTATCGACCATGACAAAAGACAGCTAGCTTCCTAAGTAACATATACATACTACCTTCCAAACAAAATTAAAGCTTACACCTAAAACATAAGACTCAAAATTCATCCTACAGTTGTATTTCTAGAGCAACGTCTCTACAATGTAAATCAAACCTTAACTTCAAAGTGCTAAAGTACAATTTCAAATGTTTTGGCGTAAACTCACACATACAAAATCCGTTCGATAATGTAACCTGTTGCACGTCATTACACTCACACATAGGCAGTTACGCACACATAAATGTTTACACTAGCATAAATGGATAGGGCTTGTTGGCAAAAAGTATTGGGTTACGCGAACGATGGAAAAATATATGTATATTTTTTTTTAGGTCAGGCCTTATATGATATTGAATGAATAAATTTTTGAGCTACTTTAGTGAGTGTACTGGGTAGCTGGGTACCATTCTGAAATAAGGTAAGTGAATAAGATATCAAATATCTTCAGAATCTTTCCCTTAGATCTTTTTATTAGAATTGGATTATGACTTGTTATTGAAGCTTATGGCTTATCAATTTCTTAAGTATCTAGAAATTACTAATAGAAAATTTTCTTTGGCAGCTCGGATATAAAATTCTCAGTACACGCTACAAGGCCTACACCCTATTACTAGTAATCGCATATTTTCAATTTTATTTGTATTCGAATAATATTGTTTGCTATTCGAATAACAATTAAATATGTGTGCGTAATACTTTAAACTGATATTAAGACGAATATCAATTTGAATCCTGATGTTGTGTAACACCAGAATGAGAAAAGTCGTTGTTAACGGACTGAACAGCATAATAGAGTCAAGAGATTTGAATATCTTTATTATACCCTCATTGTTCACAATGGTATTGGGTCAGCTTTCTAGTCCAACTAGGTGCAGCCGTCTAGGAAATATTCTTTAGAATGACTACTAACAGAATGTAGAAATATGTTCAAGCAAAATAGTGTTCAGATCTCGTCTAATAAAGGATAAACGGGTGGCGTACGGCTTAACTGGTGGCCTCGCCGCTGCCACTGTAGCGAGTGTGGGTTCGAATCACACATGTGACAAAAAATTGTGTGATCCACAAATGATTGTTTCGCGTCTGGGTGTTCTTTGTGTCCTTTGTTCGACAGTTTGTAAAGTCCCCCGCGACACGGGAATGATTCCTGGTGTGGGAGTTGTCTTTTAAAAATAAATTTTAATTTCGGAGTTCTTTTCCTTCTTCAATTTAAGAGCCAAGCTCTTGTCGGTGGAGTCTCTTCCATAATGTCCTCTTTTCAGCCAGTGCTTTGACTTCTTGATACAACGTGACTTTTACCTTTTCTTTCACTTGATCTATGAACGTCCTCCTTTGCCTTCCTCTTCCCCTTCTGCCTTCTATTTTTCCTTCCAAGATGTTTCTTGTAAATATTAAAGTATAAGTATATATTTGTAATAGATATAGATTGTGGTGGTCCGTCTTACATAGATCAGGTGAAAAACTAAAGTCATATCTGACCAAGAAGTCAAGTGACGGAGTATAGAGAGACATGGAAGCGGCCCCACCGACAAGAGCAAGGCTCTCAAATCGATTGATTGATTGAACATCTAGACATTTATAAAGGTAAGATTAGATGGGTACTTAATTTTGAAAAGCTTTTTTACGAGAATTGGCTTGCTGAACACCACAAGGCTTACAATAGTCTAAAGGTAAACAAATTGCTAGAATATATATGTAAAATATGTTATTTAACATAATTATGTGGTTCTAACTATTTATTCCAGTTTTTCTCTTTTCTTCTCATATGTGTAAAATATGTTTTTCGTCTATTTCCGTAATGTCTGCATTATAGGAAAGCAATGTAAGTATATTGTTTTATGTTCCAGCACTGAAACTACCACACGCTTTGAAGTTTTGAAGGGTTTTAGTACCTAATCACTTTGCAGGATTTATGTCTATGACGTAAGTAGGAATTGGACTGAAGGTACTTTTAAATTGCTTTTTGCGCTCTATCAAAAGACAGTAGTTACTACTATTGCACTCCATGGAGTGATGCAATATTTGATACTAGCTGTTACCTGCGACTTTGAGCAGCGATAGCTCAGTGGGGAGACCAACAGACTGCAATGCAGAGGGTCTCGGGTTCGAACCCACGTCGCGCACCTCTGACTTTCGAAAGTTATATGACTTTTCGAAATTATGTGCGTATTGATTGACAATTATCGCCTGCTCCGTGCCTCGGAGAGCACGTTAAGCCGTCGGTCCCAGCTGCCATGAACATCTATGGCAGTCGGTATTGGGGAAGTCGACACAAAAGATCCCACTGGGTCGAAGTGTCGCCGGTCTGTACTGACTGGCCCCCACACAAGATAAGATAAGATAAGATACCTGCGACTTCGACCGCGTGGAATTTAACAAAGGGATTAAACATAATGACCATCATAAATACTAATTGCACAGCAACATATGTTTACTAAAATATATCATAACGAGCACCTATACGCCTCACATCACTGCATTCCGCCTCGGAAGGGTTAGGTTATGTTAGGTTCCTTCTTAAACCCACCCAAAAATAGGAGCCCCGCGCAGCGGGGCTCCATCGACTTCTCTTTAAATATATTTTGGTGTGCAATTAGTATTAGCAAAAAATTGAGGAACACTTTAACAAATTGCTTTTTTCGCCTACCCCAATTTCTTTTTCCATAATAAATTAGCTATCTGCAAGTGAAAGTCCCGTCAAATCGGTCTAGCCATTTCAGAGATTAGCTGAAACAAACAGAAAGACAAATAGACAAAATTTTTAAAATTTGATTCTTTGATTTAGGTACCGTATATACTTTCATATTCATTTAATAAAAAGCTGTTATTTGGACATTATAAACAGACACTTCAATTTTATTATTTGTAATAGATTTGATTGCTACTCTAAGTGATGTAAGTGCTGTGGGTTCGATCCCAACACGGATCAAAACTTTCTGTGAACCACATATATTTCATCTGAGTCTGGGTTTTAATCTGAATTATAAAGACAGTTCCCGCCTTGGAAATAATTATTAAATATAAAGAACACAAATAAAACCCACGTTCGGCACCGCTATTTGTGGACCATACTTTTTTTTTTGTAATTCGAACCCACAACCCTCAGCCTAGTGGCAGAAGTGCAGCGTCCGCTTAAACCACTACGTAGCCACCATCACATACACCATCTGCGCAGCCTATCATAGGTAAAGGTCAAATATAAATATTATATACGTAGCATAAACAAAGTGGCGCAAGACTTATCACATTAAATGATATACTTTCTTAAGCTGGTTGATATAACACGGTTAACATAAACAAAAAACCTATTTTCGCAGAAATTAAGAAATTATATTTTTGAACAAAATAAATATAATAAAATTAGACACAAATTGGAACACCATTGTAATAAGTACAATAAATAAGTACACAAGATTATCGACCTTATTTCTTTTGCAATATGCTTGACATTTTTTTTAATAAGTTGTCTGTTATTTTAGTTCTAGGTTTTGTAAGAGCGGCAGCGTTAGTTTTAATATCGCTGCATGAGGTCTTTGACACCTATGTACTTTATCTCTACATTACACATGATGTTCTAAATTATGAAAACAAAAAAAAATGTCCTGTAGCTAAACTACTGAATACATTTGGTTCATAATTTGTAAATTGTCAAAGAATGCCATGTAGTATATATCAAATAATGTGATAACATTTGCGCCATTTTGTGTATACGTAGAGTTGCAACTACAGAGATGCACTCTTGGCCAAGCGGCTTAGCTCCGGGGCTGGTTTAACAAGCGCTCGCTCGCATCCTCGCCCGACAGTTACATAATCTTCTCGCTCTGATTCCCTTTTAGGTAAGGTAGAGCAAGGATTTGACACAGATGACGTACTATATGTCTTGTAACTAAGGTTGAATAAACAAACTCTGCTTTATTCCAGTTTATGTTTATTTGCATTTTGAGAAATGGTGAAACAACAATTAGCAAAATTTTGTGTATTAGATACTGCCATAGGCTTCATCACGGGAACTCATTCAAAAATATATAGTATGAGTTAATCCAGGATATGTCTAGTGGGCGAGCGTTGGAATGGCACACAGAGGTCTCGAGTTCGATCCCAAGACATGCATCTCTGACTTTTCGAAGTTATATGCATATTAAATAATTAATTATCGCTCGTGAAGGAAAACATCTTGAGAAAACCTGCATATCTGAGAGTTCTCATGTTCTCGAAGATATGTGAAGTGTACCTGGGCCAGTGTGGTGGACTATGGCCTGACCTTTCTATCAAAGAGAAGACGCCCATGCCCAGTAGTGGGACCGTTTAATACAGGGTTGATATTATTATATGCCTATGCCAAATTTTATCCAAAACCGTTCAACTACTTACGAATGTGTCTAAATCTCCAAAGAATTGTCATTAAAATTTATAATAGGTATAAGTAGAGAATCTTAGTCATACATACTGTATCTGCGAACGTTTAATGCAACCACATTTCCCTATCTTTTTTGAGTCTATTGCCAACTACTTCAGCAGGTAATAGGCATGAAATCTAGCAACAAGATTATTTCTTTTCTTTGATTATTCTGAGAAATTTTTAACAAAATGATAATTTGACCAACCCAGATATATAACTCGAAACCTCACATTCAAATACAAGCTGGCTTACACCATAAAACGAACAACTTTTTCAAACAACACACGATGAAAAACGCTATATAAAGAACACAAACATTTCTACATCTCAGGGACCGAAACACCGCGTTAACAAATCAAACGGACAGACCACTCATACAAATGCTTATATTGTGGATCCCTAGCGTCCTCTTAAGATATATCAATACGTTCAAACGGTGCAAATTACTTGAAATAAGCACATACTTTCTCCCAAACGTGGAATTCCTAAACCACCCCATTACACCACCATTATAACCTTACCTCTCACTTTCAAACAATACTTACCAACAAAGTACCACACAGGTCTCAAGATACACTGGCGAACACAACCGCTTTGGAAAGAACCCTATCTTTTAGTTTGCTATTCTCTAGAGTCGAATTAAGTGCTTAGCATGGGGCAAAACGTAGAGGTCAGGAATAAATGGTAATGCGATGTGAAGTCTGAATTACTTGCAAGGTCAAGAAACGAATTTTAGAAGGAAATTGACTTTCGATTTCGGTATTGATTATTGGGAAAATAGTTGTTGTGTGGTTCTGGTTAGTGTATTAAACAATCGTTCTATTTTTATATTAATACCGATTATAGATACAAGGACTATGATATCTAAGATAATCTAATGTCTGCCATATGGCGGAAACAGTATAAGTGGTCGCCTTACCCCTGGCACTACATCAAGTGTTGTGGATTCAAATCCTACACGAGACTAAAATTCATATGTAATATTGATATAACAATAATTTATATGTACGTGATAGCTCAGTGGGGAGACCAACAGACTGCAATGCAGATGGTCTCGGGTTCGAACCCACGTGGCGCACCTCTGACTTTCGGAAATTATATGACTTTTCGAAATTATGCGCGTATTGATTGACAGTTATCGCCTGCTCTGTGCCTCGGAGAGCACGTTAAGCCGTCGGTCCCGGCTGCCATGAACATCTATGGCGGTCGTTATTTGGAAGTCAGTGCCCTATAATATCCTGACACTGGTCTAGCCTTAGAGTATCGTTAGCCTTCGGGTTGCGGAGGTCAGGTGGCAGCCGCTCCGTGTCAAAACTGATATCCTGTCAAATCCGGTTAGACTAGAAAAGCCGATCCCAAGTGACTTGGGAATAATAAAGGCTAGGAAAAAAAAAGAATAACTTGTATGTAGAACACTCAGATTCGAATTAACCATTTTCCGAAAATGGTTGTTTCGAATCTGTTTTGTTTTTGTGTAAGTTATTTGAATATTTGTAAGTCTCCGTGACACAGGAATTTAGGTCGAGGGCGGGAAAAGTCTTTTTAAAATAAAGAAGAATATTAAAAGCGATAGTTAGACTTGAAATGTTATCTATCTAAATACATTGTCTCACGCCTATAACGAAGGGTCATGGAAAGGTGTATTGCATTGCAACCCACATATCGCCAGATAAATTCCTACGTTATCAAGGACTATTGCGGTTTACGGAGCACAGCTCCAGACTCCTTGCTGCAACTAAAAATATTTTGGTAGATAAACCCAACATTGCTTTGCGACCCGGGAATAAAACCCGGAACCTTATGTAGAGCAGCCGCATACATCTGAACTGCGGCACTCGGACAGTTATTTAAAGTTATCTATGAATACTTTTATAAAACTGTCACAAGGCTGAGTATGTACATTAAGAATATAGTCGGAATCCATTTTATTTAGTAGTGTCAGTCGTGGTGTCAGTCGTCTAACATGAAAATAAGCATCCGAGTCCTCGGGGTGTATCTCCGGAAATCTTCGTTCAAATTGACATTTCTCCGTTGTTGGGACTACACCTTTGTGGTTTAGAGCGAACAATAAATAGATATTTGACAAACTTTAAAATAAAAGAAGATGAATTGTGACATCATCTTTGCGTCATAAGCTTTAAAAGGTCCAACAGGGAGTGCTCTGAAGAGTTATTGCACATTATCCCGCCCTCTCCTTTCCTATCCATAACAACGCGTGCTGGGCTCAGATGCCATCCTTACACGGTGGAGTCGACTAGAGTGCGACCAACAAGTTTGGGTCCTCATACCTCTGCCGAACGATCAAGGCATGGAATTCTCTGCCAAGACACGTGTTTCCTTCTTCCTTCAATCCTGGGTCCTTTAAGCGGGGCGTGAAAAAGCACCTTCTCAGGCCGTCAAAGAAGAGACCTCAACATCGCCTCGGCTGCTATGAGGACGGTGTGGAGGCCACTGCTTTTAGACCACACGACTGATTACCATCAGGTGAAGTGTGATCATTTAGACGAGCAAAAAAAAACTGTATTAGGACTCTTATTATTAAAGGACTTGTTTCTGCCTACAAATTCGCCTGCGTGAATGCCAAGGCAGCAACTACCGTGATAAAAGTATTCTATATAATAATCCAGGCCATGGTCTATCTATATGATAAGTATTATCCTAATCCGTTAAACGTTTTACGCGTGATTGATTCACAAATAAATCCTCCAAATATCCTTCCAATCTATTAATTTAATCATTATTCTTGGGTTAAAGAATACCATCTGGAACCTAGACATAAATCCAGTAACAAAGTAAAAAAACTTGGTTGTTTTAATCTTTCTTTTAAATAAAAATGGAATAAAATCAGTTCCATTTTTAGGAGAAAACAGAGAAATATGATCTGATGATTTTGGTTCAGTTTCGGTGCGTACTGATTATAACAATAAAAAGTTCTGATCCACAAGAAATAAATAGCTACAACTCGGGCTATAGTTATCTCTTTTGCACTTTGTTATTTTATTCGAGCCTACCGCGACAGCTTGTCTTTAAATGTTTTGTAGCCGTATTTCTTCTTAACACCATCCTAATTTTCTGATACCAGGCGACCCCGGTTTTAAAATAGTTGTTGCCAATACTGCGTAACTGCTGGAGTATGTAGCAATGTGTTGTATATTTGATGAATATTGCCCGCTAGGCGCACGAGCGTCTGCGATGATTTTTAGTGCTATTTTTATAACTGTTCCAGCTGCTTTCCATAGAGTAAAGTGGCCAGCCTTAAAACTGTAACGAACGAGTTAAGACGAAGTTTTGTAAAAAATGTGAGACGTAGAAAATGATAAATTATCACGTTTTAATAGGGTAGATGATTCACATTCTTAATTATTTAAATCAAATAGTTACATTACCTAAACCCTAAAATATATATAACATTTTTAATCTACTTTCAAGTGAAGTAACACTTATTAATGTACATTTACATTTCCCTGTTGCCACGTTCAGTAAAGCAAGAGCTTAAAACCAATTAGAAGAACTGGCAATAAATATTTCTTTTTTGTTTTCTTTTTTTGGTTCTATACTTTCTAATCACCAAATTTACAATATTGTTTATTTTACAAATCAGTTCGATAAGGAGCTGCATCCATTACACCATTTCTCACTCATAAAACACTCAAACAATAAGCCATATAATATATAGGTACATTTAATAGTTATCCTCTAATAGAAGAAATAAACAAGTGTCCTCCAGAAATAAAACTGTGAAATCTGCATCCGATTTCGTGTACCTAGACATTTTTGCGTGAGGCAACATATAGATAGACAAGAAAAAATATTTTTTAAAATAACTGATTTGGCTTCTATAGCTTTTATAAGGATCCCTTAAAATTAATTTTTTTAAATATCTTCTATGCACAGACATCAAACGGTTACAATTTTATTATAATGTGTATATCTATAGATTATACTACGATAACAAATTTAAAAATATATAATAATAATAATAATATTCTACCACATACACACAACACTATCTAGCCCAAACTAAGCAGAGCTTATACTATGGATACTAGACAATGGATAAACATACATATATACTTTTTTTTTTGTTTGTAAATACATACATATTATACATAGAAACACCAAGACCAAGACAAACATCCATATTCATGCACACAAATATTTGTCTTGTGCGGGAATCGAACCCGCGACCTCAGGCGTGGCAATCGGTTACACTAACCACTACGCCATCGAGGCCGACTATCCTTTCACTAAAACTTTAAAACGTAGATTAGGCATATTATATCGCCTTCGCCGTTATACGAAAAGAATAGAAAGCTTCTATAAGACAAATAGAGATTCTACTGAAAAATATATTTCAAACAATTTTCCCGCACTTCATTGACCACAAATCTTCTAAACAAATTTCAAAGTGAAATAATTTCATACGAAAATATCTCCCCTTAACGCATACCTCGAAATAGCAACGTTTGGCGTGCGCACGCGTCGATCGCCTGCGCACCGATCGATTGATTTATACACAATCCCTTCTTACACACACATCACATAAGCGCCACTTTTCTACTAAACAAATTTCAACCTTATTATTTAGGTGGTAAGATAGAACTCAGTGTG
This sequence comes from Catocala nupta, assembly GCA_963675205.1. NCBI lineage: Eukaryota > Metazoa > Arthropoda > Insecta > Lepidoptera > Erebidae > Catocala > Catocala nupta. The sequence goes on from OY776104.1 coordinate 21,769,395, forward strand.
AGGACTGTATTTGCCAGTTTCAGGTATAAATTCACGGTTCATCTTTATAGAGGTAGGTAGGATTGTGAAATCAGGACATGGCCACGTGTTCAGACTACAGGCCAGACGGTTTACGTAATGTGACTTATTTAAGTTTAGGGGACATGTTTCACGAGTTCTTTGTGTCGTAAAATTTTGCTAATAACGGACGCAATTGCTTCATAATTTTTATTGCCGTTCTAAATATAAAGTTTTCTAGAACAAAGCAAATCGTTTTTGTTTCAAAACTCTTTTAAAACTTTACCAAAAAGAGATTCATCTTTATTTAGTAGGTAAATGGATAGAGTAGTTAGTCTACGTTTAATTTTGATTTTCCCGTTATTTTATACACAAGAGCATAGTACACGTCATTCAAAAGAAATCTAACCGCATTTACCTCAATTTATTGCAAAATGGAATTAATATTTTTAATTTTGGAATGAGAATGTGGAAATGCATTTTAATAATATAATATAATATAATATATTCTACCACATACACACAACACCATCTAGCCCAAACTAAGCAGAGTACTATGGGTACTAGACAATGGATAAACATACATATATACCTTTTTCTTTTGTAAATACATACATATTATACATAGAAACACCCAGTCCAAGACAAACATCCATGTTCATGCACACAAATGTTTGACTTGTGCGGGAATCGAACCCGCGACCTTAGGCGTGGCAGTCGGTTACACTAACCACTACGCCACCGCTTTATCATTCGCACGCCTGGTTTTAAATAGCAGTTACGTCATATAATATTATCGCCCTTCCTTCAACCATATTTGCTCGCTGCTTTCTATCTTATTTGTCTTTAGTAGATTTAAAACTCTCTTGCTATTATACATTTTGGATAACGTAACGTAGGCCTATTCCATGGTTAGGCGATTTGAAACGTAAAGCTGTTAATTAGCACGACTATATTTTCAGAAACAGTCCTCTAAAAACAGAATAAAATCAAATTGTGTTGTTTGTTTTTTTATTGGTTCTACTCCCATCTGTAACAGTTCGCCCACCTCTGTAGGCACCTTTAGTAATGGTGACTACAATAAACACACAATTTTGACACTCGTAAAATTCCAGGGATTGGATCAGAAGTACTATATGTACTAAGAAGTAAGAATTCCAGTTCCTTCCTGTAGGAAGAATTGAAAAAGAATTCTAGTTCCCCTTTTTAGCATAGTGGGCGACAAAATGTATAATAGTTATAATTAACAAAAAAGATAATCAAATCACGGATACAAATATTATAGGCCTTAACTGCGAGCTTGATTTCAGTAATATGTATGGCAGAAACGCCTAAATGCGAGGCAATTATTTCTACTTGACACAATATGATCTGCATAGTACTTATACACGTTCAGAAGTGTCCTTACAAACCGGAGCCTAATATTACTGCATTAGTCTGCTTAACACCAGGTCCAGGGGAACTTGGTTAGAACGTGAAGCGGTTCAAAAGATGCAATATATAGTCTGCTAGATTGAACTTAGGTCACGGTGGCAAATTCTAAAAGATATCTACCATCTGCGCAGAATATATTTTTACACACAAAATCAAACGCACTCTCCATTCTCTTACTCCTAAAGTTCGATGAGACAGGAAATCGACCCGGCCAATGGTACGGAGGAATGAATACTACCAAATACCTGTCGCCGGGCTATTAAGAATTACTGAGCCCAATAATTTAATTTTCTTATAGAACTCGTGACCTTCTTCACAAGGATTACATTCACCAACGCTGTGCTACCAAGGCAATCTTCTCTGTCTGATATATGTCAAAATAACTTATTGCCTGAACAGTTACTCAGTCAAATAAATTAATCATTTCAATGCTTAAGCTCTTCAGCAGTTTACCACGGCCAACTGTTGTACCAGGATTAAACATAAATACCTCAATAACCTAGGTTTATTAATCCATATTGCAATATCGGTACCAATATTGAAAATAGAGAGCAATATATGTTTTTCCCTTTTCTACCTTACCTTTGAGAATATCTAGGCCTGTTGTACGTTACATAACGAGACCGAAACAAGATTGATTTTCAATACTAGCTTCACGTACTTTTAAACAGTTCATTTCGACATTACGACTTGCGGTAACCAGATTAATCCCTACAAAAATTGCCTAAAACATTTACTTTGAAAACTTCGCCTTCTTACTTAAACAAGAAAAATTGCAAAGTAATTCGCGTTTCCAACAAAACGCCGATTTTTAACAAGCTTTGCTTAGGGCTAAGGGATTCAAGCCCTTGACTTAAGAAGCCACAGACATCAGGCATGCAGAAACCAACCTTGCTTCTCTAAACTTAAAGTACAAATTCGTCCAACAAACATGTATATGTCTAACGTTTATCATAAAGAAATTGCTAACATAAAGAAAATTGTACATTATTTTTCGACGGAATAAAGTTTAAATTTCAATATAGTATGCAAATATTCTTATATTTAAAATAAGGCTTGTATTATTGGAGCAGAAGAGCATATTATAAAAGAAGTCCATTGTTTCGAGTGAGGGACGGCCTCTGCCAATTCATTTTCAACTTTATTCTAGGTGCTTTTAGAGTCGGTATTGGTTTATTTTGGACAGTTATTGATTACTGATACTATATAGCTTGGATCTCACGACTTGATTCAAGTTTACTGGGTCATTCCACTCCGTACTAGTGCTTACTCGTTGAACGATTGTTAAGTATAAGTGATTCTAAAACGAACATTCAGTTGTAAATGGACGATATACAACTTATGTTTTTAGAATCAATAGTTAGTTCTACGGCAAACTAGGATACGTAATTTAAAAGTAGTTAAAGTTATTTAGGTCAAACATTATAAGCAGCGATAGCTCAGTGGGGAGACCAACAGACTGCAATGCAGAGGGTCTCGGGTTCGAACCCACGTCGCGCACCTCTGACTTTCGGAAGTTATATGACTTTTCCATATTATGTGCGTATTGATTAACAATTATCGCCTGCTCCGTGCCTCGGAGAGCACGTTAAGCCGTCGGCCCCGACTGCCATAAACATCTATGGCAGTCGTTATTGGGGAAGTCGACACAAAAGATCCCACTGGGTCGAAGTGTCGCCGATCTGTACTGACTGGCCTCCACACAAGATAAGGTAAGATAGGTCAAACATATGTCGTCTAACATGTTTTTGAGCAACAGGGAAAATCTTTTCATTTGTGTGGTTACAGTAGAAGAAAGAAAGAAAGAAAGAAAGAAATCTTTATTGCTATACAGCTGGGCACAATGTGTATAAAGATAAAAATAAATAGCAAAAATAATAATAAAAAAGGAAGAAATAAAAACATAGTAACATAAAATACTCAATGAACATCCTGACATGCGTCCCACAGCTGCAGCAATCAGGACTCCAGTTCAGCATTTGCCTGGTCTCAAGAACCAGACACTGGTCTTCCACTGGAGCCTGTTATTGTGACGTACGGAAGTTTCGGTCCAACATTTGTCATCAAACATGTGCGTCAATAAGGCATTAGGAAAAGAGCATGTTGTTTCCTATTTGCGTCCAGTAGAACTAGTAACTTCCATCTTTATAAACATATTTCTTTTGTAGGTGTGTATGTCACTGAACTCCTACTAAATGGCTGGACCGATTTTAATAGATGGTTTAGATTCAAAATTGGACTGGCCGGTGGCGCTACGTTGGGGCAGGATACTGTCTGACATGGTCGGTAGCGAAGAGTCGTGGGACGTGGTGGTGTCGCAGAAGGAAACTGCGGAACAGGAGAGGGAGATCTCGACTCCCTTCCCCGGCCGCAGAAGGCGCACCGGGCGCAGGAGAAGGGCGGACAACGCCCTTTTCCGGCTCCCATGAATGGGTCCAGGGGCGAGGGACTTGGGGAAGTCCCCGCCCCCTATTCGTTGGACCCGAGGCGAAGGCGCGCGCGGGTGTCGGCGCGCGCCTTTGAGGCGATGCACGGGGTAGTTGAACGAGGCCCGGACAGGGCCAGCACTAGTGTGGGGCTGCGGAAGAATCTGGATTCCCGCGGCTCCGTGCGTACGTGCGAGGAGACACCGGGGTGGTTTTAGCCAGTAAGAGTCCGGCACGCCCCTCCGCCTTTCCTCAGGCGGAGATAGTCCATGAGGATTTCCCCAGGTAAAAAAAATAAAAAACAACTTACGCACTGTATACGTGTCAAACAAGTATGCAATGGGCATGAAGGTAAGCAGTTATCGTAGCCTATGAATGAAGATGTTATAGACTCACACCAATACCTACAAACTCGACAGCATATGCAGAGGCGTATTGCACTTACATTTTGCCAGTGATGCTTTAACTTACTCGAAACGATAAAAGTACTACCATTTTTCAGAAAATATAAAACAACAGTAGCCCAGTATTTGAGACGTTAGATTTGTGGTCGTACGTTCGAATTCTACCCATTGCACCGCCGACGTAAACCCATTCCTAACACCAGTGTTCTAGCTTAACTGGAGTGGTTAATATAAATATTAATAATTTGTACCTGACGAAATTGCTAGTCCTAACTAATGTATACATAGATAAGAATGTGAGTTTGTTTGTTATGCTTTTACGCTGTTAACTACTCATTCGATCATCGTAAAATTTCGCAAACACGTCAGGAGTATAAAGAAGAACATAGGGTACATTTCAACCAAGGAAAAATACCGTTTTCCAGGGATAGCTCACAATGACAAACATCCATATTCATGCACACAAATGTTTGACTTGTGCAGGAATCGAATCCGTGACCCCATATATTTAACTGCAGAGACTAATACTTCGATTGCGCAATGGTATTGTAAATGACTGCTTTGCATGAGGTCTCAAGTTCTATTCAAACATGAAGTCTGGAACTGTACATGGGAAGCGGCAATAAGATGTTGGACCTTATAACACAGGTAACGAAATGTGTGTGTAATACAGTTACCTACCCCATCTGTTTGTTTCTGACAACGGTTAGTAACTTGCGATATATTTTTAGTTCTAGGAAAGACTAGAAAAGACTAGGCATAATTCATTCACATAAAGGATGTGGGAAGAAAAAGGAACGGGAAGGAGAAAGATTTTGATTGGGTCTCCGGCACTCTCACTCACCGAACGAAACACAACAGTAGGAATACTGGTATTTCACGTCGATATTCTGTGAGATGGTAGTCCTTCCCCGATCGCGCCCATTCATGCTGAAATCAGCGAAGCTCTACCTATCATATAAATAAGCAAACAGTTTTAAATCTAAAATATATTAGTTAACATAATCATATTCAGTGTTGTATTGCGACATGCCGTATTAACCTCATTAACAGAAATGTTGCTTGGAATCTAGTTAATGGTATGCAACAAAAAGCACGTGCATATCCAGACTTGCGACATTTAATTCATCTTTTTTGTGTAGTTACTGCCACAAGACATTAAAGTACAGAACACCATCTATTTTAGCATAACACGCAAACACAGTTACCCACATACTTATACGCCTACTAGTTTTTGCCTGCGACTTCGTTCGCTCGAGTACAGCATGTTCTAGCTGGATGAAAGGTACCCTTTATTTATGTCTTTTTTAACACGCTTTTATTAGCTTGGTATGTATGTATCTATGAATCTACTAGCTGTCCCGACAGACGTTGTCATGAACAGACGAAAAAAAATTAAAAAAAAACCTAACTAAACCATCCTCGAATCCACTTGAACATACACAAAAAAAAACATTCAAATCGGTCCAGGCGTTTAGGAGGCTTTCACTGTCAACACACGTACAGAAGAATTATATGTATATATAAAAAAGATGTAACGGAATCTTTGAACGTGATTTTCACCCCTTTCAAATTGACGGATTGATTTGAAACTTTGCACACTTATCGAGGATCGATAAAATGCAATAATTTAGAAAAAAAACAAATAATAATTTAGAAAATGCTTTCTAAGATATTTTTATAACCCACCCCACGCTTCCTTACATTTAAATTATTAAATTTTTTTTGTTTTTTTTTTTAATAAAGCGTGTGTATTCGTATTTTAAACTATTATCTGTACTCCTGACAAGGGGTATGCGAAATTTCATGGTGGTCGGTCGAGTAGTAAACGCGTATGTAACAAGCAAACAAACAAAATTACATTCGCATATACAGGATGTCCGGTAATTAATGGATAACCTTGAAATGTCTTATAGTAGAACTGAAGGGCGTTCAGAAAAATGAAAAAAATAATATTTTTTTTTTAAAGTGCAACCTGTATTGGCTTAGCATTCTTTTGACTGTCTATCTATTAGCATAATTAGTGTTTAATAATAAAACAACAAAAAACCGATGGATTTTATTCATTTATGGTCATAGTACGATATAGATAGAACGGCCATCAGTTCCACTATAAGACATTTCCAGGTTATCCATTAATTACCAGACACCCTGTATAACTAAGTTTTGCCCGTAGCTCCGCTCACGTAACTGAAGGTAAAATTACGTTAAATTAGTAATAGTAATTTTTTCGCAATGTTTCACCTTCAAAACAGATAGCTGTCAGCCACTATTTAAAAGCCATAAGATTCTGACACTTCCGTCATTATATATAAAAGAATTAGCAGTGTTTGTAAATACCAATCCGCATTTGTTTCCACGGTTGTCTGACAAAGTCATACGCAGTCGACGTGACGTTGACCGATTGTGCATACAATTTTAATGCATAGCAGTGTATTTTATATGGCACCCATTATTTATAACAAGATACCAAATTGTTACAAACAATTAAATATCAATGCATTTAAATCTAGTCTCAAAACAATGATTATCCAAAAATGTTACTATCATATCAATGAATTTCTAAATGATAAATTTTGACACTGACATTTTCATTAAATTTTGACATCCTTATAATTATTTGTTTTTGTCTTATAATTGTCGGCCTCGATGGCATAGTGGTTAGTGTAACCGACTGCCACGCCTGAGATCGCGGGTTCGATTCCCGCACAAGGCAAATATTTGTGTGCATGAACATGGATGTTTGTCTTGGTCTGGGTGTTTCTATGTATAATATGGACGTATTTACAAAAAAGTATATATATGTTTATCCATTGTCTAGTACCCATAGTACAAGCTCTGCTTAGTTTGGGCTAGATGGTGTTGTGTGTATGTGTAGAATATTATTATAATTATATTATTGATGAGATGAATCTGATAAACTGTCAAGGAGAATAACACGAACTTTCACCTTGAAAGTGTAACGCTTTGTGGACATCTGACTTCATGAGGTACCATAATGTACCTTACCAAAATTACTCCTTTCCCGTCAGCATACACTTTCACGAAAATACAATCAAGTAAAAATACAGACTATTGTTTTAATTTTTTTCCACCAGCCGAATGGCCGGATCTCATAAAAGGCTTAAATTAATAGAGCGCGCAACAATGCTAGGACAGAGGTTAGTGACCGGGTCATGGGGTCACGTGAGGTTCATCCATGTGACCCGTCGGCATTGTTTTACAGACATTTTATTGTGGCTTATGGGTTATGAATGGACAGTGGTTTTCTAACTGTATTGCAAACAGTTTAATAACACAGCTGCAGGTCAGTGGCGTAACTGTAGTGAAGGTGACTGTTGAATTCGGGTTTGATACTCGAGTATAGTGTTGTTGAGTTTTTTTTCTGTAGTAGGACTTAGTTTGGTCTTTATCTGGTAGATGTTAATAAGCTTCATTCTTATTATGTGGGAACTCCGCCATGGACAGATTAAATAGCTTTTTCAAAAAATCATTGACTTCCCGAATAGCGTTACTTCTACGCTGCATGTTGAGGGCTGGAATACCACGCGGGACAAAAAAAATATGTTCCATGAATGGTTGTCCCAAGGCCAGGTATTTTTGTGTACACTGTTTGAATCTTTGTAAAGTCGCCTGCGACATAGGAGTTATTCATAGCGCGGGAGATTTTAGAGTTTAAAAAAACTCTTATACAACAGCATTGTCCGTCCGTCTGTCTGTTATACAACTTTCAACTCAAGAACTGTAAGAGCTAGAGACTCACGGTCAACGCCATTCGACTCAGCATACCTCCGAAATGATTATGAACTTTGACCTCCGACCTCAAGGTCACGTGTCATCACGTGACCTTTACATATTACTTGAACCATTTTTTCGAACTCTAAGATTTACGGCAATTCATTGCCGTTTCTCACTTGTTTTTTAAATAAAGAATACAACGCATTAACGTATACTTAACCTTACTTATCGATAGTTTAGTTAATAAAACGATGACGACGAAACTGAGGATTCTGTTTCAACTCCTGCTTAATGTTAGCATCATTTTCCATTATATAATTTCGTTATATGTTACCCGCGACTTCCTCCGCGTGGTATATAACAAAAAAAGTTAAATCAGAAGTTTCCTAAGTTGCACCTTATAACATTACCTGCCATCTGTCAGTCAAAGTCCCGTCAAAATCGGTCCAGCCGTTTCAGAGATTACCCGGAACAAACAGACAAACAGACAAAAAAAATAAAATTGATTTTTCCTACAAGTACCAAATATACTTTAATATGCATTTAGTAACAAGCTGTTATTTTGACATTACAAACAGACACTTCAATTTAATTTATTTGCATATACACATATGTTGATATCGGTTCGAAGTAACAAAACAAATTTCTATAGGTTAATAATTAATAATTTTCTTTAAGTCGTCTGAGTTTTCTACCACTCTGCTTGCCAGCTTATCATGTCTGAAAGACAGAAAGACACAAGTCACATAAAATAATAGAGAATATTTCATACGCTACAGCTAAAAGAATTTATAAGAAACGCCAAAATTTGTAACAAAATTATGGAGCAATTTTGGGCTTAACTAATACGTAATGGAAGTACAGCAGTATCTCTCTCACACCTCAGCGCTTTAATGAAATGATGAAATAGTTAATATAAAATAATTATAAAAAAAGTAGATAGATAATTTTAATGTAAAAAAGCGTGGGTATCAAAATATCTTAGAAAGCACCCCACGCTTTTTACATTAAAATTATTAAATTAAATTCTACCTTTTTTAATAAAACGTGTTTTTTAGTTTTTTGAACTATTATTTATTTTTATAAACTATTTTTTTCTTAATTATTGTATTGTCATCGGTCCTCGATAAGTGTGCAAAGTTTCAAATCACTCCGTCGGTTTGAAAGGGGTGAAAATAACGTTCAAAGATTCCGTTACATAGATTCATATATACATAGACTCATAGATACATAGATTCATAGATACTTACATACCAAACTAATAAAAGCGTGTTAATATGCAAAGCGAGACCTTTTTTTGAATTAATTTTGTTGTTAAATACCAACTTCATCCAGACATGACGTAGGCTATATCACATCACGCTACAAGTCATAGGAGCGGATCAGTAATCATAAACGTAGGCAAAACAGCAACATATACTAATATTATAAAGAGTATTGAAATTAAACACTTTATACGGATTTTATCGCGTTGTTTATTTTACTTTAAACACTGTTATTACATAACTTTGAAAACTTAAATACAAATAGTTTTAATTAGAAAAAAATATATAGCTTAAATAGTAGTAAAATTCAATAATAGTAGTGTTAGAGTTTTCAAAATTATGTAATAACAGTGTTTAAAGTAAAATAAACAACGCGATAAAATCCGTATAAAGTGTTTAATTTCAATGTATAACATTCGCGTAAACATAAGACAATATTATTATAAAGAGTATTTTTGTTTGTTTGTTTATAAGCATTTAACTCAAAAACTACCCAACAGATTTTGAAATTTTTTCACCATTCGAAAGCTATATTATCATCGAGTAACATAAAAAGTGCACAAGTACAGAAATGCAAAAAAGTAGTGTTACTGACATAAATTAACTTACTTTTACGCGAGCAAAACCGCGGGCATGAGCTAGTATTCTATAAACAAACAATTCTATTCAATATTCTAGTTCAGAGTGACCGATATACTTACGCTAACAATAAAACTATGCGTTGCTTAGTATGCAGTGTCTATTGCAAGCTCATGATAAAAATTATTATGAGTTTTTAACGACTATCATGGTGGTCAGATTCTTATGAAGGCTCACATGTAGTAGACCCACAGGGTTTGGGTAATAGAGGGGAGAACTGACAAAGATACAAACATTTGCATTCGCAATTTACACGTTGCTAATAATTACACATGTTGTATATAATTAATTAATTATACATGACAGCCTTGATGGTGTAGTAGTTAGTGTAACCGACTGCCATGTCTGAGGTCGTGGGTTCGATCCACAAGTCAAACATTTATGTGCATGAACATGGATGTTTGTCTTGGTCTGGGTGTTTCTATGTATAATATGTATGTATTTACAAAAAAAAATGTATATATGTATGTTTATCCATTGTCTTGTACCCATAGTACAAGCTCTGCTTTGTTTCGGCTAGATGGTGTTGCGTGTATTTGATAGAATATTATATTATTTGCATTCCTAATTTACACGTCGCTGATAATTACACATGTTGAATATAATTTTAATTAGTTATAATAATAAATTATTTATTTCCACAAAGATACAAGTATTATTTTAACAAGTTAAGTTAAACAAACTTAGAACACAAAAGATTTCGAAACACTGATACTCATGATAAAATCTTTTTTTTTTTCACTTGGTCGAATGCTCTGACGCATACCCCTCCGTGGGGGCGGGCGGAGGGTTTATGTCGGACTCACCGGGGTAAAAGAAAGATGTTGAAGAGATAATGTACCTCCTGAAATACCGACTAAACCTACCACTGTGTTTCTCGACAAAACCGCTATCGACGGGGCCGCGCGAATCACTTTCGCATGCAATCGCGACCCCGCCGAGGTTTCGGCCCGCCGTATGAAACGGCAGGCCACTACGCGAAAAGACCTACCCATTAGACACTACGCACTTAAAGCCCTACTGTCTCCGCTCTAGAGGGGAGACGGACTCGACACAGAGGCGCGCGTGGGAACATGCACGCCGCCTCTCGGACCTGGTGCTGAACGGATGGCGGGCAGGCTTACAAAGCCCGCCACCCCTAGGTCAAACCTCAGGGTGGCTGGAGGTCGTCTCGCACCCTCCAGCGCCCGGCCACAGCAAGTAAACAGTTAACTGTATATTCATACAAATAAATGTTGTGATGCATCAAAGTATATACCAACATATATCTTAACATAACTGCCTCCGTGGCGCAGCGGTAGTGAATGCGACTGCTGTGCATGAGATCTCGGGTTCGAATCCCGGGTCAGGCCAACAAAAAGTTATAAGGTTTTTCTGTTAAGAAATCTCAATACGAGCCCAGATTTAGGAAGCTAGCGGTATTAGACACCCCCGTACCTCGGAAAGCACGTAAAGCCGTTGGTCCTGCGCCTGATCTCTCTCCGGTCGTGTCGGATTATTCGTCCCATCGGATCATGAGAGTTAGGGAACAGAGAGTACACTTGTATTTCTGCACTCACTTGTGCACTATAATATCTCCTGCGCCGATGGCCAGTCTCCGTTAAGATTGGTCGCCGTGACCGAAATTCGGTCAGGACATTATTATATCTTAACACAATAACGCAGAAATTAGAAATACTTATATATTTAATCTACCTTGAAATTAAAACAAAATAAATTTTTGATTGCACGGGTGGAGTAATGGTTAGTGTGGTCGCCTTGTCATTGCTACTGCGTCGAGTGTTGTGGGTTCGAATCCCACGCGGGACAAAACTTTGTCATAAACAGAAATGGCTGTTCCGAGTCTTGGTGTTCTTTGAGTCCGTTGTTTGATTTTTTGTAACGTCACAACAGGAATGATACTTAAGAGGAATAGCTTATTAAAAAATAATCATAATATAAGAAATAACATAACTTTAAAACTACAAAGCTACGCTACTATAAACTTTTTTGTTACATAATAACCTCCACTATCTCCCAAACCCTATTGCAGCACTACTTGTAATAAAACTCCTTGATTCTCCAATATAATTATTTATTCACCTCTACAAGACTACACAGTTCACACTCCGTATCCGTTTACACAACCGCTCGGCTCAACCGCTCAGACAAGAATGCCCCCTCCCGCCCATCCGTTATTCATTCCGTACAAAAATCGATTATTAAAATACCCGATTTTCGCTGAATAAAATATTATAACCTTACACACTTACGAGACGCTCTGTATATTTTCAACTCAACGCTACAACGACACGTAACAATGCACCAACATGATACAATATAAGATTTTATTGTTAGAACAGTTCTTCCACTTTGCAGTGACCCTATATTGTGTGGAGATCTTTACAAGCTTTTGATACAACTGACACAAAGTAGAGAGTAATTTTTAATACATTGACTTATAGCACACGTATTGAAGTATGAACCATGAGCGGCATAGCACTAGTATTAAAATTGTTAACACTCTAATATATCTAACTGAAGCCATGGTATCTATTAGTTATAATTATGTCTAAAAGGAATAATCCAAAAATGCAGTGTAGTAGATCAAAACGAATTTTGGAAGAAAATAAACAGCATTTTTTAAAATAAACTGTGTTATATTGTTTCAAACGCGTTGTTTATTTATTATCAAGTCAGTCTGTCAACAGGGAGAAATGGTGGGAGATCGTGTGAAGAGTTGTGTCACCGACGTAGATGCGCCTCAAAGTGAGCACGACCGCTATGCCAAGAGCGAAATGACAGAGAAGAAGAAGAATACAAAGTTACTTTGAAAAAATTAAACTACTACTGTTAAACTTTATTGCTATTTCTGCTTCCGCTCGATGCAATTTGTAATAAGTTATATGTGTGCTTTATGTTCTTACATACTTACTTTAAGAACTGCATTTGACATTTGATAATAATAATAATTATTATTATTAAAAAAAGAGACAGTCAGAATATCTGTGCATAGGCTAGCTTCTGCCTTATACACATATCCTTGTTATGCGCTCATGATCAGTCACTTCCATAGCCGTCTAGATCAGACCCATTTCACTGTTACAACAACAAACACAAAAACCTGGCAGAGGATTATGTTTTTGAGCCGTTTAGGGTTGAAACGCTAGGGTCATGTGGTCCCAGTGCTCGTGCTCTCTATAGAGACAGCAAAAAGATTAATCGACGCTATCCGTGACAAGAGGGCTGGCCTTAATTTCGCGGAAAGTATAAGCATTGCTATTCAACGTGGCAATGCTGCCTGTCTTCTGGGCACACTACCAGTCGACTGTGATGCGAAGGAATTCTATGACGCCTATTAGAGGGTTTTAGTTCTCTTCTTTATTTCTGTTTTATAATATTTTAGGTATAATTTAGTTTTAAATAATTGTGTTTATTTTACTTTTAAAGTCAATTTCCGCACTAGGAATAATTGTGTGCCGCGAAGAACTACAAATATTCAAACTACGGATCAAAGTTGCGATCGAACCCGCAATAATAATGGCCGCCGTGGTAATAGGTAAGGGTCCATAAAAACCACTACATTCATGCAGTCAATAATTTGGATTGTATACAAAGCACAATTTCTTTATTTCTCGCTAGTGGTTTAACCTCATGACACTATCGTCACGGTAATGTTATCTCACAGTATTCTATCTTCATACAAACGGTGGGAACGCGAGTCATAACTACGCGCGTCGAGATCGGTAGGCACTTGGTTCGCAACCAGTCGCGAATGCGCCACAGTGATGAACGGACTGTGTGATTGAACAGTATTGTATACTGTTAGATAACATTACCGTGTTATCGCGACCTCTTTAGCTACTCCAACATATGTGCAGTCACTTTGTTACCAACGAGTTGGTATAGTATTGTGAGCAGATTGATAGCTACTATTTAAAATCATTACGCAATAGTACACCCACCTATTCGAAGCAATTCCGCGAATACTAAACTGCCTAAAATAGCAATAGCCCGTGCTTATTCTGATTCACTTCCAACCGTTGATAAGCATCTGTTTTATTTTGTACGATCTCTGTTACATGCTACATTACCGGAGCTTTCACAACCTCGGAAATCTTAAAATGGACGCATATAAACTATTTATAACAGTTCATTTTCAATACGTCTAAATGTCGGCCGATCCCCATCATAATTTTATATTTAAAACGGACCAGTTGCCAAACCTTTTGTTAATTTTGGCGTGGTTTACGATCGACAATAAAATCCGCCATGTTGGCATCGGTTTATCGCAAGATGGCGGTCTGATGTCAAAAAGGGCGCGAAAACGAAGAAAATGGCGGACGATGATCGTTATTTTTTAATAGTCTGTTTGTTGGCTATTAATTTTGTGTGAATTCTTGATGAAATGGTGGAGTTTTGTGGTTTGGTAATGTGATTAGGTGATATGGAACAAATGAGGTGTACAAAGTGAATTGAGTACGCTAAAATGTGGTTTTGTGTATTCTATAGTCGTTTATTCTGAACGTAGGCATTGTTGCCTACAATTCACACTTATAAATTGAGCTAATGGCTTCGGAAATTTGTAGGAAGAATACCGTTCTTCATCTTAAAGAATTTATGTGTGAATTTCAAATTCTTGGGAACAACTCCTCAAATGATCCGTCCCTTTAACTTCGGCGCCTTCCTCTCATAAATACAATTCACTACGGATCGTTTAAAATGAAATAAAACCTTTTCGTTTAAATCCCTTTCAAAAGTTTCGCTTAATTCTTGAAGTCCTTTTTAAAATAATTGTGGTTTCATTCAAATTAGTTGACTTAATTAATTTGTTTAAATAAACTGTATTTTCTAATGAATGGTTATAAAAATAGGTACTTAAAGCAATACTGTCCGACTGAATTATTTTTTTATACAAGAAATAATCTGCAGATTGAGCAAAGGATTGATTCATAAAATTATTGACCAAGGAAACATTACGTGACCAACAAAAGCGTAAAATATTAATGTCTAAAAACTACTTGAAACTTAAAATATGACGTTTTTAGTCTTTATAAACGTCATATTTGTGTTTGCATATGTATATGCATACGTAGTCTCATAGATATATTCCAGAGGGGTAAACAATTAGCGAGGTTAAACAACGTTAGGTGCGGTCAGTCTATATATGGGTGACCGCTCAGATGAAATACCATCTGAGCGTCTCCGTGCTTCGGAGAGCACGTAAAAAGTCGGTCCCGGTTGTTGTCAAATTGACAGCAGTTGTTAACCTGGGAATCATTACGTCTATCCCGCTTCACCAGATATTTCTATCTCCAGATTCCTTAAGCCAGAAAAGTTCATCACGTTAGCGGTATAAGACTGAAACAGTCTACCTTGATTCTTAATCATATTTCGAAGCAACTCTCTTACTTCGAATGAATTTTGCAGATACATCTCCTACTACAATATTGATATCATCGTCAAATATATAACTCGAAAAAATATGCACGGATGGCTTCGTGTTTTAAGTGATCGCCTCGCCACCTTCTGTACCCCGAATGTCGTGAGTGCGACACGAGTCAAAAATTTGTGTGATCCGCAGACAGTCTGGACTCGGAACACCCAAGTATTCATTATGACAAATGTTTGAATGTTTGCAAAATCCCCTGCGACATAGGAGCTATACCGAACACACAAAAAAGTCATTTAAATGGGGATTTTGTTTTGAGACCAATAGAAGCGTTGCAATAGAAACGTTATTAAGTCTTACTTTGCGAGCACTAATAACATAGCTTCTTCTTTTCTTTATCATTGCGTTAAACTTACTAACAATTCTTCTTTTCGTACTCCAGTTTCCTATCAAAGGTTGAAATTTTCCCCCGGCTATCAAAAAAGAATGCTATAGATCACTACTGCAAGCAAGACATTTAACAAATTCTGACACCACCCATCAATAAATTAAATCAGACGCTATACTCTACGCAACCTTTGGACAACTTGAAGCCCAAAATGTCAACACAAATGCCGAAACCTTTCCCTCTAGTATCATTAAAAAGAAATCCTTAGATATAATCGTTACAAAATGGTACCAAAATGTCAGAAATAAGGTTGAGAGTCAGAAATGCCAGTGCAAATGCTAGACCTCGGCATTTGGGACCTTGATTCGATCGCTCCACGGTCGGGTGACCACCCTCAGTCTGTGCCGACTGCTTAACTTTGAGACATACGGGGTATAAAACGGCGCGTCACGATCAATTTAATTTGTCGTTGAAATCTGTTCTAAATTGTTTATAATCTACAAGCTTTTGCTGGCAAATAAAGTAGTATTGTTTCTGGACATGTATATCTATATGTGGATATGTATATCTTTATATATATAAATCTTCTGTGCGTGTGTTTGTAATCAAAATCCTCCTAAACGGCTGAACCGATTATGGTGAAATTTTTGTGTGTGTTTAAGTGGATTCGAGAATGATTTACATTTGATTTTCTTTTTTTTATTACTTGTGTACTGTACAAAGTCTGTCGGGTCCGTTAGTCTATAATAAAGTAGTATTGTTTATGGAGTCCTATTCAGTACTCTTGACAAGTTGTATGCGAGATATTATGGTGCTCGGTCGAGTAGTTCAGGCGTGTAAGCATAACAAACAAACATAGGAACAAACTTGCATCCGTATTTATATTAGTCAGAACTAGCTGTGCTCTGCGATTTCATCTACGTTTATGATTACTGCTTTGCTCCCATGGCACGTAGCGAGGTGTTATACAGGATGTCCGGTAATTAATGGATAACCTGGAAATGTCTTATAGTGGAACTGATGGCCGTTCAGAAAAAAATATGAAAAAAATCTATCCTAACTACAACCTGAGATATGTGTTTTTTTTTTAATTACCATGTATAACTTTCTTGTATACTACGACCATAAATTAATGAAATCCATCGGTTTTTTGTTGTTTTATTATTAAACACTAATTATGCTAATAGATAGACAGTCAAAAGTATGCTATGCTTATATAGCTTGCACATCTTTTGTATATCTTATTTTTTTTAATTTTTCTGGTCGGCCTTCTGTTCTACTGTAAGACATTTCAAGGTTATCTATTAATTACCGGACACTCTGTATAAGCTTTGTTTTATCTAGATAGAATAGCTTTCCTAAAAATGAGGCTTATGATAATCGGTTCAGTAGTTTGAGAGATTATCGATTATAAAGAAACAAATATTTCCTCTTTGTAATATACTAGCTATCTAACCCAGATGTATCATTACTGCTCCGCTCCCGTTGTTTGTAGCGTGATGTCATATACCGTATATTACTTCTGGATAAAGTAATACCACTACCTTCTTTCTAAAGGTTTAAGAATCATTAAAAACGGTGCAGTAATTGTTCAGTTTATTCATAACAAACAAAAATACAAATCTTTCCTCTTCACTGCATATTACAAAACAAAGTCCACCGCTGCGTATGTCTATCTGTCTGTCTGTCTGTTCGCGATAAACTTAAAAACTACTGAATATATTTTCATGCGGTTTTTTACCAATAGACAGAATGTTTTATGAGGAAAGTTTAGATATTCTATCACATACACATAACACCATCTAGCCCAAACTAAGCAGAGTTTGTACTATGGGTACTAGACAATGGATAAACATACTTATATACTTTTTTTTTCGTAAATACATACATTTTATATATAGAAACACCCAGACCAAGACAAACATTCATGTTCATGCACACAAATGTTTGACTTGTGCAGGAATCGAACCCGCGACCTCAGGCGTGGCAGTCGGTCACACTAACCACTACGCCATAGAGGCCGTCGATAAGTATAAGTATAATTTGTTAAGGTTTTGCGAAACCGGGGCGGGTCGCTAGTTACAAAAGTATAGAGATCCAAGAAGTGTACCTATCATTTCTGCCTATCCCTTCAAAGATATACCTAAGCGTGAGTCTATGAATGTATCGAGTTGTAACAATAGGCCATTAGATTTATTATTTGCAAATCTGCACTGTACCTATCATCTACAGCATAATTATTAATATATTTAATAGTTACTCATACTGTGTTAGGTATAACACATTATATAATATCCATTTGGCATTCCACATAAGTCATAACAAGCTAACTGAATATCAATATGTCAATAGCAATGCAACTTTATGATATGTATTATAAACGTAATATTAGATCATTGTCTATTACTATGAAATATTGTGAAACAATTTTTCCCGTTTAAAGACCTACCCAGCAGGAGGAATACATCCCGTGTCGCGAGGGACTTTACAAACGTTCAAACAATCATCTGACTCTGGTTGTTCTTTGTTTCCGACAAAGAACTCCCAGACTCGAAACAACTGTTTGTATATCACTAACTAGTATTTCGAGTGGTTGCGGTTGAGGCTCTCCCTCATGTACAGGGTGTCCGGTAATTAATGGATAACCTAGAAATGTCTTATAGTGGAACTGATGGCCGTTCAGACAAAAATATGAAAAAAGTCTATCCTAACTACTACCTGAGATATGTGTTTTTTTTAATCCATTAATTACCGGACAACCTGTATATATATTTTATTTTATTTTTTTTTCATTTTTCTGAACGGCCGTCAGTTCTACTATAAGACATTTCAAGGTTATCCATTAATTACCGGACACCCTGTATACAGCGCGGAAGGAAGGAATTAAAAGACTAATTTTAGATTCGGCTTTAAGAACCTTGAAAACCCCCGAAGCCAAAAATTAAGCGCCCTGGGACCATTGGGAGTCACCGATGACCCCGGTGACCTTTAAAAGACCTTTTCTGGAAATATCTCGTCTACCTCTATGACATTTGTTCGAACACACCCCACCTATCTCTAACCGTTTCGGAGATATTAGAGGTCAAAGTTTGTGTGGTGGCCATGTTTTTTTGTGATCCGATGGGATACCACCACCAAGAGCTGACCTTCCGCAGGTCAGGCATTTTTCCCGGGCTTTCTGAACAATTCTCTATACGATGCTATATTTACTTATTTCCTACGACTCTCCTTTGTATGACTTCTATTTCTCTAAGTCAGTGAGTCACTGGTAATTTAAGTTTATATAATATGAATTAAAAGCTTTGTCACATGTGGAGATCGAAACCACAACTCTCAGAGAATTGGCAATGGCGAGGCGATAGTATACGTTTGTTTTTACGAAAAGAAAGAAAAGCTAACCGACGCAACTGTGCAATATTTCCTCCCGTGTGTCACCCCACACGGCCTATTGTTTTTCGCAGTTATTTATTACGAAGTTTTAGCATAATACAGAGTTTATTAGGGGCCGGCCAGAGAGGGAGGCGATCTGTTTTGTTTTTAGCAAAATACTCGTGAATCATTCGCACGATGCTCGTTTGTACGACTTAAATTATTAACTTGTTCCTTACTTTGTTTGCTTCTTTACGTGACACGGCTATTAGCAGTTTTAGAAGGTATTCATTTGATTTATTGTAATATCTTTGGTATTGTTCTCTTCTTGTTCGAATTATATAGCTTCGTCGTTTAATGTAGATGAAGGGTTGAGCAGATATCGCAAATTTCTGCCACTAAATATATATTTCTTCGCGTGCTGACTGTCATATGAATTCCAAAACTCTAAAGTTCTTAATTTTAATCTTCTCAGGATATTGTTATTCTTTAGAGTCTAGAGAGTGAGTTTTAGGACAGCGTTAAGTCACAGTTAAACACATTTTTCATTATATAAATATCTATCCCATGAAATATACCTTATTTCATAGGAGGCAAGCCTATTTCAGTCATAGTTTTTGATTCCATACTCCTGAAGTTTTCTTGACAGGGAAACCAAATAACAATGAACGAGAATCGAAATCACATGCAGAACAGTCGCATTCACTACGACTGCACTACTGCGACAGGATCTATATTAATTTTCGTGATGACTGGTCTAACTGATAGTTATTAGACCAGTTATTCGTCTCCCTAGCCTTTATTATTACCAAGTCACTTGGGGTCAGCTTTTCTGGTCTAACCGAATTTGACTAAATATCAGTTTTTACACAGAGCGGCTGCCACCTGACCTCCGCAACCCGAAGGCTAACGATACCGTAAGGCTAGACCAGCTTCAGGATATTATAGGGCACTGACATCCCTATAACGACTGCCATAGATGTTAATGGCAGCTGGGACCGACGGCTTAACGTGCTCTCCGAGGCACGGAGCATGCGATAATTGTCAATCAATACGCACATAATTTCGAAAAGTCATATAACTTCCGAAAGTCAGTGGTTCGCGACGTTGTGGGTTCGAACCCGAGACCCTCTGCATTGCAGTCTGTTGATCTCCCCACTGATAATTAGTTTATATTAATATAATTTTCATATATGTCATTAGCATAAATGTAACACAATATAATATAAAATCATAAACTATTCCTTTCTTTTACATTTTAAAGAAAATTTTATAAAAATCTCCACAATGTACATTCCTTTTGAACTCCACCAATTTAATACCTGTATTGCGGGCAATTTTATAGTAATTAGCATAAATATATTTCAAAATTTGCTCTATATTCCCAGTTCATTCAACTCCACCTACTTCTAAAATATCACACTGTATATATTGACATAATTGTACAAAATTCCTACTCCAGAACAAAGAAGTGAATTCTGTTTTATTCATTCTTTTTGATATATTATGTGCATAAAATGAACGCGATTATGTTAATATATGGAAGTAATGTGCGAATATTGGAGGTCTTTGAACTTTTTATTCTATACTGAATTTATAATCCCTTTGTTTCTATGGGATATTGACTAGAACTTTCTACGTTTAGAGCTGTAACTGAACTAAAATATAAAAATAGTTTAAAGAAGTTTGTGTAGTTCTTTGTTACTTAATCACACGTGAAGTGCTGAACAGAATTAGATTAAACTTGGCATACAGATAAATCATGTCCTAAACTAACACTTATGAATTACTAGCTTTTGCCTGCGGCTTCGCTCGTTCGCGAATAGTACTTTTTCTGGATGAGGTACCCTATGTCTTTTAATGTATTCCTGACAACGTGCCTACGAAATTATATGAAATCAGGCGAATAGATAAGGAGTGAAAGCATATGAAATAAACAAACTGATATTCGTATTTATAATATGATACTTTTTATCCCGGTAATGTGTTCTCCCGGGACTTACGTGAACTACGCTTTTTTTATTGCTATGATATCGGCAAACAAGCATACGGCCCGCCTGATTGTAAGCGGCTACCGCAGCCTATGAACGCTCGCAACACCAGAGGCATCACTCACGCGTTGCCGATGCTAAGACATTTATTCTTAAGTCTCATATGCACAGAAATATCACTAGCTCGCTTCAAATCGTAACATAATAGTGCACAATTTGCCCACTGCTACTTGGCGGTAGAATATGTGGCACTGTAGTGGTACCCACCTAGACAGCTTTTGCAATGAGAGACCTACCACCGGTACTACAGGTGTAGAAACTAGAAAAATATACCGTAGACTTGGTTATAGACATTAGCTTTTGAAATTTATCTAAGGCAGCCCCTACATCCTACAGAAGATGTGCTGTTTTCCAACAGTGAGTATGGTTTTCAAGCTTCTTAAGAAGGCACTTTGCTGTTCTTATGTAGAAGATGTTGTCTTTCTCTTTTACTACCATTACAGCTAATCAGAAGTATAACACAAGAAGTGGGCCTTCCCTAGTTAAGTAAGCTGGATGGTGAACTGATTTGAGTGGTTTCTTCTTTCCTGTCATAGAGCCGAGTGTTTTGGGTCCAATCCCCGCACAAGGCAATAAATAATAATATAATAATAACAATAACATCAGCCCTGTATTAAATTGTCCCGCTGGGCACGGGCCTCTTCTCAGGGTGAGAAAGGTTAGGCCATAGTCCACCACGCTGGCCTAGTGCGGATTGGCAGACTTCACATATCTTCAAGAACTTTATGAAGAACTCTCTAAACATGCAGATTTCTTCACGATGTTTTCCGAACGATAATTAACTATTTAATACGCACATAGCTTTGAAAAGTCAGAGATGCGTGCCTTGGGATAGAACTTGAGACCTCTGCGTGGCAGTCCAACGGTTTCCCACTAGGCTATCGCTGCAGGGCAAAAAATATGATTTACAAATAGTTGTGCCGAGTTTATGTGTTTTTTGGTTCCTTTGTTTCAATATTTTTAGAATCCCCCGCGTCATAGGCAATATTTCTAGTGCGTGAGCTATGTTTTTCAAAGAAACTATACTCTATATATTTATATTATTGCAATTGACTTAATAAAAATAGTAAACTTGTAACGGAGACTAGCCATCGACGTAGGAGATATATAGTGCACAAATATAGCCGAAAACCTCAGTGCACTTTTTATTGCCTCGTTTTTATAGTCCGATGGGACTTCAATTCTTCACGACAGCGGAGATATCCCTAGACTATCGGCTTTATGTCCTTTTCGAAGCATTGGGTGTGCAACACCGCCAACTTCATAAGTCCAAAATACTTAAATACAAACTAATTTTTTGGCAGAAAAAGCCAAGACTTTTTACTGGCCCGAAAAGAAAATCGAAACTAATCGACATTATATAAAAATAGGCATGGCTGTCATCTATACTAATATTATAAAGCTGAAGAATTTGTTTGTTTGGTTGAACGCGCTAATCTCAGGAACTACTAGTTCGATTTGAAAAATTCTTTCAGTGTTGGATAGCCTATTTACCGAGAAAGGCTACATAACATTACGCTACGACCCACGGGACGGCGCAGTAATCATAAACTCGAGTGAAACCAAAGGCACATCTAGTAAAGAATAAAAGCTTGTACTATAAAGAGAGGGATAACTAGGGAAGGATAGTTAGGGATAGTTTATTAACATTCTTCAAAAGCGTGCAGTACGTAGCATTTATAATTTAGGCCCACGAGTTTCCCTGAAAGAGCGTTTTAAAGAAATTGGTATACTTACTGTTGCGTCGCAATATATATTTACGAATATTATGTTTATAAAACATAATATTCACTTATATAATAAGAATAGTGATATTCACAACTTAAACACTAGAAATAAGCATAAGTTGGTAGGTCCGTATCATCGTTTACATAAAGTTCACAATTCATTTGCGGGACTCAGTATACGCTTTTTTAATAAACTACCGATTGATATTATAAATTTACCTTTACTAAAATTTAAAAGTGCTGTTAAAAGTCAGCTTATCCGGAAGGGCTATTATTCAATCAATGATTACTTAAATGATAAAAACTCATGGAACTAGTTGCTTGTTTCATACAGGATTCAAACAATGTATGTATTATATAAGTCAATTTAGTTATGTGAAGGTACTTCGTGTTTATTTGGTGGTGTTAAAGTATCTTTCTTTTCTTTTAAACAAACTTTGTAAGTAATAACGTAAATTTTGTTTTAACTACATTTAGTCACGAACTACCTTTTCATGTCACAAAGTGTAAGTGTATGCGTCCTCATGCCATACTATTGTCTATTACAAATGGCTACGTACTGATAAATATGATTTCAAATCTCAAATGCTTTTTACATAATATTACCAACTTTTCTTTATTTTAGAATTTAGTTTTATATGGACAGTGACATATGGCATAATGACTGCAACACCTGGTACATAAATGAGTTGTAAAATACTGAAATTATAAGTTGATGGCGATTTAAAAGAGTGGCCTTGAGTTTCTTGCAGGTATCTTCTCATAGGCTCAACCTTTTGCCTGAACCTTGCAACTAACATAAATGTAAATTCAGTAAATAAAATAAACTCACTAACCCATTTGACGTTCATAAGTGTTACTTTGTGACCTAAGTGAATAAATTATTTTTGACTTTGACTTTGACTTTGACTAACTACAGCTCTGGCGACACAGCAATAGTGAATGCAACTGCTGTGCTTGAAGTCTCGGATTCGATTCGAGCAAAGTGATATTGCGTTTTACTGACATGTAATTCTCAATAGTCCGAAGTCTATGCCTGTTAGACGACAGTAAACTCGCCTTAAATTACGTGAGACCTACGAGTACAACTATAGCGAAATTAGAATACTATAGATCTCTGCCTATCCATCCAGAAATAGAAACGTGAGACCATAGATTTACCTCTTTTTTATATTTCTATGCGACCATATTGCATGTATTATAAATCTACAGTTTCGCGTATATGCAAGGGCCGAGATGAAAAATAAGTATAGAAATGTAAACAAACATTCATATTTAACACAAAGCTTTGTGGTTTCACAAATAGTCCCACCCACTCGGCTCAATAGCTACTACAACATTTTCTTAGAAACCAATGTATTCGATATTTTTATAACTGTTATTTCAGTAGCATGCGTATTTACCTTTATTTTTCAGATCGTTGACCTCGAATTGAATTTCCTATTCCAATATGTGGCTAACACGAAAATTACGCAGATATATACAAATAAATAAAATATTATTACAAGGTGGTGATCTGCATTCACGCCTTATTTACAATGGTGACTATACTGCTTATTCTAAATGTATCAATGAAAAACATATACAATTCTATTTATTGATATAAAACCTTTTTCAATTCGTGAATAACGGAATAGTAAAGATTGGTTTTTAATCATTAAAATACATGTTTATACATTGAATGGTCATGAAACAAATTTGTGATTAACGTTAAAAAAAGAAAATTTATTATAATCTGAGATCATGAATAGTTAAATTTGAACTAATCTACGGTTTCTCGTGTGTACTAAGTATAGGTTTATAGAGACTCGTGTGGTGCACATAATTTCTAATACATGAGTAAACAATTACTAAATTGTTTGAATTTAAACATAAGCTTATTGTAGCAGTTTTGTGTTTTTCTAATGCAAGAAGCGTGATTACCTAAAGATAAATTTACTAATAATATATAAAATAAACTATATTTTTTAATCGACATAGCCGGGCGAAAACTTCTTATCAAATTATGCCAACCGGGTTTTGCCAATGCGATATTGCCGACCTAAAAAATATTAAAAAGAAATGCAGGTTGTTGAATGTACTGATGCGGACATACTGTCTATGCGCTTATACAGTTTAAAATCATTTTTTTCTTTAAAGAGAATTGTGTGCCATAATATGTTGCTTCAAGACTGCGTATCTTGAAACAACTAATTGTGAAGCACACAATTTTCGTCCCACGATCGAACTCTCAACATTCGACGCAGTGCCAATTTAAACCATGCTTTAAAATCTATGTATCAACTATAGATATATCTCTATGATCTTATACAAATAAACTCTATCCGTCCTGCATCATCGCCTGTTATACTTAACATATGTATATACTAATATTATAAAGCTGAACAGTTAGGTTGATGTTTTGTTTAGTTGAACGCGCTAATCTCAGTAACTACTGGTTTGAATTAAAAAAAATATTTCAGTGTTGGATAGCCCATTTATCGAGGATGGCTATAGGCTATATAACATCACGCTACGACCAATAGGTGCTCCTATTGGTCGCACTGCTGTGCATCAATGAAAAATGTAGCAAATGCGGGAAAATTCTCTTATGTGAAGCAGACGAAATTGCGCAGGTCAGCTCGTATCGATATACGCGTGAGTCACGAGTAATAAACTACTCGCTTGTCTGTCAATATGTTATCGTTAGGATGTCAGCATCTTAATACGCTTTAGAATAACTTCTAGGAATCTGTTGAATGCCTCATCGGCATAGCAACTAGAGATAAAATTGTTGCACGGTACTAAGTTCACATCTTAAGGAATTTAATACTTATGTGTTAGATCAAGTTTCGTGAGCTAACTATAATATATACATTATTTTTAGAATTTAGTTTTTTATGGACAGTGACATTGCATAAGACTAACACCTGATACATAAATTAGTTATAAAATACTGAAATTATAATTTGATGGCGATTTAAAAGAGTGGCCTTAAGTTTCTTGCAGGTATCTTCTTATAGGCTACACCTTATAACTAACATAAATATTGTTATATATATATATTATATATATATTCTATCACATACACACAACATCATCTAGCCCAAACTAAGCAGAGCTTGTACTATGGGTACTAGACAATGGATAAACATACATATATACTTTTTTTTGTAGATACTTATATATTATACATAGAGACACCCAGACCAAGACAAACATCCATGTTCATGCACACAAATGTTTGTCTTGTGCGGGAATCGAACCCGCGACCTCAGGCGTTGCAGTTGGTTACACTAACAGCTACGCCATCGAGGCCGACATCCATTTAGATTCCGAATTAATCTCTGGATCTACCAGTCGAATTGGACCATCTTTTTAATAATAATAATAATAAACATTTATTTCAGATTTAAAATCATAATGTCCTCCTGACCGAATTTCGGTCACAGCGGCCAATCTTAACGGAGAATGGCCAAGTACGCAGGAGATATTATAGTGCACAAGTGTGTGCGCAAACACAAGTGCACTCTCTGTTCCCTAACTCTCATGATCCGATGGGACGAATAATCCGACACGACCGGAGAGAGATCAGGCGCAGGACCAACGGCTTTACGTGCTTTCCGAGGCACGGGGGTGTCTAACACCGCCAACTTCCTAACTCCGGGCTCGTATTGAGATTTCTTAACAACAAAACCCAATAACTTTTTGTTGGCCTGACCCGGGATTCGAACCCGAGACCTCATGCACAGCAGTCGCATTCACTACCGCTGTAACCGCACTAGTAACAATTGCTTAAAAACTTTGTTAGTATATACAATTATTAAAATAAATTCATGTATCTTCCTACACCGGCTCCGCCGCTATGCCTACGGGTCCAGTGCCACAGGAAGGGACAGTCTGACCTATCTCTGATACCTTTAGGATACTGTTGTTGCTCCGGCGAATCCTTTGCAACAGAGATGCTGTCCTCTTCCGCATTATAGCTTCAAAGCTGTCTGTATGCGCCTGCGCAAACATGCTTGACGCACTACAGAATCGCCGGAGCCTCAAAAGCACCCTAAAACGATTTTGACTTCACGGATGACGTTGTGGTTTTAGTGATCGACTTGCCTCTGCCGCTGCACCGAGTGTTGTGGGTTCGATCCCCAGATGAGACAATATATTTGTGTGATCCACAAACGGTTGTTCCGAATAAGGGCTGTTTTTTGTATCCATTGTTTAATAATAACACTGGGCAACAAAAAATATATATATTTTCTGCGGCATTAATTTTGTTACTGGTTTTATAAACACATTCATCAGTCATACTCGAAATGTATTTACTTTGTATGGATTGACTCTAGTTCTTGAGATATTCAACAAAAAGAACGGTTGCATCATTAGAACAATAAAGGAAAGATACCAAGGCCGGTGGGACAGCCATATTATGATGGCAGACTATTGCTTGAGTTTAATAAGGGATTGTCCTGAACATAAACACAATAGAAAAGCTTACAGATAAAGTGTTTTCTAATATTTTTTTATGATTTTTTGTTAATAGTATATGTATTAAGTTTTTTTGTCATTATTATAACTATAGCCGGTTCTAAAATATATATTTATTATGTAATTGTATTTTTATTTTAAAGAAGGTTTCTTTCAGTCACATAGTCTTATCTCGTAAACTAGAGTCAATTGAACAAATCTGATATTTTACTCGTATTCAGCATACTGAGCTTACACAATTTATAAATAAATATAATAAATTGACTTCAACTTACCATGCCGCAAAATGAGTGCTCCGCAGTGTAATAATAATCTTTATTATTCAGAAAATACACAGCTAAATCAATTTGAATGTTAATTAAGTCCCTCGCAACACAGGAATTATTTGATATCCCAATTCTTGAGAAAGATTAAGGTTATAACATCACGTTAAAAGTGACGGAAACAGTAATAAACATAAACAAAATCGGTACAGCAGTATAATAAAAATACCGTCACATTTTGATATTGTACGCTATATTGTCGATTTCTGCTTACCCTTTATTAATATTCCCATAAGGTCTAAAGGTCACGATATAATTCGACACGGTCCCCTCGTCGTCTATAGTAAATGTCATGTGACATTATCCGCTTTTGCAATTTGAAAATATATACATCCAAATATCCATAGTAGGTATACATCCAAATTTGTAAAGATGTTTGTATGTTTGTTAATCAATCACGCGGAAACTGATGATCGGATTTGGATAACATTTGGCACGTCAAGACCAAGACCTGGATTAACTACCTAACTAACTAATATTATAAGGGATTAAATATAATGACCACCAAATATATTAATTGCGCATCAAAATATGCTTACTAAAATATATCATAACGAGCACCTATACGCCTCAAATCACTGCATTCAGTCTCGGAAGGGTTAGGTTATGTTAGGTTCCTTCTTAAACCCACCCAAATAGAAGCCCCGTGAAGGGGAGCTCCATCGACTTAGTTTGATCTCTTTCAAATATTTTAGTACGCATATTTTGCTGTGCAATTAGTAAAAATACTAATTGCACAAAAGCAAAAACATTAGGAACAGTTAAATATTACCCATATTATAAATGCGAATGTCTGTTTATTTGTTACCCTTTCGCTTCTGAACTACTTGACCGATCATCATAAAATTACGCATACACGTCAGGGATACAGAAAAGAGCACGTGAGTATTGTGGGTTCGATCTCCAGACGGCACAAACAATTGTGTGATACACAAATAGTTGTTCTGAGATTAGGTGTTGTTTTTGTCCGTTGTTTGAATGACTGTTAAGTCCCCCGCAACATAGGAATTTATCCTAGCACGGGCGTTGTAATTTATATCAGATCTTTAGATTAGCTGATCTTGCCTGCCGGTATATTCCAGCCACACATTGTAGTAAAAATAATACTCATTCAGAAGCTAGCACATATAAATTTAACTTCTTGCCCATTTAGTTACAAATGCCGACTGCGTTTATCCGCAACATGATACACCGAAGGCTGGCTTACACGTCTGCCTAAACATCTATACAGCTAAACTACATTTAAATAATCGTAACATCTTTAAATATATGACAATGGCAACATGACAATGATAGTAACATATCACACAAGTGGCTCTAAAAGTTGTTTGTTTAAAATAACAGAAACTTAAACATCATTCAGTATTGATATCCGATCAGTATCTTCAGCGATCACGTCTAAAACAGTACGTGAGTAAGAGTCCACAGGTACGACTCGCACTTGACCGTTTTATATTTTTACCTCGAGTACAGGCCATGTGTTGTATAAACGGTGCTACATCAAAGAACAAAAGAATTAGCCTCATGAAGAAAGTAAAAATAAAACGGATATATACAGGATGATGTGAAATGTAGGTGTTAGATGACTGCTTACGCATTTTTGAAAGGACCTATGTCCTTATCCTGTGTTTCAAGGTTCGGTTTTTCTACAAACGTACTGAAACCTGAGCCTTCATGTTCTGCAGTTGTAATGGCTATCGATGCGCCAATGAGGCAGCCTTCACTTCTTCATTAATTTTGATATCAGTTCGATGATAGTTTTTATGCAGATAGCTTCACAACTGAAGGTAAGCATTAAATTTTTAAAATAGATTTCGGCGTATCTAGTTTAGTAAGGTATATAGTGATCGCTTAGTGGTCTTAATTCGAAATAAATTAATTAAATTAAAAGAAAATGTCAATGGATTTTAACTACCGCATTCCTTCTCTACTTAGAATATAATACTCGCGCTACAAACGGTACAACATTTTCTCTTCACCTGTTAATATTAGGTTTTAACTGTGAAATTGCAATTTAAACGGATTTCGTGGTTTCTGTACAAAAGTTAATGATTATTTTATAAATTCGTTCATATTTCGAAAATAGACTACAATATGTATTATTAATAACAGCTATTATTAATAATAAATATCAATACAATTTTAAACAATTTGTATTTAAAATTATATCGCTTATTGTTTTCGCGTATTCTTTGTTTTAATTCGCCATAATTATATTACAAGCAATCATACATAAAAGAATATAACGAAATGGTATTGGTCATTAAAAAAATATTCAAAAAACAGTTATTCACCGATTTTCTTTATATAAATCGGCTACTTCATGTAAGGCATTAATCCCCTATTACATATTATGAAAAACAAAAATACATACATTTATACAAGTTTACAAACTATTGACATCTTCTTAAATTTATACCTGTGCTACAACCCAAAAAGTTGTTTGACTTAAACTAAATCAAATACTTTCGCACACGTAACCCTTATTTTATTTGGCCTTTTCCCCAACAATGGATGTTACCACGTTAGATTTATTTAAAGGTCTGTTACGATTGCCGGGTTTCGTATAAGGTCATTCATTGTTGGTTTTGGGGCAAAACCTACAGAATCTATAAGTACCAATAAATATATTTTGGTTAATAAAATATTTTGATAGCGAATTTGCGGAGGTAATAATATAATGATATTATGTAACGTAGGGGAATAAGTTGAATGTTTTGATAAAATTGTGTATAATACCAGCCCTGTATTGAACTGTCCCACTGCTGGGCACGGGCCTGTTCGCAGTGTGAGAAGGGTTAGGCCATAGTCCACCACGCTGGCCTAGTGGGGATTGGCAGACTTCACATATCTTCGAGAACATTATGAAGATCTCTCAGACATGCAAGTTTCCTCACGATGTTTTCCTTCATCGTTAAAGCGAGCGATAATTAACTATTTAATACGCACATAACTTCGAAAGGTCAGAGATACCTTGGGATCGAACTCGAGACCTCTGCGTGGCAGTCTAACGGTTTCCCACTAGGCTATCGCTGCTGAAAAGTGCTTAGAATATATACATATATATAGCCTTACGTCTATACAGGGTGTCCGGTAATTAATGGATAACCTGGAAATGTCTTATAGTGGAATTGATGGCCGTTCAGAAAAATATAAAAAAAGATTATCCTAACTACTACCTGAGATATGTGTTTTTTTTTATTACCATGTATAACTTTCTTGTATACTACGACCATAAATGAATGAAATCCATCGGTTTTTTGTTGTTTTATTATTAAACACTAATTATGCTAATAGATAGACCGTCAAAAGTATGCTATGCTATTATAGCTTGCACTTTTTAATATATATTTTTTATATTAATTTATTTATTATTATTTTGTTTAATTTCTCTGAACGGCATTCAGTTCTACTATAAGACATTTCAAGGTTATCCATTAATTACCGGACATCCTGTATATCCAAAAGAGTATGTGGAGGTATAGTAGACGCACATTTGACCAATTATTGCTTTAGGTCCTACGTAAAGAGCGTATTGTCGTATACCGGGTACAATTCCAATCTTCATGGTACTACAAAGAATTTCATTACAGAAAATCATAATAGGTAAGACTTGCTCCCAAGAATCGAGCATAATAGCACCTAGTGGTCGAAATTCGACCACAATTGATTTAAATTTTAAGTTTGATCGTGATTAAGGTTTTATTTTATTTTGAATCTCCAACAAGAAATACACATTTATAACAAGGCAGATTTACACTAAAATAGAACATGTGTTTCCTCAATAACAGGAGATCACAGCATGCAATATAATAATTACAAGTATACATCAATTAGTAGAAACTTATATAAATCTTACAATACTGTGAAAGTCCATGACACAAATAAATTATGAAAGCAATGGGTTAGACAATTAAAAATTACGTAGAAAAGAGGATTATAATAAAATACATTAAAAATTGAAATAATTAATCAAAATATTTATACAATAAAATTTAAACACAAAATTATATAAAATGTCAAATGTATACTTAATTAAGAAAGAATTTTCTAGAACTATACCCTTATAATCAAATTTCATTTAGATTTCGATCTATACAGGTTAATTTACCTATCTTTTTCAAACAAATTATTATTTACTTAACTATAGTATTTAATTGACGATATTCCTAAGCTTGCTACTTTGTAAATATATTATAATATAAATAGTATATATAATTCCAATCCGCCCAAAGGTTGCCTGATGCTGATATATGTCTTTATATATTGATATATGTATCTATAGTTACGAAGAATAGTACTACATCAGCCGAACAATGCCGAAATACTACGAACGCGATTCGACTGCGTATTTCAAATGCATGGTTGTGTGCGTGTAGTGTTTTTTCATTAAATTCATGTATATCTAATGCATATTTTTTATAAATATTAGAATTCGCCCCTCCTTCCCTATGTAAACTTTAACTGTGCCAAATTTTACACTCCTCCGTCTGCGCAATTTTCGTAAAAAGGGGTACCTACAAAGTTTTTGCTTCACGTATTAATATATAGATTGAACATGACATCCCGACCTCAATTCTTGTGTTGTGTGGCTACTTTCACTACCTCTGTGCCATAGACATAATCAGGATGAATATAGAATACAACAGCAGCATAGGTCATTTCAAAAAGGAATAATTCAATTAAAATGGCTTCTAAAGCGATGAACATACATACATACATAAATTCACACCTGTTTCCCAGAGGGGTAGACAGAGACTACGGCTTTCCATTTGCTACGATCCTGACACACTTCTCTGGCTTCATTCATTTTCATAACATTCCTCATACACACTCGCCGGTTTAAGGTGCTCTTAACCTGGCCTTTATCCAGAACGTCTCCGATTTGATCAAGAAACGTTCGCCTAGGTCTTCCCCTTGCGACTGTTCCATTCACACTAGCCTTATAAACTTTCTTAGTCAGTCTTTTCTCGTCCATTCTTTCTACATGCCCAAACCAGCCTAACATACCCTTTTCTATTCTCATCACTATATCCGCTTTTATGCCGCAATTCTCTCTAATCACACTATTCCTTATTCTACCTTTCAGAGTCACACCACATATATTTCTCAGCACTCTCATATCTACAGCATTTATTCTGCTCTCATGCTTCTTTTGCCATACCCAACTTTCACTTCCAAGTATAAGTGTAAGCACTAATAGTCCTCTATGAACAGCCAAACGTGCCTTTTCGGATAAATTTCGACTGTTCATATAAGCGCGTAGAGCGCCATTCACTTTAAAAAGGCAAAAATAGTATTAAAATGTATACACCGATTACAAAGTACTTGGGATTCAATTTCTGTGTCTGCACGATTGGCGTCATCAAAGTGGTTACTTTGACACTGCCAGTGGTCCAAGTATTGTAAAGTAGATTCTGACACGGAACAAATACTTTTGTGACCCACAAATGAATTACGAAGCTCCAATTGGTTTTTTTTTTTGCTCGTCGAAATGACCACACTCCGGCTGATGATAAGCAGTCGTATGGTCTAAGAGCAGTGGCCTCCACATCGTCCTCATAGCAGCCGAGGCGATGTTGAGGTCTCTACTTTGACGGCCTGAGAAGGTGCTTTTTTACGCCCCGCTTAGCAGCGGTAGTGAATACGACTGCTGTGCAAGAGGTCTCGGGTTCGAATCCTGGGTCGGGCCAACATAAAGGTATTGGGTTTTTCTGTTAAGAAATCTCAATACGAGCCCGGAGTTAGGAAGTTGGCGGTGTTAGACACCCCCGTGCCTCGGAAAGCACGTAAAGCCGTTGGTCCTGCGCCTGATCTCTCTCCGGTCGTGTCGGATTATCCGTCCCATCGGATCATGAGGGTAAGGGAACAGAGAGTGCACTTGTGTTTGCGCACATACTTGTGCACTATAATATCTCCTGCGCAGATGGCCAGTCTCCGTTAAGATTGGCCGCCGTGACCGAAAATCGGTCTGGAGGACGTTATTATTATTAAAGGACCCAGGATTGAAGCAGAAGGAAACACATGCCTTGGCAGAGAATTCCATGCCTTGATCGTTCGGCAGAGGTATGAGGACCCAAACTTGTTGGTACGCACTCTAGTCGACTCCACCGTGTAAGGATGGCATCTGAGCCCAGCACGCGTTGTTCTGGATAGGAAAGGGGAGGGCGGGATAAGGTGGAATAACTCTTCAGAGCACTCCCCGTGGTATATTCTGTAGAAACATGCCAAAGAGGCAATATCTCTACGGAGTTGCAGAGGTTCCAGTGAACTCGTGACCACTGGATCTCCAATGATACGGACAGCCCGCCACTCTATCTGAATGTTAAGCGAATTGTAAGTACACCTAATATTTTTACTCGATAGTCAAGAGGTTAACTGCTTCTGTACAAGTTAGTTGTTATTGTAAATTCCCGAGTTCGATTCCGTTTCGACACCCGTGTCGAGTATAGTATCGTTAGGTGTTGTTTATTTTTGCTGTTTGACAATTCTAAGTTGCTAGCACGGTGTCTAGAAAGGGCCCGGTAGACAGGAAAAGTTTCACCCTCTATAGGGTAATGTAGCCGCAGTATCACACCTCTGTCTACCCCTACCTGACTTGAAACGTGTCTTTTTAGCATTCAAACAGTTCTAGAAAATAATTAATTTTATTAAAATTTATTACTTTAATAATCCTTCAACATAATATTCTTTTTTTAACTTGTAACAATACATTAAACAATATTATACTAACCATATAATAAATAATATCCCAACAGCTAATTCATCAAACGTAAAATACCCAAAAGCACCTGTCCAATAAAAAAACTCAAGTAAAAAAGTAACAGCCTGTAGTTCCCGGGCCCCCAATAAAGCGGCGCGGGCGCAGCCGACGCCGAAACCGTTCATCGAACCCGGGACATCTGTTTCCTCGCACGAGCCCCGCCACACTGTCTTGCTCATTCAACGGAACGTTTTTGTACTTTAAATATCTCGACGCGCCGCGTAACGAATTTAGTGTAAGCCGATTGATTTTTATAACATAACTAGCGACCCACCCCGGCTTCACACGGATATGTTTTGCTATATCTCAAAGGAATTAGATAGCGTTTTCGATTAAAGCTCCCAGGTGGCTTGACTTTTGCCAATATTGTCAACAATTATCCTCATATTTCAACCAATTTACACAAAACTTTAACAAATTATACACCTAAACCTGCCTCATGAATCACTGTCTATTAGAGAAAGCCGCATGAAAATCCGTTCAGTAGTTTTGAGTTTATCGCAAACAGACAGTTTTATAATAAATAGTGATAGTGAAGGTCCTGTTTCACAAGCTACAAGCAGCATTTATCTATACGATAAATATCACACCGTCACTGTTAGTTCAACTAACAAGACAAGGACAGCATGCGATTAATATTTCGAATTGCGTTTACTTGTGCGTTGTGAAACAGACCACTAATAAATAATGTATACCAAGTTTTGTTTAATGCTAATTCTTAATCTTTATATATATAATTTTTCTGTACGTGTGTTGACAGTGAACTCCTAAACGGCTGGACCTATATGAATGATTTTTTTGTGTGTGTTCAAGTGGATTCGAGGATGGCTTAGATATGTTTTTTTTTTTTTATCCACCTTTACAGGACAACGTCTGTCCGGACAGCTAGAGTAATATTATAAATGCGTAAGTGTTTGTTGGTGTCTCGTCTCACGGACCCAACGATGAAATTTTAATAATTTTGTAAATGTTTGTAAATATGTTCAATTTATTATTTAATTACGCGTAAATCGCTGAACAGATTTAGATAATACTTGTCACATAGATAGACCATAATATACTTTTATCGGTCGAGTATTCAGTAATATATGGTAGGTATAGTGGCTGCAATAAATTGTAAAATACTGCCATTACTATGTATTTAAATTTTGATTTAAACGAGTGGCTGTGAATTTCTTGCAGGTATTTGCTCATAGACTTCAACTCTTTACCTGAAACTTGCAAAGACTTGGGTTGATATTGAGGATATCTTAGCAGAATAATCTACTCAATTACTGTTTTGTTACCTTACTCGAGATTCAAACTGAGCACTTATAATTCATATCCATATACACTAGACAACGAAGCAATCAAGGCATAGAATTAGGTAAAATTATATATAGGTACATAAATTATGGCATAATACATTATGGCATGCCTGCTATATGGATTTCAAACCTGGGTACTCACAAAAAGTATTAAACAAAAAATAGAATACACACAAAAAGCAATGGAGAGAAGCATACTAAGGATCAGAAAAATACATAAAGTACGAAGTGAGGAGATAAAACAGAAAACAAAGATTACGAACGCACTGAGACACGTACTAACAATAAAGTGGCAATGGTCGGGCCACATCGCTGGCTGCACAGATAAAAGGTGTACAATAGAGACCACTAAATAGAAGGGACATCAGGCAAAAGAAAAGCCGGCAGACCAAAGCAACGATGGGTAGACGACATCGTACAGGCGGTAGGGAGAGATTGGATTGACTAGAGCAAGGATAGGGAAATGTGGAAAAGGTTGGGGGAGGCCTATACCCAAAATGAGGTCCATATCCCAAACTAATTAGATTTAATTTAAAAACTCTAACTTTAACTAACATAGATAACTAGATATTAGAAAAAAATTACTAACATCATTTGAAATGTAACAGTTACGGGTTATGGAATTATTATATTATATTATTATATATACATTATATATACCTACCCATGTATTATATACATCTACCTACCCCTCATTATATATACGCGTTCTGGGAAACAGGCGTGAATCTATGTATGTATA
This sequence comes from Catocala nupta, assembly GCA_963675205.1. NCBI lineage: Eukaryota > Metazoa > Arthropoda > Insecta > Lepidoptera > Erebidae > Catocala > Catocala nupta. The sequence continues at coordinate 21,805,806 of OY776104.1, forward strand.
TAATATTATACTATCATTTTACAAGAAATAATTTGGTTTAGTAACCAAATCAATTTATAAAGTTCTTTTTTATCTACAATCTTTCTTATCTACATTCAAGACAATTTAAAAAGTGTCAGTTAACCTGAATTTACAACATACGTCAAAGCAATTAACCGATTCCGTCGCAAACTCATTAAAACGTATAATTGGCAAATGAACAACAGAAATTCTTGTAAAAAGCCATCGCTGACGGTAATTCTAGATACCATCGACACCATGGCAGTACCCATAAAAAGGGAACCCCATAAAACAGCACAAACAATTAATATTTAAAACAGCTGACGAAATGCAAATGGCGACAAGTTAGAAACGGCGCCATATTGTCGGTATAGTCTGTGCCCTGGTTCTGCCTTCAAAGTATTATTTAATCTTTATTTACAGCTTGCAACGCAATTTCAAATTTCTTCCTATTTTCTTTTTAGAAAGGTTTCTATTGCGCTAGATGTTATTTATGTATCACGTCCAAACATAAAAACCATAGACACAAAGAAAATCTAGACTCGAAACAATTTTGTAGATCACACAAATTTTTGTCACGTGTCACCTACAACATTCGCTATATTTATTTTTGAAATGTCTAGTCATAAGAGGCAATAGTATGGTAATCCTTACTTAATATTATAAACGCGAAAGTTTGTATTTATGTATGGATGTTTGTTACTCTTTCACGCAAAAGCTACTGGACCGATTGCGATGAAACTTGGTATGTAGATAGCTGAAGACCTAGATTCATACATAGCCTACTTTTATCCCGATATTTCCACGGGAACGGTACTTACGCGGTTGAAACTACGGAGAAAAACTAGTACAAGAATAAATTAATATTTTTACTTGGACGACATTTTTTCCATTTAAGAATCTCTTTTAAACTAGTTACAATTTCGCGAGATACTTTACAAACATTCAAACAAAGAATACCAGACTCGGAACAACCTTTAAAAGATCATACAATATTTTTCTCCGTGTAGAGATTGAACCCACAAGACTTAGCAGCAGTGCCGAGGCTTACACTAACCACTGCGCCATTTGTACAGTCTCAGTAATCAACCATAATCTCTTTCTTTGCCGGGAGCTTTAATTTAATCAACAATGATTACCCCAAGCTGTGTTAACGAATATAACATCTATGAGGGTTACTTACAACAATGAACGTAATTATTATTGTAATGAGTTAATTTAGTTAACAGGCCGGATCATTGGCTGTGTACAACGGCTATTCCATATCTATTCGATGTCTGTGTTAGTCAGATCTGTACGTCTGCATCGCAGGTAGCTTGTTTAACCTACAATAATATACAATTCGTGTCATGTATTTGAATATATACATAACATCATATATTTCGTCAACAATTGCAAACATAGGCTTTTGTTGCTGACTTGCATATTATAAGACTCAATGTTTTGACTTCAAATTGCCTAACAGCAAAATCAAATAACACATCGCTGACCAAATAATCGAATACGGTCTTTATAATCATAAGCAAAAGCAGCGATATCTCAGTAGGGAGACCAACAGACTGCAATGCAAAGGGGCTCGGGTTCGAACCCACGTCGCGCACCTCTGACTTTCGGAAGTTATATGACTTTTCGAAATTATGTGCGTATTGATTAACAATTATCGCCTGCTCCGTACCTCGGAGAGCACGTTAAGCCGTCGGTCCCGACTGCCATGAACATCTATGGCAGTCGTTATTGAGGAAATCGACACAAAAGATCCCACTGTATCGAAGTGTCGCCGGTCTGTACTGACTGGCCCCCACACAAGATAAGATAAGATACAATCATAAGCTCTAAGTAATACCACAAGACCAAAGAAGCAATCAAACAATAAAAAATACAACCTAAGAATAAATAACAAATATTGTCAACAACTTATTTAATCAAATTATATGAACATGTCGCTCTTACTTGTAAATCGTTGGACTTTAATATGAACACTGTTAAATATGTATGTATCTGCTTGCTTGATAGATCTTCGTTATATCCTTGAAGGATTAAGATGTTTAATTAATTTTACAATAGAAACGTTGATAGCTGCAAAAGTTTTAAACTATGGCAGCTACAAGCGCCTGAAAAAAAGAAACTGTTTCTTTAAAATCTTCTTCCTACAACCAATCTGTCGATTTCAACATCCAACTTTGCCCAACTGTGAAGTGCGTCTTACAGTATAGTTTCCAATACTCGATCTGCGCTATAAGACTCCCTCTAGCAGCTATAAGTCCTTTACCGGATATGGCCAGCCTAAAAACTGTGTCCAGTATTTTAATCTCAGTGCATGAGTCGCTCATAGCCAGTTACACTCACTGATCGGTAAACGATTAGCGAGGTTATGTAACGTTGGGTGCGGTCAGTCTATAGATGGGTGACCGCTTAGTGGTATTTCATCTGAGCGTCTCTGTGCTTCGGAGGGCACGTAAAAAGTCGGTTCCGGTTGTTGCCAAATTGACAGCAGTCGTTAAGCCATGTAAGAGGCCTACGGGCTTGAACAACTCTTGACAACAGGTTGGCCACTAACCACACGAAATGAAGAAGTTCGTAAAGACGTAACACAATCCTATCTAACATCAAAATACCTTTATAAAAAGAGCTCAATTGAAAATTAATAGGAGTATTACAATACAATCAAAACGAATTCTTCCAATACTAAACTTTAAATCTACCTGACATTCGCCGAGAATTTATCTAATTGCCTGTTTGTTACAAACAGACAATCAGATAAATTGTATTATTAGCTAGGTATGAATAATTCAGCAGCCATTCTACCTAGTTGCACAGTAAACGGCTCGGAGGCGGACAAAAGTTAAGCTACGGGTGAAAATGGACAAAGTGATTTTTAAAAGGATTTATTCCGGTAAGCAAATTAGATGTTCAATTTGGAATTAAGATTTTTAATACTAGGAACTGTGGATACCAGAAGTGTTTTTGATTATCTATACTAATATTATAAAGCTAAAGAACGTTGAACGCGCTAATCTCAGGAACTACTGGTTCGAATTGAAAAATTATTTTAGTGTTGGATAGCCTATTTATTTACGAAGGCTATAGGCTATATAACGTCACGCTACGATCAATAGGAGCGGAGCAACAATGAAAAATGTTGCAAAAACGGGCAAAATTCTTATATGAAACAGACGAAGTTGCGCGGGTTAGCTGATTTGAATATAAAAAGCTTTATTAGTTTTTAATGGTATGTTTCTACAGTGTTATTTTTTATACTATTTATAGCGTAGTGGAAGAACGATGGATTAACATGCAGAGGTTTCAAGTTTGGTACTACAGAATTCGATGGCGTAGTGGTTAGTGTAACCGACTGCCACGCCTGAGATCGCGGTTGCGATTCCCGCACAAGTCAAACATTTCTGTGCATGGACATGGATGTTTGTCTTGGTCTGGGTGTTTCTATGTATAATATGGACGTATTTACAAAAAAAAATATGTGTATATGTTTATCCATTGTCTAGTACTAACCTAAGTAGCTAAGCTCTGCTTAGTTTGGGCTAGATGGTGTTGTGTGTATGTGATAGAATATTATTATATTATAAAAGTCAGAGTCAAATCAGAATTTAATACATGTCCAGGGTCTCCAACTAGGCTATCGTTTACTCGCAGAAGCTAAAATGCAATTTTGTGACGTATATAAGCAATGTTACGAACTTATTAAATAGTTAATTAATATCCTCCAGACCGAATTTCGCCCACGGGCGGCCAATCTTAAGACTTCGCCGAGCGAAATGTGCCAAAAGAGGCGGTCACAGTTAAGTTGACAAAATCACTTTTTGTTTAAACAAATATAAAATATACATTTACCATAACAATTAATGTGTTTACAATTACTCTGTGTAAGAAACTTAAAATAATTAATATTTTCGCCTACAAAATTACGTAAATTTGCACGAAAAATGCAAAAACGTAAGCTCGTGTTAAGTGATTTTTAGATTATAACAGTAGAAATCTATCCTATTTTACAGCTTAAACGAAACATAAATAGTTATATTACAATTTGTCCGTCCCAAATATTTAAGTTACTGACAATAAAGATACATATTTATCAAAAAAGCACTTCAAATCCTCTATACAATGTTATTATGGCGGCCGCGCGCCGATTTGAATATCGAGCTCTGTCATTCAGTCCAACCGCGTCTTACGCTCGGCGCAGTCTTACCGGAGACTGGCCATCTGCGCAGGAAATATTATAATGCACAAGTGTGTGCGCAAACACAAGTGCACTCTCTATTTCCCAACACTCATGATCCGATGGGACGGTAATCCGACACGACCGGAGAGAGATCAGGCGCAGGACCGACGGCTTAACGTGCTCTCCGAGGCACGGAGCAGGCGATAATAGTCAAAAAGTCGAAAAGTCATATAACTTCCGAAAGTCAGAGGTGCGCGGGATTCGAACCCGGGACCCTGCATTGCAGTCTGTTGGTCTCCTCACTGAGCTACCCAGACTACGAACAACTATTTGTGGATCACACAAATGTTTGTCACGTTTGGGTATCGAACACACAACACTCGGAGCAGTTACAATGACGATGACTTGTGGTCTATACCTCCTGCGCATCTGCGCTACGGAGACTAGCCATTTGGCTCATCCCCGTTAAATTGACCGCTATGTCCTAAACTTTCCCTGAAGTACCTGGGTCAGGCAGCTTCAGTGAAAAAAAAAAAAAAAAAAAAAAGGCAGCTTCTATGTGTGCGAAGGTCTGTCTACAACCAGTCCCTTATAGCGTCTTCAGACACTGAAAGGTACATTTGTCCTCTCTGTATAACATAACGTTTGAGAAGAGGGGACGTTGTATCATAAACAAGATAAATCCTTACCTATATTACAAATGCGAACGTAAGTTACCTTGTTTGTATGTTACGCTTTGACGCCTTAATTACTCGACCGATTATCATGAAATTTTGTATAAACGTAGTCAAGGGAACAGAAAACGACATTTCATCCCAAAAAAGTACTGTTAGTAACCTAATCTACATTTACGCGAGCGAAGACGCGAGCAAATTATAGTTATTTTTTAAGGATCTATGCACTAACTCCCTCGAGCAATACAGGCTTTAGGGTCGTACAAATCGTATTATCGAATCATAGACAGCGCAATATCGCACCTTATGTTTTTCTATTTTAATCTTTCTTACACTGAAAAGAAGCCTGCAAAGGAACAGCTGATAATCAAGGTTGATATTATTCTTGTAAACATTTATCATTTGCGCCAACAATGTTTAAAATATACAAGGTGTCCGGTAATCAATGGATAACCTTGAAATGTCATATGGTAGAACTGATAGCCGTTCAGAAAAAATATGAAAATATCTATCCTAACTACTATCTGAGATATGTTTTTTTTATTACCATATTATTTAACTTTCTTGTATACTACGACGACCAAAAATAAATGAATTCCATCGGTTTTTTTGTTGTTTTATTATTAAACACTAATTATGCTAATAGATTGACAGTCAAAAGTATGACTATTGCACTTTTATAATATTTTAACTTTTTTTTTGTTTCCATTTTTTTTCTGAACGCCCATCAGTTCTACTGTAATACATTTCAAGGTTATCCATTAATAACCGGACACCCTGTATATTTTCACTTAATTCAATTAAGTAGACTAATGTCCTCGTTTACCATTTAACCGACCACATTAGCAGTCATCATTATTTAGTTCTTAAGTTCTAAATACCTACCACGAAAGCCATAATGACAGATCCTTATCAAGACAATGGCGGACACACGTCCATATGTATGTATATATAGCACGGTCATTTCGTATGAATATGCAACGAACAGATTAGTACATGTACGGTTAGCAAAAGTGTGAAATAATACTTTATATAATACTAGATGAAGAAGGGAAGGGAATATGGGGAAGACCTAGGCAAACGTTTCTTGATCAGATCGGACACGTTCTGGATAAAGGCCAGGTTAAGAGCACCTTAAACCGGCGAGCGTGTATGAGGAATGCTATGAAAGTGAATGAAGCCAGAGAAGTGTGTCAGGATCGTAGCAAATGGAAATCCGTAGTCTCTGCCTACCCCTCTGGGAAACAGGCGTGAATTTATGTATGTATGTATAATACTAGATGTTCCCGCGGTTTCACCCACATTTATCGTTACTGTGCCTCCCCCGTGGGTCGTAGCGTGATGTTATATAGCCTATAGCCTTCCTCGATAAATAGGCTATCCAACACTAAAAGATTTTTTCAATTCGAACCAGTAGTTCCTGAGATTAGCGCGTTCAAGCAAACAAACAAACAAACTCTTCAGCTTAATAATATGAGTATAGATAACTAGATTGTACCCACGGCTTCGCTCGCATAAATGTATATTTTGCCAATAAATTTAATTGCCTCGGGAACAGTACTTTTTCGGTAGACCTATAAGAGAGGAATAATCCTACCATACATTCTTTGTAATATATCAAAAGGTTAAGGCAGCGTTTTCGCTAAAGGTTCCAGTCGTCAATAACTGTCACACAAAACCTTAATGAATTATACACTTAAACCTTCCTCATGAATCACTTTGTCTATTGGTGAAAACCGCATGGCAATCCGTTCAGTAGTTTTTAAGTTGATCTTGTACAGACGGGCAGACAGACGCGGCAATTGACTTTGTTTTATGACAAGTTTTGACTACATATTGTAGTGATTAGCCCTGTATTAAACTGTGCCACTGTTGGGCACAGGCCTCTTCAAAGTGTGAGAAGGGTAGAGCCATAGTCTACCACGCTGGCGGCTGGCCAAGTTCGGGTTGGCAGACTTCACATATCTTCGAGAATATAATGAAGAACTCTTAAACATGTAGGTTGTTATTTACCAGCGATAGCCTAGTAGGAAATCGATGGACTGCCACGCAGAGGTCTTGAGTTCAATTCCAAAGCTCGTATCTCTAATGCTTCGAAGTTATGTGCGTAGAAAATTTAATCACTGCTCTCTTTAACGGTGAAGGAAAACTGACGCCAAGAATTATACAGGGTGTCCGGTAATAAATGGATAACCTTGAAATGTCTTATAGTAGAACTGAAAGCCGTTCAGAAAAAAAGAAAAAAATATATATATATTAAAAAGTGCAAGCTATATTAGCATAGCATACTTTTGACTGTCTATCTATTAGCATAATTAGTGTTTAATAACAAAACAACAAAAAACCGATGGATTTCATTCATTTATGGTCGTAGTATACAAGAAAGTTATACATGGTAATTTAAAAAAAAACACATCTCAGGTAGTAGTTAGGATAGATTTTTTCATATTTTTTCTGAACGGCCATCAGTTCCACTATAAGACATTTCCAGGTTATCCATTAATTACCGGACACCCTATACATAATGTTCTCGTAGACGTGTAAAAAATCCAAGTTGACAGTGATTTTAAAGTCTTATCGTTGTAGCCGATAGTGGCTACATAGTGTTCCATGGTGGCTACAGATTCAACATTTTTTATATAAGTACTTAGTTACTTAGCTCAGTGGGGAGACCAATAGACTGCAATGCATAGGGTCTCGAGTTCGAACCCACGTCGCGCACCTCTGACTTTCGTAAAATTGTATGACTTTTCGAAATTATGTGCGTATTGATTGACAATTATCGCCTGCTCCGTGCCTCGGAGAGTACGTTAAGCCGTCGGTCCCGGCTGCCATGAACATCTATGGCAGTCATTGGAAGTCAGTGCTCTATAATATCTTGACACTGGTCTAGCCTTAGGGTATCGTTAGCCTTCGGGTTGTGAAGGTCAGTTGGCAGCCGCTCCGTGTAAAAACTGATATCCAGTTAAATCCGGTTAGACCAAAAAAGCCTACCCCAAGTGACTTGGGAATAATAAAGACTAGGGAGTAGAAACTTACCATATACTCGTAAACATATCTAAAATAGACTAATTCCTATATCGGATTATTGACCTACTTTATTTTATACACAACATCAAATAGCATTCAAAAGAGTCCTTCTTGTGAAAACATTATCAAAATTGATTGTAAAATTAAGATGTAATTAGTATTTGAAATTTCGTCCATTTTAACCGTTTGTTAATTACTCCTTTACCAGATTAGGCAAGTAAAATAGGTACCGTGAGTTTCTTGGAGTATCTTCTCATAGGCTCAACTCTTTGCCTGAACGTAGCAACTGACCTAAATATAGTTAACTTACTTAACTTACTATCTAACGACCTGAATGAATAAATGTTTTTTGACTTTGAATTTGACCGATGCTCCAGCGCCATCTTATATTTGCAATTTATTTATTTTATTTAATTTTATTGAATAGGTACAGTAACAGACTACAGACTAATACATATACACATAATCTTAAATAGTATACAATATAATATTGTCTTCTGTTTACGCGAATGTTATTCATTGAAATTAAACTACTATACACAGATTTTATCGCGTTGTTTATTTATCACTGTATTACAAAATTTTGAAAATATTACGCTACTACTACTATTGATTTTATTTTACTAATTTATAAGCTAATAAAATTATTTAAACTATTAAATCTATTTATTTTTGGTTTACACTTTCCCCGATGTTTCGGTTGCTTTTCAGCAGCCATGGTCACGGGGAGACACAACTACCATCTTAGTCTGGAGTGCAATATTGTTGTTGTGTTGTTTTTACAATATTTCAGTTTCGCCGTTTCATCATTTTCCACAAAACTGTTTTCACGTATTGTACTTTCTTATTGCGTTATACTATTGTAATGTTATTGGATGACTAAATTATTATTATTATTTTTAATCATTTTAATTTAATACTGATACCTTTGGATACAAACTATAAAAAAGAAGTCGAATACGTTAATATCACGCAGAGATTTTGTTTAAATTAATACAAAACTCAAGTATTATTTAATCTGCTATCTGTACTCGACAACAATGCATCTGCTAACCACCTGTTGCAGAAGGTCGATTAGTCACTCTGCCCACTGAGGCACCGGCCACACACACACAGACGCACAAGCACACATACACATAACTAGTAGGTACATACCTGACGGAGCATGTACAGCCAAACGAAGGACAAAATAAGAGCAAAATTTCCAAACGCTACCAGGTGATATTGTTTCCAATTTTTTGTTGGACACTTTGGCTTAAAGCATTTTAGTGACTTAAGATAATTGACTGCCTCATTAATTTTCGCTTATGTTTGCCGTAATCAACCGATTTGAGGTCTGATGCTTGAGTCTGTATATTCCTACAAGATTAGGGACCTTAGGTTACAACATTGTGCCAACTATATTTCGGACCCGCATAATAAGAAACTGGGCTCTTACTTAACGAGTGAAAAGCAGTATGTGATTCTACACATACCCTGTAAGACTGGACGGTATTTCGACGAGGGAGTCGGCTTATTATCTATATATTAAAGAAGTCTGCCCGTCTCATACCATGACCGTGCTAGGAACGTATCAGAAACGAAAAGCAACACGATACACCCTGCTATAGGAACTGCTGGTCGGTGACGAAACGGTCTAGTGGGCATAGTCTTGTACATTGCCTTACAAAGAATATTTTTTTGCCTGACACGTTCTTAGCAAGGTCATGGTATGAGACGGGGTAGTGGGTACACTCCATAATACGTGAAGCAAAAACTTTGTACCTCTTTTTACGAAGATTGCGCGGACTAAGGGGTATGAAATTTGGCACAGTTAAAGTTTACATGGAGAAGGAGGGGCGAATCATAATATTCATATAAAATATGCATTAGAAATACATTAAATGAATAAAAAAGCACTACACGCACACAACCATGCATTTTACACGAGCAGTTAAAATTATTAAATTATTTTCTACTTTTTAGTTTGCTTTTTTAATAAAGCGTGATTTTTAGTTTTATTAAACTATTATTTTAAATAAAGAACTGTTTATCACACAATTCAAAGTCTATTTTAGATTAGTCCATAGTCCACCACACTGGTCCTGGTCTAGCTGGCAGTCTTCACATTGTTGCCAGACCGTTGGACTACCACGAAAGTCTTCAATTCGTTTCAAAGGCGCGCCATCCCAGAATTTTCGAATTTATAATAAATAATTATAAACCATAGTAGTGTGCCCATAGAACTTGTTAGTAATAATTTGAATTCAATCTAATGTTTTGTGCGTATTAAATTATTAATTATCGTTCACTTTAGCATTGAAGGAAAATACCGAGGTGAAGCCTGCATATCAGAGAGTTCTCATGTGATATGTGAAGTCTGCTATGGCCTCTCTCACATTGAATAGAGGCCCGAGACCAGCATTGAAACAGTTTTTTTTTATTTTGCTCGTCAAAATGACCACACGCCGCCTGATGGTAAGCAGTCGTGTGGTCTAAGAGCAGTGGCCTCCACATCGTCCTCATAGCAGCCGAGGCGATGTTGAGGTCTCTACTTTGACGGCCTGAGAAGGTGATTTTTCATGCCCCGCTTAAAGGACCCAGGATAGAAGGAAGAAAGTTGTAAACAGAGCTGATATTATTATTAATGCCTCATTTATTTAAATGTGATATGATATAGCCTATTTAGCGGAGGCCCCCCTTTCTCCCTTACCACTTCCTTTCCTAAAGAATCGGCAACGCACAAGTGATGCCTCTGGTGTTGCAGGCGTCCATAGGCTACGGTGACCACTTACCATCAGGTGGGCCGTATGCTTGTTTGCCAACTTAGTAGTAAGAAAAAAAAAACATCCTGACCGGACCATTCTTATTGTGCGATCTCTATGAATATTCTATTCACGAAGGTTTTATTATGTATAGAACTTTGTTAGCCATTTTATCGGTTAATACCAATATACAAAGATACATACACTCACTACGTTTAGTATTGTTCATAATAGCATTGTGATTATTTGCTCCAAGTAGAGTTCAGACTCAACGGTTGGAACGCCGCGTTCAAAACGTCAAAGTCAAAATGTTTTGTACATTTAGGTTACAAAGTAATACTTATGAATTTCAAAGTTTAATAATTAGGAAGATCAGTGAAATTATTGAATTGACATTCGAAGGGAAGATACCTGCAAGAAAATTAGGGCCACTCTTTTAAATCGCCATTTAATTATAATTTCAGTATTTTACAACACATATACAGGGTCCGGTAATTAATGGATAACCTTGAAATGTCTTATAATTAAATGTCTAGATGGTGATGTGTGTGTTTGGTAGAATATTAATTATTATTATAATTATTACTATTAAGACTTTCGTTACTAAAATCTCAATAACGATACACACAATACAACTCAGGTTTTTTTTTGGCTTGGATATCATGTCATCCTCTTTGCTCTAGATGGGGCGAAGGGATATATCAGATATCTACTGACTAAAACCATACCCGTCTTTCTTCTCTTGCCTTTTACATTCCGTATCCGGGAGACTCCTTTCTGATATCTCAGCGACCCCAGCAGGCACCAGCCCACTACATAACCCTCAGGACCCGAAAGTGCTGTCAAAGTCTCTGCCTCATTCTTATACATTTCTGTCTGTCCTCTCGATAAGAAAGGCTTGTGACTATATGTACCAAATAACTTGCGCATATAAATCAACAGCTGTTTTTTACATAGTATTATCATTATTGTCTTACGATTATATTAATGTTACAAGTCGAAATTAAAAAACTGCTTAGAAATTTTATCGTGGTTTATATATATATTTGCTCGAGCTTTTTTGGTAGCAGTACTATTTTTCCTGAATGAAATGTCCTCTATGTCCTTTTCTGTACCCCTGGCAACGTGTTTGCGAAATAGCATGATGATTGGCTAAGTAGTTCAGGCGTGAAATAGTAACAAACAAACTCACATTCGTAGTTATAATACTACAAGTTTTTGCGCGCGACTCCACCCGCTTGGTACGTACATCAATAAAAAGTAGCCTATATCCTTCGCCAGGTTTTAAACTATCTCTGTATCAATTTCGTCCAAATCGGTTAAGTCGTTTATCGTTAGTAAAGCTAACAGATAGACTGACAGAGTTTCTTTCGAATTTACAATAATACTAATATGGATAGTATGGACTAGTTAGGATAACATACCAGGTACTTTTAGATAATTTTAACGATTATAAATATACTAGCTGTCCCGAGAGACGGTTGTCATGTACAAAAAAAAACAAAAAAAAAACAAATCTGGACCATCCTCGAATCCACTTGAACACACACAAAAAAATTCATTCAAATCGGTCCAGCCGTTTAGGAAGAGTTCACTGTCAACACACGTACAGAAGAATTATATACATATAAGAAAATAAAAATCCGTGAACAGTAATAATTTCAAAGAGCTGTTTCTGTTAAAACCAGCGCGTTCGCCCCGCTCCGTGCATTTAACATCCTAATGAAACAATGTACTCTATAATCCCTAGAGTTCTGATTAAAATGGCCTTGTTGCAGTTAATCCGTGCACATACGTACACTGTGTTAGTTTTATATTCACAATCACAATTAACTCTTTGTTATGCCGCCTCTTTGTAGCTCCGGCTTACTTTGTGTGCTGTTGTGTCTATACGGATGCTGTTTGTCACTGATAGCTTGAATATTACTAAGATTAGTTATCAAACTGAATATCGACGTATGAAACTGAATATCTACGTATGAAACTGAATATCTATGTCACTTATCAAAGTCAAAACATATTGTTTTTAGGTCATAATGCAACACTTATCAAGGCCCAAGGTTATCAATTAGTGAATTTACTAAAGTTACTAATTTTATGTTTATGTTAATTGCTAGGTTCGGTTGCGTAAACCTGTTTTGAAAGCTATATACGTATGATAAGGCATAAGATATATGATCGAGTCGTCATGGATTCAAATCCCACCTTTCACTCTATCGACGTGTACTCACTCTTAACACAAGCATATAAGCTTAGTTAGGGAAGATTAGTATGTATATTTCTTGTTTAATAAAGAGAATATAAACTTCTGTGGCCGTTGTTTAAAAGGCTTCTTATTTTTTTTTTTTGTTATTTCGGAGGCAAACGAGCAGCCGGATCGCCTGATGGTAAGCGATTACCACCGCCCATGGACACCCGCAACACCAGAGGAGTTACAAATGCGTTGCCGGCCTTTTAAAAAGGAGTACGCTCTTTCCGTGAAGGTTTGTAGGTCGTATTGTTCTGGAAATACCGCAGGCGACAGTTCATTCCACAGTCTAGTTGTGCGAGGCAGAAAATTTCTGGAAAACGCTCAGTTGTGGACTGCCAACCATCTAAATGATGGGGATGGAAATTCTGTCGCGTAAGACGATGGCGAAAATAGGCGGCAGGGATCAGTCCGAACAATTCCTCGGAACACTCCCCATAGTAAAAGCGATAATAGATGCATAGCGAGGCCACATCTCTACGCAGCGACAAGGGGTCTAGCCGATTTGAAACAACCCGGCAATCAACGATTCGAGTCGCTCTCCGTTGAATGCGGTTCAGAGGGAGAGGTTCTGTACTGGGGTGCCCCTGCCCAAAGATGAGAACAGTATTCCATGTGAGGCCGAACCTGCGCCTTGTAAAGTAGAAGGCAGTGCAATGGGCCGGCGTGAAATACTGTCGTATATGCAATGCAGGCACATAAATGTAAAATGTTGGACAATTTATTAAAAAGTTTCGATTTATTAAAAGTAGCATAATTACACACGGTTCTCTGCTATCATCACAACGTTCCCTCAATACAGGAACTCAACATCCGACTATTTAGCTGCGGACATCTATAAGAAGAAAATACTTTCCCAGGTTGCAGGTTGCTCCAGTATGAACGAAATGCTAGAAGGCTAACGACAACGCGAGGAAAAGCCCTGTCCTATCTACCTATTTTGTATCTATAAAAACGTGTCGTTATCGTCTACTAGGGAATCCTACGGCAACGTATTAACGGACTTAAAAGAATCCTTAGTGTTAATACAGGCCATAGTATATCTTTGTTTTAAGTTTTATCTAAACTCGTTAAGCAATTTCGACGTGATTGAGTATCAAACATCCAACATGCTTTACGAACTTTTACTATACAATTAGTAGGCAACGAATACAGGGAGGGATAACAAAATATAATTTAAAATTCTTGTCATGAAGCCATTCATAATTTATGGTGTTCGTAGAAACAATTACTGGACACGCCGACAGCTCCAGGGACAGGGAAGTACGAACCGGGATCACAATCACTGGCTCTGTTTATGTTATCATTCCTGCCACCCGGCGGCAGGGGTAAACAACATTTAGTTGCATTGTAATTAAACTTTATACGGAGTTTATCGCATTGTAGGTGCTCATAGTCAGTTGCACTCACTGATCGGTAAACGATTAGCGAGGTTAAGCAACGTTGGGTGCGGTAAGCCTATAGATAGGTGACCACTTAGTGTTATGTCATCTGAGCGTCTCCGTGCTTCGGAGGGCACGTAAAAAATCGGTCCTGGTTGTTGCCAAATTGACAGCAGTCGTTACGCCATGTCAGAGGCCTACGGGCGGCTTGAACAACTCTTGACTACAGGTTGGTCACTAACCACAGGAAAAGGAGAAGAAGAAGATCGCGTTGTTTATTTAACACTGTATTACACAATTTTGAAACTGTTACACTACTGCTATTAAACTTTACTACATTTTAAGCTAATTAAATTAAATGAGTTTAGGTGCAGTTAGATATTTTACAAGTATTTTTTATTTTAACAACTCCCATAAATATGTATATATTTTTTGTATCATGGAGTTGTTTACAAACGCAAAGAAAGGACACAGAATACCTAGATTCGGAACATCTAATTGGAAAATCCTAATATTATAAATGCGAATGTGAATTTGTTTGTTTGTGACGCCTTCATGACTTAACTACTAGACCGATTATCATGAAATGTTGCATACACGTTATCAGGGTAGAGTATAAACAGGACATATGGTATCTTTCATCCAAAAATACTACCGCTACCACCAAATGTAAACTGTGCCCACCACCTTTCTAAGTCCACAGGAGGAACCCCCACCGGGCCACGACCTACCGTGGCCCGTATGGAAGTCCCTAAATCGCCTTTGCATTCAGGTTGGTCGCTGTAGGCAAAATGTAATGTGCAAATGGGGATTCAGGGATCCCAGCCTTACTGCATGAGACTGCGGTGATCCAGTCCAGTCAATGTCACACCTACTTGTGTGCGCTATGTGTCCGATCACCTGCATCAAGGAAGACCTTAACGCGGCCAGTCCACCTGCTATTGAGATGGCCACCTTTTATTCAATGCAGATTTGATATAATATTGTCTTATGTTTACGCGAATGTTATACATTGAAATAAAACAAACCTTTATACGGATTTTATCGCGTTCTTTATTTTTTATAAAACACTATTATTACATAATTTTAAAACTTTAAACTACTATAGTTAAACACTTTTACTAGTTACTGTTTACTTCAATTTAAACTATTTAAATTAAAGGACTATTTAGATTTAATTTTATACTTTCCCCGACGTTTCGGTTGCTTTTCAGCAACCATGGTTACGGGGAGACTTCCCTGTGACCATGGCAACGCGATAAAATCCGTATAAAGATTGTTGAATTTCAACAGATTTAATATTTTGAGTTTACTGTTGACACGACAAGAAGAAGAATCCAAAATACGGTTCCTGAAGGGAAAAATAATTACATAACCTACATTTACGCGAGCAAAGCTGCGGGTATATTCTAGTGTAAAATTAAAAATAAAAAAATATTATATTTATTCAGAAACGTTTGTTACAAGGCACGTTATTACGTTATTTCTTTGGACCCAAATTATGTCTATGTGTATATGTATGTCTGAGTCTTGGGCACCATGAAAATTCATATACTGCCGAGTATATGTTGAATATATATATAATTGCAATTATATAACGAATAATAATTATTAAGACTAAAAAAAATAAAACAAAACACTCATTATTCATTACCTACATTAAATTATGTAACTGAGAACATTATATCAGTATTATGTGATGATATGCTTGAAGAAAAACATTTAATTTTTCTGTTTAAAAAGAAAACATTTAATTTTTCTGTTTAAGGATGACTGCCACTTTGACTGATGTGCATGAGGTTCAAGTAATCCTCAGTAGCAGCGTGGAATCCTGTGCCTAGTAGACGGTGAGAGGCTCGCCTCTATAACGAAGCTATAGTTAAAACTGGCGAAGCATAGATATAAAACTCCCTAGCCATCCACTTTATTTTAATAGTATTAGTAGTTTGTCAAAATTATCTAATTGTAATGTTTTCAAATAACTTGCTATTTAACCTGTACGAAGTAGTTAAATTTCAATATATATGTATGCGCTTTTTTAAATGAAAATCTATTCAAGTCTTGAAAACGTAGACCTTCCGTAATATGTTAACAAAATAAAATGTACCACCATACAAAAAGGTTGGCACTCCCTGCATTTGTGTTTACACGTCACAGATGCGTCGCACGTGTGAGCAGCGCGTGCACAGCCGTACGTCAACGGCAACCGGTTACTGAACAACCAACACATCTGTGACAACCAACTTATATGATATTATATCTTTAAATATTATCGTTCAACACTGAAGAATTGGTTCAACTCAACCGATGTTGGTACTCTACAGGGTGTCTGGTAATTAATAATCAAACTTAAAATTTAAGTCAATTATGGTCGAATTTTGACCACTAGGCGGCCACTTATAATAGGATTAGGAGAGGCTATGTGTGTTGAATATATTTTACTGATCCCAAAATAAGAGCTTTAGAAAATTTTCTACGTAAAAACTGCCGATCGAAATTTCAGGTACTTAACCTAGCCTCAGGGGAACAAATATTTACACAGGGAGACTCTGTATAAGAATTTACGAGTCTTCTACAACCTACACCGATTTGGACAGAAAACATGTTTAAATTTTTATTATTCTTAACCAAATAAGACACAGACATATCTTCATGATAAGAGGAGGAGGTGGAACGACTGTTAACTGACTTCAAATCACAAACAGCTGATAGATTGTTAATAGGTTTAGTCTTTAAGCACTTACCGCATATAATATCATTAGTTAGCGAGAGAACACGTTCCATGTTCTCCCTACCAAGTCTGGCAATTTCATCATATTTCAGAATGTATTCAGAAGTTTCTTTTTGATGTTCCAAGCTGATCCTGGTTAAACGATTTTCCAAACTAATAATTTGATTATTTAATTCAGCTGCGTATGCTTCATACTGTAAACTACTGGCAACTATTTGAATATTACTTCTCTTTAAATCAAATAAAAATGCCTTATCGTTGTGGCGTTACCATTGAATAGCCACGTTTTATTTAACTCGAGTTTTAGAACCAAGGATTAGCGCATACGTTTATCGAATGCTAGTGTGAGTCCTAAGGTTTCTTCAACTATTTGTTTGCATAGTGTTACGACATAAGCTATACGATATCTGAAGTTGTGGTTACACGTTACAAATGAATTTGCGACGCCATTAAATTATCTTTTATAGTGTTTAGCTATTTTCTTTATTAGGCTTGCGGTAAAGAATATATGTTTATTTTAATAAAATATAGGCAAACAAACAAACGGTTCGTTTGATAGTAAGCGGTTGCTGTGGATGGATGCTTGCAGCACCAGGAATATCACTAGTGTGTTGCCAACCTTTATTCCGCCAGTGATTAATTTCGAAAAGCCTGGCAGTGTAACGGTCTTCTACCAGGCTATCGCTACCATAAAAAATATATAATACAAGGCAAATGTAACAAAACCGTCGAAAAGGGAAAACAGTTGGAATCATTCTCTGATCAGACCGGTGGAACTCTGGAAAGCCTAAGAGTACCTCGATCCGACACATGTAGAATGTAATAAGAGAGAATTAAACAAGAAAGAAATTCTAGAATCGTAGCAAGCTTAAATCCATAATCTGCTTGCCTCTCAACTATTGAAATTGTAGAAACTCTAAATCTAATGATATAAAAATCTGGAAAGCCAGGTTAAAAGTACGCTAAACCGATAGCAATACATGTAGAATGGAATGAGAGTAAACGAAGCAAGAAAGATATGCCAGAATCATAGCAAGTTGAAATCCGTAGCCTCTGCTTACCCCAGGCAACAGCCGTGAGTATATATACCCAGCAATTGTACTAATATTATACATTTATTTGAGCAATAACGTTAAATGATATACATGTTGTTGATAATAAAAGTGAAGAGCGATAGAATACTGCCGCACCTTGAGTGTGCTACAAATGAAATTATATCACTAAATGCATTGTATAGCTCGTAATATGACTGGTAGGGATGGGACTGTGCAAATAGTCGATTGTTTCTATTAGTAATAGTATTCTTTTTCTATAAGCACTAATGGATTAAAAAGGAATGCTATTATGTATTATTGTATATAAATCTTCTGTGTGTGTATTTGTAATTAAACTCCTCCTAAACGGCTGTACCGATATTGATGAAATTTTTTGTGTGTGTTCAAGTGGATTCGAGAATGGTTTAGATTTGGTTTTCTTTTTTTTTGTGTACAGGACAACGTCTGTCGGGACAGCAAGTTTTATATAAAACTATTTCCGCACTTGCATGAAGTCTTCAAAAAACATATTCAGACAACCATGGCAAAGAATACCCAGACTAATTATAATTTGTGGATCACATATTTTTTTGGCCCGTGTGGGAAATCGAACCCATTACCCTTGACGCTGTGCGAAGCATATGGTGAGACGACTACTTAAGCTACTGCTCTATTTGTGCAATCGTCCTGTAGTTTCATTCGTACGACGGTAGTTTAAACTTCTGTAATCTTCTCTTTAAAATTATACCAATCTTTTTAGGTTGATTATGGTTTTGACTATTATTGATTTTTGTGTCCTAAGCTGAGTCATACAATACCTGATTGTATGGTTATGCAGACTTTGGATGTCTCAAATATGAAAAAAATTTGGTACCACTCAACTACTCTACGATAACAACGCAAGGTTTTGCCTTAACCAAGCATACATTTTAATGCAATTTAAGAACGCTAACAGCGTCTTTAGTACTATTTGCCTTCCTGAACTGCATTAAAAAGTATATTTCGATAAATATGTACAAACAAAATAAAAGAAACGAAACATGAAAAGGAATGGTAAAGATAGGTATGTAAACCTCTGGAACAGTTATTATTTAATTTTTTTGTACCAAAATGTATGATTTAAATGAAACAGAACCTGTTTTATTTATGTTCACTCTTGGGACCATAGCAAACCGCTGGTAAAGCCTGCAGTAACTAATAAACACACTGTGGCATCAACAAACTTAACACCACCAAAAGACTATTACGTTCACAATGCTTAAACATTCAAAACCAATTTTAGAACCACTCAAGTGTAAAAAATCGACTAAACCAATTTTTCCCATCCCTACTGTGTATACAAGATGAGTTTTTGAATCACCCCATTACATACGATGGGGCGAATTCCTCCTAGGGGTGGAAATCAATTACTGGGGTGTGTCGAGCGAGGGTGTCTGCCAAGACATGTAGGTTACGACTTACGTACATAGATTTCCTTCAATATTTTTCAAGACCTCGATGTCAACAAAATGTTAGTGTTTCAAATTTCTCTTCGATTTTGTAAAGCGGTTTTCGTGTATTCGGGGCAGTGTGTACAAATAGGGGCTTACATTTAGGCGAATAATGATAACCTTTGGCAATAAAAGTGATTTTTTGGTTGTATGATATTTTCTGTAAATATATTACATACATTGTAAATATGTAAATCATAGATTTAGTACTACGTTTAAATAGGGCACCATCTGGACGTTAAGTTAATCTGAGACAAGTACAACCGTAAGATCTAAATTATAAATATAATGTACTAGGCTTTGCCTTTGTTTTTACGTGGGGGAATGATGGTCTTTCAGGAACAGCACTTTTTCTAGGTGAAAGTTATGTCTTTTTCTGTACACCTAACAAAGTGTATGCGAAATTTCACGATGCCTAGTTGAGTAGCTAAGGAGTGAAAGAGTAACAAACAAACTTACATACATTCACATGTATAATAATAAGGATTATTATCACGTTCACTCATATTAAAAATTATATAGTATTTTGAAATTAAACACTTTATACGGATATTGTCGCGTTGTTTATTTTACTTTAAAACACTTTTATTACATAATGTTGAAAACTCTAACACTACTATTATTGAACTTTACTACTATTTAAGATAAGATAAAGATAAGATAAGATAAAGATACTTTTATTTGCAAAAACATGTGTGAATAATAATACATTGACATGCTTATTATAGATGTTAGTTTACATGATTAGAACAACATGTTTTACCATGATTGGTGTACAAATATTAATTTTATGATGATGTTGGTTTGACGATTATACAATAATAATATTAATTTAAATTATAATTTATACTATTACAGAACATGAAATAACATTACAAATGAATTAAAATTTAAATAAAAGTTAACAATTTATTACCAAATAAGAATATGCATCTAAATAGAATTGTCATTCAAAAATTCATCTATATTATAATAACATTTACCAGTCAAAAAGGCTTTTAATGTGTTCCTAAATAAATTTGTATTTAATTGTTTAATTTCATTGGGAATTTTATTATAAATTATTGGAGCTTTACATATGATACTTTTATGAAGCAGTGCTGTTTTAGCTGGATGAATACAAAGTCTATGTATATTACGGCGATTACGTTTTACTTTATCACATAACCGAGGAAATAAATGGGTATTTTTTTTAACGAATAGTGCTGTTTCTAATATATAAAGCGACGGAAGTGTCAATATTTTATATTTTTTAAATAGTGGCTTACAACTTTCAGTGCACTGAATGCCGAACATACCGCGTATACACCGCTTTTGCATTTTGAAAGCCATATCCTTATTTGTTGCATTGCCCCAAAAGATAATGCCATACCGGAGGGCAGACTCAATGAGACCATAGTATGCTAATATTAATGAATTGGTGTTAATAGACAGTGCAAGTTTATATAGTGCGTAGGAAAGGCTACTAATTTTTTTACAAAGGCTGTTAATGTGTTCGTTCCAATTTAACTTATTATCTATAATCAGGCCTAAAAATCGGGCAGTTGAGACTTCCTCTACTTTATGGTTATTTAGAATGACGTTTACGTTCAATGAATTTTGGGTTCTTTGTCCAAAATGCATTATATTTGTTTTTATGAGGTTAATTTTAAGATTATTATTATTTAACCATGTGATAATAGATATTAAAGATTCATTGATGTCAGATTCATATTGATTAATGTCCTTGCATGATATTGTAACAGTACTGTCGTCAGCAAATAACGTCATAGGGTGTATCGTTGCCTTTGGCAAGTCGTTAATATATATAATAAACAAGAGAGGTCCTAATACGCTACCTTGCGGCACCCCGTATGTTATGTAGCGCTTCATAGAGGTATATGCCTTAACAGTTTTTGTTTTTGGATCGACTCTATTAATTACTGTTACCTGCTGTCGGCACATAAGATACGAGCGAATTAAGTTTGAAATATTACCCCTAATACCGTAGGCTTCCATTTTTGTTATTAATATATCATGATCCACATAGTCAAAGGCTTGTGACATATCACAGTAAATAGCAGAGACGGGTGACCTTTTGTCGATGTTACATATAACATTTTCAATGAAATCGTAGATTGCCATATTTATGGTTTTATTTTGCCGAAAGCCTTTCTGTTCACTACATAAAATTTTGTTTTTTTCAAAATAGGTACATAATTCATTATAAAGATATTTTTCAAAAATTTTTGAAAGGATTGGCAGAAGTGCTATTGGCCTGTAATTCTCCATTAACTGTTTATTTTCTTTCTTGAATAATGGTTTTATAATGGAAAGTTTTAAGTCGTCTGGAAATATTCCTGATGATATTGATAAGTTAATCATATAACTTAGGGGCTCACTTATTTCCTCGTTTACTATTTTAATAATTTTTGTACTAATATTATCATGGCCGACACTATTTGTGTTTTTTAGGCTTTTTATAATTTTATTTATTTGATAAGATGTACAAGGTGCAAGAAACATAGAGCTTAGGTGGTTATTAATTAAATGGGTGACTTTTTCTCCAGTACCTAAAAGTGGTTTTACCTTGTCTATAAAATAGTCATTGAACGCGTTGGCTATTTTTACAGGATTATTGCAATTCTTATCACCTATTTGTATATTGGTAATCGATTCTTTAGGAATATTGAGCCTTGATTTATTTATAATGTTCCATGCGGTTTTACATTTATTACGTGAGGTTTTTATCTTGTAATTATTTTGAACACGTTTTGTTAAAGTTACAATTTTTTTAAATACTTTACAGTAGTTAGCATATTTCAGTTTATTTGCTTTTGTCGGGTTTATTCTTAACTTCCAAAGCAGATTTTTCTTATTTTTACTGCAGATTTTTATTCCTCTTGACACCCATTTTGGTTTACTGTTGACTTTTAATATATACTTAAATTCCGGAAAACAGAGATCGTAAAATAGTTTAAAATCACTAATGAAATTTTTATAAGCTTCATTGGGGTCAGTAGTGTCGTAAACATTAGCAAAGGATAGATTCTTGATACACATTTGGAATTTCTTTATATTACCGGGGCAAAAATCACGTTTTATGATACGCCAACAATTTAAAGTTGGTGTTTTTTTGACTGGTATCTTAATTAGTTGGGCGGTATGGTCCGATAGACCCAATTCTAAAACTTTCAATTTACACCCTTTTACAAAGTTATGTGCGAAATTATCTATGCATGTTTGACTGGAAAGTCTTGTCGGTTCATGTATTGCCAACTTAAGATTATAATTTAACAATATACATTCAAAATCTAGTGTAATAATATTGGTCTTTAAAACATCTATATTAAAATCACCGGCAATTAATATATTCTTACAGTTAAATTTTACAATATGGTTCAGAGTTTTTTCAAGCCTATTAAAAAATGTGTACAAATTGTTTAGTTTCGGTACTCTGTACATGCATATTACCAAAACATTATAGTCAACTAATTCAACTGCACAACATTCAAAAGTATTCTCAAGACAAAATTGCTGAATTTCGGTATAATTCCTGAAATTATGTCCATTTTTCAGTAAGATGCATGTACCTCCACGTTTACTTCTCTGTCGACTGTATGACGACGCCAAGGTGTAGTTTTGTAGGCATAGATTTGACTCATGCCCAGCCATCATGAAATGCTCAGTTATGCATATAGCATCCACATCTGTATTGTTGTCTCTCAGTTCTTCTAAATTAATAGTTAATGAATCTGATTTAGAGAGCAGTCCTGCTATGTTTTGGTGAAGAATGTGGATATATTTTTCAGAGAAAAAACTGGGTATTTCCGTCTTCTTGGGCGATTTCTATGGATTTTGTGTTTATGTCAATTTTATCAAAAATTTTCATGTCAATTGAGATATTATTATCATTATACGATCATAAATATTTTTTATTCCATGTCTATTTATTTTGCCAGTGGAATAGGAAAACATGTCCAATGTTAGATCATAATTACTGTCAAATATGTAAGCATAGTCATTGTTTTGTATGTCAAGATATAATAAATTATTAAACATTTCAACCTTAAAGTTATATATAGGTGCTCCTGTAATGTATGTCGGTAAACAGATTATTTTGTTAGTATGTGTCACTTTTTGTAGCGATTCCTTAATGATATTGATCGTATTTATATGATATGT
Organism: Catocala nupta; assembly: GCA_963675205.1. Lineage (NCBI taxonomy): Eukaryota > Metazoa > Arthropoda > Insecta > Lepidoptera > Erebidae > Catocala > Catocala nupta. The sequence goes on from OY776104.1 coordinate 21,829,480, forward strand.
CTCGGCTTTGATATCATTTTCCCCTATGAGGAACATGCAGTAATCATTCATAGAAATTTTTTTCAATTTATTTTCAATGTCACATAGCAGCTCTCTTATAGTTCCATTTGGGATAACGTAATGGCAGTAATCAAAATAGTCCGCGAAGACGTCTTCAATTTGAGATATTGATTTATTCGTCTTTATACTACTGAAAATATATAGTTTGTTCTTTGGTTTGCAGGTTTTTACATGTGACTCTTTTTTACCATGGTTAATAGTTTTATCATTCTTTGTAATATGAGGAGTCAAATTTTTCTTGATTTTCGTCTGAACTTCATAACAAGTTTGTGTCGCTTTATTATGCGTTTGAATAAGGTTTTGGCCGCCGTCACTATGGGTTTCGCATATGTTATTAATTTGTTTATTGTTTATCTTGTGAAGAGTTTTGAATTTCCGACCTGATGAAGGTGTTAAACTTTTTCTCTCCGGTGTTAAACATATATTTTTGCAAGTATTTACGGTCTTAATCATATTTTGTAGATCGGATTTTAGACGAAAGTTTTCTACATTTAAGTTCTCTATTTCTTGATGAGCACTCTGTAGTTGCATCGTTAGTGTTTTAATTTGTTCACTCATTTCATTTATTATACAACTATTGCCATCTAAGCTATCCGGTATACTCATCATAGTACTGTCAAATATTGTTTTCTCCTGTGATAAGTTAGTGAGGTCACTTAATGAGCTTGTTCTACAGGGTTTGCGGTAGGTAATGTTGTTGTTTGATAAATTGTCCATTTTTGCTTTAAATGCTCAAAGACTCCAGCGCCCTCTCTTTGAAACTAGTTCAAACAGTGTATTTTGATATTTTTCTTCTTATGAACAATTTGTTGAAGAAATCTCAAAAAGACAAACTTTGGCGGGATTTGAACTCACGGCAAGTAGCGCGCCGTGTTTATGCCACTCGACCGTGATAACGTTAGCAATAGTAAGCGAAATTATCGAATGCTTTCTACGTCTACGTGTTTTTGAATAAGTACAAATCGGTTACGGTGACTCATGCCTCAGGAATTTTTCTAAGTTTATTGCACTGTTTAACTTGAAGGCAAATCACTGTTTTTAGTTATCTTACGATTTGTATTCACTTTTTATTGCTTATAACGTCACAATATATTAAGAAATGATTGGTTGATAGTTATTGTTCATTATTTGCACTTAATTTTACTGTATTTTGGTTGTTTCACTTTCAGAAAAATAAGTTTATATTTTGTCAGTTTTAAGGGTTATTATTATTTGTAAACACTTCCACACGTGAATTGATGGTCTAGTCACAGAATTAACTTAAATTTATAAGAAATAATACACAATTACTATTTTAAATTAAATATTGTTACGGAGCTGTTTATAAGTTTACTTTACTGGATGGTGGCGCCATCTAGTCTTAAGCTGGTTAATTTAATTAAAACTATTTATATTTAAGTTTACACTTTGTCCCGAAGTTTCGGTTGCTTTACAGCAGCCATGTTCACGGGAGACTAAGATGGTAGTTACAACGCCATAAAATCCGTATAAGTGTTTAATTTCAATGTATAACATTCGCGTAAACATGAGACAATTATGTCAATTATATAGTCTTCTCCCTAGCCTTTATTATTCCCAAGTCACTTGGGGTCGGCTTTTCTGGTCTAACCGGATTTGACTGGATATCAGTTTTTACACGGAGCGGCTGCTACCTGACCTCCGCAACCCGAAGGCTAACGATACCCTAAGGCTAGACCAGTGTCAGGATATTATAGGGCACTGACTTCCCAATAACGACTGCCATAGATGTTCATGGCAGCCGGGACTGACGGCTTAATGTGCTCTCCGAGGCACGGAGCAGGCGATAATTGTCAATCAATACGCACATAATTTCGAAAAGTCAGAGGTACGCGACGTGGGTTCGAACCCGAGACTCTCTGCATTGCAGTCTGTTGGTCTCCCCACTGAGCTATCGCTGCTAAATGTCAATTATATAGTATCGTTCTATATCATATAAATGTGACAAGTGAGCTCACTCTTCTTAGAATGGACACTTTTACAAGCACTCTAAGTATGTTAAGGGCATATCTATAGTACATTCTAGTCACTATTTTCATTAGTTATCTTATATAAGTTTAGTCGATAGCTCATAGCACACAGTGCGATATGCGCGCAGCTCTTTTCTTGAGATGAGAGTAATCGTTATATTAGTGTCAAGAGATAAATGGCGCTAAGCGCAGGCACCGCCATAAGGGCAACAGCATAAGTAATATATTTGTATAGTCAATGTAGTTGATGACAGTTGTCAGCTGTGTAGCCACACAGCTAATACAAATAGTAAAAGTATTCTATAAAGAGGAATGCCCATCTGAGGCCACGAGTGGACAAGAGTCTAGAGAAAAAATAATTTTCCAATTGATTTTATCGTAAAAATATGTATTTAATTTCATTCAAATTGAGGCCACTGCAATTTACAAAAAATAGTTAAATAGATTCAGTCTATTGGGTAAGATATGAGTCCAATATATGCTCACCTGCGCCTTTGCTGGATGATTTGTTAAAATACGAAATGTGTTTTTTTCATACCCTGTTAAGTCTGGATATAAATATATTACAAACACACCTCCTATCATAATTAAATAAAAGAGCATTGAGAAAAGAGATGCTTTTGAATTATCTCACAGCCAGACACATTTTCGTATAGAAAAATAGCTTTAATACATTTATTTTTATAGGTATTTCTTTTTGAATATATTTTTAAGATATTTAATACTGTTAAGATCTTAAAACACTCAATTTTTATAGTAAATTTTGATGTTCATGTTTGGCCTGAGACACTATGGAGAATAGGCATTCCCCTTTAAGCGTGTGGTTGACAAGCTTGCTTTGTATAGAGAACTGGCCTGGAGTATTCCTACAACGTCGTACGCATCAGCAAAAGCCTGAATAACATCTAGAAAGAATTTTCATTTATTTTCAATAATATATTCTGCCACAGTTTCATTAATTCGTGCTTATCTAAGATCGTTTACGCTGCGATGTTATGTTAGTAATCATAGATATAGCATATATTTAAAAGACTAGCTGATCCGCGCAACTTCGTCTGCTTCCCATAAGAGAATTTTCCCCGTATTTGCAACATTTTTCATTGATGCTGCGCTCCTATTCGTCGTGGCTCCAATTTTTTTTTTAATCTGACTATTAGTTCCTGAGATTAGCGCGTTCAACCAAACAAACTTTTCAGCTTTATAATATTATATTAAAATATTAGCAACGTGGAACGTGTACAAAGCGATAGGCGATTATCGATAAGAAAAAAGTCTAATTATTCGAATCTTCAAGCAAATCGTAGTAATCGAAATATTCAAATGCGAAACTTTGATATTAATTGTTTGCTGACGTAATACCGCCAATACCACAATTCAGTTTGCCCGTGAGATGAAGTCATAACATGTAAAATATTAGCAGGAAGACCAGAAACTGAAGTCATTTATATCGACTAAAGCTATAATAATATAATAAAATGCGTACAATCGATCGTTAGCAACCCATATCAATCATGCCATCGCCAAATCAAAAGTCTCGAATATTCGATTATGAATCGAATTATACCCAGTGACAACGAATCGATCAATATTCAAATGCGATTTAAATTTCATTTTTGATAGCAATTGCACATGGTTATTGAACAACCATTTTCTTACTTTTAGGTTTCTTAAGGAAATTATACGGCTTTCAGTTACGGAGATCAAATAGTTAATGGGATTTCGTAATTAGTCAGAGAGTGATATTTCGCATAGACGACCAGCAGCGTGTAGATTCTTTAGATTGAATGTCAGTCATAGCGACCAGACAGATATTGCACTGAGACGCAAACACAAGTGTACTCTGTATTCCTTAACTCCTATTCTCCGATAAGACGAGGAATCCTACTCGAACGAGAGAGATCAGGCGCAGAGCCAACAGCTTTACACGCTTCCCAAGACAGAAAGGTGTGCAAAATTTCCAACTCCCCGGGCTGCTATTAAAATATTCTTACCAGATAATCCTTTTGTTGGACCGATCCGAATTTTAAACCCGAGACCTCATGCACAACAGTTGCATTCACTATCGCTTCGCTTCGTAGACATTTGCGGGACGTAGTAGACAGCAACCGTTTCTTGTTTTCTGTAACTCATAGTTACATCAATACTACCCTCAAATCAAAACATAAGCCACATGTTATCACATTCCATAACACATCGCAACAAAATGAATACAGCGATTAATCGATATAAACTTATTATTAATAAGTAGTGAATGTTACTAGCTACACGATGGGTGACTTTGGGCCACGAATGAATAAATATTTAAGCACAAATCGATTTTTAACCTGACATGATTTGATACAAGGCCGTCTCAACAGTAGTGGGAACACAATTGAAGAAATCTATTTTTTTAAATATAATAGATGTAATCATAGTCTAGTGGCGAACCATTAGACTGACACACAGAGATATTCAAATCGATCTCAAAGCACAAATCTCTGATTATTTGAAGTTATATGCGTTTTAAATAATAGTTATCGTGTGCGTGTCAACGCTAAAGGAAAACATCGTATGGAAACCAGTTCTACATAATGTTTGAAGTTGGCCAAACCGCATTAAACCAGCGTGATGGACTATGGCTCTCTTCTGGCTACTCTTTCACATACAGAGAAGACGCCTTTGCCCCACAGAGGGATAGTTAATAAACTGCTATCTAACCCTGCGTTAATGGTCACACGGTATATTTCTATTTTATTTTTTTATTTTATTTATTAAGAATCTCCGACAAAGAATATACACAAAATTGCACAAACATATCAACATAGTTTTGTATACTGTACTCCTTCAGTTATAGTAGACCACAGCATGCATATACATAATTATAACAACAAAGCTTAAATTAAACATTAAAAATAAATTAAATAGCTTAATTAAAATGAGCTACACATTGGGAGTGTTTTTGAGAAGAGAAATAAAGAATAAATATAGGATTGCGAGTCGAATTCCGAATAGAACAAAGGTTATTAGATTATTAGCCTAGTATAAAAAACACTACGTTTACGTTTTATACGGAATGCCAAAATGAGATGCATTTTGGCATTTCATATATACATATATATATATTTTTCTTTATTTTTATTCATCTATGGTGGCAAACAAGCATACGGCTCATCTGATGGTAAGTGGTCACCGTAGCCTATGGACGCTTACAACATCAGAGGCATCACTTGCGCGTTGCCGACCCTTTGGGAAAGGAAGTGTGAAAGAGAAGGAGAGGGAAGGGGGAAAGAGGGCGTTGGGCCTCCGGCACTTTCATTCACCGAACGAAACACAACAGTAGGAATACTACTATTTCACGTCGATATTCTGTGAGAGGGTAGTCCCAGGTCGAGCAGGCCCATTCATGCTGAAATCAGCGAGGCTCTACTACTCAAAATATAATATATAGCGTTACGCATATAAACTCGAAAAACATTTTTTTTTTTTTCAAATATCTTTTATTTCCATTGCAACAGTAACTTAGATGTATTACATATGTAAACTCGCCAAACGTAATTGTTTAACGGCGAGAAGCTTTTTACTTCACCTAAATTTTGCAAATCCCGGTCCTACGTCATAAGGGGCCAAGCCTATTCCAGATTATCGGACACAGTTTACATCTCCGTCCTGTTAATAAGACTTTCATATCAAAAATGTATTATTAAAATATATTTATCTGTGAAAACTTTTAATTGGCCTTCTTCTTATATATTCAATTCTGTACATCATTTTCATTCAGCTGTAAGTTTTCCTAATATTATAAAATAAAATAAAATAAAAATGTCCAATAACACTTTTCCCGACCTGTGAGTTACAGCAGTCGCATTCAGTACCTCTGCGCCACCGATGTAACATCTATCATCATTTAGCCAAAAAGTTATATAGCAGACTTATAGGGAAAGAGTTTCTGAAAATCTGAATATATTTTAAATCCTAATTATTATAAATGCGAACGTGAATTGGTTTGTTTGTTTTGCTTTCCACTTTAACTATTCGACCGATCACGAAATTTAGTATAAACAGAACAGAACATAGCTCACCTTTTGTCCAGAAAAAAAATACGGGTAACAAGGGATAGGAATTTATTGATAACATTTAAATTAACGCGAGCAAAGTCGAGGGCAAAAACTAGTTTTATATGCATTCAGATAGTCTTACATTAACACCCTTACACATGCATACGTTTCACGCCGTGGTTCCACGTATGGAGCATTAAGCTCTTTGACACCGAATCGTTATTGAGAATTTCCTGAAAGAATAACACGTATACGTAAATTCCTCAAAATTGGATTCCTTTGGCGCTCCAAGCTTTATTTGTATTTAATATAAAATAGTGTACATTGCGTTTTGACTTTCAAAGCCCTTTGTTGGCATGCAAGTATACAGTCTATCTGATAGTAAATGGTTACTAAAACAGTCGTTTGTAACGGCAGAGGTTACATTTGCGCTTTAAAGAGATGTATTGATTGACAATTATCGCCTGCTCCGTGGCTCGGAGAGCACGTTAAGCCGTCGGTCCCGGCTGCCATAAACATCTATGGCAGTCGTTACTGGAAAGTCAGTGACCTATAATATCCTGACACTGGTCTAGCCTTAAGGTATCGTTAGCCTTCGGGTTGCGGAGGTACAGTGGCAGCCGCTCCGTGTAAAAATCTGATATCCAGTCAAATCCGGTTAGATCAGAAAAGCCGACCCCAAATGACTTGGGCATAATAAGACAAGGGAGAAGAAGACTAACAATTTACTAGTTCTCCTTGTTAACCTCTCCAGCTAAGCTTGTGAATGCTTAGGAGTAGGTTCACGTCGGTAGTGCAATGGCTGGATTCAAACCCGCGACCTCTCGATCCAAGTGCAAGTACCTTATCCATCGGACAGAACACCGCTTCTAGGTTATTTTTCTCCTAGATTCGTATACCGAATCGGATCTAACATGTGTATCCATTTATTCACTATCCTACTCCCTACTTATATTATAAATGTGGAAGATTAGACACATTGGAATTACGCGTGTGATACCACGAGTATAAACTAGTTGTTGTAAAAAAACGCTGCATTATAAGCCCGAACAACGATCATCCCAACTTATTCCTTTTCTCAAAAGCGCATGAATTTAATAATATAAAAAGAAAAATACAGTCGTAACGCGAAGATATGCAAGCGGCGCCGGGCGTCACAATAAGCGATATGAATCGTTCCTACGTGACGCTTGTAATGAACAAGCCATAAATCTGCCGTCCCTCCCTCGTCTGTCGTGATGATATCATATAAGAAAATAAACATTTTCAGGGATAATTAAGCGTTTGTGTTAAGCGTTTTTCTTTGTTTGAAGTTGTTATATGAGTAGTGTTACGTCATTTGGAATTAGACTTGATGAAAGTTAGTGTAACTGCCGAATGTGAGGTCTGAAGTTCGATTCTCAGAGCGATTTAAATATAACAAGAGTTTTCTGAATATTTTTATTGAAAGATTGCGCTGTTTGATTTTTTTTGCTATTAAAAAGAAAATCGAGTATTCGTAAATTGCATTCGAATGTTTTTCGATTTCTTGTCACCGATAATTCGAATCATAACAGATTATTCGAAACATTTGATTTGTTGATCGCGCGATGGATATTAATTACATGCCATGACGTCATGTCACGTGCTTAACCGAATTGCGGTATTGACATTCGTATTTGCTACTACGCAATCAAATAATCAGTTGACATCAAAGTCGATTATTTGTCAAAGATTCGAATATTTAGAATTGCTTGAAAAAAATAAATTTACTATTAAACTGCTTCGCCTGGAGCAATTCTCTTAAAGGAAACCGGCGTTATGGCAGTAACACAATTACTGCGTTTCGTACGGTAAGTGATCTTATAATAATATATAAGTCAGCCCTGAATACAAACTGTCCCACTGCTGGGCACAAGCCTCTTTCCATTGTGAGAAGGTAAGGTAAGGTTTCCAGTGCAGGTAAGTAAACTTCACATGTCTTCGAGAACTTTATAAAAAACTCTCAGACATGTAGGTTTCCTTCACCGATGAAGCGAGCGATAATTAACTATTTAATACGCTCATAACTTTGAAAAGTCAGAAATGCGCGCCTTATAATCGAACTCGAGACCTCTGCGTCGAAATGCAATAGTCTTTCACTAGGCTATCGCAACCTGTAAGTTAGCTACATCTTTTGCCAGAAGCTCCCATACCTACAACCTCTCCCATTTATTTTCTCCCACCTTTTAAGATCCATTTTATATTCTAGTATGGCGAGCGATTATAGGCTTTGATGGCCACTTCCCATAAGGCTAGCCACCTCACACTTAAATTTCCTCTAAAAAACGTGATTTTTGCTGTCTTTATCCATAAAAAAATCGTTTACATTAAACTTAGCTATATGGTTTCTGTAAGGTTATGAAATTGACTGTTAACAAATATTAGTAGCTTGGAGTGCGAAAATTGTAAAAGGCTTGTCGTATGCTACGTGGGCCGTAATACGTAAGATACACCTCTACATACCGAATACCGTATACAGGCATAATAGGCATATTATATGTCTGTATTTGACATACATACATACATAAATTCACGCCTGTTTCCCAAAGGGGTAGGCAGAGACTACGGATTTCCATTTGCTACGATCCTGACACACTTCTCTGGCTTCATTCACTTTCATAACATTCCTCATACACGCTCGCCGGTTTAAGATGCTCTTAACCTGGCCTTTATCCAGAACGTCTCCGATCTGATCAAGACACGTTCGCCTAGGTCTTCCCCTTGCGACTGTTCCATTCACACTAGCCTTACAAACTTTCTTAGCCAGTCTGTTCTCGTCCATTCTTTCTACATGCCCAAACCAAGTTAACATACCCTCTTCTATTCTTGTCACTATATCCACTTTTATGCCGTATCTCTCTCTAATCACACTATTCCTTATTCTATCTTTCAGAGTCGCACCACATTTATTTCTCAGCGTCTGTATTTGCGATATTACAAAATTGCAAATTGCCTAACAGAAATACCAAATAATGGTGTAGGTACTCCTACAAGTCAGGCCATTTCAACATTCAATGCTTTGATTACTCAACAACTTAAATTTGACATATTTCATAACAATATGAGAGATCAATACCTCATTATTCATTTAATCATTACAATCAGTATTTATATTAAGTCGAGAAATATTTCAAATTAGCTGACTCGACAGTCGTTGTCCTGTCAATCTATACAAAAATACATTTGTTATTGAATTTAATTACGTGATAATTAAATTGAATACCAAAACGTCAATCAATTTTTCTTTATATAAAATTAGCATATGAAATTTCGGCATATTCCGAATTTTTCGCTAATTTTCGTTCATACAAACCTTGTTCTGACAACAAAAAACCAGCTAAATCGGTCGAGCCGTTCTTAAGTGATGATTCGTCATACATGTGGCAATTGGTTTTTATTTATATAGATTTCAACTTTGATGCGTGAGCCCGTGATAGGTTTGATAGGTTCACACTCACCAGAATATGAACCAATCACGGGCTCATGCCAAGTGAGTCGGTTCATTGAGTACTGTTGTAGGTGTCTGTGAAGTGGATGTCGAATTTATTATTTTGTGATGATTATGTATGAATTCAATTATATTTTACATACATACATACATACATAGATTCACGCCTGTTTCATATAGGTGTAGGCAGAGATTACGGATTTCCATTTGCTACGATCCTGACACTCTTCTCTGGCTTCATTCACTTTCATAACATTATATTTTAATTATATTTTGTCATCTTTAGTAATTTAGTAATGATGTACTTAATAAGTAATTATAAAATATCACTTCTTTTCAAATTTTGGGAGTCTCCCAAAATGTGAAAAGAAGTGATATTATATTATATATTATTATAGTCATAACAATGATAATTATTTTTAAATTACGGTCTCTCCGCCCCTGCCATTGCGCCGAGTGTTGTGGGTTCGAATCCCACACGGGCCAAAACTTTCTGTGATCTACAAACGTTTGTTTCGAGTCTGGATGTTCATTGAGTCCGTTGCTTAAATAGTTGTATTTTTTTATAAACAGTCATAGTCGCCATACATCCTTACTAATATTATAAACGCGAAAATTTATATAGATGTATGGATGTATAGATGTTTGTTAGTCTTTCACGTAAAAACTACCGAACCGATTGCGATGAAACTTAGTATGTAGATAGCTGGAGACCTGGATTCACACATAAGCTACTTTTTATCCCAATATTCCTACGAAAAAGGGGACTTAAGTGGGTGAAACCGTGGGAAAAAACTAGAACATTATAATGGTAGTTAGAATTCACTAACAAACCAATAATGCATTCCCAATAGTTATACGAATTTCAGGATTCATATTTCTTCTGGGCTTTCTATAAATCGTTCCATGCCACTTTATGTATCTTATACGTATGAGAGCAAGCCGAAGTATAATATTAACGCTAGTTTTATTAGTCTGCCATATTGCGTTGTGACGTCATCACGTCAGTAGGTGACTGACGTCATACTTGCACCGCGCTCGGTCGTAGCTAGACTTGTGGGCGGACGATACCAAGCAATTAACTGTGATTAAAATATCCTTGAGTTGTCTATTTATTTATTGCTAGATTTTGCCCGCGGCTTCGCTTGTGTAAATGTAAGTTAGGTTAGTAACAGTAAGTCGTTTTTTTTGTATAAAAAGTACCGTATATCTTTTTCTGGTCACCTGACAACGTGTATGCGAAATTTCATGATGATCTGTCGAGTAGTTAAGGCGTAATAGCGTAACAAACAATCAAAGAAATAAACAAACAATCTCACTTTCACATTTATCTATATTAATTAATAATATTATCAAGCTGAAGATTTTGTTTGTTTGGTTGGCTGAACGCGCTAATCTCAGAAACTAATGGTTCGAATTTAAAAAATCTTCTAGTGTTGGATAGCCCATATATCGAGGAAAGAAATAAGCTATATCACATCACGCCAAAACCAATAGGTGCGGTGCATCAATGAGAAATGTTGGGAAAACGGGGAAGAATAAAATTGTAATTGGTATATTTTTTTTTGTTTTTTTTTTTTACCGTGTAGATTGGCAAAGTGAAAAAGTCGTGTAGGCGAGCATACGGATCGCCTGATGGTAAGCGATTACCGCCGCCCATGGACACCCGCAACATCAGAGGAGTTACAAGTGCGTTGCCAGCCCTTTAAAAAGGAATGAAGGAGGGAAAAGACAAAGGAAAGGATAGGAAAAGGATCGGGGTAACTGGGCCTCTGGCTCTCTCACTCACCAATACGAAACGCAACAGTACGGGTACCGTTACTTCACGCCGGTATTCTGTGAGAGGGTAGTACTACCCCGGTCGATCCGGCCCATTCATGCTGAAACCAGCGAGGACGCATTTATATTGCTGTCAATTTGATGCATGTTTAGCTTACAATTTGATGCATGTTTTATGTTAATGCGCCGCCTATAAGTGGAGTATTATCTGGGTAGTTCAGTTTCTTCTTACTGGAGGCCCAGTCACCATCTTTACCCCTACCCGCTCCTGCTCCTTCCCACTTCCTTTCCTAAAAGGTTGGCAACGCGCAAGTGATGCCGCTGGTGTTGCAGGCGTCCATAGGCTACGGTAACCACTTACCATCTGGTGGGCCGTAGGCTTGTTTTTAACATTAGAAGTATAAAAAAAGCATTAATAAAAATTATAGATAGGTAACTACTTCCAAATTCCACGTATACGAAGACAATATAAGTTAAATGTAGTTATATAAGACAGTATTTTGCTACCTCGGTGGAGTTGCGACTGTATGTGCAAGTGATTCGCGCGGCTCCATCGCTAGCGGTTTTGTCGAGGAACACCGTGGTAGGTTTAGTCGGTAAACAGGGAGGTCCATTATAAAAAAAAAGGAAAAGACCGTATTTTGCTAATGCCTTGTATAAATGAGGCGAACACGATCTCCCAAGTCAGAGGCTAACACTTTTTATATTTGAACATGTGGCTAAGCCTATCATAAATTACCTACTGTAACAACTACGCAGAGCAGCTCATATAAGAAAATAATATAACATTGAATTGCATTGTTATAAAAATTTGGTGATTGAAAAGAGTGGCCATGAGTTTATTCTCTGCTGCTTCTCATGAAAGCTCTACGCAAACTTTTACTTCCTTCTATTTATTTTTATTATTATTTTTATTAATATAATAGTTAAGTCGTGTCCAAGAATTGTTTGCACGCATAACTATGCTACATACCTACAAAATGGACAATTGTCGGAAAAAGACAGTGCATAGTGGTATCGATGTAATGTAAAACAAAACTATAACGCACTCTGTCGCACGATTCGCAGCGTTCAACTTCTAATAGTTCAAAGTCCAAACAGTCTAGGTTGATGTGTCGCTGAGTGTACATATCATCAAGACAACATGAGGCGCGTGTTAAGGCGTGAAAACGTAGCAAACACACTCACATTAACATTTATAATATAAAAGTTATAATTGTTATGACTTACATGGATCACACTATACCAAGGTAGTGTTGTAACATTGATAATCTTATATATAAAATTCTCGTGTCACAATGTTCGTTCCCGTACTCCTCCGAAACGGCTTGACCGATTGTCATGAAATTTTGTGAGCATATTGAGTAGGTCTGAGAATCGGCCAACATCTATTTTTCATACCCCTTAGTGATAAGGGTTGTCCACCCCTAAAAATGTTTTATGGCAAAATAACTTTTGCCGGCTCAGCTAGTACCATTGTAAAAGTGCTTTTTGCAAATGAATAGATGATAGCCTAGTGGAAAATCGTTGGACTGCCACGCAGAGGATTCGAGGTTAAACCCAAAGCGCGCATCTCTGACTTTTCGATATTAGGGTGATGCCCCATTAGTACGTTGCTATATTTTTTGTGACATGCCACATTAATGCATTGTGTTGTCGCACGCGACGTTTCAACGGATCGACGGACGAGAGACATAAGGGAAGGTGATGCGCTGCGTTGTCGGAGCTCCAGTGCAACGACGTACAGTGTTCCACTGCTAGAAAGTCAAAAGAGACGTGCGTACACGACATTTTTATTATCTCAGCATGAGCTTTTTTATTTCTTATCTCCTTGGTGCAAGAAAGGCTGATCATATCGGATAAAGGTCATGAATATTATACCATGATAACTTTCGGAAGGCAAACGAATGGGTAACAGTGTGTAAACATGTATTTGCAAGAAGAAGAATATGACTATACAAAAAAGAATAAAATTGGTGTAAGTAAATGTTATAGTTACATGTATATTGTATTGTTTGTGTTATTGTAATAAATTGGTGAGTTAAGTACATGTTATATATAGTTAAGAGATGAGCAATAATAATTAAATTACAAATTAACAATTACAATTACTTTTGTAATTGATAATTTAAATATTTTAGGTATAACAGATTACTTTAGTAATTAGTTACCTACACAAAGAACCAACTATATTTAATTAAATTGTAATTTAATTGTTTTAATTATTATTTATACGTTTCTTTAGGCGGTGGCGTAATAAAAGCAACAATGGCACACGTTTGTTGCGATCTATTGTGGAGATTGACTGACGTAATCTACGGACTGCGGACGTGCGTCGTGCAACGCAGGTTTGGCATACAATGCGTTGATCCGCTGCGACAACGCAACGCAACGCACTAATGGGGCATCACTCTTATATGCTTATTAAACAGGTATTTATCGCTTGCTCTAATGGTGAAAGAAAACATCGTGAGGAAACCTGCATGTCTGAGAGTTCTCCATAATGTTTTCGAAGATATGTGAAGTCTGCCAACCCGCACTAAGCCAGCGTGGTGAACTGTGGCTGGCTGAGAAGAGGCCCGTGTCCAGTACTGGAACAGTTTAATACAGCTGATATTATATAGACTATTTTTAATACGTCCATGCACTATGAATCTTCGCATCATATCTTTAACAATTGTAAATAGGACCGGTTTTACTAAATGGAACCAAATAAAAACATGCTTCAATTATAAATCACAACTCACCGCTCAATTAAATTTAAAGTCGCAATTATTCCTGTTCTATTAATTTTCAAACAAACGTTCTAAGCCTATTGTTTCGCGTTTTAACTACTAAAAATTAAAATTGAATATTCGAACACTGTTGTTACTGATTATAATTCGTATCAGTATGGGATATACGACAATTGATTTAAATAAATAATATTTAAATAACATTCTACACACTACACCATATAGCCCAACTAAGCAGAGCTTGTGCTATGAGTACTGGATAATGGATAAACATATTTATATACTTTTCTTGTAAATACATACATATTATACATAGAAACACCCAGACCAAGACAAACATCCATGTTTATGCACACAAATATTTGTCTTGTGCGGGAATCGAACCCGCGACCTCAGGCGTGGCAGTCGGTTACACCAACCACTACGCCATCGAGGCCAAAAAATCTACGAACTATTTGACGATAGTTCGATCGATCGTGTTAGTACATTGCTTGTCGACAATGTGTCGTATAGCCTCGGATGATAGTGATAACCTATTTGTTTTAGGTGCCTTCTGTAATACTTTTGTGTCGTCTGTACCGCCCCTCATAGTATACAGGGTGTCCGGTAATTAATAGATAACCTGGAAATGTCTTATAGTGGAACTGATGGCAGTTCAGAAAAAAATATGAAAAAAATCTATCCTAACTACTACCTGAGATATGTGGTTTTTTTTAATTACCATGTATAACTTTCTTGTATACTACGACCATAAATTAAAGAAATCCATCGGTTTTTTGTTGTTTTATTATTAAACACTAATTATGCTAATAGATAGACAGTCAAAAGTATGCTATGCTTATATCAATCTTGCACTTTTTAAGACTTTTTTTTTCTTTTTTTCTGACAACAAAAAAAAATATATTTTAAAAAGTGTCTATTCGCACAATTTGTGCGAACAAATTCGTGCGAAACGACTACTAAGCCGCCTATATCTATGATAGATACATTAATATCAGATACATTGCCAAATAATTGAGGCGATAAACTCACCACTCCCTCGGTCAACTATTAATTATGACCTTAATCTTAGTTTAATGTAATAGTGCAGTCCACCCACAAATTCGTTCAAGTACCACAGAACTGAGGAAATCGATAGCTGTGTGCGTCAATCCGCCTCGTACGCACACTACACTTGTATATGTGTGCAAGTGTAAATAGAGCGTGTTTACACACTTAGCTTAGTGTATGTGTGTTTGAGTTTGTGTATGTGTGAGTGCGTTGGTGTGTGTGTGTGTGTGTGACGAGTAATGTTGGGAAACACTTAAATTGAGGCGGGATTAGTTTTAACTAGGTCTTACTTCCGATGTTGCATAAAGAGTTCATTATCATAGCGGGGAATTAAAAAAGTCAAGGAGCTCGTTGGACTGCTACGCAGATGTCTCGAGTTCGATTTCAAGGCACGCAATTCTGACTTTTCAAAGTGACGTGCGTATTAAACAGTTATTAACGCTGGTTTTAACGGTTAAAGAAAGGATTGTGAGAATATCTGCATGTCCAAGAGTTCTCCATAATGTTCTCATATCTATGTAAGGTCTACCAAGCCACACTGGGCCAGCGTGGTGAACTATGGAACTACCCTGATCATTGTTTTGTCGTAGACGTTCTACGTGCACTAATTTGTGATCTGTAATCTTGTAATAAATTCTAAAATACAATTTATACATTATTTAAGCGAAGACAATTTCTCAAGGAAATGTCGCGATATCTTTTTTTTAACGTGACGTCACGATAAATTCTAGACGAACAGTGAGATACGGACGTGACTTATTTTAATTAAATTTTTACGATCACTTTGACATTTTGCTGTCAAAAGACGGAGGGAAATAATTAAATTGACGTGGAAGCTTTATATACCTACTGTATATTGAGATTCTGTTACTATGTACAAATATTTGGATTATTTTTATTGTATAACTAGCTTTTCCCGCGAGTTCTTATGCATAGAATTTGGCAGTCGATACCTATCTATATTTCATTTTCTTTGCATTTCGGTAATCAAATGTACAAATAATTCAGTAATTCTGAATCCTAAACTATATTTTATTAACTGCCTCCTTGGCGCAGCGGGAGTGAATCATAATCATTTCTACTTAAATTAATAAAAAATTATACAGAGCTTAGGTTACATTGTAAAGGTATAATATAAGGGGTGTATAACCTGTGCCACAGGCATTAAGGGCACATACTGTATAATATACGTAGATATAAATTCTAATACAATACTTATAGAACATTATTATTTGTATATAAAAACTTATGAATTACATTATAAACTAAGTGATTACTATGACTACTTAAAGAGTTATTTTATTGCGCAACACTTATTGAACAACAGTCATCAAATTTTCAGTTTGATCGTAGTTGAAGGTTTGTAAATAATGTTGAACTAATTGCTTAGTGTTAGCATAATTTTTGTCATAAATCGCAGTTATTTTGTTATAATGCGACTGCTGTACATGAGGTCTCGTGTTCGAATCCCGGGTCGGGCCAACAAACAGTAATTGGGTTTTTCAGTTAAGAAATCTCAATAGCAGCCCGGAGTTAGGAAGGGGGCGGTTAAACACCCCCGTGCCTCGGAAATCACGTAAAGCCGTTGGCCGTCCTGCGCCTGATCTCTCTCCGGTCGTGTCGGATTACCGTCTCATCGAATCATGAGGGTTAGGGAACAGGGAGTGCACTTGTGTTTGCGCACACGCTTGTGCACTATAATATCTCCTACGCAGATGGCCAGTCTACGTTAAGATTGGCCGCCGTGACCGAAATTCGGTCTAGAGGATATTATTATTATTACATTTTATACATGATTAGCTTATGCCCGCGGCTTCGCTTGCGTAAATATAGGTTAGACCCGTAAATTAAGAGCCCCAGGAGGGCGCGCGTGGTGTTTCCGCGCGCTTTCTAACGTCGAAAGGGGAGAGCGGTGAGGCTCTCCCCTGGGGACGAGAGGTGGTCGGGTCCGTTTGACCTGGCCCACACCCATATGGGGGGCCTGCTATGGATTAATCTTTTAAGAGCTCCCAACTGGTCCTCCCTATTGGGTGAGAGAAGGAACACCCCAGGTTGTTTAGTGGTTATACCAGCACTTCATGCTGGGAATCCCACACACCCTGCCAGTGCCGTCCCCTAGCCGGCGGCAGTGCATAACGCATTTATATTTCCTAAGAACCAAAAAAAAAGGTTAGTAACTTAAGAACCGAAAGAGAAGCGATCTACACGCTTAATAATTGACTTTTAAAACTTTTTAAATCGGGTGACCTATCAAGATGATACATACACCCGATATAGTTAGATCTCTAGAAATACAACTGTGAAAACCGCATTCAATTATGTGCAATAGTTTTCAAACACCTTTTTTTAAATAATTCTTTTACTTCTAAAGCTCTTATAACAATCCCTCACAATATTTATTTCATATATCTGCTATGTACACACATTCGACCAGTTACAGTTTTACTATATGTATATACGTCCAAATTTGTCTTAACCATGAATCGATGCTAGGAACTCTCAAAGATAAACAGCAAATTAATGTCACGGATTAATAATATTCTATAAAATTTTATAACATACACACAACACCATCTAACCCAAACTAAGCAGAACTTGTACTGTGGGTACTAGACAATGGGTTAACATACTTATATGTATATACATTTTTTTGTAAATACCTACATATTATACATAGAAACACCCATACCAAGACAAATATCAATGTTCATGCACACAAATGTTTGACTTGTGCGGGAATCAAACCCGCGACCTCATATATTTAACTGCAGAGATTAACACTTCGATTTCGCAATGGTATTGTAAACGACTGCTTTGCATGAGGTCTCAAGTTCTATTTAAACATGAAGTCTGGAACTGTGCGTGGGAAGCGGGAATAAGATTATTTCGTTGGACCTTATAACACAGGTAACGAAATGTGTGTGTAATACAGTTCTACGGTTAGTGACCTGCGATCAATTTTTTTAGTTCTAGGAAAGACTAGAAAAGACTAGCACGAGGCATAATTAATAATATATGTATATATATATATATATATATATATATATATATATATATAACTAGCTGTCCTGACAGACGTAGTTCTGTACAGGCGAAAAAAAAACCAGATCTAAAGCATCCTCGAATCTACTTGAACACACACAAAAAAATTCATTCAAATCGGTCCAGCCGCTTAGGAGGAGTTCACTGTCAACACACGTACAGAAGAATTATATATATAAAGAAGACACGTAACGGGTATTAAAGCGATCATGCATAATGTTTACCTTTTTTATGCTTGACGTTTCGACCAGGTTACACCGGCCGTGGTCACAAGCTGACTGGTGCTGCGATGTCATGTCTTCGTTTGTGAGGCAGAAGAATCTTGATTCACCCTCACTTTTGGCATATTTTGTTTGTCCATGTACCGTCACAAACTACACTCACGGTGTCCCTATTACGTATGGTAGCCTTCGTGTCCGTATTCCGTGAATTACCTGACTGTGCAAAACAGCGAAGTTGCGTATTATTAATCATGGGATTCCACGTCGCGGATAATTTAAAACCATCTTCCATATTGAAATTTCTATGTTTTTTGATTTCAATAGCATCTCGCACTACTCTTGGATAAAGGTGGCGATCGGTGGAGAGGACTTCCGGACAATGAAATTCTATCCAATGATTAGTTATAGTCCAATGATAGTGTTAATACCCGTTACATATTATAAACGTACCTGATGGTAAATGGTCACCGTAGCCTATAGACGCCTGCTACACCAGAGGCATCACACACAAGGAAGTGGGAAGGAGAAGCAGCGGGAAGGGGGAAAGAGGGTGATTGGGCCTCCGGCACTCTCACTCACCAAATGAAACACAACAGTAGGAATACTGCTATTTCACGTCGATATTTTGTGAGAGGATAGTCCTTCCCTGGTCGAGCCGGCACATTCATGCTGAAATCACCGAAGCTCTACTAATACCTATCATTGTTTCTGACATCTGTTAGTGACTTGCGATCTATTTTTTTTAGTTCTAGAATAGACTAGAAAATACTAGCACTAGACATAATTCTTGTATCGAATAATGATCACCGAGACTCCCAACAATTATTTGCAGATCGCTAAATGTTTTCCCGTTTGGGGATTGAACCTACATAATTTGGCAGGAATGGCATCATCGATCAAATTGTGGCAGAGAGCCACGGTTACTTGGTAAAAATAAACTGCAACCAAAATGACCAGCGACACAGGTACACACAGCGACACATAGACCTAGACTGTTTGGACTTTGAACTATTAGAAGTTGAACGCTGCGAATCGTGCGAGAGAGTGCTTTATATTTTTGTTACGCTCTATCCTTACCATTACATCGACACCACTATGTACTGTCCCTTTCCAACAATTTTCTATTTTGTATGTAGCGTAGTTATGCGTATAGGGTATCTAACTTAATGTGTAGCCGTGTGTACATGGTGAATATACCATTTACGCACGAAGCGCTTTGCTTCCACTCTTCTTTCTTCTTTCTTTTCGTGTGGTTAGTGGCCAACCTGTTGTCAAGAGTTGTTCAAGCCGCCCGTATGCCTCTGACATGGCTTAACGACTGCTGTCAATTTGGCAACAACCGCGACCGACTTTTTACGTGCCTTCCCAAACACGGAAACGCTCAGATGAAATACCACTTAGCGGTCACCCATCTATAGAATGACCGCACCCAACGTTGCTTAACCTTGCTAATCGTTTACCGATCAGTGAGTGCAACTGGCTATGAGCTTCCACTTATATAATGCGTACCGCCAAGGAGTGGAATTCGCTACCTAAGTCTGTGTTCCCGATGAGTACAATCTGGGTGTCTTCAAGTCGCGAGTGAATAGGTATCTTCTAAACATGCGTGCTTCATCGTCGACTGCAACTTCAGTTAAGATCAGGTGAGATCGCAGTCAAACACAAACCTATTACAGTATTTAAAAAAAAAAAACAAACTCAAATTTCCTTCCAACAATATATGTCATAATAACAACTCACCATCGAAGTGATTCGAGAACCGCTTCAATGCCATCTTAAGCACAAATTCCACCTCAGAAATAAGGTGACAAAGAAAATATCTTGCACTTTCGTTTAATTGGTCGGGCTCGAGTGAGCTCTTGACCCACTAGCCTCGCGCTTTGTGCTGCTACGGATACCGTGGACACGTGGCGTGTGCGGATTTTACGACCAATTTATCATTTCTCTGCAATATTTTGTGACAAATTCGAGCTATATTTATACATGCGAATGTGAAACCTTTCAAATCTTAACTACTTGACCAATCACCATGAAATTTTGCATACGTGTTGCCAGGAGTACAGAAATGGACATAGGGTAGGCTTTTGTCCAGAAAAAGATACTACTGCTACCTGTGCTACGGGGAGCAGCTGGTATATAAAACAATACGATAATTTCAAAAACTTTTGTATGTTTTTCTTCTTGTTTTCTTTTTTTTGTTTTATTTTAATAATTATTAGAAATAGTAAACAATTGTACTGTTACCATGTTGATATGTTGTGTTTTATTGGTGTGTCTAATAAATTCCTTTTCTTCCTTTCTTTCTTTCATATTCTTTATACAATACTAGCGATCTACCCGGGATTCGCACGGTTAGTACTCCCTTAACAAATTATACACATAAACCTTCCTCATGAATCACTCTGTCTATTGGTGGAGAAAATCGGATGAAAATCCGTTTAATAGTTTTTGAGTTTATCGCGAACAGACAGACAGACGCGGCGGAGGACTTTGTAAATAATATATAGTGATTAGACAACAGGTCTTAATGGCGCTGGTTATTATTTAAAGGTAATAAATACCTATTTATTTATTAGTATAGATAATATGTTTCCATGGCACAACGGTAGTGAACACGACTGTTGTGCATGTGGTCTCGGGTTCGAATCCCGGGTCGTACCAACAAAAAGATATTTCATTTTTCTGTTAAGGAATCTCAATACTAGCCGGAAGTTAAGAAATTGACGGTGTTAGACACCCCCGTGCCTCAGAATATACGTTAAGTTGTTGATCTCTCTCCGGTCGTTTCGGATTGTCATCCCATTGGATCATGAGAGTTAGGGAAGAGAGAGTGCACCTGTGTTTACCCACATATGTGCCTCTCAGTAAGATGTTAGGCTATAGTTCACCATGTTTGTTCAGTGCTGGTTGGCAGAATTGACACATCTTTACGAACAGTATGTAGAACTCTCAGACTTGCAGGTATTCTTATGATGTTTTCATAATCTACTATAGCATATAAAGAATGGTAAAGTAATGCACAAATATTTGTACTTTACTGTACTTTATCCGCACATTTAAATATGCTAAGTATTAAGTACACCTATCTTATCTTATCCTGTGTGATACCAGTGGGATATTTTGTGTCGACTGCCCCAATAACGACTGCCATAGATGTTCATGGCAACCGGGACCGACGGCTTAACGTGCTCTCCGAGGCACGGAGCAGGCGATAATTGTCAATCAATACGCACATAATTTCGAAAAGTCATATAAATTCCGAAAGTCAGAGGTGCGCGACGTGGGTTCGAACCCGAGACCCTCTGCATTGCAGTCTGTTGGTCTCCCCACTGAACTATCGCTAAGTACACCTATAGGTGTAGCGGATATTACGACTTTAAGTAGTAAGTCTACGTAAAATACTTTTCTACTGTAAAACAATGAAAATTGTAGTACCAACTCCAGATAGCATTTATCTATAAGATAAAAGTCTCGCCATCTCTCTTCTTTAACCTAACATGAGTGAGACAGCATGCGATTTATCTTTCGGAAAACTTTTACTTGTAAGTGGTAGGAGTGCCCGTAAGTAGTAAGTCTTTGTAAAATGCTTTTCTACTGTAAAACATTGAAAGCTTGTTGTACCACCTCCAGATAGCATTTATCTATAAGGTAAAAGTCTCGCCATCTCTCTTCTTTAACCTTACATGAGTAAGACAGCATGTGATTTATCTATCGGATAACTTTTTCCTGTTAATTGTAGGACTGGCCGTAATAGTTCTATCACATTTATATAAATGACAAAACATAATTATAATAATAATAATAATAATATACCCCTCTGGGACAGTCGTTATCTCATTATGAGACTAACGCGATATCGGAGGGCACAGTACACTAGCTTTAAAACTATCACCTTCGCCTTGTGATATAAACAAAAAATGTATCACCAGGTTAAATTAAAGTGCACAAACCGCAGGGCAGCTTGTGGCGGGCTGAATGTGAGTGGCGACACTGCGGTCCTAAATGCCTCAGAGAGTTGGTTAGGGCCTCGTCCCCTGCTTGCCGTTACTGGTTGGCAGGGGCGGAACTTCAAGAGCGCCCGTAGGACTCTCAACTCTGGCTTGTCTTGGTCGGCCGGTCAGAGGGGGGCCGCTAGAGCTATATGCTTGGGGGTGGAAGTGTCATTTTCAAGGGCATAACTACGGGGAAACCCGCTCCGTGTCTCCGTTGTCACGAGACCCGTGATGGTGAAACCGGCGCCGCACCGCTCGACACCCCTAGCCACTCGCACCGGTGTTGCCCTTTGCTGCTGGCTTGTATGCCTATAGCGGCTATTCAGGGGGCCCATCTAGTAAGTTGGCGAGTCACCGTCTGCCCATTGCAATGATGCTATTATAGTATTTAGGGCAGACGCCGTTTTTCATTCATAGTTAGCAATATATACCGGTCCATCAAACTCCCATACCCATAGCCCATATATTAGAATCCATACGTAGCAATAGTCCTACGCCTGCTGCGGCTAGTGCCGCTGTTGGTGTTCCATCACACCTTTGATTAAAACTCTCGAGGAGCCTCTTCACGTTGGACCCATGTCTCCGTGTAAGCCTCCCAAAGGGCCAGGTATTTTCTAATATAATATGTCAGAAAATACCTGTGATAAGAGAAAAATAATAATAATATAATATTTTATCACATAAGTACACACAACACCATCTAGCCCAAACTAAGCCGAGCTTGTACTATAGGTACTAGACAATGGATACACATACATATATATATTTTTTTGTAAATACATATATATTATACATAGAAACACCCAGACCAAGACAAACATCCATTTTCATGCACACAAATGTTTGACTTGTGCGGGAATCGAACCCGCGACCACATTAAACATCTTTTATTAATTGTTTAAACCGACTGGTTTGT
This sequence comes from Catocala nupta, assembly GCA_963675205.1. Classification (NCBI taxonomy): domain Eukaryota; kingdom Metazoa; phylum Arthropoda; class Insecta; order Lepidoptera; family Erebidae; genus Catocala; species Catocala nupta. The sequence goes on from OY776104.1 coordinate 21,852,766, forward strand.
AATATCGACATTTATGTGTCTATAAATTAAAGATAAAGAAACAAGCATGGCGGCAAATATTCCAGTGTATGCCTAAAATTATCAATTTTTTTAATATTTATATCTATCTTCGTTAAAATCTGGATTTTAACTAAGATGGTTTGATTATTTACAATTCCAAGGTCTTAAAATGTTGACACGTAACGAAAATGCCATAGTAGTAATTTTAGGATCCCTAACTAATATTATAAATGTTGTCTGCCATCTTGCAACCTGTGGTACAAAACAGTCAGAATACAGCATGAACCAGGCACAGATGTACAAATACAATAAAATGATTAAGATATTATAGATACTTATATGATGTTCTGTAAAGTAGACAATAATATTTACATACATATCTTATCTCATAAATACGTAGAATCTAAGGTTGCACGGCATTGTCTTAGCCAAAGTCGAAGAAAACATTTATTTATTTATTTAGACACATTTATATTATCATTACAGGGTTAACTAACATACCTATAGGTAGTATTTAGAATACCTAGCTCCACTTTAAAGACTTTTTGTGACTTAACAATATATATTGTTACAGCCAGTACCATCTATCGGCACCGTGGGGAAGACTCGGCAGTTCCTTCTAATAATTTATTACAGCGCCATCTATTGAAGTCTTACTGAACTACGTAGCTTGTTGATACGCGAAGAGTAGAGAGAGCGCTAAAACTTTCTTGTACGCGGTTATGGCGCCTCTAGAAAATTCCAGAAACTCTTGAATCACGTATAAATAGAGAGCACGTGCACTGCCAAGTGAGTTTACAATCGTAAAAGGTCAAGTACTCATCGGAGCGAATGGAAGCGAAAATACCACAGAGTTTGAAGCAGTTACAGTGGAAAAGTGTAGTATAGTGTGTGTTGTGTTTTAAATTTAATTATATTTTTATCCCTCGGACACAGCACGTAACAATATATATACAATCGCTAGCGGTGCATCTACATTGTTATATTCTATAAGAATTTGCCAGCGGTTCCGCTTGCGCAAATGTATGTTATGTAAATTTTCTTTCCCTCGGGTAGTATTACCTGGATGAAAGGTACCTTATGTCTCTTTCTGTACCTCTGACAATGTGTATGCAAAAAACCGATACGCCATATGACCCAGAAAACGAAATTTGCGCATATAAGATTGAATATAACAATCCCTCCGATAATACTCAAAAAATCATCCCTAATGATCTAACCGAAGTGATTAATGATGTTCACGAATCCGAAGTTGTCATTGAAAATGATATTGATAACATTGCGTATGAAACAATAGTTATTAATGGCAATGAGGAAACTTATAACGAAACACAAGATTATGTTAATGATATTATAATTGCAATACACAACGATACTTCTGAGGGAAACATCAACATACCTTATGTCTTTTTCTGTACCTCTGACAATGTGTATGCAAAATTTCATGACGATCGGTCGAATAAGGCGTGAGAGCGGAGCCTTTCATCCAGAAAAAGGAACTGTCCAACGTATAGAAAAATGACATAGCCAACATTTGAGCAAGCGAAGCAGCGAGTAAAATCTAGTTTTAAATAAAGTCAAATATGAACATGAATTTAATTTTAGTTCACATTATTTTAACGTTCATAAGACTAGTTTAAAACAGGTTTTATAAAAAAAACAAGCTTTATTTAATAATCAAACTAAAAAGAATAAATATTTTTTAAATCAAATCAAATCAAATCAAATCACATAATTTATTTGTGAAACATAGGTGTATACAATTTAGTAATTCAAAATAAGGATAAAGATAAAATAAATCATTTTAATGTAAAAAAGCGTGGGGTCGGTTATCAAAATATCTTGTCTTTTTTAAATAAAGCGTGTTTTTTAAATTTCCTATTACATTTCTTTTTTTTTCTAAATGTCTAGGTATTGTTACCGGTCCTCGATAAGTCCACAAAGTTTAAATGAAATCTGACCGTTTGAAACGAATCAAAATCAAGTCTAAAGAAGTCGGTTACCAACAAATTAACAAACATACAGGTGAAGCTTACAAAGAGTATAATATTGTCTTCTGTTTACGCGAATGTTATTCATTGAAATTAAACTACTATATACGGATTTTATCGCGTTGTTTATTTATCACTGTATTACAAAATTTTGAAAATATTACTCTACTACTACTATTGATTTTATTTGACTAATTTATAAGCTAATAAAATTATTTAAACTATTAAATCTATTTATTTTTGGTTTACACTTTCCCCGACGTTTCGGATGCTTTTCAGCAGCCATGGTCACGGGGAGACTAAGATGGTAGTTGTCTCAATGTTCCAGTGTAGTTATTTCAAAGTACCTGAACATAATTTAATTATTGGTGTTTCTATTTACGCAGAATGAGCTCAAAGTATCATGAAGTCTAGCTGTGGTTTGTTTCTTCTTGGGTTTGACTATTTGAAGTACTGGATCCCAAGCTGGTGGTACATTCCAACCATCTTCTCTATTGAAATTGGGATGTTTTTTAATTTCAATAGCCTCGCGAAGCATCCTTGGCAGGAATCGGTGTTCTTTAGCGAGAATCTGTGGTTTGTCAAATCTCAGGTAGTGGTTGGTCCCCTGTTGTACGTGTTCACACACAGCAGACTTCAACGAGCGTTTGTGTTTTACGTCAGCTATGTGTTCTTTTATGCGGGTGCCTATGCTTCTCTTGGTTTGACCAATGTATGAGAGTCCGCAGTCACAATCTATTTTATAGACCCCTGCATCTTGTAAAGGTAATTGGCACTTGACGGATGGTAAAAATTGACTTATCTTCGTTGGCGGCTTGAAGTATGTGTTGATTGAAGCTCGCTTCAAGATGTAGCCAATCTTGTCAGTGACACCCCTTACATAAGGCAGTAGCAGCAGGCAGGCAGCCTGCTATACTATACTGCCTACTATACTTCAAGCCGCCAACGAAGATAAGTCAATTTTTACCATCCGTCAAGTGCCAATTACCTTTACAAGATGCAGGGGTCTATAAAATAGATTGTGACTGCGGACTCTCATACATTGGTCAAACCAAGAGAAGCATAGGCACCCGCATAAAAGAACACATAGCTGACGTAAAACACAAACGCTCGTTGAAGTCTGCTGTGTGTGAACACGTACAACAGGGGACCAACCACTACCTGAGATTTGACAAACCACAGATTCTCGCTAAAGAACACCGATTCCTGCCAAGGATGCTTCGCGAGGCTATTGAAATTAAAAAACATCCCAATTTCAATAGAGAAGATGGTTGGAATGTACCACCAGCTTGGGATCCAGTACTTCAAATAGTCAAACCCAAGAAGAAACAAACCACAGCTAGACTTCATGATACTTTGAGCTCATTCTGCGTAAATAGAAACACCAATAATTAAATTATGTTCAGGTACTTTGAAATAACTACACTGGAACATTGAGACAACTACCATCTTAGTCTCCCCGTGACCATGGCTGCTGAAAAGCACCCGAAACGTCGGGGAAAGTGTAAACCAAAAATAAATAGATTTAATAGTTTAAATAATTTTATTAGCTTATAAATTAGTCAAATAAAATCAATAGTAGTAGTAGAGTAATATTTTCAAAATTTTGTAATACAGTGATAAATAAACAACGCGATAAAATCCGTATATAGTAACTTACAAAGAGTGTTAAAAAAAGAACGGAAATTTTCTCTAATAGGCAGACTTTGGCGGATGTTTTACTGAAAATAGTTTAATAGACATAATCTTCAGTTTACAACACCATAATGTTGATAATGTATAGTAAAATCACTGAAAATAAACAGTCGATAAGATAGCATATTTATTTAATTTATAGTGCTTATGTATAGAAAATAAAAATTAATCGAAGAAGTGCCCATTATTCAATTACAGTTGTTCGAAATATGACATTAAAATCAAAATAAAACTTTATTTTTATAGTTCAACAGTTACATTATAATATTCAATGAGATGAGAAAAATTTAATTTAGTTATGTAAATGTGTTGGCCCTTTACATTTAAATGAATAGTGCAATTATTTTGAGGCCTAATCATACCATGTGAAAATGGTTAAACCTTTCGTAAAACAGGTGAGTTAGGTACTATATTATACTCATTAGGCCTGTGATGAACATGTTTATCTTAAACTTCGGGCCAAAGTTTCTTCGGATTACTATCTATCAAAATACGTTGAACGAACAACTTCGTGGTAGTACGATTAAAAAGCTATGTGATATGTTTCATAAAACAAAATGCACGTATAATTTGGCTGAAATTTTAGCATATCGTTTTCTAGACAAATAAACTCTCAACGACAATTGTTTACAAGCCGATATACAGGGTGTCCGGTAATAAATGGATAACCTTGAAATGTCTTATAGTAGAACTGAAGGCCGTTCAGAAAAAATGAAAAGAAAATAAAAACAATATATATTAAAAAGTGCAAGCTATATAGCATAGAAAGAAAGAAAGAAAGAAAGAAAAATATTTATTTTGGCACACAAGGGCACACGCAAAACACTAAGAAATCAAAAAAACAAAATCTAAGAATAAAAACCAAAAGTATACAAAATAAAAATAAAATATAACAAAAATAAAAACAAAAAAAAAAAAAAAATATACACTGTAAATTAAAATCTCTGCTCACTGGCAACACCACACCTTCCGCTCAACCAAACGGAAACTGCTTACATTCAGGTCAAGGTTACGTCAAATTGTCAGTGTGCAGCGATACAAACAATAATAAAATAAAAGTATTAAAATTATAGTTCAACACAAATTGAAACAAGTGCAAAAATGTGTGTCCCATCAGTGCCAAAATTTGGACATCGCTCAGCGTACGTTGCGATTGTAAAATCGCAACACTGGTATTCTGCGAAATCCAATTTGGTGACGCCGGCGCCTAGTGTCTAAACATATAAAATAAAATATACTTAAATAAGTAAATATACGTGTAAATAATATATAAACATAATTACTAAATATTGTAAAAATAGCATAGCATACTTTTGACTGTCTATCTATTAGCATAATTAGTGTTTAATAATAAAACAACAAAAAACCGATATATTTCATTAATTTATGGTCGTAGTATACAAGAAAGTTAAACATGTTAATAAAAAAAAAACATATCTCAGGTAGTAGTTAGGATAGATTTTTTTTCATATTTTTTTCTGAACGGCCATCAGTTCCACTATAAGACATTTCCAGGTTATCCATTAATTACCGGACACCTGTATAATACTAGCTGACCCGCGCAACTTCGTTTGCTTCATCTATACTAATATTATAAAGCTGAAGAGTTTGTTTGTTTGGTTGAACGCGCTAATCTCAGGAACTACTGGTTCGAATTGAAAAATTATTTTAGTGTTGGATAGCCTATTTATCGAGAATGGCTATAGGCTATATAACATCACGCTATGACCAATAGGGCAGGAGAAAATTCTCTTATATGAAGCAGACGAAGTTGTGCGGTTGAACTAGTAGTCGTATAGGTAAGTACCTTGGGACGTGAATAAACAGGATTTTTATAACATTGTATAGTTTAGTGATGTCACGAATATTTGAAGCCAAATACAGCTGTGTACAAGGCAATACTTGACAAACATACAGTATGTATGCTTGCTGACGTAGCTAATGGTTACGGTTACCAGTAACCATTAGGCGTGTTTACGGTTACCGGTAACCATTAGGTGTGTTCACGGTTACCGTTAACCATTAGGCGGGCCTGAGGGTAAGCGGTTCCCGTAGTATGATCGATTACAATACCAGAAATATCACTCGACCATTGTCTATACCAGGAAAAGGAATTAAAGATGGAATCTATGGAATAGGTATGCGAGCCTCCGTTAATTTTACTTCACATTCAAACAACGGACATAAAGAACAGCCACACTTTATTTATTTATTTTAAGGAAACTCAACAGAAGAACAGCTTTTTTACACAGATACATTACAAATTTTCTTAAGACTAAGACAATTACAGAGTTCTACGACAATCGAATATGAGGTAGGAAATTGTGATTTCTAAGGTACACTATAAGTTTTATTTAATAAAACTACTTATCAAAAAGACGAAAAGTATCAGTAAAGATAAAATGTAACAGGAGTTTACGATCATGTCACGAATAGTGCTATTTTTAACACGCTTTTATTAGCTTGGTATGTATATTAAATGAATCTATGTAACGGAATCTTTGAACGTGATTTTCACTCCTTTCAAACCAACGGATTGATTTGAAACTTTGCACACTTATCGAAGACCGATGACAATACAAAAACAAGAAAAAGAAAATTTAAAAAAAAAATTAGAAGAACTAAAAAAACACGCTTTATCAGAAAAAGTAGAATAATTTTCTACTTTTTCTAATAAAGCGTGTTTTTTAGTTCTTTTAAATTATTATTTATTTTTAATTTTTAAACAATTTTTTTGTTATTTAAATCAATTTTAGACAAAAAGAAGGTATCAATTTCGCTGCATCTATTGTTGTAAGTTCGAAGTAATCGCACTACAATTGAGTTGCTTCCATATTTTGTGCGGTGATGAAGTACCGAGATAGTGTAGTATTCTTAGTACTGGTTTTGGGTGTATTGAACTGCATTATATATATGTTTCATGGAACCCACAACACTTGAAGCGGTGGCAGTAGCGATTACTTAAACCACTTCATCATCCGTGCATTTCGAGTCCGAATGAGCATTCGTACCGTCACCAAATAAATCCCAAATGGCTCTTAAGAGGAAACACAAGGGCCGTTTTTCCATACAAACGTAATCCCCTGTTTCCTCTCTGGATAATGCCAGTAGAGCAATAATTTTCCAAAAAATGTATGGTCTTATTGGCATGTCCCTGTTTTCCTTTTTTTTATAAAAATAATTATTAAAAGAGTATAAGCCTTCAAAAACCTTAAAAATTGGCCAGATTTTCCGCTTTGTTCAAACATCCAGAAAACAAATTTGAATAGATTATATTAAAAAAGGAAAACATAGGAACACGTCCAAAATCTTTCTTTAAATTTTAATGAAAAAAATAGTTATATCGGTCAAGTTTTACAGAAGGAATCAGGGGACTACGAAATGTTGATTTTGTGTACTTTTAATAGCTATTTTCGGCCCAAGCTGCAGTTTCGCACTCTGCGGGCACTGCGCGACAGCAATAAATTTTACAAATACCTATTTTTCAATTCTCTCGCCCTTAGTGTTTCCTCTTAACCTCAAACGTCATTACCTTTCTTCAAAACACAAACACACACACACGTGCGCGCAAAACACACACATTCACAGACATACTCATCTCACTCTAAAATAGTATAAACAATAGAGCGAAAAAAAAATAATTAAAAATGTATTCTTTCCTTTCCTCATTGATTGTTAATCTAAAGTTAATTGTTATATAAAATATAATATAGCACTTAAATAATAATCATAATTTAGCGTGTAAATTGAAATTAATTAAGTACGTGTTTCTGTAATATCACGCAAGAACTCCAAGAGATAGGCATGAGTGTCGAACTCATTGGTTAGTGTCCTTATTCTACATAACAGATACATTTAGTTATTAATATCTATTTAAACTAAGCTTAAGTATAATTACAAGGACTTGTAAAATGTAATTTTCTTTTTGGTAAATAAAATTAATGTAAAAAAAATGCTTTCTAAAATAAACTATGGAGTTGCAGCGGGACACCGGTGGCTAGACACAATCGATTTTCAATAATGTCTGGTATTTTAAAACGTGACATATTAAATAGTACATACAATAGTATAAAATAGTACTAGTGATAGTGCAAAAGATAAGGGTTACTCATACCTGGCTTGCATAGCAACTGAGGAACCGGGAACCAGGTGTTATATATATGTCGGAGAAGGTCATTAGTACGGTTACGAAAGGCGGCACGAGAGGCTGTTGCGATGACGTCAACACGCAGCTCACGTCGTGCTACGACAGAGCCTACATAAGAGAGGCGCACGCTATATTCGACGGATCTTTCTACCGTCGTCGAGTGCGAACCTCCTCACTAGGAACTGTCATTCGTTTCGTGCAAGACATTCGTGTTAATTTATTGTGAAGACAATAAAAGTGATTAGTGTGCATTTATAGTTTCACTTTGCTCGATCACCCTATTGTACGCCCGCATTATGTCAGTCGATCGTGTTACTCACGCACACTCTATACCCGACATATATATATATTCTATCACATACACACAACACCATCAAGCCCAAACTAAGCAGAGCTTATACTATGGGTATAAACATAGTATATAATATATAATTATTTTTTGTAAATACATTTTATACATAGAAACACCCAGACTAAGACAAACATCTATGTTCATGCACGCAAATGTTTGACTTGTGCAGGAATCGCACCCGTGACCTCCGTCGCGGCAGTCAGTAACACTAACCACTACGCCATCGAGGCCGACGATAATATCTCTCACCACACAACAGCACATAAGGGTTCTTCCACCTCACTCAAATAAACTTTGTAATATCGTCTAACGTTTACGTGAATGTTATATATTACAGTACACACAGCGACACATCAACCTAGACTGTTTGGACTTTGAACTATTAGAAGTTGAACGCTGCGAATCGTGCGAGAGAGTGCGTTATATTTTTGTTATGCTCTATCCTTACCAGTACATCGACAACACTATGCACCGTCCCTTTCCGACAATTCTCTATTTCGTATGTAGCGTAGATATGCGTATATAGGGTGCCTAACTTGATGTGTAGCCGTGTGTACAAGTATTTTATTACGGTTCAAATTATAAAACTACAATTAGATAGTTTAACTATAAAGCTATTTGACCTATTTAAATTTACACTTTTCTCGACTTCTTCTCCCTAGCCTTTATTATTACCAAGTCACTTGAGGTCGGCTTTTCTAGTCGAACCGGATTTGACTGGATATCAGTTTTTACACGGAGCGGCTGCCACCAGACCTCCGCAACCCGAAGTCTAACGATACCCTAAGGCTAGACTAGTGTCAGGATATTATAGGGCACTGACTTCCTAATAACGACTGCCATAGATGTTCATGGCAGCCGGGACCGATGGCTTAACGTGCTCTCCGAGGCACGAAGCAGGCGATAATTGTCAATCAATACGCACATAATTTCGAAAAGTCATTTAACTTCCGTAAGTCAGAGGTGCGTGACGTGGGTTCGAACCCGAGACCTTCTGCACTGCAGTCTGTTGGTCTCCCCACTGAGCTATCACTGCTTTCTCTGCATTTTTGTATATACACATAGGTACATATAGACACTAAGAAGTATAACAGTTTCAAAGTACCCGAATATAATTAAATTTTTGGTATGCCTATTTACGTTTAAAGTATCATTAAGTATTACAGATTAATTTTGAATACTCTCGGTTTTATATGGGCTAGGTATAGATTTATTTTGTTGTGCCCTCTTTGCTATAGCTGTAAAATCCCGCAAAGTTTTATATATTTTAATACATGTACACTTAGTTTGCAAATAAATGATATTTATGTGTTTTACTTCAACTGATAATGTTTCTCTGCAGGCCGAATGTATTTCGCCAATCGATCTATGCCGCTCTAAATGATCGCAGGTCAGGCATAATTTTTTTTCAAATACTTCTCCTGAAATAGCTGTTGCGTGTTATTATATTACAAATTTTTATTAAAGTTTTGCCCGTGTGGTTTCGAACCCATAACACGGCCAGTAACAGTGACGAGGCAAACACTTAACCTCTACGCCATCGGTGCAGTCAAAAATCAAATCTATACTAAAATCGTAAAGCTGAAGAGTTTGTTTCTTTGGTTGGTTGAACGCGCTAATCTCAGGAACTACTGGTTCGAATTGAAAAATTCTTTTAGTGTTGTATAGCCCATTTATCGAGAAAGGCTATAGGCTATATAACTTATACGACCTATAGGAGCGGAGCATAAATGAAAAATGTTATAAAAACGGGGATTTTTTTTTGTTGTTTCCAGGCATGGATAGTATCAGGAGTACTGCTGACCATGGTGGAGGTTGGCATGTGCCTTGGGTTCACCACCTGCCTGCTACCAGCGTTGCGCGATCCTGACTCCACCATTAAAGCAGAAGTGGGAACCGCTTCATGGATCGGTATTTATTATATGGAACTACAGCTAAAAGACTTTTATACATGCCATGTCTATCAGGAAACTTTCAGAAGACTACACTTACCCTTGGACTGTTACACTAGTGTATTAAAGAGTTCATTATCACTCGATTTAACGGTGAAGGAAACATCGTGTTAGAACCTGCATCTCTGATAGTTCTCCATAACGTTCTCGAAATATGGGCTAGATAATGTTGTGTGTATGTGGTAGAATAGTTATTATTAATTAATTAATTAATATGGTAAGTTTGCCATGCACTTACCAATATGGTTACCTATTGGTGACAGGTAACCCTAACCATGCTGAGAACAATACCCTACATTATATTATATCTCTAGATACATACATGATCTTATATTTAATCTCATAAGTATTTCATTTGTTTTCAGCTGCAACCTTCGGCTTGGCCTGGATCCCTGGCTTCTTTTTGTCGTCATACTGTATGAACCGGTTCGGTCGAAAAATCGCTTTCATTCTAGACATTATTCCCGGCGCTTTGGGTCTTCTGCTCATGTACTTTGCCACTAACGTCTATGGTCTAATTGCTGCTCGAGCTCTTGAAGGCATCACGGCTGGTTCTAGTTCAATACTAGGCGCCATCGTCATCGGAGAGTATTCGGATCCTGTTCATCGCGGCATGTTTCTCAATCTTAAGACTGCAGCTTTGTATATGGGAAGTGGTATCGTACATTTGTTAGGAAACTATTTCCATTGGAGAACAGTGGCTCTTATGACTTTAATTCCTTATGTATTCAACTTTGGTATTGTCTGGACATGGCCCGAGAGTCCTTCGTGGCTCGCAGCGAAAGATAAATTCCAGAAAAGCGAAAAGACTTTCGATTGGCTTAGAGGCAAGACGGATCAATCGACAAAAGAATTAAAAGATATGTTGAAATCCCAGCAAGAACGCACCAAATTTGAAGAGATTAGTTTCTACCAGAATTTGATGATATTTTTCAGAAAATGCAGCAGGAAAGACTTTGTGATGCCTGTCCTGATTTATCTTTTCGCGGCAATATTGCTGGAGGCAAGTGGTAGACACATATTCCCAGCGTACGCAGTCCAGATTATTTCAGACATATCTGGATCACAGGATCACATATATTACACCTTATGTATGGACATTCTGATAACATTAAGTGCATTTTTCTCATCAGTACTAATCAGAATGTTTAAGCGCAGAAGTTTGTTGTTCATAACTGGTGCGGCCGCTTTTGTAGTAATTATGACTGTATGTATTTATTTGTTCTTAGTATCTCAAGCTATCATATCTAACATATCTTGGATTCCTGTTGGACTATTCGGTTTGTATTTAGCTATAGTAAATTTTGCTTGCGCTCCAATACCTTTGGCGTTGATTGGAGAAATATTTCCTTTAGAACATAGAGCGACTGGAACTACCATAGCTGGTCTTTTGATTGCTATTACAAGTATTATAACTTTAAAAACTACTCCTGTTTTGTTGGCTACAGTGAAAGTATATGGTACTTTTGCGATATTAGGTATAGTAATGGCTGTATCATTAATTTTCCTATATTTTATGTTACCCGAGACTAAAGATAGGACTTTACAAGAGATTGAAGATTACTTCAATTATGGAGTTTTTAGGGCTGATGATCGCGTTCAAGAGAATAAGGAAGAAGAATCGAGAATGCTTTAAGCCTGTAAACGTCAATGTGATATGTTGCCTATATTTAGTTAATTATAACATAAGTTGTTATTGTAATTATGTTTTGGAAGTAACGAGTGATTCAGTGTATACTTACGCTAATTGTTAATAAAGACATCTTTTGATTTCGATTATTACATAATTTTTTTGAATATTTGTTATGTAATGTATAAACGTGATATTATGTGGTAATAAAACATTTTTAATATAATTATACTAATATTGGTAAGACTACAATCACAAGGTACATCGTTTAAAAATATATTATTTTCTGTTTCGTTGGTCTAGTAGTTTGTGTATACTGTATACAGCTAGGAAACATTAGGTCCTGGTTAGAAAGCTATAGGGATAGTATTTTAAGAAGATCTAGTAACAGTTCAGTTAGAAAGTTTGGCAGTGTTTATCGCCGTACCATGGCAAGCAGCAATCGATATGTAAAATTAACTAAATAACTAAAATGTGTTTTAAATTATTAACATATATGCTGCCTCTTTTGATATTTATATATTTGATTGTGAATAAAATTAAAGTACACAAAAGAAAGATAGGTTAGAAAAACAAAAACTGACTTATTATACTTACTCATAAATTTATAACAGTGACATCTATTTTGGTACACTGGAGGACTCTTACTTGTGTTTATAAGGTGATAAAAGAAACACATTAAATTAATTATAAATCATATTTAATTGTCAAATTCATACTAAAACTAATACACGTTAGCATCACCGTCCATTTTGGGACTACAGACACAATAGTTTATAACACCGAACGCAAATACGGGTAATAATTTTCACCTAAATACAAACATGTCTAGGAACAAAGATTCGCCTAAATTGAATGTTATTCACATGTTTAGTTGAAATAATACCTATCACAAGCAGTTTTCTTCGAATGATTAGATTTATAATTAATAAGATGACTATTTAGTCGTGTCATTTATTTGACAAGAAGTGCCCGCCATTTTGGATATTCCTGCTATTTTGGATATTTCCACCATTTTGGATTATAACCGCTACCTTTTGACGCATAGATGATCGACGTAGGAAACAGTACCTACATTGAAGCTTTGTTTTAGGTCTATGTATGTGAAAGAGAAGACATATGTGTTTTTAGAAAATATGCTAGTGTTTTAAGACACTATGAATACTACTAAAATTGAGCGATTTTCACTAGGTTTCAGTCGCTAATATCAGCGATTTAACGACTAAAACCAGCGGGTTATTTACTCAAATGTCACATATTATAAAAATCTACACGTTCAGAATCATAACTATACAAGTCTCGAAAGATTATTTAGATAAATAAATACATTTCTATCTAGATTATCTTTATTTACTTACTTAGAAATTCCCGAAAGATTTGACATAACTAAACCATAATATTATGTTAAACGAAAAATATTTACGCACGTCTTGTGCAAATGTTAGAAGCTATCCCGAAGATACTAATTCGCAAGATAAATTCAAGATTATATAAATATCTTGCTTATTCTTGCATATTTGTAGCGAATCCATAAATCCAATCCATAAACCTTCACAATCTATTTTCGTAAAAGACAAGTTCAAAGACAGTACCTCTGACTGATCAAATCTCTCATCAAAATATATCATAAAATTCTATACCTATCAAATACTTAAAATATTGGATATTTGTCAAATATGGGTACAGATAACAGTTTTAAGTAATAGATAAGTTTTGATTTAAAGTTTAGTTATATAACAAGTCTGACACGGTTAAACTGCCATCAATTAAAATTAAATCCATCAATATTTCACAATAAATAAAACTATAAAAGTTTAAAATTAACTAACAAAATCACAAATACTAAATTAAAATTATGTAAAAATATCTATTTTTCCTTTTCATAAATAAAATATGATTGTCGTATCTATGTCATGATTGATAAAAACTAACATTATGTTTGATAATATTGTTAATGACTTAAAGTATGGTGGCCAGCACCGACATTACGAAGCTCATTTTCCTTAAAATAAATGTGTCTAAATTAATAATTTGATGACGTCATACAAATGCTGATAAAATAATTATAATATCATAAAAAACATACATATTTTATAACATTGTTCCTAAAATATATATTTTAATTATGAGTAACGAATTGATTAATCAGAATTTACAAGATTGATCACACAATTTATTTAATTGATCGTCATTTAATATTTTGATATAATTGTAATAAAATTATTATTAATTTTATTAACATTATAATCCCTAAACGTATTGTTTAACAAAACAAAAGGAGCAGATTCAAGAAAAAACAAGACTGTGTTTCAACTTGAACTCAATAAAAGATTCTGAAAGCGCATTCCCACAAAATAAATGCAATTATACACATATTATCAAATATGTACACAATAAAATAAAAACAAAATTAAATTTGTCTACTTACAAACTAGGTCTAGCTATTATAACTAATAATACTTTTTAATACCTATATTTATAAAAATATTGACTATTGACTTTGTTCAAAATTACAAAGGTTATGGTATTAATTGTTTAATCTCTAAGAGTAGAGAAGATGGATGGGCTATACATAAATATAAACGTATTTTTAATTGTCGCTGTATTTTAAATATACACATTAGTTACACAATACGAGTTCTAGACAAAACTTAGTTTAATTTTGTCTTGAAAATGGATTTAAATTAAAAGTCTATCTAATATGTATTTATATTTCATAGATGGGTTGTCACCCATATAACTATTTTACAGATTGCGACTTTTCAGGAAGTGGACTCTGTGTTCACACAATACATTCTGAACACACCAGGTTTTTGAAAGGCAGACCAACAAAAACATTTGTTAACAGACTGTTAAACTCATTTCAACTGTTGCGATTGGCTGCCTGTATATTAGTAACAGCCAATCAAATCAGTTGACATGACTTTATGACACGTCGTTGGTTAGCATTTTATAACCTGGGGGTTAGTGGCCAAGTTGTCAAGAGTTGTTCAAGCCGCCCGTAGACCTCTGACATGGCTTAACGACTGCTGTCAATTTGGCAACAACTTAGGTCGACTTTTTACGTGCCCTCCGAAACACGGAGACGCTCAGATGAAATACCACTAAGCGGTCACCCATCTATAGACTGACCGCACCCAACGTTGCTTAACCTCGCTAACCGTTTACCAATCAGTGAATGCAACTGGCTATGAGCGCCTTATTTAGATTATTAGTTGCCTATTGTCACACAGGTCAATGATTCCCGGAAAGGACGTATTTAATACGTTGCGTTTTTCACTAGATGGCGTTGGTATTAATTATACAGTGACAAAATTATACTTACATAATTACAAGTGTAGTTTTAGGGGCCATTGCGCCATTAACAAGAAAACAAAGTACAAAAATAAAATTTGGAAATGCGATTTCAGAATCTTATAGACAAAAGTATACTATGTATTGCTTTACAGAAGAAAAATTGAGCTTCTAGAATACGTTAGGATTTCTAAACGTGAAACGATATTTTGCAGTAAGTCGCACTGTCTCTACTACTTTATATTTTATTGGACTGAATTATAGCAAATTTGTTACTAACAATATCTTGTACTGTCCTCTTAAAAAAACATTTTAATCGATGCATCTTTGAATCTTACCATTAGCTCTGTTTAAAAACATGTCCCGATACTTGGCACAAGCCTCTTCTCAGTGTGGGCAGGCTTAGGCCATACTGGCCGTGCGAACCTTAAAAACCATTCCTCGATATACAGTTTGCTCGCAATGTTTTTATTTGGCTTTATAGCGGTCGATAATTTTCTAACTAATACACACAACTCTGAAAAGTCGTAGATTCATGACGTGGTAATGTAAAAACTATTATCAACCTAACATTGGTGCCAATTCTGTTCTCACAAAATTCTCTTATCTTAGCTAAAATCTCTAAAATTTAGTTTAGTCCTGTCAAACGACATTTCGTATTCTGAAATCGCTAAAAGTGGCAGGACTAAACTAAATTTTAGAGATTTTTAGCTAAGATAAGAGAATTTTGTGACAACAGAATTGGCACCAATGTCTATATCGCTATCGCTCGCTATTTTATTCAGTTAGCTTGTTATCAGATACGCTATTAGAAACTGTATGATAAAGACACTTTGTGCTTTAATATCTTTCGTGAAAGGAAAACAGACAGCATCGACTTACTGCAAGTTTAATTGAACTATAAATGAGGTGAACATTGGATATTCTAACTTTTTCATCTACTTATAGCATATGACTTAAACTAAGCTATTATACAAGCGATAATATTTCGACACCTTATATAAACGCCATCTATTAGACAACTGTGTAACTACCTACAATTCATCCAGCAAAAATATAATTTTGTTACTGTTAGACATACATTAGAAGAATAGATGTTACAATGTTGTTCATATCAGGTGTCCATTTATAAACAATTATATACAATAAGTCCAAGTTAGTTTCGATTGGCTGACCAGCGTGGTTGCTGCGTTTTGTGTGCGTTTTCGTATCACCCATCTGTATTTATTCATTAAGACATTCAAAGAAATGACAATATAATTCACGGCAATATTTTTTTAAATAATGATGTATTACATCATAATATTGTCTTCTGTTTACGCGAATGTTATTCATTGAAATTATACTCATTTATACGGATTTTACCGCGTTGTTTATTTAACACTGTAT
Source organism: Catocala nupta (assembly GCA_963675205.1). Classification (NCBI taxonomy): domain Eukaryota; kingdom Metazoa; phylum Arthropoda; class Insecta; order Lepidoptera; family Erebidae; genus Catocala; species Catocala nupta. The sequence continues at coordinate 21,869,216 of OY776104.1, forward strand.
TACATAATTTTGAAATTGTTACACTACTACTACTATTGAACATTACTAATTTTTAAGCTAATAAAATTATTAAAACTATTATAACATTTTTATATTTCAATAAAGTTTTAATAGTTTTTTAACACTTTCCCCGACGATTCGGTTGCTTTTCAGCAGCCATGGTCACGGGGAGACTAAGATGGTAGCTTAAAAAATAGTAAAGTTCAATAGTATTAGTAGTGTAACAGTTTCTAAATTATGTAATACAGTGTTAAATAAACAAGGCGATAAAATCCGTATAAATGAGTTTAATTACAATGTATTACATCATTATTTAATAAATATAAATTTTGATATTGAAATATGAATAATATAATACCTATATAAAAATAACATAACTTTTCAATATTATTTTGAATGACACGGATGGTATAGGTACTTCCCAAATGGAACAAATTTTTGAGTTCAAAAAAAGAAAGTTGTTCCATATTTGGCCGTCCTAAAGAATGTTTGTAAAATGCTCCTGCAATACACAAATTACGCCTAGGTATCTTTTGAATAGCTTTAATATAATAGAGTGCAAGTTTTCTGAGCAAGTTATATTTTAGTTGTATAGCATCTTAATGTAATGCAAGTTTAAGCTACGCTGGTCAATCCCGTCGCAATTTAAACAAAAGTTCACAGCACTGCAAAACTGATATCATACAAACGCCCTTTTTTTTTTCGTCGGATTTATTTTACATTATATATAATTTTTGATTAAAATCCGACATTTTTGCACTTTATTCTTGGATTTATATTATTTGCCCTACTTTAATATCACTGGCGCGCGAGTCTAGCAAATAAAAAACTGGTAGTATAAACGAGACTTCAATGAGAATTCATAACTTTCAAATTAATCTTCATAAAATAATTCCAGATCTAAAAATCCATAGACCAATTTGAATATGACACAGTATTAAAATAGTTTATTTTCTATCTAATACTTAATGATAAAGTTTAACAGTAGCACGTTAATTCTTAATTGTTACATTTATATCAAGAGATGGCGCCACCATCGCAAAGTACGATTATTATATACATATAAAAAATAGATGTAGAGTGATTAATTTAAAAGAACTTTATGTACACAAAACCATTTTACGCAATAAATAATTATCTTAATTTTTGCTTAATAAGTTATTGATGCAATCGACAAATCAACAATCATAATAATTTTCGATAGTGGCTCCATCTGTTAACAATACAAGAGTTGCAAATGGCAATGCCACGATTTTCAATAGTTAATATTTAATTTTCTGACGGTATCATTGCTTTAGTAGTAAAGTCAGCAACATATGTAAGTAGCTACATTGAACAAATTTGTAAAAGTATTTTATGAATAAAAATCTGTATTATTAAACGTTGAGTCAAATATTTCTTCTATAAGAAATTACTTTTTTAATATTTTGATAGTCAAAACTATCGAAATCTCAGAAGTGCATATAAACTTATGTTGCTAAATGTACCATAATATGCACAATTTTTATTTTAAGGTTGGTTTGTTACGTTTTCGAGTAGTAATTTTTACCTAAATAAGGTTTAAACTAAACTTCGTTGTATCGTACCGAAGCTTGCTAACCTCACAGTCGCCAACGAATACCAACAGCAGGGTGGAGGTAGATGCGTTCATCGCTGTCGCGGATTCGATGCCCCGTTGAAGCTTCTCAACTCCGTGTAAGCTTTTCTGGACAGCAACTTGAAATCTTCACCGCCGCTCACTTTGATGTAGTCTTTGCGTTTTCTATACACCATCAACCTGGAATCACAAATATTTCTTTATAAGTATAATATAGTAATTAAAAATCGAAAAGCGATTACTAACGAATAATAATTCGAATAATTCGACAATTGGTGCGCATTTGAATGTCGAATTATTACATAATTAAACAGTATGTATAGTTTTTATTCATAATCTTCTACATTCATGGCACCATGAATCAAAATGGATGCAATTTTAAAATTCTTATTCATTTTAAGAGAGGATTTCTACAGCAGCTTCCAATCTTGAGCTAAGGTTTGGAAAATTGAATAATATACTTTCTGTATGTTGGTGTAAAAATAATTGTTATAATAGGTTAACTTCGACTCGTTTTGCCCGATGTTTAGTTCTGCACACGTGTGCATATATCTTTGATTATTATAATAAAAAGTAATCATAAAATCTGCCTCGGTTGCACAACAGTAGTGAATAGAACACGTAAATGAGGTCTCGGGTTCAATGCCCGGGTCAGTCGATGTGTCATTGGATTTTTCTGACCAGAAATTTTTAATAGCTAAACGGAGTTTGGAACTGTGACCGGTGAACAACAATAGGCTCGCTCTATTCCGTGGAAACTAAAAAGCATAACTCGCACAATGTGATTATTTTCGCCTTTATCTACCCTATAAGACTATGAATGTACCGTCGCCTGCAATATACCATGGATACCTTAAGGTCTAAAATTCTGTGAACACTCGAATTAACAAACAACGGCATCTAGTTCATTCATATGCACTCTGCATATGAATGAACTAGATGGCGTTGTTTTATAAATTACGGGTATATTATGTATCGACGGTACACTTCTAGTCAAATGTAAATGTTATCTCTAAATAACTAATTTAATAACATTGTATAGAAATCCAAAAATTGTTTATAGTAAATTTAACGAAATTGGGTTACTAAGAAATCTATATCTTTTATTTTATAGTACCTACTTAGTACAACGCCATCTTTTCCGATATAGCTAAACTACTAAACAGTTCTTGTATTGATTTCCGTTAAATGGTGTCAAATACGGGCTTATGTCATTTTAGTTTTGACATGGGTATGCATTTTTGCAGCTCACTGTACAATCAATGAAAGTACCAATTAGTACAGTAAACGTAACGTAACACAGACGTAAACGTTATCATGTCATACCTAACTAAAAGCGTGCTTATCGTAAACGTTAACGCGCTGTCATATTACTTTCAGACTAAGTACACTCAAAAAGACTTGACAGTTTGTTTTTGTTTTATATCAGAATACAAATAAAAGATACATGGTAATTACAAGTAGCATTTTCTTGACTAATATTATAAATGCGAATATGTGTTTGTTTGTATATAACGCATTCACGCCTTAACTACTCGACCGAACATCATGAAATTTAGCATACCCATTTTCAGGGATAGAATAGAACATAGAGTATAGTAGAGTATATCCAGAAATTGATAGTAAAACTCCCGGCAATAGGTAATACTTAATATAATAAAGCTGAAACGTACGCTTCTCTCTCTCTGGAACTACTAGTCAATATTGTCTTATGTTTACGCGAATGTTATACATTGAAATTAAACACTTTATACTGATTTTTCTGCGTAAATAGGAACACCAAAGATTAAATTATGTTCGGGTACTTTAAAATAACTAGCTACACTTCAGAACGTTGGGACAACTACCATCTTAGTCTCCCCGTGAACATGGCTGCTGTAAAGCAACCGAAACGTCGGGGCAAAGTGTAAACTTAAATAAAAATAATTTTAATTAGAAAAAATTATATAGCTTAAATAGTAGTAAAATTCAATAATAGTAGTGTTAGAGTTTTCAAAATTATGTAATAACAGTGTTTAAAGTAAAATAAACAACGCGATAAAATCCGTATAAAGTGTTTAATTTCAACTACTAGTCAAATTAGAAAAATATGCGAAAAAGGCGTAAACGCGTAACAAACTGTCATTCACATTAATATTATGTTAGAAAATTAGGCTAGATGAGTTGTAAAACAAATTCGTGAGCAAATGTTAACTAAGTCACTTCCTAAGTTATTTGTAAGCAAATCTTCTCTTGTCTCAACTAAGTAACTTCCTTATCAAATAAACAATAAAACAAAGTACTATATCAGCCCATAAACAAACATACTCAGTCATAAATATTAACAAGTCGTGTTCAATATCCATTTGAGTTATCGAAGTATAAATAAACATACACATTTACGATGTATGTATATTTGTAAACAATTAACGAACAGTTTACACGACTCATGATGCTATTAGATGCAGCTTTAGCGTCACGTTGTTTATCATATATCTCATTAGATTCGGTTAGCTAATTCTTTATCTTACAAAATGATCCTATTACTATCTGCCAGGCGCAATAGTTGCCTAATGTTCGATTTTGTACGCAGCAACAAATAGTGTTCAAAAGGAACTCTTTTGAATTGTGTATATCTTGTTATGTTTTGAATGCGACTGCTATGCATGAGGTCTCGGGTTCGAATCCCGGATCGTGCCAACAAAAAGTTATTGGGTTTTTCTGTTAAGAAATCTCAATACGAGGCCGGTGTTAGGTATTTGGCGGTGTTAGACACCCCCGTACCGCGGAAAGCACGTAAAGCCGTTGGTCCTGCGCCTGATCTTTCTCCGGTCATGTCGAATTATTCGTCCCATCGAATCAGGAGAGTTAGGGAACAGAGAGTGCACTTGCGTTTGCGCATACACTTGTGCACTAAGTATTTTTGAAATTTGGTCAGGAGGACATTATTATTATATATCTCACACGCTTGCACTTAAATAGCGATTATTTTCAATAAGTATCGTGCGTTCTTTTTTGTTTGAAAATTATTCCTGCTTCCAGATTTAAAACGCTTGTAACTTATATGTTTTTGAGCGGATTTCGAATAATCATTTCCTTTTTAGTATTTTGGGACTTTTTGAATAAACTAATAATAGATATTAAGACATTGTCAAATCCCAGCTGCTATAGAGAACTTTACCTACAGTAAAAATCTGACTAGTATTTTACTTGATCATACGATCGGTAGTTGCTTATGAAAAAAATAAAACAATTAAACTGGAATTAAAACCTGACACAGCGGATTTCAGCTCTGTACTTTCACCATCTATCCTACCATTCACAAAAATAGTACGACCTTTAAGGCACATTTTATAATGTATCCAATATTGTATTAACAGTCACAACAACACCTCAGGTTAGAACAACAATTTGTGGATGAAGCAAATGTTGCGATGATGATGTGATGGGCAGCGAGCCCACAATACCCAGCACAGCAAGGCGACCGCTTAAAAATCACTATACGCCGGTCGCGTTGCGTAAGACAATTTATTTACAAAATATTTTTTTTAATGTTGAACCCAGGCATTTCTCAACAAGAACATAATCACTATCTAAAAGACTTGTTTAATTTACGATCCACGTTGCATTTAAAAGATAGCCAATATCGTTTAAAGTAGATTGTCCAAGATTAACTCTCTGTTTTGTAACAACAGCCACGAGTGACCTTGACCATGACCTTGAGCGGCTGCAGGCGCAACAGGCAATTGTCACAATTGACACACCTAATGCAATTCTGAGCACATTGCCGCGAAAGAGGGAAACAAAATTGTATTATTACATACGTATTAAGTTTATGCTACGTAATTTATACAAGGTTATTCTTAGTATAGTGAAAACCTCTCATGGGGTGATTATAGTTGTTACTATGAACAAATTTTGTTCTGGGACATTGCCGAAATCGCGGGAAAACCCCTGTTCTATACAAAATTGGACTATGACCTCGACAAAATGAATGGAACAACTTATTTTTTTTCGCGATTTCGGCAATGTCCCAGAACAAAAGTTGTACAAAATAACAAGTATAATCACCCCCTGAGAGATTTTTACTATACTAAGAATAATCTTTATGGTACTGAATGTAGCTGACCTTGGTTCTTCGCACTCCCTCTTAGTTCACATACTAGACATGTAGCTATTAGTACTTTTTAGGAAAATGGTGAAACTAATAAATTTGTTAAAAGTTGTAATTTTACTGTACTTACTTAATTTTATTACTAAATTGCCTGTGCTTTTGCTCGTGTCTATCTATTAATGTCTATCTCTCGGGAACAGTACTTTTCTGGATGAAAGGTACCCTATATCGTATTCTGTAGCCCAGATTACGTGTATGCGAAATTTCATGATGATCGGTCGAGTAGTTAAGACATAAAAGCATAACATACGAACAAACTCACATGTGCATTTATAATATTAGGTAAAAAGTTTTTGGGGTTCTGTTTTTTAATTGTAATAAGCAGTATACCTCTTTCTTCGAATAAAATATATAAGTAAATAAACAAGTTATTTTAAGTTTTTTTTATTATATGAATGTAAAGTAAAGTAAATAAAGGAAGGCATCGCACTGTGTAGTCATAAATAAAATTACTGCCGATTGCTGGGCATAAATTCTTGTATTCGTTTGCCGGGTCAGATAAAGTCATATTGAGTTATTTTTCTAAGCTTATTTTATTTTTTCATTTAATCATAGATTCTTTACTCGATTTTCCTCTTATACAAGAAAGATAGTCAAATTGTGATTGTTGTACACTTTTGCCTAGCCTATCAGAAAAATACAGGTATGATACTTTTCATGCTAAGCCTAGTAATAGGTATTATAAATGGCACAGTTTGTTTGTTATTCAGTTACGCCCGAACCACGTTGTTGAAATGTATAAAAACAACTTATACAAGACAGGCAAAGAAAAACCTACGTTAGAACGCGTATACGAATAATACGTGAGCATAAATAAAATAACGCCAAATAAAAATAAATATATAAATTATAACTCAAAAAACAACACACTGTACATGGCTTAGCGAGAATTAATTACACCGAAATATGCGCGCGCGCAGAGAGCGATCTAGTACTACATTCTATTCATACGGGCTTAGTATTCGCGCCACTGTCTCAGTGTTAACACGTCTCAATAAATATTACTTAAAGTGTACAAATATTAATTACTTTTTGTCGCAAAATAGATTTTTATACATTGTGTGGTAGATAGTGATTAAAAGAACAATTAAATTATTCCAATCGGTAATAATTAAGGTATGGTATTTAAAATACTTTTATATAGATTTCTTTTGTTCTGCCCTCACAGTGGTAGTGAATGCCATTACTGTCCATGACGTCCAGGTTTTGATTCCCAGGTCGAAGAGTATACAGCTCAATAATATATAATAATATCAGCCCTGTATTAAACTGTCCCACTACTGGGCACGGGCCTCTTCTCAGTGTGAAAGGGTTAGGCCATAGTTCACCACGCTGGCCCAGTGCGGGTTGGCAGACTTCACATATCTTTGAGAACATTATTGAGAACTCTCAGGTTCCTCACGATGTTTTCCGTCACCGTTACAGCAAGCGGTAGTTAACTATTTAATACACACATAAGTTCGAAAAGTCAGAGATACGCGCCTTGGGATCGAACTCGAGACCTCTGCGTGGCAGTCCAAGGGTTTCCCCCTAGGTTATCGCTGCTACTCTACAGATATCGCTGTATACAGCTCGAAGTCTGTGGGTTGCTATAGGCTCGCTCACTATTGAGTGGGACTACTTGCGATCTAGGGGGGCCACTCGAGCTAGACCGAAAAAACTAGTGGCAATGCTTTGTTTGTTCAATGTACCTCACGAATTTATTAACAAGATCCAATGTATCTCAATTATTATGATAGAAATTACAATAAATCGCCTCATCCATCCAACGAGGCCCGTGGTTGTATTACACTCGGAATACATAAAAATAATACTGATCGTAACTTGTGCTAATGTACCTCTCGATTCATGTATTAACTCCCAAGGATCTTTAAAAGAACAGGAGAAATTCAGCAAGAAAATGTTGTCTGCCCGGCAGAGCCTTATGTAATTTGAATTCATACGTGCAAAAAAAGCACACCGTTGTTTTGTATTACCAATTAAATTAATTTAATTAAATTAAGGCGTGAGACTCTGTGAGTATATGACTATGTGACTATGTGAGTATTTCTTAAACATTTTTAATGGGTTAATAACAATTTGTGTTGTCTACCTATAACTAATATTGCCTACCTCTTCTACTTAGCTGGAAGTAGAATGCTTGTGTTAGGAATGGGTTCTCGTTGGTAATACATTTGACTGCCTCGATGGCGTAGTAGTTAGTTTAACCAACTGCCACGCCTGAGGTCGCGGATTCGAAGCCCGCACAAGTCAAATATTTGTGTGCATGAACATGGATGTTTGTATTGGTCTGGGTGTTTCTATGTATAATATGTAAGTATTTACAAAAAAAAGTATATATGTACCTACGTTTATTCATTGTCTAGTACCCATAGTACAAGCTCTGCTTAGTTTGGGCTAGATGGTGTTGTGTGTATGTGATAAAATATTATTATAATTATATCCAGAAAAGTACTGTTACCGAATAGAAAATTGATATAACCTACATCTACGCGAGCGACGCCGCAGGCAAATAGTACTACTAGTTAATCAATAAATACATAAAATATCGATGAGGAATAATAGCAAGCAAAATGTATAAACATCATATTCAAATATGTTTTGTTATAGTACAGTATTCAAGTTAATATTTAAACAAGTGCATATAATTTATACAACTGTTGTTCATATAAGTGTTAAGATGGCATCATACATTAAAAATTAATTATAAATATTATAAATGTGAAAGTTTGTGACTCTTTCACGCAAAAACGAATGGACCGATTGTGATGAAACTTGGTATGAAGACAGCTGGAGACCTGGATTCACACATAGGCTACTTTTTATCCTGATATTCCCACGGGAACGGGACTTACGCGGGTGAAACCGCGGGAAAAACTAATTATAAATAATTATGATATTTATATTTTATGTAAAACTTTACAAACTACTGTTTATGTACAATAAGAATGTCCTAATAGTTACTTTGCCACAGGCCATTCACCAAGTTTTATTGGTTTGATACGAAAATAATTGTATGATCTACAAATGGCTGTTTCCAGTTTGGAATTTCTTTGTGTCTGTATTTTCAATGTTTTTTAAATCATTTGGTAATCAGGAAAAGCTTTACAGTAATGTGTGGAAATGTGGTGGATTATGGTCTAATAGTATAAAACATGCCTAATTGAATACTCTGTAAGTTATATCTTAACCAACTACTTCAGTACCTAACTATAATTTTTTTTTTTAGGCTTTTGCAACGATGATACGAGGAAGTTATAGAGTTGAACTAAGCTCAACAATGGATTGTCAACCATGAAATCCTGGAGGTTTAAACAAATTAATTGTTCTTAGAAAATAGTTTTAATTTACTTTTTTTAACGTGGCTGACTGTTTACAAATATCTTGTAAGTATTATTTCAACCCTTCAGCTAAATTAGACTGGTTTTATTAAGAGTGCATTCACATCGGTAGTGCATGAGTTGGATTCGTACCCACGACCTTTCGATAGCAAGTCCGAAGTCTTATCCACTAATGTGTCAGGTAATTAACAATTTATATCTTATGAAGTAATGATTTATTGGTTTACAATAAAGAGTTTAATGGTTTTGTTTTTTATTTTATCATATTTTATGTCAGTCATATATACTGATATTGGATTAAAATATAAGACATTATAAACAGAACTGCTTAGATTGCAAAGAAGTAAACGAATTGTATGATTATCGGCGATTGTCTAACAGTTTGGAACACTACGGAGTGGCAAATAAAATGGCCGTCTGATGGTAGGCGATAGCCTAGCATTTGGCTGTTTACTACATTGCTATTCATGCGCATTGCAAAGCTTAACAAAATGAGTAACTGTATGGCTACTGTCTGACAAGACAGCATTGCATCATGTAGTTTCGAAACACTATTGCAGGAAGACAATACGAGGATACGAGGTCGTTTAGCTGCCTGTTACAAGATGCAGAGATCTTTAAAAAAAAAAGAGTTTATACAATCGATTTGTACTCGATCTTGCAATGTATTTGTAATCTCTACTAATATTATAAAGCTGAAGAGTTTCTTTGTTTGTTTGGTTGAACGCGCTAATCTCAGGAACTACTGGTTCAAATTGAAAAATCTTTTATTGTTGAATAGCTTATTTATCGAGCAGGTTATAGGCTATATAACATTACGCTACGACTCAAAGGGGCCGTGCAGGTCATAAACGCGGGTGAAACCGTGGGCACATCTAGTCGATTTATAAAATCTTAATGTTATTAGACAATAGTAATCGGCTATTAATAATAGTTATATAATAAGCACTGTCTAAATTGTCCTACAGCTGAGCACGGTCTCAGTGTGAATGGTTAGGCCATAGTCTACCACGCTGACCAAGTTGTGGTTTGGTTTGACTGACTTCGCATATCTTCGAGAACATTATGGAGAACTCTTAGACATGCAGGTTTCCTCACAATGTTTTTATTCACCGTTAAAGCGAGCGATAATTATTTAAACACGCGCATACATATCTTTGAAAAGTAAGCACCGTGTCTTGGAATGGAACTTGAGACCTCTGCGTGGCAATCCAACGATCTCTTAATAGGCTATCACTGCGTTCATTCTATATTAATACAGAGATGTTTTAAATCGATTTATTTGCAGAAATCTGTAATATTCCATAACCCACTTACAAAATTTTTATATCGGCATTAAAAGCGAACCTACATAAGGAAAAATCATCCAATCATAAAAATGTTTACGAATAGACGGTAAGCTATATTGTTTTGAACAATAGTCTGTGTACTACAATGTAATCACATTTGATGTTCGCACATAATGTGATAAAGAGATAACACAAAACAATACGTCGGTACAAGGTCACGTCTCACGGATGAGAGAACTGCTGACGTCATGCATCTTACTTGCTCTGTTTGAAAATAGAACGTATCTATTAAAATATAACTATGTACTTTTAAGACTGCGCCGAGCGTAAGACACGGTTGGACTGAATGACAGAGCTCGATATTCAAATCGGCGCGCGGCCGCCATTGTAAAATTGTAAGGATGATTTGAAATCTTTATTGTCAACCAATAACTTAAATATTTGGGACGGACAAATTGTAATATAATTAAATATATGTTTCGTTTTTAAGCTGTAAAATAGGATAGATTTCTACTGTTATAATCTAAAAATCTCGTAACACGAGCTTACGTTTTTTCATTTTCCGTGCAAATTTAAGTAATTTTGTACGCGAAAATATTAATTATTTAAAGTCTTTTACACGGAGTAATTGTAAACACACTTATTGTTATGGTAAATGTATATTTTATATTTGTATTAAACAAAATGTGTTGATTTTATCAACTTAACTGTGACCGCCTGTTTTGGCACATTTCGCTCGGCGCAGTCTTAACGTTCATCTTTAAATGGCGCCGATTAAAACCAAATAAGACAAATGTGTGTGATTAACAAATGGTTGTGTAAGTGTTATTTGTGTCTGTTGTTTGAATGTTTGTAAAATCCCCCGATAGATCACCCCCAAGTCCACAAGCGTTATAACTAGAACGAGAATTTACTTAACAAAAAAAAAAAATTCTATCTATCTATGCTTTATAGTGATGATATTAAAATTGAAGAGTTTTCTTGAATTTACTAATCTCTGGAACTATACATCGAATTTTAAAATATATTTTTTGCATTTGATAACATTCCTAAGAATTTTTTTAGGCTATATTACGTAACGCTACAAGAAACGGGAGCGGCAAAGTAACCATAAACGTGTGTGAAACCACGAGACATAACTAGCTTGAAATTTATACTACAGTACCAATTATTGTTTAATTACTATGAAATTGTAACAAGGCTTTCAATAAAGTACTATTATTAAGTTAAAAATGAATGACAATACAATTACACTTCAGGTGAGGACTCGACGCTGTCAGGTGCGCCGGAAATGGCCTTCCTAACTACTTCCGGTGTGTTCAGTACGTGTGACAATGGAAGGATGTATTCACCGACCATGTTCGCAATAGAAATAATTGCAATATGAAGATATATATACCTAGACATTAATAGAATTACGCTTTTTTCGAGAGAACAGAGATATACATTAATGGAATTAAGCTTTATTCGAGAGAACAGAGATATACATTTATGGAATTACGCTTTATTTAAGAGAACAGAGATATACAATAACAGAATTACGCTTTTTTCGAGAGAACAGAGATGTACATTAATAGAATTACGCTTTATTCGAGAGAACAGAGATATACATTAATGGAATTAAGCTTTATTCGAGAGAACAGAGATATACATTTATGGAATTACGCTTTATTTAAGAGAACAGAGATATACAATAATAGAATTACGCTTTTTTCGAGAGAACAGAGATGTACATTAATAGAATTACGCTTTATTCGAGAGAACAGAGATATACATTAATGGAATTAAGCTTTATTCGAGAGAACAGAGATATACATTTATGGAATTACGCTTTATTTAAGAGAACAGAGATATACATTAATAGAATTACGCTTTATTTGAGAGAACAGAGATATACTTTAATGGAATTAAGCTTTATTCGAGAGAACAGAGATATACATTTATGGAATTACGCTTTATTTAAGAGAACAGAGATATACATTAATAGAATTACGCTTTATTCGAGAGAACAGTGATATACATTAATGGAATTACGGTTTATTTCTCCCAAAGGGGTATTCAGAGGTATATTTACAATCATATCATGTGTATGTTGTAAATAACTGCCTCAGTCGCGTAGCAGTAGTGAATACAACTGCTGTGCATTAGGTAAAGGATTCGAATCCAGGACTAAGCAGTAGGGCCAACAAAAAAAAAAGTTATTGGATTTTCTACCAAGAAATGCTCAGTAGCAGCCTGGAGAAAGAAAGTTGGCGGTGTTGCCACCTCCCCCCCCCCGTAGCACATAAAGCCATTAGAATTGTGCCTGATCACTTTTCGATCGTACTATCCTACTATCGGAGTATGAGAGTTTGAGAACAGGGAGTGCACTTATACTATATCATGACACTTTCTGAAAAGTTCCTTTTTCATGCTGTTTCGCACACATCAGTGTAATTTGATATTTAAACGACCTCGTCTGAAATAGAATGTGTGCGAATCGACACCTATCAAAATAAAATATTTGAAAGTCCTTTCACACAATTCGTGGGAGCCGATTCCTGCAAAACGACCATGTTTAGTAGCACACAGTATTTTTTAATGACTAACAACGAGCAAGTAATACCCCTGTATGCTGGCTACGGTTTACGATTACGAGAGCCCTAAGCTTGTTTCCACTTAAAATATAATTAAAAAGTCGATTAGTAACTCGTTAACTGTAACCGATATTGAGAAAACAAGTAATCGTACTTTAATATGTAACTGTGTTGATAAATACACAATTGACTTCAAGGTGAGTGAATGCTATACAGATAACTGTTTAATTATCTCGTTTTACGATCATTTCGCTCGACAATAAAGTAATATGTACTTAGTAATACGCGACAATGTTAACGGCAAATACTTAACTATTCATAGACTGTTATACCTCTCAGTTTCTGCTTCTGTAAATTCCACAGGAATGCATACAAGGATAAAAAGTATCCTACGACATGATACAAGGTATCCTAGGACATGGTATATCAGTGTGCTTAGTTGTATTAAAATCTGTTCTACTGTTTACGCGTAACAAACATTCAAGCCAATTCACAAACGTTTACTTTTATGATACTAATCACTTCCCGTGGGTCGCTCTCTTGAATTCTACGGAAACTTGAACAGGTATAAAAGTTAGCCTATGTTCTTTCCAGGAGACAAGGTACCTCTTGCTTTACATTAAGATACACTCAACCATTTACTATTAAAAATATATTATTAAAAGTAAATAAAAATGGGAAATTTTAAAGACTTCTATACAAAAATGCAACATTGTGTAAAAATTTCAAGTCAATCCAAAGACTACTTTTCGAGTTGTATGGACACAAACGTACCGCAGCTGAATTGGTATATATGATGATTAAGGATTAGTGGAATAGTAACAATTGCATTACATGGCATTTTTCCTACATAGACGAAGTCGGCTAAGAAGGAGAAGCTTCCCACCCTCTGTTTCTCATATTTTTTTATAATCTAAGCATGTCAGCCAGAACTATATAGATGAATAATACCAACCAGACCAAGTTTCGATTGATAGATTTCGATCGACTGTATGTGGAGTGAATAGGTATTATAGTGTATAAGTGCTCTTAATTCCCTAAATCTTATAGTCCAATGACAATCCTATACGACCGGAGAAGAATTAGGCGCAGGACCAACGGCTTTATTTGATCTCCAAGATATGGGACATGCACCATCGCCAACTTCCTATAGCAGAGTTGCTGCTGAGATATTTTTTACAGAAAACGCTGCTGGTGGCGATTCAGTCGAATGCAACTACTGTGCATGAGGTCTTGGGTTCAATCTCTAAGTCGAACAAAGCGTCATTGGATTTTCGGAAAAGACATTCTCAGTATCAGACGGAGTCTGTCCTAACCTACCCTACAAGGAGTCTTATAATCGTAGCCAGCAAATTTTGCGTGCAGATCAAAGATAGAGAGAGACATGAGACCAGGTGTGCGTTCTAACATGGCAATTATAAGATACCTTCAGGACATGTATCATACCGTCATACGTCCTTAAAGATAATAATAATAATATTCTACCACATACACACAACACCATCTAGCCCAAACTAAGCAGAGCTTGTACTACGGGTACTAGACAAGGATAAACATACATATATACTTTCTTTTTGTAAATACATACATATTATACATAGAAACACCCAGACAAGACAAACATCCATGTTTATGTACACAAATGTTTGACTTGTGCGGGAATCGAACCCGCGACCTCAGGCGTGGCAGTCGGTTACACTATCCACTACGCCATCGAGGCCGACTAGTTTAATTTAATAGTTTAGTTTAGATCTAGTAAAACCTCTAGTTTTATTCCTAGCACACTAAAAGGAAGGTCCCATTTTCATGTAACATTATACCCGTGTGACAAAACATTCGTTCGTTCGCATATATCACCAGGTGAACTGTAAGCTAGGACGTCCGCGTCTAATAACACACGTCCTGTCATAAATCTGTCTGTCTGTGTGTCCGAGGCAAGGTCTCGGTCAGTTTATGACTAGCATTGGTTATTTTAAGAGATACTGTTCTTCCTAATGTGTCACTTCCATTATACGTGGTGTTTGTTTTTTTTTATTTATGTATACCAATTATCGTTACTCAACAGTGGAGTAAAAAATGCTGACGGATTAATTAAATTATCGGTTCATAAAAAGTTATATCAATAATCATTACATTAACTGTTTATGTGTACAGTATCACATCTACAGGTTGTAACAGAAAGGTGTGGTCATATTTGAGTGTCATATAATATAGCTCCTGTACAATGGAAAACCGCGATAAATAAGTCCGTATACATTATCTTCACTAAGATATAGCGTTTTCTTTTTAGCAACTTATCAATATCAAGCAGTCTATTATCTATATATACAGGCGTTTTCGTTAAAGAAGACTAAAAGCTGACTCAGGTAAGCCCCATGAACCCGAAAATGACCAGGCGCAGTTATGTAACTAAATTACCTACTGCTTTTGTTTTGATATTTTAATAATAAATTAATAAAATGTTTGAAATTGTCATCAAAATAAATTTTCTTTTTTTTGCTCACTTAGTTTGTTTATCAGATATGTCCTAAAATATGACCACACCTTTCTGTTACACGCTGTATATTCCCGAAAGGGGTAGGCAGTGGTGTATCACACACATAAAAATAAAAGCTAACTAATATTACATATGCCAATGTGAGTTTGTTTGTTACGCTTCCACTCCTTAAAGAACTACTCGACTGATCATCATAAAATTTCGCATACAAGTTGTCAAGGGTACAAAAAGGACATAAGGTATACCTTTCATCCAGAAAAGAGTACTGTTCGTAAACGAAGCCACGGGCAAAAATTAATAAATATTAAAATTGTTTCGGCACTATGAAAGTAACAATCTAGTCTAGTTTAAAATATAATTGATTCCATACTAATATTATAAAGAAAAAGATTTCTTCGTTTGTTTGTAACCGATAAACTCTGAAACTTCTGAACCGATATTAAACCTTCTTTCACCAGTAGGAAGCTACTTTCTCCAGAAATAACATAAATATTCGAGCCATAGAAGCGGCGCAGTAATCATAAATGTGGGTAAAACCGTTGGGGCAGCTAGTCTACATCTACAATAACTATAAAGGGAAAACATTTGTATGTTTGTATTTTTGTTTGTAATGAAAAATTAAAAAAACTACTGAACCGGTTTTGTTTATTTTTCCACCATTAGAAAGCTCCTTTATCCAGTAGTAACATAGACTATAAAACACCACGCTACGACCCACGGGAGAGAAATCGCAATCATAGTCTCCTTGATAGCTGAACGGCAATCAGTATAAGACTCTTCGCAGTCAAATGAACAATTACCTAACTCTATTGAAACATAATAGATGCAGTGATCCTCAGTAATGTTGCTCAGTAGAGAGACAGTCTTAAAAGCAAGAGACTATTATTTTGCTACTACTCAAAATACAGTCTCACGTTTATATAACATTACGCTACGAGCCCTGGAAGGACAGCAGTAATGTATGAAACACTCACATTTCTCTAGGGACACTTTTAAGTCCTACTAAGGGGCAAAGTTACTGCAAGGCAATGGTGTATTTCAATTATATTTCGTCAACCATGGTTTTAAATCACACATAAATGGAGGTAAGCAATAGCAGCGATAGCTCAGTGGGGAGACCAACAGACTGCAATACAGAGGGTCTCAGGTTCGAACCCACGTCGCGCACCTCTGACTTTCGGAAGTTATATGACTTTTCGAAATTATGTGCGTATTGATTGACAATTATCGCCTGCTCCGTGCCTCGGAGATCACGTTATGCCGTCGGTTCCGGCTGCCATGAACATCTATGGCAGTCGTTATTGGGAAGTCAGTGCACTATAATATCCTGACACTGGTCTAGCCTTAGAATATCGTTAGCATTCGGGTTGCGGAGGTGAGGTGGCAGTCGCTCCGTGTAAAAACTGATATCCAGTCAAATCCGGTTAAACCAGAAAAGCCGACCACAAGTGATTTGGGAATAATGGAGGTAAGTATAGTGATCATTTCTGTGTCTTAACAAACAGTGAAACAAAAAGAACACCCAAGCTCGGAACAATGATTTGAGGATCACACAATGTATTGACCCGTAGGGGGTGGAGATACAATATACAATATGCGACGCACTGGAAGTGGCAGAGCGATCCTCTTAGATCACGCCGTCCATATAACCGGTAAAAAATGTTGCAATTGGTAATTATTTTGTGTATTATGTTTTTTTGTTCTCGTCAAAATTACCACACCACCTAATGGTAAGCAGTCGTGTGGTCTAAGATCAGTCGACTCCACACCGTCCTCATAGCAGCCGAGGCGATGTTGAGGTCTCTACTTTGACAGCCTGAGAAGGTGCTTTTTCACGCCCCGCTTAAGGACCCAGGATTGAAGGAAGAAGGAAACACGTACCTTGGCAGAGAATTCCATGCCTTTATCGGTAGAGGTATGAAGACCCAAATTTGTTGGTACGCGCTCTAGTCGACTCTACTGTGTAAGGACCTGACCTGACTCGCACTGGAGTAAGGTATTCTTGCTGAATACTGCTGAGGAGTAGTAGCGCACTACTGTACGCAGGCAGTGGGTTTAATGGTCGCCGTGCCAATGCGCTATGTGTTGTGGGTTCGATCCCACGCGAAACAAAAATTTGTGGTATCCACAAATAGCTGTTTCAAGCCTAAATGTTGCGAGACAAGATCTACTTTTCGTGCGAAAATACTAGTTTTTTACCCGACTACCGCGAAGGTTTTTAGGTTTTACGGTAGGCAGCGGCTTTGCTGTGCCCTGACATTGCTGAAGTCCATGAGCAGCGGTTACCACTTTCCATCAGGTGGGCCACTTGATTGTCTGATACCAAAGGCAAAAAAAAAAACCAAAAGGAAGGGTAATGATTTTGGCAGTCTAGGTATGTATGTTTGTATGTTCCACCATAGCGCCTAAACTACTGAACCGATTTTAATGAATCAAAGTCAATAGATTCGTAATAATGACCCGGGTGACATAGGCTATATAAATATTAAATTCATGCTTTTTAGACCCCTTTTTTTCGTAGTCGGGTTATAGATTTTTTCAATAAATTGCTATTAATAAAAGTAATTCGAATATTTTATATAGTATAACCACGCATTCGAATAAAACGTCACCAGACAAAATAAGCAAACATCGTGCAGGTAATTTCACACAGTCATCGTCACAATAGGTCATGTCACGCAAAGGATGTAGTTTTAACAATGGCGTCTATTAACCATTCCATTGAGCGGTACACTATTATCGAGTTGACGTGTGGCCAGACACAACTGGATTTAATAACCTCGGTAAGAGGGAAGCTTAGATTATAATTTGCGGCGTTTTCCGTGATTGTTTCAACGTCTAATTTTCATGTGTAACCCTTACAGGTAGTTTTTATGGTTGCCGTCAATGCCCGTGATTGGTTAACCGAATAGGGTAGTTGGCTAACATATTTTTATTATTTTCGTTAAATTGTTACGTTAACTAAAATAAAAAGATTTGAAATCTATTGAAATTGAACACTTTATACGGATTTTGTCGCGTTGTTTATTTTACTTTAAAACACTTTTATTATATAATTTTGAAAACTCTAACACTCGTCGGCCTCGATGGCGTAGTGGTAAGTGTAACCGACTGCCACGCCTGAGGTCACGGGTTCGATTCCCGCACAAGTCAAACATTTGTGTGCATGAACATGGATGTTTGTCTTGGTCTGGGTGTTTCTATGTATAATATGTATGTATTTACAAAAAAAATAGTATATATGTATGTTTATCCATTGTCTAGTACCCATAGTACAAGCTCTGCTTAGTTTGGGCTAGATGGTGTTGTGTGTATGTGGTAGAATATTATTATTATTATTAACTATTATTGAATTTCAGTCTCCCCTGAACATGGTTGCTGTAAAGCAACCGAAACTTCGGAGCAAAGTGTAAACTTAAATATAAATAGTTTTAATTAAATTAAATAGCTTAAAATATAATAGTAAAGTTCATGTTATGTAATAAAAGTGTTTTAAAGTAAAATACACAACGCGACAGAATCCGTATAAAGTGTTTGATTTCAATGTATAACATTCGCGTAAACATAAGACAATATTATTTGATATCTACTTACTCAAAAATAAATAAGAAATAAGAGTTTTAAATCTGTTAATAATTGTCAAATGACAGAAAAAGTATGCACGATAATATTGTGACGTAAACACTATTAAAACGCAGCCGTACGACGGAGATATTGTCGATTTATGATGTTAATCTAAGTTTTATGCATAATTAGATTTAGTCTGAGCTCTAAGTTTAACTAGAAAATGTAATTCTTTTATTAAATGTGTCGAAAGATTATTTTATAATTTATATATGAACTTATAATTTTGTGTTACATTTGAAGAATAAGAGCATATCCAAATAAAAGTAAATATATTCAGCCACAAAAAAAAATTAAGCCGTCTCTTTTTGAAAGTAAATTTCGTAATTATCATAAGTCGCTGTAGTTATTTGTTGATTATTTAATACTAAAGAGAATGTTCTATCACCTCTAATTTATTAAGTGTAATAAAATGTACATATATTTATAAGATATTCGATATTTACATCACACACATAGTTAAGACACCTTAAGATATTTTGTATATTAAAAATAAAATACTCACAAGAATTAAAAAAACGGAAAATAAAAGATTATTTCTAAATCTAGTGTACATAGTTTGATAGCTGTTCCTGTACTTCCTCACAGCAACTTTAAAACATCAGAAAATATATTTTAAAGGTTATAAAGTTTTTGATTCTGAGCCCAAAGTATTTTTTAGAATTATAGCAACAATTTAAGCTTGAAAATAGACCAATAGATTAACATTTTTGAGCTTCCCTAAAGAAACATCACATTGCACACTAATTTTGAAACAATCTATACATAAAATACCTACAGATTGTGAAAACTTAAGACTCAATACAATTGGCAAACCAGCGAAGCGCGATTATCACCAAAAATACACATCGAATCATTCGAATATGGCATACCGCATTCGAATGTCGATTTATACTATGTCAGTAATTATTCGAATAACGATAAATATTATTCGATTACACCTGAATGTTTAATCGATAACCGCACTTCACTATTGCCAATTTAAGACTTAGTCACCTAGATAAACATTCTAGAGAAATAATACTGACACTTTTAAATTGTAATATGTAATAATTTATTCGAGTCTTGAGGCAACACAATAAACTAGTATTTCCTAATACTAACTACTAAAGCTAACTTATAAATATATTGTAATAAGTGGTTTTGCTTATCAAAGAAGCCTAGTTTTCGTTAATCTAAATTAACTCTTTATTTAGAAGTTTGATTGCAAAATACCAAACAGTTCGTAGACCTCATCTCCATTAGTAAAAGTGAACATATATGCTTATTTATTGAATTCTTAAAAATAGAATATTTCTTGAAATAATTAAAAAGCATTTTCTAAACCGTGTACATGGCATTATTTCAATTAATATATTGGGACCATTTAGAACCAGATTTGGTTCCAATATCAGATTTAAACACGTAACGAATTGTCAAAATTCTGGATTCAATAAAAACAGAATCCTTGTGAATATACCATATTAAGGAATGTTTAGATACGAAAATAGACGTATATGAAGCAGAGAGTTAGGTTTACTTTTTAATTTTTCTTATTTTATTAGACGCTATATTAATGTTTCATGTCATAGACACACGACTACTAGATTGCTAGTAATAAACTAGAATATGTTGACGTCTTCACATATCGTAGAAATATCCAATTTTAAAAGAATCGTATTACATAATGGATCCATTTCAATAATATTCAGCAAATATTATCCAAGAACTTTTTGATATTATAATGAAACTTCGTATAGAACTCTAAAAGTGGCAATGAATTTAAAACCACCACAGTTATTAACAAAATAGAGCGGCACTTCTTTAACCAATCGCAAATCAAGCGTAGCAAGATTCAGTCGAATATTACTCTAAATGTACTTATAC
Organism: Catocala nupta; assembly: GCA_963675205.1. Lineage (NCBI taxonomy): Eukaryota > Metazoa > Arthropoda > Insecta > Lepidoptera > Erebidae > Catocala > Catocala nupta. The sequence continues at coordinate 21,890,159 of OY776104.1, forward strand.
ACGACCCAAGTACATGCATGCGGCTTGCATCGGTCGTTGACACTAGCGTAAAAAACGCAAGTTGAGATTCTTGCGTGGGATCTCAGGCTAGAATCTAAACTCGCATATTTTAGCAACGTCAGGAATATAGTTCATAATTTAAAATATTTATAACCAGAAAAACATTAAGGAATTGGTAACAATAATAATTTTAAGAACATGTTTATTCAAAAAAATTTCCGCAATGAAAACAATCCCTGTAGAAAATATAATATATTGTACTATAATACTTAATTAATCTAAATTATACCAATAATAAGTAGTGAATAGGAATAAATGGAACGGTCTTACTTTATACTGGTCTCATGAAGCACTGGATTTAGCACCAAATAATATATATTATCTATACAAATATTAATATCTGAAACAAACAGAAAACACGATTAGTTTAATATAATTTTTTTTTTTTATAATATTCTACCACATACACACAACACTATCTAACCCAAACTAAGCAGAACTTGTACTATGGGTACTAGACAATGGATAAACTTACATATATACTTTTTTTTTGTAAATACATACACATTATACATAGAAACATCCAGACCAAGACAAACATCCATGTTCATGCACACAAATATTTGTTTTGTGCGGGAATCGAGCCCGCGACCTCAGGCGTGGCAGTCGGTTACACTAACCACTACGCCATCGAGGCCGACTTGTTTGTATCCTAACTAAGATTATAAATGCAAATATGAGTTTGTTTGTAACACTTAAACGCCTTAACTACTTGACCGACCGTCATTAAATTTCGCATACACGTTGTCAGGGGTACAGAAAAGGACAAAGGGTACCTTTTATCCAGGAAAAAGGACTGTGTCCAAGGGATAGAAAATTAACATGACCTACATTTATACGAGTGAAATCGCAGGCAACATCTAGCAGCATATCATTATATGATTCTAGCTTCTACCCGCGGTTTCAATCACATAATTCGTAGAAATTATGCGGTTGAGACCGCGGGTAGAATACCAGGATCTTATCTCAGTACAGACCGGCGACACTTCGACCCAGTGGGATCTTTTGTGTCGACTTCTCCAATAACGACTGCCATAAATGTTCATGGCAGCCGGGACCGACGGCTTAACGGAGCAGGCGATAATTGTCAATCAATACGCACATAATTTCGAAAATTCATATAACTTCCGAAAGTCAGATGTGCGCGACGTGGGTTCGAACCCGAGACCCTCTGCATTGCAGTCTGTTGGTCTCCCCACTGAGCTATCGCTGCTCTAATACCAGGATAGTATACCAGGATCAAAATTATTTGTTAATTCAATGCATGGTATTTGTGTGTGCCAATTTTTATCTAAATACAATCAAATGTTTTGCGTGATTGTGTAACAAATACTCAAACATCTCAAGCTCACATTTATCAAAATAACAATAGGGTTTATTTGCTCTGAACCGGTGTGGCCAATTATTTATTGACGATAAAAATTTGGTGTTATGCGGGAAAATATTCACGACCAGAGTACGGTAATGTTATCTAACAGTATTCTATCTTCATACAAACGGTCGGAACGCGAGTCATACCTACGCGCCTCGAGGTCGGTAGGCACTTGGTTCGTAACCAGTCGCGAATGCGCCGCAGCGATGAACGGATGGTGTGATGGTTTTGTAAGCAGTAAACATGCGACTTGTTAATATTTGATTGAAATAAGTACAAGTACTTCCATAATTTTTATGGCAAAGTACAATTGTAAACAAAAGTATTTTTAATTAAAGTTTTTATCCAAATGTGACTTTATACTATTAAATTCAACAATAAAGCTTTTCGTACGTCTCGGTCGAAGCGCAAATATTTTCAGCCTCAATTATATAAGATTGTTTTTCTTATTAAACCTACTAATCAAAAAACATAACATGATTTTTATTGAACATTTCCTATTTCATTCACAACAAACTACATTTTTTAAAATAAAAAAAATAATATTTACTATAACTAAACTAGAATGAAATTCAAGTAGGTAGATGACATTAGAAAACTGTAGACAGCCCTCTCGCGTATTCGCGAACCGCTCGGCTGTAGGTAATTGTTTTAAGGACAGAGTCGAGTTATAATACTGTTAGATAACATTACCGTGATCAGAGTAAGAGCTGTAACATTGCTACAACGTTTTGCTACAAAGTTAGTATTCCAGATATCTCACATTTCGTTCCTTTCAACTCATCTAAAACTCCTTTTACAAGTTGTCTTATTGCTAGGTAGGTTAGATTCTCTTACACAACCAGAGCGTTCTTTTCTCAAAGCAAGTGTTGCACTTTCAGCGCTTTCTTCCGAGTTAACGTCAGCTTTATTATTATCTTAAAGACTTCAACACTATGAAGTCTACAGAACATAATTCTCCAGCAGAAATGTCTATAACAATCGAAGTTGGTGCAACTTGGATACATAGCGTAGTGGTTAGTGTAACCGACTGCCACGCCTGAGGTCGCGGCTTCGATTCCCGCACAAGTCAAACATTTGTATGCATGAGTATGTATGTTTGTCTTGGTCTGGGTGTTTCTATGTATAATATGTATTTACAAAAAAAAGTATATATGTGTGTTTATCCATTGTCTAGTACCCATAGTACAAGCTCTGCTTAGTTTGAGCTGGATGTTGCTGTGTGTATGTGGTAGAATATTATCATATATTCATCTAGAAGGAAAACATCTAACGATGCCTCTACTTCAATTTTAATATTATAACTATAGGTATAATAATTTAAGTAAATTACATCAGTATTTGACACTCACCTCACCCTAACGTTCCAGCAGCCAAAGAAGCTAGCACGACGAGCACGGCGGTGGCGACGGCGCTGGCGCCGACGTGCGCGGCGTGCAGCGCGCCCGAGTCCGCCGCGCCGGTGCCGAACGCGTCAGCTGCCGACAACTCATCTGTCAAATGGCCAACCGGTGAGCGCCCAGCGCACCCAGTGGGCTCATTCAGACTAATCGGTTTGCATCTTTGGTTTTATTTACACTTTCATTTCAAACAATTAAGCTTTTTTAAAATTCTTGAATACGATTATCACTACATATTTTAAAATAAAGTCCCCCGCTGCGTCTGTCTGTCTGTTCGCGATAAACTCAAAAACTACTAAACATATTTTTATGAAGTTTTTCACTAATAGAAAGAGTGATTCATAAGGAAGGATTTGGTGTATAATTTGTTAAGGTTATTGGTGTAAGAAATATTTTCAAAAGTTGTAAATATTCTTTCCGGCAACTTTTTTAATGTATATGTACGAATAATTTATGTGTCGCGGGGGACTTTACAAACATTCAAACAACGGACATAAAGAACATCCAGACTCGGAAAAACGATTTGTGAATCGCACAAAATTTTGTCCCGTGTGAGATTCGAACCCACAACACTCGACGTAGTGGCGAGGCAAACACTTAAACAGCCACACCATCCGTGCAATTATGAAACTACAATAGTATATTATCAACTCTACTTCACCATTAAGTACCTGGATCCATGTTGCTGATAAGCCTTCAGTTCTATTAGCAATATGAATCCAAATCACCGACTAATAAGTGCTTCACCAAGCAATAATAGAAAAGAAAATGTTAAAATATAATTATACACCAATAAAGAATACCAAAAACTACAGAACCTTACCAATTAGTCTAAATTCGCCCACCAACGCATGCAATAAAATTACAACACATAAAATAACAATATTAAAATTAGTCAATAGAATAGGAAAGAAAATATAAATAAAATTATATTTTACTAGAAATATATCTCATTTGAATACAATTTATAACTAAATATGCAAGGAAAGAAAATATACAAATATATATTTCGGAATATAAAATAATTATACAATCATTTTACATAAAGATTGAAATTAAAATACATCTTACAATACTATATATTTTTTATACAATTAAATAATAATGGAATTGTATTTTGCAAAATCATTTTATATAATATTTATTAAAATTATGTATTTTTATGATGTCATGCCATTATTATATAATAATAAATAAGCCAAATTTTATATGATGAAAGTATTCATTCCATGCATGCAGATCTAAATAAGATGTAATGATTTTTATTGTGACTGATAAGATCGCTGTTTCATTTAATATAAAGTAAATCTTATATAAACTACTTCAATGAACATCCAACTCCATAATCTAAATATGTGGCCTTCTACGACTACTAATGTTCGACTAGCTAAAGCGACCAATTCATATCACATAATGTTGAATTACGTTTACACGAATGTTATACATTAAAATTAAACTACCTACTTTATACGGATTTCGTCGCGTTATTTATTTTAAAACACTTTTATTACATTATAGCTCAGTGGGGAGACCAACAGACTGCAATGCAGAGGGTCTCGGATTCGAACCCACATCGCGCACATCTGACTTCGGAAGTTATACGACTTTTCGAAATGATGTGCGTATTGATTGACAATTATCGCCTGCTCCGTGCCTCGGCGAGCACGTTAAGCCGTCGGTCCCGGCTGCCATGAACATCTATGGCACTCGTTATTAGGAAGTCAGTGCCCTATAATATCCTGACACTGCCTAGCCTTAGGGTATCGTTAGCCTTCGGGTTGCGGGGGTCAGCTGGCAGCCGCTCCGTGTAAAAACTGATATCCAGTCAAATCCGGTTAAGCCCACCCTAAGTGGCTTGGGAATAATAAAGGCTAGGAAGAAGATTACATTACTTTGAACTTTAACACTACTACTATTAAACTTTACTAAAATTTAAGCTATTTAAATTGCCGTTCATGGCTGGTCACGGGGAGCCTGCTGGAGCTGTAAAGCAACCGAAACGCCGGGGAAAAGTAAACATTTAAATATAAATAGTTTTAATTAATTTATATAGCTTAAATTATAGTAAACTTAATAATAGCACTGCTATAATAAAAGTGTTTTAAAATAAACAACGCTACAAAATCCGTATAGAGATGTTAATTTCAATTCATATTAATTGCACCTCAATAGTGCATCTAAGAAGTGACCGCGATAGCCATTCCACACCATTTAAATACATAACTCTCGAAAGGCATCTACTTTTTAACGCATACATGGGTAAATAGGTAAACGCCCTTAGAAAGTTGTTATATGAAGCTCTAAATGGCCGATTATTTTCCTAACTAAATACGTTAGGGAAATACTTGAAAGGAAGAGAATTATGGATAAAAACATCTACAGAGTACACACAACACTCAAATGAATGAATGAATGAAACATACCCTTCTCACCGACTTCCATGACGAATGAGTGAGTGGTGAATGAACAAAAAAATATATTATTAATCAAAGCGGCAAATAAGATGCGTTGTAACGAATTTTTATTTAACTAATCATTTTAACTTTGAATTTTTACAAACACAATGTTATAAGTGATACTGTTTATTAGTGTTATAACTACGTTAAAATGTAAGCATTTAATTATGGTCATTAGATTGACAGCCCTACTAACTTATGATTTCATTTGCTAGTTGTATAAAATCTATACACAGCTTTATGGCAATCGGTAGATTGCTTTAATATAATTAATTTACTTATTAAGTTAGATGATAGCAAGCAGTAATGTATGCATTAAAAATTTTCCATTTATCTTCAATAATAGACTCAATTGACTTTAATAAATACACTCTGCACTTTAATGCTGACTGTTCTATTACTGTAATATGATGATATTTCGTCTTTTATAAATAAGAACCATACAAAAATTGGCGTGTAATATATATTATTATGAAAATTAGAGTTTCAAAACATTTGAAGTTTATCGAAGATTTGGTCATAAACCTGTAATGTCTCAATGCAAGGCAAAGGCCAGGAACCTCCTTCCATTTCTCTTTCTATCTAAAGGCACTAAGCCCAAGTCCTTATAAACCATACGGAGATCGCCATTTTACTTTCATAAAAATGCCGTTATGGCAATATGAGTACTATGAGTCCCCGATGATTCCCATAAAAATAGCGTCTTTCCAACACCGTGGCAAGTGTGAATTAAGCACTCTAGCATGCTTAAGAAGGAATATACCTTCCTTTATATTGCAATAAAAAATTTCCTAGGTTGCCAGAAACAGGACGGCATAAGTAACTTTGCTCGGTATCACCCGATAATAAAGCTTACAGCTCAGTACGTAAAGCTGATAATATCTTACCTCCATATTTGTTCAGTAAAGCCATAATGACTCCGTTGGACCAGCCGAAGCCGGTTTGAACGACGTATTCGCCGCCACCGCCAAGACCGCCGAAGATAGTCGCGTCGTACTAAAAAATAGACGTTATTTTGTACCACAGAAGCTCCATTTTCGGATAACAGTAAAAGGTTCAGTAAGTTATTGCAGAGGTAAAACTCTTTATGGCTAAGGCGAATATTACCTAAAGTAGGATAAGATATATGTTAATGAGAAAGTAATCTGTAATATTGTCTTCTGTTTACGCGAATGTTATTCATTGAAATTAAACTACTATATACGGATTTTATCGCGTTGTTTATTTAACACTTTATTACATAATTTAGAAACTGTTACACTACTGCTACTATTAAACTTTAATAATTTTTACAAAACAACTACCATCTTAGTCTCCCCGTGACCATGGCTGCTGAAAAGGAAGCGAAACGTCGGGGAAAGTGTAAACTTAAGTATAAATAGCTTTAATAATTTTTATAATTTAATTAGCTAAAAATTAGTAGAGTTCAATAGTAGTAGTAGTGTAACAGTTTTCTAAATTATGTAATAAAGTGTCAAATAAACAAAGCGATAAAACCGGTATAAAGTAGTTTAATTTCAATGAAAGTAATGTGTTCATGAATTTTGGTGCGTTCAAATCCTGAGAAAGGTCACTCTCAAAAAGACGTATACGGACAAAAGTTATATTTAAATGTCTACATCCAATATGACTACATAAAATATTATATTCACCTCTTAATACTTCGTTATTAAACAACAGTTTTTACGTGGATTTTTCCATAACATCCACGTTAACAAAGAACAGATGTTTACTATCAAATGACCGGTTACAAAAAATATCATTGAAATTAAAACAACTATATACAGATTTTATCACGTTGTTTATTTGACATTTTATTTCAGTAATAGTTTCTAAATTATATAGGTAATAAAGTGTTAAATAAACAACGCGATAAAATGCGTATAAAACAGTTTAATTTCATAAATAACATTCGCGTAAACAGAAGACTATATTATAAAAAGGATGTCATTCCCACACCTTAGAACCTAATTGGTGCAGCACCAAGCGGTTCCAAAGGAATTTCCTCCCGCGAACGCTCAGGTTGTGGAATGAACTCCCTGCCCAGGTTTTCCCACAAGACTACAGTATAGGGTTCTTCAAAAAGGGCGTTCTTTCTTTTTCTTATGATTAGTAGTCAACCTGTTGTCGAGAGTTGTTCAAGCCGCCCGTAGGCCTCTGACATGGCTTAACGACTGCTGTCAATTTGGCAACAACCGGAACCGACTTTTTACGTGCCCTCCGAAGCACGGAGACGCTCAGATGAAATACCACTAAGCGGTCACCCATCTATAGACTGACCGCACCCAACGTTGCTTAACCACGCTAATCGTTTACCGATCAGTGAGTGCAACTGGCTATGAGCGCCTCACATACATAAAAAGGGCGTTAAAAGGTTTTTACAAGGTCGGCAACGCGCAAGTGATGCCTCTGGTCTTGCAGGCGTCCATAGGTTACGATGACCACTTACCATCAGGTGGACCGTATACTTGATGGCCACTTTAGTAGTATAAAAAAATATCATGTTTTGCCGCCATAGATGGATACAATATTTTGACACATTGGCTGAAGACATGTTCGAATTTTATTTAAAAAGTATTTATCTGTTATTTATGAGCTAAATCAACATTACAACATTCCCCTGAAACGGAGTAGTATCATAAAAGTAAGCAAAACCGCGGGGCACAATCGAGTTTGTTTGTTACGTATTCATGCCTGAACTGCTCGACCGATCATCGTGAAATTTCGCATACACGTTGTCAGGGCTACAGAAAAGGACAAAGGGTACCTTTCATCCAAAAAGAATTAAGCTACTGATTCCGATGGATAGAAATCTATAATAATATTATAAAGCTGAAGAGTTTATTTGTTTGGTTGAACGCGCGAATCTCAGGAACTACTGGTTCGAATTGAAAAATTATTTTAGTGTTGGATAGCTTATTTATCAAGAAAGGTAATAGGCTATATATAACATCACGCTACGACCAACGGGGGCGGCGGAGCAATTATAAACGCTGGTGAAACCGCGGGCACATCTAGTTTTTATTGATAAAATTCCGAGGGCTAGAAAATTAAAATAGGCTACATTATTGGTTTTAAAAAATTACTAGCGATTTGGGGTTCAAATTACTAGTCTTCTTGTTAACCTCCCGGCTAAGCTAGAATGCTTGTGTTGAGAGTGGGTTCACGTCAGTAGTGCAATGGGTGGATTCGAACCCGGGACCTCTCGATCGCAAGTCCAATGCCTTATCTTAGTAGTAGTAGCAAAATTTTGTTACCTTTTCAAGCATAGCATGCTTATGTTTCCACACTTCGAAGTTAGACCGGACCCACTTGGTGGCGATCTCGCTGGCGTATCTCATCGCTTCAGAGTGTCCGGTGTCTGCCAGCCCCGTCACCACCATGTACTGGAGAGGAGGCCATGCGTTGGGGTAGTCCCACTGCTCTCCTGAGTGCTCGAACGTTGTGGGGATACCACCCTCGAAGATGTCCACCTTTGTGAAATAGTCAAGTTTTTATAGGTCAAGGGTAATTTGGTTTTCGGTTGCAATAGCATTCAGACTCGGGATAAATAATTGCTGATTACACATGCTTTTGACAAATTATGTTTGTGAAGTCTACAGGAGTCTACGGAATTTAGGCCTTATCCCGTCGAGCGTCTGATTAAAAAAGTGAAAGGAAGGCCTTGGCGGTTATGTACACTTGATGTTCACACGACACACGAGAGGTTAAAGGACACGCTGCCTTGTCGCCATGAAAGGCCTAAATTATATCTATGAGCATCGATACGCAATAAGCTGGTTTTAGACACCCATACGCATCTTGGCTATCGCATGCTTCCAGCTGCTATAAGATGTTATTTTATGAATATTTTATATTCCGTTCTGATATGTTCGCTTGTTTAAGCATCCTTTCATATACATTGACAGTCGTAAGCATCCATTAACATGTATAATCGAATGCTACACGTATACACATTTAAAACAGAGAAACGAATGCATATGGCAATACGAATGAATCCGTACGTATCTTCATACCAAACAGTTTTTTATTTTATTATATTGCTCGTCAAAATGACCACATCCCGCCTGATGGTAAGCAGTCGTGTGGTCTAAGAGCAGTGGCCTCCACATCGTCCTCATAGCAGCCGAGGCGATGTTGAGGTCTCTACTTTGACGGCCTGAGAAGGTGCTTATTCACGCCCCGCTTAAAGGACCCAGGATTGAAGGAAGAACGAAACACGTGCCTTGGCAGAGAATTCCATGCCTTGATCGTTCGGCAGAGGTATGAGGACCCAAACTTGTTGGTATATTATTTTCTATAAATAAAATGTGAACCGATGCTGAAAAATTTAGTCCTAATAGCATGCTTGTAAAGTCCCTCACGATATACGCCCTACTGTGGAAATAGACTATTTATAAATAAAATGCACCCTTACCTTAACTTTATCCAAATAGTTGATGACTCTGTTGACATAGTAATCCTTCTTACCGACGTCATAACAGCCGGCCCACAGGGGTGACAAGTTTGAAGGGTAGAAATAATCTCGCCGTCTGCCAGACTCCAAGCTGTAGTCTAACCAGACTCCTACGTCTTCGTGCCACAGAACCTGGAAGGAAGAATACAGGTAATACAGGTCTCAGGTCTATATTTTCTACAACTTACACACAACACCCTCTAGCCCAAACTAAGAAGAGCCTGTACTATGGATACTAAACAATGGATAAACATACATATATATTTATTTTTTCGTAAATACGTATATATTATACATAGAAACACCCAGACATAGACAAACATCCATGTTCATGCACACAAATGTTTGATTTGTGCGGGAATCGAAATCGCGACCTCAGGCGTGGCAGTCGGTTACACTAACCACTACGCCATCAAGGCCGCCTGCCCCATGCCAATGATATCCCCGAAGTGGTGGGCAGATGTCCAGTAAAATTACATTCCGCCAACGGATTTAGGTCCAACGTAATAGAGGGTAAACTTATTGCCGTTTAAAGAACACAGTTCCAGATTCGATATTGCTACTGAGAATTTCATGTAAAAAAAATTCAGTAACACTTTTCCCGACCTGAGATTTGAACCCGATAACTCAAGCTCTGCCTCATTACTGCTGCTCAACTGAGCAGTAAATATCTATATATTAATACTTGAAGCGAAATCTCTAGGCCCGAGCTTTGACATAATTTCAGTATATATAATATTAATAAAACTATGAAGAATGTGATGCAAGTGAATGAAGCCAGAGAAGTGTGTCAGGATCGTAGCAAATGGAAATCCGTAGTCTCTGCCTACCCCTCTGGGAAACAGGCGTGAATCTATGTATGTATGTTATAAAACTAAAATATGCAAGATGTCCCATAAGCGTGGACCAGTGAGATTACGTAGATAGAGGAGATAATTTATTAACAAAATCACCAAAGAAACATCTTTAAAACTAAATGACTTGGGCCAATATACTTTAGTGTATTAAAAAAACCCGTTGTTCCACTATTCACGGGACAACCTGTATTAAAAATAAATTTCGGTAGAATTTAGTCCACTGGCATTTAAACAACTTCGTCTGCATCACAAAAGAGAATTTTCCGTTTTGCAACATTTTTCATTGATACTCAGCTTCTATTGGTAATAGCGTGATGTTATATAAAACATCACGCTATATATAGCCTTTCCTATAGCCTTTCTCGATAAATGGGCTATCCAACACTAAAATAATTTTTCAATTCGAACCAGTAATTCCTGAGATAGGCGCGTTCAACCAAAACAAACAAACTCTTCAGCTTTATAATATTAGTATAAATTTAAAGCTTACTTGATCAATAGCATCCATGAACCGAGCATGAACATTTCTATAGTACTCTGCCTTATCGACGTTCCCAAGTCTGGTGTGATAGTCTCGAAGTAGCCGCGCGTTCCAACACATGATAGCGTTCAGGTCTACTGGCACTATGGACCGGGTCTTCAGATTCGTCAGGTTTCCTGCAACAAACAATTATTGAAACACTGTCATCTTCTTAAAAAAAGAAACAGCTCCTTTACAGTCGGACAAGAAAGTGGTCTAAGTTTCTGTTAGATCTAATTATCGGTAAGATTGTCTTTTCTAACGGAGTGTAAGAGATCAGGAGTGGAGTCATTGTTAGCTGTGATAATTATTCAAACTTGACACATGGCATGACGTAAATATAACGTGATAAAGAGAGCTATGGTGACTGTCGTAATATTATTGCAAGGGAAAATCGACCTTGTTGTTTCATGACGTTCAAATGAACCTCAACCTTAGGGTGGTAGACCACATCTTTGGCTGATTGTTCAAGGAATAATACCTGGGTCGCGGTGGACTTTACAAACTAAACAACGGACACAAGGAACATCCAGACTTGGAACAACGATTTGTCGATCACAATTTTTTTTTGTCAATCGGCTCATTGGCTTTGACGTCCTTGCAGTCAATATGTATGAAGCATGGACAGACTATCGGTACCAAAAATACGATTCCATTTGATTTACGCCATTTTGACGCTAAGAATCGTTGCAACGAGATTTTAACACAGATCTAGCATTCTTCAACTAAGGCGTTGAGAAACATTTAAATTATAGATACTACGTTTAAATATAGACACCTTTTTGCACGTTAAGTTACCATCCGTAACACAATGCCCACATGACATACAAATTGGGTAATTGACTCACATTTATTTAAATTAATAGTTAAATTACCTAAACACATAAATACAAAGAATTTTTAAATCTATTCACAAGTAAATCAGTTACGAGCGATTCAAATCCGGTAGAAGGGGTAAATGTCAAATAACAGAAAAGGATGCACGATACAAACTGTGACGTCAGCTATCCGAGCGAGATATGGAAATCCACTGAAACCCCACTTTTCCTTGTATAAAAAGGTAACAAACACGCTCATTCATATTAAAAATTGTACACTTCTCTATCATATAAATACAATGTGTGAGCTCACTCTTCTTAATGTGGACACTTTAGCGCGAACTAAGTAAGAATACCTATAATTTAAACTTATCTACCTTTGTTAGTGCCGTTCAGTATAAACCATCTGGATGAGAAATCCCATCCGGACTCAGCGGCTGCTTTGAGTTCAGCATACAATTCTTCTTTCTTATCATTAGTGTCGAAATGTCTGAAATATAATACTCAAATTAATTAATGGAATATAATCACTTAAATAAGGAGTTCATTTTCAATCGCTTCCACTGTGATAATAAATATAGTGAGGAATGCTCCTCACTATATTTATTATCACAGTGGAAGCGAGTGTGATAATAAATATAGTGATGAGCATGCATGCTGGCACTTCCACGCATAATATTCTTAGATTAACTGCATCGGTCGTAGCGGTACTAATTGTGTTTGCTGTGCATGAGATGTTAGATTCGAATCCCAAGTTAGGCTAACAAAAAGTTATTGAGAATTTCTGTAAAAAAAATTTTGATAACAGGCCGGATTTATATTAAGATAGCGATGTTGACACACCTGATCTCTGTTCGGTCATGTAGGACTGACGTCCCATCGGACTATGAGAATGAAGGAAGTTCTTCCTTTATTCTAATTAGGGCAGAACTGCTAATATTTCTACAGTACTCTGCTTTACGAATATTATAATTTATAGTCACTTAATTAGAGTTCAAATTGCCCTACTTCCAAATTTTGAGTTAAGTCACTGTTTTATTAAATATGTATGATAAAATATAATATACTCACTTAGCACAATCAATGTCTTCCTTATAGCTCTCAGGTCGTGGTCCCTGGGACTGGTCGTAGTACCTTGACATGGTATACCTGTGTCCATTGTGGTCTATTTCCACCGAGTGGTTAGTCATCCAGTAGTCAAACTCACGGTCTAAGGTATGTATGTGGTCTCTTAGAAACCCTACATCATCCATATCTTCCATTATTAGTTCGACCATTGGGATCAGCAGGGGTGGTTGTGATCTGTAATGTTTATAAAGATAAATATTATTAATACGTTAACACACATTAACTACTCAACAAATCATCATAAAATTTCGCATAAACGTTGTCAGGGGTACTATAGGATCTTACGTAAGAGATACATCATACACCATAGAGATATCTAAAGGCATCTCATCTCTCTTACGTGAGAGAGAAAAGGAAACAAGATTAAGTTGCGGGCAAAATTTAGTACATTATAATAATTTGCTGTCCTACGTGCATATCGTAATGTTATATAGCATATGTTTCCAGATATAGCAGCTTGCTACTGGTTAAACTATTTTAAAGTCGGTGCAGGAATTTTTGAGTTTATTTATGACTAACAAAAAAATTTAATAATCTTTATATATATAATTCTTCTGTACGTGAGTTGACAGTGAACTCCTCCTAAACGGCTGGACCGATTTGAATGAATTTTTTTGTGTGTGTTCAAGTGGATTCGAGGAAAGTTTTTTTTTTGTCTATACAGGACAACCGTCCGTCAGCACAGCTAGTATTAGTATAAATAATTATAACATATTGTTTTACGTTGACGCGAATGTTATACATTGAAATTAAACTATCCATATTAATATTTTTATAATTACTTTGTCTTTATTAGTACGTCTGTAAATATATATCTATTAGATTAATATAATAAATGATGTATAATATAATACAATAAAAATACATTAATATTAGGTATAAAGTAGTTTCAATTTCAATGTACAGCTATGCATGTTTTCCTTACCGATACTTTTCGGTAGTTCTTTATAACAAAATAATCCAATTACCTCATAGCATAGTAAATTCTGCCACCGTTGGGTATGAAGCCGATCCTATCAACAATATCGAGGAAGTTTGAGACCATTCCCTTGGCAGTAGACCTCATCTCTGAGAGCAACAGACCCTTGATGATCCAGTACGAATCCCAGTAGTAGAACTCGCGGAAACGACCACCTGAAACATAGGTTAAGGAAACATTAATAAGAGGGCAAGAGAATGAGAAAGTGATTAATGCTTCGTTGGTTTCTTGGTGTAGTATACTCTTACGATTGCCACCGATCGCAAGGTCCTGGGTTTACTTGCCTAGCAAAGTGTTAGGCCGGCGAACAAAATAATTCAATTTATCCACACAGAGACACATCAACCTAGACTGTTTGGACTTTGAACTATTAGAAGTTGAACGCTGCGAATCGTGCGAGAGAGTGCGTTATATTTTTGTTATTTTGTCTCATTCACGCTGAACGGGACGCGATGTTCTATCCTTACCATTACATCGACACCACAATGCACTGTCCCTTTCCGACAATTCTCTATTTTATATGTAGCGTAGTTATGCGTATATAGGGTGTCTAATTTTATGTGTAGCCGTGTGTACATACGATTTATAATAGTACCAAATATTAGTAGTCGGTAACTGAAAACAGGACCGAATACGGCCAATCAAATAACAATTTATAGTACCTAGCCAGTAACCGAAATTGGGTATCTAAACACAGCCAACCAACAACAATTAACAGTACTCGGTACCGAAATCTGCTTGTATACATATAGTCAATGAAGTATCAATTTATACTAGCCACTCTTTTCAAAAGCACTGCGGTCAAATGCGGCCAAACCGTGTTATAACGATAAGCCAATATGTTCGCTATAACCTAATAATAATAATAATATTCTGTCACATACACACAACACCATCTAGCCCAAACTAAGCAGAGCTTGTACTATGGGTACTAGACAATGGATAAACATACAGACAGGGTGTCCGGTAATTAATGGATAACCTGGAAATGTCTTATAGTGGAACTGATGGCCGTTCAGAAAAAAATATGAGAAAATCTATCCTAATCAGGTGGTAGCACCTGAGATATGTGTTTTTTTTTAATTACCATGTATAACTTTCTTGTATACTACGACCATATATTAATGAAATCCATCGATTTTTTGTTGTTTTATTTCTAAACACTAATTATGCTAATAGATAGACAGTCAAAAGTATGCTATGCTATTATTACTTGCACTTTTTAATATGTATTTTTTTTGTTTTTCCGTTATTTCTTTTTAATTTTTTCTGAACGGCCTTCAGTTCTACTATAAGACATTTCCAGGTTATCCATTAATTACCGGACAACCTGTATATACTTTTTCTTTTGTAAATACATACATATTATACATAGAATCACCCAGACCAAGTCAAACATTCATATTCCTGCACACAAATATTTCACTTGAGCGGGAATCGAACCCGCGACCTCAGGCGTGGCAGTCGCTTACACTAACCACTACGCCATCGAGGCCAACAGTAACACTAGACAGTAATAAAATCCAATAAAATAAAATCTCTTTTCCGATCTATACACTATGACGCTACAGGTTAATTCTATAACAAGATCATTTCGGACCATTCTGAACCATACGGTGACCAAGGTCTGATCAATCAATAAGACCTCGTACAAGGTTTACTCAAAAACAACGTACCAGGTACGATGACAGGGTTGTCCACATAAATGATGGAGTACAGATCTTGGTTCAGCTTCACTTCTTCCTTCATCTTCCTGCCTAAGTGCAGCCATAACTCGTTCAGCTCAGAAGCCCATCGATACAGCAACGGATCTTTGATCCTATGAAGAAACGCTGCGGAATATAACAACATAATTTTGTAGTCCCTCATTAATAAATTAATATTTATGTCAGTATGTTTGCGAGAGAAGTCTGTGTGTTAGATGTATGTATAATGTATTAACAATTGTCTCTTAACTAGTGTAAGTGGCCTGCGGCCATTTTGATTAAGGTCAAATATTTAAATAAATAATCTCCTCCTAAACGGCTGGACCGATTTTGATGGAATTTTTTGTATGTGTTCAAGTGGATTTAAAAATGGTTTGATTTGGTTTTTTTTTAATTTTATTTTCGTTTGCACAGAAAACGTCTGTCGGGTCCGCTAGTATTCTATAATATTCTATCACATACACACAACACTATCTAGCCCAAACTTAGCAGAGCTTGTACTATGGGTACTAGACAATGGATAAACATACATATGTATAAATAAGATAATAAACTTTTTTCTGTAAATACATACATATATTATACATAGAAACACCCAGACCAAGACAAACATCCATGTTCATGCCCACAAATGTTTGACTTGTGCGGGATCGAACCCGCAAGTTGTCTATTTATCAATTAAACAATATAAGTTTAGTTTATCTAAAGATTTATAAAAGTAACGTTAGACAACCATATAATTGTAATAAATTATACTTCAAAAAGTTAACAATACAGAATAATATGAACATTATTCACATACATATTAGGTATTTAAATGTATTAACACCGTTTTTGCCAATTCAATGAAACCATTATGGCTTTATTTTAAACTATCTTATTTAAAAACAATTTTCTTTCTACTAGGTTTATTAAAATATAATGTAAAAACGAATTAATTAAGGATACTAATATTAGAATTTTCAAATTTAATTTCATTAACAAATGCTTTGACCACGTAATACAATACTTTACATTGTATTCATGCAATACAATTGCTGCCCACATAGCAACTTAAGTAGCTGAACATTGACCATTGTAAAAATATTGTATGAATTAAAAATACAGAGACAAACAGTTGAGACAAAGTCCAAAATACAGAATAATAATTAGGATTAATTATTATTCTGTATTATTGGGTATGGCAAAAGAAGCATGAGAGCAGAATAAATGCTGTAGAAATGAGAGCGCTGAGAAATATATGTGGTGTGACTCTGAAAGATAGAATAAGGAATAGTGTGATTAGAGAGACATGCGGCATAAAAGTGGATATAGTGACGAGAATAGAAAAGGGTATGTTAAGTTGGTTTGGGCATGTAGAAAGAATGGACGAGAACAGACTGACTAAGAAAGTTTATAAGGCTAGTGTGAATGGAACAGTTGCAAGGAGAAGACCTAGGCGAACGTTTCCTGATCAGATCGGAGACGTTCTGGATAAAGGCCAGGTTAAGAGCACCTTACACCGGCGAGCGTGTATGAGGAATGTTATGAAAGTGAATGAAGCCAGAGAAGTGTGTCAGGATCGTAGCAAATGGAAATCCGTAGTCTCTGCCTACCCCTCTGGGAAACAGGCGTGAATTTATGTATGTATGTATGTATTATTGGACTTTGTTTATATCAACTATCTTCTGAAAATCTTACCTCAAACGAGCTCTCATATATACAACATGTCACAGATATAACGCACAACCTCAAACACCCCAATTAGATTATTAAATCGTAATAATAATATAATCATTAAAATGTTACTTTAATGTACTTAAATATTTTAATTTAACGAATTACTTCTCCTTATTGTGCGCGGATAGTATGGGTATATTACAATAAATCTAACATTATTGCCTTTATTGCATCAAAAACCTTATTGCGTTGAATTATGATACATTTTCGTTTATTTCAGCTGTTTAATAAATGGGTGACTATAATTTAATTAGTTTTAATTATTTAGAGATAAAAAATTACCTGTATTAAAAATTGCTGGTATTGATTCAGTAGCCGATTTTGAACAAACCACTTTCAGGATGTGCGTTTATTATGTTACATGTTGTATATCTCAATGAAGATTACAAAAAGTTCTAATCATAACTAACATTATAAATGCTAATGTGATTTTGTTTGTTTCACATCTTAAGTACTCGACCAAATATCAAGAAATTTCGCATACAACGCAATTGCATGATGACCGGTCAGGAGTACAGAAATAGACATATGGTACCATTCATCCAAAAAAGGATACTATTCCCGAGGGATCGAAATTTTTTGATAAAATCTATTTGAACGCGAGCGGAGCCGCCGGTAAAATCTAGTTAAGAATGTTTCTTACCAGGGTTATCCGTCCAATCAGTAGGTTTCCATTCTTCAAACTCAGAACCTTCCGGGTCAAAGTTCTTATTGACAAACTCCTGGATGTCAGCCTTCGTCGGTTGAGAACCTGTCCTGAATAAACATGCGTATTATATAATAAACGTATTTATAAACATCACAGTACAGTTATGTATGTGAGAATGATTGTGTACATTTGTGGCATTCAAGCATATACTGCACCTAGTGTTGCCAGGTCTCAAAACCGAAAAGCCGGACAGACTAGCCAGTTTAGCCGGACATTAGGATAAAAAGGCCAGACACCCTTAATTTTTTTGTATTAGTAATTTTTTTATGGGAGAGTCGTAATATGTCTTCTGTTTACGCGAATGTTATTCATTGAAATTAAACTACTATATACGGATTTTATCGCGTTGTTTATTTAACACTCTATTACATAATTTAGAAACTGTTACACTACTATACTATACTATTAAACTTTACTAATTTTAAGCTAATTAAATTATTAAAACTATCAAATCTATTTGTTTTTAAGTACAAATTTTAAAAACAAATAGATTTGATAGTTTTAATAATTTAATTAGCTTAAAATTAGTAAAGTTTATAGTAGTGTAACAGTTTCTAAATTATGTAATAGAGTGTTAAATAAACAACGCGATAAAATCCGTATATAGTAGTTTAATTTCAATGGGAGAGTCGTGCTAAACCGGTCGCTAAGGTGAGAAGGGCGAAGCGAAAACCAACACATCTGTAGTCGCTGGCAAAGCCAGAGGTGAACTCTTTACACAAGAAAAGTATTTTTTTTGTTGCCAGTTAATATGACTACACTCCGCCTGATGGTGGGCAGTCGTATAGTCCATGAGAGCTCTCCACACCACGTCCTGGTAACAGCAGTAGTGGTGGCGAGGACTCTACTTTGACGGCCTAAGGAGGAGCTATCTCACGAGCCGCTTGAAGGACCTATGTTCGAAGGGAGAAAGAAACACTCCAGCTCGATGGAAATAGACAATAGAATATATATTTATCGACCTATAAAAATATGGCTGCGAGAGCCTAGTGGGAGATCGTTGGATTGCTAGAGACTGCAGAGGTATCGAAATCGCCCCCAAGGCGCGCATCTCTGACGTTTCGAAGTTATGTGCGTAATAAATAGTTACTTATCGCTCGCTTTAACGGTGAAGGAAAACATAGTAAGGAAACCTGCATTTTGAGTTCTCCATAATATTCTGGAAGATATTTGAAGTCTACCAACCTGCACTGGGCCAGCGTAGTGGACTAGCCTAACCTTTATCACACTGAAAAGAGGCCCGTGCCCAGCAGTGGGACAGTTAAATACAGGGCTGATATTATATACAAAGACCTTACACTTGGTATGTTTACGCGAATGTTATACATTGAAATTAAACAAACTTTATATGGATTTTATCGCGTTGTTTATTTTTTGTAAAACACTAATATTACCTAATTTTGAAACTTTAAACTACTGTTGTAAAACACTGTTACTAGTTACTGTTTACTTCTATTTAAGCTATTTAATTTAAACAACTATTTAGATTTGATTCTACACTTTCCCCGACGTTTCGGTTGCTTTTCAGCAGCCATGGTCACGGGGAGACTTCTCAATGTTCCAGTGTAGTTATTTCAAAATACCCGAACATAATTTAATCATTGGTGTTTCTGTGTACGCAGAATTAGCTCAAAATACAATGAAATTCATAAAAAAACCGTATATAGTTTGTTTAATTTCAACCGATTAGTTCTTCAGAAACTAAGTGTATGGTTTCTGAAGAACTAATCGACGTTCAATATCAAACTCATGTTAAGTGATTTGATTGACTGTTGCTAATTTAGCTATCCCATTAATTAACTAAATTAGCACAAACAGACTGTCAGACGCTTGTCAACTGCTGTAATTACAGCAGTCTGTTTGTGCTAATTTTTAATAATTTAATAACAAGCGTCTGAAAAAAATCGGATTGATTTTATTCGAGGTTTAAGAGGACGTTCTGAACTGCGACCCTTACTCAAGGTTACACATACTAGAGATCTAAATTAAGTGCCATATTCTGAAGTGTATGTCTGAGAATTTTTATATTATTGTTGAAGATAGGTGAAGTCTACCAATCAGCATAAAGCCAGCGTTGTGGACTATGACTAATTCTTGTCACACTGAGAAGAGGCAAGTGCCCAGTAGTGAGTCAGTTCAAAACAGGGCTGGTATTATTATCCTTATGCTGAAAAGGACCTAACTGATTGCAGGCTTCCACCTTTTCAGTAAAATACTTGCTACCTTTCACAAATAGACTTTTATTTTTAAAATAGTTTTTGGTCTACTGCATATTTCGATCCATTCTCTTTTCGCTGTATTTACGAACGTCATGCCGATACACAGTTTATACTTGAATACCCGTTAATATAAGCTTACTTATTCAAAAGGAACTTTTAACGATGACGTGAGACGTTTATACGGAAGCAAATAATTACCTATGCATCATCTCTCTGAAGTTGTCCATGGTGACGTTGGGAGGAAGCTTTAGCTTCATGTCCACGAAGGTCTTGGAGTCGTTGTACAGCCCCGCCATCTGCACCGTGTCCAGCAGTGGACCATGGCAGTAGATCAAACTGGAAACAACATTAATTATGTGAAAAAAAGGTTTCTTAAGTAAAAGATTCATCCATCTATAATACTACCAATTGTAAGGTTATGGTTGTAAGATGATTGAAATTAAAAACAAACTGTAATTCTATAGTAAATAATTTATACTGAAATTAACGCTATTGCATTAAAATGTATATATAAAACAATCCTGACACTTCAAGTTATCAATTCCTTCGACATGCCATAAACAATTCATTTAATTTAAGGTAATTTTATTAATATTCTGGCAACACTGTCGGAGGAAGGGATAGTTGGAGTGGGGTAGAGCTAACGTTAAAAAAAGTCAAGATAGCGAGCGGTCGCACATAGTAAAACAAGTGGTGTTTATGTACAAGTGAACTAACGAAATAAAATAACGAAGTGTGATTACCTAACGTGTTGGAGTTTTCATTTATTCCCTAGACTGAGGGTTATTCTATACAATATTATAAGTTTCAAGGGTGGATGGATAGATAGATGTTTGTTACTCTTTCACGCCAAAACTACTGAACGGATTTTGATGAAACTTTACAGTATTATTGTTTATACATCAGAATAACATTAGGCTACTAAAAATCTATCTTAATATAAATCCGCATTAACGCAAGCGAAGGTGCGGACAAATCTGGTATTATAATTGCGCATGTAAATAATAAAAAGATCTTATTTCCAATGCGAATATGAGTTCGTGGCGTAGTAGTCGTTTTCGTTAAAGTGTCTTTTCGCACGATATGTTCGAACAAATTCATGCAAAACGACTACTAAGCTGAATTTGTTTGTTTATTACGCTCTCATGCCTTAACAACTCGACCGATCGTCATGAAATTTCGCATACACGTTGTCAGAAGAACAGAAAAGTACACAGGTTACCTTTCACCCAGAAAAAGGTATCTTTACTAACCTAAACTAAACTATATTTATACGAGAGTTACATAAAAAAAATTTCAACTTCTACACTACCTCAGAATGTTAAGAAGATGCGCTTTTTAAAAAGAAAGTGTAAAGATGTTTTAGTCTAGTAAAAAACCGCTGGACTGCAACCCAGTGTTCTTAAGGCCCAAGATCCAAAGAGGCACCTCGGATTTTTAAAAGCTATGTGCGTATTAAATCGTTGATTATCGCTTGCCTTAAAGTTTAAGAAAACCGTTGTGAGAAATATTCAATGTCTGAAAGTTCTCCATAATGTTTTCGAAGATACGTGTATGTATGTCATAGTCTGACAACTTGCACTGGACCAGCGTGGTGGACTATGATTCAACTCTATTCACTAATTGAGCTCCACAAAGGGGCAGTTGGTAGACTTTACACATTTTTCGAAAACAATATGAAGAACTCGTAGACATGCAGGCACCCTCACTGTGTTCTCCTTCGCCGTTAAAGCAAGTGAAAAATAATTATGTTTACGTACATAACTTTTTAAAGAAAGCTGCATACTGTGGTATCTGAGTCGGCCTCGATGGCGTAGTGGTTAGTGTAACCGACTGCCACGCCTGAGGTCGCGGGTTAGATTCCCGCACAAGTTAAACATTTATGTGCATGAACATGGATGTTTGTCTTGGTCTGGGTATTTCTATGTATATGTTTGTATTTACAAAAGAAAAAGTATATGTGTATATTTAGTACCCATAGTACAAGCTCTGCTTAGTTTGGGCTAGATGGTGTTGTGTGTATGTGATAGAATATTATTTATTATGGTATCTAACTCAACGCGACTGCATAAGTACTACTCTTCCTTTAAAAAATCACTGCCCTCCGTGAATTCAATGTTATATGCAAATTGCAATGTTATGTTTTGAGCTGCAGCGGCGCGCCAGCTGTCAGATACAATCAGTCTCAATAATATCTGACATTCCAGCAATTGACAGATTAAATACCAGAACGAAACTGTCAATTGTTATTAACAACATGTTACAGAAACACTAACCAGTTAATCATTCTTACTAATTAAAGGAAAATGTAACCGCAGACCGCATTCCCTTAGCGATCGCGCACGCTCTAAGTAAGACACAGTATAAAAAATGCAGTATGTCAATCAAGTGTACATTTACAGCCTAACTTATAAACCTATCTCAAATGTTTAAGAGGTAGCTAATCATTAACTAGTGACTAATCGTCGATAAACATTACTTAACATTAAGTTTTAGTTGAATAATAGTTAAGTAACTTTCATCAAAAGTCATGAAAGGTTAGTCTTTGAGCAAGGTCGTGAGAGCTATTCAGTTGAGAGGTAGATTATTTTCTTAAAGTACTGCTTTCACCCTATTCTTAATTCCTGTGTCGCGGGGTACGTTACAAGCATTCAAATAACGGACACAAAGAACACTCATATTCAGAACAACCATTTGTAGAACATACAAAGTTTTGTCCCGTGTGGGATTCGAACCCACAACACTCGGTGCAATGGCAGGGGCGGGGCGACCATTTAAACTACACGTCATCCGATGCAGTCAAGCTAAGTATTAATTAGGTTTTTTTAAGTACGGCATGTATGGAGTTATAGTGACATGTATTTTGTTTTAACAGCGACGGTAACATTCAATAGGTAAATGGTATGTGGTTACCGTAACCTATATCGTTTAGGTTCGAAATGTCCAAATCCCAGAATGTCCAGAGGGTGCATAACGTCCATATCCCAGAATGTCCATATCCCAAAATATCCAAATCCCAAAATGTCCTAATCCCAGAATGTCCATGTCCCAGAATGACCATGTCCCAGAATGACCATATCCCAGAATGTCCATATTCCAGAATGTCCATATACATACCAGAGTTGTTTTTTAATCCACCATATAATTTTGTTGGAATAAAGTAAAATAGACGGACACCCTCTGGACATTTTGGGATTTGGACATTTCGAACCTAAACGACCAATACTAAACAGTCTATCTATCCAGACTATGTCTTAAGGCATTGTCAATGTATGCGCGAGAAAGAACCACAAACCACAAGACAAACCTATAAAAATATAAATCGCATGCTGTCTTTATCCTGCTCGGTAAAAAGAGAGAGATGGAGTAACAATTACCTTCTATGTAAATGCTATTTGCCAATTATCTATGAATGTAAGGTAATTTATTTTACAAATAAATTGATAATTAACAATGCGACCTCTGCAAAGTTCATTGACACCAATAAAAGTTTAAAGTACATACATATTGTAACAACTGAGGCGATAGTGTATCTACAATGAGTAAGAAAACATTGAAAAGTGAGAAATTAACCTGGTCTAAATGTTTCTCCATTTATGTTATTTTTTAAAGACACAATTCTCGCTACAGCAATAATTCCTATGTCGCGGGGGACTTAACAAATTTTTAAGCAATAGACACAAATAACAACTAGACGCGGAAAAACAATTTGTGGATATCACAATATTTTTAATTTTTTTTTTCATTTCCCTCACGACGCTTAATCCATTACGCACTAAGGGCAGAGAGCAAAGCGGAGACTACAGATGATCATTTGCTAAGATCGGAACATTTCACTTTCAGTCACTCCCATTACATATTTCATGCATGGAAAAGTCTTTTGAACAATTTGTTTTGTCTCTTCAAGGATACTAGCAATATGGGTTACAAATTACTAATATTTTCATTAACCCTTCTAGCTAAGCTACAATGCTTGTGTTAGGAATACAATTCGATAACTCAACCTTCGCATATCGCAAGTTCCAATTCCTCATGAAATGGCCTATCACCGCATAAATAAATCCAAAAGCAAGGAAATACAGAGCAGTTTCGGTCACCTACTTTCTGGAATGAGCTACAACGGTATGATTAACCGACTAATCTTACGTCGGTCAACGAGTACGCACAATGGTCCAATTACAAGCTTAACTGCAACCAACCCGATTCTAGCTAGACCTGTTCTTTATCCAGAATATTGCCGATTTAGTTAGCGAACGTTCGTCCAGTCTTACCGCATGCATCTTAGTACACCTTTCTCTATTTTCGTCAATATATCTTGAAATATAATTTCTAAATAATATGAAAACCTCCTATTCAATAACATAGGACCTTTTTATTAGAACTGCCAGCATTCAGCTATAACAACACGAGTTGACTGTATGGGTTATAATATTGTCTTCTGTTTACGCGAATGTTATTCATTGAAATTAAACTACTATATACGGATTTTACCGCGTTGTTTATTTATCACTGATATCATAAACTATTACACTACTACTACTACTACTGAATTTTATTAATTTATAAGCTAATAAAATTATTTAAACTATTAAATCTATTTATATTTGAAAGTGTAAACCTAAATATAAATAGCTTTAATAGTTTAAATAATTTTATAAGCTTATAAATTAGTAAAATTCAATAATAGTAGTAGTAGTGTAATAGTTTCAAAATTATGTAATACAGTGATAAATAAACAACGCGATATAATCCGTATATAGTAGTTTAATTTCAATGTATGGGTTATAATATGATTTTTAAGTATTGCCTACTCAAAACCCACACAGAAAAATACTTATACTAATGGTCGCTTAGTGGTAAATTCGACCGTCATCTATGAAATTAAAATAAAATACTTTTTTACTAATATTAATTTTCTTATTCCCCTTCTTTTCCATGTAAGTTTTAACTATGTCAAAACCCCCGCTCCTCCATGCGTGCTAAGTAGTTATAAAAGGGTACGAAGCTATATCTTCATCTGTTTATATATAGATAGGCAAAGCATATACTTTTTTAAGCCGGGCCACACTTTACGGCCGCTTATGCAAGTTTGCAAAGTATCCTGTCTCACAAGGTTCCACCCCTGGTGCGAGGGTTGTCTTTTACAAATAGAGAAAGAAAAATGAAGATGAATAAGGGAGTGCGATACATTTCTTTTTTTAAATAGATATCTCCCAAATAGCATATAATTTAATTCTTTAGCCGATATAACAAACTAACATTTCGTTTGATGCACTGGATAAATGTGCGCTGTGTCACAAGGCCGCTTCCGGCACAGCGACGCACGCGCAGCCCTTGATCTACGTCCAACAGATTAGGTGCACCTAGAACAGGTCTAGTAAACAGATTCCCTTACTACACCTGTATACGTCCGTTTTATAAAGACTAATAAACTTATTCATACAAGCTCACAAGAAGCTTATAACTTTTTTAAGATAATTAAATGTGCCCGCGGTTTCACCCGCGTTTATTAGTAATGCGCCGCTCCCGTGGGTCGTAGCGTGATGTTATATAGCATTTACGA
Organism: Catocala nupta; assembly: GCA_963675205.1. Lineage (NCBI taxonomy): Eukaryota > Metazoa > Arthropoda > Insecta > Lepidoptera > Erebidae > Catocala > Catocala nupta. Next base: position 21,916,121 of record OY776104.1, read on the forward strand.
GAATTTTCCATGTTTTTGCAACATTTTTTATTGATACTCCGCTCCTATCGGTAATAGCGTGATGCTATATAATATATATATATACTGTGTGTTTCTTGGTATAGTGAAAACCTCTCAGGGGGTGATTATATGTACTTGTTATTATGAACAACTTTTGTTCTGGGACATGGCCAAAATCGCGAAATAAAAACAGCTGTTTCATACAAAAATGGGCTTTGACCTCGACAAAATGTATGGAACAGCTGATTTTTCTGCTATATATAGCCTTCCTCGATAAATGGGCTAAAATATGGCACTGAAAGAATTTTCAATTCGGACCAGTAGTTCCTGAAATTAGCGCGTTCAAACAAACAAACAAACTCTTCAGCTTTATAATATTATTATAGATGTATATTTTTTACTTTTGCTATAAGCACGACAACTTTTGCATTATGAATATGGCCTGAGCCGCGGGGAACTTCACAGACATTCTTACAACGGACACACAAACACCCATACTTGTAACAACTACCTTTATAAAAAAACGCACAAAACTGATAATTTGCCTTGAAGATGCTGTAGATAATGAAATTTTACAAAACGTTTATGATTAACTAGCTTTTCCCGCGGTTTTACCCGCGTATTTCCCGTTCCCGTGGGAATATCGGGATAGAAAGTAGCCTATAATCCAGGTCTCCAGCTATCTACATACCAAGTTTCATCGCAATCGGTCCAGTAGTTTTTGCGTGAAGGAGTAACAAACATCCATACATCCATACATCCTCACAAACATTCACATTTATAATATTAGTAAGGATAATTTTTCGCAAACCTTTTTGAACCCCACTGATAATTTTATCCACTGAACATGTAAACTTTTAGGTAAGGACCTTTTTATAAGAGTATGCAAGAGCTTTTGCTATTTTCATAAAAAGGTAAATCATTTTCCTGTTTACTTCGCTCCTGTAACTCGTTCTAATGTATGTACTAAATACTGCGCTACTGAAGTTAAATTATTTCTTCCAACTGCTCCTAAATTATCCTGTTTACATTCGTTGCGGGTTCCAAGACAGTTTATCTAGCCAAAACTTCGCGTGTGTCAACTCCGCAACAGAACCTGGCTACACAGGTATTAAAGTGCTAGTGGAAATAGTCGCCAAAAATGTATCTATTATACTGTAACCGGTTATGAGGCCTACGGTATCACTGAATTGCTATATTACATCAATCCATCGTAGATGGTATTCTCAATACCAGCTAGCCTATTTAGAAGACCACCAGTAACGTTTCCACCAACCAGCTTTAAAATTTAAGGTACTTAAATTTTTGCCACTGTAATATTTGTAACTGCAATAATGATTTATTGTGCATTCTCTGTTTCATACTATACAACATATATAGACCCTTGCCAAATAATATAAAAGCAAAATAAAGTAGATTAACATACATAATTAGTGTAATAGCTTATTTTACCTAAAAACATAATTATCTGTCAAAATATGGTTAACTCTTCGAAGATATGGGCATAGGATATTTAAAATGTAACAACTTTAACGACGAAGGAAAACATTGTGAGGCAAAACCTTCATGTCTGAGAGTTCTCCATAACAATTTAAAGATATATGAAATCTGACAACCCGCACTGGGCCAGCTTGGTGGATTACGGCCTTACCCTTCTCGAAAGAAGAACTGACCCGTGTCCAGTAATGGGCTTTTTCAAATTTTAATCTTAAGTGCGATGGGCCTCCATCTAAGTCTGGACTAACTATCGCTACATAATTTTAGAACCTAATAAACCTGGGCTATTGTTATCGATATATAATTAACTAAAAACAGCGCCAATAAAGTCATACTATTTTATGAAATGTTTAAATATCTTTATGATACTAAAGATTACTGTATTATAATGCCGTCCACAAACTAAAAGGATGTTAAATTCTATGGAACGCATTTATGTCGTGACGTCTTTTAAATAGCGGACGGCAGTATAGAGTATTACTTTTGAGTTAAAATGACTCACCTATCACAGGTTGGAGGTAGGTTGCTCCTGTCGGCACCCACAGCCGCCGCCATCAACATAAACAAACACCACATAATCGCCATTACACTTTAAACCCACTTACACTAATATCACTCAACAAATAAATAAAAGGAACAACAATTTCACTAGTATCTTAGTTAGTTTATGTTTTTAATTGTCTTTTTTAAGTCTTTTTACGTATTAAGGTATGTGCTGAGGATCTTATACGACTTTCTTCTTTGGGGTTGGATTGTCATCTTGCACGAGATGCTGGTGACCCGACTTCAGCTGTAAGAAGTCGTCATGACAAACCTGGAACAAGCAAAATGTATTTTAATTATAATTGATACTTGGTTTTCTTCAGTTCAAACACTAAAATATATACACACTGGAGAAAAGACAACTAGTTTTGTACCCAATCGAAACTTTTTTAACATTATTTACATTATATTGCAAATGGCTACTATTTGAAAATTTTAAGTATTTAGCTTTACGTTAAAAAAGATTTAATTGAAATTAAACTACATTATACGGATATTATCAATTTTATCATATATATATAACATATAACATTCGTGTAAACATAAGATATAATTATACAAAAATTAAACTGTCTTATTATTCAGCAGTCATGTTATAATTTGGATATTACATAATTATTTTCTGGATTGTGACAATCTTCGCCGAATATCTAGTTTGTTCGCCTAATAACAAGCAACTTGGGTTGCATCTTGCATAATATATTCTTATTAACCTTTCCAGCCAAGCTAGTCAGGAAGTAGATCGCTTCGCTGCACAATGATTAACAGGGATCGAACGAGCGATCTCCCTATTGAAGGTCGATGCTGACGGCATCGACTTATTGAGCTGTCGTAATTAGCTTGATATTGGAAGATATTGGACTTGAAGATATCGTTCCAAGTCTGTGTGAATTACAATATTGACAGGTAGTCACTTTTAATCCAAACACCCAAATGTTTGTATTAAATATTACTTGAATAACGTCTAGAACACGGCACGCAAGTTAAAATAATTGTGCGTACACATCACGCAAGCATTTACGATTTTCTTATCAAGTTAGCCCCCTCGAGTAATTTGCGCGAGTAGCCGACGCCAGCCTTTTGAATCGTGTACAAGCGCCTTTAAAATAGTAATAAACAACCCATAAAACCAATAAACTTGAAAAGTACAAAGACATCATCTAAAAAGTATAATGTAAGAACACTAAGTCAAGTCAAATCATTTATGTCAAATGTGTAACTTAGGTCTAAAAGTACCACTTATGAACGTCAACATTTATAAAGTTAGTAAGCTTAGTCCAGTTACAGAATTTAGCACCTTTAAGACAAATAAAAATGCTTTACCACATCAACAATAGCTCCACTAAACAAAAACAACACAATATACAATTCTTGTCACGATAAATTGTATCTAGGATCAAAATCTACGCGCCGTCCGCTCTGACCGGCGGATGCCAATTGTCTGATGACAATCACACATTGTATTGTCATCTACAATACTCTGTGACGTAGTGGCCAAGCGAGAATCGATCACCGGCACGTGATTCGTGACGTGAGGTCTCACAGACACTCTATAACTTCATCACAATCACTATAGATGTTTAGATGCTAGGTAGAACAACATGTGTTGCTGTGTCAAGAGTATGAAAGGAGAAGAAATAAATGTATTCCAGCTATTGATTACGCCATAGTAACATTCTGCTTATTCTAGAATGTTATAAATTCGAATATGAGTTTGTTGTTTGTTTGTTGCGTTTTCACGTCTTATCTACTTGACTGACCAGGGAAAATGAAAAGGACATAGGGTTCCTGTCATCCAGAAAAACGGACTGTTATTATCCTAACCTACCTATCCTACATTTACCCAAGCGAAGCCGCGGCCAAAATCTAGTTTAAAATATAAAGAAGAAGGAAATGCATGGCACAAGATTTATGCTACAATTGAAAACCTAGGCCGTACAACCCATTATATTTGATGTTTTTATCTGAGAGGTACCTTAACCCTGAAATTTAGCTTTAACTGGGCCACCTCGAATGTGAACATCCCAAACATCTAATAAATGTGACCAGCGTCATGCAAAGCTGGCAAACCGCCCGATAATTCGAGGCGGGACCGACAGAACACCACTGTCACATAAATGTGTAGCATCATACAAAGGTTCTGCCACTAGACGTTCTTCTATGTGACATTTCGCCTGTACAGCACCCGAAAAGTGGGCACTATCTGCTTATCGTGGGTTCGAATCTTACACGGGATAGTTATTTTGTGTGATCCACATATTACTATTCGGAGTGTGACAAGGCTTAATCCTTTATACCAGAACTGTATTTTCAAATAATAAGTTCAGAAAATATTGCATGCCCAATCCTAGATCTTAATTAAAATTTAAGACGTGACAAACAGATATAAATCGAGTGACGCAACAGCTTTCCATATGAAGTAAAGTTGTACATGCTTACTATCCTTACACAAGCTACTGAATATCGTAATTCGCATAAAACATCAGCAATTTATAACTATTTATTGAACATTGTTAGGTGATACGTGAAACTGTTATGTTTTGTCGATTCAGGCTATTGTTAAGGACGTGGCAGCGTTTGTTGCTAAAACTTGAGTAGTTACACTATAATGATGAGAATACATTATAGCTATGAACATAATATTATGTATAATAAAAAGTATTTTTAATTTACACAAACATTTAACAACTCTGGACCAATGTTTATGCCCTGTGGGATACCTGATTCTATTCGTATCACAATTGTCACATATATTTTTTTAAACAAATGTAAAAGGATAAAAGAAATGACGTCTCTTTATAAGTTGTGGATGTCAAATGAAAAATAATTAGCAACTAATTTAAAAAATGTTTAACAATGTCGAATGACTTTGGGAAAAATATCTTGCAAATCGTAAATGGTCGTTATCTCTCCTTCTGTAATCTATAGTCATAAAGCGTGATGGCAATAAAATATGGTACGACTCATTGTAACGATCCTCGATATTAAGTGTATTCAACTTTTATATCACAAACAGATTCAATTTCAATAAAAATGTTGCAGTCTGCATAACAATTGTTCTTATCAGATCGATTGCTAGTTGCTATGCCTGCGGTTTACGACCTTTGGACTCATTCGTAGGTTTCTTTTGAACGTTATTCGCAGAAATAAATCTTTGTTATTGATATATATGATATGATTTTAATATGATATGATTATCTATACTAATATTATAAAGCTGAAGAGTTTGTTTCTTTGTTTGGTTGAACGCGCTAATCTCAGGAACTACTGGTTCAATAATTCTTTTATTGTTGGATAACTTCCTTATCGAGGCAGGTTATAGGCTATATAACATTACGCTATGACCCACGGGGGCGGCGCAGTAATCATCAACGCGGGTGAAACCGCGGGCACATCTAGTCGATACTAATATTATAAAGCTGAAGAGTTTGTTTATTTGTTTAATTGAATGCGCTAATCTCAGGAACCATGGGTTCAAATTGAAAAATTATTTCAGTGTTGGATAGCCCGTTTATCGAGGAAAGCTATAGGCTATATAACATCACGCTGCGACTAATAGGAGCAGAGCTAAAATGAAAAATGTTGCAAAAACGGGGGAAATTCTCTTATGTGAAGCAGACGATGTTGCGCGGGTTAGCTAGTATACAAATATATCACGAAACAATGAAGACTGCTCGTACTGAGGTTCGATATACGTAGTATTATTAGGATTCTTGTTAGGAAATTCTGAGTAGCAATATGGAGACTCGCAATATGCCCGACAAAAGACAATAAGCTAACTTTTATACGTGTGACCTAAAATATATCTGGCGTAAAGTATGTGTGAATCAAAATAAATTCATTCAAGTTAAAGTTACAATATTTTCCAGTGAATTTACATTTACTGTCACGTTCAGCAAAGCAAGGATGTACGGCTCATGAGAAGAACGGGCAAGAAACTCATGGTCACTCTTTTTAATCGTCAAGTGTACAATAATATTTCGTTTACAAATCATAAAAAGTAACTGTAAGGTGCTGCAACCATTTCTCCATAAACTACTACTGAACATACTCAAGCATTTGATAAAATTTGATGGTAGCGTCGAAATCAGTAGTATGGTAAATAGGAGCATCCACTTACATGTACATAAATAATCAAGACAAGGCATGATTGTAGTCCGTAGTTTAATCTAACTGCTAAAAATGTAGAAAGTAAATTATCGAATTCCACGAAACTAAAACATCTCTACCTGCACTTACAAGGATATGAAGACGTACCAACTAACGATCGTTTAGGTTCGAAATGTCCAAATCCCAAAATGTCCAGAGAGTGCAAAAAACATACCACCAATACATACCACCGTCTATTTTACTTTATTCAAACAAAATTATATGGTGGATTAAAAAAACAACTCTGGTATGTATATGGACATTTTGGGATATGGACATCCTGGGAAATGGACATTCTGGGATATGGTCATTCTAGGACATGGACATTCTGGGATTTGAACATTTTGGGATTTGAACATTTCGAACCTAAACGCTAATGATGATGGTTATCCTAACTTCAAAGCAAGGATGGCTTATCGGTTTAAGTGGTCACCTCGCCACTGCCACTGCTCCGAGTGTTGTGGGTTCGAATCCCACACGGGACAAAAATTTGTGTGATCCAAAAATGGTTGTTTCGATTCTATGTGTTCTTTGTGTCCGAATGAGACTTTATTATTTCTTTACCCCTAATTTACGACCATATAATGTTGCATACACAATATTGTCTAAAATTAAATTTAAATAATTTTATAATTTAAATAGCTTAAATAGAAGTAAACAGTAACTAGTAAAAGTGTTTAACAATAGTAGTTTAAAGTTTCAAAATTATGTAATAAAAGTGTTTTATAAAAAATAAACAACGCGATAAAATTCGTATAAATTTGTTTAATATCAATGTCGCATACACCTACGGTAATATGATACCTTCCATTTAGAAAAAAGGATAGTTCCCGGTAGAAAGAAATTTATTAACAAAATCTAAATTCACGCAAGCGAATCCACAGAAAACCAGTTTTATCATATTTACTTGCGTTATCCATATACCGCCAATCTGAGATCCACTTAACAAGTTCGTAATTCAATTTAATTACCTTATTAGCCAGTATATCTGAAATTAGATCAAACCGCAAGAAGGCCTTTACACAATCGCAGAGGTCACAGAATTCGGGCCAGAACAAGGTCGCAAGATGACCCCAGGGGACCACAAAGCTACAGATTGACTGGATAATACTGGACAATCTTCCAATCAGAGAGATCGTACAGCGAATCTGTGAGTTTCGGATGCAGAAAGCAATACAAAAGACTTTAAAGTACTGCATGGATTCACGAGCTATGCTATAAGAAAATTTACAAAAATGTCAAGTTTATTCAAATACTACACATTGGAATCCTACCTAATATCATAAATGCGAATATGAGTTTGTATGTTATGCTTTCAGACCTTAACTACTCGACCGATCATCATGAAATTTCGCATACACGTTGTCAGGGGTATAGAAAAGGACATAGGCTACTTTTCATCCAGAGAAAGTACTGTTATTAACATAACTATACTACATTTACGCGAGAGAAGCCGCCGGGCAAAATGAAAGCAAAGGCTAGACCAGTGTCTTGTACTATGGGTACAAGACAATGTTTAAACATACTTATATACTGCTTTTTTTATATTTATCAAACACCCATGTCCATGCGCACAAATGTTTGACTTGTGCGGTAATCGAACCCGCGACCTCAGGCGTGGCAGTCGGTTACACTAACCACTACGCCATCGAGCCTGCCAAACATTCAAACAACGGACACAAAGAACATCCAGACTCAGAACAACCATTTGTGAATCACACAATTTTTTGTCCCGAGTGGGATTCGAATCCAGAACATTTGCCGCAGTAGCAGTGTCGAGGCGACTACTTTAAACAACTAAGCCATATCTGCAGTTAATTTAAACAGTTTAATTAGGCAATAAATAAATTAGAATCTCCTAGTTAAATTTATACATTTATATTTTACTAGATGTGCCTGCGGTTTCACCCGTGTTGATAGTTACTGCGCGGCCCCTGTGGGTCGTACCGTGGTGTTATATAGCCTATAGCCTTCCTCGATAAATAGGCTATCCAACACTAAAATAATTTTTCAATTCGGACCAGTAGTTCCTGAGATTAGCGCGTTCAACCAAACAAAGAAACTCTTCAGCTTTATAATATTAGTATATATTTAATTAAATAAGTAGGTACGAATCTTGTGATTTCATTATTTTTTTAAATTAATATTGTTTAATTGCAATCACTGTCATTCAAATCATCATTCATAAATTAATCAATCAACCTCTAAAATCTTAATTACCTCAATTTATAATTAAGTGAGGCATAATCAATACTTTCCTTTGAAATTAAACTACTATATACGGATTATAGCAATAGCAGCGATAGCTCAGTGGGGAGACCAACAGACTGCAATGCAGAGGGTCTCGGGTTCGAACGCACGTCGCGCACCTCTGACTTTCGGAAGTTATATGACTTTTCGAAATTATGTGCGTATTGATTGACAATTATCGCCTGCTCCGTGCCTTGGAGAGCACGTTAAGCCGTCGGTCCCGGCTGCCATGAACATCTATGGCAGTCGTTATTGGGGAAGTCGAAACAAAAGATCCTACTGGGTCGAAGTGTCGCCGGTCTGTACTGACTGGCCCCCACACAAGATAAGATAAGATATACGGATTTTATCGCGTTGTTTATTTATCACTGTATTACATAATTTTGAAACTATTACACTATTACTACTATTGAATTTTACTAGTTTATAAGCTTATAAATTTTTTTTAAACTATTAAATCTATTTATTTAAATTTAAAAGCAACCAAAACGTTGGGGCAAACTGTAAACTTAAATATAAATAGTTTTAATTAGAAAATATATAGCTTAAATAGTAGTAAAGTTCAATAATAGTAGTGTAAAAGTTTTCAAAATTATGTAATAACAGTGTTTAAAGTAAAATATACAACGCGACAAAATCCGTATAAAGTGTTTAATTCCAATGTATACCATTCGCGTAAACATAAGACAATATTATAAGGTATATGTGACCATAGTTACGAAGAATTGTACGACGTCAGACAAACAATGCCGAAATACTACGAACGCGATTTGACTGCGTGTATCAAATTCATGGTTGTGTGCGTGTCGTGTTTTTCCATTAATTTAATGTATTTTAATGCATATTTTATAAAAATATTAAGATTCGCCCCTACTTCTCCATATAAACTTTAACTATGCCAAATTTCATACTCCTCCGTCCGTGCAATTTTCGTAAAAAGGGGTACAAAGTTATTGCTTCACGTATTAATATATAACTTTTTCGTAATGAACCTAAATAAACTAAATTTATTTCTTTCGTATTTATGTAGAGTAATATAAATTTCTTTTTCTAGGACATTTTTAATTTATTATAGTTAACTTTGATATAAAATCAGTGTTTTACATTTTAATTGTGTTCGATAATAGCTACGTTAATTAGAAAGTGAGTCATACTTTTTATCGCTCACCTCCAAGGACGTAAACGTTTTAATACATAAAGTATTTATATAAAATAAAATATACAAGCACTTACAAATACAAATAGGGCGCCATTCATTTATTAAATGTACATTTATGAATTTTTTCGCTAGTCTGATCCTCTATTTCCTTCCCTGCGTTAGAAAAATAAGAATAGGCCGACTCTGTCCTCCCTGTTTAATATTTGTTACAAAAGAATCCAAAAGAAAAATTAAAATACGCGTTCAGTTTCTTTATTGCTACTGTTAAATTATTTTAAACTAGTCTTCTTCTTTTCGTGTGGTTAGTGGCCAACCTGTTGTCAAGAGTTGGTCAAGCCGCACGTAGGCCTCTGATATGGCTTAACGACTGCTGTCAATTTGACAACAACCGGGACCGACTTTTTATGTGCCCTCCGAAGCACGGAGACGCTCAGATGAAATACCACTAAGCGGTCACCCATCTATAGACTGACCGCACCCAACGTTGCTTAACCTCACTAATCGTTTACCGATCAGTGAGTGCAACTAGCTATGAGCGCCTCTTTAAACTAGTTAGTTTAGTAGTAAGGCGCCGAACACATCGCCCCGACGCGCGGCGGTCTGCGTTCTGCGTTCCTCTTTGATAATATACAGTTTCTTTTTGACACCGCATACATAACAGTGAACGCGGAACGCAGAACTCGGAACTCTGACCGCTAGACCGCCCGCAGTGTGAACGGCGCCTTTATTTAAAAATTATGTGTTTATAATAGAGTTCATAAAATAATAAATCGCGACTAAATTCGTATAAAGTAGTTGTATAATTTTCGCTTAAAACTAAGACAAGATTATGTAGAAATTGTTAATTTCAATTATATTTATATACAAATACATAATAGGTATACGCCGTACATATGCATTAGGGATGTTGCGAATATACGCATCCGCATCCGCAATTGCGGAGCTTCTGCAACGAGTTGGACATCTGCATCCGCATCCGCAATAATCAACGCGGATGTTAATGTGGATCCAGATATAGCGTAGGTTGCGACAAGATTTATGAACCTTTGCAAAACAGGCTTTAACTTGGTGATATTAGATACGTTTTATTAAATAAGTTGCACAAATTTCCGCAATTGCGGATCTTCCGCATTTGGACATCCGCACCCGTATCCGCATCCGCGGATGTCAAATAATCTTCTTTCGCAACATCCCTGATATGTATATATTATCATCACGCCCATGTACCCAAAGGAAAAATACTTAGAGATGATTTACATGCACATTCCACCAGCTATGATTTCAAAACCCCATTCTCCAGAATAGGGAACAAGCCTTTAGTCGGCTAGCTGAATAAATTCCATATTCCTTGCTTCTACTAAACATTTATTGACAGAAGAACCCAAAAAGTTGCCCGATTCTGATTTTCAGACCAGTAAAGCCTCGCTGACTTAAGCATGAATGGGCCGGCTCGATCGGGGAAGGACTACCCTCTCACAGAACATCGACGTAAAATATCAGTATTCCTACTGTTGTGTTTCACCCTCTTTCTGTCTTCCCGCTTCTTCTCCTTCGTCCATAGGCTACGGTGACCACTTACCATCAGGTGGGCCGGACCGTATACTTGTTTGCCACCTTAGTTGTATAAAAAATATCCAGCTATCGATCCCGAGACCTTGTGCATAGCAGGCCCATTCACGCAATCAGTTAACTACTAGATATGTATGTTTATACCACCAGATATGTATGTACATAACTAAAAAAGAGTATTTCTTTTAATTAACATGTTTACTTGTTGTTTTCGCTTTCGAAACATTTTCTGTATACAATATCAACTAGAAAGCGTAATTAAATATTGATCACTATTAATCAATCAATCATCGTATTGCGAACCTTGGCAGTGCCTAGTATTCTCCAAATTATCGCTACATCACCTAACCTTCGAAGTCCATCCACCATTTTATTTAGGTCAAGGTCAAAGAAATAAATTATAAAATATTGTTACGTGCTGGGTTCGAGGGATAAGAATGTAAACAATAATACCGACTAAAACACGTTTTATTCTAACACACAATTAAATTTAAAACACCAGACATACTACTTATACACATTCCCACTGTAACTGCTTCAAACTCTGTGGTATTTTCACTTCGGTTCGCTCCAATGAATACTTGACCGCTTACGATTGTAAACTGACTCGGCGAGCGCTGGTTTTGCCCTTTTATACGCGGTTTAAGCGTTTCTAGAGATTTCTAGAAACGCCATACCCGGTATATAAACAGTACGAAGATTCGAGAAATTTCCAGCGCTCTCTCTACTCTTCGCGTACAGACAAGCTACGTAGTTCAGTAAGACGTCAATAGATTTAGAAATTATTAGAAGGAACTGTCGAGTCCACAGTGCCGATAGATGGCACCGGCTGTAACAATATTGTTTTACTGCCATCTACCAAGTTTGAAGGCCGAAAGGGAAAGCAGAAGTATTCCACGCACATCTCACTGACTATATTTTAGGTCCGACTGCTCGAGCTAGACATATTCCATGGAGAATTCCCTAACAAAAAACCAGTAACACCCGACATGAGAATCGGACAAACTACATTCTGGACCTTACAATCGCATGCAAATTTCTGTTACCAACAAGACAATCAACCGAATTTGCATATCCAATAACAGTTTGCACAACTCCGATATCGAACCCGACTCTAAGTAAACGTAACCGCGTACTTACACCACTGAGCTAACGATGCAGACAGAAAGCTAACACAGAAAATACTGTCTGTGTATGCGGAACGACAGAATGACGCCATCCGTTACATGATTTAGTAGCAATTGAGTCGAGTAGATCAATTGGAAAATTGGCCTACCTTTGGCCAATCTTGGCCATGGAGAGTTAATGATGCACAGGTCCTTTGACAAATGTTTTGGCCAATGTTCGATGAAAGAATGTATAGTAGGCATGTTTATTTATACAACTAAAGCAGTGAACGAGTATACGGCTCTCTTGATCGTAAGTCGCTTAAGGAATCACAGGATTAAGGGGGGGACATAGGAGTTTAGAAGAGGTTTTTTTTTACATATATCGCTTTTAAAACTATTCAAAAATATACTCTTGAAATTTGAAGTCAAAAATGCAATTCTTTTAAAAGTTTTAAGCGATTAAGTGAGTGCTCCTCGGTACAGGGTCCGAGCGCGTGACTTGTAAAGCGGAGCGGTCGAGCGGGTATATGAATGACTCATATACTACCAGGCATGTATTTAAAAGGGAAAGGGAACGTGGGCAGATGTTTCTTTTGTGTGGAAATTTCTAGAAACATTAGTGTCCTTGTACCAAATCATCATCAAATAAAATTAGTTGAATAGAAGAAGGATTGCAATATGGTGCTGGAATCGCTGATTAACCGGTAAGTTGTTTGAATTAGTTCATTACTGCTGTAAATTAACTTTTCCTGTCACTTTTTTATAAACGCGTTTTTCTCGAAACTAATTTTTCCGAAATTGCGTAATCTCTAGTTTAAAAAGTTTTAACCAATCGTTTTGAAATTTTATACTTAGTTTTTATATATAAATACGCTTTTGAATCTGAATCCTAAGCGATATCTTTGTTTAAAGTATTTTTTTTATCATAAAATAAATATAAGAACATGGTAAAAAAATCAAGCTTTGTCTACACCCCTAAAAAATATAAACCCGATAAACATACATATATCCTTTTTTTTGATAATACATATGTATATATTATACATAGAAACACCCAACCAAGACAAACATATAGATGTTTATTTGTTGTTTGTTCATGCACACAAATGTTTGACTTGTGCGGGAATCGAACCAGCGACCTCAGGCGTGGCAGTCGGTTACACTAACCACTACGCCATCGAGGCCGACGATGACTGATGTTACTATTATAATCGAAGACGAGCCTTGTTGGACGAAGCATCTTTTTTAGTGAGAAAGGTTAGGCCGTAATGCGGGTTGGCAGATTTCACACATTTTTGAGATCAACATGGAGAACTCTCAGACATGCAGGTTTCCTCAAGATATTTTCTTTTACTCCTAAAGCTAGCAATAGTTAACTATTTATAACGCATATAACTTCTAAAAGTCAGAAGAAGTCTTGTTACTTAACCAGCATGCCAGCTGAATGCTTGTATGTCATCGGGAAACCGATATAGAAGCTCGCCTTCCGAATAAGTATTTCTTTACGCAACACAATTAAAAGACCACTAAGGATCGACTTCTCAATCACTGGATTTATCTGGTGTTTGAAAATCGAGAGATACCCATTCTAGAAACTGTCAAATGTATTCGTTTCTAAAGCAAATAAAAGTCTCTCTCAGAATAGCCATATGACGTTTGAAATTTCTACTAAGATAAACATCATAATCTTTAATCACACAAACGCGTGAGCTCCTCAATTGACCAAAGTTTCATCACACTCAGATGAATGGCATAACAAGCATACGTTACAAACGGACAAACAAACAAGTGTGACATATGACGTCAGAGAGTGACATTCCAGAGTGACGCTTTTACCTTTGACGTCAGTTTCACGTGACAGCCCCACCTACGGCAACGTGAGGGTGTGATGACACGTGTAATGTCACGCCACCTACCTGGCAGGGGTCCAGTAAATCACACGGTCACACCCCCAAATTGTGACAACGTGGAAACTGATCTGCACTTGAGCAAGGGTATATTATGCAATGATTACTTTGTATAGTGTGGTTTAAACTGCCTCCGTGGCGCAGCGGTAATGAATGTAACTGCTATGCATAAGGTCTCGGGTTCAAATCCCGGGTCCGGCCAACAAAAAGTTATTGGGTTTTTCTGTTAAGAAATCTCGATACGAGCCCGGAGTTAGGAAGTTGGCGGTGTTAGACACCCCCGTGCCTCGGAAAGCACGTAAAGCCGTTGGTACTGCGCCTGATCTCTCTCCGGTCGTGTCGGATTATTCGTCCCATCGGATCATGAAAGTTAGGGAACCGAGAGTGCACTTGTGTTTGCGCACACACTTGTGCACTATAATATCTCCTGCGCCGATGGCCATTCTCCGTTAAGATTGGCCGCCGTGACCGAATTAAACTGCAAGCCTGGGCCAGATTATTTGAGGCACTGGTTGATGACATGCTTATGTCTGCATGTCATTAGAGTTAAAACAGCGTACAAAAAAAAACACAATGGCGTCGTCGATATTATGATGAAAAAGGATAAAAAACAAAATTAACGAAATAATTTTTCCGTGAATAGAACATTTCATTCACTGCTGAGTACGAAGTCATATTCTATTCCCGGTTTAGGCAGAGTTGAAAGAATTCTAAGAAAAGTGCTCAGTAGCAGCTCGACATCTGGAATTGTGCCAGTTTAACGTCAATGGACTTGCCCTCTATAACGTAGAATCTAAATCCACATTTGGCATTTGGGTGTTGAACATCTCTGCCTACGTTTTCGTTTTAGAGGTAAGACTAACCACTGAACCGAGTCCTGGTTGAACACAAAGGATACGTTTTATTCTCGTATGCACTCCCATGAGTCCCATGAGATTTACACAAGCTAAGCCAGAGGTAACTAATCTATACTAATAATTATGATAAAGCTGAAGAGTTTGTTTGGTTAAACGCGCTAATCTCAGGAACTACTGGTACGAATTGAAAAATTATTTTAGCGTTGGATAGCCCATTTATCGAGGAAGGCTATAGGCTATAATATCACGCTACGGCCCACGGGGGCGGCGCAGTAACTATAAATGCGGGTGAAACTGCGGGCACATCTAGTATACCATAAATGCCATAAATAACGCCAAGCTCTGAAAAGAAAAGATTTCACTGTTAACTAATTAAAGCAGAGATTTTGACCATGAATCGATAAACCTTCGAACTAAAATAACATTATAATATCAGCTCTGTATATAAACTGTTCAGCTGCCAGCCACAGGAAGACAATAAGTCTTCTTTAGTGAAAGAAGGGTATGACCATAGTCCACCACGCTAGCCCACAGATTGGCAGACTTAACACGTCTTCGAGAACATTGTGGAGAAATCTCAGACATGCAGATTTCTGCACTATGTTTTCCGTCACCGTTAAAACGAATGGTAAATAACTATTTAATATGCACAAAACTTCGAAAAGTCAGAGGTATCTTAGATTAAAGTCGAGATCTCCAGGTGGCATTTCAACGGTCTTGTATAGACTAACAATGCTGCTAAATACAAAATAATAAAAAGTGTAACCAAACCTATGAATGAAATTGAAGGGCAATACTAAATATATTCCTTCAATATTAATACTTTTGGCAAAGTTTCTTGGCACCAAGAGAGAAGTCTGCCGGGTACTCGCCTCGAATACAATGATTATAACATTAAAGGTGTCCATCACAAATAACTTATTTGCAGATATTTGGTCGGTCGATGACATTGGAAAAGTCATTTACTTTCCTTTGTAATGTGCATACATACAAAGTAATACGTCTGTGTCCTCACATTCATCAGCTATTTAAATAGCTTGCCCGTCTTAAATTGTCATCTTAGCTTGTCCTCTCTTAACTGTCTTGAGGCATTAAGGCTGCGCCGAGCGAAATGTGCCAAAACAGGCGGTCACAGTTAAGTTGATAAAATCAACACTGTTTGTTTAATATGAATATAAAATATACATTTACCATAAAAATGAATGTGTTTACAATTACTGCGTGTAAAAAACTTAAAATAATTAAAATTTTCGCCTGCAAAATTACGTAAAATTGCACGAAAAATGCAAAAACGTAAGCTCGTGTTACGTGATTTTTAGATTATAACAGAAGAAATCTATCCTATTTTACAGCTTAAACGAAACATAAATAGTTATATTACAAATTGTCCGTCCCAAATATTTAAGTTATTGGTTGACAATAAAGATACATATTTATTAAAAAAGCACTTCAAATCCTCCATACAATTTCACTATGGCGGCCGCGCGCCGATTTGAATATCGAGCTCTGTCATTCAGTCCAACCGCGTCTTACGCTCGGCGCAGGCTTAAAAGTATATTACATCCACATTTTAACAGCTACTGTTTTTGCACGTAACAAGAATGCCCTTTTTGTCGTCTACCGCAAACATTTCGAGACTCCGTGCTATTATGAATTCTCTGACAGAAGACTCTTAATAACACCTACCCGGGAATCGTAACATGGATTATTATATAATTATTGACAAACTATACCTCGGAAAAGTACTATTTTTCCAGGTGTGACCCGATGTCTTTTCTGTACCCCTGACAACATGTAAGCGAAATTCTTGATGATCAGCCGAGCAGTTAAGACGTAGAAGCGTAAGAAACAAACTAACTGACATCCAAACTTACAATATTAGTTAGGATAAATATTCATTAGGCCGCATACTAACTAGCTACCTTAGTTACCATACTAAAATCATCTACAGGGCGGAATTTCAAAATTTCCATAAAAACATTTTGGATTTGATATTTAAGATGATTGACCCAGATTGATAGTATATCTTCTACCCTGCACGGTCACGGTTCAATCATTTATGAGGTCTACAAATAGTTGTTCTTAGTATCCGTTGTTTAGAAGCAATAATCCTAGAACAGTTGATTTTTAATCAGAAAGAAAACAAAAGGAATTATCGTCACAACACACTTATTATTTGTCACGCTGGCTAGGAAACAGTTTTCTTACATTTTTGTAAAATGGCCTTGTTTCATATTTATCTATTCAATTATAGACATGGCACCTCACTTCTTATCTATTTATCTTCTCAATCAACGAATTTTTTATTTATACTTCTTATTACATATGGTTATACGCGGCAACACGAGCAGAGAGACGAAGTAATTAGCTATAGAATCTTCTTCTTAGTCTTAGTAGAAGTATAATTCTTGATCACTTCTTGCATTACAATTTTCCACTTGTTCCTATCCTCGGCGGTCTTAAAAGCTTCAGGTATTGGGAGGCTGGTTAACTTTTTGACTAAGTCTGACCGACGGGTAGGGGAGCGGCCGCGTGGTCTTTTCCCGTCGACCATAGCAACCACCATCAGCTTTTTCCTTTCAGGGTTCCTGCGAGCTATGTGTCCGAAATACCTAAGTATTCGTAGGAAACAGATATTGGATAGCCTCATAGTTATTCTGAGTTCCTTAAGAATGGATATGCTGGTCCGGTATGCGGTACAAGGAATGCGCAACATTCGTCTCCAACACCACATCCCAAAGGCATCAATCCATGCTCTCTCTGTTCCTTATAGTCCAGGATTCGACGCCATAAAAGACAATTGAGGACACCAGTGACCTAGCTATAGAATAATCTAGTCTAAACTAGCGCATAACTGGGAGATGTGAGAAAGCGACAGGGAGGCGTCTACCCTGCAGCGTAACAATTCAGGCTAAAATGCATATATGTACGTACTTCAAGCGTGGCGTTAAAAAGCACCTCCTGAAGCCATCAAAGTAGACTCCTCGGCACCTCTTTAAGTTAGGACGTCGTGTAGAGAGCTCTTTTTATGGGCTACACGACTGCTGACCACTAAGCGGAGATTTGGCAATTAGTCAGTCAATAATTTTAAAATATAAATCAATAATTTTACCATGGTCGTATACGGGTTGATTCATTTAAATGCTATGTTGTACTTAATATTAATAAAATTATTCATTATTATTAGGTAATTGATAAGAATCCCTATCTTGTATTTCGACACGATAAGCGTAGATACGAGAAAGATATCGTACGGTAATCGCTTACCATCGCGGGTTTTTGTTTGTTAACCATCTTTACAAAGATGTATTTGATCAGATTGTGGCGTGCAAGGCCAATAACGATGATACCATTGACTTGTGGCAGTAGGATTAATAAAGAAATTTAAAAAGTAACTAAATTAGTTTCCTTCCTTTATTTTAGGAGTTTAATTAATAAGGGCAACTTTTTACTTTTAATGTTTTAGTAAGGCAGGTTGTACACGTAGTTAAATCAAATAATGTATTTCAAACTCTTGACAAGATGTGTATACCGCCTTAAACTGAACAATAAAAAGACATATCAAGAGACTCCAAGTTATAATGGGTACTGCTAAAGAGTGGCATTCGCTGCCTAAGTCTGTGTTCCCCGAGTACAATCTGGGTGTCTTCGCGAGTGAATAGGTATCTTCTAGACATGCGTGCTCCATCGTCGACTGCATCTTCACTTAAGATCAGGTGAGATCGCGATCAAACGCAAGCCTATTACAGTATAAAAAACTATTACTAAGAACTTCCTAACAAAACAAAATAACAGTCGACCCAAACCTAAGACCAAACGCAAACTACCGAGTCAGTCAAAGAACCTCGAAATATCGTACTCATGTTAAATACTTCGAGCTTTACTATGCTTTCTTATCTATTTGATATTAACATTGAATTAATGAACTCATACTTTCTACCGGAGGCTCAATCACCCTCTTGCCCCGTTCCCGCTCCTTCTCCTTCCCACTTCCTTTCCTAAAGGGTCGGCAACGCGCAAGTGATGCCTCTGGTGTTGCAGGCGTCCATAGGCTACGGTGACCAGGCCGTAAGCTTGCTTGCCACCAAAAGAAGTACAAAAAAAATAGTGCTTTGTAGCCAGAAAATCATTCAAACGCTTACGATATCTACACAATCAACCTGCGATAGTTAAATAACAGCATTTTAACTCTTTATTTATAGTATTATGACTCGGAATTGTCGCTAAAACATTGTATGTTATATAAACGACACAAAAATGTCTGCGGTGAATTGATAACCTCGTATTTAACACGAGTCAATGTTTATAGTCGTTCTACCAATTTATAGAACCGTTTCATTTCCGTGCCAATAGAGTGAAGAGAAAAATGTTGACGCCTACAGCTCATCTTATATCTATATAATACTAATATTATAAAGAGGATACATTTGATTTTTTGTTTGTTGGTTTGTACAGATTTAACTCAAAAACTACTTAACCTACTATTTTTTACCGTTTACCGAAATTATTTTACCGTTAGAAAGATATTTTATCACCGAGTAACATAGGCTAGAATTTATTTGAAAAAATGTACTGATGTAACCTTTTTTTTTACGTGCGGGAATGCATTGACGCATACCTGTCCGCAGGGCGACGGAGAGGTTATGTCGGACTCACCGACGAAAGATGGCGAAATCCCGGAAACACCGATAATCCTACCACGGTGTTCCTCGACATGATCAGAGTCGACGGGGTACTAACATAACCTAAATCTAACCAACTTTTACGCGAGCGAAACCGCAGGCATAAGCTAGTCTGTTATAAAACTCATCTCGTACTCGAATGTCACCTCGACAGTGACCATGGTAACCAACTGTCATTACCATGGTTACTGTAGGAATACGCAAATTATAACAGCCAACTCAGACGTGAGTTTGATAGTGAGAATTAACAGAATTGCACAACAGTACTGCCAGGGTTACTGCTACGTGAGTGTCGCTTTTTACGTAAACAGTTATTATTAGCTTTTGCCTGCGGCTTCGTGCGAAAACAGTACTTTATTTCTGGATGAAAGGTTTCCTGTGTCTTTTTCTGTACCCCTGACAACGTGTACCATTGCATGATGATTGGTCAAGTAATTAAGACGTGAAAGAATAACAAACAAAACAAACTCACATCCACATTTATAATATTAGTCTACCCTCATTTTTACTGTACCTTTAGTTTTAATATTAATAGTATACATGTATGTTAAATGTATAATTCAACGGAACGAAACTAACGTCTAAGACACAGGCTCGGCCTAGTTTAGACGTTAGGGTTCCTTGAATATTGAATACATCCCGTTATTGTATTATAGGTTAAGAAGTTGTATGTATTGTCATCTATTTGGTATCAATAAAGAAAAAATATTATCACCATTAATTAGGATTTATTAACTAAGGTTAAGTTCACCGTTCTCACATTAAGAAGGCCAAGGTCCAGCATTGTGACAGTATATAAGGTCTAATGTGAACTCTAGTGTCGCCCACCCAAAGAAGACGATGTACTCCCAGCATAAGCATGTTTAATACATCTCTGCCTACCCTTTAGTGGTATGTATGAATTAGTATTTAGTGAGCAATTACCTCGTTATGTCATGAAACATTACTCATAAAAGTTCAGTCACTAATCACTTCGCACTAAATCTTAGCGAATGTCTCCACGTTCTATTTGTAGTAAGCCTTGTAGGCGTCATAGTGTCTGCTTGTACGCACACACACACACACGCAGGCACACACACCTGGTTTCATTTGGCAGTACAATAAGTTGTTGGATAATACTTTGGTCAACAAAAGTTGTTCGGTTCGGTTTTGATAGGATGGAAACAAAAAATGGTTAGATATAATATCGTCTTACTTTAACGCGGATGTTACTCATTAAAATTAAATTAGATACTTTATTTAGATTCGACATTTTTTTACTAATTTCACAATAGAAAATATTTAAATTACAACGAAGTTTCGGTTGCTTTACGGCAGCCTGTTCACGGGGAGACTAATCTGTTGCAGACAACTACCATCTTAGTCTTCCAGACAACGCAATTATCACATCGCAACAAACGATCTTTATTGATATTACGAGTAGACAACTCACCACCTATAATAGCAAGCCGAAGATTGTGGATTTGATGTCCACACGGGACAATTTCTTTTGTAAGATTTTTAATCCTTAATCGGAGTCTAGGTGATCTTGTGGCAGTTGTTGTTTTAAATGTTAACGCGGTTCTTAATTCAGCCGTATTTCAATATTGTCTTTTTAATAGAAAAGATACATACATTGTCAGTTTCATTCCGCACTTACTCTACGACAAAGGAATTAAAAGATGCTGTAGAAAAAATTAGAGTGTCTATATAAACTTCCGGAACTCCTACTTACCAAACATAATGCAATAACAACTACTCTCTAAACAGTGTTATATCGTTTACTAAATATCATAACTAAAAAGGCATTCGTGTAAATACTGACCAATAATATGAATCATAACGATTAAACTTTATGGACGACGGCACAATTAACCAAACAGGTAGATTCACAAAAACTGTTTCGCAAAAAAGTAGTCATAGACAAAAAATCCACACGCAGGCAACACGTGCTAACTTACAATAAATAATATAGAACCCAGGACGTTGGCTTGAACAGCAAACAAACAATTAATGAAAGATGGCGCACATTTTATACAATATCTCGCACCCCTAGTGGAATAAAGGTGTAAGAAGAATATGCTACATTAAGGCCCAGTTCCTATATCAAAAAACGAGTCGTTTTAGCTACGGATAGTTAAATTTTGACATACTTTTCATAGAACATGTGTCAAAAATTAACTATCCCGTATCTTGTTATAGGAACTGGGCCTTAGAGAGTCCCTGCACCGAGTGTTGTGGGTTCGAATCCCACACGGAATTATTATTACAAATCTGGCTGGTCTTTGTGTCCGTTTTTTGACTGTTTGTTAAGTCCCCCGCGATAAAGGAAGTATTCAACGTGCGGGATGCGAGATGTCTTAAAAACGTTCCACCATGTTATACAAGTTGTGGCGGCGTTCAACTTGGAACGCACCCGCTGCTGACCTGTCAGAGGTGATAGAGGCAAAAGGGGAGAGATTGCTACCGGACCGTGATAAGAAGAGTTGATTGCTCTGTATCTTCTTTATATATATAATTCTTCTGTACGTGTGTTGACAGTGAACTCCTCCTAAACGCCTGGACCGATTTAAATGTTTTTTTTTTTGTGTGTGTTCAAGTGGATTCGAGGACGGTTTTTCTTTTTTTTTTATGCTTGACAGCCGTCTGTCGGTACTGCTAGTAACTTATAAGTGTCTACCTGATAATAATAAGCTGCTGTGTATCTACTTAACAATAAATATTTGTTCGTATTCAACGGAGTATTATTTTAATAGTGCAGTGGACATCCTACTCGTAGAGAATCCGGGCAAATCCACTACTAAAGTTAATATTTTTAATTTCATTTGATTTGACAAGCAAAATAAATCAAAATTGCCAACTAGAAAGTCCAAACTTCCCAAGTTACATTCGCAATGTTTGCACCCTAATCAGTTATCATTGAGCGCAAATCTTTGACCTTAATTATTGTAACATAAATGTCGCCCAGTCGCGATTTCGAGTTATGCTGCTCACCTTGACTTGTTATTTCCTATATCCGATCGTAAAATACATTTAAGACTTTCTTGCAATATAGACTACGGTTCAATGTCTTTTATACACCTGTTCTCTAATAGCAAGCACTACAAATTATTAGTATTTATATACTAGACAGTTTCACACGTGTCTATGGTTTCTGCGCCGCCCCCGTGTTCGTAGCGGGATGTTATATATATATATATATATAGCCGTCCTCTATAAATGAGCTATACAGCACTAAAAGAATTTATCAATTCGGACCAGTAGTTCCAGAGTAGCGCGTTCAACCAAACAAACAAATAAGATGAAAGTTACCCTATGTTCATTTCTGTACCCCTGACAACGTTTATACGATGATTCGTCGAGCAGTTAAGGCGTGAAATCGTTACAAACAAACTTATAATATTAGTTAGGTTTAAGATATAATTACTCGCTAAGATTCTGAAATAGCTATTCCGCTTTATTTCATTTGCTGTTCCGCTTGAAAGAAATATCAATATGTGCTAAAGAAAAGCTCGAACTAAGTATATCAGTACCAGTTTCCTCTTCCAAAATAAAACCGATTTTATTATTTATTTATAAACAATACGTGATGGATGTTGGCTACATCTGTATTTTATTTATTTATAATGTACAAAAAACATATACATAACCGAGCGAATTTCATCATTTATAAACGTCACAAGTGCTTATTTTAATTCGATTTTGAATAAAGCAAAATATTCGAACATGGCAGTGGTCGATAACACAACTAATATTATAATTGTGACTGTGAATTAGTTTGTTTGTCACGCTTTCACGCCTCAACTACTCGACCGATCATCATAAAATTTCGCATGTAAGTACACGTTGTCAGAAGTACAGAAAAGAACATAGGGTACCGTTCATCCAGGAAAATGTTCTGTTTCTGATAGAAAATCGAAATCTACATTTATGTGAGCGATTGTGTTGCCCTAGTGTCATTATTCAGAAAGAAAACAGAGAAATGCATTTGTATGGACTATCAAAGTCAAAGTCAAAGTCAAAAATAATTTATTCACTTAGGTCACAAAGTAACACTTATGAACGTCAAAGGGGTTATATATTAATCAGTCTCTGCAATAAGTATGATGGCGATTATCAACTGTTGGATGTTTCTCAATTACTTAATTACTCAATTCTTTATTGCATTCCACAATGTAGGCTTAGGTGGTAAACATTTATTTGGTAGGTAACAATCGTGGACCTTCTATTCTTAGACTAAGTCCATACATCCACGAGACGCACGTTCTGAGTGCCTTGGTCTATATATAGTCAGATCAAGATCCACATGTACTGGTATATGGCTGATGAGTGGCACTGCCGCGTGGGCGTTCGTAACAAGCAAATTACATCGAATTAGCTCAACTTGCAGACTCTGTGATATTGGGCACGTAGGTATCTTTATGATTTAATTTTCTTATCGTTGCAATGAGTATATATAAAGTCCAATATGATATTTTGGAAACGTAGACACTGATTACAAGGTCTAGGAGCATATATCATGTTTACTTCAGAAAGACCACACAATATTATATCGCTGTAATCTACTGTAGTTTGGAAGTACTTCCAACTATACCTTAGACGCAAAAATAATTGCAAATAATGCCCGAGGACAAGTGAGAAAAACCTTATCTATAATATCTTTATAATGTCAATCTAACCAAAAATACATTTTGCGATGACTAGGCAATTTGGAAGATTAGTTACTGCACGAAGTTTATGCATCTAATAGATAAAAACAGAGAACAGAGTAATGTCAAACTTTTAATAAAAAGAAGAGTACTGAAAATATTCATGTTGGCGCAGCCAGCATCATCGATAAACAATTAAAGTGCCTAATTTGTATAAGCTGATTAGCTGTCACTGACACATGCGATGGTAGGTAGGCTTTAGTAAGTAGTCAGTGTTTTCTGCGGTCAGCGGAATTCAAAAAGCAATGAGGACTAAAATAGCCTCAACTGATTGATTGCTTACAAAAAGACAATTGCTACACCGAAAGATACTTAAAACAATGGATGGAGCAATAAAGTATATTGGTACCGAAATAGATTTCTGTCTCAATTTTGATGTGGTCACAGTATTGGACTAAATTGATTGCTCTAAAAATAGGTTTCTTTTTTTTTTGTGAGACATGGATGTATAAAAATGCAATCGATACAATGAGAATGGGCTAACTCGTTTCTCTCCAGATCGGTTATGTTTCTGAACTAAGCCTGCGTCTAGAATGTTCTAGAGTCAGGCTAAAATACCCTAACCGATAAGATTAAACGATTTGATTGGCACACAGAAAGAACATACCCTGGATTACCAGGCAGGTACTTACTTTTACCCTGGTAATGTTTTTTCGTGGAGATCAAACTTATGAAGTCACGAGTGAAAATTAATGTTGTATAAACGCAGTCCATCTGACAATACGTATTGTGCAGAATCCAAATATATCTTGACAAATATTTCAGTTATTCCCGCTCGTTCGTATATATAATCTTTATTTCAGATGATCATGAACGTTAGTCGTGACCTAAGCACGTGGGGATTTCATGATTCTGACTATAAATAACTGCCGTTTGGGGATAAACATGAGCAACATGGTTTTAGTAATCAATAGCTGATTTGAGTACTGATGGTATAAATAGTTACACGTCTATATTCCCGAAGGATTACGTAGAGGAGTATCACGTATCCAGTCCTGTAGTCCAGCGTTATAAGGAGCACGCCTTTTGCCGTTAAGCCGGCCATAGTTCCAGATTCCGTACTGTACCTGAGATTTTTATGACAATACTCTGATAATATTTCACTTAGATTCGATCCTAAAATCTCCACTAATAATAATAAAAGATAAGCAGCAATAGTATAGAAGATGACCGTTGAACTGCCAGCCAAATGTCTCGAGTTCAATCCCAAGATACGTACCTTTGACTTTACGAAGTTATACGCATATTAAATAGTTAATTATTGCTACTTTTAACGGTGAAGTAAAACATCTTTAGGTAACGTGCATGTCTGAAAATTCTCCATAATGTTCTTGAAGATATGTGAAGTCTGCCAACCCGCACTGGACCAGCATAGTAGACAACCTAACCCTTCTCGCACTGTGAAGAGGCCCGTGACTTGCAGTGGGACAGTTTATACATATACAGGCTGATATTTATTTTGGTAACATGTAAACGTAAATTCATATTAAAGTTTTAGTAACTATAACTTTGATATTCATATTTTAATTGTTACTTTGTGATCTAAAATGATCTTTGTTGTAAATTTTTTTTAACAGCTTTCTCAATGGCGTATTGTTTAGTGTAACCTACTGCCACGCCTGAGGTCGCTGCCAGTGCGCCGAGTGTAGTGGGTTCGATTCCCGCACAAGTCAAACATTTGTGTGCATGAACATGGATGTTTGTCTTGCTCCGGGTGTTTCTGTGTATAATATGTATGTATTTACAAAAAAAAAGTATATATGTATGTTTATCCATTGTCTAGTACCCATAGTACAAGCTCTGCTTAATGTGGGCTAGATGGTGTTGTGTGTATGTGGTAGAATATTACTATATTATTAAAAAACACCTGTGTCGCGGACAACTTCAAAAATATTCAAACAACGGACACAAAGAACACCCAGACTCAGAACAACCATTTGTAGCTCACACAAAGTTTTGTCCCGAGTGGGATTCGAACCCGCAACACTCGGCGCAGTGGCAGTGACGAGACGACCACTAAAACCATTATGTCATCCAAGCAGTCATTTCAATCACCACATATTATAAAACAAAGTCCCCTACCGCGTCTGTATATCTGTTCACGATATTCTCAAAAACTACTAAACGGATTTTTATGCGGTTTCCAACAATAGACAGCGTGATTTATGAGGAAGGTTTAAGTGTATAATTTGTTAAGGTTTTGTATTACCCGTGCGAAGCCGGGGCCGGTCAAAGTCAAAGTCAAAGTCAAAGTCAAAAATAATTTATTCACTTAGGTCACAAAGTAACACTTATGAACGTCAAATGGGTTAGTGAGTTTATTATATTTACTGAATTTACATTTATGTTAGTTGCAAGGTTCAGGCAAAAGGTTGAGCCTATGAGAAGATACCTGCAAGAAACTCAAGGCCACTCTTTTAAATCGCCATCAACTTATAATTTCAGTATTTTACAACTCATTTATGTACCAGGTGTTGCAGTCATTATGCCATATGTCACTGTCCATATAAAACTAAATTCTAAAATAAAGAAAAGTTGGTAATATTATGTAAAAAGCATTTGAGATTTGAAATCATATTTATCAGTACGTAGCCATTTGTAATAGACAGTAGTATGGCATGAGGACGCATACACTTACACTTTGTGACATGAAAAGGTAGTTCGTGACTAAATGTAGTTCAAACAAAATTTACGTTAATACTTATAAAGTTTGTTTAAAAGAAAAGAAAGATACTTTAACACCACCAAATAAACACGAAGTACCTTCACATAACTAAATTGACTTATATAATACATACATTGTTTGAATCCTGTATGTAACAAGCAACTAGTTCCATGAGTTTTTATCATTTAAGTAATCATTGATTGAATAATAGCCCTTCCGGATAAGCTGACTTTTAACAGCACTTTTAAATTTTAGTAAAGGTAAATTTATAATATCAATCGGTAGTTTATTAAAAAAGCGTATACTGAGTCCCGCAAATGAATTGTGAACTTTATGTAAATGATGATACGGACCTACCAACTTATGCTTATTTCTAGTGTTTAAGTTGTGAATATCATTATATCTATTCTTATTATTTAAGTGAATATTATGTTTTATAAACATAATATTCGTAAATATATATTGCGACGCAACAGTAAGTATACCAATTTCTTTAAAACGCTCTTTCAGGGAAACTCGTGGGCCTAAATTATAAATGCTACGTACTGCACGCTTTTGAAGAATGAAAATTGTTTCAATATCAGCTGCCTTACCCCACAATAGTATGCCATAGGACATAACGCTGTGAAAATAACTAAAATATACTAGTCTCGCAGTATCTATATCAGTAAGCTGTCTTACTTTCCTAACCGCGAATGCTGCTGAACTAAGTCTCCCTGCAAGACACGATATTTGAGCGCCCCACTGAACTTTATCATCTAAAGTAATGCCTAAGAAAACTGTGGATTGTACAAATGTTACTGTTTCATTATTTAAATTAACGTTTATGCTAGGACTCTTTATATTAGGCAATGTAAACTTAATACATTTTGTTTTTTTTGAATTGAGTAGTAAATTATTCGCCGTGAACCAGTCCAGGACTTGCGCGAGTGAAGAATTAACACCCTGTAAATTTGGTGTCTTACGGTCTACTTTAAAAATAAGTGATGTGTCATCAGCAAATAATACAATGTCGCACAAATTCTGTACGAAGAACGGCAAATCATTCACGTACGCTAGAAACAGAAAGGGTCCTAAAATTGAGCCCTGTGGCACGCCCATTGCGACTGGTAATCCAGAAGATCTACTTCCGTTGATTTCAACGTGTTGTAATCTATCGCTTAGGTAAGAACCAATGATCCCTAGTAAGCAATAAGTTTGATATTGATATTTCATTTTTTTTTTAGCAGCGTTAGCTCAGTGGGGAGACTAACAGACTGCAATGTAGAGGGTCTCGGGTTCGAACCCACGTCGCGCATCTCTGACTTTCGAAAGTTATATGACTTTTCGAAATTATGTGCGTATTGATTGACAATTATCGCCTGTTCCGTGCCTCGGACAGCATGTTAAGCCGTCGGTCCCGGCTGCCATGAACATCTATGGCAGTCGTTATTGAAAAGTCAGTGCCCTATAATATCCTGACACTGGTCTAGCCTTAGAGTATCGTTAGCCTTCGGGTTGCGGAGATCAGGTGGCAGCCGCTCCGTGTAAAAACTGATATCCAGTCAAATCCGGTTAGACCAGAAAAGTCGATCCCAAGTGAGTTGGGAATAATAAAGGCTAGGCAGTAGAAGATTTACTTTTTCTTTTTTATTCACTTGCTGTTACCAATACATTGTGCTCTGATTCACCTATATCAATATGGTACCTGATTAAATCGTCGCTACGTGTGTACATATATGCAATAAGTGTGAGTGAATAATCGTCCTACCGTCTTACACTGATCATTGTTTGTTCACGACGAGTCTTACAGCGGCAGTCCACGTGTTTAATACACTATTAGCACCGGTGCTAACTGGATATAAGTGGCGTGGTTTCTCTGAAGATCAAGGTGTTGTAATAATAGCAATATTGGTATAGTGACACTTGTGACGAGAATCCTTCCGAGTTGGCCGACGATCTTAAGTTTTGTATTTACATGCGAATCATACAGTCACGTCTATATTCCGAATGTGTAGGCATATACAGGGTGTCCGGTAATTAATGGATAACCTTGAAATATCTTATAGTAGAACTGAAGGATGTTCAGGAAAAAGAATTAAAAAAAAATTTATTTTATAAAGTGCAAGCTATATTAGCATAGCATACTTTTGACTGTCTATATATGTATTAGCATAATTAGTGTTTAATAATAAAACAACAAAAAACCGATGGATTTCATTCATTTATCGTCGTAGTATACAAGAAAGTTATACATGGTAATTAAAAAAAAACACATCTCAGGTAGTATTAGCATAGATTTTTTTCATATTTTTTTCTGAACGGCCATCAGTTCCACTATAAGTCATTTCCAGGTTATCCATTAATTACCGGACACCCTGTATATGTATAACACCAACGGTTTTAGATCCAACGTAACAGGAAGTTTTTTTTATTAACCTGCCGCTCCAGGAAAGATTCCAATGTCGCGGCGGTTTTAAAAACATTTTGACAACGGACGCAAAACACAACCAGATTCGAAACACATAGTTGAGGATCGCACAAGTTTATTTACGTGCGTTTAGACATTGAACTTACAAAACTCGGCGCACTGGAGGGCAATCACGCCTAGACCCATACGTCATCCGTATAATCAATAGAAAATATTGACGTCTATCTGAGAAATGCTTAATAATAAATCCTATTATACACAGGACTGATATATACACATAGTTATATTATATACATAGTGATTACGATACCTTAGGTAGTACATTTGTTTGTCACATGATTAATATAAAATAACGCATTCTTACTGAACGCATGTGCGTAACTCGTGAACATATTATAATTGCATATTAGTATTATAATTTATTCGGAAATACATAGCAGTAGGCCTACTATCGTATCGCATTAATATTATATATAGTTAGAATTAATACCTATGGGAATACGTTTCATAGACTCTTCCTTGCAATGTTAAATGGAACATAGCAGGATGTCTTCATATTCCCGAAGGATAGTCAGAGATCATAATATTATAGACGAAAGATTTGATTTTCTGTTTGATTGTAAGGATTTAACTCAAAAACTGCTGAAACAATTTTAAAAATTATTCCACCATTAGAAAGCTATATTAATACCGAGTAAAAAAAAATTTTTTTTTAATCTCGCTTGGTCAGCATGTAGTATCTATATCAAAATTCAGCTTCCGTATAACCGACTGCCACGCCTGAGATCGCGGGTTCGATTCCCGCTCAAGTCGAACATTTATGTGCATGGACGTGGATGTTTGTCTTGTATAATATGTTTCTATGTATAATATGTAAGTATTTACAAAAAAACGTACCTTTATAAATGTATGTATGTTTATCTATTGTCTAGTACCCATAGTACAAGCTCTGCTTAGTTTGGGCTAGATGGTGTTGTGTGTATGTGATAGAATATTATTATATTAATTAGATTTTAGATGAATCGACTTTTATTTACTTTTCTAATAATTATTATTAACAGAGCTACAGCGAAGAGTGGCTAGACGACGCACTGGGCGCTGTAGGGCGCAGCACGATCTCCGGTCCCCATGAGCGCTAGCCTGGGGCGTCAGACCTGGGGCAGGCTGTTGCCCGTGCAGTACCAGGCCTGAGACGGCGACGCGTAGTGTACCGCGCGCGCCTCTCCAGACGAAAGAAAGTTGACTGGACGAAGCCGCCACGATTCAGTGGTGGCCAAGATCAGCCGGGGCTGCAGGATGAATGCGCGAGCGATCCCTGCGCCCCGGCCATAGAACGTGTGAAGGAACACCGTGGTATGTTTAATCGGTTGGACTCGGGACTTTCTATATTTCTCAGGGTGAGCCCGACATAACCCTTCCGCTCGCCCCCGCGGAGAAGTATGCGTCACAGCATTAACCGACGTAAAATAAAAAGAACGTTAATCTATTACATAATATTATAGAAGCCAGTGGATTTCCATATGATACTTGCGGTCAAGAGGTCGGAGGTTCGAATCTCACCGACGTGAATTCACTCCTACAGCTATTAACTTAGTTTAACACAAATACTAGGGTTTCGCAACATAAATAGTTACTAAACTCTATCAAAATAAAATTACACTCGCTATGAATTGTGATTTTTGTTTAGGCGTCCAGTATAAGGAACACAGATTACTGGACTTACAGCCGTTGACAGTACATTGTATCTTATGTCTTGCTCCTTCCGTCTACACAGCATTTTATTTATTATTCTGATAAGAAAAATATTGTTACCTACGTGCTGGGTTCGAGGGATAAGAATTTAAACAATATTACCGAATAGAACACGTTTTATTCTAACACTCAATTAAATTTAAAACACAACAAACTTACTATATTTTTCCACTATTCCTCCACTACGTTCGCTCTGATGTATACTCGACCGCTTAAGATTGTAAACTGACTCAGCGAACGCTGGCCATCCCGCTTTATACGCAGTTAAAGCGTTTCTGGAGATTAACAGTATGTAAACAGTACGAAGATTCGAGAATGTTCCAGCGCTATCTACAAATTACATGAAATAATCGTAAAAAGTAGTTAAACATTTTGATTACTAACTACTAATTGTAGTTGCAATCACGATTACGCGATTATTGTTATAACTACAAACTTAATAAAATTTTATTCCACTGGGTCGAAGTGTCGCCGGTCTGTACTAACTGGCCCCCACACAAGATAAGATAAGATAATAAAATTTTGCTTATTAAAAACAGCAAACGCGCGCCCGCGCCGCTCCCGACCCGTGGTACAACTGCGATGTTCGACTGGTTGTACCACGGGGAAGTAAAGTTACCCATGGTTCAACTGTTGTAACATATATTTTTTTGCTATACATGATTATGACCCGTATACAACGGTGGAATTATGTCCAACTAGTTGTACCACGGTGATAGGTACCCAAAATAAGTTGTCTATAAAACAAATGAACGTCTACAAAACAAATGACTATCAGAAAGTGATCAGCCATCGATAGTGCTTACAAAAAACAGGTGCATGCGTTTTGACGTCTTTTCGTCCTTATTGACAATTCATGGTAGACGTCTTTTTTGGTATTTTCTTGCTTTCTGACATTAATGCGTTAATGAAATGATAAATTCTGAGTAAGGTCAATAAGGTCGAAAATCGCATGCGCCTGCTTTTTTTAAGCACTATCGATGGCTGATCACAGTGATCACTTTCTGATAGTCATTTGTTTTGTAGACGTTCATTTGTTTTGAAGACACGTTCATTTGATTTACACAATTTTTCTAACTTATGTTAGGTACCTATCCCCATGGCAGAATTAGTTGGATATAATTCCACCGTTGTACCTACTACGGATAATAATTAATCATAAATAACAAAAAGTAATATGTTACAACAGTTGAACCATGGGTAACTTTACTTCCACGCCACGTGGTACTACCAGTTGTAAGTACCACGGGTCGGGAGCGACGCGCGCGAGTTAGGCCGCCCGCACATTGAGCCACTAGTCGCGGTCACTAGTCGAGACCACAATCTGCGGACGAGTTTTTCAAACATTTTTTATAGTATCGACGCAAACGGAACGTTCGAGTGGCCGCGCTCGACCCACAAGCTGCGGGAGTCGCCCGAGCTCGCTACTTGTGGGCCCGCGTTTTGTCGCTCGCATCGCGCGCCCACTCGTCCACAGCAGCCGGCTTCTTCTCGGCGCCCGCGTTCACACCAACACAGATCAGTCTAGCTACATGCACGCAACCGAATGCACGTCACAATGTCAGCGGATTTCGATGCAGATGTTTTTAGTCAAAAGTTTTTTAGCCAAATAACCGGCTTCGATTGGTGGCTGCGTCTAGAAGCTTGACTGAGCCACTAGTGGTCGCGTTCTGTGGCCGCGACTAGTGGTTCAATGTACGGGAGCTCTTAGAGCATCGCCTAAATACCTAAATACTTTTCATAGATATCCAGAAGTGAAAAAGTATTTATAAAACACAATACCCCTTTACCTTCTTCGGCTCCAGTGGAAAGACTGTTTTCATATGCAACTATCATAAACCATCCTGAATCCCACAAGTCCCCAAGCTGTCGAATAAAATGTTCGAAGAACGTGTAATACTTACTAAAGGCTAATTGCAATGATTAGCCCAATCGTAATTTTTTTTTTATTTCATTCGTAAATAATTTGATTTAGTTGATGTTTGTCATGTCATGATGGATGTCGATCAACGCAATATTAATAATAAATATAGGTATATAATAAATTAATTAGCTTAAAATTAGTAAAGCTTAATAGTAGTGTAACAGTTTTTAAAATTATGTAATAGAGTGTTAAATAAACAACGCGATAAAATCCGTATATAGTAGTTTAATTTCAAAGGTATCTACCAAATTTACGTTGAATTTTTTCGACCAATAATGTGTAAAAATTTTCTTGAGGAGCCCATATTATCGCGTTATATTCCAATTTGCTACGTACATTTGCATTATAGAGTAATTTAATGACACGAATATTGCTGAAATTTGAGGCAGTTCTAATAATAAACTCTAAAGATTTCCTAGCGTCTTTGCAGGTTTGTTTAATATGCTCGTGAAAATTCAATTTGTTGTTAATCGTTGTTATATATTAGTTACATGTTATTATAACTACATGTAGTTAACTACTTTTAATCGTAATTAGAAATCTGATTACAAAATAGTAGTTAACTACGCCCTACACTGGCTGTAACAATATAATTTTACTAGATGTTCCCGCGGTTTCACCCGCGTTTATCGTTACTGCGCCGCCCCCGTGGGTCGTAGCGTGATGTTATATAGCCTATAGCCTTCCTCGATAAATAGGCTATCCAACACTAAAATAAATTTTCAATTCGAACCAGTAGTTCCTGAGATTAACGCGTTCAACCAATCAAACAAACAAACTCTTTAGCTTTATAATATTAGTATAGATTTTAAAAGAGGCAACTCCAGCACTAGGCATAATTCCTGTGGCGCGGGCACTTTACAAACATTTAAACAAAGATCACTCAGATTCGGATTAATCATATGTAGATCACTTAAGAGGAAACACAAGGGCCGTTTTTCCATACAAATGTAGTCCCCTGTTTCCTCCCTGGATAATGCCAGTAGAACAATAATATTTAAAAAAAACATGTATAGCCTCTATTGGCATGTCCCTATGTTTTCCTTTTTTTCATTAATTAATTATTAAAAGAGATATGAGCCTTCAAAAACCTCAAAAATTGGTCAGATTTTCCGCTGTGTTCAAACATCCAGAAAACAAATTTGAGAAGATTATATAAAAAAAGAAAAACATTGAAACACGGCCAAAGCCTTTCTTCAATTTTTAATGAAATAAGTAGTTAAATCGGTCAAGTGTTGGATAAGGAATCAGGGGACTACGAAACATTGATTTTGTATACTTTTATAGGTATTTTCGGTCCAAGGTGCAGTTGTCTCTATCACGCTCTGCGGGCACTGCGCGACAGCAATAGATTTTACAAATACCTATTTTTCAATTCTCTCGCCCGTGGTGTTTCCTCTTAATGTTTTATGCCGCGTGTTATTCGAACCCACAACCCTCGGTGCAATGGCAGCGGCGACCTCTTAAACCACAACCCTATGTTTGTTTTTTGGAGAGGATTATATTAGTCATAAGGTCCACTACACGACGTTAAAACATGACCACAACTTACAGTCACTCGTTGTATCCACCGACACGCGAGTGCACACGTGTTAACAGATTGGATCGTCCGTCGGACATGACGCCCACCTTATCAATGTCAGGAAATAGACATGCAGTAGTACATGTTGATTTCAATTGAAACATAATCGTGCCGTCTATGTGATTTCCACTAAAACTTCCATGATACGGTGGAAGAATACTAAACTATCCTATCTTAACTACAGGGTCAGGCAGTAACATAACTAATACGCTTGTAATTTACCTTTAAGCTGGAAGCGGTCGCTTTTTTGGAGTAGTAGAGCCTCGCTGATTTCAGCATGGGCCGGCTCGTCGGGGAAGAACTACGCTCTCACCGAATATCAACGTAAAATAGCAGTATTCCTAATATTGTGTTTCGTTAGGTGAGGTTCCATTCAACCTCTTTCTCCCTTCGCGCCCCTTGTCCTTCCCACCTTCCTTTTTCTCCTTCTTCCTAAAGAGTCGGCAACGCAAAAGTGATGCCTCTGGTGTTGCAGGCGTCCATAGGCTACGGTGACCACTTACTATCAGGTGGAACGTATGCTTGTTTGCCACCATAGTTGTATAAAAAAAGAACCGCTGTTTTGATTGTTGTGGTTCCAAATCCAGAACAACTATTTATATGATGCACAAGTTGTTCAGATTCTGAGTGTACCTTATGTCTATTAATTGTATGTTTGTAAAATAGTCTATAGCAGCGATAAACTAGTGGGAGATCGTTTGCTTTCCACTCCGGTCATGACTTGGTTAAGGCGCGAATCTCTGACTTTTAGAAATTATGCGCGTATTAAATATAAATAGTTAATTATCGCTCGCTTTAACGGTAAAGAAAAACATTGTAAGGAAACCTGTCTTAGAGTTC
The DNA here is from genome assembly GCA_963675205.1 of Catocala nupta. NCBI lineage: Eukaryota > Metazoa > Arthropoda > Insecta > Lepidoptera > Erebidae > Catocala > Catocala nupta. The sequence goes on from OY776104.1 coordinate 21,951,704, forward strand.
TCCATAATGTTCGTTTTTTTTTTATGCGATAGGTTGCAAACGAGCAGACGGATCGCCTGATGGTAAGCGATTACCGCCGCCCATGGACACCCGCAACACCAGAGGAGTTATAAATGCGTTGCCGGTCTTATAAAAAGGAGTACGCTCTTTTCTTGAAGGTTTGTAGGTCGTATTGGCCCGAAAATACCGCAGGCGACAGTTCATTCCAGTTTAGCTGCGCGAGGCAGAAAATTTCTGGAAAAACGCACAGTTGTGGACTGCCAACCATCTAAATGTTCTCGAAGATATGTAAAGTCTACCAATCCACAATGGGCCAGCGTGATGGACTATGGCCCAACCCATCCCAAGTGGCCCGTGCCCAGTATTGGGCTGGTTACTACAGGGATGATATTATTATAATGTCGTCTGTGACATAGGGATTAAAAAAAACATCATAGTAGTATACGTAGATTATTGTTTTGAGTCTAGATATATTTTGTGTTTATGCCTCGGAGAGCACATTAAGCCATCGGTCCCGGCTACCATGAACATCTATGGCAGTCGTTATTGGGAAGTCAGTGCCCTATAATATCCTGACACTGGTCTAGCCTTAAGGTATCATTAGCCTTCGGGTTGCGGAGGTCAGGTAGTAGCCACTCCGTGTAAAAACTGATATCCGGTCAAATCCGGTTAGACTAGAAAAGCCGACCCTAAGTGACTTGGGAATAATAAAGGCTAGGGAGAAGGAGAAGACATTCAGCGTGACGACAGCGGCGGCATGACCGCTTGTCCACTGTCATAAGCGAGCAGTATATTTTTTTATTGCTGTTGGTGGTAGAGTTTACTTACTACCTGATGGTATAAGAATTATAAATGATTTCTCCTGTGTATTGTTATTTAGAAGATGGTTATATATACATATAGTAGGTAGATTTGTATGTATAACTAGCTGTCCCGACAGACGTTGCCCTAAACAGACGAAAAAAAATTTTAAAAAGAAAAAAAAACCATCTAAACCATCCTCGAATCCACTTGAACACACACAAAAATTCATTAAAATCGGTCCTGCCGTTTAGGAGGAGTTTAATTACAACGAAAAGTGGCATTGATTTTTATATATTATACTAGATATGTATGTATTTACCCATAGTACAAGCTCTGCTTAGTTTGGGCTATGTGGTGTTGTGTGTATGTGATATAATATTATTATTATGTTTCTTTGGTTTTACTTTTAGGGGATTCATCATCATCATCAGCCTCAAGATCTGTTGCAGATGTTGTTGCAGCGCATGTTTATATTCCACATACTGCACCTAATCCTACATAACGCTTTACATGCATTCTGAATCTGCCGAGTAAACTTCAGTGCCTTTACTGGTAATCAATACTAATATTATAAAGCTGAAGAGTTTGTTTGTTTGTTTGGTTGAACGCGCTAATCTCAGGAACTACTGGTTCAAATTAAAGGTTATTTTAGTGTTGGATAACCCATTTATTGAGGAAGGCTATAGGCTATATAACATCACGCTACAACCCATGGAGGCGGCGCAGTAATCATAAACGCGGGTGAAACTGCGGGCACATCTAGTCTATACTAATATTATAAAGCTGAAGAGTTTCTTTGTTTGTTTATTTGTTTGTTTGGTTGAACGCGGTAATCTCATAAAGTACTGGTTCTAATTGAAAAATTCATTTAGTGTTGGATAACCCATTTATTGAGGAAGGCTATAGGCTATATAACATCACGCTACGACCAATAGGAGAGGAGCGTCAATGGAAAATGTTGCAAAATCGGGAAAAATCTCTTATGTCTAGCAGTCGAAGATGCGCGGGTCAGCTAGTTTCAATATAATAGAGTACCTACCAAAAATTATTCCAGTAAAAATTATAGAATCTTTTGACCAATTCATTGTTTAACACCATATCTGACCTGAAATTGGCAAGAAACCCGGGCATTTTCTATTAATGTTTATTATCAAATAAGTAAACGCCATCAGAGATCGGTTCATTGGTTGACATTCAGATGTCAAGGCGATTGAGAATGACGGAAAGATTCAATTAGCGACGAGACCTGCGCAGCCAATTGATGACCGCTGATGTCATCTACAACTACTTATCACAACTTGTGCAGATTCCATAATATATTATATTATATATATCAAACTTTTATTCTTCTACTAAATGTATGGAACACAGATTTGGCCGGTTCAGGCAAAGGCGTCTGATATCTATATATTAATACGTAAAACAAAAACTTTGTACCCCTTTTTAAGAAAATTGCGCGGTCGAAGGAGTATGAAATTTGGCACAGTTAAAGTTTATATGGAGAAGAAGGGGCGAATCCTAATATTTTTATAAAATATGCATTAGAAATACAATAAAAAATTAATGAAAAACACTACACGCACACAACCATGCATTTGACACACACAGTCGAATCGCGTTTTTAGTATTTCGGCATTGTTCGTCTGACGTCGTACAATTCTTCGTAACTATGGTTACATATTCCTTATTTATACGTCATAAAGAAAAAGAAAAGAAAGTAGCCAGCTTAGGAATATTGTCAATGAAAGAGTATAGTTAAAAAATAATAATTTGTTTAAATGTTTAAAAAGATAGGTATATTTACGTGTATACCCTGCGACATCTAAATGAAATGGATGTAATAAAGACAATAAAACTTTAATAGCGATCAAACTTAAAATTTAAATAAATTATGGTCGAATTTTGACCACTGGGCGACCGCTAGTTATTATTAATCTATCTAATCCAAAAACTTCGGCTCTAAGATTCGTTGTTTTTTTTATTAATGCACAGAATACTTTACAATCGTTATTGCATCTTTGTCATGAATACATTGTTTAGATCTGGATCGTAACTTAACTAATATGTGCATACAAAGAAAAACGATAAGAATTACACAAAAATTATCTCTGATTTATGAATACCTAATATTGCAAATAATTATATTTATTTACCAAAAACATGTGTTTCAAATATTACAAACTATTTCACAAGGCATTTTTATTATTTCTGCATTATCGATGAAGAACGGCCAAAATGATTCTAAGCCGCTCCTCAGCGAAGATTTGCCAAAATGTTAGGAGTAAAATAACATCATTATGAGCCTAGATTTGGATGCCGCTGCCGAAATCAGGACCATCCAAACCCAACTTACTATGGAGGATGTCTCACTATTTTAGTATATTTGTTATAGTTGCGATCAAAAATGTCTAGTAATTTATTGAGTTTAGCCATATCATATATTGAATCAAAGCAAATGTTTACTAGTCTTAAAAACATTTTATACTGGATTGATTTATTAATATTAACCTTTAGATTACAAGTCTCGATCGCATTAGTATTTGGCCTTAGATACATTTATAAAATATCTCAATTATGGTTGCCAAAGCCTGCAGTTCGTTTGGATTCTCCGATATTTAAATGTCTTCCAAACTTCTTGCAATATACAGCTATCATTAATTAAAATCTTGGTATAACAGATACAAATACTCTTCAAGCACATTTCTTTTTATTTTGGTTTCGCTATATTTTAATTCGCTTTCGAAGAACCGAAACTTTTAATTATAATAATCATAATAATCTCTTTACGTAATAAGGTCGATAACTGGGTTTTTCGTAGAATAGTGAAAATAATACCATAGCTCATGCTGACGCCATGTTAAAAGTCTTGAGCTGCAGTGGACTACAGGAAGCCAGACAAAGTTGTTTTTCAATTATATCTGGTATTCCAGCAATTGGCAGATTACCATATTGAAGTGGTCAACTACACATAGGTTATATAGTTCAGAAGGATAAGAATAAATAGATCGTGGATGGCAACAAGAAACAAGATAACACAACGGTAAACGCATTAGATGGATAGACAATCTGACCAAAATAGTTACTGCAAAGAAAACATTGTTGGCTGTGTAAATATTTTGGAAGATTTCCATTAAGCTGAATACCTATATTCAGCAGAGAACATAATACAGCTAAGATGATGAGAGAATATGTTTTTTTCTCACACGTTTTAATACAATTCCTGATCGATTATCTGTTTGGGTCCACGTTTGGTTGCATAACAACAACTCTGTTATACTTTTTTGAAGCTTAGCACAGAACTGTTCACAGTCTAGGTAGATTCAAACCATAGTCCACCACCCAGTGTGGATTGGACGACTTCACACATTTTTGGGAACATTATGGAGCATGCAGACATGTTTTTTAACTTTTCTGTCACCGTTAAACTGAACGATAATGAACTATTTACCCATATACGTCGTAATGAAAAAGTGGATTATTCCAGGTAATGTCACCTGGGTGACCAAAGTGGAATAATCCACTTACATCCAGGTGATTTGAAAAACATAATAAATAAATTGAAATCACATGGAATTTGATCACCCAGATGATTTGTTGGTAGGTGATTTTAGGACACAAAAATGTGAAATTTGATCACTCAGGTGATATCACCTGGGTGACCAAAGTGGAATAATCCGAAAAAGTGGGTGGCTTAAGATCGAACTTGAGACCTCTGCACAGATGTCCAACCCGGTTACTGATGCTATAGGTTTCGTAGTAAGCCATAATAATTGCGTCATCACTAGAACCAGTCTACTAAATAGAATATTAATATTATAATTCAAAACAAGAACCATGAGATAATTTGCAAACTGCTTTGCATATTGAATTAGGAATTCATTATAATTAAAGCTGACCGCAAACATACGGTTTTCTGATCAAGTTTCCGAAACAGGGATTCAGATTCGGATTCCCGAATGCACACTTTTTATACGAATTTGCTATATACCGCGTTCTTAAAATTTCCGTGCGAAAATAATTCCCGTTCGATTCGGAATCTCGCCGGTGTGTTCTGAATGAAGAACGGAAAAAAACCGAAAGACGTCATTCCGAACGCAGCGCTCGCTAACATTCTGTATGTACCGCCGCACACGAACGGAAATTTCCATTATGGATACATCAGGGTGCCTAGTCAGAGTTGTTGTTACGTTAACACGATCGAAACGTTTACCGCGTTTGGCTCTCTGATTGGCCAAGGGCTTGGAGCGGGCCAATCAGAGCGCCGAACGTCATAAACGTGTCTATCGCGTTAACTCGCACTAAACACTCTAGTAATACTAATTCCTGTTGAAAAAAATCAACATATGCGCAAAGTTGACGGAATGACGAATCTGAATCCCTAAAATCTAAATCAATATCAAAATAAATTTATTCAAGTTAGGTTACAAGGTAACACTTATGAATGTCAAATTTGTAATGTTCCCTGTTTCGGAAACCTGATCAGGCAACCGTATGTTTGCGGCCAGCTTTAATTATAATAAATTCCTAAGCTCAAGGCCAGCTTAATACAGCTTAAAAGATCGGTACGCTTGAAATTAATGAGCTGAAAATGTTAAAGATAAGCTGGTGAACCTTGAAACCTTATTTATTATTTAGTTACGTAGGATATAATTGATCATGATTTAGGATAGGATAGAAGAAAACTCTCGCACTAAGAATAAATCCTATGTCGCGGGGAATTTTACAAATATCCAAACAACGGACACAAAGAACACCTAGTCTCAGAACAACCGTTTGTGGGTCACACAAAGTTTTGTCCCGAGCGGGATTCGAACCCGCAACACTCGGCGCAGTGGCAATGGCGAGGCGACCGCTTAAACCACCACTACACCATCTATGCAGTCGTGTTTGTTTGTTTGAACGTGCTAATATCCGGAACTACTAGACCGATTTAAAAGGTTCTTTTGCATTTGATAGCTTTATTAAGGCAAGTTATAGTTATAACATCACGCTAGGATCAACGGCACCGGAGCAGTGATCATAAATTTCGGTGAAACTTTGGGGTGTAGCTAGTCCTTATATGTATATAAACATTTATCTGTCGTATGTTTGTGTCCACAAGACTCGAAAAATTTACAATGAATTAATTTGAAATTTTTACTCAATGTTGCGGTTCAACAAGATTATTTTAAATTACATTTATCCCGAAGTTAGACAAATTTAGAATATCAGACAGCCACAGCGAAGCAAGTTTATCAGGTAAAATTACAGAAATTAAAATTAAACAAATTTATACGGATTTTATCGCGTTGTTTATTTTTATAAAACACTTTTATTACATAATTTTGAAACTTTAAACTACTATTGTTAAACACTTTTACTAGTTACTGTTTACTTCTATTTAAGCTATTTAAATTATACAACTATTTAGATTTAATTTTGCACTTTCTCCGACGTTTCGGTTGCTTTTCAGCAGCCAAGTTCACAGGGAGACTAAGATGGTGGTTGTCTCAATGTTCTAAGTGTAGTAATTTTTAAAGTACCCGATCATTATTTAATAATTGGTGTTTCAATAAATAATAATTGCGTTCGTACATTCGCGTAAACGTTAGATAATATTTAGAAAATTACCGAAATTGATTTTAGATATTTATTATGTAATTACGTAAAGAGACGTGTGTCGTTGGTCCGTATAAGTTTGAGCTAGCATAAGATTGCGAGATCCCGTTCAGTACAGTGATATTGTAAACGACAATACCTGTGGCAAACCTTGGGGGAGGCCTACGTCCAGCATTGGACGTCGGCTGACATATTCGGATTTCGGCTGACATATACCCTATCACATGTGATTTAAACCTGGCGATATGCCGGTGTAACACACGATATAATGCTTTTTTAACACATCTTTCAGACTTGACTTATTCTGAAGCCTTAGAAACACTACTGCTAAAATAAACAGACACATTGGTTGAAGTAATAAACAGCTGTAAAGTACTTCATTAATTGTTGGAGTATATTTCTGGAAGCTAAACAGCTCAGGCTTTGTAAATAGCTGCCATCTTGATGGTTGAACTAGACCTTGACAGGTTAATAGACCAGCTATCAACCTGTCAGTGTCCATTAAAATACCTGGTTGAGATAGATTACGAGCTGTGGGCGTGCGTACGCGCATTTAACGTAAACGTACCTAATTCTGCATATAACAAAATACATTATTTGCAAACATTTTTACTTATAACGTTTTTTAATTAATAATAGAAAAATGTGTTTAGTTGCATTCACATAATTTACAATTACGATTAAGCCTCACAATCTAATAAGAATTAATTAATTATGGACGTCGCTTATAAAATATGTAAAATGTCGTATCGAGAAATCTATTATTAATACTAATATCACAAAGAGGAAGGATTTGTTTGTAATCAATACTCTGAAACTACTTAACCACAGAAGGTCTGAATTTTTCAATTATTAACCCGCGCAACTTCGTCCGCTTCACATAAGAAAATTTTCCCCGCTTTTGTAACATTTTCATTTATGCTCCGCTCCTATTGGTCTAAGCGTGATTTTATATAGCCTATAGCCTTCCTGGATAAATGGGCTATCCAACACTAAAAGAAATTTTCAATTCGAACCAGTAGTTCTTGAGATTAGCACGTTTAACCAAACAAACAAACTCTTCAGCTTTATAATATTAGTATAGACAACATAGCCAGAACATAAAGCTACGAGCCACGGGAGCGAATAAGTAATCATTCACGTGAGTAAAACCGCGGGAGACAGCTAGTGTCATCAAAAAGACATCAACAAAGGACACAAAGAACATCCAGACTAAAAATACGAATCATTCATCATTTATATCGAACTTAGAACCCTAAACCCACTGGCAGTAAGGAAGCTGACGACATACACCAATGCGCTATCTAAACAGTCACATTTAAGGCTGATTCACACACATCAGTGAAGCCACAGTGCCGACACAGTACCGACACAGTGAAAAATATTCTTTCATACATTTTCTATGAACGCATTCACACCTATCAGTGTCAGTGACGGCACAGTGCCGTCAGTGTCAGTGCCGGCACCGGCAAGCACGGACGGTATTTGTTGGCTCCGATATTTTGATGAATCACGGAAGCATCACGGAAGGATCACGGACACACGGATATCAAAAACAAAATGGAGGACGAGCGATTAATTGAATTGGTTCGGGAAAATAGGGTTTCATATGATTTATCTCATGCAAAGTACATGGATGTAAAATTTAAAACTATTTTGTGGAACAAAATAGGAGCACAAATTAAGTTAGATGGTAAGTACCTTACTTACTTTGATTTAATACTTTATTTATCTATGTAGGTATAGTATTTGTTATATATATATATATATATATCATATTATATATATCGTCTGGTTAGCTCCAAGTCATTAATTTTTACTTAGTTTTGGGCAACTGAGATCTGTGTGTAGGTAAATCATGTTATAAATGCGAAACTTTGTAGGTATATTTCTTTGTTGGTCTGACCTTCACGTTTCTACTAGACGGTTCTGGATGAAATTTTGCAGGCAGATAGTTTAGGTCCTAGAATAATACATAGGCTACTTTTTACCGCGGAAAAACATCTCATGCCCACGGGAAACAAAGTTTGCGGGAACGGTTAGTAAATAAATATGTCCCTGCTGTAAGTATATTTATTTATTTATGCCTACAGAACTAAAACGTACAGAACTCGACAGATCAATCTTTACAAAGAAGGATGCCCAAAAAAAACCCAGAGACGATTAAAATAATTTATGAACGACAAAATAGACCTTAAGTAAGAGGTTATAAATACGCTATTCGTTTCGCATAAAACCATAACCAAACAGGTCTCTCTCTTGGAGATATAGCCTTTCTCCAATGAGTGTATTTCTTCAATAACTTACTTCCTAGTTTCTGCAGAAGAATATTGAAACAACTCTCTGACATTTTAAAATATTCAAAATATTTCCTCTCATCTTTAACTAATTCTTTGTATAATGTCATAAATTCTCCTTCTGTTTCTCTTAATTGCCATACTTCATGCACCCATTTTTCTTTTTATCTTGATGCTGCTCTTCTTCTTCGTCTAACGCAATAGCTAAAATTGCTAGCTCCGTAGTATTGAACATAGTCATGGTTTGGTACAAACGTTATTACCTGATGACGGACAAGTTTTCACTGAAGCTCCGTGAACTGAGCATGCACTGACATGTGTGAATCAAATCACTGACGCAACACTGAAGCACTGATACTGAACTGAGCGGACACGGATACGGAACTGTGTCGTCACTGATGTGTGTGAATCAACCTATAACAGGATATTTCCTATACACAAAAACTTCCAAAGTACAGAACAGGTGATGGATTGTATGGAAACGAGGAAAACTCAACTCATTACGACTCGTATAATAAATGGAACTATTGTCAGTGCACTCGCATCGTTAAACCACGTGCGGAAGTAATGTAATAACATGATAAATACATGCAGGGTATCACGCCTCTAACACTAAAAGGATGAGCAGTGTACTTATTTACTTTATTGAGACACAAAACAGTTACACATTATGCAATACAACAAATTTATATATGTAACGAAAAGAGTTATTGTGTAACCCACACCAATTCCGCAAATTAATATTAAAAATATAGGAATAACATTAGTCGGCTTCGTTGGCTTAGTGGTTAGTGTAACCGACTGCCACGCCTGAAGTCGCGGGTTCGATTCCCGCACAAGTCAAACATTTGTGTGCATGAACATGGATGTTTGTCTTGGTCTGGGTGTTTCTATGTATAATATGTATGTATTTACAAAAAAATAAGGTATATATCGATGTTTATCCATTGTCTATTACCCATAGTACAAGCTCTGCTTAGTTTGGGGTAGATGGTGTTGTGTGTATGTGGTACAAAAAAAAAAGAATTGTCGCTGGAGGACATTATTATAAAAAAATAAAGACGCGCGATAATTGAGAAAGGGCAAATCTAGCAATAATTATTTTAACAATAAAATACTTTGTTCACGAAATGTTGAATTTTTAATGCACATATATCTAAGTCTATAAGGTGTCTGTTATACTTATAAAGTTTCAACAATGCGACGAAGAGGCGCCCGTGTGCCGGCGTTGGTTCTCACTTTACAGTGTAGAACAGCCGAGCCACGCGCCTCTCGTCGCAATACGATTCTAGATACAATGTAACTTAATTGATTAGTGATTTTGGGGCAGTCAAACCTATTGTTACAAAACTGTACAACATTGTGGATGCAAGTGATTTCCGTCTAGATTCCAGGTTCAAAAATTGGTATTTGCACGTAGATGCGTATATGATAATTTAGGAGGGCTATGGTATAACCAATATCAGCCCTGTATTAAACTGCCCCACTGCTGGGTACGGGCCTTTTCTCACTGTGAGAAGGGTTAGGCCATAGTCCACCACGCTGGCCCAGTGCGAGTTGGCAGACTTCACATATCTTCGAGAACATTATGGAGTACTCTCAGACATGCAGGTTTCCTCACGATGTTTTCCTTCACCATTAAAGCAAGCGATAATTAACTATTATTACGCATACGCATATAACTTCGAAAAGTCAGAGATGCGCGCCTTGGGTTCGAACTCGAGACCTTTGCGTGGCAATCCAACGGTTTCTCACGATGGTTTAAAGCCCACTTAATAGAGGAATTGGGAGGAACCTCTTGTTCTTTACCGGGCACAATTCCACTCATGTTATCTCATAACATTCTTTTTTTATCTTTATGGAGTGAGAGAAATAATTGCTAACGATGTATATTTTAAACATCTTTGGGACACATACTGATTAATTTAGGCCACTAGGTCAAGGAGACATTCAAATTGCAAATAATAGTTCAGTTATATGTATATCCAAGAGGAAATATATGTTGTAGGTATTTATTGTATTATAAATAAACAAATACATAGACTGAAGCCTACATATACTCTTAGGGGTAGGCTTACCTACATTTTGCCAGTTATGGTAGGTGAATTTACTACTACTATCTATCGGGCATTACCAGAATCTACTGATGCTGTATTTCCTAATAGAAAAACCTAATCACACTATACTAGTAGGGAATCGAACGCTTGATATCTACGCATGCGTTCACGCTCAGACTAATGAGTCGGCAAGGCAAAACAATCTATAATTACTCGACTTAATAATAGGCGTACCAAAAGGAAGTAAACTAGGTCCAGAGCACGCTATAATGCTAACTCAAGACGTTTAAAAAACGGAATAGATGTCGTGGCAACTAAAAGGCCTTATGGTTCTACTACAGCTGCGAATTTACGGTGATCCAATATTGCGTCTCTATTTGCGTTAACATTTGATTGACAGAACGCATCGCACTTGGCCGACCTTGAAATCAGTCAGCCATAAAAATCAACAAGTCTAACTACAAGCAATGACGAAAATATTTCACCTGCAATTATCAACGCTAAAACACATGACATGGCCACAAAAGATAAATTGCCACACAATTTTATTAACATAATTAACATTAACACAATTACTGCAATATAGTCACGTATGCAAATATTTAAATAGTACTGTCACAGCGGAAAATAAACAAATTAAACAGCTATCCGACGTAAAACCATCTACTTCAGTATATTACACAAGCACTTGGCAATTGCAGACATTCAACAAAAGTGTAAATTAGTAAATTTCTTTAAAAGAAAATAACTTTGCCATTTGGTTCAGTATCACTTCAAGGGTAAAGTCAACGCTGTGTGCCAAGCCCGTTTATTTCTAGACATCAACGTTCAGAGTATCAAGATCATGGTTACACAACAGATTTTGTACAAACGTTTCAACTTACCAAAGAAATTCGATCTTATAATCACAACACTACACAGTAATTCAATACGAGAACTTCGCGAATACAAACTGGTTGTACGGAGACGTCCGTGCCTTGCGGCGCTCAGATATCAACTGAAGTTAAGTGACGATTTCGCATTGTATAGCGAGTGCGACCATATTTACACACACATGGACATGTCGGATGAAAGTGACGTGTGCGTACACGTCTGTGTATGTGTGTATCAAGTCAACAATATACCTTGAATGACGCACTGTTGATTGCGTTTGTATGGAATCAGTTCAATTTTTGACCACTGCTTATAAGTTCATAAATTGTTGAAACGGTACTTTATACGGTTATTAAAAAGGAATACTAAGAGCCCCCGTTTCCATGGCTCCTGAAAATCAACCAAAACGTCGGTGAAATTGTAAACGTAAATCTATATAGTTTAATAATTTAATTAGTAGTAAAGTTGACTAATAATAATAAAAAATAGTTGACAGTTTAATAGTTTTAAAATTATGTAATAACTTATATGTAACAATGTAAAATTATATGTAACAACGCGATAAAATCGATCGTTTATTTCGATGTATAACAGTTGCATAAACGTAAGACAATTGTATTGAGAACATTTTACCTTCTGTAGATAGAATTATATTCTTATAGAACATGGCAGATCCAGCATTACGAAAAGATAAATAAATTAAACCACAAATCATATGCCACTGAATGCTAAAGCATATAATTATAATCGATTAAGTAACCAACAGAAAACGTTTAATATAAGTTTATAATTAAAATGTTTACTTTAAAATATATGGCATATCTCGTACTGAGATTGGCTTTCAGTTACGTGAACAGTGCAATCTTTGAAGCAACACCTTACATGTAGAACATGTAAATTGTACGCACAAGAACTGAACTCTCGTTATCTGTTAATACAGAGGTTACCTTTAAACCATAGCGTCTCACACGCTATTATATTTGCATATAATATTATATTCATAAAAGATCCAAAGAGTTTATAAATAGTAAAAGTTGTTCGTAAAAATCTGGCAAAGGATATATATATATTAATACGTAAAGCAAAAACTTTGTACCCATTTTTACGAAAATTGCGCGGACGGAGGAGCATGAAATTTGGCACAGTTAAAGTTTATATGTATAAGGCGGGGCGAATCTTAAGATTTTTATAAAATATGCATTAGAAATACATTAAATTAAAGAAAAAACACTACACGCACATCCATGCATTTGACACACGCAGTCGAATCGCGTTCGTAGTATTTCGGTATTGTTCGTCTGACGTCGTACAATTCTTTGTAACTATGGTTACCGATATCATATTTATATGTAATAAAGAAAAAAAGAAAACAAAGTAGCAAGCTTAGGAATTTTGGTCGAACTTTGACCACTAGGCGACCGCTAGTGCAAATCTGCTTTTAATGTACTGTCTGGCACCCTTAAAGATACCGGTTTGTATTCTCGGGCAGTGTTTTTGGACTTTCGGTTACACGGTTCTCAGTAGCAGTACGAAGTCTGGAAGTCTCCTTGGGACGGTAAAACTCTCGCTCTCTGTTATGTGTGATCTCAAGACATAAGTGGTAGATCAATGATGGCAGATCCAAATAGATTCCAAATCGCGAAATCTTAGACTCCCGAAGCGAAACACAAAACGGGCAAAAACAATATGCATTGCTGCTTTTATAAATAGTAATAAGCGAAGATAATAATTAATATGGCAGCTCCTACCCGATGTACGCAGCAATACGTGCAGGAAAAACGTGTGTAAAAAGTCACGAAGAAACATATTGTTGACTTTAATTAACAATTAAAGTCAACAGACATCATGATTACGATTGTTTGTCACTTGTATGTTTAACATCCCACTCCATAACTACATCCAATCCATGATATAGCGTCCCCTTGCGACCAGCTTTGCAGTTATAATAGACAGTGTCGCTGAGGCACCCATTGCCTGAAAACACCACATTAGACATGGCTAGTCAAAAATCTACGTATCAGTGCTGGGTGAAGCGAGCTACCTCGTACGACGATAGGTCTATATAGATTACAAAGCATCAAATCCGCTTACCACACTTAACATTGGCAGTTACTACCCACTATCTAGTTAAGGCCAACGAAGAAGCAGTCTTTCATATCTCCGGTTTTACCATGCCATACCATTTGAAAGAACACGCATCACAAAACTAAGTTAAATATACTAAACTGCTGTAGTGTTGCAAATCGATCTGAAATATCGATACCGCAAGGATTCAATGTTGGATTACTCGACATCAGATTCACATATTATTATCGAGGTGGTATGACTGGCAATAAAATTACTAATTAGACAAACAAAGTCCACTTCAACACCGATGACTGACAGCGTTGGTTACACGCCACTCAAACTCTGTAATGTTCAGCGAACACACTCGCAATTTATCAGACAGAGCAAACAAGGAAAACTACAACGCAGAATTATATCGCGTATATCTACCGGCCTTGGACAGAAGTGGGTGTGTCCATTGATAAGAGCATATCGTTTTCTCAACTTGTGCAACAAGTTTTCGTCGGTAAGCGGTATAGAGATTGTAGCCTTCAATCCGGTCAGTTTATGGCGAGCAAACCAGTCTGGCATTTTAAATTTGTTTAATAAAAGCGTTTGACTGCCTTGGTGGCTCAGCGGTAATATAATATATAATAATATCAGCCATTTATTTAAGCTGTGCCACGGGCACGGGCCTCTGCTCAGTGTGAGAACACAAGCTAAGCCACTGCGAGTTGCCAGACTTCACATATCTTCAAGAACATTATGTGGAACTCTTAAGCATGCCGCTTTCCTCACGACGTTTTCCTTCACCGATAAAACGAGCGATAATTTAACTATTTGATACGCAAATAACTTAAAAAAGCTGGAGGTTCTTGGAATTGAACTCAAGATCTCTGCGTGAGGGTCCAAGGGTCTTCCACTAGAGTATCAATGCTATTTGGGGCACTGCTATGCTATCATTGCTATGATATAAGTGTACCTTTGTTTGCGCATAACTTATGCACTATTGTACGATTTAAGCATCGCAGCGGATGCGCTAGCATACGCCGGTAGCCGACCGCGTCCGCCCGACGGCTACAATCTGCTGGAACCTGGGCGCAAACGCGCGCGTACTTGCGTACACGCGTGCATGCTCATGTATCCGCTAGCATGCTCTCAGCGACTAGTGACTTTCGTGGCGAGACGAAGCGAGCTGCTGAGCGGAACCGAGCAGACGCGACGACAGCCGATCGGCTGCCGCGGTATACGCGCGCATTCGGCCGGCTGCCGCCGCATACGCGCGAATCTAACCGAAATCCAAACAGTGTACATTCCATGCAAATATGAAACTTAATTATTGTGTAGAAGCCTGAATTTCCTTTAAATTGTGAAATGCGCTCCGACGCGCTACGGCGACGTCCGCTTGGTGGAAATCGTACTTATGTCTCCTGCGCAAAAGTAGTTGAAATTGGCTGCCGCGACAGATATTCGGTCTTGAGGACATTAGTATTACTGAACCGTTTTACGTTGCAACTCTATGATAGTGCTATCAATTGTGCAAAATGTGTTAACGTGACGATTGTAATGAACATTATCTCGATCTTCATTTTCTTACATGTTCTATCAGCTTCTTTAGCGCAAATATTGATAAACGCAAACGAGTTGGTAAAGAGAGATATCCCTGGTGTTGCAATTGCTTATCCAAGGTTGACCTTTCACCATCCGGCGGTCAATACGCCTATTTACCATTATCTATACAAATATTATAAAGCTGAAGTGTTTATTTGTTTGTTTGGTTGAACGCGCTAATCTCAGGAACTACTGATTCGAATTGAAAAATTATTTTTTTGTTGGATACCTTATTTATCGAGGAAAGGCTATAGGGTATATAACATCACGCTACGACCCACGAGGGCGGCGCAGTAATCATAAACGTGGGTGAAACCGCGGGCACATCTAGTGGTGATATAAAAAGTCAAACCATTCGACAATCATAAAAAATGATGTAAATCTGATATCAATTGTTTAAACTTTGACTGCACGGGACACGGGACAAAAATTATATTACTACTAGCGGACCTGACAGAAGTTGTCCTGTACAAACGAAAAGATTTAAAAAAAAACATCAGAATCGGTCCAGCCGATTAGGAGGAGTACACGCACAGAAAATTTATATATGTATAAAAAGATGAAGATCTCGGTAATTGTTGTTCCTAGTCTGAGTATACTTTCTGTTCATTATTTGAATGTACATATCGCACTCTTGATAAAAGAGAGATTTAACTCGAAGTTTGAAATTTAGGCAATTTGAACTTTAAAAATGTGTTGGTTAGAGTTCAAATTGCCTAATTGCCAAATTTCGAGTTAAGTCCTTGTTTCATTAAGAGAACGATATGTAAAGTTCCTCTCGTACCAGGAATTATTCTTAGAACGGGAGTTATCATTAAAATTAACTCTAGTTGGTTTAATAATCTCGCACAATTTGCAAATATATGCTAAAGTACAAGCTCACCTCAGCTATTGTGACGTAACAGCCATTGGTTGGTGTGTCGCCGTAGCAGGCTGTGATTGGTCCGCCGATGTCTTACGATCGCCGGCGCACGCGCAAGTTTTTAACATATTGTTCCATTTATAGCGGTCTGTAATCGACGCATTTGTTGCTATTAATAATAAGGTATTTGAATGAATGTTTGTACCTGCGTTTATATGCCATGACGTTTGTATTTATTTAAATGTCCGAGTTATGATTCTATAGATATATAGGTATTCTATGTTTTTAATTTGTCTTATTAAGTAAACGACTGGCTTATTGTTATAATGAATGTATTACTAATTTCAGACAATTTAAATATTATTAATTTTATGTTTGATTTGATTTATATTAATTAAAAAAATTATTAGTTTTCTTAAGAATATAGTAAGTAAGGACGATTAATAAAAAAAGGCAAGCGTGGCATTTATAAAAGGCAGTATTATAGCTAATTAACCTGTCAAGTATTAAGATGCTAGACATAATTAAAAACCTATTGTGTATGGCCACCGGTGTGCCGTTGCTACTCAATAGTCGGCCTCGATGGCGCAGTGGTTAGTGTAACCGACTGCCAAGCCTGAGGTCGCCGGTTCGATTCCCGCACAAGTCAAACATTTGTGTGCATGAACATGGATGTTTGTCTTGGTCTGGGTGTTCCTATGTATAATATGTAAGTATTTACAAAAAAAAGTATATATGTATGTTTATCCATTGTCTAGTACCCATAGTACAAGCTCTGCTTAGTTTGGGCTAGATGGTGTTGTGTGTATGTGGTAGAATATTATTATTATTCACATTTATTTATCAATAAAAATTACATTTTTAAATATATAATTATAGAAAAAACACATTTAATAATATAAAAAGTATGGATGCCCACCAACAAAGAGACAAGGTCTAAGCTGTCGGTGGTTAGGGGTCCAGAGAGAGAAACCTCCTCACTATGCGTGCCGTATCCACTGCGACAACATCACGATGCATATCCACGTTTGAAGGAAATACTCTCTAAGGTTGCACACCTCACGGTTATGGAGGGTTTTGGCATTTAGAAAACCTCGACTCCCACATTTCCGCGGGATGTACAACCTCATCAGTTCATCACAGACGAACGAGGATGATGCATTCGGTATGCCGTCAACAGTGTACGGATCTTCCTGTCCAGGGCATCTAAGTCAGTCTGAGTCCACAAAGGAGTATAAAAGAAGCGGCATGACCCAACCGTTAAAAGCGCGCACCTTGTTGCCGTCTGATAAAAGACTTATTATTATTATTAATAGGTTAATTCTTCTCCCTAGCCTTTATTATACCCAAGTCACTTGTGTTCGGCTTCCTAGTCTAACCGGATTTGACTGGGTATTAGTTTTTACACGGCGCCACTGCCATCTGACCTCCGCAACCCGAAGGCTAACGATACTCTAAGGCTAGACCAGTGTCAGGATATTATAGGGCACTGTCTTCCCAATAACGACTGACATAGATGTTCATGGCAGCCGGGACCGACGGCTTAACGTGCTTTCCGAGGCACGGAGCAGGCGATTAATTGTCAATCAATACGCACATAATTTCGAAAAGTCATATAACTGCCGAAAGTCATAGGTGCGCGACGTGGGTTCGAACCCGAGACCCTCTGCATTGCAGTCTGTTGGTCTCGCCACTGAGCTATCGCTGCTGATGACTAAATGTGGGTGTCACGCCACCCTTTCAGGGAACTTGTCGTGAGACTATGTATGTATATACACAGCTTTTTAATTAAGCTTAAGGTTAATTATATAAAATAATGATTAAGACCAGCAATAACCCAGTAGCACCGTTAGACAGCCAAGTAGTAAGGTCTCGAGTGCTAACAGATTTTATGCTTATGCGGTTTTACTAAGTCACGTGTATATTACATATGTATGTAGTTAATTACTTATTAAGGAAAACAAACGATTACACCATATAACTTACAACGAGGTATTATATATAACATACAGGTTATTGCATATATATATAGTTTGGGCTAGATGGTGTTGTGTGTATGTGGTAGAATATTATTATTATTATTATTCAATGGAGTTACTATAAATTATGGCCGTTGAGACTATCTTATTTTCATTACGCCATGGTCAGAGCTATGGATCGGTCTTACGATCGGAAAGTCAAGGGTTCGATCTCCATTTAAAGTATGTGACATGGCGGCTTTATATCATCTAAATATATTTATAATCTTTAATAACTACATATTATAAAATCAAGTCGTCGTCTGTCTGTCTGTACGCGATAAAATCAAAAACAACTAGACGGATTTTCATGCGGTTTCCACCAATAGATAGAGTGATTTATGAGGAAGGTTTAGGTGTATTATTTGTTAAGGTTTTATACTACCCGTGCGAAGCCAGGGCAGGTTGCGTATCTAAACTAATATTATAAAGCTGAAAAGTTTGTTTGTTTGGTTAAACGCGCTAATCTCAGGAATATCAAAATCTCACTTAAATATTTTTTCAATTCGAACCAGTAGTTCATGAGATCAACGCATTCAACCAAACAAACAAACAAACAAACTCTTTAGCTTTATAATATTAGTATAGATAATAACACAATGCCTGCACCGTTTCCGGTAGACTCCAATAGGCTTGCCAGTTACGCGGGACCTGAAGGCATAGCTGATGAAATGTTGAAGTACCTAATACACTTTTGCCGGTAGGACTATTCCCATGCTTATATCCTCTATGGTACCCCTTAAGTATGGGAATAGTTCGACGCTTCGGACCGGTATCCACCAAAGCAGAGAGAGGAGGAGACGAGAGGAGAAGAGCTGCGAAGCTGGCAGGTTATTTCAGCCAAAACGGAGAGGAGATGCGTAGCGGAGAGGAGATGTGAGCTTTGTGTAGCAGAAATATGAGCTGAGAGAGCACGTAGCGGAGAGGAGATGTGAGCTTTGTGTAGCAGAGATATGAGCTGAGAGAGCACGTAGCGGAGAGGAGATGTGAGCTTTGTGTAGCATAGATGTGAGCTGAGAGAGCTCGTAACCAATCATTCGGATGAATCGAGTGTGCGAGGCGCGGGGAGAAGGCAGCGCCGGCGCCGCTCGGCTTATAGAAAAATGACATATCTCCTCTCCCCTTCGCTTGGTCCATTTCCACCAAGGCTAAACGGAGACGAGATAATGAAATAACGAAATCTGATTGGTTTATTCAAAACACATCTCCTCTCCTCTCTACTTTGGTGGATACCGAGCCCTAGATATATCTCAATGTTTAAAAAAAATATGTATACATTTTGAAACAAAAGCATGTTTTTTGGAACGGAGGAATTTATTTGTTTTTTATTAGAACGTGTGAATCTCTGGACCTATTAGTAGCATAAGAAGAATATTATGTACGTTTGCATTTGATCCTATTCTTGAGGAAGGTTATAGGCTATATAACATCACGCTATGAACTACGGGAGCGCAGTTAATCATAACCATAAAACCGCTGGGAGACAGCTAATATGTCATACAAACTTCCTAACTGCCCATTAGTTTAGTTACACACATTAATATTAGTTACAAGTGTAAATTCTTGAAGCAAAAATTTGTCACACACAGAATATCTAATAAAGTTATCTACATAATTATTTCTGGTCGTAAATCAGCTGTTCTATTCTTTTACAAGACAATAAGTACCGAATGAATAACATGCTAGTCGGTACGTTTACATCATTGCTATTAACATTCTATGTATGCCATTGACATATAATCACATCAAATCAAAAATAAATTTATTCAAGTTAGGTTACAAGGTAACACTTATGAATGTCAAAGTAACAATAATTTTTTTCTGTAAATTTACATTTACTGCCACTTTCACCAAAGCAAGGGTTGTAGGGCTCATGAGAAGAACGGGCAAGAAATTCAAGGCCATTTTTTATCGCCAATATATACACACACATACATATATCCTACTACCTCGGGGAAGACCTAGGCGAACGTTTGTCGATCAGGTCGGAGACGTTCTGGACAAAGGCCAGGTTAAAAGCACCTTAAACCGGCCAGCGTGTATGAGGAATGTGATAAAAGTGAATGAAGCAGTGGTGTAGCGTAGTGAAGTGGTCCGCCCCGGGCGGCACATTTGGCGGCAAAATTACATAATAAATAATAATAATATCTTGTAAATATTTGAACAATTTAATTATGTACGAGAGGGATGGGCAGATGTACAATACACAATAATGGTGCCAATTCTGTTGTCACAAAATTCTCTTATTTTAGCTAAAAATCTCCAAAATTTAGTTTAGTCCTGTCACTTTTAGCGATTTCAGAATACGAAATGTTATTTGACAGGACTAAACTAAATTTTAGAGATTTTTAGCTAAGATAAGACAATTTTGTGACAACAGAATTGGCACCAATGACGACTATTCTTGCCAAAAAGTTCTTTAAAATGACTGTATATTTTAGTCTTTTGAATTGAAATGCCTAAATAAGAGGGAGGCAAAATTTTCTTCCACCACGAGCGGCTGTCTCCCACGCTACGGCACTGGAATGAAGCCAGAGAAGTGTCTCAGGATCGTAGCAAATGGAAATCCGTAGTCACTGCCTACCCCTCTGGGAACAGGCGTGAATCTGTGTATGTATGTATATATCCATATGGAAGTAAGACGAGGTGCATCACACCTATATTTCTTTAGATGTGGCTTTAGGTCATACGAATTAGAGCAAGCCTTTTGTCTTTTATCGGTCACAGTTCTGGAATCTGTGCTGCTGCTCAAAACTTCTTGCCATAATAAACCGACCCGGACCTGAACCGAGATCTCATGTACAACAGTCGCATTCACTACTGCTGCGCCACTGAGGCAGTTCGTTCTGAAGTTAAGACTTTCTTAACACCATGCTAAAGAGTCTTTGAGGTTGTGGCAACCTCGCACAGACGACGAAGTTCCGCCTACATCTAACAGATGGCGCTACATACAACAAAAACGCTCAAATGACGTCATACAATTCTGCATCGCACAACTGGAGTTTACACTTAGTATATTATATACAAGCTCCCGATATCAACAGTTGGGCCGCGGCCCACCAGGCACATTCAACCAGCCTGATCGGAGGATCCTCCTTTTGTACTGGAGGGACATCACACCCTGTTCCTCCACAAGGTAAAGAATTTACTGACAGAGAAACACAATAACTATTTTCTGTTTATTCTTTAAAAAACACTTGCAATAAAGATTTCAAATTACTAGTATTCTTTTTAACCCCTCCAACTAAGCTAGAATACTTGTGTTAGGAGTGAGTTCACGTCAGTAGTACAATGGGGGGATATCGAACCCGCAACCTTTCTTGCGATCGACAGGTCGCATTGGACTTGCGTCCAATTGCGATTAGGCTATCGCCTTTATGCACGTAGCATAGTACCTTTGACGTTCACAAGTGCTACTTTGTGACCTACAGCAATAAAGATTTTTGATTTTGATTTTCATGTCCTGATAATCGAATTTAAGACCTCATGCACAGCATTAGCTTACACTATTATTATGCCATTAAGGCATCGCCATCATCTATACAAATAAATAAAATTGAAGTGTTTGTTTGTAATGTCAATATAGCACCTTCTTACTAAATGCATATGAACTTATATAAGGTACTTATATAAAAAAAACATTATTTTGTTGTTCTTCATTTTTGTTGTTCTTCCGGCTTATCTCTGGAACGGCTGAACCTATTTTGACGGGACTTTCACTGACAGATAGCTGATGTTATAAGGAGTAACTTAGGCTACATTTATTTTAGAAGAAATAAAATATTCCTCCCGGACGAAAACGCGGGTAAGTTATATAAAGTAAGTAAACAAAATATTATGAAAGGAGTACCTACATTATCCGTTGTTGACAAGAGATATAAGTATCGCTTGTGTAAACTAATAATAGGCAAATTGTTGGTTTTGACATGATCGATCGTATGAGGTGCCATGATTAATAGACTATTACGTCTTAAGGATACGATACCAGTTAATTATAGATTGTATAGTGCGATGGGTATATTACATCCACATCTATTATATTTTATTTGATAGCCTTGATGGCGTAGTGTTTAGTGTAACCGACTGCCACGCCTGAGGTCGCGAGTTCGATTCCCGCATAAGTCAAACATTTGTGTGCATGAACATGGATGTTTGTCTTGGTCTGAGTGTTTCTATGTATAATATGTATGCATTTAAAAAAAAAAAATATATATATGTATGTTTTTCCATTGTCTAGTACCCATAGTACAAGCTCTGCTTAGTTTGGGCTAGATGGTGTTGTGTGTATGTGATAGAATATTATTATTATTATTATTTAACTAGTTACGTTTAGGTCTTGCGTGAGAGCGAGGGGCCTATATCAAACCGGCGTGAAATAGCGCTTGCGTTGTGTTTCGTCGAGTGAGTGAGGCTACCGGAGGCCCAACGATCCCCCCTCCCGGGAGAGGGGCAAAATAAAACGCTGGCAAAGTTGTGACACCTTTGGTGTTGCGGGTGTCTATGGGCGGCGGTAATCGCTTACCATCAGGCGATCCATATGCTCATTTGCCTACGATACCATAAAAAAAAGAAGAAAAATACTGAGCACGTTGCCAAACTCGTTCTGTTACTGAAAATAGCCTAATAGCAGATTCCAATAACACTTGATGACAGTTATTTTAGAGTTATATTCATTTCATCACGTATAAACCGGATTATATTCAAAAAACACGTTATTATACGTCGTAATTAATTTTCGATTGGAAAAGTGGCTATGGGTTCCGTGCCTGCTTCTTCTTTTTTATTTATTTATTTATTTTAATACCACATACAGCCATTACAGGTAACACTTAACCTAATACTTAACGGATGCAGAGTTTACTTAATAATAATAATAATTATTATAACAGAATTATTATTATTTCCTATTACTATAACAGAAATAATAAAAAAGTTTAAAATCTTTAACCCGACTACGTAAAAAAGGGGTCTGAAAAGGACGAATTTAAAATTTTTATGACCTATATCACCCGAGCTATTATAACGAATCTATAGACACCTCATTCATTAAAATCGGTTCAGTAGTTTAGGCGCTACAGTGGAACATACAAACATACATACCCAGACAGCCAAAAACCTTACCCTTCCTTTTGGCTTCGCCGTAGTCGGGTAAAAAGAATAAGTAGGCTGTGTGAACTCACTCCGTGAACACGAAAATATGTCTATACATTTGGACACAGCACAGAGTACCTACACGCAGCGCAAGCGTCAGCGGAGCGAGCTGGACTACTCCAGCTCGCTCCGCTGACGCGTGCGCTGCGTTATGAACGTTAGTGCGTGCACCCAGCACTAGCAATATAATGACGGCTGCCTCCGCCGGCCTATGTGTTCATCCGGAACTCAGAGTTGAACCGTCTGTAGGACAGCCTGGTTATATATCTTTCCCCTAAAGAACTTTAACACATACGTAGCTAAAACCGCTTCTATTCTCACTTCAAGCCTACTGTAACTGGTGGGTATGGTGATACCCAGCACTAATAGAGTAGGGTACAGTAATGGATAACCTGGGTATACCCCATATTGCTTCAAGTATAAAAACCTTATAAATGTGTTCTGGATACGCTCCAACATTAATTTATATTTTGCTGCATGTGGTGACCAGATTGCCGCATCACCTTCCAAATGACTCCTTACGAGAGTCCCAAACAGTGCTTTTACTGCTCCAATATTTGTAAAGTGATTCGCTTGACGTAATACGAAACCCAGATTACGGAATGAGAGCTCTTCTCTCCGAACTAGAACCATGTACTCAATATGCAATGATTTCCTATTTAATTATTATTTGTGGTCGAGCAGCGATAGCTCAGTAGGGAGACCAACAGACTGCAATGCAGAGGGTCTCGGATTCGAACCCACGTCGCGCAACTCTGACTTTCGGAAGTTATATGAGTTTTTGAAATTATGTGCGTATTGATTAACAATTGTCGCCTGCTCCGTGCCTCGGAGAGCACGTAAAGCCGTCGGTCCTGGCTGCCATGAACATCTATGGCAGTCGTTATTGGGGAAGTCGACACAAAAGATCCCACTGGGTCGAAGTGTCGCCGGTGTATACTGTCTGGCCCCCACGCAAGATAAGATAAGATAAGATAATTTTTGGTCGCCTTGCTGTTGCCATTGCGCCGAACGTTGTGGATTCGAATCCCGGGACAAAAAGTTATATATTCCAAAAATAGTTTCCTGAGTCTGGGTGGTCTATGTACCTACACGTTATTTCAATGTTCGTAAAGTCTTACGCGACACAGGAAATAAATCCTAGTGCAGCCGTTACAGAGCCAAAATATCTCTAGCCGTTATTGCCACCAACATTGGTCCCTAAGACAACAGACCCACGAACCAATTAATATAATTAACAACAAGACGTTACAAAATAAAACATAATACATGCGTAATCAAAACAAGGCAGTGCAAATTGATATTTGGCAATAACAATATCATGAACTACAATTTTACTGACGGTTCTAACTTCAAAGTCACGAGGAATCCAATCAGATAACTCCATCATTCCAATGTGGACTTTATTCGATCGTGTTAGAGTTGTTTTTGCAGGGGTAAAGTGTATCAATAGAATAATAGCTCAGTGCAGTCCCACGTCCTTGTTTTGTTCTCATCCTCATTGTGTGTGGTGTAAACTTATATGGAAATTTGCGGGTCATCATATCTAGATAGTCTCACGCCTATATCTTAAAGGGGTAGGCAGGAATGTGCTACACCCACATTTCGGCAACTATGGTTATAGATCGCACGTAAAAAAGCAGACCCATTGCCATTAAACAAGCACAGACTCGTTTTAACTGTGGTTCTAACGTAGTGAACTACAATTACGGCCTCGATGGCGTAATGGTTAGTGTAACCGACTGCCACGCCTGACATCGCGGGTCCAAATTCCCGCAGAAGTCAAACATTTGTGTGCATGAACATGGATGTTTGTCTTGGTCTGGGTGATTCTATGTATAATATGTACGTATTTACAAAAAATATATATAATAATATTCTATCACATACACACAACACCATCTAGCCCAAGCTAAGCAGAGCTTGTACTATGGGTACTAGACGATGGATAAACATACATATATACTTTTATCCATTGACTAGTACCCATAGTATAAGCTCTGCTTAGTTTGGGCTAGATGGTGTTGTGTGTATGTGATAGAATATTATTATAAGAATATATTATAATAACATTTTGTCATTGCATTTGATGCGCACACACTAAGCATAAAATCAAAGGTGTACGAACTTATCGCAGTAATTGAATTCGTTCCTCAACCTTTCGCTAATCGTATTGGTCATTACAAATGTCATGTATTAATTAATAGTAATGTTAAATTCTGTGACAATAAGCGATAAATCGAAGAATACTAATATTTGCTGCAATCTACACGAAATTTTGGTCACCCTATTTCTTTATTCAGAGTATAAAAATAATACTTGATTTTCTTTTACATTAGAGGGTCTTTTAATTTCTTTCTGGTATCGAATTTGTTGCACAATTTTTTCACAAATATGGACAATTTTGTGTTTGTCTTTCATACGTTAATAAAACTAAAACCAAAGGAAATGGAGGAGTAAGGGCTCGAATTTTATCAAGATCATAACTTTCAAACAATAAGATTTAATGACCTGTTCTTGCTTTCACAAATTTTCTCAATTTATTTAGTAGCATATAGGTTTCAAACGTCAGCTGTAATTTAATGGTTTCATTTTATTTGCGTAGGTAATAAACTTTTAAGTGTAAGAGAATTGAGAGCCCATTTTAAGCGAAGATATACAAAGTAGGACAATGTTTTGCGATAATATCTTAACTTCACAAATTTTGTTTGGCATTAGCTTAGATATTGGAATAAAGATTTTATCTGTAGTGTCCATAGTTTATCCGGTACATGTGGGCCCTTAATCCTCTATGAGAGAACTGAGGCCCCAACTTTATAGTCCATAGCTCGCTTATTCGACTTTAACAAAATCTGATACCAACTTTCACAGTTCTTTGAGAATGTTAACTAAATCCTAAGCACATCTTTGAAGAGTTTTAACAAAGAGGCCCTCACAACACACGCACACGCACGCAAATCTGCATTATGTTTTAAAAGTCGTGTAAAGTCTGTCACGGGGTGGAAAACTTCACTCGCTTTCAGAACATTATTGATCTTTGCAGCCAACTTGGTGTACTTATACTGAGAATAGATACACTTCTAGAAATAAGACAGTTATGTACAATACTAGTTTTTAGGAACACAACAATCCGATCCATCATAAACATTACTGATGTTACTCGAAAAGCTGCCAGGCTAAAAGAGAACTAGACTGGAGATATCTGTCGCAATACAAACGATAAATAGAGGGGTCTATTCGACCATTAGTTTGGCCAACTCACGATCCGATGGATCTCTGAGAGATGACGAGATAAGCTAAATTCCTTTAATAAAGATTAGTTCTTAGCGGCTCTTCTAATAGAGATGGAACGATAGTGGCGAAGTCTTAACCCTGCAGTAAAACAGCCTTATTATAAATAAACCACTATTATATTTGTAGTTTTTTTATAATAGATTGCTACATATTTTCACGGACAAACTCGGAGAAATATATATTTTTGAAAGTAAGCGAAGAATTCATTATCGTTTGGCGAGTCACCATTACCACGGATCTCGCACTCTCTCTTGTCACAAACACTACCCAGAAAGCTGTTCTTCTTACAGATGTATAGCGACAGTAATATAGAGGCAAGATGGTAACATGATGTGCAGAAAGAAAAATAATCGCACTGACGTGTCATGCATGACACATGGATTGAGAACCGAAATCGAGAAATGTAATTTAGTAAAAGAGCCCGTCGTTGATAATTATTTGGTGATGACACTGATGATGAATAAGCTGGTAACTCAAGGAAATACTGTCCTATTACAGGAATACGGTGTAAAAGTAATAACACTGTGACTGCTTTTAGCTGGTAAGTTAGAGTGACAGCGGCCATCTTTAATTCCTTAGAATCTGCTACGCTTCTATAGTGTCTTTAATATTGCAGAAGCTATTGTAGACTAATGTAAGAGATTACTCTAAGACGAACCGTATCTTATTTGCATAAAAATAATCCTATCTCTTGGAAGTCACACGTACTGACGTAGGTTCAAAGAAATAAGCAGAAGTGTAATGTTGGTCTTTGTCAACTCCTCATAATAAATGTACCGTCGATTATTGAGTGGATTTAACAATGAGTAACATTTGTTTAATCTGAAAACAAAAGCAAGTAAGAGTCAAGAGCGTTTACGTTTTGTTCTGAATGGCAACGTCGCAAATAAATGTCATATTCTGAGATTTTCAAATTCAATTCTTATTTTTAGGTTTCATTTTTAAGTATGTAAATATTAGGTCCGATGGCACATAGTAAAATGACTACAAATATTATCATATTCATTAATGATGATTCTTACTCTATAGAGAGTATTAAAACATTTTAATATAAAGACCAAATAAATAAATATGATTTAAAATCCTCAAAATACAACATTTATTTGCGACTTTGCCATTTAAAACGAGTTCTCAAGGCGTAAGTGCTTCTAACTCTTGCTTGCTTTTGTCTTGAAATTCTACATGTTAATCAGGATGGGTTTTAATATGTAAAAACGAGTCGTTTTAGCTACGAACAGTTTTGATATATTATATATGCAATATGTTTCAAAAATTAACGTACCGTAGGTAAACCGATTCGTTTTTCAGATGTTGACGTACTGACGGCTATTAATGTCCAGTCATTAATAGTCGTCAGTACGTTTAAACAATGCAGTAATATACTAGAAAAGACTGCCGCGAAGCAGTGCCTTATACAATTGACATATTGTTCTCTTTTATCTTGGACTACGTAGGAAGCCATATCTGATTGTTCTATGTGTACAGGTGCTTCAACATGAGGACTCTTTGAGCTGTAGCTACAGTATAATGACAAACAACCCACCTGCGTCATTTAGTTCACTTATATACGCAGAGCGTTCCATTTTCTCGTAATATAATAATATTCATTTCGATCACAAAGTGACACCTATGAATTTTGACCTAAATTAATTAACTCGTTATATAATATTAATTTGGATCACAAAGTGACACTTATGAATTTTATCGTTCATACGTGTTACTTTGTGGACTAAATGAACAAATCATTCTTGACATATTCTCTTTTACTTTGGAGTATATAGGAAGCCATGTCTAATTGTTGTATGTGTGCACGTGCTTCGACATGAAGACTCAGTGAGCTAGCGAACAGTATAATGACAAACAACCGACCTACGTCATCTAGTTCACTTATATAAATTTTTTTTATTTGCTCGTTCTATAAATATATTAAGTCACACTTATGAATATTGACGTTCATAAGTGTGACACTGTGACCATAATGAACAAAATATTTTTTACATATTCTCTTTTATCTTGGACCATATAGGAAGCCATGTCTAATTGTTGTATGCGTGCACGTGCTACAACATGAGGACTCGGGGAGCTTGCCTACAGTATAATGACAAACAACCGACCTACGTCATCCAATTCACTTATATATGCAGGGTGTTCTATTCATTGACTTGACTGATTGACTATTTTTAGACCATTATACAACATGCTAATTTGTACCTTCGCCAATTTTTGGGAACATGATACCAAGCATGTTTAATCAAAATACATTAATTTATCTTCAGTACATTTATTTAAAACACATATTTTCAATTAAAAATTTGGGTTCGTAAATAAAACAAACGGTACGAACGCGTGGTATGATGTTCTATTGTAGCTCGACGCTTGTAAGCGTGCCTTAAAGATTTGTTGCATATAATTTAGTTAAGAGCCCCTTTTTTCAATTTTCAGATAACGTTTATTTATCGTCTATACAAAAGCTGTCAAAATATAACATATTCTCCGGTATATGAAAGATATCTGACGATTGAAAAATTTGCCCGAAGTGAAAGGTGCTATGCTTTTTATGGTATGTAATTGCTTTAATTCGGGTTTAAAAAAAGCAATATAATCACCTCCGTAAATATGGCAAGAATGCCTTATATAATATAAATATTCATTTGGGTAATAAAGTAATACTTATGAATGTTGACGTTCATAAGTGTTACTTTGTGACCTTTGATTTGAACGTGAATACAGTTTTAATATAATGAAACCCTCGAGCTAAGCTAAATGCTCGTGTTACGTGGTTAACGTCAGTATTGCAAAGGGAGGAGATCGAACCTACTTCCTCTCAATCGCAATTCCAATGCCTTACAAGTTAAGCTACCGCTTTTATATACCTCTGCCTACCCTTCAAAAATATATAGACGATAATTGCGTATTTTTGTTATTCAAATCATCCTGTATAAAATGCAGTCATGTGCGTCGCAAGCGCAACATTGATTGAGGGAAATAAGTCTAATTTCTGAACATGAGTTGCATCAATCAAACCTTTGAACGAAATACTTGACCAACGTGACCTCAGCAGATCGTTGGCGCCGACTCTACGGTAAAGGTCGCGCGACATTGGTTCGATTCCAGTAAATTAATACAAAGCTTGATTTACATACAAACAGAGTCTCATCTGAAAGGATAGATAGAGGTGTAGTTAAGGTATTTCGGCTCCTCATAATAGAGGACGATCCTATTGTTGTCTAGGGCATTGCAGGCTCCATACTGTTCCTAAGTTTTTTTGTAAGAATAATCCAATAAAACTTTGCTCGACCCAGGAAACGAAGCCAAGAGTTCATGCACAGCAGGCGTATACACGCCAGGGCTCCGGAGGCAATTAGACTTTTTTCAATGTACACAAATTATTACTATAAATCTTCATCATTCAGGCAAATAGTTATTATAAGTTATAGTTATACATTGATCGCTATTTGTCGGCCTCGATGGCGTAGTGATTAGTGTAACCGACTGCCACGCCTGAGGTCGCGGGTTCGATTTCCGCACAAGTCAAACATTTGTGTGCATGAACATGGATGTTTGTCTTGGTCTGGGTGTTTCTATGAATAATATGTATATATTTACAAAAAGAAAGTATATATGTAAGTATGTCTATCCATTGTGTAGTACCCATAATACAAGCTCTGCTTAGTTTGGGCTAGATGGTGTTTTGTGTTTGTGGTAGAATATTTATTATTTATTTATTTATATTTATTCAACCCGAATAAATACATCGAAAATGTAGAATTGTTCATCGTTAAATGCAGACGAATTATAATAATATATTCAGCTTCGATTCTAACGATTTTATTTATAAGTATATTTTTTTAACTTACTTAATGGGCTTAGAAATATTACGGTGAAATGTAACCTACTATATCCGAATAAAATTCAGTGGCTTGAGTAAACTCACTAACCAATATGATGTTTATAAGTGTTACTTAGTGACCGAAATGAGTAAATTATTTTCACTTCTGGCTTTAAATACTAACACGTTTTGGAGGTTTACGTTAGTAATCTTGCAATATTCGATAAATAAATATAATAATCTATTGAATAACATCAAAGGATGCACCATGGACGCACTTTCCAAACACAAGTAAGATACAAGATACAAGTCTTAATTAATAAATTGTAGTTTTAAAAATTGAAAAACACGCTTTAAAATTATTTTTTCTACTTATTAGTTGGCTTTTTTAATAAAAGCCAACTAATAAGTAGAAAAAATAATTTAATATTTTTTATGTAAAAAAGCGTGGGGTGCTTTCTAAGATATTTTGATCCCCTACCCCAGGATTATATTTTTGATTGCTTTTCTTAATTATTGTATTGTCATCGGTCCTTGATAAGTATACCAAACGTGCCAAGTTTTGAAGGGAGTTAATCATGTTCAAAGTTTCCATTACATACATGCCTACTAACATACATATGAAGCTAATAAAAGCGTGTGAAAATTCATTGAGTATCTATCAAATTTGATTAATAGATATTTGATAGAAATAAATGAGTTGTATAATTGAATAGGCCTCTGTTTTTGAAATAGTTATTCATAATTAAATATTTAACGATTCGGCTGTTTACTGGATCATATTCATATTAACACATTCGCTGTCCCGTGATAGACACAATTAGAAAATATATTATTATTTATCATATGTGATTCATCGGACAGAAAACCTATTAATACTAAAAGTAATAATAATAATTTATTTATTTCTTACATTTTTTTATTTTGCTCGTCAATATGACCACACTCCGCCTGATGGTAAGTTGTCGTGTGATCTAAGAGCAGTGGCCTCCAAACCGTCCTCATAGCAGCCGAGGCGATGTTGAGGTCTCTACTTTGACGGCCTGAGGTGCTTTTTCACGCCCCGCTTAAAGGATTGAAGGAAGAAGGAAACACGTGCCTTGGCACAAAAGTACAATGTTTTCAATAAAAGGTACTGGGTGACTGGTTTCTAAGCTAGGTAAAAACCTGTGTTATGGATAACCAGGCTTCCATTCCACAGAAAACTCGTACTTAAAACAATGAAAAGTAATGTAAAACGCCGCGGGTAACTCTTTATGTGTGTGTTGTTTTGTACTCTTATTGATAATTTCCTGACGGCAGACTCAATACACTCGGCCCACTGTCGCCGACAAAGATTAGCACTAATTTAAACTAGTAAAGCGGTCACATATTGAGAATCCACTGTTAGAGTATAAAACGTAGTTACGGCGTATCCTCCGGTAAGTAAAAGTTCTTAAGGCAAACACAGCTCCCTTATTTTCCCTTATTACTTTCATTTTTTTTCTTTATAATACTAAGCTGGCTAACAAGCATACGGCCCACCTGATGGTAAGTGGTCACCGTAGCCTATGGACGCCTGCAACACCAGAGGCATCACTTGCGCCTTGCCGACCCTTTAGGAAAGGAAGGAGAAGGAGCGGTAAGGGGGAAAGAGGGTGATAGAGACTCAGGCACTCTCACTCACCGAACGAAATACAACAGTAGGAATACTGCTATTTCACGTCGATATTCTGTGAGAGGGTGGTCATTCCTTGGTCGAGCCGGCCCATTATTTCATTTTAACTAGAGTCAACAACGCCATAGTGATATCCTCATTTCGTATGTTTATACTGTTTGACTTTCAGCTTGGTAAAACAGAAAAATATATGCACGGATGGCGGCGTGGTTAAGGTTTACTTCACACTACGCTACACTGTGTCAAGTATTGTGGATTCGATTTCCATATGGGATAAAGATTTGTGCGACCCACAAATAGTTATACCGAGCCTTTTTGGTGTCCGTTAGTGTAAAAATCGCCTCCCACAAGGACCTTGTCTCAGCGCGAGAGTTCTTTTACTGCGTATTAAAAAACAATCTACCACAAAGGCATCTTATGCTCTTGGGTAAGCAACCTTCAACTTGAACTTAAACAAAGAAAAGCCATACTATCAACTACACAATAATCAGACAGACAACGAAATAATAAATTCAACTCATTATTGATACAGCGAGCCCCTACTACAACACATTGACAAACAAACGAACACACACACGCAAATAAACATAATTATTGTTACTATACAAACGGCGGCCATGACAGTTCGGCGAGCCTCTGAAACCGCAACCGCTGATTGGCTGGCTATAACGCGCCTCCATGACGTCAGATGCGCCGGCGCACGCATTTTATCGAAAAACTACAGTCACAGTAACGGCGATAGCGAGTTATGAATGACACTGCTCTATTGTTATCTTTGAAGTTATCCAAGGGCAGAAATAAAGGTTTTGTTATTTGGTTTAGTTTAAATAGAACGGAAAACTAGCTATCTGGTATAAGGTTGTTGATTATCGACAACAACGTATTAATTTAGCTGTTCGATGGCACAGTGGCTTAACGCGCCTTGCCACTGCCAATGCCCTAAGTGATGTCGGTTCAATACCCAGAGTAAAAAGCTGTGTATATACATACATAGTCTCACGACAAGTTCCCTGAAAGGGTGGCGTGAGGGTGTTTTACACCCACATTTAGTCAGCAACGTCTTAGGTCCCACGTAATAGGGAGCGAGGTTATTGCCGTTTATCAAGCACAATTGCATACTCCGTCCTACTCCTAATCATCTTTCAACAGGCTATCCCAATAACCCGAGATCTCATGCACAACATGGAGTCTGGAACTGTATCTGGTATGGTCCAATAATTTCATCCTATTATGTAGGACATGGGTCGCAAATGGCGGTCCGCGGTCCACATCCGGACCGCCAACCCATTTTGTGCGGACCGCGAGAACACAGAAACTTGCACTACAGAGTACATAATTTAATAAAAATGGATCCCTCGCATTATTTTTGTTGACGTCAATTTGAAAACGGCCGCGCGAAGTAACGAGCTAATTACATTTGTTTAATAAATATTTTTTTCTATAAAATTTTGGACGGACCGCGGTGGTCATTTCCGAACCCCGAGCGAAACTAATTGGTGACCCCTGATGTAGGACCTAAAACCGAAGCCTAAGCTGGCAAAAGTGTAATATACATATCTATATCTATACTTATACTAGCTGTTCCGACAGACGTTGCCCTGTACAGGCGAAAAAAAAAAAACAATTCTAAACCATCCTCGAATCCACTTGAACACACACAAAAAAATTCATTCAAATCGGGCCAGCCGTTTAGGAGGAGTTCACTGTCAACACACATACAGAAGAATTATATATTATATAAAAATTATAAAGAGGAAAGATTAGATTGTTTTGTATGTAGGGAGCCTGGTAATCTGTCTGACAAGATTTTCCTAGTTCAGATACCAGTCCCTCACAGTCCAGTCCCCCTACCTAACCTATGTCAAAAATATAAAAGAAAAAACAAACCTAGTGTTTAATATTCTCGGACAATGATTGCATTTTATTGCACGACGTGTTTGTCATGACTCCAAACGAGATATCATACGATATAAGACTCGACTGTTCTCGAAACTGCGATGTGTGGTAGGTCATGGACCCAATTAGACACTGACGTAATGGTATAAACCCACAGTTTTTATTTAATTGAGATATTTATATCGCAATTACTCAATTACACTGGGTTTTTAAAGTAAGCTGCTTTGGTGGCGCATCGTACGTGTGTTTTCCGCATTTAGCCCCAAAATTTGCACACCTACCCTTGTTATCAGATTTAAAAGGTTTTTAACTTGTGAATAACAGAATTTTTCTGGATGAAAGTTATCCATGTCCTTTCTGTTCCTCTGACAAAGTGTATGTGAAATACTCTTTGACTGCCACGTCAAAAAGCAAAGGCGTGCTAACGGCGCCAAGCTACGATTTCATCCTTTAATTTGTCATGTAGTCATGACCGTGGCGTGCTGAACTCATTTTACTACGTCATGTATAAATGACTGTAGGTAAAAAGGGGCGTGAGAGCGTAACAAATAAACTCACATTCGCATTTATAATATTAGTTACGTTATACCTTACTTGTTTAGAAGAGGATTATAAATAATCGACAGGCAAAAATGTAGTTCAACAGACGAGACAACGATCTGTTACCGACAATGTATCCACAAAATATATGGAGCACCAGCTGGAATGAAAATTTAAAGTTTGAGGAGACAAGCGAGATTGTATGTGTATAGGGTCAGACCCGCGCGCAGCAGTAACGTGGACTATATCCAATAGAAAGTTGATGACCTCGCCTGGAATAACAACAAGGCAACCGCGAGGGACTAGGACGGAGCAAGGCGCGTAGAAAGGTCTAATCATACACAGTCGCGTAGAACTGTTATTTCTAGCGTGGTAGGTTACCATCCATTTTGAAATATCTTTCCTTAATTTACTTAAAAATTATTCCCGCTCTAGGAATAAATCCTGTGTCGCGGGAGATTTGACAAACATTCAGACACAGAAGGGTGTGTTTTGTTTGAATGTTAGTTAAGTTTCTAGATTACATATTTTTTTACCTATCTAGAGATCGAACCCACGACACTTTGCACACTGGGAATATCGAAGCGACCACCTAAATCGCTAACAGTGCAGGTTAAATGTGTGCTGTTAAAATGCCTGGATTTAATGTATAAAAATGTGTTAGTCAAAATTTTAAATCATAGATCTATGATTTACTACATTTAAAATTAAATATGGTCACTGGACTTTAAGTTCTCATTGACCCAATGCAAATATGACATCTGAATTATAAATATAGTAATATCACGCTTAATCATATTTAAAACTGTACTCTACCATTCTCTATCAAATCTGTGAGCTCACCCTTCTTATATGGACATTTTTTCATGAGATCTAAGTACGGTGGGTTCACAACTATGATTGCAGGACAATGCAACGTAGGTATTATTATGTCTACAGGTGCTGCTTCAGAAGTAAACATATGTACCACTCCACTTCAGATTTGGTCTAGGGCCGATCTTAACGGAGACTGGTCATCTGTGTAGGAGATACTATAGTGCACATGTGTGTGCCCAAACACAAGCGCACTCTTTAATATCTAACTCTTATAGTCCAGAGCGACGGCATTCTGACACGACCGGAGAAAGATTAGACGCAGGAACAATAGCTTTACCTGCGGTCCGAGACACGGGCTACTATTGAATTTCTTGACAGAAATATCCAATATATTTTTGTTGACACGACCTAAGATTCGAGAACTCGAGACACACAACAGTAGCTTTGATTACCGTTGGGTCACCAAGGTAGTTAAGTCATAGTATATCCCTACACCCAATTTCAATCCCAGACATTGAATACCTCAGTTGGCACAGAGACGACACGTTTTGTAGAGGTCGCAGGTTCAAGCCCTGCTTCATGGACTAACTTTTTCTTTTGTAATAATTTCCATTCTAATTTAGCATGGGAAATGCTTATTTTAATAATTCGTAATAAACACCACAGTTCCAGACTTGATGTTCCTGAGAATTCATCAGACGTGCGATCAAGAGATCGCGGGTTCGAATCCCATTCATTGCACTACCGACGTGAACCCATTCCAAACACAAGCATACTAACTTAGGTTGAGATATTAACAAGACTTATTTAATATTTAATAAATAGGTATTTATAAATTTTGTCTTCTGTTTACGCGAATGTTATTCATTGAAATTAAACTACTATATACGGATTTAATCGCGTTGTTTATTTATCACTGTATTACAAAATTTTGAAAATATTACACTACTACTACTATTGATTTTATTTTACTAATTTATAAGCTAATAAAATT
The DNA here is from genome assembly GCA_963675205.1 of Catocala nupta. Lineage (NCBI taxonomy): Eukaryota > Metazoa > Arthropoda > Insecta > Lepidoptera > Erebidae > Catocala > Catocala nupta. The sequence goes on from OY776104.1 coordinate 21,988,047, forward strand.
ATTTAAACTATTAAATCTATTTATTTTTGGTTTACACTTTCCCCGACGTTTCGGTTGCTTTTCAGCAGCCATGGTCACGGGGAGACTAAGATGGTAGTCAACTACCATCATCACCAACATTTTATTAGCTTATAAATTAGTAAAATAGAATCAATAGTAGTAGTAGTGAAATATTTTAAAAATTTTGTAATATAGTGTTAAATAAACAACGCGATAAAATCCGTATATAGTATTTTAATTTCAATAGGTATTTATAAACTGATTTGCTTATAATTTGTTTGAAAGAAAAATAAAGCTTATCACGCTACTATGATTGTATTGTTTGTTTGTGTGATTGCTGATCGTAAATCAGGTAATGACAATATTTCTCGTTAACAACTCTTATCAGTAAAACTGTACGTGTTCATAGCCTTGATAAAGTAGCTTTTCTGTTTCGCACGTCGATAAAAACTCTTTGAACACCTACATTATAGTATCGTTAATATGTCGCGATATGCTAGATAGCATCTTTTTAAATAATGCGCAGTCGTGGTTATTTTGCGCATTGAAACAGGGTTTCCAAAACATATAAACTAGAAATGAATTTAGTATACAGGATGTCCCAGAAGTCGACGTCAAGCCGGAATCAGGTAACAGGCTAAGTATTATAGCTATCAGAAAATAAAAAAATCTAAGAAACATATTTTAAAATTACAGGCATTTTAAAAACGTCTTGAAATCTGCACCCAGTGATAGTCTCACTCCTATTACTACAGATATTTACTTTTAAAATATTTTTTTTTGTTATGTAATCTCGAATAATCGAGAAAAATTGAGAGTTTAAAGAAGCATTATATTATTCTGATAGCTATTATAACTTAGCCTGTTACCTGATTCCGGCTTGACGTCGACTTCTGGGACATCCTGTATATATTTAGGCGTTAGTCTATTTCCCGAGGAGAAGTAACAGCAGAGCAGAATCAGTACAGGTTTCTTACACCTGCATTTCGCACTCCGGTGTATATTTCTAGCTCATCTGCTGTTACGTGGGTGTCGTAGCGAGTCAGCTCTATATTGATCGCAGTTACAGACGTACTGCTACTCAGAATTTTTAGATAGAAAGACCTAATAACACTTACCCATAAGCTGGACGCAAACATACGGTTTCCTGATCAGGTTTCCGAAACAGGAATTCAGATTCGTCATTACGTCAGCTTTGTGCAGGTATTGAATGTTTTTCATCAGGAATTAGTATTACCAGTACCAACGTACGGTAACGCCACCCCGCTAACGTGTCTACCTAGCTCCGATGTATTCATTCAGAATGGAAATTTCCTTTCGTGTGCGACGGTCTATACAGAATGTAAGCGAACGATGCGGTCGGAATGACGTCATTCGGTTTTCTTCCGTTCTCCATTCAGAACACACCGGCGAGATTCCGAATCGAACGACGGGAATTATTTTCGCACGGGAAATATAAGAACGTGTGCGGTATATAGCAAATTCGTATAAAAAATGTGCATTCGGGTATCCGAATCTGAATACCGGATTCGGAAACCTGATAAAAAACGTACGTTTGCGGTCAGCTTTACTTGTGTTTACCTTGTAAATATGAATAAATAAATAAACACTTCGACCGGCCTAGAAATCAAATTTAGGACCGTCCTACGCACAATTTAAGACTATCAAGCCAGACTTATTACACAAACGAAATTTATATAATTACTAGCTGATCCACGCAACTTTGTCTGCTTCACATAAGAGAATATGCCGCGTTTTTGCAACATTTTTCATTAATGCTCTGCTCCTATTGGTCGTAGCGTGATGTTATATATAATTCAAACCAGTAGTTCCTGAGATTAGCGCGTTCAACCAAACAAACAAACTCTTCAGCTTTATAATATTATTATAGATAAGTTAGTCCGGTCGCGTAAATATAAATTAGGTTAATTACAGTACTGTTTTCTGGTGGTTTCACTGGTCTGGCCTTAGGGTATCATTAGCCTTCGGGTTGCGGAGGTCAGGTGGCAGCCACTCCGTGTAAAAACTGATATCCAGTTAAATTCGGTTAGACCAGAAAAGCCAACCCCAAGTGACTTGGGAATAATAAAGGCTAGGGAGACGAAGACAGTACTGTTTTCTGGATGAAAGGTACCCTATATCCTTTTCTGTACCCGTGATATCATTTATGCAATATTGAATGATGATTGGTCAAGTACTTAAGACGTAAAAGCGTAACAAACAAACACACTCACTTTCGCATTTATAATCTATAATACTAATATTATAAAGCTGAAGAGTTTGTTTGTTTGGTTAAACGCGCTAATCTCAGGAACTACTGGTTCGAATTGAAAAATTGTTTTAGTGTTGGATAGCCTATTTATCGAGGAAGGCTATAGGCTATATAACATCACGGTACGACCAATAGGAGCGGAGCAGCAATGAAAAATGTTTCAAAACCAGGATAAATTCTTTTATATGAAGTATACGAAGTTGCGCGGGTGAACTAGTATTAAATAAAAAGTTGAAACAGATCTAATCAATAGTCATGAATTGATAAAATACAAGTAATCTCTTCCTAATCTCTCTCTAACTAACTGCCTCCGTGGCGCAGCGGTAGTGAATGCGACTGCTGTGCATGAGGTCTCGGGTTCGAATCCCGAGTCGGGCCAACAAAAATTCATTGGGTTTTTCTGTTAAGAAATCTCAATAGCAGCTCGAAATTAGGAAGTTGGCGGTGCTAGACACCCCCGTGCCTTGGAATACACGTAGAGCTGTTGGTCCTGCGCCTGATCTCTCTCTGGTCGTGTCGGATTACCGTCCCATCGGATCATGAGAGTTAGGGAACAGAGAGTGCACTTGTGTTTGCGCACACGCTTGTGCACTATAATATCTCCTGCGCAGATGGCCTGTCTCCGTTCAGATTAGCCGCCGTGACCGAAATTCGGTCTGTAGAACATTATTATTATTATTAATCTTTTCCTTAACTTCTGATTAAAAATATTTTATTTACATACATATAATAATAATGAGACGTATCTAATACCCAATTAAAATTAAATACTTTAAGAATTAAGTGTTGATTTAAGTTGATTAAGAAACTAATTAATATGGTCCCATTAAATAGAGATTATGGCCGTAACGAACTACATTAGTTACTAGGAACTTACAGGCTTACTTATAAACGGCTTATGATGGCCTCGATGGCGTAGTGGTTAGTGTAACCGATTGCCACTCCTGAGGTCGCGGATTCGATTCCTGCACAAGTCAAATATTTGTGTGCATGAACATGGATGTTTGTCTTGGTATGGGTGTTTCTATGTATAATATGTATGTATTTACAATAAAAAAGTATATATGTATGTTTATCCATTGTCTAGTACCCATAGTACAAGATCTGTTTAGTTTGGGCTAGATGGTGTTGTGTGTATGTGATGGAATATATTATTATAATTATTTATTTAATTAGGGCATCAAACACAATTGTTTTGGCGTTGCAAAAATACCTTTACAACATGAGATTTTGTAATTTACTAACGCAAAACAGCACATACATATACATACAATCTTAAACTTTAATCCCCGTAGAGTATTACACATTACTCCACACATGTTTCAAGTCTTAATTTGTTACCTAAGATCTAAAACAAAGTACCTATCGGAAGAGCGTCATCGGCTACTGAGTACAATTCCAGATATCGCGCTTTTACTGAGAACTCTTTAATGAAAAATCCAAGAGCCTATTCAAATTGTCTCGTCAGGAATCGACACTGAGACCTTACGTACAGCAGTGGCTTTCCCTCTCGCTAAAATACTACAGTAATGCAATTTTAAAATTTGTACTCGCACATTTCCCATCTTTTCGACTAGAATTCTTAAAATAAATCGTATCATATAATTACATATGTCCTTCTTCTTCTTAGTCTTTATTATTCCTAAGTCACTTGGAGACGGCTTTTTATAGTCTAACCGAATTTGACTGGATATCAGTTTTTACACGGAGCGGCTGCCACCTGACCTCCGCAACCCGAAGGCTAACGATACCCTAAGGCTAGACCAGTTTCAGGATATTAGAGGGTACTGACTTTCCCAATAACGACTGCCATAGATGTTCATGGCAGCCGGAGCCGACGGATTAACGTGCTCTCCGAGGCACGGAGCAGGCGATAATTGTCAAACAATACGCAAATAATTTCGAAATGTCATATAACTTCCGAAAGTCAGAGGTGCGCGACGTGGGTTCGAACCCGAGACCCTCTACATTGCAGTCTGTTGGTCTCCCCACTGAGCTATCACTGCTATATAATTATGTATGATATCTTAACCTAACTAATATTATAAATGCGAATATCAATTTGATTGTTCGTTTTCACGTCTTTACTACTCGTAAAGTAACAATCATCATGAAATGTTGCAAATATACGTTGTCAGGAAGAACTGAAAAGAACATCTATAGAGTACTTTCTATCCAGGAACTGTTCCCAATCGAGCAAATCCGCGGGCAAAAGCTAGTGTTAAAATATCATTTGTATCGCATAACGAAATCTGTATTCAAATCGCGAACCTCGCTCAAATCGAGGCAGTCTCAACTGGCGATGGAACTCTTTCTTATATACGTAATGCTGGGGCTACATTAGCGGGCTACGGCGAATATTCGTGTTACGCGATGAGTGTGGCTGGCTAGATCGTTGCAAGGCGTTGTATTCGGGCGAAAACGATGTATTATCGGGGCACTGTCGGTAAACTGGCGCGCATCAAAGGGATATGGAGCACCAATATTCGCTTTGGTGGCTACATCTACGACACTTCAGTGTCGTCCAGCGGGACGAACGTGCTTGTTTTTTTTGTCAACTCTACACGAATCTTCACCCTCTTAATTTAGACAAGAACATCGCGTATGACCGTACACGATGTGTTTAGCGCGCCAACGCGACACGAATCTTCGCCCGCTAATGTAGCCCCAGCATAAACGTAAGAAAACATAATATTTTTATTAATAACGGAAATAACATTCAACGTTCAATATATTTACACGTTTCTACAATTACTATGACACTGCACAGATTACATCATAACATTAATTAGCTTATCTCTGGCCATGAAACGCCGCCTATAATGCATGATACGGCAGACATTACACTATCTATACTTACTTAATATTATAAAGCTGAAGAGTTTGTTCGTTTGTTTGGTTGAAAGCGCTAATCTCAGCAACTACTGGTCCGAATCGAAAAATTCTTTTGGTGTTGGATAGCTCATTTATCAAGGAAGCAATAACATCACGCTACGACCCACGGGGCAGCGCAGTAATCATAAACGCGGGTGAAACCGCGGGCACATCTAGTATAATATAAAAGTAAGCATTCTGCTATCTCTCTAATGAACAACTAAGTTCAGATACGTCACGTCAATTAAACCTTACTTAGATCACGATTTCGAATGACAAAATCACGTTATCGCTTTCACGATGGAATGTTTTCCATGAAAGGTTTCCATGTAAAGATGTCATCACCGGACCATACTGCCATGATGGTGTAGTGGTTTATATGGACGCCTTGCCTCTGACATTGCGCCAATTGTTTTGTGGGTTTGTTCCCCATACGGGACAAAAACTTGCGTAATTCACAAATGTTTGTTCCAAATCGAGTCCGTTGTTTGAAAGTTTGTAAAATCTCCTGCGACATAGGACTTAATCCTAATGTGGTAGTTGATTTCTTTCACAGCAAATGAGACAATTATATTATTCTAGTTTTCCCCGCGGTTTCATCCCCGTTCCCGTGAGAATATCGGAATAAAAAGTAGCCTATGTGTGAATCCAGGTCTTCAGCTACTTACATACCAAGTTTCATCGCAATCGGTCCAGTAATTTTTGCGTTAAGAGTAACAAACATCCATACATCCTCACAAACTCACATTTATAATATTAATTAGGATTTATTTGTGTTGCGCCTATAGTTTCAGTGATCCACCCACCAGCTAAGCTAATAGGCACACCGTAGTTGTTTAAGCCGGTAGCCCTGAGCCTCGGGAGAGTCAGACATAATCTGGTTTCTCCCCTTTTGAGGAGGGAATATAAACAATGCGCATTTTCCACTTAATATATCCTATCCTAGCTAATATTCTAAAGCTAGCCGCAAACGTACGCTTTCCTGATCAAGTTTCCGAATCGGCACACGTTATTATATTTCCCGTGCGAAAATAATTCTCGTCGTTCGATTCGGAATCTCGCCGGTGTGTTTTGAATGAAGAACGGAAAAAAACCGAATTACGTTATTCCGAAAGCAGCGCTCGCTAACATTCTGTATGTAGCGCCGCACACGAACGGAAATTTCCATTCCGAATACATCAGAGCTAGCTATACACGTTAACGGGGTGGCGTTACCATACGTACTGGTAATACCTGATAATTCCTGATGGAAAAATCCAACGTCTGCGCAAAGCTGACGGAATGACGAATCTGAATCCCTGTTTCGGAAACCTGATCAGGAAACCGTATGTTTGCGGCCAGATTAAATGTGAATGTGGGTTTGTTTATTTGTTACTACACGACCGATCGCAATTTTGCATACACGTTGTCAGTGGTACAGAAAAGAACATTTCAGAACAATCCAGAAAATAAAACTGTTCCCGAAGGACAAAAAATTATTAAAGAAATCGTTATAAGAATGGTTAGGTAATAATCCACTATGCTAATGCAGCGAGGCACTAGAATTCATATATAATCGATAACATGACATGTACGTTTCCTCACAATCATTTCCTTCACCAAAGGGTGACTAGCCTAACGGTTTTAAAACGAAAACCTACTTCGAGAAAAGTGTTTTATAACTGGCATAGCTCGTTGATCCTGCCCCTGATCTCTCTCCGGTCATGTCAGATTGAAATCCCATCATTAGATTTTGTGAATAGAGTTACGCATACACGCATCACAAGGATCAACATTTGGATGCACGGTTATATAATAAAATAATAATATTCACTGTATATAAACTGTTCCACTGTTAAACACGGCCTTTTCTTAGTGTGAGATGGGTTAAGCCATAGCCTACCACGCTAGCTTAGTGCGGGTTGGTAGACTTCATATATCTTCGAGAACATTACGGAGAATTCTCAGACATTAGGTCTCCTCACCATGTTTTCTGTCACCCTGAAAGCGATGACTACATATTTAATCAATCTTATAATACCAGACGTAATTAAAAATATTTTATATCTAGATGAACATACACGCAGAACTTCGAAAAGCTAGAAGTGCGTTTCTTGGAATCTAACTGGATGCCTCTACGTTGCAGTCCAATGGTCTCCCACTAGGCTATCACCACATTCGAAATAGATTTTCCGTGCTATTTGTACTTAACTACTTTAGATAAACTAAACAGTCAACATACTAATTATTGTTATTATCAATCATGTAAACATTGACCTGTGTGTTCTTATCTTAGTACTGGCAGTATCATAAAGTGCACATGTGAGTGATGAATAGGTGCAGTATACATCGGCACTTTCCGCTACCAAGGAAGGTGGCCTTACGTAAACAATTTGATGTATGATGCTCTTGAGATCACTGCCGGCAACAGGTGCGAAGGATGTGGAAATGGAATTTTACAACACTGTTAGGTGGCGGATTTGAAGTGTAGAAAGAAATATAGAAAACTATAAATTCGCAGCATGACATAAACCCTGTATTAAATTGTCCCACCGCGGATCACGGGCCTGTTCTCATTGTGAGAACAATTGGGCCACAGTCCAGCACTTTAAATATCTTCGAGAACATTATGGAGAATTCTCAGAAATGCAGGTTTTCTCGAGATGTTTTCCTTCACCGTTAAAGCGAGTAAAAATAAATACTAGTATTTTGAAACGTTAATTTAAAATTAGTAGTCTTTAAAAATAATAGAAAATTATTTCTTATAAATCTAAAATATTTTCACGCGATATGTATTACGATCGTTATAAATACGAAAGCAACAGTTGACCTTCAGCCAATCAGTGTTAGATTGGCCCGAAAATACGTTGAGGACGTTATTGATCAGACTGTAGGTATACAAACACAATAATTGACATTAATATGAACTTGAGAGGAGGTGTGTCGATGTAGTAGGGTAGTTGCCTATTTGATCTTGCACATTATCTTATACGCAAGACCAATTATCCTTTGCAAAAACTTTTAAGAAATCTGCTGCAATATTGGCTCCGAAATGAGGGAGAAATTGTTTTAGATTTGGCTACGGGAAAAGTTGCAACTTACAACTTGCAACGCTAATACTAACACTAGCCCTGATCCGAACAAACAGTTGCTGTGTTGCCATTGCAAGGGACAGAGATCGCTGGTTGTTCTGACAGTACAGTATTTCTTTGGCTCAGTTTTTAAGATTTTGGCGTAAATTGGAGTATAATAATGACTCACGGTAACGCACATGACAGATATTGAAATTAAAGTACCATATTTGGATTTCAACGCAGTTTATATAAAAATATTACGTTATTTTAATTATATTTAATCTATTTTATTTGCATCACATCCTGGCGTAATAAATAGTTAAAAATCAAACTACTATAATTAAATGTCAAGCAGATAAGCGCAGATTCGATAAGGTTACATATATTAGTTTTTACTTGGCAACCCTAGCTAACTAGCTGTCATCTGTCATCAGTCAAATCGAAAATAATCACGACTGGAAAAACAAAGCATCATAACACCTAATAAAAATAGTATCATTCGTTTATAAACAGGCAAGTAGCATAACATCATAATGTAATATGGTTATATGAAACATGCAATTGATATTAATGCGCAACCTGTCCACTTGACTAAGATAAATGGGACATTAACAAATTCATACGGAAACGACGTAGGTGACAACCATAGACTAACTAGCCGAATAGACATGACGTAAAAGGGTAAGAGTGTCATAAGGTGGTCTGTTCCACCCCAAAAATGTCTGGTATTTACTCCAGGATGTAAGGGTTCAACTCAAATTTCCAGGTTTACATTCTATACGTTTAAATTCGAGGGTTGTATCCCTAGAATTTCGAGCTGAAATGATATAGCCTACCGCTAAGAGAAGGAGCCCTGTCAAATAACTTCAATGCGCCTTTGAATAGGATAGTTGCCTTTATTTCATTTGGTACAGTATTTCATATGCAACAAAAATATAATTCTAAAATAACATTTTTGTGAAAACAGAATCAAAGCTGATTGCAAAATGAAAGAGCAAGCAATATGTTATATTAGATTAGAAAAGGCGCACCATGATGATATGCCTCTATTTTCCTCTGCAATTACATAGAAGACATCACATAATAGTATCGTACGTCTTTTTATACATTTTTATCGTCATTTAACTATTACCTCTTTTAGAAGATTAGAGTGGTCTTGAAAATACTTTGTTCTTTAGATGTTGGATAACGTAACTTTATGAATTAAATTATTAGAAAATTGAATCAAATTATTATTCCTGACTGCCGTCGTTTAAATATTTACAAGTTTGACTTGATGCTACTAATTCTTGTACATGTTGCAAGTATAGCACACACTACTTGCACGAGTTACTTACGCGAGTAGCTCATACAACCCGCGCAGGTGGTTAACTTGCGTATCTTACGGTGACTTTCGCTGAATTAAATATACACTATTAATATCATAAATGTGTTTTGATATCAATTACTCAATCACGTCCATTTTTAATTGGCTTCCATTTTTAATTAAAACTGGTATCGTAGCAGATTAAATCATGCAAAGGAAAGTTTAAGCTGGTGAAATATATTAAAAAATATATCATTTTGTGCATTTTTGCGATAACTCTAGATCGATTGATCTAATCACAAATTTCAGCTTCAATAGCATATTTACGCTTTTTGCACTCGCTGCTGTGTAACCCTATATTTTTATTTTTTAATAAGCAATCTTTCGTCCTACGAAACATAACAACCCCGTCGAGCCCTAATCATATCCACATACTTTGCTTATATACATAAATAGATCTATTTCTAGTCTATTATCCTCTGTACTCTGTGGTGACGACCTTGGTATAATAAAATCCATTTCTAATGCGAATACAATTATACATTATAAGAAAACGAACTTAAATCTTAAAACCAAACGCATAGAGTTTATATTAGCAAATGGAACCATATTATTTGAAACAATTAGGTAAACAAAATAGCCCGAATTCGCGCTTCTTGTGACGTAAACAGCGTTTGAATTTTGTGTTTACCATCTCACGCACTTTGTCAATTAAATACTCAATCTAATAAGCAGGAAGACAAATTATATTACGTTGTACAAAATAAACTAATTCTATGACAAACTGTAAAAATAGTTATCCTTGAAAGATTACGTATTTAAATGTTGTAGGAAACAAAAATGCCACTGTGGCGCTGTAAACATCTTAGCAACGCCCTTGTAAATAGATCATGACCTTTAACGGAATAAAGAATCGCAGAGCACGGAACACGGTAGCTTCCTACTAAACACGCTAGCAACGATACATTTCCAGCGTGACAGCATGTCCGTTAACGGCTTATCGACAACGTGTCAAAATCAAATTCCAATTGATTTTCTTACGTGAAAATCAAACTCATGTCAAGTGATTTGATTGGCTGTTGCTAATTCAGTCAGCCAATCACAGCAGTTGACATGCGTTAGACCATCTCTTAACAAACTTCTGTTTTGATCTGTCTTCTATACTAATATTATAACAATTTTTTTATTTGTTTGTAGTTTGTTGATGATAAATTCTGAAACGACAGAAACCGACCTTGGTCTTTCTTCCACCATTAGAAAGCTACTTAATCCATAAGTAACAAAGGCTATATGGCATCATGCTGTGAGTCACGGGAGTTCAGCAGTTATCATAAAGGATAGCTTGATAGTTATAATGTTGAACTGACAATGTTGGCTGCGCTCAGCGCTGTCCATCAGTGGGCATGATCACGATATACTATGGTGTTATGGTGTTTAGTAGAAGCCTCCGTGGCACAGCGGTAGTGAATGTGACTGCTGTGCATGAGGTCTCGGGTTCGAATCCCGGGTCGGGCCAACAAAAAGTTCTATCTCAATCTCAATACGAGCCCCGAGTTAGGAAGTTGGCGGTGCTAGACACCCTCGTGCCTCGGAAAGCACGTAAAGCCGTTTGTCCTGCGCCTGATCTCTCTCCGGTCGTGTCGGATTATTCGTCCCATCGGATCATGAGAGTTAGGGAACAGAGAGTGCACTTGTGTTTGCGCACACACTTGTGCACTATAATATCTCCTACGCCGATGGCCAGTCTCCGTTAAGATTGGCTGCCGTGACCGAAATTCGGTCAGGAGGACATTATTATTAGTAGAAGCGAAGCGTATTCGCTGCTGTGGACAGAACATATTTTCTCCAAAAACTATAATAGAATTTTCAGTGTTTCAAATGCGCCAACAAAATAAGTATTAATAACCAAACAGGATATCGATATAAATACACCCCTTGCGACACAGCTTGCTTTTTTGGAGTTCCATCGTAATATCTTTACTAGAGACGATACCTATACGGTCTCGCTATAGAGATAAAAAAAATTGTGAGCTACGAATAATTATGCCGAGTCCAGGAGTTCTTTGCGTCTTGTATTTGAATATTTGTAAAGTCTCCCGCGACATAAGAATTATTCCTATGATGACGGGAGATATCTTTTTTCATAAATTCCTGATTAAGTCAGGAATTTATGAAAAAGGATACCTCCTTATCTTAAGTATAGACAGAGCAGCGATAGCTCAGTGGGGAGACCAACAGACTGCAATGCAGAGGGTCTCGGGTTCGAACCCACGTCGCGCACCTCTGACTTTCGGAAGTTATATGACTTTTCGAAATTATGTGCGTATTGATTGACAATTATCGCCAGTTCCGTGCCTCGGAGAGCACTTTAAGCCGTCGGTCCCGGCTGCCATGAACATCTATGGCAGTCGTTATCGGGGAAGTCGACACAAAAGATCCCACTGGGTCGAAGTGTCGCCGGTCTGTACTGACTGGCCACCACACAATATAAGACAAGATAAGTATAGACAAAGAAACAAACATTGCATGATTCTATTAATACATCTTCGGTTCCGATTAGACATAGGTATTCAACAATTAAGATCATTCGCTGTGCGCGTCCGTTCGCATTACGTGAGTTGATTAAATCTGCGAATGAGCGTTTCAGGCGGGGGCGTTTTGAGGTCGTGTGACTCAGAGGGAGACGGTGTGTGCAGTCACGTAAGCCCGTCCTGCTCACGTGAGTCCCAAAACAAACAAAACTCTCAACGGTTGAAGCCCAGCCTCCGAGAATTACATCAAACAATCAGAAAAGCTCTGAAACTGTCACGTCATTTAAGCAAATATGATATTTATTCAATAACTAGCTGCCCATTCGGTTTCACCCGCATTTGTGATTACTGCTCCGCTGCCGTGGCTTTTTATACAGCTTATATTTGGGCTATAAAATGCGACAAGATCTTTTCAAATCCGACTGTTAATAATAATATCAGCCCTGTAGAAAACTGACCCACTGCTGGGCACGGGCCTTTTCTCAGTGTGAGAAGGGTTAGACCATAGTCCACCACGCTGGCTCAGTGCGGGTTAGTAGACTTCAAATATCTTCGAGAATATTATTGCATAATCTCAGACATGCAGGTTCCCTCACGGTGTTTTGCAAGCGATAATTAACTATTTAGTACGCACATAACCTTGAAATGTCAGATATGCGTGCCTTGGGTTCGAACTCGAGACCTCTGGAACTGTAGCAGTCCAACAGAAACTCTGCGGCTTTATTGTATTAGTATAAATAATCTAAAATGTCTAATCTATATAAATAGGAATAATTCATAATGCGGGAGTAGTCTCTAATACTCTAGAGACTAACAGGACTGATAACAATCAGGGTTGAGTGTCAGTTAAATAACAGCGGCGAGCCATTAATCAAAAGATTTAATTAAACATTGATCAAGGACTTAAGAGCTTATTCAGTTGAGAGGTAGCGAAGCATATATAGCGATATTTTTATAACTAAAGCTGTGTTTTAAGCAAACATATTACTTATTCATTTTTATAGCTGACGACATGTAGGTGCTTCACACCTAACTAATCCTTGAGGAACAAATAGGCGTGTTGAAACAGCAGGTAAACGTATGGGTGTAATACGTGATTCCGAACAGGTAGCACTATGGACAGCTATGGAGTTTCTATACGAGCGACCCGTTCCCAAGGCGTTAGACAAATAAAGGATTGTGTGAAAGAGTTAACGAATCGGCCTCGATGGCGTAGTGGTTAGTATAACCGACTGCCACGCCTTAGGTCGCGGGTTCGCTTCCCGCATTTGTGTGCATGAACATGGATGTTTGTCTTGCTCTGGGTGTTTCTATGTATAATATGTATGAATTAACAAAAAGAAAAAAGGTATATATGTATGTTTATCCATTGTCTAGTACCCATAGTACAAGCTCTGCTTAGTTTGGGCTAGATGGTGTTGTTTGTATGTGATAAAATATTATTATAATTAACGATAACTCCGACATGTTTTATTTTAACTAGTTTAAACAGGAATATAGGAGTACCGTCATTTTTATTAGCAACGCTTGGTTTAGGACTAGCCCTGAGAGCGTAGCAGTTACGGTCGTCACCTCGCCATTGCTAATTCCCGAATGTTGTGGGTTCGATTTCTACACGGGCAATATTCTGTGATTCACAAACATTTGCTGCAAGTCTGTGTGTTTTTAACACGCTTTTATTAGCTTCACCTGTTTGTTTGTTTGTTAGTTTGTTTGTAACCGACTCCTTAGGACTTGATTTTGACCCACTTCAAACGGTCAGATTTCATTTGAACGTTGTTGACTTATCGAGGAACAATGACAAATACAAAAATTAAGAAAAAAAACAAAATAGTAGATTAAAAACTAAAAAACAAACACGCTTTATTAAAAAACCAAACTAAAAGTAGAAAATATTGTTTTGGGGTGGAGGTTATCAAAATATCTTAGAAAGCACCTTACGCTTTTTTACATTAAAATAATTCCTTTTATTAATCACTATCCTTATTTCGAATTATTAAAAAAATATTTTCTACTTTTTAGTTTGGTTTTTAAAATAAAGCGTGTTGTTTAGTTTTTTAAACTATTATTTATTTATGTCCATCGTTCGAGTGTTTGTAAAGTTCACCGCAAGGCATTATCAAAATTTCGCCAAAAAAGAATTAACTCTAAGTTGTACAGGTAGGTACATGTAAATACGAACGCCTATCCACAAATACATACATAATCTCACGTCTCTGTCCCCGAAAGGAATAGAGGGATACCTATATGTATATGAAATATACATTACGCTCACTGTTTGCTAGCTATGTTTAGGTCCGAAATAGTAGAGAAAGAGCCTACTGCCCTCTATCGGACGCAGTTCCAGACTCTAAGCTGATACTAAGACTTCCTTAACAGACAAACCTAATAACCCTTTGTCTGATCCGGGAATGATAACTCGAGAGCTTCTCCATAGTTATCGCATTCACTATCGCTGCGCCTCTGAGGCAGTTAAAAATCTAATAAATTATGTTAATTACATGACTTGTCTTATAAAACTATTATTTAAATAAAAACAGGTGGCCTTTAAAGATCCGGGTTCACCTCTTGTTTATTCTGACTTGCGAAATATTCAAACGGAATAATGGCTGCGGCATATTGTTGTCATACATGTGCCACAATCCTAACTAACATAAATGCGAATGTGAGTTCATTGGTTACGCTTTCCTGCCTCAACTACTCGACCGATCATCATGAAATTTCGCCCACACTTTGTCAGGGTTATATAGGTAATAGGACATAGTAGGAAACAGTATTATACTCCATTTGGTTAGGTACTTAACTAAAGGTAAACAATCATGATGTGAATTTTTACACAAACACATATTAAACAAATAAACTACTGCTTAAACTAACGGTTCAATTGATTTAGTAATCGTTATTGTTGTATTTACATTGATCTTTAGCAGCATTATATTTTCAAACTGATTTTTTAGATAAAAAGACACATCAAGATTGTTTACCTTTAGTTAAGTACCTAACCGAATGGAGTATAGTCCCAAGGGAGCAAAACCGCGGGTGAAAGATAGACATACATCATTTTTTATTTTGCTCGTCACACTGACCACACTTCGCCTGATGGTAAGCAGTCGTGTGGTCTAAGAGCAGTGGCCTCCACATCGTCCTCATAGCAGCCGAGGCGATGTTGAGGTCTCTATTTTGACGGCCTGAGAAGGTGCTTTTTCACGCCCCGCTTAAAGGACCCAGGATTGAAGGAAGAAGGAAACACGTGCCTTGACAGAGAATTCCATGCCTTGATCGTTCGGCAGAGGTATGAGGACCCCTTGTTGGTACGCACTCTAGTCGACTCCACCGTGTAAGGATGGCATCTGAGCCCAGCACGCGTTGTTCTGGATAGGCAAGGGGAGGGCGGGATAAGATGGAATAACTTTTATTGTAAAAGAACAACATAATTACAGGATGCAATTTAATTACCTGCAATACTCCAGTATGATGTAGTACGTGTTTAAATAAATAATAATATGAGCTGTATTAAACTGTCCTACTGGGCATGGACCTCTTCTCAGTGTGAGTAGGAAGCCATAGTCACGCTGACCCAGTACGGGTTGGCAAAGTTCACATGTCTCCAAAAACATTATGGAGAACTCTCAGATTTGCAGGTTTCCTCACGATATTTTCCTTCGTCGTTAAAGCGAGCGATAATTGACTATTTAATACGCACATAGCTTAGAAAAATGGCGTGTTTTGGAATCGAACTCGAGACCTCAGTAAATATAACATTATTTTCGTAATAGTTGACTGCACGCATGATGTAGTGGTTTAATAGATCGCCGCGCCACTGACATTACGCCGATTGTTGTGGGTTCGAATCCCACACAACAGAAATTTGTATTATCCACGAATAGTTGTTCCAAGTCTGTATCCGTTGTTTGAATGTTTGTAAAGTCTCCGGCGACACAAGAATTATTCCTAGTGCGGGAATCGTCTTTTAAAAACGCTTTTATTAGCATGGTATGTATCTATGATCAGTGTTCAGTGATCAGTGTTGCAATTTAACAATCGCAACGTACGCTGAGCGATGTCCAAATTTTGGGACTGATGGGACATACACTTTCATATTACTTTTAAAACTTAAGTCAAACTTAAATAATTGATTAGATTATTGTTTGTATCGCTGCTCACTGCCAATACTAGCCATGACTTGATGGGTGGCAGTTTCCGTTAAGTTAAGCGGAAGGTGTGGTGTTGCCAGTGAGCAGAAATGAAATGAAATTATAGTATTATAGTATTTGTTTTATTTTTCTAGTTTTATTACTTAATGTTCTGCATTTTTATTTCTTCATGTTTAGGGTGTACCCTTTTGTGTGCCATAATAAAATAAAAGTTCCTTTCTTTCTTTCTATGATTCTATGTAACGGAATCTTTGAACGTGATTTTCACCCCTTTCAAACCGACGGACAGATTGATTTGAAACTTTGCACACTTATCGAGGACCGATGACAATACAATAATTTAGACTATTTATAAAGATTATTTATATTTATAGTGTTTTTAAAAATATATAAAAAACACAATAAAAATCAATAATAGTTAAAAAAAAAACTAAATAACACGCTTTATTAAAAAAGTAGAAAATAATTTAATAATTTTAAAGAAATAAAGCGTGGGTTGTTTCCTAGGATATTTTGATAACCCCACGTTTTTTTACATTAAAATTATTAAATTATTTTGGTTCTACTTTTTTAATAAAGCGTGTTTTTTAGTTTTTTTGTTAACAAACAAACAAACAAAGTCTCGTGTCTTACGAGATAAAGTAATTATGATTCATCCCAAACAAATGCAGATAAGATGCGTATCGAATTATACATTGACCAGATACATCGTACCTTTGCCCCTCATTTGATTTTATTATGAAAACACACAGTACTAACAACTTATAGTTAAAACAACTTATGATAATATTTACCAATTAAGTACATGTTTTCGCATATAAATATTTAGAAAGGCTTATTTGTTTGGAAATGAAATAAATTGCTTATCTAATTGTACATTGAATAGATGTACCGTACCTTTGGACTTTAACCGCATTCGAGCTACCGATACCGATGATCAGCGCGGATCGAGATTGACAGCGTATGAGAAAGCTAATTACTTACTGACATATTGATAAAAAATAAGGTATATTATAATAATAAAAATATGGTCTGGTATGGTCTGTCGCATGTTGAGATAGTCATGCTCAAGTTTGGTGGTGACGATGGCAACATTAACCGGGTCATTTCTTATGTTAAAAAGTATTACATGTGAGTAGGTACCTAGCCGACGTTTAATGACCAGTTTCACTATCCAAATGAATCGTTCATTCGAAACTTTGTACACTTATCGAGGACCGACGACAATAAATTAGGAAAAAGTTGTAAGTAGTTTAAAAAAATAAAATGAAATAATAGTTAAAAAAACTACACGCTTAATTAAAAAAAGTAGAAAATAATAATTTCAATGCAAAAAAGCGTGGGGTGCTTTCTAAGATATTTTGATAACCCCCACCCCACCCCACGCTATTTTATATTAAAATTATTAAATTATATTCAACTTTTTTTAATAATATGTTAGCACCAACGACTTCCTGTGCAGATTGAGATTGGCTCACAATTCGATTTGCAGAGCCTGTGGTGAACAGGACGAGTCCATATCGCACCTATTATGTGAATGCGACGCGTTGGCTGGATTGAGGATGGGTCTGATGGGATTGGCATAACCAAACCCTGAGGACTTCAGGCTTCTCCCTCTGAAGTGTACGCTACGACTGATGCAGTACATTCATAGGGAGATAGCTAAGGGATAAATCTTGGGGCTGACACAAAAGATCCCAATGGGTCGAAGTGTCGCCGGTCTGTGCTGACTGGCCCCCATACATAAGATAAGATAATAATATGTTATATGTTTATTTTTGACGAATCTTCTATGAAGAATATTTAAAAATGTAACTGTCTGTAGCTAAAACGGCTTTTTTTTGTATTGAAACCCATCTCTAGTGGTTTTAGTCGTGACGTTTATGATTTTATAGGTAATTTTGCACACTTGGCGGTTGAGAAAATGGCGATGAGATTCTTGCCAGATTATTTAATAAGTTCTACACGCTTGTTTTGCTGAACGTGGCAGCAGGTAAATTCACATTAATAAATAATTATAGCTTAATTCATAAGTGACACTATGACACCTCATTCCTCAATGAATTAATATAAGTATGTACAAAGTACAAACGACCAAATGTAGGTAACCTACAAGTAAAATTGAATACAACATTATTGATGTAATTATTACATCTACATATAGTTACTTACCTTATTGCTACAATTTAAACCATATACCTCAACTACTATGTATTCGAGTTTAATTTAACAAATAACATCAAAATATACTTTTAACCAACCAACCAACTGTCCTACTTTAGAAAGATATTAAAGCCCATAGCAACAGTACTTAAGCACGCCTTCGAATTTCGTATGGTTTGCAATATGCATTCCAGTGCGCGCGCGCCGGTATACGTGATAGTGGTCGTGTACGCCGACCAATAAGAACGCGCCGCGGGGAGGCGCGGCGCTGACGCACGACTTACGCAACGACATACTTATTTGCAGCATTCACTATAAATATTCAAGGAAAACATGACCGGTTCACCTTCAAGGAAAAACTATGTGATATATGCATCTTTATAGCTAAGTTTAATATGAAAAATATGATTTACTTACAGTGTAACATACCTACTAGTATTTACATAAGTACCTTTTGCAGCCGTTTAGTTTTTGTCGCCTTTGGTCAAAAGTCTGCTTGTAATCATAGCCAGTACAACCTAACCGAGATGTAAAGCCTCTTAAAACCGAATGTAAATACTGAGCATGATTGTATTTATTAACCGGTTTGCCGTTACATAAATCATGCGAGGCGAACGTATAAAATTGATTATTTAAAATGTTTTATAGTTAAAACATTTTTCAGGTCAAAACTACTTTTAACTGACGAAACAGTCCAAAGGGCTTGTAACTCGGAACACTCCGACCCGGATAGACTAAATCCGAGTCCGAAGCACTTAGAAGGCATATAATTCTTTTTTAGCCACCAATGATTCCTACCTTCTTGCTAAGATGGCTAAGATTACTTGCCAAGTAATCTTTTTGTGGTAATATGCATTTTGTTCATATTAGACTAAATGTTACGTAGTCAAAAATACTTAGGTAGAGAGCAATGCAAGGGATTCGAACTCTAGACCTTTCGGTAGCAAGTCCAATGCCTTATCCGTTGTATAACAGCAGCTGTTTTATTTTAAAGGTACACTATAGTACATACGGACACTTAGGCAGGTATCTGTACATTAGTAAAACCATAAGCAAAATATATGAGCAGTTTATAATATACACATTTCACCACCACCAGCAGTTTTAGTACTCAAATAAATATCATAGAGAGTCAGCCATTTCTAGGTATTGAACTTTGTTTATTATTAATAATAACACACTTAAGCATATGTATATGCCTCACAGCTAAGAGGTTACAACATACTGTGTGTGTTGTGTCTACAACTAATAATTTTAAACAATTGGACGAGGCAATGATCTCATTGTTATTTAATTTACAATATATTGAAAGCATATGTAATACATACTATAGGAAGCAATGATATTTTTACTAGAACATCATTGATAGGAAGTATATATACATAGTTCCAATACCATAATGTTTAAACTTATGCATTCTAACATAGTAAGACTGCAGTTTTACAACCTAGATGGGAGAGTATTATTATATTTTGTTGCAGGAAATCTATACTAATATTATAAAGCTGAAGAGTTTGTTTGATTGTTTGGTTGAACACGCTAATTTCAGGAACTACTGAGTCCAATTTAAAAATTCTTTTAGTGTTAGATAGCCCATTTATCGAGGAAGGCTATAGGCTATATAAAATCACACTACGACCAATAGGGGCGGAGCAGCAATAAAAAATATTGCAAGAACGGAAAAATTCTCTTATGTGAATCAGACGAAGTTGCGCGAGTCAGCTAGTATTAGTAGAATTCTGGCCCACATGTATGTGATATATGTCTAGGAAATACTTAGGTCTACTTTACTTACTTACGTATACCTATATAGATGTGTTTTTACTTTAAAATATGTAAGGAATTTACTTCTGAAATTAATTTGCCATTATTGAGATTTTATAGACAAAAGGATTGGTATTGACACAACATCAAGCAGTTCAAGTGTATGTAAGCAAAAAGTTACGCCAATGATGAATGTCATCCATTATTTACAAATATTATCTAAGTAAATTAACTTGAAGGTCTTGAAGGACCTATATTTTTGTTAATTAATGAATAAAATAATGATGATAATTTATTTATTTAACAATATTCACAGACCAGTGGCCGAACCACCACTTCTTATAGCATTTTCGATACATACCGAGAATATGAAATCACAATTGGCAGTAAACAACAGCATCAAGTTATCCTCAGAGCTTACTCAGATATTACCAATAAAAATAATGTTAAAATAAATAGAAATATGTTTTGCAATTTGCTGAGATACATATTATGATAAAATTAGAACCATATATAAACCTGAGTCAATAACCATATAGGTTGTACAACTTGGTATTTTAAAACCATTGTTACTATCTCTAAACTGTAACCACATCTTTGTTGGTGAGGTGTCTAATTCTTAGATGCAGCTGAAAATCAGCACTGCATACTCCTATGTAGCACATGTTGAGCTGTTGCCTATTAGACACACTCGTTGAAGAACTAAGTAACTTAGGGTTAGTTTAAGTAATATATAATAAGCTTTATCCACTTAAAAATATTTTATTACTTTTTTATTGTGTGTGTAATAAACTTATTTTTATCTCTGTGGTACCATAGTAGTCAGTGAGTAAGTTAACATCCCCAGCTAACCTAAATGTTTGTGCTTACGCACTTAACCTAAGTGTGAGGGGCCTACTAATAGCCAGACACAATTATTTTTTTAATTGTGTCTGTAATTCCAGCAAATGACAGGTTAAACTATAAATTATAAGCATTAATAACTTGTGTTGTATTATAAAATAAAACTTGATTAAGTACTTTTATGATTTTTGCCATATGCTTAGTTACTGACCGTTATGTTAACGAAAGTTGCCCATGCAGGCAATACATTATCCTTAAAATTTTATACTTACAGCATAATGGATATATTGTAACTAATGATAACTGTGTCCTGTGAGATCTACCATATGCTTCTTTAATAGGTATTAAAGTTTCTTCTAATAATATTGAAGAAAGAATAATTAACTTACTTAAAATTAGTTCTACTGATTAGAGCTATACCACATTTCTTTGTTAGGAATGTACTGTGAAGTTGATATTCCAGATGGTTTGGTATGAATGGTTTATGCCTATGACTTTGAAATCACTAAGCATAGTGATTTTATTGATTTAACAATAATAATTTTAGGTTGAGGTGTAATTAAACTAAGTGGAAAATCTACCTATGTACATATATGTACTTAAGTATGGTATACTTACCATATTGCAAATATTATCTACCAACATTGAATAGGTGGTACCTATATTATTTAATTTGTAAATTATTGCTGTGTTCCGCCGCCGGTGGACTGCTACAGCTAGAGGCGATAAGTATATTTCGGACATTTTAGACATTGTAATAAAATGGATTAAAAAAACAAAAATATCGCTATGTACTTACATGTTTAGATCAGCCGAAACTATTCGAAAATCAAAACACTAACACCACACCGTTCTCACTGACCGTTTCTGGCCTATGCAGTATTCACCGTTTTTCAAGAAATCACTCACTATACAGTTTGCTGCAAAATTAGCGTTTTTGCACGAGCACTGAGATCAAATTAATTGAGTACCTAAATTCGGATATATACATAATTAAACCAGGAATTAATTGAACTGACTAAACGTTAATGACCTCTTTAATGACATTGACAATCAGCAAACAGCTGTAATATGACAGATGACAGGTCACAGCACAGACGTCTGACACGAAGAAGAAGACAGCACAGACACTGCGGCGCTGTATTTATTTCAGGTTGGACAAGTTGTCGCAATCCCAACTATAATAATAATAAATAAAGTTTATTAATAATAATACATCATTACAAAGTATCAACAGTTACAATAAATGAACAATGAGTGGAATAGTGAAACTTTTAAAGAGCTTGCGAACATCTGCAACCGAACTAGGTGGTAACCTGTATCTCGGTATGCAGCTCATAACTGTTACTTATTTATCATTTCTCTAGATAAGTGAAAGAAGGATTAATAACAAAGTGGTCATAATTACTTATTTAAACTTATTGCCAATTACTAATAAATCCCTGTAACTTTCCAATTATTAGTCACAGACTACATGAAAATCATAGTTTTAAGATTGAAGTTTTGTACCAACGTAACAGTTAGCACTAAATAGTACGCTCTCAAGCTGCTGAGAATTGCTGAGACAAGATCTCAACATAGCACATCACATCCCATGAAAGCATATTGACTGTGAAGCACTCGCTGTCACAGTCGAACAAAGCACACAAAGATTTGACAAAAAACTAATTAAGTATCGGAAGACTACTGACCTTTTCTACTAAGGCTAAGGACTTCAACGACTTAGATCGTCCGAAGTCATCGGGGCATCTTATCCATCAGAGATATCTGACTTCCCGAAAACGGTTGCCTATAATTATTATTAGCAACTGGCACTCAACAAACAAACAAAGTAGCGATAATAATTATGGACATTGCATGTAACAAGTTAATTTAAATAATGAAACAGTAACATTTGTACAATCCACAGTTTTCTTAGGCATTACTTTAGATGATAAAGTTCAGTGGGGCGCTCAAATATCGTGTCTTGCAGGGAGACTTAGTTCAGCAGCATTCGCGGTTAGGAAAGTAAGACAGCTTACTGATATAGATACTGCAAGACTAGTATATTTTAGTTATTTTCACAGCGTTATGTCCTATGGCATACTATTGTGGGGTAAGGCAGCTGATATTGAAACAATTTTCATTCTTCAAAAGCGTGCAGTACGTAGCATTTATAATTTAGGCCCACGAGTTTCCCTGAAAGAGCGTTTTAAAGAAATTGGTATACTTACTGTTGCGTCGCAATATATATTTACGAATATTATGTTTATAAAACATAATATTCACTTATATAATAAGAATAGTGATATTCACAACTTAAACACTAGAAATAAGCATAAGTTGGTAGGTCCGTATCATCGTTTACATAAAGTTCACAATTCATTTGCGGGACTCAGTATACGCTTTTTTAATAAACTACCGATTGATATTATAAATTTACCTTTACTAAAATTTAAAAGTGCTGTTAAAAGTCAGCTTATCCGGAAGGGCTATTATTCAATCAATGATTACTTAAATGATAAAAACTCATGGAACTAGTTGCTTGTTTCATACAGGATTCAAACAATGTATGTATTATATAAGTCAATTTAGTTATGTGAAGGTACTTCGTGTTTATTTGGTGGTGTTAAAGTATCTTTCTTTTCTTTTAAACAAACTTTATAAGTAATAACGTAATTTTGTTTTAACTACATTTAGTCACGAACTACCTTTTCATGTCACAAAGTGTAAGTGTATGCGTCCTCATGCCATACTATTGTCTATTACAAATGGCTACGTACTGATAAATATGATTTCAAATCTCAAATGCTTTTTACATAATATTACCAACTTTTCTTTATTTTAGAATTTAGTTTTATATGGACAGTGACATATGGCATAATGACTGCAACACCTGGTACATAAATGAGTTGTAAAATACTGAAATTATAAGTTGATGGCGATTTAAAAGAGTGGCCTTGAGTTTCTTGCAGGTATCTTCTCATAGGCTCAACCTTTTGCCTGAACCTTGCAACTAACATAAATGTAAATTCAGTAAATATAATAAACTCACTAACCCATTTGACGTTCATAAGTGTTACTTTGTGACCTAAGTGAATAAATTATTTTTGACTTTGACTTTGACTTTGACAAGGCGTAAGAGGGCTCCTAACGTGAATACCAGGTCGAATGTAGCATCCATCAGGAAAAGAACATAATTAACCGGTCGACCATAGATGACACGGGAAGTCACGGGACACGGCGCCGAACCGGATGTATGCATTGTAATTTGTAATCGCTTTTATTTCTAAGGGGTAAGACACGAATTATTTCATTCACGGCTTATTGCTCAAAATATGTAAAGAATTGTAATGTTATAATAATAACCGTCTGTGATAAATATGTGCATATGCGATGATAAAGCTAATAAAATAAAATCAAAAGACCTTAATTTATGTAAATCTCTGCTTAGTTAGTATATATAAATAGAATCAATAAAATATTTAGGAATAATAATTGACGAACACCTATCATTTAAAAATCACATCTTTCAACTTATAAAAAAAACTAGAAAACTTGTTCATATATTTAAAAATCTCAGACACGTCTCAAATTGGGAACTAATTAAAACAGTTTATCAGTCCCTGTGCCAATCCATTTTATCTTATGGCATTTCTGTCTGGGGTGGAACAAATAAAACCATTATTTTAAACGTCGAAAGAGTGCAAAGACTGGTTCTGAAAGTTGCGCTGTTAAGACCACGTTTATTTCCAACAACAGCGTTATATAAGGAAGCAGGCGTATTAACTATTAGGCAACTTTATTTATATATTGTCAACAATTGTCAAGAAACACACCTCTGTTAACTTGTTGACAATACAAAATAAGTCTAACACAAGGAGGCATTATAATGTTTGTGAATCAGTGTCAGTAAAAACATCATTTGCACAAAAGTTCTTTTATTTTAGAGGAAACTACTTGTACAATAAAATCAATAAAATTCTCGCACTTACTAACCTATCTAGGGTGGAATGTAAAAACAAAGTCTGCCAATGGCTCTTAAAACTTGATTATGAACAAACTGAAAAACTTCTTACGATTCTATCTTAGCGTAGCTTCCGTAATACAAAAACACACACACACACACACACACACACACACACACACACACACACACACACACACTTACACAGACACGCGCACACACACACATAAATCCAGGTGTTAATTTGATTTATCATTTTGTTTATATTTTGTTTAATTTCTTATTTTTATTATTACTTTTTGTTTGGTTTTATAACTAGATTACTTTTTTTTTTTTTATTATATGTACAAGAAAAAATCTTTGAACCACTTTTAACTACCGTTGTGACAAAATTGTACAAAAACCGAGAGGGGGAGCCAGGAATTCATAGCACAGGGTATCCTAGTTTGAGTTCCTGTCTCCCACAAATAGAAGACAACTAATTTGTAATAACTTTTAAATGTATCTTTTTGTGGGAGAGAAATAAAATATTATTATTATTATTAGTATGTTATTTTTGTGTAAGTTTTAAATTATTGTACAACTGTTTGCCATTTAAAATTGTTAGCCCAATAGAAACAGCGTTCGGGCACGCCACGATCGTGGCGGTAAGTCCCGTGTTTCAGGAGTGGCTGGAAAGGCGGCATGGCGCCTTCACCGGCTGACCGGTTCTGACCGGCTTCTTCCGGCTGACACAGGTTCTGACTGGCCACCGTTGTTTTGGCCGGTTCCTGTGTCGTATACGCCGGTAAGAGGCTCCAGGTCCGAGAGGCGGCGTGCGTGTTCCCACGCGCGCCTCTGTGTCGAGTCCGTCTCCCCTCTAGGGGGGAGACAGTAGGGAATTTTTCGAGTGAGTCCTTTGGGTAGGTCTCTTGTGTAGTGGCCTGCCGTTTCACACGGCGGGCCGTAACCTCGGCGGGGTCGCAACCGCATGCGAAAGCGATTCGCGCGGCCCCGTCGATAGTGGTTTTGTCGAGGAACACCGTGGTATGGTCAGTCGGTATTCCGGGAGGTACATTATCTTTTCAACATCTTTCTTTTACCCCGGCGAGTCCGACATAATCCCTCCGCCCGCCCCAGCGGAGGGATATGCGTCACGGCATTCCGCAAGGTAAAAAAAAAAAAAAAGAAACAGCGTTAAATTTTGTGATGTGCCAAATGGTCTACAGCTACATTCAAACACATACCGCGTGACTTTTTTACCGTCTTGATAATAATATAGTGTGTTAAGTAAATAGTATTTGTGTTCTAGCATTTTGAGATCAAGCGACATCAGTGTACCTAATCGCATGCGACTAAAAGGGCGGCGGGTGACCGGGAGAGGGTGGGTAGGAGCGGGTGTTCGGCGCTAGCGACGGCCGGGCCGGCGAGTGCTTGTGCCCTTGAAGATAGTTTTTATGTTATTTGTAACAAAATCATTCATAATTTGTAGCGCATTATTAGGGTGAATAAGTCTACGATTTTGAATTATTTTAATGTATATTCGAATATTTTTTCTAGATGTTTTAATATGAAAAATAGATTATAAATAAGGAGTGTACCTACAATGGTAGATTAATTTCAGACTAAGGCTGCCTGTCCATTGAAGCGGAGCGAGGCTGCGGAGCGAAGAAACGGAGAAATATTAACCAATAGGATTGCATAAAATTGCCGCTCCGCTCAAGTATGCAATCCTATTGGTTAATATTTCTCCGTTTCTTCGCTCCGCAGCCTCGCTCCGCTTCAATGGACAGGTAGCCTAAGTCAGTAAAAAAATAATATAAGAGAATTTTCCCCGTTCTTGCAA
This sequence comes from Catocala nupta, assembly GCA_963675205.1. Classification (NCBI taxonomy): domain Eukaryota; kingdom Metazoa; phylum Arthropoda; class Insecta; order Lepidoptera; family Erebidae; genus Catocala; species Catocala nupta. The sequence goes on from OY776104.1 coordinate 22,014,778, forward strand.
CATTTTTCATTTATGCGCTGCTTCTATTGGTCGTAGCGTGATGTTATACAGCCTATAGCCTTCCTCGATAAATATGCTATCCAACACTAAAATAATTTTTCAATTCGAACCAGTAATTTTTTAGATTAGCGCGTTCGATAAATTAACTTACAGAGCCATCTATTAACAATTCACCGAACTAACCAATAAATACACACTAATGGACCAAATTACAGATAGTTACGAAGCTTGATCAAAATCGGTTCAGTAATTTCAGAGTTTATCACGAAGATACATCGTGACATGAGATTTTTCTATACTATAAGAAGATGTTATTGCAAAACGCGTCGTATGAACAATAGTTGACTGTTAGTTAGGAATAGTTATTAAAAATAGATTGATTATTTGGAACTTCTCTTACTTTATGTTTTATTTGTTATAGACTTCACATAGATTGTAAAAAATATTATGTTCAATAAAGATTATTATTATTATTATTATTATTTGCTCACATTTCAATATGCCATAGCACTGCACGGCAATAGTTTCCCCGCAATTATGAATACAGTTAGGTTGTAAATGTATTTATATTGTAACTGATACCAATAAAATATAATTATAACTATTTAATATATAAAAAAGGTAACCGTAATGGTTCCAAAACGAAGTCGATAGAGAGAACAAAATAAATATTTTTAGTGATTCTTGGTTGCCATAGCGGCAATATTAGATAACAACTTCTAAACTTTCGCGTTACATGATATTTAAATAAAATATTATGTAACGGGTATTAACGCGATTATGCATAATGTTTATCTTTTTTATGCTTGACGTTTCGACCAGGTTACACCGGCCGTGGTCACAAGCTGACTATTACACTTTTGTCAAATTCATTAAAGTCATATATTTTGGCAGCTATCTATTAGAAATTAAATTTACTATTACATGAATAGGTGGAAAGCGTAATGCCATCTATCGGGAAAATATTCAAACGCTGTACTTAGAACTGCATGGCAAAATAATAACTATGAGATCGGACAAAGTGCTTGCAGTAAGTATTCTTACAGGCATATTTGGAGGAAAGATCTTGGAGATATTTTGTTTCGGTTATTTTATACTTTTGTTAATCATGATTTGTTGTTTAGTATTCCTGCATAGTAAGTTTGTTTTCTCAGAAAGCTGTATCAAGAATCTGAAGTGTTTTCTCTCAGTTTTTAGTTTAAATTATTGATAAGCAACTTTAACAGGTGCCATTCACCTTAAATTCGCACGCTTTAACTGGGTTAGTCCCATTCGCCACTCCCAGCATTGCCCCCTCCGGTGGCGAATGGGAAATTTTCCAAAAAAAAATGCCGTTCGCCACCGGTGGTGAAGCAGCTACTGGGAGTCAATAGTAACTTTATCATAATATTTTAAGGGCTTTTCTTTTTTTCATGTTGGGTCGTTTTAGGGACAAATAAAAGATGTTTTATTAACTTTTTGAGCGCCACGGTCTTGTATATAATAAAAGACAAACGTTTTCGTGCCCTCCACGGCACGTCTTTATAAGAAGACAATGTCTAATAGGAACATTTATTAAAAAACATACTTAAAAATATAAAAAATTAAAAAAAAAATATAAAGGTTTATTGCAGAAACTTTTACAACTTTTACATAATCTTACATAGACCTCCTTTTAAGTAAAAGATATACTTGTGCTAGGAGGCCCCGCTCTCCAATAACAAATTATAAAATGGTAAAAGTAGTGTACAAAAAATATAATTAAAACAGGAAATTAAAAGTTAAATCTAAAAATTAAAAGTTAAACCTAAAATTAAACAAAAATAAAAAATAAAATATGTTTATGTGTGTGTGTGTAAGCGCGCGCGCGCGCGCGCGTGTGTGAGTGTGTGTGTGTGTGTGTGTGTGTGTGTGTGCGTGTGTGTGTGTGAATGCGCGTGAGTCTTTTCAAATCATATTGATGCTTGCAACAATACTTCAATGTCATCATATGTCTTAAGTTTTAGCCATTGAACTATTGCTTTTTTGCAGTCTTTAGTATTCATGGAATAGATGTTAATTTCTTTATTTATTTTATTATATAATGCTGCGGAATTTGTTTTGAATTGTCTGCTGGCATACGTAGTTTTAACAAAATCTACTGGTGCAACACGGTATTTTCGTCTTCTTTCCTGAAGGTGAGGGTCATAGGGCAGGACTTAGTGTAATTTTAAGACTGCATGGAGAATGTATAATTTTCTCACAGCGAGAATACCGCTAATGGAGTATAACTCATTGGTTGGGAATCTGTATGGTTTGGTATACATGACCTTGATAAGAGATCTCTGTGCTCGCTCTAGCTCAAGAAACTTCGTTTTTGTCGCACCGCCCCACACGGGTATGCAGTAGATCAGAATTGATTGAGCCAGAGAGACATAGATTTCTGTTAACATTTTTTTTGTTGTCACATGTCTTAGGTTCTTAAATATCCAGATAAGTTTTCTCGTACGGGCCATGACCATATCGGTATGAGTATGCCAAGATAACCGCTGATCAACCATTATACCTAGGTATTTTATATAAGTAACCTTTTCAATATTTTTACAAGAACAATTTGTGCTAGATATATTTTGACAACTGTGGATTTTGAGAGTTACGTTAGGTCCGGGTTGAGTGTTTTTGTAATTTGTAAATGCAATATATTTTGTTTTAGAAATATTTAATGTTAGAAGATGTGAGTTCAGCCATTTAGCAATTTTGAAAAGACCCTTTTCAGCAGATTGATATACGGATTCCCATGTATCGCCAGAGAAAGCAATAGCTGTATCATCCGCATATGAGAAAACGCGACCTTTTTCTGTTGTTATTTTGCAAAGTTGGTTTATATATATTAAAAAATAGAGTCGGACCGAGTACGCTTCCCTGAGGAACGCCATAGGTCACGTATGACTCCTTACTAATATACTCTCCTACCTTAACCCTTTGCCTACGATCCCGTAGATAATCTTTTAGTAGTGCTAACGGGTTCCCTCTTATGCCAATGCCTTCTAGACTATTCACAAGGATGGGGACAGAAACGGTATCGAAAGCTTTTTTCAGATCAAGAAATATAGTTAGACATTTTTTTCCTGAATCTACTAGGTTAACAATATGAGTGGTTAATGCTGTCACTGCGTCTTCAGTAGATAATTTTTGCCTAAACCCGTATTGAGCTTGTGAAATAATGTTATATTTATTAGTGTAACTGATTAGTCTTTTGTTTATTAGTTTTTCAATGATTTTAGATATAGCAGGTAAGACAGAGATAGGTCTGTAGTTATTAACGTCATCTCTGTCTCCACCCTTGTGCACAGGAGTAATTATGGCTTGCTTCAGAGCTGGAGGGAATTTTCCTTGTCTAAAACACAGGTTAGCAAGATGCAATATTATGGGTACGACTAATTCATGGGCAGTTTTTAAAAATTTTGTGGTAATATTATCCCAGCCTGGAGCACTTTCAGATTTAAGACCCATTAGCACGTTATAGACTTCTCTAGGATCCGTTTCAAGAAGCATAAATGAGGAGGCCTGCGAGTTTGTTACATGATCAGAATCGAGTTGAAGTTGTGATCGGTTTGCAGAGGTAATGTCTTCAGCCAGGGTTTTCCCAATGTTAGAAAAATAATCATTTATATGATCTACCGAAGCATAAGGGGTGGTCTTTATCCCTAATAGTTCTGAGTTAAGATTTTTCTTTGGTTTCCGATGAGTTATATTATTAATTGTGTTCCACATCTGTTTCGTATTTTTATTTGCCTTAAGTAATTGTTCCTTATCATATTTTCTTCTAAGCTTTTTAACTAAACTATTGCAATAGTTACGATATCTTCTGTAAGTAATTTGTAATATATGGTTTTGAGGATCAGATCGTAGCTTTCTTTGCATATTATTTCTGTTTTTAATACAGCGTAAAATTCCTAAAGTTATCCATGGTTTAATAATGCGATTATTTTTCGGAACTAGAGTAGTAATAGTGTTTTGCTGAAGGCAATTTTGAAGTTTGTCTATTAATTGTACAGATAACGTAACTGGATCATTAATTAAATTAAGTTCAGAAATATTACTTAGTTTTAAGGATGTTATTGTTTTATCAAAGTCTACAACTGTTTTACTTTTCGAGCATGTATGAGAATTTACTAGATTTGATAATCTAAGGAATATCATGAAGTGATCGGTGATAGTGCTATTGAATACTGCAATAGAAGCAGCGTTTTTAATCTTGTCTAGTTTCAAAATAAAGTGGTCCAAACAGTTTTCACCTCTAGTTGGTAACGAGTGTCCCGGTAACAAGCCATGCATTGCAAGCATATTTAGGTAGTTTAATCTGTTTGTGCGCTCATTCGTTTGTTCAGTAGGTTTATAAATTATATTAATATTTATATCGCCTGTTATTACAATATTTTTGTATGATTTAAGTGAGACTAGGTGATTATTAAGCGAATCTATAAAGTTGTCAGCATTATTGTTTGAGGGAGATCGATAAATAGCAAGGACAACAAGATTAGGCATTATTATTTGTAAGCATGATGCGTGAGTTAATATTATTTCTTTAACAGTAACCTTGTGCTCACACTTGATATATACTGCTACGCCATCGCACTGGTTTATGTGGTTACTTGTGGTAAAAGTACAATAGTTTTTAATTGCCGGGGTAGGTTTAATTACATCTATACTACATTCATTTAAGATCAAAAGGTCTACACTAAACTTAAGTTGTGTTAAATCGTCGAAATTACTATATATACTTCTAATATTTTGTGATATTATTGTGAAATCAGATTTGTTTACATGAAATTGTTTTGAAAAATCATCAATTTGAAATTCTTTCGAAAGCCATCATTTTTCAACCGTTATAGATTTATAGCTTGGCGCTGGAGGACACATCGCGATCGGCATAGGCTTAAAACGTTAATGTGATGTTTCAAATCAGATTAGTTATAATTATTTATAAAGTACCTATATATTATGAAAATGTATTTAACTATCTACTACAACTATTAATGATTTTTGTAATAAAGATAAATCACCGATGATTTAAAGCAAAGTTATCTTAAATATTTATTATGACATCACGTAAATTAAATAAATGTCATTCCAAATACAAGTACTCGCCTTATTTTTAAGGGTGGCAACTGAGATTTTTCGTGAGCAACAACCAATTTGCCACACGAGGTGGCGAATGGGATTCTTTCTATTGAAAATATCCCTTTCGCCACCAGAAGAAGAAATGCTGGGGGTGGCGACTGGGATTAAACTCATCCCAGTTGCTACCCCGGTGGCGAATGGGATATTTTTTTTTGGAAAATGTCCCATTTGCCACCGTAGGGGCTAATGCTGGGGGTGGCGAATGGGACTAACCTCTTTAACTTCGGTCACTAAAGCAGCATAACACTCTCTTGGACTTAAACTCAGAAATTGATCTTTTTGCAGAATTATTATTAGAATGTACTTATGAGGTATTGTAAGGAGAACGCGTGAATGCTATATTTTAAGTTTGTGCCATATTATGTGTGATTAAATTATAGCACTTGCTTCAAGGTAAGTGGCGTTCTATGATATTCAAGAAATGTGGCTGCCGACGGTTTGCGACGGTTACACTGATAATCGTTCGATGTTAGTGCTAATGCCTCAAAATTAGTTTCAACTCTCTTTTTAGCCTTCACAGGCATCGTCGACCACGAACTATAGATCATACCTATATTGCGTTTACTACATGACTGTTAATGTATTATTGATTAAGGTGTCTTTCCGCATTGGGTGCTTTTAAGGATATCGTAAAATGGTCATACTTTGCTCCAAAATTTGCTCCAAATTCAGGAAATTATGAATATTTTTTAGACTATTAATTATAAAATATACTCAGAAGTATTTATATAAAGAAGAACATTTTATCTACCACATTTTTCTTGGTAAATCAACATTATGAAGTATTTTATTATATATATAAAACAATGATTATGGGGCAAAGTTACTCATTGACATGGGTATCTTTGCTCCTAGATACAATTGTCAACCAATCTCAACTGTGAAAGTATTTGGAGCAAATTTACGCTTTCTTAATTATATATTCCCCAATAACATATTAGGCGATAAAACATATTGGAGCATAAATACCCATAGGGGAGCAAAGTAGGACCATTTTACTGTACGCAATTGTTCATGGTAATTGTAGCGACTGCGACTAGCGACCAACTTGCGTTTTGGGGTAGTGCGCATGGAGAAAGGCCTCGTAATGTCCTCATATTTTTTAAGAGTTGAGTTATGCGAGGATTCATTCCGATGTCAATAGTGCGAATTGTTTTGTAATTTTCCTCAGTCCGGTGTATTCCTTGGCTCGTTAAATGATAACCTAAGAAATCTATTAAAATGCACACGCATGCAAATGTATACACGCGCCACACTAGTATATAAGCTTTACTTTTACTGAAATTAAACAGATTATAACACCATCTGAGTCTCGTTATACCTATTGCCAAAACATAGGCAAAGTAATCTATAAAATCACGCGTGACTTGAGCGATTAGAGTATTCTACAAGTGGTCGCGGTGCGCCACGAGCATTTGTGGAATCGATTTTTAAGAAAGAGCCTACCTGCCTTTGAAATTGTAATGACTTATGCAATCGAGATACACAGCAGTGTATCCGCGGTATTCAATTATTCCTATCAGTTATCACTAAACGACCAAATTATAACGCGTAAGTTAAATATTTTGATCTCATGGCTAGTGAAATAGTAGAGTAATCAAATAATTTAAGGTTTTTAAATAGGAACTGTCCTAATTAATTCTGGTCCTAACTAATCCTAATAATATTAATAAATGTGAAAGAAAGTTGTTTATTTATTTGTAACGCTTCCCGCTTCAACTATTTGACCGATCATCATGTAATTGCACGTTGTCAGGGGAACTGAAAAAGACATAGGGTAACTTTTATCTGGGAAAAGCCCTGTTCCTGACGGGTAAAAATAGAAACACCGATAATTCAATTGTGTTTAGGTACTTTGAAATAACAACACATACACGTTGTCTCAATGCTTTGCATGATAAGCAATTGAAACGTCGGGGAAAGTGTAAAATTGAATATAATAGTGCTGGGTCTGTTTATAGAGACCTAGCTAAGCAGCTCATCGACGCTTCGCGTGACCAGAGGGCTGGTATTTTCTTTGCACAAAGAATAAGTATTGTCATTGAACGTGGTAATGCTGCCAGTCTTCTGGGCACGTTGCCAATTGACGACGACGCGGAGGAATATTATGACGCTTTTTAATTTTGAAGTTTTAGTTTTCTCTTTCATTTATATTTCTTGTAAATAGTTTCTGTAGGTATATATTATGATAATTATTTAATTATGTCACTAAAATAATCGCACCAGATCTAAATAGTTTTATAATTGAAATATGTAGCTTAACTAAAAGTGAACAGTAACTAAGTGTTTAACACTTTATTTATTTATTTATAATAAGGCACCTACGCTTACAGCCAGACATACAAATGTTACAAATATAAGCACTTACACTACGGATATAACCATGGGTTCTTGCTCATAGCCAGTTGCACTCACTGATCGTTAAACGATTAGCGAGGTTAAGCAACGTTGGGTGTGGTCAGTCTATAGATGGGTGACCGCTTAGTGGTATTTCATCTGAGCGTTTCCGTGCTTCGGAGGGCACGTAAAAGTCGGTCCCGGTTGTTGTCAAATTGAAAGCAGTCGTTAAGCCATGTCAGAGGCCTACGGGCGGCTTAAACAACTCTTGACAACAGATTGTCCATTAACCACACGAGAAAGAAAGAAAGACCGTGGGTTGTATGTTTGCCTAATAAAAGTGTACACAGCATTCACATTATACACCATGGAATCTAATTCACTGTTTTCCCAAAAAGTATGTAGGTACTCAGTCCATGAAATAGAAGCTAATGGAAAGCTTCTATTTCATGGACTACTATAGTAAGGCAAGTATACTTCAAACAAAAAAAAAGTTTACAAATCCGATCTTTTCATCAAAATCAATATTTCACTGGCGCTACGACGCGAAGTGTCTTCGTATACAACATTATTCTTAGTATAGTGCAACCTCTCAGGGGGTGATTATACTTGTTATTATGAACAACTTTTGTTCTGAAACATTCCCGAAATCGCGAAAAAATAAACAGCTGTTCAATACAAAATTGAACATTGACCTCGACAAAATGAATGGAACAGCTCATTTTTTTTCGGGCGGGCGCACTTTTGTTGCCCTCTTTATTATTGTTGGGCAATACTGTTGCAGTCATGTTTAAAATAAAAACATGTGTTTTTAAAATGTTAGTGTCTATTCTTGATTAATTTTCATTAGGTGTTTTAAGAGGATATGTGAGGAAATCGCTATCATTCCTACCAAGCCCCTTCGCAACAAAATTGCTGGGTTTGCTACTCATTTGATGAGGCGTCTCAGACACTCCCAGGTCAGAGGAATCTCCATCAAGCTGCAAGAGGAGGAGCGTGAGAGGCGTGACAACTACGTGCCTGAGGTATCTGCCTTGGAGCATGACATCATTGAGGTTGACCCAGACACCAAGGACATGTTGAAGATGCTAGACTTTAACAACATCAATGGCCTGCAACTCACACAGCCTGCCACATCGGGAGGCTATGGTGGCAGACGTAATTAAGGATAATAAAATAATTCTATAAATAAAAAATAAAAAAAAATCTATAAATAAAAAAAAAATAAAAAAACTATGGTGGCGGTCGCACGCCGATTTGAATATCGAGTTCTGTCATTCAGTCCAACCGCCTCTTACGCTCGGCTAGTATTGTAATCCATGCGCTCGGCGCAGACTTAAATGACCATTTCGTAATATGCTTATAGTGGTCGCAAAACGTCCCTTTCATTAGATACGCTCGAAAAACATAACCGTCCTTCAATGGAATAAAAAGGTTTGTAATAATAAATTTTATAACCGCAATATGTTCCGGAATTATTAAAATACTTTGGTAAAAAAGTGTCAATCAAACTATAATGTAATAAGTGCATGTCGCATACAGTTTACATATTTAATCTAAAGTTGATAATTTACGAGACTGCATGTACCAAATGAACTCGCCCAGCGAGTTCGCGGCATTGCACTTTATATGTAGGGTCCTAAATATATTTAGTTTATACTTCCATAAAACTTGCTGACGTTTCAACATCGTTTCTTTTTTTTTTAAGCGTCCTCTCTCCCGCTTTATATATATCTCTTTTATCGCGGGACAACCATTTGTAGATCACACTTTTTGTTCCGTGTAATCGAACCACAACACACGGCGCGGCGGCCGCGACGCTTCTTACTCGACGTTCACCGTGCAGTGTAATTTTTGCTTTTAACAATATATTATAGCTATTATTTATTTTAATTATTCAACACTATATATCTGTAAATATTATGTTTCGCCTATCTAAAGAGTCTGTATTAATATAGAAGCATGTAAACGATATTTATATTTGCTTCACTGTTCGAAAACCTTAGAACAGTAAGGCAACCAACCGGTTGCCTTCCAAGATGATGTTCCAAATTCTTGCATATCTTGGAGAATATGGGCAATGTATACTACAATGACATGCGCCTAAAGATCTAAGTTGACCGATAATAAGTTTTGCATAATGAATCTCTGACATTTATGGGTTAGAATAATTTTATTCTGGTACTTTTTGCATTATTATGTGAATTTTTAATAAACAGTTGAACAAAATAAAACACAGCCAGTGTTTTCTTTTTGTTCATCTTTAGGTATAATAAAAATGTAGGGGTGGTGTGGCATTGAGGGTTAAAAGAGTATTCTAGTAAACCCATTTTTAAGTATTATAATTTATAATCAAATGAAAATATATTATTCTCACTATCCTGTGAGATTAATTGGTAGGTACTTACTTACTTTTAAGTTAAATTGTTGCGTTGCATTAAGTAAATGCGCAGACGCGTGCTAGGTAACGTACTTCTTTGCCTGAAGAATGTGTGATTTATTGAATTATATTTAAAACTTCTCATCACTATAACAATAATATAACTGTCGACGACAATATAATATGGGGACGTTTTATTGGGGCGCTCGTCGCTCGAGTTGTGTTGTGTGCAGCACCGTATCGCCGATTCTCGCTCGTTACTGCTAACGCGGGCTAGATGACTCATCTCATAATAATTATTGTGCAATGCAATACGTAGGTAGCTACGCGATACCTGTTGCCATGCGCATTAAATATAACAATGTCATGATTATTTTAATTATTAGATACTTACCAGATACATTTATTAACTTATTGTCGTCTTTTCGGCCTCGATGGCGTAGTGGTTAGTGTAACCGACTGCCACGTCTGAGGTCGCGGGTTCGATTCCCGCACAAGTCAAACATTTGTGTGCATGAACATGGATGTTTGTCTTGGTCTTGGTGTTTCTATGTATAATATGTATGTATTTACAACAAAAAAAAAGTATTCATGTATGTTTATCCATTGTCCAGCACCCATAGTACAAGCGCTGCTTAGTTTGGGCTAGACGGTGTTGTGTGTATGTGGTAGAATATTATATATTATATTATATATTTTATTATATATATTTGTGTAATTATTTAACATTTGTCTATGTACCTTCTCACGATAATAGTGTGTACATAATTTTAAATTAGGTATATAAATATATCTATGTATATATCTTAATCATTATTGGCTTCCGTAAGTCACAATAAGAGGCTTCAGTGGAAGACCAGAGTGCCTTGATCTTAAGACCAGGCAAATGCTGAAGTGAAGTCCTGGTTGCTGCAGCTGTGGGACGCATGTCAGGATGTTCATTGAGTAGTTTATGTTACTGTGTTTTTATTTCTTCCTTTTTTATTATTATTTTTGTTATTTCTTTTTATCCTTATACACATAGTGCCCAGCTGTATAGCAATATAAGCAATAAAGATATCGTTCTTTCTTTCTTTTCGTTTTTTACAAATTTGGTACGATTTTATTTTATTGAATATGTAGGTACAGTAACAGACTACAGATCAATACATATACATATAATCTTAAACAGTACCTAGACAATACTCAAATCTGGATTCCAATTATAACTATACCTACATATCATTAAGTTAGTGAGAGAGAACATATGCGAGTGAAGATTCGATATAAGCAATCGGCAATGATCTAGCACTGATCCTGACTTCTAATATTATAAATTCGAAAGTAACTCTCTCTGTCTGTCTATTACACTTTCACGTCTAAACCACTGAACCGATTTTAATTAAATTTAGTACAGAGATAGACTAGACCCTGAGAAAGGACATAGGCTACCTTTTGTTGTAAAAAAGGGCATGAAGGGGTTGAAATAAGGGATGAAACTTTGTATGGGAATTCGTTATATTCACGCCTAAATCACAACCGATTTTGATGAAATCGGCTACAGAGATAAATTAAACCTTGAGAAAGGGCACAGGTTACCTGTTGTTTTAAAAAGGGTATAAAGGAGTTAAAATAAGGGATGAAAGTTTGTATGAGAATTTGTCATTATCGTGCCTAAAGCACAACCGATTTTGATAAAATTTGGTACAGAGATAGACTAGACCTTGGGAAAGGACATAGTTATCTTTTGTTGTAAAAAGGGCATGAAGGAGTTGAAATAAGTGATGAAAGTTTGTATGGGAATTCGTCATTATCGAAGATAAAATCATGAGACTAATAAGAAGGCAATAAAGAGAAAAAAAAAATCCAGCGGCTTTGAAATTTCGTCGTACATAGAGATGTAATAAGCGTCGAAAGTTCATATGGAAGCCCAAACAAATCTGTCTATTTTTACAATACTTACGTATATTTATCGGAAACATTGTATAATTAGTAAATATGCCATCTTAATGTATACACATCGCGCAAGCGCAGGTCATGCCAAGCGCCATACACAATGCCGGCGGCGGCGCAGCACGACGTAGTTAGGGAGTCTGTAACATAAGCAAAAACGGTGAGTGCGTAAAAATGTTGCAGCGGTGTAAGCTTAGTTTAGGATGAATGTACAATGTCCCACAAAAGAGCATTCGAGGCACTATATTGCACCATGAAAGATATCAAGAGCTACCAGGGTATCATGGGAGGGACGGTGGTACTTTCAGCTGGTGACTTTAGACAGACCCTGCCGGTTATTACTGGGGGTATACCAGCAGAGGAAATATATGCCTGTTTGAAGGCTTTTCTATGTACACGTAAAAAAGTTTTGTCCGACTATAAATATGCGACTACATACACAACGATTCTCACGCAGGGCAATATGCGGCTGCTGTTCTAAAAGTCGAATAAGATTGCTAACAGACAGTAACGGCATGACTACACTAAGACGTGATTTCTGTCAAATTGTCCGTAACACAGATGATTTAAATAATATTGTCTATCCAGATCTACAAATAAGAATGGGCAATCGAGAATGGTTGTGGGACAGGTTAATTTTGGCGCTGTAGATGAGACAGTAGACCAGATAAACGAACAAATTATGTCAGATGCTATCGTGTATCTCTCAGTAGACAATATTATGGACACTGAAAAAGTGACATGGTACCTTATAGAGTTCCTTAACTCTTTAGAATTATCAGGAGCGGCTGCCCTTAAGTTAAGGCTGAAAGTTGGTATTCCAGTTCTGTTAATGAGAAATCTTGACGCACCAAGACTATGTAATGGTACACGGCAACAAATTACTCATCCAGGACGCAATATAATAAAAACTATAATCATGACTAGAATGGCAAAAGGAGGAAATGTTTTAATTCCCCGTATTCCGATAATCCCGACCACTTTGCCATTTTAGATTAAAAGAGTGCAGATTCTCCAGAAAAGCAGTAATTACGATAATAATAAGCGAAACTGTTTTCCATGGGCATCTGGCGTCATGGGCATCATGTGGCGTGCTCACGAGTATCAAACCCGCAAAATCTTTGTTTCAGCATAGGATGGAAAAAGAAAACGCAGTTTATAAAAATGTATTAAAATAAGCTATTTGCAGTAAACCACAGCATTTAGATGAGTATTCATTGCAAAAAAAGTTTCGTAAAACATTAAAAATGCTGCCCAAAGTAATAATTCCACGCGGACGACGAAGTCGCGGGCAAATGCTATATTGTGCGGGACAAGTAAATAGATAGTGAATCATAGTGAACTAAGTGAATAGTGTTTACATCTTTATATAATATATAAATCTTCTGTGCGTGTGTTTGTAATTAAACTCCTCCTAAACGGCTGGACCGATTTTGATGAATTTTTTTGTGTGTGTTCAAGTCAATTCGTTGTCATCGTAGATTTTTTCGTATGTACAGGACAACTTCTGTTGGGACAGCTAGTGTTAGTATATTTCAAGGTTTACACTCTCATATTCTTATAAGATTCGCCTCTTTATATAGATTTATGTTTGTTTTCATAAGATTCATGTTTGTTTTGATGTTATCTAATATATTCGCATAGAATTCACAGTGTAAAATACTTAGGGGTAAGCAGTACGACCTATGTTTTGATGTTACATTTTATATCTTGTTATTGTATGTTTTATATTTTTCAAAATTTGTTTCGGTACAGTCAGTGGGCAGCAGTAATAGGAAGAACACTCCAAATAAAGAAGATCTACAAGGAAGAATCCTCCTGACTTTTATTCTCCACCAACCCAGCACAAACGCGCCTATACGGCACATTTAATGGTCCTTCGAGTCAGATTTATTGTGGAAAATACTGCCTGAAGATTATAGTATATAGATATATTATACAGAGTGATTTTGAAATCGTGTAATTCCTTTTAACCACGCATTCTACTGGTGATATAGAATAACCCTGACCATATTTTTCTTAATTAGAATAATGGTTTCGGTAAAATTAGAGTACAGATTTTTTCATGAAATGATTTCAAATAGTCATATTTTAGCCACCTGACACAATCTTAATATTTTACTAATTTAAAAATAATAACAATAACAATAACTGATGTCGTAAATAATAAGGGGCAATAAAAAGGACCGCCCGTTATTATTTACGACATTAATTATTAATATGTTTTTTTATTTTAATTAGTAAAAAATTAAAATTGCCTCGGTTGGTTAACATATGACTATCTGACACCATTTCACAAAAAAAAACGGAACAATAATTTTTCAAAAAAAATAAATCTAATTAAATAAAAATATGGTCAGGGTTATTCTATATCACCAGTAGAATGCGTGGTTAAAAGGAATTACACGATTTCAAAATCACCCTGTATAGATTGTATCCAGTGAAAGTGTTTAAGATCATCGACCAAGAAATCAGCTGACGTCATGCCCGTTACACGCTCCGAGAGTAGGGGCCACAAGTAGAGATGAGATATACTTGCAAAATTCGATACCAGGGACTTCAAAGTACGAGTACACACGGCTACACATCAAGTTAGACACCCTATATACGCATAACTACGCTACATACAAAATAAAGAATTGTCGGAAAGGGACAGTGCATAGTGGTATCGATGTAACGGTAAGGATAGAGCGTAACAAAAATATAACGCACTCTCTCGCACGATTCGCAGCGTTCTACTTCTAATAGTCCAAAGTCCAAACAGTCTAGGTTCATGTGTCGCTGTGTGTACGTTTAAATACCAGGGTCAAAAACCAGGTTTTAAAATACTTGAAAGTATTTTTTATTAGTGTATTCGGTTTAAGCATTCGGCTTTCGTCGGAAATACTCGGGCACGGCAACCCGCCGACGCGCTGAGCCCCGCGCTGCTTGCGACGCGAGCGACGTTACCATCTGTGGCGTCCATACTTAAAATACTTGCATAGGAATTCAACCCGTATTCCATGCTGTCCTATGATGAACAAGGAGCGAAATCGTATAAATAAAATAATACTTTGAAGTTAACCACTCAAACCCCGTTGACGCCTTAAGGCGTCATCACTTTTGTACCCGTCAAACCCCGTTGACGCCTTAAGGCGTCAAGCAACAAAAAAAAAAGGGTCGCGCGCTAGTTTTTGCCGTTTATTTTTTATTCACACACGATTGTGTTTCTTATTTATATTATGATTGGGATCATTTTCCTATGCAAGTAATGTACACTATACATGAAATTACTTGCATAGGAAATACTTTCAAGTCATACTTGAAAGTATTTTCTGCTCATATCATGGCGCCGTACTTCGAAGTGAAAACCTGGTTTAAAAAGCAGGTAGCGTAAATACGTACAGCCACAAGCCGTCGAACGAACAGAAGCCGTCGTCGTCCGAGGCCATTCCAGGGATCTCTGCGACCGGCACCAGCACGGAAGCCACATCCGAATTGACACAGACAGGGACGCCTGTCACGGAGAGTTCCGAACAGACCTACACCCAGTATACTCTTTGCCTACACCTCCGCAACGACTGATCCAGCCACCGTGACTTCCGCCGCCACCGGCTTGGCCGCCAACGCGCCCCTCGCCTCGCACCCTGCCAGCGCCGCCGCCCTCTCCATCGCCCCTTCCACCGCGACGCTTACTGCGGGTGCGAAACCGATACAGCTATAATAATAATAATATAATATATTTATTTAAATAATAGGTACAATAATTTATAATAAATTACTAATTAATTTATAAAATACATTTGTTGTTGTTTGCCTGAACTAGATTGAACCTGTGGCTCGGGCGAAGAAGTGCTTACAAACTATTTTACCAATATAAATTTACATAACTACAATTCAATAATAACCTGCATAAGCAACTAGCAGTACCGATAATAAGTGGGTCAATAATAAAGATGCGTTAAGACAGTTCAGCAAAATTTTTATTTGCTTACTTGAAGTACCTGCTCAGTTTGCTCATACGACAAAATATTATATTTATACCAAGTGCCTCCAATTTGTTTAGCAGTGAAGAAATTGAGATGGTGTCAAATGCCTTGGCAAGGTCAAGGAAGATCCTTAGGGTCTGATTACCTTTGCCGAGGTCACCAGTGATAAAATTTGTTAAATTATGCACCGCGTCAGCTGTTGATAATTTATTTCTAAAACCATATTGCGCAGGTGAAAGAAATTTATTATGTTCTAGGTAATTAACTAATCTACTTTGAAATTAAACTACTATATACGGCTTTTATCGCGTTGTTTATTTATCACTGTATAACAAAATTTTGGAAATATTACACTACTACTATTGATTTTATTTTACTAATTTATAAGCTAATAAAATTATTTAAACTATTAAATCTATTTATTTTTGGTTTACACTTTCCCCGACGTTTCGGTTGCTTTTCAGCAGCCATGGTCACGGGGAGACTAAGATGGTAGTTGTCTCAATGTTCCAGTGTAGTTATTTCAAAGTACCCGAACATAATTTAATCATGGGTGTTTCTATTTACGCAGAATGATCTCAAAGTATCATGAAGTCTAGCTGTGGTTCTGTTTCTTCTTGGGTTTGACTATTTGAAGTACTGGATCCCAATGTAATACAGTGATAAATAAACAACGCGATAAAATCCGTATATAGTAGTTTAATTTCAATGAATAACATTCGCGTAAACAGAAGACAATATTATGTAACTAATCTACTGTTTATAATTTTTCTAATATTTATACTATTGAAGAGAGAATCGATATAGGTCTATAGTTGGTGACTAGGTCTTTGCTTCCAGATTTAAAAACAGGTATCACTACCGCCTTTTTCAGGTATGTCGGAAAGATACCTTCAGAAATGGTAGAGGCGAAAAATATATGATAGTGGAGGTACCAGAATGTGCTTAAATCGCTTAAGAATCTTATTACTTATGTTATCCCAGCCGATAGCGCAATTGTCGCGCATACCTAAAATGATTCACTCTATTTCACCTTCATCAGTGTCCAGCATAACAAAAGATTTTAGACTAGGACTTTTGTAACCGACGACCTTAAAGACCAAGTAGACATCGAGCGGGAGCGCAGAGCGCTGGCGGTGCGCTGCAACATGTTGGTTAGAAGATTTGCACGTTGTAGTACGCAAGTAAAATTAACTTTGTTTAGAGCCTACTGCCAAGTTTTCTACACGTGCAGCCTTTGGACCAACTATACGCAGCGAGCCATCAGCGCGCTGCGTGTCCAGTATAATAACGCACTCAGAATGTTGTTGGGGCTGCCCCGATTCTGCAGCGCTTCGGGTATGTTCGCACATGCTCATATCAATGACTTTCATTGTATGATGCGTACAAAAACTGTCTCGTTGCTTTGCAGACTGCGGACCAGCTCCAACTCCATTCCGAGGGTGATAGCGGGACGATACGACTCTCCTATCGTAGCTCATTGTGTCCGTAGATGCATCTCGGGCACAAAAATTGTCTTTAAATAAAATAGAAATGAAATTGTTACTAACATAGTTTCTAAGTAAAATTGTTACTAACATTATATGGATTTTTAATTTGTCTGAAATAAAACACATTTTATTTTATTTTTTTATTTTTTATTGTTACTTGCTTTTTTAAGAGGTGTAAAATGGCTACTAGTTCGTTGCAGAGTCTGTTCGGCGAGCTTTTTACCTACGTTCACAAAATAATTATTTTCCTTGTTAGCTGACAACAGTGGCATAGTATTAGAATCCAATAAACTCGAGTTTGATTCATGGTGTTTTAAGGTATAAGTGACGTTTTTAATATGTTTCCAAATTTCTTTACTATTATTACGTGCTCTATGTAATATATATTTATCGTAGTTAATTTTTAATGTCTTCAAAAGATTATTACATATGTTTCTGTACCTCTTGTATGCTGTTTGAAGCGCTAAATTATCTGGAGATCGTCGAGCGCTCTGATGGAGTTTGTCTCTATGTCTTATACTTCGAACTAAACCAGTGGTAATCCAAGGTTTAATATTGCAATACTTTTTTTTAAGACAATTGTTAATGTGTTTTGTAATATTGCATGTTGGACATTCTGTATTAAATACGATAAAGATACATTAGCATCAGCACTATTGTAAACTGGGCTAAAATTAATATTACGTAAATCATACTTGAGTTTGTTTACATTTAAATTAGTCTTTGTTGTAGGTTGATTTTGCCTAGGTAGCGTTAAATTTATAGCAAGTACGATGGCGTGATGATCAGTGAAAAGAGAGTTAGTAACAAGCGTGGTAGATGATAAGCTGGATTTGATCATCATATGATCGAGACAGGAACCGCTCTGATGCGTAGGTAATGTGTGCGCGGGGAGAAGCCCATGGTATGAGCACAGATTAAGGTAATATTGTGTTCTTGTATCGTGATGTTCAGATCCGATATTTATGTTTATGTCACCTGTTAGAATAATATTTTGAAACGCACTAAGCGTTTGCAGAGTCTGATTTAGGAAATTGTGAAATGCGTCTAAATTTCTTACAGAAGGAGATCTATACATAGCAATAATCGCTGTTTTCGTGCCAATTTTGATAATTAAACAATTACAGTCATGTAAAGGTAGCTCTTCGATTGAAAATTGTTATGCTTCCTTAACATATACTACCACACCATCATTCTGATTATGGTTTATCGCGCTGTGGTATGTATTGTATCCGGTAATTACCGGGAGAGTTTCGCTGCGATTAGATAACCAACACTATGTAAGAACAATTACATCACATATAATGTTTAGTCTATGTTAAAAAATATTAAAGCTATCCATATTCTTATAAATACTGCGTATATTTTGGGTAAATATCGCACTTTTAATAAAATAACGACTTAACTCGAAATTTGGAACTTAGGCAATTTGAACTCTGATTGTGTGACTATATTTCTAATATTATGTTTGTGTTATGCAATTGCAATAAAGTTTAAATTTGTTCAATACAACATATTCAGATAAATCTCTCTTTTATTAAGCGTGCGATATGGTTATTGAAATTAAACTACTATATAAGGATTTTATCGCGTTTTTTATTTATCACTGTATTACAAAATTTTGAAAATATTACACTACTACTACTATTGATTTTATTTTACTAATTTATAAGCTAATAAAATTATTTAAACTATTAAATCTATTTATTTTTGGTTTACACTTTCCCCGACGTTTCAGTTGCTTTTCAGCAGGCATGGTCACGGGGAGACTAAGATGGTAGCTGTCTCAATGTTCCAGTGTAGTTATTTCAAAGTACCCGAACATAATTTAATTATTGGTGTTTCTATTTACGCAGAATGAGCTCAAAGTATCATGAAGTCTAGCTGTGGTTTGTTTCTTCGTGGGTTTGACTATTTGAAGTACTGGATCCCAAGCTGGTGGTATATTCAAACCATCTTCTCTATTGAAATTGGGATGTTTTTTGATTTCAATAGCCTCGCGAAGCATCCTTGACAGGAATCGGTGTTCTTTAGCGAGAATCTGTGGTTTGTCAAATCTCAGGTAGTGGTTGGTGTACATGTTCACACACAGCAGACTTCAACGAGCGTTTGTGTTTTACGTCAGCTATGTATTCTTTTAAAGGAGTAGATCTAATATATACAAGCTAATATGCGACGCTCTTAGGCGCCTTCATAATCAACAGAATTTATATACCTATATTCAGCTGCCTGTCTAGCTGAGCAATCGGCGTCTCCCGTCTTGTGGTTGCTTGGCTTTTTGAAGCGCAAGCATGTTGCACATTTTGGTGACTCTGATTTTCTTGTGCATTCTTGGATGGAGTGACCGTCTTCGCCACAATGTCCGCACGTAGAGGTCGTTATTTTGCACGTCTTGGCTGCGTGTCCGTACTGCTGGCACTTGTAGCATCTGGTCACTATCGTAAAGTCCCTGACCGGACAGGAGGTCCAGTTAATAAATAATCGATTCTGGGTAATGAGAGCTTTACTTATAATGGTTGATAGATCAATAACGTAGTTGCAGGTCTCGGCATTTTTCCTGCCAGATTTGTGGCTAAGTTTTATTGAGGTCAAAAATGTATTTCTTGTCATATCAGGTAATTTTTCGGCTGGATTCTGTTCATAAATACATTTATAAACCTCATTTTCGGCCATTAATGTGGGAACTGCTACTATGATAATACGAGGCTTGAGCTTGTAAGGCTCGTCAACCTTAATCTCTGATTCAGCAAGTTGGACTGCTTAAGCTTTTCGATATCCCTTTTGGTCTCAGTACTGATAACAACACCGCCATTTCTGATCTTGCGGACTCCTCGAACTTGCAGTTTCGTAGCTTCAGGGCTAATTATTTTCTGGACCATGGTCTTTGTATCCTCGCTGGTTTTCGAATTATCATTAGGATAAATTACAACCGAGCTCAAAGTGCTAGGACGAACAAAGTTACTGGTTCCTTTCTTTACCTTACCAGCAAAGGAAGTGTTGGCTGTTACCTGCTTCACATTCGACTCCTAAATGGCCTGCTTGATCTGCGTTAAGGAATTCATAAGTTCTTGTGTTTCTGCTGCGTGTTGTAAAGAATTGTTAGCTTGAATGGCTCTGTGCTTGGGTGACTGATATTGAACAGCCATTTGGGCAACTCCGTTTGTTACTTTACGGGAGAGGGTATTTATTTTAAGTTTTTGTTCCGAGTTTAGCTTGCCTTCAGATGCAATAACACACACTTCATTTAAGCACTACTCAATAAACCCCATCCAACCCTGTATCTCCGGGGTTGACCCTATTTCCATTTTCTCAATGGGCTCAGGTCTAGGTTTTTGAGGAGTCGTAGGTGGGGGAGTACAGCGCGTTATACCGCTCCTATTAAATGGACTGCTTTCCAGTCACTTATGCACGTTATTGTTTATATTCATTTTCTTTTTACAAACTAATTATTAATCACTGTAACATTGATGTGCATGCTACGTAAGAAAACATCGTCAATGTTTTTATAAAATGTAAATTTACAATTTATTATTATTGCACGTCTGTTCGCGACTGTTGACACGAATGAAAGTCTGAAGCCAGTGATGAAACTGCCCACCGGTGTCACCTCCAGAGATGCTCGCCAAGAAACAGAAGCCTTAATCGTGAAGCGCGTTATCAAGAACGCCCGTACGTCGAAACCAACCGGCCTACAGTGCCTCCCCCCCTCCCCCCTAGCAAGAAGAGGGGAAGGGGGAGTTGACGCATAGCAAGTCGAAATTACAGAAGATAGCTGAAGCAAAAAAAGATTTGTTCCGCATCCAAGTAGAGCTAGCTGCAGCGCGCCTGGCCGCGCTAGAGACGGAGGACTCCGATAAAGAAGAAGAAGGAGAAGTAGATAACGTCTCCCTCTATTCAGAAGTCAACGCAAGAGTGGACAACTGTTTGGAGAAACAGGTGACTCGTCCCGTCCTAAAACTTCCAGAACAGCCAACACAAACATAAAGATATGTATATACGCAAACACACATACGCATACACACACACATACACACACACAACGCGTGCGCGCGCTCAAAAATACATAACTCATACATACATTTGCATACTTCGTTTAATTTTTCACTTTTTATTCTTGTTTAATTTAATTTTTATTTTAGTAGTATTTGTAACAATTCATCATTACAATACATTAAAATGTAAAATGTACAAACGTAACAGGTGTCCTGTGTGGGGTGTGACTAGGGGTGGAGACCTGGTGTCCTAAGATGCGCAAGCTTAGTTTAGGCACCAGTCTCCCACATTCATAACTTTTGTATTGTACCCATAGAGTAAGCTTATGAAATGTAATGTGGTGAGAAAATAAATCTATTTTTTTATTATTATATTATTATTATTATATATATCTAAAACTTTGCTTTTTACTCCTGTAATATTTTGATAGTATAGTGATAAATACATTATATGTATTATTTATGTAAACACCAATGATCAAAATTAACAAAAAATGCTATATGACATAAGCTCTCAGTATTTTTGATCATGATAATTATGCTTAGAGTCGACACGTTTTACAAAATTTTGAAAATATTACACTACTACTACTATTGATTTTATTTAACTAATTTATAAGCTAATGAAATTATTTAAACTATTAAATCTATTTATTTTTGGTTTACACTTTCCCCGACGTTTCGGTTGCTTTTCAGCAGCCATGGTCACGGGGAGACCATGGCTGCTGAAAAGCAACCGAAACGTCGGGGAAAGTGTAAACCAAAAATAAATAGATTTAATAGTTTAAATAATTTCATTAGCTTATAAATTAGTTAAATAAAATCAATAGTAGTAGTAGTGTAATATTTTCAAAATTTTGTAATACAGTGATAAATAAACAACGCGATAAAATCCGTATATAGTAGTTTAATTTCAATGAATAACATTCGCGTAAACAGAAGACAATATTATCGACACGTTTTTTTACAAAGATGCGTCCATTTTTAACCCGTCCATGTTTTAGCTTGATCCATAAACTATATTTTAAATTACAAATGTTTTATTATATTTAAGGTATTTGTGAGATATATATTTGTAAGTTGTTTTATTGTTTTGTAATATAGCTATTTTAAACTACTATATACGGATTTTATCGCGTTGTTTATTTATCACTGTATTACAAAATTTTGAAAATATTACTCTACTACTACTATTGGTTTTATTTTGCGGGTGCAGCTCTAACAGCCGCGCCGCTGTCACAGACCCCGAGAAAAGCCAGCCACAGTCGAGTGCCAGCCTGCCATACTACCATATGTAAGGGGTGTCACTGACAAGATTGGCTACATCTTGAAGCGAGCTTCAATCAACACATACTTCAAGCCGCCAACGAAAATAAGTCAATTTTTACCATCCGTCAAGTGCCAATTACCTTTACAAGATGCAGGGGTCTATAAAATAGATTGTGACTGCGGACTCTCATACATTGGTCAAACCAAGAGAAGCATAGGCACCCGCATAAAAGAACACATAGCTGACGTAAAACACAAACGCTCGTTGAAGTCTGCTGTGTGTGAACATGTACAACAGGGGACCAACCACTACCTGAGATTTGACAAACCACAGATTCTCGCTAAAGAACACCGATTCCTACCAAGGATGCTTCGCGAGGCTATTGAAATCAAAAAACATCCCAATTTCAATAGGGAAGATGGTTGGAATGTACCACCAGCTTGGGATCCAGTACTTCAAATAGTCAAACCCAAGAAGAAACAAATCACAGCTAGACTTCATGATACTTTGAGCTCATTCTGCGTAAATAGAAACACCAATAACTAAATTATGTTCGGGTACTTTGAAATAACTACATTGGAACATTGAGATAACTACCATCTTAGTCTCCCCGTGACCATGGCCGCTGAAAAGCAACCGAAACGTCGGAGAAAGTGTAAACTTAAATACAAATAGATTTGATAGTTTTAATAATTTAATTAGCTTAAAATTAGTAAAGTTTAATAGTATAGTATAGTAGTGTAACAGTTTCTAAATTATGTAATAGTGTTAAATAAACAACGCGATAAAATCCGTATATAGTAATTTAATTTCAATTTTATGTATATTAGTCTGTAAGCTTTCTAAATAAATAAATAAATAAAATAATAAATAAATATAATAATAGTTTTGGTTTGAATGTTTCATCTCTAACCAAAGATATTACATTGCCATCTATCATAAATACACTAAGACTAATTGTACCATCAAAAATATTACTAATCAAGATTACTGGCCAACAGATGGCGTTTTTAGGAAAACACAAACTTATTTTCAAATTTATTTATTTTAAGTATTTTACATTGTTTTTGTTTTTTCTTTATTTGCTCATTATAATCTATTCTACTTACATAATAATACAATATTAAATAATCTTTAATACATGTAACATACATAGAAATAACATCAATATATATTCGTATAAGTAATACAATTTATGAATTTTGAATATATACATATATATAATATCGAATTGTAACTGAATATTTTGTAATACATAAATATATTATTTTATAAATCATAGTCCATTTCCATGCTTGTTGTTTGCAATAATATATTTTTACGCCTTGCACGAGCTTGGTACTCTATACTGTTCTACTTTAGGTACTCCAGACACCTGGGGATTCTGTCCCTGCTGGATCTGGTTCCTGTATGACCTGAACTGCTGGTCATTCTTCGACTTACAGATCACTTGAGCAGCTTGGACCTGGTATCCATTACCACGGCAATGGGACTGGCAGGAAGGCAGAGGTGTGGTTGAAATGCAAATCTCTCCATGGTTTTCATGGTATTGTACTTGTTGTTGCAACTGGCACTCGCCACGCAGTTTCTGGTAACTCCTGGTCCTGTATATCCTCTGGGAGCCCCATTCCTGCGCCTTGTTCACCATAGACTGTTGATAGTCTTCATCGGAGCGGAGGATAGCGGTGTACTTTATCTCGGGTTGATACGCCATTTGTTGCGCTTGTTTCTTCAGTTCTTCGGTCTTAGGATCGCTTTGCTCTCCGCTCAGGGCAAAGGAAGCTCCGTAATGTTCAGGCCTGTCGACCAATCCATTGGGAGTTTGGTAGTCGTCACGTGGCTCGCCACTGTTCTTACCACAGATACCTCTGGTAGTCTTGCGGTACTTGTCTGTAGAAACGGCCAGACGGTCTCCGGTGAAGATGACGCGGATACGTCCATCGCGGATGCTCAGCATAAGAAGACCGTCGGGGTGGTTGTAGTACTGCAACAGGGGTATCTCTGATTGATCGTCCCAGTAGATGGTAAGGTCACCTTCAGAGATCTTCTGGCTGTTGGACTTTACGTTCACACTAGCCTTGTTCTGCGCGGCGGAAGATGGGATCTCGATTTCCAAGTCCTTACCCGTGTCAGTCCTGTAAAAAATATCAAGTAGATACTTAATGATGTGTATTTGGAGAATAAAGAGACGATTGTTCTTGTTAAACTTTCATATATGCGTCGTAAATTCCAAAGTATTAGTTGACATACGTTTAAGCCTAATAGCAAAGGCTTATATTCCAAGCTTTTTTTGGAGATACAGGCATAAGTCTACTTAAATAAGAAAAGAAACAATGAATAGGTACTAACTTGTAGGAGATGTAGATTTCCTGTTGCTTCTCACTGGGTTTTCTGGCGAGG
The DNA here is from genome assembly GCA_963675205.1 of Catocala nupta. Lineage (NCBI taxonomy): Eukaryota > Metazoa > Arthropoda > Insecta > Lepidoptera > Erebidae > Catocala > Catocala nupta. The sequence continues at coordinate 22,039,689 of OY776104.1, forward strand.
ATGACAAGTTCGTCCCACTTGCCTTGACTCTTTGATTCCTCTTCGCGCATCACCACGTGCCAAGAACGGGACACTTCGTAGTTGTAGACACGGTTGCTGAATGTCTTTACAGTTTGGGCACCGACAGTGCAGTAAGCTAAAAGAAAATAAGAATTATTAGGTTATATTTCCCAGCTATTATCGTTCACCATATTTAATGCTGAGAAATGTGTCTAACACAGCCCATGAATTTTAAACAAAATCGAAAATTAAGTTTCCATCGCATCAAAAAATTGTAGCATGATTATTGCTCGCGAAGTTATTGCAGTTTGATTAATTGTGACTAACATAATATCACTAATTTGTAAATATACTCACGTTGGTATTGGTAGTTCATGGCGTAGTTACCGAGGCGTTCATAACCCTGAAACGGGCCGAAGAGCGAGTAGGTCGACGTTATATAGGGAGAATATTTAGGGATCTGTACATTGTCAAGGCGCAACACTCCGGCCCACGAATTCATTTCAAAACGTAAGGTGTTATCGAGGTAGGAAGCTACTGCGTCCAACTCTACTTTACCGTCACTAAGCCTCTTCAATGGGTTGGCATCAATGTAGTTGCTCCACTTTTTCAGAATTGTGAGACCTTCAGCGGTGAAGTTCATCACTACAGGGCTCAAGTTTTTGTAGCTGACAGAGACCTTATATGTATCAGGAGCGTGAGCTTGTACAAGCATCATTTGGCATGCTTCGGCGGGTATAGAGTGCTGAATATTGGTGTTTTCTTGATTACACTGCTCGGCCCAAGGGTGGTTCTTCAGCTGCTCTGTGTATTGCTGGCTGCGCTGACTTTCGCCCTTGATGTGAATGTTACCATTCTGTCCGTATTTGAAATCAACTTCATATGACGTCTTCATGTTCTTCTGAAGCGCTTCAAGGAAGTTCACTGGTGATATTTCGGGCTTCTCCAACTTAACGACACCATTGATCTGTTCATTACCGTTCTGAGCGGAATTTCTGCCAAGGAACATGGCAATTTGGACCTTCGAATCGACAGGACTAGAGGCAAAAGCGCCAGTCATTACGTACTCTTGTTGTTGCTGGCCTTCGAATACCGCACTAAAGTCTATAATGTCTACCTTGGCAGTATTAATGCCAGAGGCGACGCGTTTGACCATCGATTCACGACGAGCTCCGCTGATAGGCTTGACATCGTCTTGTTTCTGTGGCTGTCCGAGTTCACCGCTTTGTTTTTGGTTAAAGAATTCATCTGGAAATAATAAACAGTATGTGAATGTAGATGAAGATATACATCATATGGTCTAAAGAAGACAAATATATTGAGAATGAGAAAATTATACTTTAATACATACCATATACAAGTGTTAATGCGACAGCCTTGTTCTTGGATGGTTTACCGAGGTATCTAATGTTGAAGTGGGTCAAAGCAATATCACTGGGAGCCAAAAGGTCTCCAATGTTAGTGAAGGCTTGGTAAGTGCTGCTAGCCTTTCTGAAGTTCTTGGAGTAGGAGTAACCTTGGACATGGAATAACATGCCAGTTTGCTGACCAAACTTGTAGTCGGTGGACAACACCTTTTTAGGACGTTCAACCAACTTAGTCGTAGGATCTTGCGAGACAGGGGTTAAAGAATCCTTCTTCTGGTATGCGGTGTAGGGCCACACGCTGTAGTGAACCATGGTGGTGTCTTGGTCTGGGCGAAGCGGCTGAATTCTCAATTTGTATTCGCCAGATTTAATCGCCATGTTCAGTTTCAGAGGCATATTCACTTGGTATTTCTTAACTACTCCTACACTTGCAAGTTGGTTGCTAAGAGTATCCATAAAGCCAACGCTGCCGTCGATGTTCCTAGCAAAAGTAAACTGGATTTCTCTCTCCATGACTGATGTCATTTCTTTGAAGTTCTGGTGATTATAGTCGTATTTGGCATTAGTTTTACTTTGGATATGGACAACTATTGGCTCTTTGTATTTGTAAATGAACGGTACACCGGTAGCGATGGGGAACATAACAGAGATCTGTCTTGAGTTGAAGACCTTGGTATAATGATTTTCTACACCGTGTTCTAGTTCCTTCAAGTACTGCAGGACTTCCCTGACTACTCTCTTGTGATCTTTCTCATCGAAGGCAAAGAACCTTTCTTGGCCGAGGATATCAAAGTGTAAAGAGCTCTGGAGTGGATTCTGGGGATCTTGTTTAATGTTCAATATTTCAGAAATCTTCTTAGCCGAATATTTGTGGTTAGCGTCTGATTGACGGGGCTGGTAGATCATTTGCCTGATGTAATCTACTAATTCCCGAGCGCTTGAGTATGCGAATTCAATCTGGAGATAAAAGAAGAATTATAGAATATTTTTAATGTATTTTAAGTGGCTCTAAAGTAACGTTTGTCCTTTTATAATCACTTACAGTATCTTCCGCTGCCCATCCGCTGATCTTTTTGCTCCATGTGGTTCTGTATCTCTTAGGCATCATGGCGCCATCTTCACTGGCAATGAATGATATTTCGCGGGAGTTGTCTTCTTGCTCGTCATTCTCGTAGATGTCGTATAGCATCTCGGTGGAGTAGCTACCGCCGAGGTATTGGGATGTTACTATTTCCTTAACAGCTTGAGCAGATTTTGCCCTGTAACAAGTCGTTTATCTTTTGTCATAACACATACGAATATAGACAGGATTGGCCGCAGCACAAAATATGACTATGTATATAGACGATAATTTAACCAAGAAGGGAAAGCAGTAAGTAGCATTTTATAAAAAAAACTTACAAATGCCAATGGCGAGGGTCCTTCAGGGTAGCCGCTCTTAAGATACCTTTCTTGAGAGCAGTACGGACGTGTATGCTGGGATCGTCATTTGTCATCTGAGCCATCGCTTGCATCATATCGGTGGTCGGGTTGGCCCTGAACATGTTCAGAGCAGCAGCAACTCTTACTTCGTAAGGCTCAGCAGTATTCCTCAAGATACTGAAGAGTACAGCGCGGGCATATCTGTTGTTCTGGTCTACCAATGATTTGAATTCGAACACCATTTGTATTCTGAGGTAGGTGGACGCTGGAATCTTTCCTTCTAAGTAAGGAGCGAAAACTTGTAATATTTCGGGATGACCTAAGTTACCGATAGCCCTGATGTATACGTCAGCTTTGCTCCTGTCGTCATTCAATATGGCTTGTTTCAAGTTCTCAGAGAGACGCGGCAGGATGTCATCAATAACAAATCGGTCGTGTCTGCGGGCTAATCGTCCGTACATTTGGGTAGGGTAGTAAGCCTGAGCAGTTTCGTTGTTCACTTGACCCATACGAATGAATCTAGTAGCTGCAATCAAAGCGCTGGTGCTCAGCAACTTCTGTTCTTGTACCTCGGGACTCATGGCAAGTTCGAAGAATTGCAGCATAATATCCTTAGTGGGATAACGGAGAGTCCTTGCTAGGGATGCCATGACCTCAGCGGCTTCTTCAGTTTGGATCTTCTTGCTCTTAATCCATATTTTAATTTGTTGGAAGGCGGGTGGCGTTCCAGCTTGGACGACAGCGTCACGGAAAATCATCCACATATCAGCTTTCACAATGTTGTTTGAGGCCTTGCCGACTTCAATGCTGCGGCTGATTTGGGTTAGCTGGTCGGTGCTCATAGAGGCAATAAGACGGACAAGGATGTTAAACTTGGTAAGGAACTCAGCTTTAGGCATGTTGTTAGGGTTTTGCAACTGTTGAGCGACGTCCAGGAGCAGTTTTTGGGCATTCATAGGGGTTTGTTTCTTGTCACCGCGAGATTGAGCATTCATGTATAGAGCAGCATATGCGGGTTCGTTTATTTTCGGAACCTCGTCATTAATGTAGCCTGATGATGAATCACTAGAGCTTGAGCTCTGAGTATACTGCTGGTGTCCAGGCCCATTGCCTCGGACCTCGTTAGATTGCTGGTTGTTGACATCACCTACATTTTGGTTTTGGCCAAACTGCACATTGATGTGTTCATGAGATTCGGAAGACAATGAGGCAGAGGAGTCATGGATAGCCATTTGCTTTGTAGTCATGGCAAACAGTAGGGTCTTGATTTGGCGAGTTCCTTCGGGTTTTTGCCATTCAGAAGCACTGTCTTGTTCAACGGAGAGCAGATTCAGGTTTACGTAGCTGTGAACTTCGGCTTTCTGCTTACCATATACATGAGGATGGACATGCACGTTGCTAGTTGTTTCGGCTTTGTAAATGGGGCCCTGCTTGCCGGCCAGGATACGGGAGACTGAACCGTGCGTAATGAATTGTTTCTCACTGTGCCTGTGGGCAGTTCCGGTCCATTCGGCACCCTGAGGGACGCCAAAGTGGTAAGCGACGCGGTGATGGCAATGACCGTAGTTCCTGCTCTTGGTGATCTCAATTGGATCCTCTTCGGAAGCGAATAAGGGTAACTCACGTCGCCATTCAGCGGCTACAGGAGAAACTGAGTACAGAGTTTCACAGTCACCGGTAACGTCTGTCTCAATCTTCTTAAACAAACCCTGATTGATTTCTTTGTCATAGCTATCCTGGGGACTGTGGACAAGGCCGTGAGACGATAAGTCTACCTGGAGGGTACTGATGAGACCTTTCAGCAAGTTTTCGGTGGAAACTGAGAATGCAGAGGGTAGGCTAATAGCCACCACGCGGCCACCTTCAACGGATATGTCAAAAGGATTGTCCAGGTTCTGGGCCGGCTTGTACTGGAGGTCAGAAGGCAAAGACATATGATCCGCTAGCTGCTGTTGGAACTGCGCATGCTGGGGATTCTCTAGCATAGCCTGAAGACGCCCTGGGGCCTTAACCCGGACGATGAATTGAGCCTTGAAGGCATTGCCAGAGCTTGCGCCTTCCTGGAGTTGAGCCAAAGTGTGGGAGTGGACTTCATAACGGTACATTTTGCCAGTTTGCCAGGGCCATTGTTGCTGGTTTTCAGGTAGCTGATCACTCAGGCGACCTGAGGAGACGACGGCTGTAACGATACAAATAATATGATTAAATAACTAGCAATGATAGTCTGAGCTACTCACGAACGTTCAATAAAATAATTTAAAAATACTCTGATTGCTTTCGTTAGTTAATTGCAAATAATCTAGACACTACTTGTTGAAATCACAATGTACAAGGCAACATGGCAATAATTTATAAAAAGGGATTAAATATAATGACCATTAAAAATACTACGCAAAATATGCTCACTAAAATATATCATAACGAGCCTCTATACTCCTCAAATCACAGCATTCTCACTGCAGTCTCGGAAGAGTTAGGTTATATTAGGTTCCTTTTTAGACCCACCCAAAAATAGGAAAAATTGGTAAGCATATTTTGCTGTGCAATTCGTATTTTTGGTGGAACAAAGGCAAAAAATTGAGGAACAGTTAAATACTATTAAATACCTTATAAAAATATTCCAAAGAAACTGAATACAAGTTTGAGATAATGATTCTTTGTATAAATTAGTTTACTAACTAACAATAATTACGTATAATATATCGTCATATTTTTATTTGTAAGTAGATAATAACCTATTGAGTTGCAGGCACATGGCCGGCCAGACAATATATTTTTTATTATGTCTGGTATTCACTACTTAAGACTTGATCAATTAATAAACCTGGCGCCTATTATGATATACATTTTAAGTCTAATTATTAAAAAGCAACTAACAAATCTGATGCAACAGGAACAAGCAAAGAAATATCAAGTGGACCATAACAATAGTACCAAACATTTACATCTTGTATAATATATACTTTAATTAATATCGAAATAAATATAGATTGTGATTTTATTTGTAGACGCGGACACCTTTGAATAGTTTAATATTCGACTTTATAGAATTTATATACATGTCCACACAGTTAAATTAAATTTTACATGACTATCAAGAGATCAAAAATTTCGAACACCATCACAAGACACTCACAATAAACGGTTGGATCAAGGTATTAAAAGAATATTCCTATCTCCCAATGTTTATCAATCATGTGCACTATATTTCATAAAGAAATATAATACAAAAATAGGAAGAAAACGTAGATTGTATATAAATAAAACTACTAGGACTTACCGATAAACGCCGCAAGTACCAACAATTTCATTTCCAAGTCAGTTTGCCGGCACTGGATGTTTCTGATAAATGAGTGCACAGTGATGACCAGTGGGGACTCCTTAACTTATATACCACGATTTAACACGTGTAAGGGGTCTAGAACCGACCCCTGATCTTATATAGCTGATAATTACAATGTTGATCTGATTCAAAACCGATGGAGTTAATACATTTTGTTTTATCTCTTAGATATACTATGCTAATCCTGTGATTTCAGTCTGATGACAATGTAATGGATTTTGTATCAATAATTATAGCCCGATGTTAATTTAATGGCGGCTCGGAAGTTAGCTGCAAGTGCAAGTGTATGCAGGTACAGTCGAGTCGATAATATGTAATTAGATTTCGTTTCAGGTTCTATTATTTTTACAACAAACAAAACAAACAAAACTTAACTAGAAAAATAACAAAAAAATTAACAACGACAACAAATTATTATGAGCTCGATTGTATGTAGACAAGAAAGCGCGAATGAGTGCAGTATACGGGGTCTTGTTAGATCGCTAAGCCAAGAGGGCGAAGTCCTTACAATTGTGGATATTTACTTATAGTACCCATAACTGTACGATTGAAAATAACACAGGTAAGGAATAACCTCATCATTATTTCAATAATCAGACATTCAGTATTAAAAAGACTACTCTCGCACTTTTGTCTGTTTTTAAATCAAACAATCAATACGATAGAATGAGCGCAGTGGACTTAGCATTATTCATTATAGCCTGAGGTCGTAGGTTCGATTCCCGCACAAGTCAAACATTTGTGTGCATCAACATGGATGTTTGTCTTGGTCTGGGTGTTTCTATGTATAATATGTATTTTTTAAAAAATGTATATATTTAAAAATGTATATGTTTATCCATTGTCTAGTACCCATAGTACAAGCTCTGCTTAGTTTGGGCTAGATGGTGTTGTGTGTATGTGGTAGAATATATAGGATTATAATATATTTAAAAGTATAACAATTAAATAGTATATTAAGTATATCTGGATCCTAGCTAAAAAGCACAAGTTCCCGGTCGCTGACCTGTGGTGGTTAGAGCACCTGACGCAACCGCAGGTCAAAGAGAATGAGAGTGCAAAAATAATGTGGGAGATACCGGTACAAACAGACATTACCATAGTACACAATAGACCAGACATAATATACATAAATAAAATAGAAAATAGAACATACCTGATAGACATTACAGTACCATCTGATTACAACATAGGAGCAAAAGAAATAGAAAAGCTTAGTAAATACCATGCACTAAAGAAAGAAATAACTAGGCTATGGAAAACACCCACAGAAATAATACCCATAGTAGTAGGAGCCACCGGAGTAATAGCAAAAACCTAAACAGATATTGTAGCAAATTAGATTCCAACATAAACGTTCCGATTATTCAAAAAAAGGCAGCAATACACACATCAACAATAGTCAGCAAAGTTTTAGGAGATACAGTTTTTGTTAGCGGGGGCACTGAGCCACCTTTTCCCTGAGAGTCTCAGGGCGGGTACTCAGTATACCGAGCCAAAGCTCGAGAAGAGAAAACACTCTAAACAACAATTAATTATATTAAAAACATATTGAATCGAAACTACTTGGCGAAAATCCATTGTAATGAAATAACTGGGAATTGAGGAACCTGCCACACATCCTCGGATTGCGGACGGATTTACACAGACGCATGTTTTGTGTTCGAAGCGGAGTAGGTACTGCAAGTCGGAGTACACCCGAATCCCAGAAAGTGGCCGTCCGTATCCAGATGAGTTCGGTATTATCAACCTTTTTCTATTGCAATTGTTGGAGTGGGCAATCCAATCCAATCCAATGAAAAAGGAATTAAAGAAATATTCGATAGTAATAAAACGATTCTGGTATCAAAGACAACATATTCATTAATCAAGTATGCAATGATATTATACACAATAAAGACTGTTACTATCGAATGCAAAGTAAAGGCTCAAAAACTTACCAATTGGGATGTGTTTCTATTGTTTTAAAAACAAAATCGGTTTAATGAAATGCCGTCGAAAACATTTTAACAAAAATTATAGGTACCAACGTCAAAAGAAACTGAAAACAAAAAGTTAGATCAAACTTTTGTCTTCATAACTAAGACTAAAGACATTTGTTTTTTTAATAATGTATCTAGTGTTGAGCAGTGCTTCAAACTTAGTGCTTTTTTGAAATGTTATTGTTTATATGAACGAAGAGCAGCGATAGCTCAGTGGGGAGACCAACAGACTGCAATGTAGAGGGTCTCGGGTTCGAACCCAGGTGGGCACCTCTGACTTTCGGAATTGTATCACTGAGTTTTCGAAATTATGTGCGTATTAATTGACAATTATCGCCTGCTCCGTGCCTCGGAGAGTAAGTTAAGCCGTCAGTCCCGGCTGCCATTAACATCTATGGCAGTCGATATTGGGGCAGTCAACACAAAAGATCCCACTGGGTCGAAGTGTCGCCGGTCTGTACTGACTGGCCCCCACACAAGATAAGATAAGATTATATAAACGAGATTTAAAGGAAGTTGACAATAAAATAATAATGTACAATACAAAACATATTAGACTTTATATATTTACCATAGCTATGCAAAATTACGTAGTTATTATGTACACACAGCGACACATCAACCTAGACTGTTTGGACTTTGAACTATTAGAAGTTGAACGCTGCGAATCATGCGAGATAGTGCGTTATATTTTTGTTACGCTCTATCCTTACCATTACATCGACATTACATCGACACCACTAGGTATGCACTGTCCCTTTCCGACAATTCTCTATTTTGTATGTAGCGTAGTTATGCGTATATAGGGTGGCTAACTTGATGTGTAGCCGTGTGTACATAGCGTACAAAAGTTGTACAGATGGTGAAGAGGTTTAAGTCTTCGACTTGTAATAATCTACGCTGAGTGTTGTGGGTTCGACACGGAACAAACATTTGTGTGTTCAATATAATAGTTGTTCCGACTCAGGGTGCTCTTTGTGTCTGTTGTTTGAATGTTTGTATAGTTACCCGCAACACAGGAATTATAAATAGTGCGGGAAATGTCATCTTAAAAATCGAAAATATATTAGATCAATGGCGTTAGGTCCTACTAACTACTAAATGCAAATAATTTTTGTAACATACCTACCTTTTTTTTAAAAGAACAGCATAGGTTCATTTTACCAAGGGTACAAAATTATATTTTAAAGCAAATATCTTCAATGAAAAGTTAATAAGAACATTGAATTGTACAAACATACAGCAAGCTTTTTGTATATATATAAATCTAATCCTAATCATGTAAACAGGAAATTTACAGTAGCGACGAATGTATGGCGACATTGTTGCGTGCTGTAAACATTCAGGTTAATGAACTGCAACACGCGTTGTGCCTGCGCCTGCGCCGGTACTTACTCATGGAGCTTACTTATCGTGTATATTGCGCGTGTCGACTTTGTACCCTACGTCAGAGATTTTCAAGACACTTGAAAACCTCATATTTTACTTCTCGACTGTTGTTTTTGGATAACAGGAATTTTTCATTTGATTTCTTGGAAGATTTTGTAATATATTGTCCACAGTGAATATTATAATGTGTTTTTGGTTGCCAAAAGTCCTCAGATTCGACCTAACTATTGTTTTTGGATGTTAACAAATACCTTTGTTGGTATTTTAGTGTTTTTTGTGGTCATCATTTGTATTATGTGTTTACAGCTTTACAAAATATAAATAAAAAAACAAGAAGTTGAAAAGAATTTCCATTGCTTCGCAAGTCCTAGAAGAGTTGTCAAGAGGTTAAGTTAAAGCAAAGTGTAGAAAAGAATGGTGATTGCACCATCGACAAGAGCGAATAATTGCAACTTTTCAGCGGACATTCTCTCTGAAATCACAGTATTTGTTAGCGGCTATGGTCTAGCACGGGTGGCAAACTGTTGTGGCAGTCTATAATTGCTTGCAGATGTATCATAGTGGAAAGAAATCAAAGATGGGATGAAGGGTAAGGAAGGTGAGATGATGGTAAGCCTCCAAAATTTATAATTATAATAATAATGTCCTCCAGACCGATTTTCGGTCACAGGCAATCTTAACGGAGACTGGCCAACTGCGCAGGAGATATTATAGTGCACAAGTATGTGCGCAAACACAAGTGCACTCTCTGTTCCCTTACCCTCATGATCCGATGGGACGGATAATCCGACACGACCGGAAAGAGATCAGGCGCAGGACCAACGGCTTTACGTGCTTTCCGAGGCACGGGGGTGTCTAACACCGCCAACTTCCTAACTCCGGGCTCGTATTGAGATTTCTTAACAGAAAAACCCAATACCTTTATGTTGGCCCGACCCGGGATTCGAACCCGAGACCCCATGCACAGCAGTCGCATTCACTACCGCTGCGCCACAGAGGCTACTCTTTGTGCTAAAGGCAGTAACAGTGTTACTATTTCCTGTAAGAAATGGATATGTTTCCTGGTGAGTTAGAGTGGTGAAATGTAGTGGTTTGAGTAGTTGCGTCACCAGTGACACTCCGCCATTTAGTGTCACGGGTTCTAACCCCACACGAGACAATAAAGCTAGTAACAGCAAATCAACTCTAGTAGAGAATGCAGTTATAAGAGCGACAAAGTCTGTTAAAAGTCGTAGGATGGAGTAGTAACATCTGGCTTTTATAGCGCGTGTGACATGGACCTTGTATCATCCACAACGAAATACAATTGCATCAAAGTGTATTAAGTTGCTCTCAGAAGAAAAAGGCGTAGGAAACTGTAGATATACATTCAAAATCAATATCAAAATAAATTTATTCAAGTTAGGTTACAAGGTAACACTTATGAATGTCAAAGTTACACTAAATTTTTCTGCGAATTTACATTTACTGCCACGTTCAGCAAAGCAAGGGTGTAGGGCTTATGAGAAGAACGGGCAAGAAACTCATGGCCACTCTTTTTAATTGCCAAGTGTACAATATTACGTTTACAAATCATAACTGTAAGGTGCTGCAATAATTTCTCTATGAACTACTACTGAACATACCTACTCAAGCATTTGATAAAATTTGATGGTAGCCTCTAAAGCAGCAGTATGGTAAATATGAGATTCCACTTACATGTTCATAAATAATCAAGACAAGCCATGATTGTAGTCTGTAGTTTAATCAAACTGTTTAAATAAAAATGTAGTAAGTAAATTATCGAATTCCACGAAACCAAAGTCAACCAGTCACCACAAGTTACCACACCACCACATTAAATTCGGTTTCCATAATAACATTGAAGTCCCGATACAATTCTACATATTGTATTATGCTTCAAATCTTACATCTCAGCAATTCGTATTTATAACCATTTACCTAGTACCTTAAAAGAACTAGATGGCAATAAATTTAAAATGTATTTAAAAAGGTGGTTAATTGAGCATACTTTTTACAATTTAAATGAATATTTTGGTAAATAATAAAAATGCATGCAATTAATCTTTTAAAATGTTTAATTTGATTGTGATTTATTTTATTTTCTTATTTATGTTGCATGTCCGATATGGATAAACTGTTGTGTCCAAAATCTTTATAATTAAGACCTATGTATTGTACACAGTTATGCAATAAACTGATCTTTATCTTTATCTTTATTCATCTCATATGTTTCGATAACGAGCATATGAGATGAAATTATTTGTACCATACTTACTGCAAGTTGGATAACATGTATTCGGTACTGTGAAACATTTTAATACTGGAATTGGCAATCTGATGGCGTGCGTGGTGATTTTCTTTCGTACCAATATTATTAGTACTTTACTTACTAAAAAAAGCGATAATTTACTATTTAATACGCACATAACTCCGAAAAGCCAGAAGTGCGTGTCCTGGAATCAAACTTTTGCCACATTTTAATACCACTGTACATGGTTAGGCATGCTGATTAAATGTTTACAGTTCTAGACACTACGTATTGTGTGCAACCCGATTTTCGTGTGCTTGAAAACACGCCCGTTCTACGTTCTAACCAATAATATTGCTCGATTCGAGAAACGAACCCAGGACGATCACTAGCTTACATATGTATATATCGTTATAGTTGTTGGGTTCTGTACGTCACAATAACAGGCTCCAGTGGAAGACCAGTGCCTGGTTCTTGGGACCAGGCAAATGCTGAACTGAAATCCTGATTGCTGCAGCTGCGGGACGCATGTGTCTCAAGAGGTTTAAATATTTTAAGTTACTGTATTTTTTTATTTCTTCCTTTTAATTACTGTAATTGGTGTTTTTTTTATCTTCATACACATTGTGCCCACTTGAAAGCTGTATAATAGCAATAAAATTTATTTCTTTCTTTCTTTCTTGTGATGTGAGCCTTGTCACATCGTCGATGTCTTAGATGACTATACGAATTAGGGTATTAGATATAAAAATAAATCATAAATATCCCAGGTCGGACAGTGTTATTGGGGTCTCTGTCAAAGTATTCCCAGTAAGTTAAGTTCCCCGTGGAGTCTGGACCTGGTCGCCCTCCATTACGTAGGACCTTAAACGTAAATAAGCAATCATGCCTCAAGTTTATGCCTAAACACGTGTCGGACGTATTGATTCCATTTAAAGTGCAATAACTTTATTACATTGTAAGTTTACTGTGATTGATAAAGAAACTGAGTTATCGCGTTAGACCATGTGTAAGTTTATTAATCGATAATAATAAATCGTATGATTTGATGGAGAAAGCGCGTTGAATTTATTATCTCAGAACAATACGCTGTAAACAGTTTACACTCAACTGAACAATTCGCTGGCACATCATTGCGGATCGGTAAAATTTCAGCAATGCGAGATTAATTTTGTCCGTTTGGTTAAGAGGAAACACAAGGGCCGTTTTTCCATACAAATGTAGTCCCCTGTTTCCTCTCTGGATAATGCCAGTAGAACAATAATATTTTAAAAGAACATGTATAGCCTCTATTGGCATGTCCCTATGTTTTCCTTTTTTTCATTAATTAATTATTAAAAGAGATATGAGCCTTCAAAAACCTCAAAAATTGGTCAGATTTTCCGCTGTGTTCAAACATCCAGAAAACAAATTTGAGTAGATTATATAAAAAAAGAAAAACATAGAAACACGGCGAAAGCCTTTCTTCAATTTTTAATGAAATATGTAGTTAAATCGGTCAAGTGTTGAAGAAGGAATCAGAGAGGACTACGAAACGTTGATTTTGTGTACTTTTATAGGTATTTTCGGTCCAAGGTGCAGTTGTCTCTATCACGCTCTGCGGGCACTGCGCGACAGCAATAGATTTTACAGATACCTATTTTTCAATTCTCTCGCCCGTGGTGTTTCCTCTTAAGGTTTAGGTTTTACTGCTTTGTGTGACTGCAATATACAGGCTGGCAATAATAAATCCATATTTTTTAACGGATTTATAAATAGATAGGTTTCAATTCATATATTTTTTTGTATGTTCGGTCATAACTTCTTTGTTTATATGCCGATTTTAATGATTCTTGCGTTGGGTTTAGTGTAGTTTCAAGGTGGCATATGATGAACCTTGGGCCACCATTCTGACTTTTGACCTTCTAAAAGATCAGAAAATCGCATATTGATGAATAACATAAACCGTCGCCGCGTCATTTATCTAAATAATTATGTTTGCCAAAGCATTCAATGTTTTTGAGCTGGACGGTGTCCAGTTGAAATATTGCAACCACATATTGCAATAAAAATATTGCTCGTTTAGAAATGCTTTCAGTGATTGACGAGTGATTGATTAAGAGAGTTTTATTGTGGTAGCATAACTTACAATTGCGTATAACGCGATAATTATATACTTTGCACGGTAAATATTTTCTGCAAGGGAGATCAACACAAAAGTTTGTTAACTTACGGTCAAGCGCATGTCAATGCATGCTATTAACGGTGAACTAATATTAGAGGCAATCTAACTTTAAAATATGACTTATTATTTGAGTGTTTTATGAGTGCTAAGTCGTTTAATAGTTCACCGATCTCAAAAAGTTTTGTGACAATGGTATATTCCCAAGAAGATTCCATTGCGAATATTTACGTCAGTCTCAAGCAATCAAACATGAATCTAGAATATGCAGTCCCGTCTCTGATCAGATAGGTAGTGCTTTGTCAGTGGTAAATAGTAATATTGAAAAGGTATATATTTTCTCTGATCATTTAGGTATAGGTTTTGGTAGCTTAATTAAAAGTCGCATAAAACAGCAGATTATTAACTACTGTTTCCCTGATATTAGTTTCTCCAAACTTATTCATAAACTAAATACAGCTAGTTTAGATATTAACTCCACAATTGTATTTCTATATGGGGATAGCTTATTAGTCACAAAAAAGAATATTATCAATCTGACAGAGGTAATGCTGTCAATACAAAATAAATTAGGATGTAAATTTATAACATGTGCATTACCTTACTCAAATAAATTTCATTATCATGAAAATAAATATATCCATGGCATGGATTTATGTATGTATAATCTGACATGTCAATATAAGGACATTTTATGTTTTGATACTAATATATTTATTAGTAATTTTATTTTGACAAAAGATAATCTGTATCTTTCATTATATTACAAACGACAACTTGCTAAATTATTAGCATATAATATACAAAATGACACAGGTACCTGTAGGGTATCCATCCCCAGTGCCGGGCACGCCACGATCGTGGCGGTAAGTCCCGTGTTTGAGGAGTGGCTGGAGAGGCGGCATGGCGCCCTCACCTTCCGGCTGATACAGGTTCTGACTGGCCACGGTTGTTTTGGCCAGTTCCTGTGTCGTATACGCCGGCAAGAGACGCCCGGTTGTCACCACTGCGGCGACTGCCGCGACGTAGTTGAGGACACGGCACTGCACACTTTGGTGATTTGCCCCGCCTGGGCATCGCAGCGCCGTGAATTGATCGCTGCAGTCGGATCGGATCGGTTAACCTCTCGCTCCCGGCCGTAGTTGAGTCTATGGTCCGGAGTGAGAGGTCGTGGAACGCCGTCGCCTCCTTCTGTGAGGAAGTCATTTCCATCAAGGAGGTGGCGGAGCGGGAGAGGGAGCGTTTAAACCCTCTCCCCAATCGCAGAACCGGGCGCCGGAGGGCGCGAGATGACCTCCAGCCACCCTGAGGTTTGACCTGGGGGTGGCGGGCTTTGTGGGCCTGCCCGCCATCCATTCAGCACCAGGTCCGAGAGGCAGCGTGCGTGTTCCCACGCGCGCCTCTATGTCGAGTCCGTCTCCCCTCTAGGGGGGAGACAGTAGGTGAAGTAGTGCCTATTTTGGGTAGGTCTTTCGTGTAGTGGCCTGCCGTTTCACACGGCGGGCCGAAACCTCGGCGAGGAACACCGTGGTAGGTTTAGTCGGTATTCCGGGAGGTACATTATCTTTTGAACATCTTTATGTTACCCCGGCGAGTCCGACATAATCCCTCCGCCCGCCCCCGCGGAGGGATATGCGTCATTGCATTCCCCCACGTAAAAAAAAAAAAAAAAAAATCTATTATATATAATGACAAAGTTGATTTAAACTTAAGGTTGGGACAAAGGATAGAGGTTATCAATTGAGTGTTGCTCACCAAAACATACAAGGACTATCCGGCAAAGATTTAGAGTTAAGTTTATTTCTAGAGACCCACAATGTTCAGGTTATGTGTATAACAGAACATTGGCTCAAAAGCTATGAAGTAAGTTTTTTAAATAGTATGAATTATATGGTATACAGACCTTTTCAAGAACACAAGCCATTCACGGTGGTTCTTTAATACTTGTTGCAAATACAATAACTTGCAGAGAACGTAAAGACATAACTTGTCTGTCTATAGAGCGTACCATAGAACTGTCCTGTGTTGAGCTTGAATGGTATATAATTATTTGTGTATATCGCCCCCCATTGAGTAACTTTAATCTGTTTGAAATCAGTGATGGAAGATGTAATTACTAAAATCAGAACTAGTAGGAAATACATATTAGTATGCGGTGATTTTAATATTAATATACTAGATGGCTCTTCCTTGGCTAATAGACTTATAAACTTATTTAAATCATTTAATTTAACGAATTTGTTTTTGGAACCAACAAGAAAAACTGCCACGTCTTCCACTTGTCTTGTTTAGATAACATTTTCAGTGATTGTTACGCTTCATATAAATTAGTTACCACTGACTTAACCTCAGATCACTGTGGACAATTAGCAATGTTTCCAAACATTAATAATAATAATATTAAACAAAAGATACTTGTTAGGCCTTTAACAAATAATCGCTTCAAACATTTTAGAAATAAAATTTCATGTAATATGTACTCTAATATAAGGGAAGATAAATCTCCTAATAAGGAGTATGACAGCTTTTTTGGTATTGTTAAGAAAGAATTTGATAATACGTTTAGGTTTAAAGTAAAAGTTATTAAAGGAACTAGGTCATTTAACGAATGGGCAACCGTAGGTATTTATAAGAGCAGAGTGAAAATGTATGAGTTATATAGTATGAAGAAATATTATTTTGATCCTACTTTTACTGAATACGTTAAGAATTACTCCAAAATTTTTAATAAGGTATGCAACTGTGCTAAGTCCAAGTTCGTCAGTACCAAAATCAAACAGTCCTCTAATAAAGTTAAGGCTACCTGGCAAGATAACTCAAAGAGACAATAGTATTAGTCTGATGGATAATAATAAAATGATCAAAAATAATGCCGATGTAGCATACGTGTTCAATAATTTCTTTGCTAGTGTACCGATTACCACCACGAGCGCATTAAATTCTTCATCTATAGACGCAGAGAGGTTATTACATTCCAGCGTAACAAAGTGTAGAGTATTATTTAGATTTGATTATGTTAACGCAACTGATATTATCAACGCTTTTCAATCTCTGGAATCTAAAAATACGGGGGATCTCTGGGGTATCTCCGTTAAGGTCGTAAAAAGTATTATGGATATAGTTGCTTCTTATTTAAATGGGTTATTTAATAGGTGTGTAGATTCGGGAACTTTTCCAGATTTGATGAAAATAGTAAAATCATACCTTTATTTAAATCCGGTAGTAAAACTGATCCTAGTAATTTTAGGCCAATATCAATTCTACCAGCTTTTAGCAAAATATTTGAAAATTAATACTCAAGCAATTACCTAGACATTTTAATTTAAATAGCCTCTTTCACGACAACCAATATGGCTTTACTAAGGGTCGTTCAACAACGGATGCAGGAGTAGCTTTACTCAAACATATATACAGAGCGTGGGAAAACTCACAAAATGCTATTGGTGTTTTTTGCGACCTCTCACAAGCATTTGACTGCGTCTGTCATGATACGCTCATACGGAAACTAAGGCATTACGGTGTTCAGAGTAATGCACTGGATGTAATTACGTCGTATTTGAATAACAGGATTCAGTGTGTAGATGTCAATGGTTCAAAATCAAATAGCTTACCTGTAAAGCTAGGGGTGCCGCAAGGTTCGATTTTAGGCCCATTTTTATTTTTAATTTATATAAACGATTTACCTTTTTATTTGAACAATATTTGTGACATTGTACTGTTTGCTGACGATACTTCCTTAATATTTAAAGTAAATAGGAATAGGGACCATTTTGACGAAGTAAACAGTGCATTGATTCAAGTAACAAAATGGTTTACTTTAAATAATTTAATTTAATACTGAACCCCAAAAAAACAAAATGTGTTAAATTCATACTGCCTAATGTAAAACATCTTGGTCCTAGCATAACATTGAACGGTGAGGTACTGGAAGCAATAGAATCCACAGTATTCCTGGGCATTACACTTGATTCAAAGTTACAGTGAGGTGCGCAAATATCTTGTCTCTCAGCGAAACTTAGTTCGGCCGCTTACGCCATTAGAAAAGTCCGTGGATTAACTGACGTTGATACAGCTAGATTAGTTTACTTTTACAGCGTTATGTCATATGGAATATTATTATGGGGAAAGCAGCTGATATACAAAGTATTTTTATATTGCAAAAAAGAGCTGTGCGTGCAATTTATCAATTAGAAACTAGAATCTCGCTCAGAGAAAAATTTAAGAATATAGGTATTTTAACTGTAGCATCACAATATATTTATTTTAATATCATGCATGTCCGTCAAAATATATATTTATACATACAAAATAGTGACATACATAACATCAATACTAGAAATAAATATAAATTATGTGTTCCATTCTACCGTCTACATAAAGTTCATGGTTCCTTCATGGGTCTTGGTATACGTTTTTATAATAAAATCCCAAGTAATATTCTAGAATTACCAGAGAATAAATTTAAAGTTAAAATTAAAACTTGCTTAATTTCTAAAGCATATTATAATATAGATGATTATTTGAATGACAAACATCCATGGCACTAATATTTGCTTCAGATCACAAGATATTAAATGACAAATACTAACACTTATGTTTTTTTTAATATATGTATATATTTTTATTTTTGTAATATTACACCTTGTTTAAGCTGGAATTTGCATTGTTGTTACATTCATTCGTATTTTAATCAAGAAGAATGTGCAATGAAGACAACTCGTGATTATGGACAGTTCCGTTAAGCTTTTTTTTGAGTCTTATTCTGAATTCTCGTTTAGTGGAATTCGATAATTTACTTACTATATTTTATATAAACAATTAGATTAAACTACGGACTATAATCACGTCTTGTCTTGATTATTTATGTACATGTAAGTGGATGCTCCTATTTACCATACTGCTGCTTTAGAGGCTACCATCAATTTTTATCAAATGCTTGAGTATGTTGAGTAGTAGTTCATGGAGAAATGGTTGCAGCACCTTATAGTTATGATTTGTAAACGAAATATTATTGTACACTTGGCGATTAAAAAGAGTGGCTATGAGTTTCTTGCCCGTTCTTCTCATGAGCCCTACACACCCTTGCTTTGCTGAACGTGGCAGTACTTAAATGTAAATTCACAGAAAAAAATTACGTGTAACTTTGACATTCATAAGTGTTACTTTGTAACCTAGTTTGATAAATTTATTTTGTTTTTTTAATTCTGCCAAATAAATTATTAGTCAAAGATACCCTTAACGAAACAGATGAAGACGAGTCAGCACATGAAGATGACTAGAAAATTCTACCACATTCTTATCATCTTTAGCTTTCGTTCCTACCTACTCTACTTATCATCTTTTCAACAATCAGTGTTCATCTTTTCTCGATTCGTCTCTACTTACAGTCATTTCAACTCTCGTTCATATTCTTTCACATGGATCTTGTACACTCAGCCATTGTTTTATCTCTTTTTTTATAATCAGTTTCAATATCTACGTTACTCCTCATATAATCAGTCTTAAGGTACATGCCTAATTTCAAAACCTGTAAGTTACAGATTAATATGCAAAACAATTTATTTTTTATACCCACAACACCATCTAGCCCAAACTAAGCAGAGCTTGTACTACGGGTACTAGACAATGGATAAACATACATATGTATATACTTTTTGTTTGTAAATACATACATATTATACATAGAAACACCCAGACCAAGACAAACATCCATGTTCATGCACACAAATGTTTGACTTGTGCGGGAATCGAACCCACGACCTTAGGCGTGGCAGTCGGTTACACTAATTAGTACTTCTGGTATCGATATCCTCATGAACTTTATGGAGAGCTATCTGACATACAGGTTTCCTCACGATGTTTTCGTTCACCGTTAGAGCGAGCTATAATTAACTATTTACACAACTACGAAAAATCAGAGATGCGTGCCTTGGTATTGAACTCGAGATCTCTGTGTGGCAGACCAATGGTATCCCACTAGATAGGCTATCGCTGCTTTTAAGTACATAATATATTAAAATAATAATTGCTCCCAATACATTTTCAATAACATCTGTAATGTATAGACGCAGTTTTGTTATAGTTTTATCTAAGTCTAGTTAGATATATAATCATAACATGCGCTTATCAACATATGGCCGACATTTTCAATGCCAACGCAAAATTATCTAACATAAATTATAATTATACTGTTTCTGTTGTTATATTGTTCTGTTGTATTATTTGTATTGTTTCGTCGAGCGAGTTAGGGTACCAACCTCCCCCTTCCCCCCTCTGGTGGGGGCAAATTTAAATAGAACGCAACTTGTTACATCTCTGGTGTCCATGGGCGGCGGTAATCGCTTACCATCAGGCGATCCGTATGCCCGTTTGCGTCCTATACCATAGAAAAAACTAATAAATAATAATGTCCTTTTTTGTTTCGGTCCGGGATTCGATTTCGAGACATTTTGCACTCGCATTTAGGTAAGTACCTAAAAACCTTACTACCGCTGTGTCGCCAAGGCTGTTAATCTCATGTTATCCAGAGATTACGAGTTCAGGACACTCATATTTCCTCCTTTCATCTCATCCTCGATTAATTTTCCTAAGTATCATTTTTTTTATTAAAAGCAGCTATATCCTAGTTGGAAACCGTTGGACTGCCACGCAGACGTCTCGAGTTCGAACCCAAGGCGCGCAACTCCAACTTTTGGAAGTTATATGCGTATTAAATAGTTAATTATCGCTTGCTTTAACGGTGAAGGAAAACATTGTGAGGAAACCTGCATGTCTGAGTGTTCTCCATAATGTTCTCTAAGATATGTGAAGTCTGCCAACCAGCACTAGGCCAGCGTGGTGGACTATGGCCTAAACCTTCTCACAGTGAGAAGAGGTCCGTGCCCAGCATTGGGAAAGTTTAATACAGGGCTGGTATTATTATTATTATATTAAAAAGCACTGCTCTCGCTGTAGTACAGATTTCTGTATCGCGAGATATTGTACAAATATCAAAACAAGGGACACAAAGAACAACATTCGGAACAACCATATTATGTGGACCACACATTTTGTCCCGCGTAGGATTTGAATGCGCAACAACTTTATTTCAAGTGAGAGAGTTATATTTAAAAGAAGACTGGCTGCCGATAAGCAGATGTTCATATTTGTTAACCTGTGAGTCTTCTTCGAAGAGGTTAATGAAAACACTATGTGGGTCTGTGTATCAGTCTGTTAGTGACAGGCATAGCTCCGGAACCACTGGACCGATTGACTGGTAACTTGGTGTACAGATTTAGGGTCATCCCTCGGTCGAGTTTGAATATGGGCCCTGTTGGTCAAAAGACTTCCGAGATATAGGGGTCACAAGGTCATAAGGTCAGGGGATATCCACCAATAGTGATTTGGAAGTCCAAGGGAGAGGCTTTTGTCCAGCAGTGGGACATTACAAAAAGATGATGGAAATAAAAAGGTGACATGAAGATGAAGAGGTTGAATCGTAGATTTTTACACCCATCTCGTAATTGAAATTCCGGCACACGAGAGATGAATAATCCTTAGGTAGGTACTGAGTATCTCTTTGTATAGACTATGATGTGATGATGTCAATAATATAATTTGATTTCGTCATTTACTTTAGGGTCAATCACTAATTAAAATTTTAAAATATATTTACCCAATCTTACGATAGTTTACCATGATAATTGAGCTTTAGGTCTTACTTCGTTGACGAGGATCGTGGCTAATGAGAAACTGGTAACCAGACAATAAGCTGCCATCAACTTTTGATCCTCATATTAGCCAGGTAAGATTTGATATCAGATCATCTCAACTTTAATGTTGACTTTTATAATAAAGAAAAAACCGCCTTATATCTGTCTCTAACACACAAATAGTAGTCGTAGTACTGACGACTTGACATTTTTACAAAATGTTTTCTTCTATACAGGGTGTCCGGTAAATAATGAATAACCTGGAAATATCTTATAGTGGAACTGATGGCTAGTTCTAGTTAAATATTGCATTTAAAATATTGACTAATTGGTTTTCAATTATATCTTGCATTGACAGGTTTAGGTAAAGGTAATCAAATAAAACACAAAATTCTATTTATAATCTAATTATTATTTTCAAAAAAATATAGGGAACGTGAAACAATAAATTAACCACCTAAACGTAAATATGTTAAATATTTATCAATCACATTAGTGTCTGCCGACCAGACTTGAGACCTGAGCCTTCTAAAGCCACTAGTCAAACGTGCCACACAACCGACTCACTCAATAATTAGGCATGTTACACATATAATACAGCCTTATACTATCGTATGTTTATATTTTCGTCCTTACCTCTAGTCCTTTACCAGAACAAATCCATTTGTAGCCGATAAACAATCAGTTTTAAGCGTTATGGTTAATGAAATAAGGTATGAAGTGGCTTGCAATTAGTGGCTCGTATCCGAGCCGGTAACAAATACACGGTACTAATATAGCGTCAAGACATTCAGACTCTATCTATATCTAAGGCCCTCGTTTTTCAAGAAACGAGTCGTTTTAGGCACGGGCAATTAAAATTAGACACATATTTCATAGAATATGTGTCAAAAATTAACTGTCCATAGGTGAAACGACTCGTCGTGTTATAGGAACTGAGCTTTATACATAATTTTCGCAAAGCACGGAACTAAGTCACGCTGATTATATCTACTAGAAACGTCCTGTTTGTCATATTTTATCGATAACTACACAGGCGATACAATTTGATACTTTTTTGTCGAACTGACAGAACAGTCTGCGTTCGGAACAATTGTAATTATTACTTTCGTCTTTAGTTCAAGCAAGGCGTGAATTATTCCGTGATCTGAGCAATATAAATTCAATTTTGTAGGCTTTATAGATTGGTGCAATGGTTTAACATATTAGAAGCAGATTATGTGTGTAACACGCCTTACAAATATCATTAGAGTTTTGATCATATGACAGTATTCTAAATTGACATAGTATAAAATTGCCATACTTATAAAGTGTTACCAGTAAGGCAAAATACAATTTTGGCTTTGACTTGCATTGGACGAATTGACTCAACATAACCATTCATTTCACCTTTATGATCGAAATTAACGTACTTGTTTTATTTACGAAAACTCTTAAGATATGAAGTAAAAATTTCTTAGGGCCCCTCTGGTTACTCAGAGCCGATTTAGTTTTTGATTGCAATGTTGCCAATTGAGTGCACAGTTAAAATACAACATTGACAACACTAGAAATGTCTTTTGTCATCAGTGTGGACTTATGAGTTCTCATACCATTAGAATTCTTTGTATATGTCTTTAGGTTTACTTATGAAATGTTTTATTTAAATAAACATAAGGCTTTTTCATTCACTTAACATTATCATTCATAAACATTGTTTATAAATACTTTCCACACTGTCATATAACATTTCCATAAGTAAATCTAGACACATTATTTAGTCCATAACACTTATTCTAAACAGTATAAAATATACAAAATGTACATTCAATCGCAAAGTAAGCAAGGCAAACTTAAATCCACAAAATTTTCTTAAGTTTAAAATTAAAAAATCAATGTTAAAACTATAAGACATAAATATTTTTGCGCAAAATATATTGTAATAGAAAACTGTGATCAGTTTTCGTATTCAGTTTATTTACAACATCTGTGGAGGCAAAATATTACATCCAATGTTGAGAAAGGACCCGTTCATTGCATTCACTGAAACATCTGATATTAATTCTTGCTAAGTAGACAACGCATTTTACTTCAGATTTCTTTAGTGGACACACTTAACAGGTCTTCACCCAAAACATATTATCATCTAAGCTTTAGACAAACGACAATTACAGTTTGTCACTCAAAAAATAACGACAAATCTATCGACGCGGACGCCATCTATCCAAACTTTACATGTTTAATAAAACACCAACAGATGGAGCTGTGCACAAAAAGTAAAATTGGGTGTTGCATAGGGCTTTTGTAGTACGGCTACTCCTACGGCAAGGAGTGGATGCTAGTCTCTAAGTTTCGCTATAAACATTTAATAATACTGTCTCCAGCTAACAGACATTCAGGGAGTTACGGTCAAGTATAATGTGGTACAGAAAATAGTTTAAGTTTTACATTCAATCAACAAGATCACTTGAAATTGTCGAGTGTTCTTGTCATTCGAGAGTAAACACTGTTACATTATTTTCTTAATTTTAAATACGCCTTTCTCATAAAAGCCGAATAATAGCATTTTGTCTAACTACCATATTCATAACTATTGATACAACTCCAGACGTTTGTTCGTCAGTATGTCTTTCTAAACATTTTAATTCCTTCATTGATATTTCCGCTTTTATAAAATGTATGGAAAGACTAGTGATGCGACATTCATATGAAATTCGAATACAGTTGTGCACAACGTTATACCTACTTTGTATGGTCAAGAACGCAACTCACATACTTATGTATAGCGTTGTGCAATATATTCGAAATTATTTCGCATACTTATTGCTAGTAAAGCCCTAGCGAAATTCAAACGTGTAGAGGTGTCATAAGAACTATGAACACTTATGGCGTTGCTCTAAGGCATTCCTATAACAAAAAACGAGTCGTTTTAGCTGTGGATAGGTAAATTTCGACAGCACGGATGGACAATTGGTTAAAGTAGTCACGTCGCCACTGCTAGCGTGCCAAGTGTTGTGGGATCGATCCCCATACGAGACAAATATTTGTGTGATCCCCAAAAGGTTGTTCCGACTGACTGTGTACTTTGGGTCCGTTGTTTAAATGTTTGTAAAATCCTCCGCGACATAGGAATTATACCTACTGCTGTAGACGAGACATTAAAATTTTTTTGACTTATTTTTCATTGAGTATGTGTCAGAATTAACTGTCTGTAGGTAGTACGACTCGTTATCTGATAAAGGACCCATGCCCATGACATGTTTAGACCGACCAATTGTTGGTCTGCCTGTATTATGCGGCTTATATGTGATAGGCATTAAAATCTTATTGCTGTAAAGCGTGGTGCGATTCAATCTCTGTACTAAAACGTATATTTCCTTCATGTAATAGGAACTTACTGGCCAGGTTGCACAGAGCGTAGTTAATTTGACTATGGCCTGTGCAACCAGGTAAAGAGACAAGTGTTTTAATAAGATATGTAAATATCTAGCATAATCGCGTTTATTTTCGATTCCTATTACATAAATATTTTCCTTGGTTGGCTATTATATGTGTAATAAACAGCTATGTAGCAGTATTGGTGTCGATTGCGAGGTGACGTGGCAATTTAAAATCACGTATATATATTTTTGAGGAAAGGGTAAACCTCTTGATAATTGGTGATAGAGAGTATGCTACCGGACATTGTTTATTATCCCAACATATTCGAATTTAAAAGAATTACTTTGACATTTGTGATCGTTATAGTCATTCTTGCCTCCTATAAGTGCTACAAGAGCAAGCTAGCTGCCATCGTCATGATAATAACTTAGTTTCTTTTGTTTTTTACCACACTGATGAAGACCTTTAAATGTTCTGATTTATTTAAAGTTAAGGTATTGAAAATTGAACTGTATATATTTTAACTAATTGAAAGATTTCAGTTTAGCGGGATTAAAATGAGGACCAATACTTTGGTGAACATTACCTGAATAGAATAAACATCATTGTTCAAAAGACTGTAAGTTAATATAAGGCATATATTCTTACTAATATTAAAAACGCGAAAGTTTGTATAGATGGATGTTTGTTACTCTTTCACGCAAAAACTACTGGACCGATTGCGGTGAAACTTAGTATGTAGATAGCTGGAGACCTGGATTCACAGATAGACATACTTTTTATCCAGATATTGCCACGGAAACGGGACTTACGCGGGTGAAACCGCGGGGTAAAACTAGTATAAACTTAACCTCTCTTGATAAAATTGGTAATACTGCCTACACAGTTTAGGCAATCGACACCAGTACCGCTGATATATTTTAGAAAAAAGAAACCAGTTGGCCACAAAATTGAACATAAAATAACCTAAGGAACTTCAAATATAAATCGGACGCTCAATTGGTATGTTTAGCAACGCTGGGCAGTGCAGGGTTAGCTGACAGATGATGCTAATATGTAATACAGGAGACAGATATGTGTAAGAATGGAAGTATATTTTTGTCTTGCAGGTAAAAACAACAGGCTCATGTATAAAATCACTATGTATAAACCTACTCACAAAAATTAAGGGAAAATTTCAAAGTTTTTGGGTGATTCTCAACAGGCTGTAACTAGAAGAAAAAAAGAAACTTGGGGCTACAATTTTCTTTTTTTTAATTGCTTTACAATCAGTACAGCAATTAAAAAAAAAGAAAATTGTAGCTCCAAGTTTCTAGTTTTCTTTGTTAGTCATTTTTTTTGACAATGCTTTTGTTTAGATTAGTAAAGAAATTTGAAGTTCATATCCAGGAAACTAGAGACTTGGAGCTATAACTTACTGTTTTTTTAATTTGCTGTATGACTATTTTTCTTCAATCTGTTAAAAATCTGCTAAAATTCTTTCGCTTTTAATTTTTGTGACAAGTGTATTATGTTTATATGAGTATTGAAATAAAAAGACTGTATTTGAAAAATAAAGGAATTGTCATTTGATCAATCAGCTCGTAATTTCATTTTATCAGGTGAAATATCTGCCTCATATTAGTCTATTGAAAACAGTTACTTTTATAATATTTTCTATTTTCATATATTGTGTGTCTTGTTTGTATGATGTAGGCGATCGTTGCGAGCCACCAGTCAGTTATACATCAACAATAACAAGAACAAAACACTTCTCCCGTATTGCGCAGAGCTACTAAATATACCATTCAGTGACAATACTCTACCAGAATAATAATAATATATACTTTACTCTTCTAGTGCAATTTTTAGAAATATGTGTGAATAAATTTAATATTTACTTAAATTTTTATTTATTAATATGTTTTTTATTTACGTCTTCGTTTAAAACTCTCTCAAATCACATTCGCGACGCAGTTTTAGATTTTCTTCATTGATTTTGTTGTATGTTGTTATTTATTCACATTGCAACCCATATTGTCCAATTAAGTTGCCATTCTTAATAAAAAATACAAATAACACGGCATGTTTGTTTTGCCATAGATTAGTGCACATAATCATATTAAAAGATAACTTTTTTATATTGATTTACACTACTTGTATATTTTGTGAGAAATATTAAATTCTTCATGACCAAGTACTTTGTTTCAAAATGTTATAATAATCACTGGGCCTTTATTACCTAATACACCTAATTTCTATGATCGAAATAATAATTCCACATAAAAAAGTTTTCAATAAAGAAATAAAAAATATTTCTGATTTCAAAATCTAAAACTGCGGTTCCATTCAAACCTCCGCTTAGCCTCTACGAGACCGCTTAAAACAATTATATTTACACTGTTAACCTAAAGTGCTTGTTTATTTCACGAAGGACTCTGAAATCAAAATAATGTTACATAAGTCTCACTGTGCTCAATTCTTGTTAAAACCTTTCAATTGATAATTATCTACGTTTTATAGTACACTACCTGCCGCGCGATATTATACCAACTAATACTGAAATAATCTTTAGAATTGGTTCAGTAATTGTAGGGACTACTTGCATACAAATCAACAAATTTTACCCCTAATTAAAATTATATCTTATTATATTTAGGATTGTGTTCGTACCTCCGACATTTAGCATGTATAATAAAAAATACAAGCTAATATTATACATTTTTTGCGTCATCTGTCAGTTGCTTGTTTGCTAGACATAATTGATAAACAATTACGTGTTGCCGCCGGCAGGCTACAGCTTAAAAGTTCAACCTCTTTTCAATAATTGTGATTGCCAATAACACATCTATCTGTGGCTTTCCATACCAAGGTTAAAAAAATTGACACAAACTCCATACAGATATTGTCAATTTGCAATTCCTATCGCTAGTATAGTATTATAGATGGATCTGTTATTGGAACAACCACCAGAAAGGCACTGATTACTATCTATTCAAAAAGTAAATAATCATCAACTTTATGGCTTTCTAACACTTTGAACACAGTAAGTCTTAGAAAACGTACTATGAGTCTAGAAATTTCTAGAAACAACATTGGCAAGTTTATTATTTTGTTGTTTTGGCCCCTTTTAATTTATACGTAGCTAACGGCCGAAATAAAAAAACATCAACATTGTACTTGAGATATTCGCAATTTGCTTTAAAATTAATAACGTGGCATTAACCCCCATTTTTATAAACAATGTTGACTGAATATTTAAACAAATCTTATTCCACTGTTTAACTAGTCAACAGCAAATAAATAAAGGAGTACATGTTATACTAAAACCTAGTATAATAAATTAGATATCAATTCAAATGTAAAACTCAACCGATTCTCTCACGATTCAGACTTTCAAATATGAGATCCACTCCGCGTTGATGCAAAAAAGATCTATGTTAAACTTACGTTCAAAATCCTTCACAAAACAACACAGACACTTCACAATGTCACTAACAGTCACCGAGTCTAATCCGGTGGTCGATGCACCAACTCTTGTGGTAACTTGCCACTTTCAACGGACCCTTTATCCCTAGTGGCGGACTTGTCCCTGTGCTTGTCGTACTTCCTGTCGTCACTCCTGTGGTCTCTGGGCCTGTCCGACTTGCGGTGCGAGGATTTGTGGCGCGAGGACGAGTGACGCCTGTGGTGCTCGTGTTTGTCCGATCGGTCTGACCTCTCTGAACGATGCTTGTCGTCCTTATGCCTGTGATTCTTATCTGATTTCTCTGTTCGATCTAATTTGTCAGATTTGTCGATCCTGTCGACTTTAGTATCCGTCTTTTCAGTTTTGATATCATGCTTTTCTTTATCTGTTCTTGAATCTGTCTTTTCTTTGTCGGACTTTGATTCCTTATCGATTCTAATATCTGTTTTGTCAGTTTTCGTCTCTGATTTGTCAGACTTGTTTTCTGTTCTATCAGATTTCTGTTCAATCTTGTCTGTTTTATTTGCTTTTTGTTCTACTTTATCAGACTTCGAATCTAATTTGTCAGACTTTAGCTCCGTTTTGTCCTTGTGATCTACTCTGTCAGATTTGGGATCTAGCTTAACAGGCGTTTTCACTTCAGTCTTTTCTGGCTTTGACTCGACTTTGTCAGTCTTATCTTGTTTGTCATAATTTGATTCTGGAGACTTGGAGCCGGTTTTTTCGAGCTTAGACTCTAACTTTTCGGCTTTCACCTCTGACTTTTCAAGTTTAGGTTCGATCTTTTCAGATTTTGTTTCTGAAGTTTTGGTTTCCGCTTTGTTTGACTTACTTTCCTGTTTCGAGTCTGCTTTATCAGGTTTTGTCTCAACTTTGTCAGACTTATCTGCTTTCGAGTCAGTTTTCTTGTCAGCGTGTTTCTCCGGCTTTGCCTGTACTTCGTCGCTTTTCCTGGTCCGCTCTATTTTAAGCGCAGACTTTTGCATCTTATGATGGAACTTCGCGCTCAACGCTCGCATCTCGATAACGCCAGCCTTATGTTTAGATGATTTTGATGGTTTGGGTTCTGTAACAAACATTATTTATTGTAAAACCTCTTTTTCAAAAGTGACATATTCCTAGAAAGTAAATGAAGGACAATTCAAATTTAAATTCATAACAATATACTTATTTTTAAATAACTTTTTTTATTTGTATTATATATCTTTTTGCACCTTTTGTAATAAATCAAGTACGTGTATGTTTTCCTTGAGTATTTGTCGGCATATACTGGAATTGGCGATGTTCAAATACTACATGAGAAACAAACTTTGAAATATCAATAAAAAAATCTATTTTTACATTATAAAGGCTACACTATGTGCAAATTTTAGATTTAAGACATCTGTATGGAGTCTGGTTTAGTTGACCAAATCTGTTAAGCTTTTCTGACCTAAGATACAGTGGTATAACAATGTATTAAGGTCTACAGTGAAAAAAATTTCATTTAAGGGTTTGTCTCGGCGTTGATGAGTCAGTCAGTAAAAGTCAGCACTGTTCTACTTATATACAGCGTGAAGCAAGAGCAGCAGAAAAGCGTGGTACATTGGGGCTGTAACTTATATCTAATAAATAAAAATAAGTGAAACTTACCGGCTGTATGGTCGATAGTGGTCGTAGGCTGAGGGTCGGGCGGGCGCTCGTCTGCCGGCGACGAGGCCTCCGACGTGGGGTAGTACTGCTTCAGGCGTAAGTGCCAAGCTAACGGACATATAGCAAAAATGTTAGATATACAAATATACCATTTTACCTTTTTAAACATCGGCACAAGGTACACTAATAACATACAAAAATAAAAATTATGGTGTTTATATTTTATTTTTTGGTAGCGTATAAATTGATATTAAATAAAAATGACAACCAGTTTCAGAGGGCAACGACATTAAATCAATTGGATGTATTTTCCGAAAAACGTTTCCAGTCACCTTTAAAATATGTAGAATTATTTAATAATTATAATTATTAATACAAAACTAACTCAATTAAGTTATTGATCATGTGATTCTTAAATATCTAGAAACTGTAAACATTCGGTGTCACTTAAAATATGATATCATGAGAAACGAAATAAAAAAAAACGGTTTTCTTTAACAATACGAGACAGAACTTTAAAATTTTGAATATGATTGTCTGAACGAGCAATGGTTGTGGACTGAAATCAGTTTCGAAGAACGGCAGTCTATTAAGGTGTGGTAATATTGCCTCTCTACAGTAGATTCGTACTACTGCGGCGAGTGGAATGCCTAATGTTTTTATGCGAAGGTGGTAAACTGTTAGTAGAAGGACCGTCGTTTTTCATCTTTAGCGTTGGCGACGCCGCTATATAGTATTCGAAGAGTCAGCGGTCAGAAACCTTTATCTCCTATTATTCTCGGTGGATGGTAAAAGCTTACCATCAGTCAGGCCATGCATTTGTTTTACAACTTAACCGTTTAAAAGGCGAATGCCTCTTATATAATAGCAAGAATTTTAACCAGTTTTTCACTTACCATCTTATGTACACCGCGTTAGGTTCCGGCAGAAAATTCATACACTATTAATTTATTTGCATGCCCTTGCAATATATTTGGCATTTTCATAAGATCGAACAACATATTATACAACATATTGGATAATAGATTAGCAATTATAATATTATGTACTGAACAGACGGCATGAATGGCGTTGTTGCCAGATCGGGGCAAAAATTTTGATGATTTACAAGTAGTTAATCATCATGCGCACATAAGAAGGATCTATCTTTATTCATATACCTATATTAGTTGCCAAATGTGCGTCCGCAAAATTTGAAACGTGGTCGATGGATTGACTTAAATTTATTACAAAACGTTAATAATATTCTACCACATAAATATATAATAAATAATATTGTATTACTATGTGTGATTTTAAATACTTTTCATCCCGAAGTTCCAATGCGAACGAAAAATTACTAAATATCAGACTGAGCTTCATTGAATCGTGACCGGGATTAGCTAATGTTACACAACATAGAGAAGTCAACCAATTGCGCTGTCTGTGCAAGTGGTTCCGGTTATCAATGAAACTGTTTGCTATTCAGAAACTAAATAGAAGAAGGGGTTAATGTGCCTTGTATACAGTATGTCTGAGTGAGTTCTTACCGACTGAAGTGACGGCAGACACAGTCCTGAACTGGTGGATGATATTCCTGGGCAGGAAGTAGATGTCATCCGAGCATAACGGCAGGCGCGAGTACCTGACACCCTCGCGACGGAGCTGGTTCAGCTTGGCTTCCTCCAACCTGGAAATAACATATCTTTAGAATACGATGCTTTCATAGTTCTGTCGACTATGATGATAATGTTAATACTTGCAGCCGCCACGAAGCGATATTTCGTCAATTTATTCTTCTATGACATCCCGAACTGAGCCAGCAACTGACAAAAGAAGTTCGTTAAAGTCCGCCGCGTGAAATATCAGCTACGTTCCACGCGGCGGACCTCAACGGACTTTTTCAAACCCAGGGCACAGGCTTTTTCTCAGAACACAGGCACTCACCAGGTGACACACTGCGAGATGGGTGGCTCGTACAAGTCAAGGCCGAGCAGTTGCACGAGCTTGTTGAAGTCCGCCGCGTGGAACGCGACCACGTCCTTGGTGATGCGGCCGCGGTCCGACTCGTCACCGCAATGAATCGCCTTCAGCACACCTGCCACGACACATACTAATTACTATCTCATCCTAGCTAACCTCTTAGATAATGATGTGGATTCTCAATCTCATAATACATTATGAGCGAACTTAATGTGTACGTTATCGCCGTCAATTCATTAAGGAGGCAGTTCGGACCACCGAAATAATTACAAACAAATATTCGTTGCACAGATCGTTTTCTAAAATTTCGGAGAAATTCTTGAATAGACAGCTCCTCCTTTTTCTGGAATAAAACAATATCCCGTCGAGCCAGTACGGTGTTTGTCACTAAAGGTCTACCGAACAGTCTGTGTCACTAGTAACGACCATAGTTGCCAACCACCTAGATAAAGGACGATGCTGCCTTAGGGTATTCCTGGATCTGGCAAAGGCTTTCGACATGGTATCCCATTCCGATTATCTTAAAAAACTGGCATCGGGGATTATAGGCATTTGTCTGAATGGGTTTAAGAGTTACCTCCCTAAGAGGAACCAACGTGTACGAGTAGGAACCCAGGTTAGCAACGCTCAAAAAGTATCCTTGGTGTGCTCCAAGGGAGCATTATTGATCCTACTTTATTTCTCGTTTACTTAAATTACATTTTTTCTATGCTGGTACTCAACGCGTACATTATCAATTATTGTTTGAATCCGGCAACTAGAGTGAATGGTCTCCAAATACTGGTTAAATGGCTAAGCGTAAATTTATTGACGCTGAACCTCAATAAAAGAAATTATGTTTGTTTTCTCAAAAGCCAAAAACTTCTGCTCCGCCTACAAACATGATAGTGACATTGCACTACTGTAAATTAACCGATTGCCTCCACCAATAGCAAAACTGCAAATGTGCCGAAATATCTAAAGTTATCAAATTAAATATTTTTATTAACTGCAACATCGGCCTGGGTAAGAAAACTTATCCACGTTATGAAACCCTATCCGTTCTGTCCCATATTGTTAATACATAGATCGTCACGTCTGTCTGCAACACACGTCGCTACTGTATAAACCAGGTCTGAGATATACTACGTACGAGCAATGCATTTATCTAAGTATACACATTCATATAATACAAAATCCCAGAGCTGCCAGACCTACGTTATTTTAGTATAGCTGATTTTTCAGCATAAAATATTTGTAGGTAAAAATCGTACGCATACTTATTTGTTATACAGTGGAAATTAAACTATTTTATACGGATTTTAAATTGTTCTTTTTTTTGGTGTTATGATTCACAGTAATTATAGTGCATTTAATATGATACGCGAACGTCGAACGCGAGACTTTACTTTACTTTTTTAGACATTTTTATTTAAGTAAGGATGCTAAGGGGCCTTCCATAAATTACGTCTCATGTAAAGGGAGCGGGAGGAGATCGACGAAGTGTGACAAGGTGTGGACGGGGACGTCCTAAATTTCGCCGCGTCCCATTTCAATTTTTTTTTATTTTGCTCCTCGGAATAACCACACTCCGCCTGATGGTAAGCAGTCGTGTGGTCTAAGAGCAGTGGCTTCCACATTGTCCTCATAGCAGCCGAGGCGATGTTGAGGTCATACTTTGACGGCCTGACAAGGTGCTTTTTTACGCCCCGCTTAAAGGACCCAGGATTGAAGGAAGAAGGAAACACGTGCCTTGGCAGAGAATTCCATGCCTTGATCGTTCGACAGAGGTATGAGGACCCAAACTTGTTGGTACGCACTCTAGTCGACTCCACCGTGTAAGGATGGCATGAGCACACCAATGAGGCAATGTCCCTACGGAGTTGCAAAGGTTACAGTGAACTCGTGACCTCTGGATCTCTGATGATACGGACAGCCCGCCGCTGTAACCTGTCAAGAGCGTCTAGCAAGTACTGCGCGGAGCCATCCCAAAGATGAGAACAGTACTCCACGCAAGGGCGCACTTGTGCCTTATACAATAGGCACAGCTGCCCAGGCGCGAAGAACCGCCTCACCCTGTTCAGAACTGAAAGGAAGAAGAGATGTAGGTTTTGGGATTAAGGGAGCGGCAAAGATTCATACCTAAGATGGAGAGGCTGTCACGTATCACCAGTGGAGTGTTCTTCAGGGAAGGGAGGGGAAGGAACGGAGACTTTTTTGCTGAGAACGCGCATGCCTGGGTCTTCTTGGCGTTGAACTAGACCATGTTCTTGGCACCCCATTCAGAGATGCGGTCCAAGGTCTGGTCAAGTTCAACGGCAAGATCCTGCCTTTTCCCCTCAACTTAAGCCTGTTTGGCCCCAGGACGTCCGAGATATTGCCATGCACGGAACTGTCGTCCGCATATCAATGTATGTTGCCGAGATTCAACATATCATTGATATGAAGAAGAAAGAGCGTAGGGGATAAGACGGACCCCTAAGGCATTCCTGCATTGACCTGCATAAATTTGGAAGCGCGACCGTCGCAGAGGACTTGAATACGACGATTCTGCAGGAAACTTGCAATCCAGGTGCACAGTTGAGGGGGCAAGCCATAGGCCGGAAGCTTGGAAAGAAGAGACCGGTGCCAGACTATCGAAAGCTTTGGCTATGTCTAGGCTGATAGCCAAAGAGTCGCCGTGCTTGTCCATAGCCTCACCCCAGAGGTGCGTGACGAACGCTAGAAGATCACCCGTTGATCGTTTAGCCCAAAAGCCGTATTGGCGATCATTGATCAACGAGTGATCCTCCAGGTAGCGGACAATTTGGGTGTTTATAATCCGCTCGAACACCTTGGAGAGAACCGAGGTGATAGCTATGGGTCGATAGTTGCCTGGCTCGGAACGGTCCACCTTTTTGGGAATCGGTTGAACGTTCGCCTCCTTCCAAGCCTCAGGCACAGTGCCTGCGGCGTAAGACGACCGGTATAGGCGCGTAAATGTGGGAGACAACTCCGTAGCACATTTTTTGAGGACCATAGCTGGGATACCTTCAGGTCCACTGGCTTTCCGAACATCGAGAGACTGCAGTTTTGCACGAATGTCACGTTGCCTGATACGTATATCAGGCATGGTGTAGCCGCAGTTGTCAATGTTAGGCGGCTGCGAACCGCAGTCATCGATTCGGGAGTAGGCCGCAAAGCGATTTGCAAGCAGATCTACTTTCTCCTGCGGGCGATGAGCCAGTGATCCATTCGGATATCTCAGAGGGGGCAGCGAGGTCTGGCAGAAGTTGGACTGCACGGTTTTGGCCAGGCGCCAATAGCTACGACTGCCCGTAGGATGGGCCATGAGCTCCTGGCCGAACCGTGCGACGCGCTGGGAATCCGCTCTTAAGTATGCTTTCTTGCAGACCTTTGTGGCTTGGTTGAACGCTGCCTTCAGGTGATCCACGTTAGAGTCGTGGAGAGTGCGAGCCCTGGTCCAAGCGCGGTACGCTGTCTATTTGCGTTCAACAGCATCAGCGCATTCACGACCGAACCAGGGCCTTTTCCTGCCGCCGCTCATGACATCACTGTATATAATAGAATGTTCCATACCCAGGATGATTACACCAGCGACAGCAGTAGCGCTCTCTGATGGATCCCTGTTCTCAAAGCAGCGTAGAGCCCAAGGGATGGATGCGAAGTACTCCCGCATTCCATCCCAGTCTGCTGACGAGTAGTGCCACAGTCGTCGTCTTGCCTCCTCGGGTCGTGGAGGCGTAACGTCAACAGCTGTGGCACAAACCAGACAGTGGTCTGAGGTGCCCAGAGGAGCACGAATCGATACACTGTACCGGTTCGTGTTACTCGTCAGCAGCAGATCGAGCAGAGAGGGCGCCTGACCTGCAATGTCCGGTATCCGGGTGGGCTGGAGTACCAGTTGAGACAGGTCATGCGTCAGAGCGAACGCATGGGCAATTCGTCCCGCGTGGTCTGTTTTGGGAGAACCCAACCCGGTCTCATGGTGGGCATTGAAATCTTCCAAGAACATCAACTCAGCGTTCGGAAACTGCTCCTGCGCGTCGTCTGCCGCCTGACTCAGGTAATCAAAGAGACGAGTTGTCTCAGCATCTCCTGAATGGGATCGGTAGAGGCACAAGTAGATTTGGCTGAAAGAGCCATGATCTACGTGTACCCAAAGGACAGAGAAGGAAGGGCCCTCTAGGTAGTGTAGACAGCGACAGCAAATATCCGCCCTAACAAACAAGCATACCCCGGCTTTCATGAGGAAACACTCCTCTAGCACGTAGCCGGGATATTGCAGGTAGGTTGTGTCTGCAGGACGGCGTATTTGTGTCTCTGTTAGATAAAGAATTGCCGGCCGAGCAGTCTCCAGGTGGTGATGGACGGCATTAAGGTTAGCGTGGCGTCCTCTGATGTTAATAAACTCCACGACACAGCAAGAGGAAGCAGTGGTGGGGTTACGGCGATTGGCTGCTGTTGAACGACAATGTTTTGTTCATACTGCCATAGAGTGAAAGGAAAGAGAAGCGTGAAAAAAAAGAGACGGCTATTCTCGCAGCAAAGTGGGACAAGGCGCAGAGCAAGTTTCGTCATATTACTGTGTGGTATGGCGATAGCCGATTCGAAGGACGGAAGGACCCCCGTACTCTCCCGAAAGTAGTCGCCGGGACCCACCCTCTAGTCACCATCCGGCACGACGAGCCAACTCGAGATTATGCGCGGCATGATGAGGCAGTCAACCAAGTTGGTTAGAATCGGATGGGCCTCTGGACTATATCGCAGGCGGCCAGCAGAGCACCGTTTCTACGGCTTTCCCTGGCCACCGGGTCGACTCGCGCCACCCACACAATGACTCTACGGATACTCTGCAGGTCCCTCGTAAGCTGCAAGAATCATCACCTCATGCTTAGGCCTCTGGCACTTTCATTCACCGAACGAAACACAGCAGTGTTTCGTTCTAAGTACAGTAATACCTCGCGAGAGTTGCGTTAAGTGTAATTCATGTATATACGCGATAGCGTTTAAGCATAGCCAAAAGTGAGTACAAAATGCAAATGGATATTTTAATGACAAGGACATGTATTTTTTTTTTTTTTTTTTTTTTTTTGCATGCCGTTAAAGTTGAATATGGTGATACTATGTACCTTAGTTTTAAGACCTGTAATACCCATATTTCGCAAATAAATGATTTGATTTGATTTAATTCTGAAAACACATTGCTTAACGCTACATTTTGCATTTGTTTTACGAAAAAATGTATATACTGTCTTAAAATAGGAATATACAACAAAAATGTACGACAAACGATAATAAAATCAAAAGAGGGAATCTAAACTGTGTTAGGGTTCCGTCAGGATGCGATAGGCTGCAGCAGGATGAGGTGGGATGCTGTAAGATGCGAGAGGACACCTTCCGGCTGACACAGGTTCTAACTGGCCACGGTTGTTTTGGCCAGTTCCTGTGTCGTATACGCCGGCAAGAGACGCCCGGTTGTCACCACTGCGGCGACTGCCGCGACGTTGTAGAGGACACGGCGCTGCACACTTTGGCGGTTTGCCCCGCCTGGGCATCGCAGCGCCGTGAGTTGATCGCGGCAGTCGGGTCGGTTGCCCTCTCGCTCCCGGCCGTAGTTCAGTCTATGGTCCGGAGTGAGAGGTCATGGAACGCCGTCGCCTCCTTCTGTGAGGAAGTAATTTCCATCAAGGAGGCGGCGGAGCGGGAGAGGGAGCGTTTAAACCCTCTCCCCAACCGCAGAGCCGGGCGCCGGAGGGCGCGCGATGACCTCCAGCCACCCTGAGGTTTGACCTAGGGGTGGCGGGCTTTGTGGGCCTGCCCGCCATCCGTTCAGCACCAGGTCCGAGAGGCGGCGTGCGTGTTCCCACGCGCGCCTCTGTTTCGTGTCCGTCTCCCCCTTTAGGGGGAGACAGTAGAATTTTATTTTGAGTACCTATCTTGGGTAGGTCTTATTGCGTAGGGGCCTGCCGTTTCATACGGCGGGCCGGAACCTCGGCGGGGTCGCGACCGTATGCGAAAGTGATTCGCGCGGCCCCGTCGATAGTGGTTTTGTCGAGGAACACCGTGGTAGGTTTAGTCGGTATTCCGGGAGGTACATTATCTTTTTAACATCTTAGTTTACCCCGGCGAGTCCGACATAATCCCTCCGCCCGCCCTCGCGGAGGGATATGCGTCATTGCATTCCCCCACGTAAAAAAAAAAAAAAAAAAAAAGATGCGAGAGGATGTAGTAGGATACATACCGACGGCGGCGGTGGTGATGCGGTCGAGCCCGTGGCCCACGTGGTCGGCGTGCGCGCGCGTGCGGTCCTCGAACAGGAACTCGCGCGCCTCGCTCCAGCGCGGCAGGTACTGCAGGTTGCGCAGCTCGTTTATACCCGTCCTGCAAACAACAACGACACTGCTATTATTATCTATTCTAATATATAAATAGTATATACACTGTCGGCCAAAAGTTTAAGACCAGCACTTAAGCAACGTAATCATCAATTGTAATAAAAGTCCGTAAGATAAATAAAAAAAATGCACATCTGTATATTCTATTGTTAATACCGAATATCTTAAGAAGTCATTCTCTTGTTTACTTTCAAGTTATTGGACAGTAAACATCTATTGTTTTCAAACACCGACAAACGCTACGCAAGAGCCAGGTGGTAGAGTCGTCGTAAAATTTTTATGATGCGCTCATTACTAATTACTTTGCTTTTGTTTCGCATTGGTCAATAATTAGGATTATTTAGTATTTCATTACTTCCTGGTTGCGATTAATTAGAGATGGATTCATTTTCCAACAAGATAATGATCCAAAGCTTAGCTCAAAATTATGCAGGGGATATTTAGAAGAGAAAGAGGCACAAAGGGTTCTCACAAACATAGTGTGGCCTCCTCAGAGTCCGGATCTCAATCCAATTGAACTTTTGTGGGAAGAGCTTGATAGGAACGTCCGTAATCATGGCCTATCCTCGTAAGAAGACACGTGGAATGCTTTATGCGAAAGTTGGAGCGATAAGTATATCAGAAGACTATATATATTATTGATATATGTATGTATATCATAATATTATATATTATTGATATTTCTTTACGCATTTTAGGTATATTACCTATCAATCAATGTTTTATAAGATGACTAAACAGGTTACTTAAAATACTTATTCTTTTTTTTGTTTTATTTAATTTCTGCGTCAATTAGGCTGGTCTTAAACTTTTGTCCTGCAGTGTATGTTACTTTAAAAGCCCAAACTACGGTAAATCGTAAGATTTTCCAGTAAAACCTCAGATTTACCAACTCTTAATGGTAAAAGTCCGAACCGTTCTATGATCATCGTTTATTTCGAACTTTTACCACAATTCACATGGTAAATCTTAGCTTTGCCTCAAAGACACGGTAAATGTTGAAATAAACATATCAGAACGTGTTACATGTATACGCGTTTATATGTATACACAACACACAATAGTAATAATAATAATAATATTCTACCACATACACACAACAACATCTAGCCCAAACTAAGCAGAGCTTGTACTATGGGTACTAGACAATGGATAAACATACATATATACTTTTTTTTTTGTAAATACATACATATTATACATAGAAACACCCAGACCAAGACAAACATCCATGTTCATGCACACAAATGTTTGACTTGTGCGGGAATCGAACCCGCGACCTCAGGCGTGGCAGCCGGTTACACTAACCACTACGCCATCGAGGCCGTCAATAGTTACTTAGTACTGCCTCCGTGGCGCAGCGGTAGTGAATGCAACTGCTGTGCATCAGGGTCGGGCCAACAAAAAGTTATTGGGATTTTCTGTTAAGAAATCTCGATAGCAGCCCGGAGTTAGGAAGCTGGCGTTGTTAGACACCCCCGTGCCTCGGAAAGCACGTAAAACCGTTGGTCCTACGCCTGATCTCTCTCCGGTCGTGTCGGATTACCGTCCCATAGAATTATGAGAGTTAGGGAACAGAGAGTGCATTTGTTTTTGCGCACACGCTTGTGCACTATAATATCTCCTGCGCAGTTGGCCAGTCTCCGTTAAGATTGGCCGCCGTGACCGAAATTCGGTCTGGAGGACATTAATAATAATATCAGCCCTGTATTAAACTGTCCTACTGCTGGGCACGGGCCTCTTCTCAGTGTGAGAAGGGTTAGGCCGTAGTCCACCACGCTGGCCCAGTGCGGGTTGGCCGACTTCAGATACATATTTTTGAGAACAATGGAGAACTCTCAGGTTTCCTCACGATGTTTTCCTTCACCGTTAAAGCAAGCGATAATTAACTATTTAATACGCATGTAACTTCGAAAAGTCAGAGATGCGCGCCTTGGGTTCGAACTCGAGACCTCTGCGTGGCAGTCTAACGGTTTCCCACTAGGCTATTGCTGCTTTTGCATTGCTGCTGCTTGCATTGCTGGAGGACATTACTACATATAATAGTTACAATATCAGACCTGTTTATAAGCTGTTCCATTGCTGGCCACGAAGCTCTTTTTAATGTGAAAAGATGTAGGTAACCACGCTAGCCAAGTGCGGGTTGGCAAACTTCAGATATCTTCGACAACGTTATGGAGAACTTACGATGTTTACTTGCAAATTAACCCAATAGCATTTTGGCCGATATGATATATCGCTGATATATATGATATACAGCAGACGCGTTTACTAATGCTGCGTCATCGAATCTCTTACTAATTCGTTAAACGGACGCCGGCGTCCAGAAACAATCATTTTATTAATTATGTCTCGATATAATTTAGCTGAACGGTATAATAAGGTAAGCTAGCCCGTTTTACAACGTTTACTCATATTAACAGTCAATAGCAAGAAAGCAGCAGCGATAGCTCAGTGGGGAGACCAACAGACTGCAATGCAGAGGGTCTCGGGTTCGAACCCACGTCGCGCACCTCTGACTTTCGGAAGTTATATGACTTTTCGAAATGATGTGCGTATTGATTGACAATTATCGCCTGCTCCGTGCCACGGAGAGCACGTTAAGCCGTCGGTCCCGGCTGCCATGAACATCTATGGCAGTCGTTATTGGGAAGTCAGTGCCCTGTAATATCCTGACACTGGTCTAGCCTTAGGGTATCGTTAGCCTTCGGGTTGCGGAGGTCAGGTGGCAGCCGCTCCGTATAAAAACTGATATCCAGTCAAATACGGTTAGACCAGAAAAGCCGACCCAAGTGACTTGGGCATAATAAAGGCTAGGGAGAAGAAGACTCATATTAACAGTCAATAAAGTGTTTCTTTGTGATCTAAATGAATAAAT
Organism: Catocala nupta; assembly: GCA_963675205.1. NCBI lineage: Eukaryota > Metazoa > Arthropoda > Insecta > Lepidoptera > Erebidae > Catocala > Catocala nupta. The sequence goes on from OY776104.1 coordinate 22,080,952, forward strand.
TAATGACTTTTGACTTTAACTAACATACCTTCTCTTCTTGATAGGACTCTTGCCAAGTTCAGCAGTAGGCACTAGTTGTTCACCCGGCCTGATCCACAGGATGGGGCCGTCGTTGGACTCTTGAGGTTCCATGTCCACGGCGGACATTGGTCCCCATGGCATCGTCTGCAAAAATTCACATGAGACCATTAGGTATTTAGATTTTTCTTAAAAGAGAAGTGATGACCCATTTATACTATTATGCGATGTTCCTTTGTGTGAATGGCTATAATGTCATATCACATTTTAAAAACCAACAAGCGAATACGAATTTTGCTCTTGGCTGACTATCAGCATACTGCAAGTGAATCAGATAACGATGTAATACCGATATCAGCAAAAATCAAGTGAGAAGCGGCAATGAATTGCCGTAAATCTTAGAGTTTGACAAAATGGTTCAAGTAATATGCAAAGGTCACGTGGTATCACGTGACCTTGAGGTCAGAGATCAAAGGTCAGTAATTTCGGGGGTATATCGACTACGCTGAGTCGAATAGCGTTGACCGCGAGTCTCTAGCTCTTACGGTTCTTGAGTTGAAAGTAGTATAACAGACAGACGGACGCACAAAGCAGTTGTATAAGAGTTTTAACGAATTCTAAAAAAGTGTCTCATATTTTAACTAAAATATTTAATAATTTTTAATACGCATTCAATCCCGTGGGCGGTGATTTGCGTCAACCAACAGTACGGTAGCTCATGTGTGCTGATAGCGGCCAAGGGGCACAGGTGGTTCATCGCATCTTACATCACATCCGTTTAGAATAAATACTAATTACATTATTTTTAGGTTTTTAACGATACAATTACGAAATTCATGTTATATAATATATAATTTAAATACGTACACACAGCGACCCATCAACGACTTTGAACTATTAGAAGTTGAACGCTGCGAATCGTGCGAGAGAGTGCGTTTTATTTTTGTTACGCTCTATCCTTACCAGTACATCAACACCACTATGCACTGTCTCTTTCCGACAATTCTCTATTTTGTATGTAGCGTAGTTATGCGTATATAGGGTGTCTAACTTGATGTGTAGCCGTGTGTAATACAACATACTAAAGCATTGCAAGCGATTAAATCGACACTCTACATAGTTTGCATATTTGGTGGTCCAGCGACAAGTACTACTTGCCGCTCGACCACATCACTTTTTTCGTAGCCCAAATTACTGCGATACTCACCATGTTTAAGAAAGGACACTCTCCAAGCATGTCAAACATATCGGGGAAGTAGCCTCCGACCTCCTCGTGCACGGTGCCCACCAGTGAGATTTGATGCAGCGGCCCGCTGCGGAACGTGCCCGCCGCGTACGACTGTTGCACCTGTTAACCAACACACACATTGTTATGAAATATCCACTTATAATAATATCAGCTCTGTATTAAACTGTTCCACTGCTGAGCACGGGTTTCTTCTCAGCGTGAGAATGTTTAGGCTAATAGAGACCTATTAGATTCTAGGTCCACCACGCTGGCCCAGTGCGGGTTGGTAGACTTCACATATCTTCTAGAATCTAGGAGAACTCTTAGATATACAAGTTTCCTCACGATGTTTTCCTTCACCGTTGAAGGTATCGCTGTTAATCCACTTACTAACATATAATTCATAACAAATTTGCAATTGCAATTTCTTTTCATTCAATTGTGGCTTTTTTGCCTGTAATTGTGATCACCATGATTACATACAAATAAATATCTTTGGGCGCGGGTCGCGAGCGGTCATTGACACGCTCGTAACCATAATTGTGAAATCAACAGAAAGAAGCAAGATGAGATCTTTGTGAGTTTTAATATTTTAGAACTTTAATCCCGCACTCTTTTATTTCCAATGAATCACCCCCGGTATTTTGGTTTTAGTGTATACTGAATAAAACGTTGCTGATACTAATAAAAAGTAAATAAAATTATAGTCGACACACAAGATGCGCATGCGGCCACCGCGGACGAATAGCCAATCCCCGCGAGTCGCACAGCCGCGGCGCGCTCCGATTCGTGGAACGTCTTTGGTAGCCGAACAGTTGCACGCGCGTTGCAAACCCTAGCGAGACGCCGAAGGGACCTAGATGGACACGAAAGACAGAAGCAAGGCCCACGAGTTTTTTTTTACACTACTAAAGTGGCAAACAGACATACCTGAGTAAATGGTCACCGTAACCTATGGACGCCTGCAACACTAGAGGCATCACTTGAGCGTTGCCAACCCTGTAAAAACCTTTTGGGGTGCGTGTCCGACAGGTACTGCAGCAGGCACGGGAAGTGCACCACGTGTACAAGCTTACCTGCTGGTAGTAGCGGCTGACGGTGGTGGTCTCGATGTCGGAGGCGCGCGCCAGCACGCCGGCCTTGACGGTGAGGTTGGGGTGCGTGTCCGACAGGTACTGCAGCAGGCACGGGAAGTGCACCACGTGTACAAGCTTACCTGCTGGTAGTAGCGGCTGACGGTGGTGGTCTCGATGTCGGAGGCGCGCGCCAGCACGCCGGCCTTGACGGTGAGGTTGGGGTGCGTGTCCGACAGGTACTGCAGCAGGCACGGGAAGTGCACCACGTGTACAAGCTTACCTGCTGGTAGTAGCGGCTGACGGTGGTGGTCTCGATGTCGGAGGCGCGCGCCAGCACGCCGGCCTTGACGGTGAGGTTGGGGTGCGTGTCCGACAGGTACTGCAGCAGGCACGGGAAGTGCACCACGTGTACAAGCTTACCTGCTGGTAGTAGCGGCTGACGGTGGTGGTCTCGATGTCGGAGGCGCGCGCCAGCACGCCGGCCTTGACGGTGAGGTTGGGGTGCGTGTCCGACAGGTACTGCAGCAGGCACGGGAAGTGCACCACGTGTACAAGCTTACCTGCTGGTAGTAGCGGCTGACGGTGGTGGTCTCGATGTCGGAGGCGCGCGCCAGCACGCCGGCCTTGACGGTGAGGTTGGGGTGCGTGTCCGACAGGTACTGCAGCAGGCACGGGAAGTGCACCACGTGTACAAGCTTACCTGCTGGTAGTAGCGGCTGACGGTGGTGGTCTCGATGTCGGAGGCGCGCGCCAGCACGCCGGCCTTGACGGTGAGGTTGGGGTGCGTGTCCGACAGGTACTGCAGCAGGCACGGGAAGTGCACCACGTGTACAAGCTTACCTGCTGGTAGTAGCGGCTGACGGTGGTGGTCTCGATGTCGGAGGCGCGCGCCAGCACGCCGGCCTTGACGGTGAGGTTGGGGTGCGTGTCCGACAGGTACTGCAGCAGGCACGGGAAGTGCACCACGTGTACAAGCTTACCTGCTGGTAGTAGCGGCTGACGGTGGTGGTCTCGATGTCGGAGGCGCGCGCCAGCACGCCGGCCTTGACGGTGAGGTTGGGGTGCGTGTCCGACAGGTACTGCAGCAGGCACGGGAAGTGCACCACGTGTACAAGCTTACCTGCTGGTAGTAGCGGCTGACGGTGGTGGTCTCGATGTCGGAGGCGCGCGCCAGCACGCCGGCCTTGACGGTGAGGTTGGGGTGCGTGTCCGACAGGTACTGCAGCAGGCACGGGAAGTGCACCACGTGTACAAGCTTACCTGCTGGTAGTAGCGGCTGACGGTGGTGGTCTCGATGTCGGAGGCGCGCGCCAGCACGCCGGCCTTGACGGTGAGGTTGGGGTGCGTGTCCGACAGGTACTGCAGCAGGCACGGGAAGTGCACCACGTGTACAAGCTTACCTGCTGGTAGTAGCGGCTGACGGTGGTGGTCTCGATGTCGGAGGCGCGCGCCAGCACGCCGGCCTTGACGGTGAGGTTGGGGTGCGTGTCCGACAGGTACTGCAGCAGGCACGGGAAGTGCACCACGTGTACAAGCTTACCTGCTGGTAGTAGCGGCTGACGGTGGTGGTCTCGATGTCGGAGGCGCGCGCCAGCACGCCGGCCTTGACGGTGAGGTTGGGGTGCGTGTCCGACAGGTACTGCAGCAGGCACGGGAAGTGCACCACGTGTACAAGCTTACCTGCTGGTAGTAGCGGCTGACGGTGGTGGTCTCGATGTCGGAGGCGCGCGCCAGCACGCCGGCCTTGACGGTGAGGTTGGGGTGCGTGTCCGACAGGTACTGCAGCAGGCACGGGAAGTGCACCACGTGTACAAGCTTACCTGCTGGTAGTAGCGGCTGACGGTGGTGGTCTCGATGTCGGAGGCGCGCGCCAGCACGCCGGCCTTGACGGTGAGGTTGGGGTGCGTGTCCGACAGGTACTGCAGCAGGCACGGGAAGTGCACCACGTGTACAAGCTTACCTGCTGGTAGTAGCGGCTGACGGTGGTGGTCTCGATGTCGGAGGCGCGCGCCAGCACGCCGGCCTTGACGGTGAGGTTGGGGTGCGTGTCCGACAGGTACTGCAGCAGGCACGGGAAGTGCACCACGTGTACAAGCTTACCTGCTGGTAGTAGCGGCTGACGGTGGTGGTCTCGATGTCGGAGGCGCGCGCCAGCACGCCGGCCTTGACGGTGAGGTTGGGGTGCGTGTCCGACAGGTACTGCAGCAGGCACGGGAAGTGCACCACGTGTACAAGCTTACCTGCTGGTAGTAGCGGCTGACGGTGGTGGTCTCGATGTCGGAGGCGCGCGCCAGCACGCCGGCCTTGACGGTGAGGTTGGGGTGCGTGTCCGACAGGTACTGCAGCAGGCACGGGAAGTGCACCACGTGTACAAGCTTACCTGCTGGTAGTAGCGGCTGACGGTGGTGGTCTCGATGTCGGAGGCGCGCGCCAGCACGCCGGCCTTGACGGTGAGGTTGGGGTGCGTGTCCGACAGGTACTGCAGCAGGCACGGGAAGTGCACCACGTGTACAAGCTTACCTGCTGGTAGTAGCGGCTGACGGTGGTGGTCTCGATGTCGGAGGCGCGCGCCAGCACGCCGGCCTTGACGGTGAGGTTGGGGTGCGTGTCCGACAGGTACTGCAGCAGGCACGGGAAGTGCACCACGTGTACAAGCTTACCTGCTGGTAGTAGCGGCTGACGGTGGTGGTCTCGATGTCGGAGGCGCGCGCCAGCACGCCGGCCTTGACGGTGAGGTTGGGGTGCGTGTCCGACAGGTACTGCAGCAGGCACGGGAAGTGCACCACGTGTACAAGCTTACCTGCTGGTAGTAGCGGCTGACGGTGGTGGTCTCGATGTCGGAGGCGCGCGCCAGCACGCCGGCCTTGACGGTGAGGTTGGGGTGCGTGTCCGACAGGTACTGCAGCAGGCACGGGAAGTGCACCACGTGTACAAGCTTACCTGCTGGTAGTAGCGGCTGACGGTGGTGGTCTCGATGTCGGAGGCGCGCGCCAGCACGCCGGCCTTGACGGTGAGGTTGGGGTGCGTGTCCGACAGGTACTGCAGCAGGCACGGGAAGTGCACCACGTGTACAAGCTTACCTGCTGGTAGTAGCGGCTGACGGTGGTGGTCTCGATGTCGGAGGCGCGCGCCAGCACGCCGGCCTTGACGGTGAGGTTGGGGTGCGTGTCCGACAGGTACTGCAGCAGGCACGGGAAGTGCACCACGTGTACAAGCTTACCTGCTGGTAGTAGCGGCTGACGGTGGTGGTCTCGATGTCGGAGGCGCGCGCCAGCACGCCGGCCTTGACGGTGAGGTTGGGGTGCGTGTCCGACAGGTACTGCAGCAGGCACGGGAAGCGCGCCGCCGCGCCGCGAACTACGCCGCATACGAAGTGCGCCCAACCCTCGCTGTCCTCCGAGAATACCAGCTGCAACAACGAATACAATGTAGTGATGCACATATGTATTTACTATATACACTATTTTAATATACCAGAAACCTGAAAATAGTTTGTTTAAAATCGACAATAAAATCGATTGCACTAGATTTAAACCGTGATATATTTTATCCCAAAAATTTATGAAAAAGTATTCAAGTTGATCACATTATTATTGCGCAGACCGCCGGCGGGTCGTCATTTACTAAGCGATAACAGTACCTACAAGCTATACATGGATATATTTCGTCGTATACGCCGTCACCCAGCCCTGCCGCCTGTACCGAACGCATCCACGTGTCCCACGAGAGTCGCGTCAATGCGTGTGAATCCACGCTGTTGTGACGTAGAATCGTTTACTTACGCATCAGCTGCCGCTGCTCGTTTTCGAGCGGACATATTTTACTATAACATGTTATGTCTGTTTACACACAGCGACACATCAGCCTAGACTGTTTGGACTTTGAACTATTAGAAGTTGAACACTGCGAATCGTGCAAGATAGTACGTTATATTTTTGTTATTTTGTCTCATTCACGTTGAACGGGCCGCGGGCGTCGCCGCACGCGCAGTGCACCGTGATGGATCTACACCACTATGCACTGTCCCTTTCCGACAATTCTCTATTTTGTATGTAGCATAGTTATGCGTATATAGGGTGTCTCACTTGATGTGTAGCCGTGTGTACAACCTTAACATGCTGACGCACTGAATAGAATCCCAAAATATTTGAAAGTAATTAATCATTTTGGGCACTTTGGAGATTTTGGAAATATAACTTCAATACAACCTTGGTTTGGGTTTCTATTCCCTTCCAAATCTCCTCTACTGTCATCATTATCACACTAGTGCATTCAATGCTTCATTTATAGACGCAGAGAGGGTTTTACATTCTAGCGTAACTAAAAGTAATGTCTCATTTAAATTTAATCATATTGAACCTATTGATATAATTGATACTTTTAAATCTCTCGAATCAAAGAATACAGGCGATCTCTGGGGAATTTCCGTTAAGTTAGTAAAAAGTATAATAGACATAGTGGCACCGTATTTATGTAGCTTATTTAATAGGTGTGTTAACTCAAGCACTTTTTCTGTTTTAACAAAGTAAAGTCATATCATTTATTTAAAGTCAACAATAAACTGACCTTAGTAGTTTTAGGTTTCTATACTACCTGCATTTATTTATTAAAAGAATCTGCGAAAATATCATACTTAAGCAATTAGTAAGACATTTTAATTTAAAAAGCCTCGTTCATAATGATCAATATGACTTTACTTTACGTTCAACAACGGATGCTGGAGTAGCTTTACTTAAACATATTTATAGTGCATGCGAGAGTTCACAAAATGCTATAGGTGTGTTCTGCGATCTTTCAAAAGCATTTGACTGGGTCTGTCATGATACACTCATACCGAACTTAGGCATTGTGGTATTCAATATGCGCTGATAAGCTAGTGTAAGGAGATAAATGGGTCGAAATCCAACGGTTTACCCGTACCTTTAGGGGTGCCACAAGGTTCGGTTTTGTGTCCATTTTTATTTCAAATTTACATAAAAGATTTACTTAATATTTAGAATCTTCACTAATACAGGGCATGATTGAACAGGTTATATAACCTGCGCCTGTATGTGCTACCACTATTGCGCTTGACGTGTTGTAGTTTAAATTATGAAAATATGATGACGAAAATTTGTAATTTGTCGCATACAAGGTATTCTTTTTTAATAATTCTGATAGAGATCTTATAGAGGATCTATGATGGCAGTAGGTACTTTGTACCGGGGGTCTAATGTGTATGAAATATACGCGTATATTTTAATAGTAATTTTAATATAGTGCACGATTAAACAGGTTATAACCTGCGCCTGTATGCGCTACCACTATTGCGCTTGACGTGTTGTAGTTCAAATATCTTACTACTTTGATTTGTAATTTGTAGCATACAAGGTATACCTTTTTTTAATCATTCTGGCTTATAGAGGGTATATGGCAGTAGGTACTTTATAATCCGACAAAGCCCTGCAAAACGTTTGTCAGATTACCGGGGGTCTACTGTTTATGTAACTAGATGTGCCCGCGGTTTCACTCGCGTTTATGGTTACTGCGCCGTTCCCGTGGGTCGTAGCGTGATGTTATTTAGCCTATAGCCTTCCTCGATAAATAAGCTATCCAATACTAAAAGAATTTTCGATTCGAACCAGTAGTTCCTGAGATTAGCGCGCTCAACCAAACAAAGAAACTCTTTAGCTTTATAATATTAGTACAGATATAGCGTATTGGTAGCCAAAGGCAATAGATAGAGATACATATCTATTTATATAGAACGAATATATTCTGAAAGCAGTAACGGAACGTTTTTTATAATGAAAGTGCTTGTTTATCAAATACTACAAGTAATATGGTGTATGGTGTTACCTTCAGGAACTCCTTAGCGAGCGCCTCCTGTTGTTGTGCGTTGAGCATGTCCACGTCGCGCTGGTGCAGGTACACAACACTCGCGCCGCCATTTGGATGGGTCTCCACGCGCATTAGCCTGTGGCCAATAATACAGCATACATGTTATATTGTTATAATATACATATATACAAAAAAATAAAACCAATGTGAAATTATCATTTTTTATTACATTTTTTGTGAACTGAACAAACTCTTTTTTGTTAAATTCCACGCGGAAGAAGTCGTGAGTAACAACTAGTGTAATAATATAATCTCAGATGTAAATACTTGGCCATTATTATAGTTTATCACCACATATTATAAAACAAAGACCTCCGCCGCTGTATGTCTGTTCGCGATAAATTAAAAAACTACAGAGCTAATTTTCATGCGGTTTTCACCAATAGACAGAGTGATTTATGAAGAAGGTTTAGGTGTATAATAATGTTACGTGCTGTATTCGAGGGATAAGAGTGTAAAACAATATGACCGACTAAAACACGTTTTATTCTAGCTCCCAATTAATTTTAAAACACAACAAACAATATATTACACTTTTCCACTGTAACTGCTTCAAATTCCGTAGTATTTTCGCTTCCGTTCGCTTCGGTGAATTCTTGACCGCTTACGATTATAAACTGACTCGGCGAGCGCTGGCCTTCCCCTTTATACGCGGTTAAAGTGTTTCCGGAGTTTTCTAGAAACGTCATACACGGTACGTAACAGTACGAAGATTCGAGACTGTGCCAGCGTTCTCTCTTCTCTTCTCGTACCGACGAAGTAGTTCCGTACGACGTAAATAGATGGCGCTGTAATAAATTATTAGACTGAACTGCCGAGTCTTCCCCATAATGCCGAGAGAAGGCACTGGGTGTAACAATAATAAGGTTTTGTTCTGCCCGTGCTACGCCGAGTCGCTAATGGATATTATAAGTAGTTCGTTACCATTTGTATCTTTTGTTTTGTCTATGAAACGAAATAAAATAAAACGACGTGTCAGTCTATTGAACAGTGTTTTATTATGATTTAGAAATGATCCAAATGTATACAAAAGTCAAATAAGTATTGCGTTATTTCCGTTTATATAAAATTAGCCGGAAAATTAAAAAAAAAAGGATTATCATTTTGCACAAATTGAACTTTTATGTGAAAAGAATGCATTGCAAACATTGCGACTAAGTAATTCCCTCAGTATACACTAAATTTCGCTCGATTATCGTCACACACACAGTTCAAAGTCGTGATCCTTGATTTGTTTAACATAATGCTTAAGATAAGAAGCGAAGTCCCAGAACCTACGCCATTTCTGCAAGAGTTGTATATTACGGTAGGAAAAAAACAGCGATAGCCAAGTAAGAAACCGTTAGACTGCCACACAGGTCTCGAGATCTATCCCAAGACCTGAACTCTATGTATTAAATACACTGGACCGCAAAGAAAAAGGGTCGGTCAGAAAATCTTCAATATCTTCAAAAGTACCTGACCTATCTTTATGAAATAAATACTAAATTAAAGAATATTTTATGTGCTTAAATGAAAATAAAAAATATGACATGAAACTTTTTATTTTTAATAAATGAAAAATAAATAAAATGCATTGTTTTTCCAGTATTTTCGTAAATGTAGATTGGTTACAGATGTGCCTTTTCACGCATTTTAGTACTTTGTGTTGCCTCTGCGAGCTCGCAATACTGCTGTTATGCGATTTGGTATACTTTCTACTAGGTTTTTGAGACGATGCTGCGGAATATTCTGCCATTCCTATATTAGAGCTTCTTTCATTTCACGTAGCATGACTGGCGGCGGATTCCTGAACCGACCCCTTTTTCTTTGCGGTCCAGTGTAGTTATTTATCGCTCGCTTTAACAGTAAAGGGAAACATCTTGAGGAAACCTACATGTCGAAAAGTGCTATATAATCTTCATAAAGTGTGAAGTCTGCCAATCTGCACTGGGCCAGCGTGGTGGACTATGGCCTAACCATTCTCATACTGAGAAAAGGCCCGTGCCCATTAGTGGTACAGTTTAATACAGGCCTGATATTATTATATTATAACTTTGAAAACAAATTAAATATAGTATTGCATTATTTACGTCTAAATAAAATTTGTTGGTAAATTGGCTCTTTTATCATTGTCATTTAACACTAATCTGACTTTTATATGCAACGTGAATTATAAGACTAAGATAATATGCCTGAGCAATAATAATAATATTCTACCGCACACACAACACCATCTAGCCCAAACTAAGCAGAGCTTGTACTATGGGTACTAGACAATGGATAAACATACATATATATTTTTTTTTGTAAATACTTACATATTATACATAGAAACACCCAGACCAAGACAAACATCCATGTACATGCACACAAATATCTGACTTGTGCGGGAATCGAACCCGCGACCTTAGGCGTAGCAGTCGGTTACACTAACCACTACGCCACCGAGGCCGACAACAAAAATTATCAATTATTATTAGCAATCACAAAATTACGCTCGTTTGACATCACAAGTAAAGTTAGATAAAAAGCGGTCCACGGTAATTGCTCAATATGATCCAAATGAACATGAATATGAATGCTAAAATTTGGCAGAAACGTCGGGGAAATCTAAATGTAAATGATTATTAGTATAAAAGTAATGTATTTAAACCGCGATAAAATGCAATATATGCAATAGCTCAATTTTAATATGTAATATTTGCGTAAACAGACAAGAGAATATAGGACTTTAACTTAATCTGTCTTACAGGCGAGAACTCATAGCTCGATATATGCATATGTATAATAATATATATTATAATATAATATATATAAGTGCCGAGGCAAGACGTAAGCAAATCACTCTGTATTGATTTAGACTCGAGACTCGCTCCGTGCTCTCGGAGAGTGAAGCTCGTAGGATGTGTTTACACAGGCGGTGACAAAGGGAAGTTTGGGGAGCGGTAATTGCTTTCGAGAGGTGTTACTCGTAACATTACAAGCCGATCATTCAAGAATTCATGCTTGCGATAAAGAGACTCTTTTAAGCTCACCACGCAGACAGCGATGGCGGACCGGTACCGATAGCGTTATTTTTATATTGTTCGAATTAGTATGAAATACATAAGATTGCTCCGAATCGTGATTGTAATTTTAATGGGTTTAATGTTACAGGATTTATATTGTATTATGTGTGGTTGTAGTTTATCATCTCGTTACTTAATCATAATTTTTTTATATTAAAATCTTTATGTTATACATACAAAATATTGAGGCAATGTACTCAAAGAACACTAAGACTCGGAACAACTATAAAAATTTGTAAATTATAGTAATACTAGCTGACCCGACAGACGTTGTCTTGTAGAAATAAAAAAAAAAAAAACAAATCTAATCCATTCTCAAATCGACTTGAACACACACAAAAAATTGCGTCAAAATCAGTCTAGCCGTTTAGGAGGACTTTAATTACAAACACACGCACAAAGAAGATTTTTCTCCGTGAGGGATACGAAACCAAAACATTCAGCGCAGATGCAGTGTCAAGGCGGTCCCTCAAGCCAGTATACCTTCCGTGCACTCCTTAAATTGTCAGTATTTCACTAGATTCATGTGGTCAAACACACGATAGATATTTCTCTTCTATTGTTAAGAAGACGCGAACAGGAAAAACAATACCTAAGAAAATACTAGCTGAAGATACCTTTCTTTTATAAATCATACTGCATAGAGCAGAAATATAAATGTCTCAGTGAGCAGCCTGTAATTTCAGAATTTTGTTTCTTTATTTTTTTTTATAGCGACAAGTAACAACAATAAATATCGAAACAAATCTTTATAGAATCGAGAGTATAAAGTCATAGCACCACTCGGAAAGGATCGTCACCGTATCGCCTTTCGCCTCGCCGCGCCGTCAAACAGGCGTCAACCTAACGTAATTAAAGCGGATCAGCAGCTCCGGTACGTCGACTCGGCTACGGCTAGGCGACGCTACGTTTACACCCCGCTCATTTACATCATATTAATATGGATATGTTCTCACTTCTTTAATGAGTTTATTCCTTTTTATTGTTATTTTATGTTTGAAATCTAGCCTAAAAATTCAACAAAACACGCGAGTGACGTGACTGTTTGTCTTGTGAATGACAGTACGTTCGGCAACAGTAGTGCATGGAGAGAAGTAAGCGCGGGGACGACAAGCCGTAAGCGCGGGGACGACGAGCCATAAGCGCGGGGACGACGAGCCTTAGGTAACCGCGGGGACGGCAAGTTGTTCACGCACCGCACCGAGGTTTGTGGGCTTGTCCCGAGGCGAGGCGATTACGTTACGATCGCGATTAGTGTGCGTTACAGGAGGGAGTTTCGTACAAAGAATACTGCACGGCTCGAGGTGGCACGGTGACGATCCGTTTCCGAGTTGATAGGTATGTGTGCTGATCTTTACATTGCATCAACCAAAAAATTGTAAGTACCAGCACGGAGTCCTGTCAAATTGACACGACACGGCGCTGCAATACAATTGATTTTAATAATCACCCGCACTCGGCATACTCATTTGTACAACCATTTGTGGATCGCACAAATGTTTGTCCCGTGTGTGATTCAAACCCTCAACACTCGGCGCAATGACAGCGGCGAAGCGACCACAAAAGCCATCCGAGCAGTCTTCAGTCAGTACTCGTGATGTGGTTGAACCCTTACCTGTGATACTTGAGTCCTTTAACGGCGGGGTTGTCAGCGAGCGGTCCCCACGAGTCGAGAGGCGTGGAGGTGGCGGCGGTGGCGGCGGTGGCGGCGGCGGCGGCGGTGGCGAACGGCGCGGCGGAGGCGGAGGCGGCGCGGTCGCGGCGGCACTGCACGCCGATGGAGCAGCGCTTGACGCGCGCGCGCCGCCGGCAGTGGTGGCACGACGATGATGACGACGAGTGGCGGGACGAGTGGGACCTGCCGATAACATACACTTCAATAAAGCACTCGATAAACTAGTGATGCGGCAGACAATTGTATTCGAATACAATCGAATAGGTTTCGAATACAATTCTTCCAAAATAGTTTTGTAAACTAAACAAAAATTATAGTGTTACAAGAATATTAGATAGTAGAACCCCAACCCAACGACGTTACAAATAAGTGTCATACATTGCGTTTTTTTTTAAGTAATTAATTTATTTGTATTTCATTTCTAAAATGTTTTTATACACTATAAAAGCAAGAGTCTCATTTAATTTTAAATTATAATTATATTTGTCTTCTCTTATTGAATAAACATTGGTCGATGTTTTTAATGAAATCGTAACAGGCCACAAGGCGTAATCGCTTCTAACAAGGATTATAACAGTGCACCGAAATTTATGAATGGATATCCTCCATCCATCCAGAACTGTGTCTGAACTCAGTACTGCTATTGAAAATTTCCCAATGGAAAATACAATACGGCAATGAGGCGGTATAATTTATACTAGAAGTTGTTGCAATCAAAGTTTTAATGTTGAATTTACTAATGGAAAATGTGACTTTTTATGATTTTTACATTACAACAAAATGAACAACTACGCATGGACACGAAATGTCAATCATCCTAATATTTCGGTGTTTACTTAGAATTTTGTAAAAGAGCTCTCCCGCACAAAGGACTTTTGTGTCGCGAGGGACTTAAGAAACATACAGTTAGAACAATATTTTTTAGGTTAAATCATTATCCCGTGTAGAAATCGAACTTACGATCAGTGACAGCCGGGAAGACTTAACTAAAATCATCGAGAAGCGGACAAAAAGCTAGTTGTGATAAATAAAGACAAAAATCTTACCTCTCCCTCTCTCTTTCCTTTTCTTTCTCCTTTTCCCTGTCTTTCTCTGCCTTAACTCTATCATTTTCCACTTTCACTTTAACATCACTCACTTTCTCCGTTTTCACATTCCTAGATGATAGCTGACTGATAGCTGGGAATACATGAGAGTTCACATTCTCTTGTTTGATCTTAAAAGGCAGTTCTAGGTTACCATAGCACGGCAGTTCTCTTCTTGGAGTAGCTTGGAACCGAATAGCTTTCAAAGTCAAGTTGAAATGCGTTGCCGGTCTCCGCATTGTCGAGCTATCAAGGAGAACATTGGACCTGGTGACTCTTGGATACTTGTATTTGCACATGGACCTCTGAAAGTGCGTGTTAATGATTCTCAGTTGACGGGACACTGAAGAGAATATTCTCTTCGTGACGTCGTCGTTTGGCATCTTATTCGACATGTGGGTTTGCTTCCACCACGCGTTGAGGCCACCGAACCAGTCATCTTTGGCGGGCTCCTGGTGAATTTCTGACAAACTGATGTCCTGATTGGAGTTTTGGAAGAGCAAAGGATTTCTCAATGACGGTGACTTTTTCAAGACGTTTAGCTTGAGCACCGCTGTGTTCCCGTACCCTCCGGAGTCAAACACCGGCCATATTTTGCTTTGTTTAGATGGTCTTGCATTTTCGCCCCACACGCACAGGTCCTTTGACTCGCTGATCTTCCTCTTCTTGCCTGTGGAAATAGAATTTAAGGGGTTAGTACATAAAGAGGTACTCGGTGGCTCAGTGGTAGTGAAAGCAACTGCTGTGCATGAGGTTTTGGTGAAATGTTATTGGATTTTTCTGTTACGAAATTTTCTGTAGCAGCAGGGACTCTTGAAATGTGTCCAGTACGACGATTGGCTCGCCCCTACTACAAGGGGACCTAAAATCATAGTAAGCAATATTGAGTGTGACACGCCTACGCCTACCCCTCCGGGGATACTATAAGATTATGTATGTATGATAGAACTGCTACCAGTACCCTTTAAAATTATATTTCTATATCCAATAAATTAACACAGTGAATGTTGATTTATTATTTTAAATTTGCAATTTTGTATTTTATTTTACTCGGTATATAATTTTACATATACGATAACATGAATATTTAGTTTGTAAAGTATTATATTGTTTTAATAATTGTGAATGTGAGGACTGTGTGGTTTTTTTTTCTCAGCTATAGTCATGGTCAGTTTGAGGCAGGCAGTTTGAGTACTTTTTGCGGCCTACCTAAATGTCTTTTCTTTGGTATTGTTCGTCAAGTCGTTGAGATCCTTAAGTTTTGAGTTGAGCTGCACGATTACTGACAAATACGTGCACTGACTTGACAGGTCCACTCAATCTGCATGGTCTTCACATGATCTGACAATGATTATGTCTGGACTTTAAAAGAGACTGTGACCTCTGAGTTTCCTGCGGCCTTTCTTCTCAGAGTAGTCAGATAGAAAACGCCGGCCTCATCTAGTTTTTAAAATATGATTGACATGTAAATGTGTTTCTAGAAACTTCCTTGCAGAAATAAATCATTATTATCATTATAATAGGAATATCACAGTCATTGCAATTTGTTTACTTTTTAAATTAAAAATAAAGACGGACATTATATTCGCAGACCACCAGCGGGTCTATGTCCGTATACATATCTACTACCGTTTTTAGACTAATCTTATATAAAATATTATGTCTTACTGAAGTCATTGCCAAGCATAGTACAAGGAAAATATATATTTATCTACACATCTGGCCGACATGACTTCTATGACATCATGTTTGTCAACACAATCAGAACAAATAGCATTGGCATCACGCCCCTATGGCTTGAAAGGGATTAGGCAGATATGTCACTTATTTGTTACCAGTTGTAGGTAAATTCTTATACCAGGATTGTCAAGGGCTATTGGCAATTAAAAGCTGTCTGACTACTAGATATATAATATCAGCCCTGTATTGAACTGTCCCACTGCTGGGCACAGTCCTCTTGTCAGTATGAGAAGAGTTAGGCCTATATCAACTGGCCCAATGTTGGTTGGCACACTTCACATATCTTCGAGAACATTATGGCGATCTCTTAGACATGTAGGTTTCCTCACGATGTTTTCCGTCACCGTAAAAGCGAGAAATAATTATTTAATTTATACTAATATTATAAAAGGAAAAATATTTTAGTTTGTTTGTAAGGACTTAACTCAAAAACTAAACAACCTATTTTAAAATTATTTCGCTCTTAGAAAGCTATATTATCACCGAGTAACATAGGCTTAAGTTTATTTTAAAAAGTACAATTACTAACATAACTTTACATAGTTTTACGAAGCTACTAAATCTAGTACGCATATAAATTTGAAAAGTCTGAGCTGCGCGCCCTGCGGCTGAACTCAGGACCTCTGCATGGCAGTCCAGCAGTCTCCCACTAGGCTATAGCTGGTATGAGTATTAGATAGCTTATGGTTACAGGTTTAAGTCCCCGTGAGCATGGCTGCTGAAAAGCAACCGAAACGTTGGGGAAAGTGTAAACCTAAATATAAATAACTTTAATAATTTTATTAGCTTAAAGATTAGTAAAATTCAATAGTAGTAGTAGTGTATTTCAAAATTATGTAATACAGTGTTAAATAAACAACGCGATAAAATCCGTATAAATGAGTTTAATTTCAATGTCTCACTCTTGTTAGGTTAAAGAATAGAGATGGCGAGAAATTTATCTTATGATAAATTTATTTATTTAAATACATTTATAATATCTTAACAGGATATCCTAAAACGATATTATAATTTAAGCATACATAATATAATATAATGACAATAAAAATAAAGAACTACAAATTTTATACATTAAATTCTATGCATTTTTCCGCATCATCTTTGAATTTCGATAGGCTACGGTGATAAATATCAACGTCATTGGCAATTATATTAATAAGTCATATAACGTGCGGCAAACTTTAGGTTCTCGCTGCTGGCAAATGCCATTTGGAGGTGGTGGAACAGGCCTATAGTCTTAAATGTATATCGTAACTATACTCTTAAATCACAACTCTCCCATTAGGTACAATTCCGGTGCCACGGAGAACTTCGGATACGAAGAATCAATTATTTGGTGATCACACAATTTCCGATCCCGGGACAACAAATTGTGTGATACCCAAAGAGTTGAATTTTTGAGTGTCACAAATGGTTGATCCAAGACTGGGTTCTTTGTGTCCGTTGTATGGATAATTTTAAAGGCAAAAAAGAAACATAGATTTCGGCGAGTGGCGAGAGGATAGTGGCGAAATCGAGAGAGACTGTGATGCTAAGTAAGAACAGCTTACGTCTATTTACGTTTAATAAAGTTGAATTCAAAGTTTACTAATATAATGAAGCTAAAGAGTTAGCTTGTTTTTAGAGTTCGAAAAATCTCTTACACTACAGCTTTGTCCGACCGTCTGTCTGTTATACAACTTTCAACTCAAGAATCGTAAGAGCTAGAGACTCGCGGTCAACGCCATTCGACTCAGCATAGTCAATATATCTTCGAAATGACTATGACCTATGACCTCTGACCTCAAGGTCACGTGGTATTACGTGACATTTGCATATTAATTGAACAATTTTTTTTAATTCTAAGATTTACGGCAATTCATTGTCGTTTCTCACTGTTTTGTTTTGACACGTTTATCTTTGGAACTAAAAGTCGTATTAGAAAATATTTTTGTATTTGATAGCCTAATACTTGAAGACAAGCTATATAACATCACGCTACGAACCAAGAGAGCGCAGCTATGATAAGCGTGGATGAAACAGCGTTCAGTTAGTTTTCACATATCACGTGTAACCAGTGTAACTAGTGTAACCAGTGCCAAATGCTAATTTCTCGTGGTAGGCAGGAAGACTTTGTTTTTTGTTTTTATGAAGCAGTTAATGTTAAGAATTTTATAAATATTTATTTTCTTTACATGTAAGTAATTTTGGAGACTGATTACCAAAGAAAAGGTTTGCTTTACAAAAATGTATAAGACTGATTCTAGAATAGAAATATGAATAAACAATCAAGATTTTTATTTAATGTAATTCATCCTATAGGCATACTTACAGTTTATTGAGAAATACATGCAAAGTAAGAAGCCGGGTAGTCGGCGTTCTTTGCCGAATAGTTGCCGATAGTCGGATTTACCGACTAGTCGACACTCCTCTATTTAAAAATAATTTTGGCGAAATTTAGTTATTGATGTAACCTTATTAAGTTTTACTAGCTCCATCGACCTGCGTATTTAAAATGTTGATGTTCTGACCCAAAAATCCAAAAATACCGCAGCATTAAACTTATATTTTTTGCATAAAGGAGTCTGCCCACTACACTGTCTCATACCATGACCGTGCTAGGAACGTATCAGACATGAAAAGCAACATGATACGCCCTGCTATAGGAACTGCTGGTCGGTGACGGAACGGCCTAGTATAGTAGTCTTATACATTTCCTTACAAAGAAAATTATTTTGCCTGACACATCCCTAGCACGGTCATGGTATGAGACGGGGTAGTAGGCAGACTCCTTAATGTCGTAAATAATACTTTAACTCGCCACAAATGCTGTATAATTTATAATTTCATAATTATAGAACTTAAAGAGCTAAAAGAACTAAGTTCACCAAAACAAAAACAAAAAATATAAAGAGAAGTAAAATTCCGTTTTTTATTTAAGCACTTCTGGGAAGTAGTATATTGGCTATTACTACATGTCACCATATTTGTTATCATGTCAGGAAATATATCCAAGCGCGAATTGTGTGCTTGTTATAACATTAATTACTTTTAATTATTACAAGTAGTACACACGGCCACACATCAAGTTAGACACCCTATATACGCATAATTACGCTACATACAAAATAGAGAATTGTTGGAAAGGGACAGTGCATAGTGGTGTCGATGTACTGGTAAGGATAGAGCGTAACAAAAATATAACGCACTACCTCGCACGATTCGCAGCGTTAAACTTCTAATAGTTCAAAGTCCAAACAGCCTAGGTTGATGTGTCGCTGTGTGTACACGAGTTACTGTCAACAAGTTAGACTTACCAACTTTTTATACGATTTCTGTACAATTTGTGTAATAAAGTTAAGTGCTTTTGTGTGTACCTTGATAACTATTAACAACTGCGTAAAATAGTGTAGCCGTTTAATAAGTAATTTAGATTTTAATAATTTAGTTTATTTGACTATATTAAAATATAGCTTTTGAACACGGCGCCGCCCGTGTGGTACCTACATCAATAAAAAGTTATAATCAGTCATCTATGTCCTTCGTCAGGTTTTAAACTATACCTGTACCAAATTTCATCTAAATCGGTTGAGTGGTTTAGCGGTGAAGAGGTAATAGACAGACAGAGTTACTTACGAATTCAAAATATTAGTAAGAATATACTTAAAGTAACTTTGTATTTTGTTGATGCCATATTAATATTATTTTAAATCATTGTATTATTATTGCAAAATTCGACGAAAGAAGAAGAACAACGAGGACGAATTCAAGATTCATTTATGTCCATAAGATAAATTAGAATTGGTCTGATACATATTTAATTACTTCATTAAATATAAAAATACAATTTAAAAATTAGCACTGTTGGCACTAAGATCTTAATTATTTTTGTTTGTTACACAGCAGTGCTCAAAAATACGAGCAATATACAGGGTGATTTTGAAATCGTGTAATTCCTTTTAACCACGCATTCTACTGGTGATATAGAATAACCCTGACCATATTTTTATTTAATTAGAATTATTTTTTTTGAAATATTATTGTTCCGTTTTTTTCGTGAAATGGTGTCAGATAGTCATATGTTAACCAACGGAGGCAATTTTAATTTTTTACTAATTAAAATAAAAAAAACATATTAATAATTAATGTCGTAAATAATAACGGGCGGTCCTTTTTATTGCCCCTTATTATTTACGACATCAGTTATTGTTATGTTATTATTTTTAAATTAGTAAAATATTAAGATTGTGTCAGGTGGTTAAAATATGACTATTTGAAATCATTTCATGAAAAAAATCTGTACTCTAATTTTGCCGAAACCATTATTCTAATTTAAAAAAAATATGGTCAGGGTTATTCTATATCACCAGTAGAATGCGTGGTTAAAAGGAATTACACGATTTCAAAATCACCCTGTATACAAATAAAAAAAAAAAGAAAATGAACATAAACCGATTGTTATAAAATTTAAACTAATAAAACTAAGGAGATCAATTTTGTGTAAAGAAATAGATAATACATTCATTTAATTTAGAAAATCAGGTAGAAGTTAAATTAAAAAAATAAGAAGTATCGATTTTATGTTTCTCTTATCACAGGTATATTTCTAATATATTGTCATAATAAAAAATAAATATATATATTTTGTTTTTAATATTCTTATTTTTGTATTTATTGACATTTTAAACATTACTTAACTAATGAGTTACTGTATCCTTGATATATTTTTTGTTGTTAATAATAATTACATTGAAACTTTTATTTTCAATTATTGTATGCCTGAATGGTGGTATATATATGAACATATATTTATATTCTTTTCAACATCCTTTGTACATATGTATGTTTCACAATAGTTATTTAATTACACATACATATGTTTTCTAAATCAAATAATTATATCATGGAGAAACATTTCTGATTAGTGCACAGTCTAATGATTATACTCAACTCAGGCATGCTTGATTCACAGTACAATGACTTTCACACAAAAACTTAGCTGATATGTATGTATATCTATGGCTATTAATTTTCCCACATTTTTATCAGCATTTCTTAAAGGAAATAATATGGTAGTTACTCTGTGTGTTTATCACTACATCGCGATAGGGTGGTCCAATACGATTAAAAGGGATTTTAATAGGAAATATGGCTCGCGAAACATTTAAAGAAAAGGTTTTAACAGTTCTATCGCTGTCGCGCTAGGCGAGACTACAACTTGGACTGATTAAACCTGGTCTCCTTATATTTTCCTGTTTCCCTCCCCAAACTTAACCGATTTAATATTTATCTCATAACAAATATGAGAGATACGCTTTTATTTATTTTATAACAATATCAAACAAAAACAAGTATCTCAATATCTATATAAAATTCTTACTTTATCAAAAAATAAAATATCTGCATATGTTTATTCAAATTAGTTAAACTAAAGACTTTATGGTGCCGCATGCGGTGACAAATGTAGTTTTGGTAGATTTTTCTTTGCCCGTAGGTAACAAAGTATTGTTTATCCCCTGTAGCACCATAAAGTATTGAGTTTAACTTATTTGAATATACATATGCAGTTATTTTATTTTTTGATAAAGTAAGAATTTTATATAGATTCTAGCTGCCGTGACAGACGTTGTCCTGTACAGGCGAAAAATAAAACAAATCTAAACCATCCTCGAATCCACTTGAACACACAAAAAATTCATTCAAATCGGTCCAGCCGTTTAGGAGGAGTTCACTGTCAGCACACGTACAGAAGAATGATATAGGTATATAAAGATTGTGATACTTGTTTTTCTCTTTTCAGTTCATTACTTTTAAGCAGTCGGGTTTTCTGTTTTTATAATAATAATTTTATATCAGTCTTTTTAGTTTTATTTTAATATATAACTAAGTACAGGCAATGTCATTCCTGACTTGAATACATTCTTGCTAGAAAATGATACTTCGGGTGTCCCGATATATAATTGGTACGCTTTTTGACATTTGTGTTAAAACAGTAATATAAACGAAAAAAATGGTCTTTTCGCGATCTATCATTTGATACCCATATTGCTAAGGTTAGAAAAATATAAACGACCCCTCTTTTTATTCATTTGCGGGCGGCATTTTGAAATTTTATATAGCCTAAGTCACTACCACAATTCTGATAAATTCAACGACACCTCATATGTCAAAAACCGTCCAGCCGTATGGGCTGTAGGGCGTGCCAAAGAAATGGACATACATACATATACATACATACGCTCGAAAAACATTACCCTTCTTCTGACGCAGTCGGGTAAAAAGGATCGCAATACATAGATATTATAATTGTTGATCTAGTGCCATTATTCAGATATAAATCAGGGAATAAACTTAAATAAACGCTGTCCGCATTAAGTCTTAAAATTCATTAATAAGTCAAATGTTTATGGCACGACAAAATACACTCAATAATTATACCTTTAGTTAAAGTTTATATAGGTACATTGATTTATATTTATCTTTTATTTTTTATTCTATACTATACGATATTGGTATCGCCGATTATCTAGTGATCTTAATAAACATATGGAAAAGTTATTCGGAACAAAGTACTTTCGTAACTTTCCAGAATGTTGGTGCCTTTGAGATTTGTGTACTTTGGTTCAATATCTGAATGAAATAACTTCATGGATCGTGCAGCGGGCAAGCCGTCGCCTTGCCAACGCTGCCGCGATGAGTGATATGGGTTTAAATCCCACATGGGAAAATTACTTGTGTGAAACAGAAATTATTGTTCTGATTCTGAGTATACTTTGTGTCCATTCAATGAATGTTTGCAAAGAAATACGTCATAGAGCTTGATACCTAGTCAGAAGTAAGAAAGAATAATTTAGGAATAATTCAATGAAATGATTCTCAGACAAATTAAACATTTGGCTAGCTTTGTTTCAACGTATCTATTTTAAATTTTCTTATAAAGTTATAAAGCTTAAATAGTTTGGGGTTCGATCCCAAGGCGCGAATTTCTGACATTTCGAAATTAGTATGTGTAGAGGAAAACATCGTGAGAAAACCTACATGTCTGAAAGTTCTCCATAATGTTCTTAAAGATATGTGAAGTCTGCCAACCTGCACTGGGGCAGCATGGTGGACTATAACCTAACGCTTCTCACACTGAGAAGAGGCCCGTGCCCAGCAGTGGGACAGTTTATATATTACTAGCTGACTCGCCCAATTTCGTTTGCTTCACATAAGAGAATTATTCCGTTATTGCAAATATTTTTATTGCTGCTCCGTTCCTATTGGTCGTAGCGGGATGTTATATAGCCTATATATAGCCTTCCTCGATAAATAGGCTATCTAACACTAAAATAATTTTTAATTCGAACCAGTAGTTTTTGAGATTAGCGCGTTCAAGCAAACAAACAAACAAATTCTTCAGCTTTATAATATTAAGTATAGATTACATAATTTATATAATAAATTGTAAGGTCCTAAATATACCGATATGTGACAATGAGTCTAGGATGGAATCAACATGCCGGGAATTAAACGTAGTAAGCGACACGTCACTTTTCCGTCAGTCATATAATATAATTAAGCATTTTCTTAGAAATATGTTTCTGTAATTTAATAGCTTCTTATTTAAAAGTATTTTATTGTGATGGTCGTACATTTCTATACACCATAATTAGGTAACGTACACATTTCGGAGGTAACTCAGTGCCTGATTTCTATCGATCAAAGTTTTACGTATTATTCGACTCTTAGAAACAATATTTGAATTGAGTAGGTATCTATATGCTTAAAACAGGATCTATTTTCAAGATGATAATATATAATTAACTAACGAGAAGACTATCAAAGTAAATTATTTTATATGACTTTATTTCTTATGTCTATATTTTCACTTTTAATTACATTGTTTGTACCAATTGGTATGAGTTTAGCTAAAGTACGTATTTATGTTAAGGTAAAAGAAGTTAGGGTATAGTTAAGGTATTGCCATTCAAACAAGTTAGTTAAACAGTGTTTTGAATTATTGTGTATAAACATAAAATAATTTTTACTCACAATACTATTAATTATATTTAATTAATAAACACCTATATATTACGACATTAAAATATGATCACACATTTGTGTTACAAGCTTTATATTTTTATGATATTTATGTATTTTATAATTATATTTAACTTATTTATGTGCTGGAACTGTCAAACACAATAAAGAACAATGTCAAAAGTTATTTGCTCGTTTATGTCACAAAGTATGAATATCAAAGTTGATAAATTAGTTTACTGAAGTTAAAGAACTCAAGCATTATATGTATCTTGTGTTGATCTGCATTCTGTTATACAAGGATTTAAAAGGTTCATAGAGATTTAGATTGCAAAGTATTCTTGTTAACCCCCTATGTTATCTCTCCTAAGAATAGGTTCACATTGTTGTTATAGTTTACAAAAATGTAATTTATTAAATATGTTGTGAAGAAGTAGCAATTAAAAAGAGTGGCCATGAGTTTATGCCTTATTTACACTTATTGAATGCTTTTTTCTTATTCAATAATTTCCTATTTGATGTGAACATGATTGAATAATGTCTGAACATAATAGAACTATCATTCATATTGGACTTTCTACAGCTTCATAATGTAGTAAAATTTATTTCATAAACTTTTCAGACACTGTTTTATTTTAATTATGTTGCTTTATTCAAGATTCAAGCCATACTAGCACTAATAAAATATTAGGTGAGCTAAAAAAATGGTTTTTAGTCAACCAATAGAATCTGCAATTTTAATTCTTTAACTTCAGGAATCATGATGATGAAATTACTGTTTATTTGATTTTTGTACAAAATTCAATGGTTAAAAAATATTAAACATCAACTTTTAAAATAGACAGCCAAGTGATTGCCTGAAACACAGGTCTAACCTAGTTCAGGCAAATAGCTAAAATTAATTTAAAGATGTTAAATTATCCCTTGCCATAACTATGATTATTAAATTGGTTATAAAATAATTTATTAAAGCACTGAGTTATTGATAGATATTAAGATATAATTTCAAGATGATTTCAGACCACTACTGTACTTTTCAGCCAAATAAATTGTATTGTTAGTTATTATATTATATTATTGAATTTGTATAAAATCTGTTTCTTAGTATCTGCCCATTTTTGTTGTTTTAATTTGCCATAATTTTATTATGGTTGATATTTTTGTTAATTTAAGACAAACCAAAGTGACCTAAATACAAGCAATGCAATATTTAGTATGTAAACTACAACAATACTAATGTTCTTCATACAAATCAGCAAATTAAAAATATTTAAACCCTTATGCACCCTTTCTAAAATAGTTAATATTCAATCTAATCTTATTGCATCTTTATCTTTATGGTTTTACATAAGTATACAGAATTTATCCAAAATATTGAGTTTTATTTTTGTATCTGTATAGTTACAAGTTATCATAATGGTATCAATAGTTTCAAACAGCTTGAAAGAACAACAACAGTGTGAATTATTTTAAATAATTTTTTGATATTACTACTATATTTTACATTATAACCTTATTGGTGGAAAACCTTGATAAGACTGAATAATGTATATGACAATTAGGATGGCAATTTCATCATATTTATATACAATGTGTCCCAAAATTCAACAATAAGTCATAAGATTACTAATGATTTCTAGAGTAAAAAAATAAAGGTCATTCTTGATTTTTTTACATTACGAAAAAAAAAGCGGTAACCTTAAAAATGGACATCGCTTATTATATTTTTAAGTACCATTGCTACAATTATACAAATACTTCTGTTTTTTTTGGATTGGCAACACAAGTAGCACTACTATCCATCACAATCATAAAAAATACCAAAATGCATTAAGATTTTTCAAAACAAAAACATTATTTTGTTTTCTTAATTATCTTATGATTTTGACTTTCAGTTCACTTTAACTCATCGTGGTGAAAAATAAGGATTGACACTATAATAGCAAATACTTTAAAATTGGCACAACTAACTACTGTTCCAAAATGGTATAATATTCTAGCCAAACTAGACACAAAAATATGCATTTTCTGAACAACCATATCTCACAAATTGTTAGTGTTGATAGTATCACTTTTACTATGTATTCAAAAGGTTTTTTGTTGCAAGTTCTTAGAATTTGCATGGGACATGTGCATAGTCCATAAAATAAGTTAGAGAGAGATTATGCATTAGAGGGAGATAGATAGATGCTTATTGTTTAGTAACATTAGTGCAGGTAGCGAAGTAGTTGTCCTCAGCAAATCAGTAGTAATAAAAATTTGCCTTTTTTTCTCAAGTAGTCATTAGTACATTGGTCCACCTTTTGGTGCCCGCTTATTGTTGAATTTTGGGACAAGTTGTATATATATAGTTCAATAAATATAAGCTGTGCAGAGACTCATACATCATGCCAATTCAAACATTTTACCAATATAAGATGCAATTGTACCCCAACAGTTATGGCATTGGACTTGCAATTGAATAATTTGCACAACTCCATTGCACTATTGACATGAATTCAATTCTAGTAGTTGCGAGCTAAGCTTACTCACATGCTTAGATTAGTTGAGAGAGGTCAACAAGAATATTTGTATTTTATATGTCCTGATGTGACGTCTTTACACTATGTGATACTGTTATGATAACTTCTTAATGCATTTTTGTGAAATAAATATATAATATTGTTTAGTAATCATTAATATATCAGCCATGTATATAAATTGCTGAATAAATATCCTTGCAGTATGAAAAGAATGTATTCTCTAATATGTTTCATAAGGATTGTTAAGTGAATATAAATATATTATAATATGCAAGATTTCAGCTAGCGGCTGTAAGATTACTTGAATTTAAAAAAAAGGACATAGGGCAGTAGGTTTAAAATATAATTTATGGTGGTACCTTGATAAATATATCACATAAATCTATGAATTGTAATGTTTTAGTGAAAAGTTCTGCAATTGTTTACTATGCATGTATACAAGTATTATTAATGTATACACATATATTTAATTTTAACTATTATAGATTATATATATATTGATAACAAGCTGTTTACTATTTGTAATAAGACTATAACAATACCAAATCAATCATCAAAATTGTTTTTATTGGCTGTGAAAATGTAGCGGTCCTCTATTATTTTGGCATTTATTATCATTTGTATGCATTCTGAGCCTTTGCTGTAGTGTTGAATATATGGGCAGAAGCTAAATTAATATATATATATATTAACCTGTGCAATGAAATTTTAAGCTTAATGTAGTGTGGGGCAATGTTTTTGCCTATTAGACAATAGACTATAGCAATCTTGGGAAAGGAAGTAATTTCAATACAAAAACAAGAAGTCAATGGACTCAAATAACATCAACAAAAATAAGTTACCATGTTTATGTTACCATATTTATAGTAAATTTACAATGTATAGTTATTACTACAAATAGAAAGTATTACTCTTGGCAACACAAGGTCATGCAGTGATGCAAGTTGTGCTCAACTGCATAAAACCTCATTTATTCACTTTACCTATGGTTCATAGAGCTGCAGCAATAACTGTATTCATGTAGAAAGATGGTAATGCGGTATGAAATGCATGTGTTATGTTTATAAACACATACGACCTCTATTGTAATGATGTAATTCGCCAAACGAGAGGTTACCATGTTTCCCACCAAAATATTAGGCGAAAGAATACGAGGAACAACTACAGCGTCCATAATAGACATTCTAGAGAGAGGTGTACGAGATTAGTAAGTACATATAGATCGGATTATTACCTTTGGATTCTATTGATGGTGTATGTTTGGGGTCCGTTGACATACTTGTCCCATATCCCTGTTGCGACTGTTTCTTACAGTCATATGCGACACGACGACGTTTAGCATTTTCGCCGGCATCTTCTAAGCTATTGGAGCCGCAGAAATCGTCAGCAGAATCGCGATTTTCACTAACTTTTACATGGGTAACTCTCGCTTCATTCGACGACGCCATTGTCCGAGGGCTAAAGATGTAAGCACGATAAAGTAACCACTGTTCGTCAATTAAACTTCGACGGAACTGATTTGTATTATCTTAACGACACGTATAGCTTTTAGAATCTTAAAGAATGAAAAGAAACACATTGATTACGAATAAAAAACAACTTGCGACGCCATTTCTCGCTACCTCGCACTTTTTTTAATTTTTTCTGCCATGAAAATTTGTCCGTACAGACACGCTAAGGCAAGCATTGCAAACAGCCAAGTAGTAATTTGATAATATTTATTTTTATTTGACACGAATTTATATTTATTAGAAGATGTATTTTATTTTTAATTGAAGCTGATTAAATTTTAAATAAATCGTAAATAATTTTAGCATATCTAACAAAATATAATAAATTCATATTCTGCAGTACTAATGCCATCTATTGTCACATAGTATTAAGTTACGCACACCGTGACTCATGTGTAACGTGCCAACTTTCACCAATTGTGGGGTAAAAGTTTACACAGCATGTCGATAGATGGCTGTACTAGCACGTAAATGAGTCATACAAGGAACAAAATTATGATTCACGTTTTGTGAACTTTTGTGTTCTCTAACTATGATTCTAACATTGAGTAATCGCAATGTCTGACTGAAAATATTTTAAGATTGTCAAACTATTGAGAATTTGCATCAATAACTATAACAAAAAAACAAAAATCTAAAATAAATTTATTCAAGTTAGGTTACAAGGTACCAAGGTAACACATGAATGTCAAAGTTACATTAAATTTTTCTATGAATTTACATTTAGGTACTGCCACGTTCAGCAAAACAAGGGTGTAGGGCTCATGAGAAGAACGGATAAGAAACTCAAGGCCACTCCTTTTAACCGCCAAGCTTTATAATATAGCATTGTTTATGAAGACATCTTATGTGTATAGGTAAGTAAGTAGGTACCTATGTAGGTACACGTACCTACATAGGTAATACGTGTATTAAAATATAGCCTTACCTAACTAAATTATTATTGACGTTTAGAAACGTTACATTTATGTAGCACCTACATAAGTATATAGTTTTTAACAATCTGTTATCGTAACATGATCGTTATGAAAGATAGTTACCTAGCTAGTAAGATTCACATTATCAGTAGGACTGTATACTCTGATTATATATATAAAAAGAACGATTATATATATAAAGACAAAACATAAATGTAGGTATAGGTAATATAGGTATACCTATAGGTAAACTAAATAGGTAAGTAGTATTAATAGTACATAAATTAGAAATATGATGGGTACCGTGTGTTTGCATACCTATTTCATTGTTCGTGACTGTGTTTGTGACACACTCATGAAGATATAACAATAATAAATCTTAATCTTAAAAATAACAATCTTTCTTTTATCTAATAGGGACATGTCAGATCAAAAATCTTTAGATTGTACCAGTTTTGGCATTACAAACTATTTATATTAATACTTGCGGCCCGCCCCAGCATCGCACGGGTAGATAGTACAAAACTTTAACATAATATAAGTACACGAAAACCTTCCCAAGGAATCACTCCGTCTATTGGTAAAAAACCGCATGAAAATCCGTTCAGTAATTTTTGAGTTTATCGCGAACAAATTGACAGACGAGGCGGGAGACTTTGTTTTAAAATATTTAGTGATAGTAATGAAGTGATTATAAAGACAAAAATATTTGTTTGTAGTTAATTATTAAGCTCTAAAACTACTGAACCGATTTTAATACCTACCTAATATTTCACTATTACAAAATTAAGCTACTTTATCCAGAAGGAACTAAGTCTATAAGTCTATTTCATCACGTAACTAGCCACGGGAGTCGGCCTCGATGGCTTAGTGGTTAGTGTAACCACGCCTGAGGTCGCGGGTTCGATTCCCGCACAAGTCAAATATTTCTGTGCATGAACATGGATGTTTGTCTTGGTTTGGGTGTTTCTATGTATAATATGTATGTATTTACAAAAAATAAAGTATATATGTATGTTTATCCATTGTCTAGTACCCATAATACAAGCTCTGCTTAGTTTGGGCTAGATGGTGTTGTGTGTATGTGGTAGAATGTTATATTATATTATTACGGGAGCGGTACAGTAAACAATAAGATGAACCAGCATAATAATATGGTAGGTATATTAGTTGTAAAATGACTATTGTATCTATTGGTTTGTTGCTTTTATTATGCTATCAATGAGGCTAAATTACTAAACAATTTAAAAATGCTTAAAATATAATTTATCAACAATTGATAAATAATTATTTTATTTTCGTCGTCTCGAATTCAATCACATGAATCACATCTCTGAATTTTAGAAATTATGTGCTATATAATTAGTTAATTATCACACGGTTTGCCGGAGAAAGGCAACATTGAGAGGGAACCTGCATATATGAGAGCTCCCCACAAAGTTTTCTTCAAGATAAGTGGAGCCTGTTCTCTAAGCGCTACCTCGGATGAGGATAGGTGGGCAGTTTATAAGCAATGCTTAAATTATTATACAGGGTGTCCGGTAATTAATGGATAACTTTGAAATGTCTTATAGGAGAACTGAAGGCCGTTCAGAAAAAATGAAAAAAAATTATAAAAGAATAAAAAGAAAAAATATTAAAACGTGCAACCTATATTAGCATAGCATACTTTTGGCTGTCTATCTATTAGCATAATTAGTATTTAATAATAAAACAACAAAAAGCCGATGGATTTCATTCATTTATGGTCGTAGTATACAAGAAAGTTATACATGGTAATAAAAAAAAAAAAACACATCTCAGGTAGTAGGATAGATTTTTTTCATATTTTTTCTGAACGGCCATCAGTTCCACTATAAGACATTTCCAGGTTATCCATTAATTACGGTATAGCAGTGTATAATTACCTACCTACTTCCTGTTACCATTCGTATCATTTAATGATTATTGCTAGCCTTTATTATTTCCAAGTCACCTGGGGTCGGCTTTTTTGGTCTAACCGGATTTCAGATGATATCAGTTTTTACACGAAGCGGCTGCCACCTGACCTTCTCAACCCGAAGGCTAACAATACCCTAAGGCTAGACCAGTGTCAGGATATTAGAAGGCACTGACTTCCCAATAACGACTGCCATAGATGTTCATAGTAGCCGGGACCGACGGCTTACCGTGCTCGCCGAGGCACGGAGCAGGCGATAATTGTCAATCAATACGCACATAATTTCGAAAAGTCATATAACTTCCGAAAGTCAGAGGTGCGCGACGTGGTTTCGAACCCGAGACCCTCTGCATTGCAGTTTGTTGCTCTCCACTGAGCTGTCACTGTTTGTATATACCTATTAATATTTAGTTAAATAGTGGATAAACAATTGCAATAATAAATAAAAGATGACTTTTAAAGGCGTCTGGAGTTGTTTTTTTAATAAAGACTATCCCAGGAAAAGTCCTGTGTCGCGAGGGATTTTACTAACATTGAAACAATGGACACAAAGAAAACCCGATTCGGAACACCTATTTGTGTATTACACAAATGTTTGTCCCGCGTGGGGATCGAACCCATGACTCGGCGCAGTGGTAGTGGCGGGGCGACCATTTAAACTAGGGATGTTGTGAATATTCGCATCCGCATTCGTAACTGCGGAGCTTCCGCATCGATTTGGACATCCGTATCCGCATGGGCGCCGGCAGCACGGTGCAAGGGGTGCACTTGCACCACCCTGTCAGGAAAGAAAATACATATCAAATTTCATTAAGTCAAAGTCAAAGTCAAAAATCATTTATTCATTTAGATCACAAAGTAACACTTATGAACGTCAAAATATATAGGTTAGTGAGTTTACTAAGTTACTGAAGCTACATTTAGGTTAGTTGCTAGGTTCAGGCAAAAGGTTGAGCCTATGAGAAGAAACCTGCAAGAAACTCACGGCCATTTTTTTAAATCGCCAATTAAATATAATTTCAGTATTTTACAACTCAGGTTAACAAGGTGTTGCAGCTATTATGGCATATATACAACTGACTATAAAATAACTAAAGATAAAAACAATATATATAACTTGATAATATTATAGAGATGAAATAATTTGGTCTAAGGTATATGTTTATCTATAGAGCAGATTATCCATCCATAGTTAAAAATCTGAAAGGTGTTGATTGGCAAACAAAATTATCGGGCTGTGAAAATGTTGACTCAATGCTGCTAAAATTTTACAAAATAGTGGATGATCTCTTGGAAGAATTTGTGCCGAAACAAACCGTTAATAAATCTAAGTTCCCTCCATGGTTTAGCACATCGTTCATCAAACTATTACAAGAAAAGGAAAAAATTCGGATAAGGTTCATAAAATACAGAAACCCCAGAGATGAAATTGAATACCATCTGCTCCGTTCTAGATGCCACGCAATGTACGATAAATGCTACTCAGATTATAGGAATAAAATCGAAGCCAATATCCCAAAAAACCCTAAGCTTTTCTGGAGCTTTATTAAACATAAAAGAGGTGGTGACTCGTCCATACCAGCAACTATGAATTTGAAAGATCAGGTCGTAAAAACAGGCCCTGACATTGTGAATCTTTTTGCAGAACATTTTGCCTCAATTTACTTGCCCAGCTCAACACCTCCGGATAACTCTATGCTAAAATCTCAGTGCTACGGGTCTCCACAACAAATATTATGTTCATTGACTATCAAAGAATTTGAGGTGCTTAAAGCGATTAAAAAGATTGACTCTGCAAAGGGCGCTGGCCCGGATGGGATTCCGCCGGTATTTGTGAAGAGATGCGGCTCTGCGATAGCTCTGCCTCTGTCCTTAATATTTAACCGATCATTAGCAGAAGGGACATTTCCGTCCGAGTGGAAAAAAGCGCGCATTGTACCAGTCTTTAAGAGGAAAAAGGGGAAAATTCTGACGTTAAAAACTATCGCCCTATTTCCATTCTGTCTTGCTTCTCTAAACTATTTGAATCGATTGTCTATCCTGCGATCTCTCGGCTTGTGGACAGTAGCATCTCGGATTCACAGCACGGTTTTAGACGTGGTCGCTCAATCGTCACCAACTTGGTCCCTTACATTTCCAATGTATCTAATGAAGTTGACTCAGGTAGGCAGGTTGACGCCATCTACACCGACTTTAGCAGTGCTTTTGATCGAGTTAGCCATTCAATTCTTTTGAAGAAATTATATGGATTCGAGATGGATGGCCCACTTTTGAAATGGTTCGAGTCTTATTTGCAACAGAGACCTCAGTCGGTGTCTGTAAATGGATTTCACTCGAAAACTTATATTGCAAATACCGGTGTGCCCCAGGGATCGCATTTGGGACCCCTTCTTTCATAATCTTTATTAACGACATAGTCGATAAAATAAGACACTGTAAGGTGTCACTATTTGCCGATGATCTCAAGATATACAAAACCATAAATTCTGTTGTCGACTCTCGCCAATTGCAGAGTGACCTAGATGCGATTCTACAATGGTGTCACTGTAACAGTATGACACTCAACGCAAGTAAATGCTTTCACATTAAATTCACTAGAAAAAGAAAGCAACTTGCTACGGAATATAAGCTTGATGGTACAGCACTGGCAGAAGTTAACGAAATCCGAGATCATGGCGTGATAGTTGACAGTCAACTTAAATTCACCTCGCACATTAACAAGTCTGTCACAAAACCAGCTCAAATGCTCGGATTTTTAAAACGTAACTCGGGCGAATTTAAGCATCAGCGCACCAAAATCTTGCTATACCAAACCTTGGTGCGCAGTCATCTTGAGTTCGCCAGCGTTGTTTGGAACCCATATTATGCCGTGCATTCGCAGCGCGTTGAGAGCATACAAAGAGCGTTCACTAGGCATCTAGCTTATAATTCTAGCGGTTTTTCCCACAGAAATCCTTACAAAGAGCGCCTAATTAGGTTTCGAATGCGTTCTCTTCGTGAACGGAGACTTTTATTAGACATGTCCTTCTTTCACAAAATCGTGAGCGGTCAATATCAGTGTAGCTACTTTCTGGAGAACATGCCTTTAAAGGTTCCCCGTACCTATCCTCGCGGGAAACTCAAATATATTTTCTACACCCCACCTGTAAAATCTAATTTGGGACGGCAAGCACCTCTCCGTAGAATAATTGATGAGTATCATTCCCTTATCACAGTAATACCCGATCTTGATGTGTTCCACGATAAGTTGCGTATATTTAAGAACTAAATAAAAAATGCACCTTAATTTTAATTTTAATTCTAATCGTTAATCATTTGTTGTTTTATAACTGACTTGTTGTTACTGTTGAAACTGTTGTTCTTTTTCTTTATTTTTCTTTTTTAATTAATTATTGTATTCAATCTTCAAGCCGATGAATTGCCAATGTTATGTACGCCATTATTGTCACATGCATCAGGCTATAAACTAAATAGTATAAGTTATTCTCAATGATAAATGTTTGTGATGTGGCAGTACTTTCTTTTTAAATTAAAATTAAATTAAATCTAAAATAGACAGTAGGATGGCATGATGGCGCATACACTTACACTTTGTGACAATGCAAAGGCAGTCCGTGACTAAATGCGGTTGTGCATTTATATTCTTAAATGATAATCAAATTAAGAAACAAGTTACTTGTTTACATCACAAATAATCACGAGGTACCTCTACATTACTAAGTTGACTTAAAAGTAATACAGATCTTTAAATCCTGTATGCAACAAGCAACTAGTTCCATGAGCATTTGTAATATTTTTTTTTTTTTTTTTTTTTTTCGATTGGTGAAATTTATTGTATTCAATCAAATACCTGCGCGATTTGAATTTGACATTACATTTATCTTCATAATATACATGTATAATTCCATATTTTATATCAATTAATAGTAAAACGTGTAGATGTAAATGCACCTCCCTGAAAATAATTCTGGTGGCGCCCATGCGCATCCGCAATAATCAATGCGAATGTTAATGCGGATCCAGATAAAGCGTAGGTTGCGACAAGAAAGAAAATGTGGTC
Organism: Catocala nupta; assembly: GCA_963675205.1. Classification (NCBI taxonomy): domain Eukaryota; kingdom Metazoa; phylum Arthropoda; class Insecta; order Lepidoptera; family Erebidae; genus Catocala; species Catocala nupta. The sequence continues at coordinate 22,115,654 of OY776104.1, forward strand.
GGGCACGCCACGATCGTGGTGGTAAGTCCCGTGTTTCAGGAGTGGCTGGAGAGGCGGCATGGCGCCCTCACCTTCCGGCTGACACTGGTTCTGACTGGCCACGGTTGTTTTGGCCAGTTCCTGTGTCGTATACGCCGGCAAGAGACGCCCTGTTGTCACCACTGCGGCGACTGCCGCGACGTTGTAGAGGACACGGCGCTGCACACTTTGGCGGTTTGCCCCGCCTGGGCATCGCAGCGCCGTGAGTTGACCGCGGCAGTCGGATCGGTTGCCCTCTCGCTCCCGGCCGTAGTTCAGTCTATGGTCCGGAGTGAGAGGTCGTGGAACGCCGTCGCCTCCTTTTGCGAGGAAGTGATTTCCATCAAGGAGGCGGCGGAGCGGGAGAGGGAGCGTTTAAACCCTCTCCCCAACCGCAGAGCCGGGCGCCGGAGGGCGCGCGATGACCTCCAGCCACCCTGAGGTTTGACCTGGGGGTGGCGGGCTTTGTGGGCCTGCCCGCCATCCGTTCAGCACCAGGTCCGAGAGGCGGCGTGCGTGTTCCCACGCGCGCCTCTGTTTCGAGTCCGTCTCCCCCTTTAGGGGGAGACAGTAGTATTTATTTTGAGTAAGTACCTATCTTGGGTAGGTCTTATTGCGTAGGGGCCTGCCGTTTCATACGGCGGGCCGGAACCTCGGCGGGGTCGCGACCGTATGCGAAAGTGATTCGCGCGGCCCCGTCGATAGTGGTTTTGTCGAGGAACACCGTGGTAGGTTTAGTCGGTATTCCGGGAGGTACATTATCTTTTTAACATCTTATTTTACCCCGGCGAGTCCGACATAATCCCTCCGCCCGCCCCCGCGGAGGGATATGCGACATTGCATTCCCCCAAGAAAAAAAAAAAAAAAAAAAAAAGAAAGAAAATGTGGTGGGCTGAAGAATGGCGTGATGATTTTTCAAGTGAAGATGAGAATCAAGAAACACTAGAAAATGGTACATATAGCTGAATTTATGAACCTTTGCAAAACAGGCTTGAACCTGCAGAGGCGATATTAGATAATTTTTATTAAATAAGATGCAAAATTTTCATCAACATCCGCATCCGCAATTGCGGAGCTTCTTCATCGATTTAGACATCCGCATCCGCAACCGCATTCGCGGATGTGAGCCTATAAATATCCGCAACCGCGGATGTCAAAAAATCTGCACCCGCAATTTCCCTGATTTTTTTTGGGGTAAAGTTATCTAGTACTGTATCATGGATCGCTTAGTGGTTAGTTGTTGTCTCAGTATTGACATTGTACTGAGTGTTGAGAAAAATCTTAAACCACATAGGAGGCAAACCAGCATACTGTCTGCTAATGGTAAGCGGTTTCCGTAGCCTTTGTGAAAGGGAGAAGGGGAGGGAGAAGGAAAGAAATTGAGTATATAAACTGTCCCGCCACTGGCCACGGGCCTCTTCGGGCCTAGTGAAAGAAGCGTAAATTGTAGGTATGTAGGATTATTTATGAACATGTATATCTAGGAAAATATAACTTAATGTCTAATAACATACTGTAAATGCCGTTAGCGCCTGTGGCACAAGTTAACTGTAGTAGAGGCATATTATATTTTATTCAATTTTTATTTTTTATTTTAATTAATAAATAAGTGTTAAAATGTTGGGATTCTTTGAATATGTTGTTAAACGTCTACTTATATAGTTTCACATTTATGTTCCTAATGGCGACGTGACGTGTATTCAGAACATCCTCATGTTTGTATAGTATTAGACCACACATTATAAGGCCTATTAATTATTGAAGTTTGTGAAGAATGTGAGAATTTCTTAATAAAAGAACCCAAGAAATCTCATCTCTCAATAGGCATGTTGATAGGGTTAAAAATAAGTGATTCTAATTAGTCCATTTTTTAGATTAGTACAAAATATTGGACTCCTAATGACGCATTAAAGTTCGAGAGTGAGGGCTTGTGACGTCACACTTTTATTTTGTACCGAACAGTGACGTAACACGAAATTTAAACGCGTTGTATCTTCGTTGTTATTAGTTTGTAGAATAAAAGAAAAATACGTGTGCAATATTTTTTGCTAATCTAAGAGACGGACTAAAAACTTTATTTTAGTCATCATGCCTATTGCCTTTTGGATTGGTTTCATTGGAAGGTTCCACTTATGGGTCCAACGGGATTTTCGAATCCTTTTGTCCCTACTTAATGTAAGTAGCTCCAACAGGATTTTGACGGTACTCATGTCTCCATTGTTCGAAATAGGTGAAGCTATTAGGTCGGCAGTGACCATAGTAACTTTCTGGTATTGCTATAGTTACGATAGAAAACTCAAATTATAACAACCGACTTGGACGTGAGTTTGGTAGTTAGATTAACAGAATAGCACAATTACATTTTGTCGATACGAACGAAAACTAAGCAATCTCACCAATTATTACCAAAAAATGAAAAGTCATCATCATCTCTTATAATTAGTGCTTACTCAATAATTAATTATGTATATTTGTCATAATAATGTCGGTATTAACAACAAAATTAAACGCAGAAATCGCGTAACGACACGCGTATACGTGCTAAATAATGATACAGCGATACATTATGTATGAAAAACAATTATTTACCCACAACGAGACTGGTCAATAAGAAATATGTACATATCTACACGTAGTGACAAGTTCAATATAATAATGTCTGAACCGCTGTTCGTCTGTGCGTCCTAGGAACGCATCCATAACGATAGAAATCAATTGTGCGTATTGGCAAATAAAGGAGCGATTTACTAGTGGGAGTGCGTTTGAGTTTTGACTGCCAGGCATAGTGTCGCGTACGATTCCACTTCGACAGACTCTTCGAAGTTATGAGCATATTAAGTACAAATATCGTGAGAAAACCTGCATATCTCAGAGCTCTCCGTAAAGTACTCAAAGATATGTGAAGTCTGTGAAACAGATCTGGGTCAGTGTGATGTACTATGGCTTAATTATTATCATACTGAGAAGAGATACATGCCCAGAAGAAGAACAGTATATAAATAAAGCTGATATTATTATTATAACGACATTATAAGCTTCTTGTAAGTCTTATAAATATGGCAGCCATTTGCATATCTATTTATCTTTTAGAAGAGACCTATTCCATAAACAGTGACACACATACAACTCTAGAATTATGCGTTATACTTTATTCCAAAATTCCTGGCTATCTTTGCCAAAATATTGGTTGAGAAAGGTATCTGACCTTTTTCAATCAATATTTTGGCAAAGATACCAGACATTTCTGGGATAGGCATTGCCCATCTGGCCTCTTGAATACGCCAACGGCCGTAAAACTATAGCTACCTGATTTTAACAAATAAATTTTATTTTTATCTTTTTATTTTTAAATAGTAACACCGTAAGTCAACCATCCTTATGGATGTTCAACTATAATAAACAGAAACATTACGTCATATTATGTAAGCGGCGGTGCTCGTAAAATTTGACTTCATTAGCAGTCAGCCAACGGCCTCAAATTCGAATCCCGGCCGATTACATTTGTATGCCGTAAACACCGCTGTATGACCATGAATCGAAACATTGCGAATCTAATTTTTATACAAACGATATAACGATATACTATTTATATTATGTAGGTATGTGGTACGATCATCATAATTATGTCTATTCTCCATTTAGTTAGGTATTTAACTAAAGGTAAACAATCTTGATGTGTCTTTTTTTACTTTTTATCTAAAAACTCAGTTTAAAAATAAAATGCTGCTAAAGATCAATGTAAATACAATAATAACGATAAGTAAATTATTTGAACTGTTAGTTTAAGCAGTAGTTTATTTGTCTAATATTTGTTAGTGTAAATATATATATATAGGTAGGTATATAAGGTAAACATGCATGATCGCGTTAAATACCCAATACATATTATTTATACAGGTACGATACGATACATATTTTTTTTTATTACCATGTATAACTTTCTTGTATACTACGACCATAAATGAATGAAATCCATCGGTTTTTTGTTGTTTTATTATTAAACACTAATTATGCTAATAGATAGACAGTCAAAAGTATGCTATGCTAATATAGCTTACACTCTTTAATATTTTTATTTTTATTTTTTTATAAAAAAAATTCACTTTTTCTGAACGGCCTTCAGTTCTACTATAAGACATTTCAAGGTTATCCATTAATTACCGGACACCCTGTATATCATGTAACGCAAAGGTTTAAAAGTTATTAATAGTATAGTTTATAAATTATGTAATAAAATGTATTAAAATAAACAACGCGACAAAATTAAGGTTACAAATTAAGGTTAAAGATGACCTTCTTGCCATTGGTGCAACTACGCTGAGTGCTGTGGGTTCGAATCCCACATGGGACAAAAATTTGAGTAATCCAGAAATGGTTGTTACGAGTCTGGATGTTCTTTGTGTCCATTGGTTGAATGTTTATAAAGTACCGACACAGCATTTATTCGTAGTGTCTTTATAAACAATAAATTAAAATGTCCTTTCATAACGGTCATCCTATGAATTTCGTAGATAATTAATAAGCAATGTTTTATTAAACAAATATTAGCACAGATTATTAAGTAAATATAATAACAAACATCGACTACAGACTATACACATAATTTTAGCAGGTAAAGTCCCGGCTGCAAGTTTTTGTACCTTTGCTTAAAATTTTTGAATTGTTTGCGCGTTTATTTCCTTGTTTATTGTGTTAATTAGTTTGCATGTTCATTGCTAATTAAGTATTTACTTATATTTTTCTAAATCAAAATCCAATAAGAATTTTTTAGCAATAATATAATCATTGATTTACTTGCCTTTACGTTGCTAAACGTGGCAACACATTGAAGTTATTGTAAATTCAATTAATTAGTGTAACTTTGACGTTCATGAGTGTTACTTTGTGACCTTAATGAATGTAGTGTTTAGAATCTTTTGATTTTAAAAGTCAGTGTCTACATTCTACATTTCCAAACGTGTTTCAGCTGTAAATTTCTTGATTGACAAACGGTCGCCTCACCGCTACCTCCGAGTCGAGAGTTGTGGGTTCTGTTCCAAATATTTTACTTGGTCTAGGTATACGTTGTGCTATTTAATTTTATGTTTGTAGAGTCCCTATGATATAGGGCTAGATCAAGAATGAGGAAGTACTATTTTACATCAAAACGATACAAAAGCACTTTGCTTGCCCTAGCAATTAAAATCTAAATGGCGCTTTTTAATTTTACAATAATTATGCTCTGTCTTGGTTTTCTTTGCGTCAGTTTTTCAATGTAGATGGATTTGTGGATCACACATTGTTTTTACCTTTACGAGGATTCAGCCGACAACATTTGACTCGGCATTGGCGAAGTGTCCACAAAAACAACTTCAATATCTATACTGTACAAGCCAATATAAGTTTACAAAATAAATAAACGAAGCCTCTAATGCGTTACCAGCTATTGTCTACGAAGTAAATAATAGAGAATTCAATATTATATTCGTAATGCACGTGTCGCCGTTGGTCCTGCGCCCGATCTCTCTCCGGTCGTGTCGGATTACCGTCTCATCGGATCATGAGAGTTAGGGAACAGAGAGTGCACTTGTGTTTGCGCACACACTTCTGCACTATAATATCTCCTGCCCAGATGGCCAGTTTCCGTTAAGACTGGCCGCCGTAACCGAATTTCAGTCTGGAGGAAATTATTATTATATTCGTGAAGTGCCCTGGAATATAGCGATTATTTTTATTGTGTAAAATAAAACAGAAATTAGTAAACTAATTATTGATCACGTTATAGCTATCCCTTCCTACTAATATTCATTTTGAGACCAAGTTTCGGTTACAGCAGTATCCGTTAAGACTGGCCATCTTCATAGAGGAGGAGGACAAGTGGATACTCTTCTCCCTAACTCACGTAGCCCAATGTGACTGCAATCTGATAGATTGGCGAGAGGCCACAAGACCAAAGGCCTTAAGTGGTTTCCGAGGTACGGGAGTGAAACCCCTCCAGTTTCCTAGCTCCAGACTGGTACCTGAGATTTTTGATGGCACGGATGGCGCATTCGTTTACGTGATCATCTCGACACTGCTGCTACACTGGATGTTGTGGAGTCGAATCCTATGCGATACAAAAAATGTGTGATCCACAAATGGTTGTTCCGAGACAGTCTGTGTGCTCTTTGTGTCCGATGTTCGAATGTTTGTTAAGAACCTATACAGAAATTTTACTGCTGCGAAACTTGTCTTTTAACTGTTTGTTGGTCAGAGCCGGGCCTTGAACCCATGGGTCCTCATACTCCGATGTTTCTGCAGCCTGACTAATATTATGATAGAGAACATTTTTCATTGGTTTCTCTTATAAATATTAACATATAACTGCATTAAAACAGGAAGTGTACAATTCGAGTTGATGAAAAAAGTCTGATCGATGAGTAGAGCTCTCATGAGAAGAAGCTGGTAAGAAACTCATGGCCGGTCTGCAATCGCCTATTTTTACAACGTTTCTAATCAATACAACTAATTATTTTACTAATATGAACTGATGTGTATAGTTAGCAAATGAATGAATTACAGTGTAGAATTAATATAATATATAATAATAATATATTTATTTATTTCTCTCTTCACAAAGGTGTTTCTTACACATCTATATACATTAGATATAGGAACTTTATGATCCTTTGTGAGAGGCTGGTGTCCATACTAGGGAAACCCTGTGTGACGGATCACCAGGCCCTCACCTCGGAATATTCAATTAAAATTATACACTGAAATACACTAAATATACAATTCAAATTATACATTAAAAACATGCATAAAGTATATATTTTGAAAGACTGTCATTAAGTATGAATGCAAAAGTAAGAGTACATAACAAAATGAGGTATGTGTTCTTTGTGAGAAGTGTGTGCGTGTGTGTACGTGTGTGTGTGTGCGTACGTGTGTGTGTGTGTGTGTGTGGATGTGTGGGTGGGTGTGTGTTTTGTGTGTGTATAAGTAGGTATAAGTGACGTATATTGTAACATATGTATAGTGTGGTACTAACACATATATACACATTTACTTGTGGTTATAGTTAGCGAGGGACGATGATGAATTGCTCCGTCTCGTCATAACTTTGTTTTTTCAGCCACCTGTATAGAGTCACTTTACATGGATTTTTGGTTAAATTGTAGATTTTTAGGATTTTGTTTAACTTGTTGTAAAGGTACGCTCCAAGAAAATTGAATTGGTGATGTGAGAAGGTTGTGTTTGTGCGAGTCGTGGGGCAAACTGCATGTTTGCGTCGTTTAGTAGCATGTAGTGAGGGGTTGTATGGAAGTAGCGAATGTTGCCTGAGAACCGTATGTTGGATGTAGAGTTGTCGAACAGTTAGCATTTCGGTGAGTTCATATACTAATTTTGTAGGATGCATAAATGGTAGAAAATTGCTGACTTTTAAGACCGCTCTTTGGGCTCTTTCTAATTTTAATAAGGTTGTCTTTGAGGTACCGCCCCACACTGTGATGCAATATGTGATAACTGATTGACAGAGACTTAGGTATACCATATTTATAACTTTTTTGTCCGCAACATGTCGAAGGTTCTTAAACAGATAAATAAACTTTCTTGTTCTCGCTACAAGAAGATCAACATGTGCGTTATAATTGAGCGCTCTGTCTAAAATAACACCTAGATATTTTATTGTAGTAACATTTTGTAGAGCTGGACATAGGCAGGAACTGGTACTGGAGGGACACGAGCTATTATGTGCTATGATTTTTAGATCTACTATAAGATGAGCGGGATTTTTTACAGAAAAACAAATGTATTTGGTCTTGTCAACGTTAAGGGCGAGTCTATTTTTATACAACCACGACATAACCATATTAAATCCCGTTTGTGCGTGATTGTATGCTTGTTGCCAAGTGTCTGCTTCAAATAAAAGCGCGGTATCATCCGCAAAACTAATTATTCTTCCATTAGGCAATTTTAAGTCGCAAAGCTCATTAATATATGCTAGAAATAGAGTAGGACCGAGGATGCTTCCCTGCGGTACACCATGACCTATTGGAAGGTCATTGCTAACATATTCTGCTATCTTGACTCGTTGATGGCGATTAGTAAGGACATCACATACACACAACACTATCTAGCCCAAACTAAGTAGAGCTTGTACTATGGGTACTAGACAATGGATAAACATACATATATACATTTTTTTTGTAAATACATACATATTATACATAGAAACACCCAGACCAAGACAAACATCCATGTTCATGCATACAAATGTTTGGCTCGTGCGGGAATCGAACCCGCAACCTCTGGCGTGGCAGTCGGTTACACTAACCACTACGCCATCGCGGCAATTAAATTAACATTAAATTGACTGTATAGAAATAGTCTGAGAATCATAAATTAATCCAGTGTTATAGTATTCACAAAGGTCTAAGTTAGGTATTAGGTAATAAAATCCTAATAGTAACTAATATTATAAATGTAAACGTGAGTTTGTTTGTTTGTTCCGCTTTCACGCCTTAACTACTCGGCCGATCATAATGAAATTTCGCATACATTTCAGGAGCACAGAAAAGGACATACTTTTCATCCAGAAACCATGCCAATCTAAAAAAACTATATCCTTTTTTTAGTATGGCAACAAACATGAATTATCCGTTACAGATATTGAGTGAATAGTCGATTACAAACACCTGTGAATTGAATGAAAAAACTTATTAAATACCTCATTACCCTGGGCAATACCAACCTTTACTTTGGGATTTAAGACGTGATAAAGGAAAGAATCTCATAAAAGGTACAAAGAGGGCGTGTATAAATTATATCCAAGTATTGATTTTTCACATTGTAGCCGCTATATTGAAAATTATTTTTCTCATTTTAGACAACAACTTAAAGAACAACGCGTGCTGGGCTCAGATGCCATTCTTACACGGTGGAGTCGACTAGAGTGCGTACCAACAAGTTTCGGTCCTCATACCTCTGCCGAACGATCAAGGCATGGAATCCTCTGCCATGGCATTGTTTCCTTCTTCCTTCAATCCTGGGTTCTTTAAGCGGGGCGAGAAAAGCAACTTCTCAGGCTCTCAAAGTAGAGACCTCAACATCGCCTCGGCTGCTATGAGGACGATGTTGAGGCCACTGCTCTTAGACCACACGACTGCTTACCATCAGGCGGAGTGTGGTCATTTTGACGAGCAACACAAAAAAAAAGGAACTTATTTTCTGAAAATAGTACTGAAGAAAATAGTTAAGAGTAACTATCAAGATCTTTTCGTATAAGTTTAATTTCTGTAGGAGATCAGGCCGAGAACCGCCTGTCTCCTTTATTGACATAACCTACATTAACGTGAGCAAAGCCGCAGGCAAAAGCTAGTTGAATGTATAGAAATAGTCTAAGAAAAATATTTGGAATGTTCAATCCGTTCAAATTATTAGATAAGATTCGATTAGAGTGCGCACCATTCAGTTTGGGTCTTCATACCTCTGCCTCTCAAGGCATGGAATTCTCTGCCAAGGCACATGTTTCCTTCTCCCTTCAATCCTGTCCTTTAAGCAAGGCGTGAAAAAGCACATTAGGCCGTCAAGGTAGTGACCTCAACATCGCCTCAGCTGTTATGAGGATGGTGTGGAGGCCACTGCTCTTAGACCACATGATCGCTTACCCTCAGGCGGAGTGTGGTTATTTCGAGGTGCAAAATAAAAAAAATATTGAAATGGGACGCGGCGAAATTTAGGACGTCCCCATCCACACCTTGTCATTTTGACGAGGAGAAAAAGGAAATTATTTTAGTTGGCAGAGGTATAGTTGAAAACACTGCAGCCATTTATTGCCTGTATTATTGCCCTTTACATAGATGCCTGCCATGCGTGCACAGATGGTGTAGTAATTTAAAGTGGCCGCCTCCCCACGGCCGCCGCGCCGAGTGTTGAGGAGTCGACCCGCACTCGGGACAAAAAAAATTGTGATTCACAAATAGTTGTTCCGAGTCTGGGTCACCTTTGTGTCCGTTGTTCTAGTGCCAGAGTTGTCTGTTTATAACAAAAATAATCAAGTGAGAAACGGCAATGAGTTGCCGTAAATCTTAGTTTGAACTTTTTTAAATAATTCAAGTAATATCCAAAGGTCACGTGATACCATGTGACCTGGTCAGCGGTCGAAGGTCATAGTCATTTCGGAATGTCCAAAGGTCACGTGATACCACGTGACCTGGTCAGCGGTCGAAGGTCATAGTCATTTTGGAATGTCCAAAGGTCACGTGATACCACGTGACCTGGTCAGCGGTCGAAGGTCATAGTCATTTCGGGGTTAAATCCAGTATGCAGAGGCGAATGGCGTTGACCGCGAGTCTCTAGCTCTTACGGTTCTTCAGTTGAAAGTTGTATAACAGACAGACAGACGGACAAAGCTGTTGTTTAAGAGTATTTTCGAACTCTAATAAAACGAGTATGAAATTTAAGTGCCGCGCACCTCTACGAGAGCTTGATTAGATCCCATTCTCTTTGTCCACAGCATAACTAAACATTTCATCTTCTTAAATAATTTATTTCTTTTTTGCTATTAGTATCTCAGTTGGATAACTTATACACAAAAACATTTTAATTGCTTATTTTGTGTATAAATTAAGTTGTTGCCTAATTAGTGCTATTATTTGTGCGTTGTGTATTTTCCTGTTCAATGTGTAGATTAGGTAGGTATAGATTATGAGGCAATACAGTTTTAATATAAATTTTGACAAAATTATTATTATGAAGAATAAAATATCTTAGATCCCCTCTATGGGGGAGACAGTTGGGTTTATAAGTGAGTGAGTGTCTTTGGGTAGGTCTCTTCGTGTAGAGGCCTGCCGTTTCATACGGGCGTGCCGAAACCTCGGCGGGGTCGTGACCGCATATGTAAGTAGTTCGCGCTGCCCCGTCGATAGCGGTTTTGTCGGGGAACACCGTGGTAGGTTTAGGCGGTATTCCGGGAGGTACATTACTATCATTCTTATTCCATCTTTCTCTTTTACCCTGGTGAGTCCGGCATAACCACTCCGCCCAAAGCCACAAGAAAACAAAGGCTAGTGACAGTAATTTTTTGGAAATAAAGTGTAGCCTATGTTACTCGATGATCATATAGCTTTCTAATGGTAAAATAATGTTTAAAATAAATTGAGTCAAAGTCAATTTTTTTTATTTCAAATAGGCCTGAGTAACAAGCACTTTTAAAACGTCAAAAGCTAGGTGTCAGTTCCAAAAGTGAATCCTATGGAGAAGAACAGACAAGAAACTCCATGGATGTATTTTGTTATCATCTTTTTTATATATACATACATATATCAATGAATTTTATAATAGAGTGGGATGTGTGGACGATGCAGGTCAATATATTGTAAATAATAATTAACATAATAGTTGCCCGATCAGTGCGAATCGACCAGTCCCAGCAGAAGGCACCCGTTCACGAGCATGACGCCACACATCAGCGCCGCACAGCTCAACCATTTTGAAGGGAACCGTACGACGTGATGTGAAACGCCACCAACTTCGAGACATTTTAGTGAGCATGACGAACTCGCACAAAGGCACAATAGGAAAATTAAATGTAATAAATTACCTACACCAGGGCCAACATCGTGCTCACACCTTTACAAACATTTTATTATTTTAATATGAAGTATATAATCTTAATTATACAACACGAAATTGATATATTATTTGTCAGTAGGCCGAGGAAATGCAAGTATTTAAAAGGATACAGTTGAGAATAACCTAAAATCATTGCCGTATGCAGGGGGGACCGAAGACCAAGCATTTTTATCGTCCATATATTGTTTCGTGCTATAGTATGCTTTGGAGAGTAGAGCGCGTTTCACTATCTCTTTAAACTTTTTGACGGGTTATTCACTAATGTGGGATGGGATTTTATTATAGAATCTAATACTATTTCCAATAAAACTTTTATTTGTTCTGCTAAGTCTAAATCCCGGTACCATAAGTTTGTGTTTATTGCGAGTATTTAGGCTGCGGAGCTCACTATTCTTGTTATAGAGCAAGATGTTTTTGCGAATATACATGATGTTCGTGAGAATATATAATGATGGTAGCGTAAGAATATTCTTCTTGAATAATTCTCGGAGTGAATCACGACCGCCTAGGTTATGAATGGCGCGAACAGCTCTTTTTTGTAGAATAAATATAGTTTCGACATCTGGCGCAGACCCCCATAGTAAAATGCCATAAGACATAATACTATGAAAATATGCAAAATACACTAGCCTAGCAGTCTCAATATCAGTCAACTGTCTTATTCGTTTAACGGCATAAGCTGCTGCACTCAATTTACTTGCAAGAGCCTGTATATGGGTAGTATTTGAGTTAAACTCTTACAAACAAACAAATAATCAAATCTTTCCTCTTTATAATATTAGTAAAAATTTGCTGTGTACCGCTGTTTTACGCGCTCTGCTCCCAAGGGCCGTAGCGTGATGTTATCTAACACTACGCTTGCTCCTATTTCCGCTGCGTTTACGCTATTTTATAGTCTATTCAATGGGTAAGGCTTATTATCTTCCTCAATAAATAATCTATAAACAGCGAAAATATTTCTCAAATCTAACTAGTAGTTCCAGAGGTTAGCGTGTGTAAACCAAACAAACAATATTTTTAACTTTATGATATTAGTATTAGGATAATAAAACTGTAGACCATCGTAGGATACTGATCCTTACGATTACGGCTTAACTCTTGTGTATTTAATAAGGACTGCCTTATACAAAAGAGTTAGGCCGTAACACGAAAAGAATGTCTATGCCATTCAAGTTGCCAAAATCTCAATGCTGAGATAGATAACCAGACTGAATTTACCGTGGGAGAGCCACGCATCGGCACGAATGGGCCGGCTCGACCGGAGTGATACGGCCTCACAGAAAACCGGCGTGAAATAGCGCGCGTTGTGTTACGTCGAGTGAGTGAGGGGAGGCCCAGCCCTCTCCCCCAGAAGGGGGAGAAGGGAGGCCAAATTTAACGGCGACGGTGACGCACTTGTGACTCCTCTGGTGTTGCGGGTGTCCATGGGTGCTAACCATTAGGCGATCCGTATGCTCGTATGCCACCAACAATATAAAAAAAAATCTTTCACGAGTACGTATGAAGTAGCGTGGGAGTGCACGGCAACACCAACAAGATGCAAGTGGGCAGGCTGAGGTGGTATGGACACGTTAAGAGAAGACTACCTGTCTATGCAGGTAACTTGGCACTGCAGCTTCCGCTCCTCATCTTAGAGCCAGAGCTCTTTGCACTACAGCCTGTGACGATAATTGCCTAAGCGCCGGTCGAGCGCGAGCACAAAGGTTACGATACTAGCCACCTTCCGCGACCGGCGCCGGACCATATAAATGGAGGACGTGTCAGACGAGCTCTCTTCCGGCTGACTTCAACATCATAAGCTAAGTGTTCTTGCCTCACAAGAACCTCGCAGCAAGTCCTTTTTACTGGAAACACGCTCTGACTATTTTTCGCGTAGGATTATGTAAAGCTAACTATAAATTTTTGTGAAATACATATATATATCGTTTAATCGTTAATTAAAAGTGTTAATTGTTGTACTATCTTTTAATAATCTCTGCTTAGCTTAACCTCAAGACACCACGTCCCTACAGCGTAGTTCGTTCTATTACTAGATCAATCTGATCTACAGTAAATAACTACATAATTACAAGCCTTTCACCTTGTTTTGGGTCATGTCATCTCTATATGAGGGAGAGCAATCACCATATGGGATATAAAGCCAGGCAAAGAGAGAAAGATTAAAACTGTAAATAATATGTGTCTGTACATTAAAGATATTAAAAAAGAAACTAATTCATGTCAATATAACTTATTTTTATTAAAGATCAATAGCCATTTTGTTCGGACGTTTGACCCACGATATACACGAACCAAATATGGCAGACTATGCAGAGAATTGTCTTTGAAACAATGTATAGGTAGCACTCTTGCAGAATATGGGAGAATTGAAGAAACAGTAAAACAAAATTTAAACATTTACATGGGAAACATTAAAAACATAAAAATGATATAAAAAAATAATAAAATATAATATTGTCTTCTGTTTAATATTGTGTGTTTAAATCCGTATAAAATATAAATAATAATAATATATAATAATAATACAATATATTATAAACATTAACATTAAATGTAAACATTTACATTTTGATGGAAGACATATAAAAAAGCGTTAATAATGTCAATTTTTTAATATTATTCAATGTTAAATATATTTTCCCCCGGCTGATATAAACAAAATCCATCATCTATCCAAAACTTAAGTGCTTTGCACTTGTCGGTGTAGCAATCTCCATCTTTCTCTTTCCAATGCCATCTCTTTTAGTTCCTTATAAGTTTCAACTTTCACAACTTCTTTCTGTTGATCGGTGTACCTTCTTCTTGGTATTCCCCTCTTTCTTCTATCTTCCCTTCTATTATATTTGTGATAAAATATCATGTTGAATTGTGTGCTATCATTTTACCCCTTCTGTTCTCTATGTGTTTCAAAATTTCACGTATTTCATTTACTCTTGTCAATATTTTTGTGTTAGTAACTTTTTCTGTCCAGGGCACTTTCTCCATTCGACGTTAGCACCATATCTCAAAAGCTGCCAACCTGTTCCGGTCTCTCTGTCTTAAGGTCCACGTTTCGCAAGCGTTTAATTAGTTTTTCCGGATATCTTTACTAATTTTCTAAAAATCTAAGTGAATAGATGTTTTTTTTTGTGAAAGGTCTGTTTTGCAATCGCTATTCTAATTTTTATGTCGGCTGATGGTCTTGTATCTTCTGTTATTACACTACCTAGATATTTAAATTGTTTTACTTGTTCTATTGGATTATGGTAAATTTTGATGGGTGTTTTATTTTATGCGGAAATTTAGATGCCACGAGGACTTTAGATTTATTAATGTTTATTTTCATATGAAAATTAGAAAAATCTGTATTCATTTTGCTAAGCAGGTTTTCGAGGTCGTCTCTACTATTTGCAAGTGCTGCAATATCATCCGCTAATCTTACAAAAACTATACGTTTGCCATTTGAGCGTGTCGTGAAATCCGAGAAGCGCTTCTGTTGCAGGATAGCCAGTGGGGTCCGAGGCTGTCGACCGCTTCTCCGCAATGACAGATATGCGGCAAAACACACGGAGCACACAAGCGATGACAGGTGGCGAGGAGGAAAGTTGTATCGTCCAACATTGTACCTGTGTTGGACGATGGAAGTGCCTAAAGCCATACCCATTCTCCCAAAGATAGTGGAATGGGCCGCTCTGCAACACGGTAAGAGATTTTTTTTCTACATCTGTAAGTGTTGCAGACACTTGCAGAGCGCGCACGTCTGGTTGGTAGGCAACCAGTGTGGATGCTAGAATGTACCTGGTTATTTGTTCCATGTTGTGAACCGGGGCCAGAAACGCCGATAAACTAACATCTGAAATTTTGCGAAATTTTCGTGTCAATTATTTATATAATCTAAATCGACTATTTTCTAATATAATCTATAATCTAATAATGGTATTAATATATATTTTAAATTATTAATGAAAACGAAATAAATAAATTTGAAAAGAAAAGTTTGTATCTCTTGAGAGTATATGGCGCGTAGGAATGCGAGATTTGGCGAACTTACTTAAAGTTTTATTATGAAGAAGGAGTGCAAAGAACTAAGTTCGCAGCGTAATGTTTCAGCCTATGGTACTTTAGATTAGTCGCACCCAACAATGAATAAAACAACATTTTTAACATCAAATGTTTTAGAAAGGACGACGATTGACGCTTCGCGTGACCAGAGGGCTGGTATTTTCTTTGCACAAAGAATAGGTATTGTCATTCAACGTGGCAATGCATGGTCTTCTGGGCACGTTGCCAATTGACGACGATGCGGAAGAATATTATGACGCTTTTTAATTTTGATGTCTTATTTTCTCTTTTTTTATATTTGTTGTAAATAATCTATGTATATATTTTGGTGTTCTTAGATAAGTAGATTGGACCTCTGTGTAATAATACTAATAATATAATAAGTGTTTAATTTAGAAAGTAATATTTGGCAATCATTATGCTATCGGATAGAATAGGCTGGGTTGCCACTAAATGGATTCCGATGCTGCATAAACCAGTAGATTACTACTAACTTGAAAACCGCATCTAAGTCCACATAGTGGCTTTTGCTTGGAGTCGGAATTAACTTAAGAACCCAAAAAGGTTTTAAAATATCTCCTACTAGGTATTGCCATCGTCTTTCCTCGCTTTATTGTAGGTAATGTTAGAGTCTGGCCGCCGCAGTTGTGCTGCTGCGATTTAAGGGTGCGTTTCCACTGCCGCGGAGCTGGGCGGAGTGAAGAGGAGCGGACCGTGAACTGGCCAATCACAATGCTTGATATCTCCACTCGGCATCAGTGGAAACAGTGCAAGTGAGGCTGAGCGGACTTTAAAACAAATTATATGAACATGCGGCCCCGAGCCGGCAAGAACGGAGTCGAGCAGGCTGTGGTGCTGAGCGGAGCGCCCAAAGTGGAGGGTAGCGGGACGGTGCGGCGCGGCGGCTAGTATAGGCTTATCAGGAAAGGACTCGTGCGCTGCATTTTAGTTTAGTTAGCGATATTACGTCATACACTTCACACGTCATCAACATTGCATGTGAATCAAAATGGATGAAAAACTAACTGAAAGTGTCAATAATTCCATGTTTATCGAATACACGACTGACAACATACAAATGCAATGAAACCAAAGATATGGTGTGAGAAATCATACTGACAGACACCGAATTACAACATCATTGCAGCTCTGGTCTGCTCAACTTCACTCCGCCTCACTCCACCTCACTGCGCTTTTTCCGCTCCGCTTCAATGGAAACACTTGCTACTTTTCACTACTCTTCTCCGCTCCACTCCGTCCAGCTCCGCGTCAGTGGAAACGCACCAACCCATTTCTAGGAGAGGTAAGTAGAGATTACGGCTTTCTACGTGCTACGTTCCTGTCAAGAGAGGTATCTCTTTTGCTTCATTCACTCTTATTACATTCTTCATGCATGCTCGTCAGTGATAGTGAATGCGACTGCTCTGCGTGAGGTCCCGGTTTCAATCTGGTATGGTCGGGCCAACATAAAGTTATTCGGGTTTCCTGTCAAATTCTTAATAGGAGTTCGGAGTTGAGAAGATGGCGGTGTTGAACACTCCATGCTTCGGCAAGCACGTCAAGCCCTTGGCACTGTGTCTGATCTCTCTCCAGTCGTGTCTTACCGTCGCGTCCTATCAGAAATCTCCATCCCATCACTCTCATACTCATCGGAGTATGAGAGTGATGGGATAGAGATTTCTGATTAGCCCATCGGATTAGCCCATCCCACACTTATGCACTATAGTATCTCTTGCGTTGATGGCTATTCCCTTTAGAGATTGGCCGCCGTGATCGAAATTCGGTTTAGAATAGGAACATTATAAGCTATGAGTAGTAGAGCCTCGCTGATTTCAGCATGAATGGGCCGGCTCGACCGGGGAAGGACTACGCTCTCACAGAATATCGACGTGAAATAGCAGTATTCCTACTGTTGTGTTTCGTTTGGTAACTGAGAGTGCCGGAGGCCCAATCACCCTCTTTCCCCCTTCCCGCTCCTTCTCCATCCCACTTCCTAAAGGGTCGGCAACGCGCAAGTGATGCCTCGGTGTAGCAGGCATCCATAGGCTACGGTGACCACTTACCATCAGGTGGGCCATATGCTTGTATGCCAACTTAGTTGCATAAAAAAGGCATATGTAACGTAAAGTCCAATGTTTCGGGCAGTATTAAGCTGTGTTTTAAAGTAAGGAAACCTTAGATTGCATGAAGTGTCGAGCTGAGCTCAGTAGAGCATTTAGCTTTCCTCCAATTGTGTAACCTTTACGCGTTGAAATTAAACTACAAAATAAATCTACAGATATTAATGTTATAAAGCTATAGAGTTTGTTTGTTTAAACGCGCTAATCTCAGGAACTACTGGTCCGAATTGAAAAATTGTTTTAGTGTTGCATAGCCTATTTATTGAGGAAGGCTTTAGGCTATATAACATCACACCACAACCCACGAGGGCGGCGCAGTAACGATAAACGCGGGTGAAACCGCAGGCATATCTAGTAATAATAATATCATTTCTCTCAAAAGGTGCACACATAGTTTTAAACACTAATAGAGTATAGTAACAGTTACAAAATCAACCTTTGTGAGAGCTGGAGTCTGTAATAGGTTCGAAACCTGTGTGAAAAATCTCTAACATTATCTCCAATAATGTTAGTTGATAAGTACGTTATAATAATTACAAAGTTTTAATTCATAAAGTAGGGTTAGAAATTAATTCTATGTGTGATAATAAGTATACGCATCCCCCCAACAATAAAAACAGTTCTTACAAAACACAGTGAAAATATATTATTCAGTGTTACTACATTTCTCGCTATTCGTTCTATAATTACTACAACAATGTCGATTAATGCAAACGCAGTAACTGTTACAAGCATACCGACACACACCACACCTTCTTTTTACAATTTACTATTCGTGCGGACGTCTTAGTGGTTAAAGCCTCATTGCACGCGCCGAGTGTTGCAGCTTCGGTTTGACAAGAGATAAAATGTAGTAGTTTAAAAAACTAAAAACACACTTTATTAAAAAAAGTAGAAAATAATTTAATAATTTTAATGTATAATAACGAGGGGTGGGTTATCAAAATATCTTAGAAAGCAATCCACGTTTTTTTACATAATAATTATTAAATTATTTTCAACTTTTTTAATAAAGCGTGTTTTTTAGGTTTTCAAACTATTATTTATTTTTATTTTTTTAAACTATATATTTTTTCCTTTCTAAGTTATTGTATTCTCATAAATCCTCGATAAGTGTGTAAAGTTTAAATCAATCCGTCGGTTTGAAAGGAGTGAAAATCACGTTCAAAGATTCCGTTACATAGATTCATAGATACATAGATAGGTACATACCAAGCTAATAAAAGCGTGTTAATAATTTATGTATGGTTGTTCCAAATCTGGGTGTTTTGGTATCTGTTATTTGAATGTTTGTAGAGAGGACTCTACAAACATTCAAATAACAGAGAGCGACACAGGAATTAATAATAGTCTAAAAGTTGTTTTCTTTTTTTGAAGTGAAAACTTATTGAGGCGAGTTGAACACTTTTTGGATGCACAAAAATCATGGAACTCGCGTCATCGTCACCGAACGCTTTCCATGAGCTATATGTATACTGTGTATATATGTGTACTTTTTGGGTGAACAAAAAGCGTGAAACTCGCGTCATCGTCACCGCACGCTAGTTACTTAGTTTTCACTTCTATCGGCAGTCCCCAAAAACTGCCCCGCAAGATTTTTTGTTTTTTAAATTAAGTATTTAATTTGGTATATGTTGTAGCTTCACTGCACGCTATGAGTGTTGTGGGTTTAGTTCCAAATGAGACAAAAATGGTATAATCTACAAACAGTTTTTCGGTGTCTGGGTGTTTTTGTGTCTGTTGTTTGAATGTTTGTAAAGTCCCCCCCTAATAGGTTAGTTGCCTGTTGGAGTCTTAGAACTCACTCCACCCTCTTTCTTTTTTTATCCAGAATAATACGTGCTGGGCTTAGTTTTCACCCTTGCACCATGGAGCCGATTAGAACGCGTACCAAGAAGTTTGGCTCCTCATTTCTTTGCCGGACTGTTAATACTTGGAATTCTCTGTCGAGGCACGTGTTTCCTTCTATGTTCGATACTTGATCATGGTGCCAGGCGCGAAAAAGCACCTCTGGAGGGCGTGAAAAGGTACCTACTCTGGCAGTCAAAGCAGATAACTCGACCTCACTTCACATGAGGACGTGGTGTGAACGGGTTTACTCGTGGACTACACGACTCTTACCATTAGGCAAAGTGTACCCATTTTAATAGACAATAATAATGAAAAAAGAGATTGTTGATTTTACGCACAATAAGATTTCTTAAAAGTAATTGCCATTTGCAATTACTTATAAGAAACCTTTTTGTGCAAACAGTTACAAAATTGGTTGCAGAAAAAGTTAAATAAACAATTAATATTTTCAATTGGGATATAAGAAAAATTTATATGACGCTTTTAATTCGGACAGCTGCATTTAAATAGCAGTTACGTCACAAAGAAAAATTGCATCGTGCATCCTTTTTCTGTCATTGGCCCCTACCCCTACTAACAGATTTGAAACGGTTGTATTTTATTTATAGTTTTGCCTAAAATGTAGCTTTTAATAATAATAATAATTTTATCCCTCTGGGACAGTCGTTATCTCATCATAAAACTAACGCGACATCGGAGGGCACAGTACACTAGCTTTTAAACTATCACCTTCGCCTTGTGATATAAACAAAAAATGTATTACCAGGTTAAATTAAAGCGCACAAACCGCAGGGCAGCTTGTGGCAGGCTGAATGTGAGTGGCGACACTGTGGTCCTGAATGCCTCAGAGAGTTGGTTAGGGCCTCGTCCCCTGCTTGCCGTTACTGGTTGGCTGGAGTGGAACTTCAAGAGCGCCCGTAGGACTCTCAACTCTGGCTTGCCTTGGTCGGCCCGTCAGGGGAGGGCTATGAGCAATTACTATGTGAAGTTATTAAAATACATACATACGTGTGTAAAGATTTGATGAGTGTGTGTGTATGTGTTTGTGTCCGTGTGTGTGTGTGTGTGTGTGATACTGATGAAAGTTATACATTAATAACTTAATTACTTAAGAGGGAACATGGAGCAGATGTTCAGTTTCTTCATTAGCTTTTGTTAATAAATTTCTATGCCTCGGAAATTATACTTACGAATGTCCTATGTCCCATTCTATTCTCCTAACATCGACTATGCGAAATGTCGTGATGATCGGTCGAGTAATTTAAGTGTAAATGTGTAATAAACAAACTAATGTTCCCATTTATAATATTATAAATTAGGATTAGAATTAATTATATATTACTAGTTTTTCCCCGCGGTTTCACCCGCGTAAGTACCGTTCCCGTGGGAATATCGGGTAAAAAGTAGCCTATGTGTGAATCCAGGTCTCCAGCTATCTACATACCATAGTTTCATCGCAATCGGTCCAGTAATTTTGCGTGAAAGAGTAACAAACATCCATACATCCATACAAACTTTCGCGTTTATAATATTAGTGGAACAAATGTTCCATTTGATAACTCAAATCCAATTTATCCGTATTTTTACTTAAAAATACGGATAAATTGGATTTTAGTTATGTATAACTTATTCTATTAAGTGAGTAATTATGTGATTTAATTCAACTGAATTTGGTTTCTTTATCGTTTTATCCAATTGAATTGTCACGGACAGTAGTATCAATTTATATCGATCCAGATAATACTAAGATCATAAACTAGCTCTTGTTCGCGACTCCGCATTACTTGTTAGAGTTCGATAAAACTCTTATACAACAGCTTTGTCTGTCCGTCCGTCTGTCTGTTATACAACTTTCAACTCAAGAACCGTAAGAGCTAGAGACTCGCGGTCAACGCCATTCGACTCAGCATAGTCAATATACCCCGAAATTACTATGACCTTTGACCTCTGAACTCAAGGTCACGTGGTATCACGTGACCTTGAACCATTGAACCATTTTTTCGAACTCTAAGATTTACGGCAATTCATTGCCGATTCTCACTTGTTTTAAAATGCCTTTTATCCTATCTCATGGAAATACCGGAGAATCCTGAAAATAGTAAATTGTGACTGTAATTAACTTTAAGTATTTATTATTAGTATTAAACATATTACGCGAAACCGCAACTTTACAGCAAAATTCCAATTTATTACATTTCTAGTGTGAATTTCAAATAACCCGGCTTATTCATGCTTCTCAGCTTTCTAGGTCGAATGGTTTGAGCTGACCCTTGATGAGTCAGTCTTTCAATATAATTATATTAATATGTTTGTTATTCAAATACGCGTAAACCGCGGAACAGATTTGAGTGAAACTTCGCACGTAGATAGACCATTTTCTGGATTAACAAATAAAATTGCACGATGGCGCATCGGTTTAAGTCGTTGCCTCGCTATTGCCACTGCACGGGTGATGTGGGGTTCGATTACCACATGGGACTAAAATATATGTGATCCTTAAATAGTTGCTCCAAGCCTGGGTATTGCAACACAGGCTTTATTACTAGTGCGGGAGATGTTTTCTTTATCATTACATATTATAAACCGGGTAATATTTAACTGTTCCTTAATTTTTTGCCTCTGTTCCACTAAAATACTAATTGCACAGCAAAATATGCTTACCAAAAATACTAATTGCACAGCAAAATATATTTGAAGAGATTAAACTAAGTCGACGGAGCCCCGCGTCGCGGGACTCTTTTATTTTTGGGTGGGTTTAAGTTTAAGGAACCAAACATAACCTAACTCTTCCGAGACGGAATGCAGTGATTTAAGGCGTGTAGGTGTTTTTAGTAAGCATGTTTTGCTGTGCAATTAGTATTTTTGATGGTCATTATATTTAATCCCTTATAAAACAAAGATCCTCGCCGCGTCTGTCTGTCTGTTCACAATAAACTAAAAAACTACTGAACAGATTTTCATGCAGTTTTCACCAATAGACAGAGTGATTAATGAGGAAGGTTTAGGTGTATAATTTGTTTAGGTTTTGTATTACCCATGAGAAGCTGGAGCGGGTCGCTTGTAAATAATATAATAATAATTTAAACCTATATGTACTATATAATATATTATGCCATGTAATACACGCAGGTGAAACCGCGCAGTGGAGCTAGTCAAATATAAATAGTGATTATATTCTGTTTCACTCCAAATAGCATACATACATATACATATAAATTCACGCCTGTTTCCCATAGGGGTAGAGACTACGGATTTCCATTTGCTACGATCCTGACACACTTCTCTGGCTTCATTCACTTT
This sequence comes from Catocala nupta, assembly GCA_963675205.1. Taxonomy (NCBI): domain Eukaryota; kingdom Metazoa; phylum Arthropoda; class Insecta; order Lepidoptera; family Erebidae; genus Catocala; species Catocala nupta. Next base: position 22,138,582 of record OY776104.1, read on the forward strand.
CATAACATTCCTCATACACGCTCGCCGGTTTAAGGTGTTCTTAACCTGGCCTTTATCCAGAATGTCTCCGATCTGATCAAGAAACGTTCGCCTAGGTCTTCCCCTTGTGACTGTTCCATTCACACTAGCCTTATAAACTTTCTTAGTCAGTCTGTTCTCGTCCATTCTTTATACATTCCCAAATCCATAAAATCAAAGTCTCACCGTCCCTCTTATTTAACCTAAGAAGAAAGAGACATTATGCAACTTATATTTCGTATATCCATTCATCATCTCAGCCGAAAGACGTCCACTGCTGGATATAGGCCTCCCTCAAGGTCTTGGAAATGTCGCGGATAGCGGTTGGATACGGGTGGTCTAAGACCGGTCTGTGTGGAAGTATATTTTTTACTTAATAATAATAATAATTATTATTTATTCAACTTAAATTGGTACAAATGGATACAGAGCTTAGGTTACATCGTAGAGGTAATATACAGGGTGTCCGGTAATTAATGTATAACCTTGAAATGTCTTATAGTAGAACTGAAGGTCGTTCAGAAAAAAATACTAGGGTAAACCTATGCCACAGGCATTAAGGGCACAACCCCCTGAGACCCCGCGCGCACTTTAACGTAAACAATAAACAAAGCCGGTAATTGGACACCCGTCGCGCGGTCGGCACTTAAAGCGCCACTTGAAACGCCCTATCGATGTTTATTATTATTATTATTTATTTTTGCATCAGACACAACGATCCATAATTTAGTTAGTAAGTACACTTAAAAATAATGTTAGTAGGAAATTAGATAATAATCAGAGAGAAATACACATTACACAATACTTTTTTTTTTCTTTACGTGGGGGAATGCAATGACGCATACCCCTCCGCGGGGGCGGGCGGAGTGATTATGTCGGACTCGCCGGGGTAAAAGAAAGATGTTAAAAGATAATGTACCTCCCGGAATACCGACTAAACCTACCACGGTGTTCCTCGACAAAACCACTATCGACGGGGCCGCGCGAATCGCTTTCGCATGCGGTCGCGACCCCGCCGTATGAAACGGCAGGCCACTACACAAGAGACCTACCCAAAGGACTCACTTCATAAGATTCCCTACTGTCTCCCCCCCTAGGGGGGAGACGGACTCGAAACAGAGGCGCGCGTGGGAACACGCACGCCGCCTCTCGGACCTGGTGCTGAACGGATGGCGGGCAGGCCCACAAAGCCCGACACCCCCAGGTCAAACCTCAGGGTGGCTGGAGGTCATCGCGCGCCCTCCGGCGCCCGGCTCTGCGGTTGGGGAGAGGGTTTAAACGCTCCCTCTCCCGCTCCGCCGCCTCCTTGAGGGAAATCACTTCCTCGCAAAAGGAGGCGACGGCGTTCCACGACCTCTCACTCCGGACCATAGACTGAACTACGGCCGGTAGCGAGAGGGCAACCGATCCGACTGCCGCGATCAAATCACGACGCTGCGATGCCCAGGCGGGGCAAACCGCCAAAGTGTGCAGCGCCGTGTCCTCAACAACGTCGCGGCAGTCGCCGCAGTGGTGACAACCGGGCGTCTCTTGCCGGCGTATACGACACAGGAACTGGCCAAAACAACCGTGGCCAGTCAGAACCTGTGTCAGCCGGAAGGTGAGGGCGCCATGCCGCCTCTCCAGCCACTCCTCAAAAACGGGACTTACCGCCACGATCGTGGCGTGCCCGGCACTGGGGTGCACAAGTCGCTCCTTCCAATTAGCCACTAGGACCTGGCGGAGCTCGGACCTTGCCGCCTTGATTGCGGCAAGACCCAGTCCCACGCCCCGAGCTAGCGCCTCCTAGCGCCAACGATAGAGCGACGCCAGGAGCGCCGCTTCCAGGTCCCATGGCATCGATCCGGCGAGGAGGCTCGCAGCCTCGAACGAGATCGTGCGGTAACCTCTAATCAACCTGACGGCCATGGCGCGCTGTGGAGCACGAAGCGCCGTGATGTTACGGGCCGTCAGGTTGTTTGCCCACACTGGGGCCCCATGTAGGGCCATGGACCGCACGACCCCCTCGTAGAGCCTCCGGCAGGAGGTGCTTGGCCCCCCAAGGTTGGGCAGCAGGCGCGAGAGCGCGCCTGCAGCGCCCCGAAGAATGGGGGCCAAACGACGAAAATGGGCTGTAAAGTCCCATCGGCTATCGAGCAAGAGACCTAAATACCTTAGGGTTGACTCGACGCCGATGCGGACCCCTCCTACCAACATTACACAATACTATTATAACTTAGTGGCACATAAAATAAAATAAAAATACAATACAATCAATTTTGTCATATAAAATGTAGAATGTCCGTAATCAAAATTATAAATAAAATAAGTCAATTACAATAAATTTAAGTTAAAAATACGCTAAAATTGAAAACCATAATTATTAAAATTGATAAATGAGTAAAAACTATAAACCATTTTAAAATTCTAAATAATCTCTGTGATACATTTTTACCTGCCCCACGCCCGATATACGGGTGCATGTAAGGCCTGCCAGTGCTGCATAAAAGGTCCGTCCAACCTGTTGGCAACAACGCTAAGAAGACTGTTGCCGCTGCCCCGCACTCTGCTAGCTATCGAAGTCGCCCTCTTGCGCATGCTGGCATAAAAACAGTCAATGCGTACGCTCGCAAACATTCCCGATGCGCTGCAGAAGCGAGGCAGCCGCAACAGCGCCCTCAGCGCGTTATTATATTGAACACGGAGAGCGCTGTAGGATTTCTGCAAATATGACACCCACAGACTACTCGTATAAAAAGATGTGCAATAGGCTCGAAACAAGGTGATCTTGACATCCTTGGAGCTACGAGCAAACCTGCGGGCAATCATATTCGCCCTCACCGACAGCGCCCTCCTTTCTCGCTCAATATCATCGTCGTCCTTCAAATCGGACGTCACAATATGGCCCAGATACTTAAAAGTATGTACTCGCTCCAAGGGCACCCCACATAGTCTTACTGGTGGAACCTCCGCCGGACACTTAGAACCCGCATTGAAAACCATAAGCACGCTCTTTTTCACGTTATATTTTAGGCCATGTGAATGAGCGTACGTTTCGCAAATGCTTATTAGCTCTCTGAGTCCCCCTATTGATGCGCTCAGCAGCACCATATCATCAGCATAGCTGATGTTGTTAAAGCAAACATCATCAACATGGCATCCAACATGGCGGTTACTGAGCTCGGCAACAAGTCCATCGATATACAGATTGAAGAGCGTTGGTGAGCTCAACCCTCCCTGCCTTACCCCGCACTCCAACCTGTACGAGTCCGACAGAGCTCCCGACCATTTAACATTATTGGCCTGGTTCCCGTACCAGTGCTGGAAGATTATAACAACTTCCGGCGCAACTTGCCTATCGAGTAACTTTTTCCATAGCACTTTGTACGAAACCAGGTCAAACGCCCAGGACAGGTCGAGGAAACAGGCGTAAACAGGAGTGCTCCGATCCGTGTAATATCTGACAGCATGCTTTAAACTCAGTATAGCACTATCTGTGGACAGTTTGGGCCTGAACCCAAACTGATTATCGTGCATGGTTATTGTATTGTTTAACTGAGCATTAAGCATGCTGTCAAATACCTTCGCGATTACTGTCGCTAATGAGATCGGTCTGTAATTGTTCTTATCTGAAATATCACCCGTTTTATTTTTAACAATTGGTACTACAACCGTCCTCATCAGCTCGTCCGGCAAGTACGAATGGCGAAGGCAGAACGTAAACAACATGGCCAAAACACGTGGCAAGTGGGGACCTGCATGCTGTAGATGCTCGATGCTGAGTCCGTCATATCCTGGAGACTTACCCCTGGTCATATACCCTATGGTCTTAGCTATGTCCGCAGCTGAGAACTTAACTCTTGGTTCCAGGACAGTGCACTGTGACTCAGCATCGACCACCTCAGAGGGTGGAATACTGCTTGGCTCGACACAAAATTGGGATTTAAAAACATTGGCGATATCCCTTTCAGCAGACACGCCATCGACGCTCACCGGCAAACCAGGCCTAAGGTTGTGCTTATTTGTAGACTTCCAGAAGTGCCGAAAGTCTTTTTTATGTTTCTGAGCTCTGAGTTATGATAACATCGCTCGTGTTTCTTAGAAATACACATTGTAAGCTACGACAAGTGTTATGAATCATCGCATTGATGTGTATACTTTAGTTTATACGCCTGGATAAACTAAGCAGAACTGTACAAATTGTTTGTTATTGAAAATATTTATAGAAATATTAAAGAAATGTAAATGTTATAAAAAGAGTTTTTACTTTTTCTATTTCCTAGATAAATACTCTTTATAGTAAAACGAAGTATTTATATATGGCTGTGAGAAAAAATTAAGATATGGACATTTGAAAGTGGCACTGACGTGCGTGACCGAGTACATTTAGAGCGCGGCAAAAGTAAATATTATTTTTATTTTTACAAAATATTCGTCGTAACCTTGTGCGTTGTATTCAGTTATTTTTATAGAAACACTAATAAATAACACTATTATAGTGATTGAAACCTGAAATACGATATAATACTGTACTAAAAAACAACAAATATGAAAAAGCGCGGGAAAACTGATAAATGATAATAGGTTACTTTGGGCTTCAGTTTGTTATACAAAAATAACGTAAGTCAGTATTGTTTTTATTGTGTCTAAAAATAAAAAGAATAAGCTTGCTAATAAAGTATTACACTTATAAACTTGCCCTACAAAAAACGACAGTAAACAGCGGCACAAATAACATCGACGAACGAACGCTCGGCGCGAAGTCACGTGACATAACAATAACAATATTAGACAATTATTATTCAGTTAGTAAATGGTTCGTTCGAAAAGCTCAGTTCATTCCGAGTACAATGATATACAATACAAGACTTTAAATACAGGCCTTTCAATACAAAAACGGCAAAAACTAGCGCGCGACCCTCTTTTTTTGTTGCTTGACGCCTTAAGGCGTCAACGGGGTTTGACGGGTACAAAAGTGAGGATGCCTTAACACGTTAACAGTGCAGATATAAATTAGTAAAATAACCCTCACGTGCAAATATGTTTTGCGGAAATTTGATACGATAAGCATAGGTAATGACATATAACATACGAAAAAGAAAAATAGAATGCCCCTTATCATTTTTTTAGTATTTTTCAGGTGGGCCACATGTGGTGCACTCACGTGCACGCTATAGATTTCGTGCCTCATATATGTGCCACTCACGTGTACTGTGTTCTCATTAAAAAACATAAAAATGTGGGTAGAATCTAACATTTATGCCGACCCATTAGACGATAACGCGGGTATGAGTAAAACGTTTTCAAAACTAAGTAAGTTTTTACGTATTCGTGACGCTCCGGTCGTAGCAAGTGTTGTCGATTTCTTTTATTTTGGTTTTCATCTTGGTTCATTATGAAACGTTCGAGGCCGATATCTTCATTGCCTTTGACGGAAGAGGAGTTATGGAAGATGTTGGAGGATAGCGATGGTGAAGAGGATGTTGTAGAACAATTGGAGGAGTCAAACGTTTCTGGTGAGTTTAATGCAATTCAATCAAACGATGATGTTGAAACCGTGGACAATATTAGAGACTACATTATTCATGCTTCCGAAGAACTTGATTTGCTGCCTACTTCAAATACCGTCGCCTTACAATCCGATATTATGAGTTCGCCACTTCGATGCTTGTCACCATTACTTGGTACTGATGATACTGCGGCGCCAACACCTGTCGTCGTGCCTGCTGTAAGCCCTGTCCTTATTCCTAACCAGCAAATTACGTTGCCTAGAAATACTGAAGTTGCCGCATCTCGACCTAGGGACGAAGTTTTGAGACAGTTGCCTACTGCTTGGGGTTCTGTAATTAGACCTTTAGAGAGGGAAATATTCACAGGTTTTGACCAAGGAAAGTGACAAAATCAGATTTTCAATAATAATACCGATTTATGGACTATATATTGTTCGATTGTAAATGAAGAAATAATACATATGATGGTTACGCAAACAAACATATACGCCTCACAATTACTGCAATTGACCACTTTGATGCCCAATTCTCGAGTAAAACGATGGAAAGATGTTACCCAAAATGAAATGCGAAAATTCATTGGCGTTTATCTATTTACGGGTTTAGTTGAGTTTCCTACAACTGAATGTTATTGGAAAAAAAATTAATTGTATTACCATCCACTTCTTCATGAGATATCAATGACATATGACCGATTTTCCCTTATTCTAAGATGTTGGCATTTTGCTAACAATGCCGAGCAGCAAGAAAGAAGGGGAAGGCTCTATAAAATACAACCATTGATTGACATATTCATAAAAAACTCGCGAGAAATACTTACACCTGGGGATACCATAGCTGTAGACGAATCAATGGTTGCTTTTAGAGGAAAATTGAATATTCGCACGTACAATCCTCAAAAGAGCAATAAATACGGAATGAAAATTTACAAGTTGTGCACTGATACAGGCTATACATGGAGCTACAAAGTATACGCAGGAGAAGATAGGCAGATTGAAGGTCTTGACAAACCGGGTTCAGTGGTAGTTGCTTTGGCTAGAGAAGTATTGAACGAAGGTAGATTATTGGTCACCGATAATTATTACAGTAGTGTTCCACTCGCTAGATACTTAAAAGAAAATAAAACAGACTTTTGTGGGACAGTCCGCAAAAATAGGCGTCATCTTCCAACGGATGTGGTCAATGCACAACTCAGGAAAGGTGAAATTGCTGCCGTACAAAATGATTTTCTGACTGTTTTGAAATGGAAAGACCAGCGAGATGTGTTGGTTATGTCTACGTGTCATAATCATCAGATGCAGATGTCTACTGGTTATAGACCAATACTGAAGCCGCAAATAATTCTGGAGTATAACCGTGGCAAAAAAGGAATAGACGTAGCAGATCAGCTAGCGAGTTACAATTCTCCCGTACGCAAAACTTGTTTTTGGTACAAAAAAATAGCTGGTTATCTGATGGAAATAGCAATTATTAATGCTGTACTAATCTATAAAGACATACATATTGGCCAAAAGTTGTCGGTGCTAAAAGGTAACGAAATTATTATTGAACACCTTCTGAACATCCAGGATCCGGCGCCTTCTCGTGGATTATCGATAGCACCATCTACATCCAGTTCCCGACATTCCCTAACAAAAATACCACGTCAATCGAATAAAATTATAAGGAAACGTTGCACTGGCTGTTATAAGATATTGGTAGAAGCAGGACATACAGCATCCGAAGCTCGTAATAAAGCAAAGAAAACGGATACTCAATGTCTCCAATGCAATAAAGCTTTTTGCCTTTTGTGTTATAATGCTTGTCATTAAAAATATAGCCGTTACAATAATTAGTTCATTCGTTATTTCATCTTTTAATTAAACTTTTTCTATAAAAATTGGTTTCATTTCCAACCTCGATTGCCTGGCAACACTGACGAAATTTCGGTCGGTTTTTTAGACATTTTATTATATGGTTCATTGTTCATACGTGTATATCATAAAAACTGGCGCAGTTGATACGTGCAAACTCAAAAAAAGCATTCCATTGATATAGACTCGTGGCCCATTTGTGGTACACGCACTGTGAACGTGTTAAGGCGTCAACGGGGTTTGAGCGGTATAGATATAAATTCTAAAACAATACTTGTAAAACATGATTATTTGTATACAAAACTTATGAATGACATTATAAACTTAGTGATTATTATGACTATTAAAAGAGCTATTTTATTGCGTAAAACTTATTGAACAACAGTCATCAAATTTTCAGTTTGATCGTAGTTCAAGGTTTGTAAATATAGTTGAACTAATTGCTTAGTGTTACAATTATTTTTGTCATAAATCGTATTGAAATTAAACTAATATTTACGGATTTTATCGCGTTGTTTATTTAACACTACCATCTTAGTCTCCCCGTGAACATGGCTGCTGTAAAGGATCCGAAACGTAGGGGCAAAGTGTAAACTTAAATATAAATAGTTTTAATTAAATTAAATAGCTTAAAATATAGTAGTAAAGTTCAATAATAGTAGAGTTAGAGTTTTCAAAATTATGTAATAAATGTGTTTTAAAGTAAAATAAACAACGCGACAAAATCCGTATAAAGTGTTTAATTTCAATGTATAACATTCGCGTAAACATAAGACAACACCATAACGAACTAACATAAGATACCGTTTAATGCTCCTTGGTATAACTAGACAAATATCCCAATGATACTGCCGAACCTGGGTATCGAACCCGAGACCTTATGCACATCAGTCGCATAGGTACACTAGTGCTGCGTCACCGAGCCAGTCAGGCAGTATATTTTTAATTTTAATAATAATAATGTCCTCCAGTATTTCGGTCACGGCGGCCAATCTTAACGGAGACTGGTCATCTGCGCAGGAGATATTATAGTGCACAAGCGTGTGCGCAAACACGAGAGCACTCTCTGATCCCTTACTCTCATGATCCGATGGCACGGTAATCCAACAAGACCGGAGAGAGATCAGGCGCAGGACCAACGGCTTTACATGCTTTCCGAGGCACGGGGGTGTCTTACACCGCCAACTTCCTAACTCCGGGCAATTGAGAATTCTTAACAGAAAACCCGATAACTTCTTGTTGGCCCGACCTGGGATTCGAACCTTAACACAGCAGTCGCATTCACAACCGCTGCGCCACGGAGGCAGTTAATTTAAAAATAAGACATCGTCATATCTGCCTCTTCCTCTTATTTTCAAACATAAAAATAATATCAGCCATGTGTAGAAACAGTCACACTGCTGGCCATGGGTCCCTGCCCAGTTTGAGAAGAGCTAGACCATAATCCATCACGCTGGCCCACAGCAGGTCGACAGACATTACACATCTTCAAAAACATTATAGACAACTCTCAGACATGTCGACTTTCGATGTATTCCTTCACCGTTTAAGCAAGCGATTATAATTAACTATTTAATATGCACGAAATTTCGAAAAGTTAGAGGTGTGTGCCATGGGATTGAACCTCTGCATGTCAGTCTCGGTCTCTCAGTAGTAGGTTACCACAAAACAAACAAACAATTATCGTTTACCCCCAAGGTCTCTACTTAGCCCGCGACATTTTTAAACATTATGCATCAAATCTCTCATTCTACTTAACAGAAATAAATAAACAAACCCTTGGATATAAGTTGAAAACTAAGCTAAACTTTAAAATCATATCATATTACGTACAGTAGTTTTTACGAAATAGCGAAACAAACAGATACATGAAAATTGTTAAGCCATTGTTTTGAGACACACCTTAGTCAATATTAATAAGTTTTTAAAAATATCTCCTATGTACAGACGCTATAGACACAGCCTTTTATAGTTTTAAAACAGTGTAGCTAAGTGGTTATGTGTCTTACGCCTCTGCCTAACCCATCGACAATAAAAATGCGTGATGCTATGCAAAGTAAACCATTGTTTAAGGTACTATTGAATTGCGCAAGTGGTAAACAACTTTTATCTACACTTATCCTGACGCTAACCTTTAAGTCTACACGTCTAAACCTCAAGAAAACCGCAAAAAATACATAAAATAGTTCAAATACCAATTAGATATGATTGTAGTGTTTAAAAAAGTGAACGCCGACATAATAGGTAACTTTGGCCACATGTTAAACAAGGAGTTAAAATGTAAGCGGTTAGCTAGTTTTAAAAATAAATCGCGAGCAAACGTCCGTCCCGCTCGCGTTCCACATTCGAAATAATAATTGTATTAAGGAAACATGAGCGGCGCGCATGTGTTTGTTTGTTTGTTTACCCGCCGGTGACGTCATATGTTTATTCTCGCGAGGCGCTTGGGGTAATAAGCATACGCGTACTGAATACTTCGATTTTTTTTGTTGTATTACCAATATTTTTGTTGTCGATTGAATTTTTGTTCTTGTTTTAATGATGACTATGACTTTATTGACGATAGCTCATATTTATGATTGTGCTAGAGTCAAGATTAATAATATTAGGTAGAAAACCGTAAAAGAAAAAAAAATGTGTATGAATTTGATATCTGGGTTCTAACCTGACCATTAGATACAGATGACTGGTGTATCTAGTCTCTATCTTGGCTTTTCGACCCTTCAACACCGTACACCTAGGAGGCAAATTCCCGCAAGTATTAGTAGGTACTTATGTCGAACTAAAATAGCCGTGGGCCTTTATAATGAAATGATTTCAAACGACATCGTTTGTTAGACACAAATTTCGTGAGAATTTGTATCTAGTCCCTTCTGTAATAGAGTTCTGTTTTCATTTGAACTGCCCACATGAAAGGGTTGCTCTTCCTACCTTTTTAAACGTCGATTCGATTTATGCGCCTTCTGAAGTAGATGTCCTTTTTTACTTACAGTAGGTTTGACTAATTTCAGGTATTGCAAAAGCCAAAAGAACTTAGTTGTTAACATTGTAGTATCATGTGATAGAGAACAGTCTAAAATAGATTAAATGAGATGTATTTCTTTAAGTAATTAATTCAGCTTAGAATGGATTTGTAAATAAAATTAATGTGTATAGGCCACAGTATTAATATTAATATGTATATATATTTTTACCAATATATTCAAAGGAATTGAAGACTAATTTAACATTCAGATGAATATAATGCCTTACCGTTATTATTTTATCATTCGGCCTACAGAATTATTAGCTTAAGATTTTTGTTTTCGCCTAGGTTTCTCATTAATTTATAGATCCAGTTTTTCGCTTTAAACTGATTTGATAAGTTAAATCTGACAGCAACTAGTTCTCGCAGCAGTTAGTAATGGCGGTGAAATTGAATTAGTAAAAATATTGTAGTTATTAGTCTACTTATGATTAATAGATAATTTGAGATAGTTGCTTTTATTTTGGAAGATTCACGAACTGTTATTGCTACTACTATTGAATACTTCCAATCTTAGATAAAAAAGAACAGAATAATATTTTTTATGTCAGACATTCAGAAAGTGTTTATTCATTATCATTTCAGGTATAAATATACATATAAGATAATCTGCTACCATTAGGCAAACCGTAAGTTTAGTAACAACCTTGACGGTACCAAATAATAATAAAAAATATATATTCTTATTATCAATTAAATATGATTTAATTAGCCAGCAGTGGGAAATAAGCATCAAATTAGGCTCGCGATTGTAATAGACAATTTAGCGTTGCAATTGCGTTTCTTATGAGATCCTCACAACAGGAAGCATTTGTAACAAAGTTTAAGGCCTCAAGTTACGCATATATTAAGGTTATAACCAGAATGTTGATAGTGAGTAGTAGCAGAAATAATATGAATGAGCGGCGTGGTGGGTGCCGCGCGAGGATGTCATTGAAGCCGCGCTGCCCCTTGTTTACACACGCACACAGGCGCGCGCACGCACACCGCGCCGCGCCCGTCGCCCGCTTATTTAGGTATATTGTTGTTTATTTTATTCGGCGCTATGCTCCGACACGGGCCGAGCCTTTCGACTCAGTTTTAACGCGCACGTTTTATGAAACGACAACTATGCGTCGATGTTCGCTCGCCGGCGATAATAATTATTCATATCGGAACCGTCTCTAGCGACCGAAATAGCGACGCGGTAAACAAATTTGCGATTTTATTGGCAGGTCCTCATTGTAACGAGTAGTTTTTTCCTGCAATATTTACGTTTTATTTATTTTTCATAACCTATTCGCACGCTCGCCGGTGCCTCGGTTGTCTCCGCGAATCTTAATGGTAGTTAATCATAGTTTATTTTTACCGCGGAACGTGTGTTAATAAGTGGGGCCACTTGTCGTCGTTTCTTTTATTTCGCCATAGTGTTTGATTAAAACTCGCAATTGAATTGCGGAAGCGTTTCGGCCGTGAAATAATATTCGCAAATTCGCGGCGCGATATGAAGATAGCCAACGTGAAGACCTAATTATAACGATAACAAGATACGGTTTGATCAGTTCACTCGATAAACAATGATGGATGTCGGCTATCTGTTGTGACAGTTCTTCGTTTAAAAGTGAATCGCGCGCTTTTGGAACTTTTCAAAATTCGAACAGTCTTTTGGCGGGAACGAGGTGCTAACGAAGAAGTAGGCTGCACAGAAAGTTTGGAAAAGTGTTGAGCACACATCGGATGCTGGCGAGTGTTTTTTCAACGCGTTTTCGAGGCTAAGCGCTAGTTGTTTGAACAAGTGTGTTTTCTAATGGATTTATTTTGAGGTGAGTTTAAATTTACTTGTGTGTTGGTGTTTGTATTGTTTGCTCTTCGTGTTTTGTGTGCGTGTTCACGCCGGTGGCGGGAAACCAAATACCTAGCCGGTTATGTGCATGTGTGAGTGTACAAACAACGGGCATGTGTGCGTGCGCGACTTATTGTCACTTTGTGTAAGAGGGGAGACAGGGAGGGAGAGGTTACTTGTCATGTATTTAGGCGAAGACGAACTTTGATGAGTTGACTTTTTAATTTATGTGCACCTTTTATGGCAATAGAAAAAAATGTGGCGATGAGACACGACATTATATTATATTTACTCACGTATCTGTCTTCGCATTTATCTATATTGATTTTTGACATCACTCTACCAAATGTTTAATGTAAACGCGAAATGTAATTACACCTTATTTTTAAAGTGCGTCGTCCTCTCAGCTTGTGTTGAGGCCTCCTTAGCGACAAAGTTTAACCAAGGAGGAATAATAATTAATAAGTATATATTATCTGTAGTAGTATAGGCAGCAATGTTGGTATAAATCAAATTAGCTTTAATAATAATGCGCAATTTTAAGAATCATACGCGTGTTTGCTGAACAAGATAATTATGTATATAAATACATAAAATTTTATTAACAATGTAAATGTCAATATACATGTATGTAGTGACAAGATATTAATTATTTTGGTATCTAATATAACAAAACGGAAATCGTTTACTAAGGAAATATCACACATTAAAAATGCATATTATTTATTTTATCTTTAATATTAACACGCGACAAAAAGCCTCTAATTTACATTCTAAAAATTTATTTACAAATTATACAAATTCTTTATGACCATGAGATTTTTTTTTGTACCGATTTAGAACTTGTATTTTATGTTCACTTGTAAAAACATTCATTAATATTTGTGCGATTTTTTTATAAGAATTATAAATAACGTTTGTTTATTTAATTAAAAATAAATGAATCTAAAAAATGCCGTATTGAAATGCTACTTTGAGGAGAAGCAATTGTATTGTGCCTTTAATTCAAGTTTTGTGAATGTGATTTTGGTTTAAATGTAACAATAATATTAAAAGCAGATAAAAGATAATAGCCAGCTATTATAATCATTCGTTTACGTGACTTTTATACATAAAAATTTAATTACTTTATACGAGTTTTGTTGCGGTTGGTATGTTTAAAAGTAAATCGCCATAAAATAAGTATTTTATATGGATTACCCATACAGCCAGTTGATAAAAGTTGCAGTTAATAAATCATATCTTCTATAAAGTATTAAAAATATATGAGATTAGTGATAATTAATCTTATAAACTATTTAATTTAAGTTGAGAAATCATTGATTAAGCAGTCGCCCTAGTTTATCCTATATCCTTCTCTGTACCCCTGACAATGTGTATGCGAAATTTCATCATGATCGGTCAAGTTGTTAAGGTGTGAAACGTTCGCATTTATAATATTAAATAAGAATTACGGATTAAATATAACACACCATCCGTGTAGAACTTAAACACTAATCCAAAAATATAAAAGTTTTAATTAAAATGTAAAGATGAAGCTTATAATAACGAAGTTATTATAAGCTTCATCTCCAAATTTAATTAAACCCGTTAAGAAAGTTTCATTTGTTTTCTTAATTTAGAGGAATTACTTACATAATAGTAGGTATGATAAATTAATAATATATTTTATTAAAGAAAACACAAGTAAATGGTTATATCAAAGGTTGCCTTGATACATACATAAGTCAATAAATGCTCAATACTCAATCAACATATATAAAACTTTTTGGTCATAACTGCTAGAGTTCTTAATTCTTCTTTTCAAAAATACAAATGAAACTAAATTGTTCATCACTAGCATCAAAGATTATAAGAAAAAAGGGTTTACAAGGATGTCGCGACAAACAGAGACTGGGAAAGGCAAATAAGGGGGATGGAATTATAAAAACAAGGGTCTGAACCCTTATGCTTTATTTTTTATTTGAAATATAAGGACGCTGTATTTGTTTGAGATACGTCAATAATACTCAGATTTTTAATAATAATAATATCATTTATTGCGTCAAATGCGTCAAATTTATGCCGTTATGGACATTTGCGTAAACATAATATTGTCTTATATTTACGCGAATGTTATACATTGAAATTAAACATATTTTATACGGATTTTATCGCGTTGTCTATTTTTTTTAAAACACTATCTATACTAATATTAACAAGCTGAAGAGTTTGTTTGTTTGGTTGAACGCGCTAATCTCAGGAACTACTGATTCGAATTGAAAAAATATTTTAGTGTTAGATAGCTTATTTATCGAAGAAGGCTATAGGCTATATAACATCACGCTACGGCCCACGGGGGCGGCGCAGTAACGATAAACGCGGGTGAAACCGTGGGCACATCTAGTTATTACATAATTTTGTAACTTTAAACTACTATTGTTAAACTTTTAATAGTTACTGTTTACTTCAATAAAATCAATTATGTAATAATAGTGCTTTATAAAAAATAAACAACGCGATAAAATCCGTATGAAGTTTGTTTGATTTCAACATACTCGTATAAGAATATTCTATCACATACACACAACATCATCTAGCCCAAACTAAGCAGAGTTTGTACCTACTATGGGTACTAGACAATAATGGATAAACATACATATATACTTTTTTTTTTGTAAATACATACATATTATACATAGAAACACCCAGACCAAGACAAACATCCATGTTCATGCACACAAATGTTTGACTTGTGCGGGAATCGAACCCGCGACCTCAGACGTGGCAGTCCGTTACACTATCCGCTACGCCATCGAGGCCGACTAAAATAAAATCTACTGTTGTACATGCAGTCGCGGGTGCGAATCCTGATTAGCATCTAATTTTCCTTGGTTTAAACGACACTGGTAAAAGAGACAATGAGACTAAGAAAAGAGATCCATGTGGGATATTTCGCTCTGCCTGCCGTGGGTATGCTCGTGATCAAACTAATCTACATGTATTAAAGAGTTTCTGTGGCGTAGAAACTTACCGTTCTCATCTTGTGCCCTTCATCCTATCTTTAATACCTTTCCCCGTGGGAAGGCACCATGCGAATGAAAGCACAACTAACCCAGTATTGCTAGCATTCATAGTCAACGATAGCCGCTTGTGATCAGGCGAAATGTCTACTTATTAAGCCTTGGCAGAATAAATAAAAATGAAATAAACCTACGGAAGCCATAATAAAATTGATATATTACTGACAACAAACTCTGAGCCATTTGAATTTGCATTCGTCTGTAGGCGACATTTAAATAAAGTTTATTTTTACTATAAAAAAATAAATTATTAATTATATACATAATATAAACAATTCTTTAAAACTAACTTATACCTAAAATATTATGAAACAGAGAAATAAAAAAGAAAACTAAAACCCTCTAATAGGCGTCATAGAATTCCTCCGCATCACAGTCAACTGGTAGTGTGCCCAGAAGACTGGCAGCATTGCCACGTTGAATGGCAATTTTTATACCTATATTATTACCTATTATGGCAATACCTACATTAGCACAGGGTTTTATTTATGATCTTATTTATTTATTTATAAAATTCGGTTTTCTAAAGCCACAAATTTTGGCAAAAACGCACGGTGACCATTTCTGCAAAAGTGGTGAAGCTTTTTCGTTGTAATAATGAGGTTTAATAATTAAGTGCTTCGGTGGCTCACTGCCTCGATGGCGCAGGGAAAGCGATATGCGAATTGCTGTGCATAAGGTCTCGAGATATATGATATTTTCTGTCATGGAATTCCCGGTAAAAGCACTGAATCTGAAACTGTCATTACTATACAATATAACAATACGCTCACAGTTTTCAGTATGGTGTAATAAGCATCAGACTGAAAACTAAAACTACACCTGGCTTCTATCATTAATATATTTATTTACGAATAACTTTAAATATTAAATACTTTTCTTTTCTTATACTAATAAAAACAATTCCTCAACAAAATAAAGCCTGTATCGCGGTAGATTTTATAAACATTGAAACCAAGGACACAAAGCACAACTAGCCATAAAACAACTATTTGTGAATCACACAAACTTTTGTCCAGTGTGAGCACAATACTATACATAATTATATGTAACGTCCCCCATATCGAACCTACATTATTCGACGCATTAGCAAACGCTTTATAAGCCATTGCGCCATCCGGGCACACTTAAATTACAATATTAATTGATGAAACAACAATTATAACTTGTATAAAATGCATTATCAGCTCTCGATAATGGAAGTCGCCGCGAATGATATTGTTTTTTAACCTTAGATGTTATATCTGTTTTGTTATTATTGGTTTTTATATTAAAAACGAGATAATATTTATTGTATAAACAGTAAAATAAATATAAAATTGCATATTTTTGTGCAAGGTTAATTGATTAGGGATGAAAGACCTTGACCACAAACGATGTGCGGTTAATTGGATGTCTTTATTTCATATTGCTTTTCAACCCACTAATATTATAAAACAAAATATTCTCGTGTGAAATTGTTTTCTAATATTTATCGTCTATTGAATGAACAACGTACCTATACGTAATATATTTTAATGTATTTACACATAAACCATACACATGCCATATCCTAAATAGACATATAGGATTTATTTTTCTCGGTATCCGTAGCCACGGGATACACGCAGGCGAAACCGCAGGAACTAGTATACCTACAATAAAATTATTAAATTTTTAAAGGTGGAAGAGCTTAGCGTTGCCAATTATGTTCTGACCAGAGAAGCACCATTCTTCTTACTAGAGGCCGGCGTAAGATCCTTTACACAGTAACTGCGTTTGGCCAGCTTTGTAAGAGTTCTGAAGACTTACAAACCTTTTCCGTTTCTATTGGTTAATCCAGTCTCAAATTTTAAATTGCACTAATCGCATAGCGGATAGGCAGTTGCCTCGCCGATGCCACTGCGCTAATCGTTGTGGATTCAAATCCGATACAAGACTTGTGGTCCCATTTCATCCAATTGTATACTCCAATAAAACATTCTTACTAATATTGTAAATTCGAAAGTAATTCTGTCTGTCTGTGTCCTTTACACGGCTAAACCACACAGCCGAATTAGATGAAATTTGGTACAGATATAGTTTAAAACCTGGGAAGGACATAGGCTACTTTTTATTGGTGTAGTTACCACGCGGGCGGAGACGCGCGCAAAAGCTTGTATTTAATAATTACCTGCGCAAATAATACATTAGAAGTACCTACGTTATTAGGACTACCTTGGTTTGAATCCCGGATAGGAAAAATGTTCTTGGAATTTTTTACCAAGCAGCGCAGATTCAGGAACTGTATCCGGTAATTGGGAATAGAATTGTCATCTATTAAAATCATAGTTGATAAAATGTGGATGTAATAAACGTCTTCCTACCCCTTGGGGGTCATAGCCGTGAGATGATGTGTGCGTGATTAGTAGTATTGAACACCTACGTTATAGGAAGTGGTGATTATTTTTAAAAGTAATGGCGCCAATAAGGTCACTTCTAAATCAAATAAATATATTTCTATTTCAGCAGTACACACAGCGACAGATCAACCTAGACTGTTTGGATTTTATTTTTAGAATTTAGTTATATATGGACAGTGACATATGGTATAATGACTGCAACACCTGATACATAAATGAGTTGTAAAATACTGAAATTGTACGTTGATGGCGATTTAAAAGAGTGGCCTTGAGTTTCTTGCAGGTATCTTCTCATAGGCTCAACCTTTTGCCTGAACCTTGCAACTAACATAAATGTAAATTCAGTAAATGTAATAAACTCACTAACCCCTTTGACGTTCATAAGTGTTACTTCGTGACCTAAGTGAATAAATGATTTTTGATTTTCACTTTGACTTAGACTTAACTAATAGAAGTTTAACGCTGCGAATCGTGCGAGAGAGTGCGTTATAATTTGTAACAAATCCTTACCATTACATCGACACCACTATGCGCTGTCCCTTTCCGACAATTCTCTATTTTGTATGTAGCGTAGTTATGCGTATATAGGGTGTCTAACTTGATTAACCGTGTGTTTTAGCCGTGTGTACAAGCGATTATTGAATGGCTATATAAACATGTAATAGTGCTGATACTACAAAAATATATTAGAACAATAATAATAGTTCACGGCTACCCGGCTGGCGGAATGGCTTAAACAGTAACCTTGCCATTGACACTGTGCCGAGTGTTGGTTTTTTAGTCAACTGAGGCCGCTCGAACTTATCCCATGGGATCAGTTGACCTAACGAATGTTTTGAATCGGGCAACTGATCCCATTGATACATTTTATGATTTATACAGACACGATTGTGATTTATGGATAGTATTTAACTGCACAGCAAAAAAATACTAATTGCACAGCAAAATATGCTTGCCAAAAATATTAATCTTTGATTAAATTTAATTTTGCTGTGCAAAATATATTTTAAGAGATCAAACTAAGTCGACGGAGCCTCGCTTCACGGAGCTCCTATTTTTGGGTGGGTTTAAGAAGGAACCTAACATAACCTAACCCTTCCGAGACGGAATGCAGTGATTTGAGGCGTATAGGTGCTCGTTATGCTGTGCAATATTTGCTGTGCAATTAGTATTTTTGATGGTCATTATATTTAATCCCATTTTAATATATCAGTATAACCAAGCGATGGAGTGTCATTTCTTTCCCAAAACACTTTTGTTTACGTGTGTACATATTTATATTGTATATACAAAAATAATATTCTTCTTTTTAAAGTGGGATCAGTTGACAAAGCAAACATAATAAAATTAATTATTAAGTCAACTCATCCCGCGGGATGAGTTCAAGCGGCCTCAGTTGACTAAAGAGCCGAGCAATCCCACACGGACAAAAAATTATGTGATTCACAATTAATAGTTATTCCTAGTCTGGTTGTTCTTTGTGTCCGTTGTTTGAATGTTTGTAAAGTCGTCAGCGACACAGGATTTATTCCTAGTACGGGCGTTGTCTTAACAGAAAAGAAAGTTCAATCGAAGTCAAAGTCAAAGTCAAAAATTATTTATTCATTTAGGTCACAAAGTAACACTTATGAACGTCAAAATATATGGGTTAGTGAGTTTACTAAGTTACTGAAGCTACATTTAGGTTAGTTGCTAGGTTCAGGCAAAGGGTTGAGCAATACTGCACACACCTCTTACATTTTGAAGTCATGTGCGTGTTAAATGAGTAGTAGAGCTTCGCTGATTTCAGCATGTATGGCCGGCTCGACCGGAAAGGACTACGCACTCACAGAATATCGACGTGAAGTAGCAGTGTTCCTACTGTTCTGTTTTGTTCGGTGAGTGAGAATGCCGGAGGCCCAATCACCCTCTTTTCACCTTCCCGCTCCTTCTCCTTCCCACTTTCTTTTTTTCGTAAAAGGTCGGCAACGCGCAAGTGATGTTTCTGGTGTTGCAGGCGTCCATAAGCTACGATGACGACTTACCATCACGTGGGCCGTATGCTTTTTTGCCACCATAGTTGTATTAAAAAAAATGGTTTATTGACGCGCGCGTTAACGGTAAAGGAAAATATCGTGAGTAAACCTGTATGCTTCAGAGTTAATGTTCTAGAAGATATGTTCAGTGTTCAACCCGCACTGTGCCAGCGTGACGGACTATGGCCTAATCTTTCTCCCATTGAGAGGGCTATGCCCAACAGTGGGATAGTTGAGAGGGCTGATCTATACTAATATTATAAAGCTGAAGAATTTGTTTGTTTGGTTGAACGCGCTAATCTCAGGAACTACTGGTCCGAATTTAAAAATTATTTTATTGTTGGATAGCTTATTTATCGAGGAAGAATATATAACATCACGCTTTGACCCACGGGGGAGGCGCAGTAATCATTAACGCGGTTGAAACCGCGGGTACATCTAGTCTATACTAATATTATAACGCTGAAGAGTTTGTTTGGTTGAACGCACTAATCTCAGGAACTACAAGTTCGAATTGAAAAATTATTTTAGTGTTCGATAGCTCATTTATTGAGGAAGGGTATAGGCTAGGCTAACATCACGCTAGGAGCAATAGGAGCGGCGCATTAATGAAAAATGTTGCAAAAAGGGAGAAAATTCTTTCATGTGAAGCAGACGAAGTTGCGCGGTTCAGCTAGTTATTAATAGTTCAAAATCTAGTGCTTTTAAAATACACCGCGATACAATTCGTATAAATCTTACAATATCTTTCAGGGTAGTAGGTTGACGGGAAGTACTACTCATACATTTTAATGACCTTTCAGGATGTATATCAATAAGAAAATATGTATGTTTTAAAGATGGTATTTTTTAAATCTTCTTCCGAAGCCTTTAAAAATATACAACTCCTGTAGGATCAAGCTCTTAATTGATTGCTCTTAATTGTGATTAAGTACACCCAGACTCGTAGCAATTATTTATCAATTAGGCAAATGTTTTGTCCCGTGTGGGATTCGAACCAGCGACATTCTGCGTGACGACAGCGGCGGGATGACCGCTGTGCTAAGCGAGCAATTTATTTTTTAACTAGATGTGCCCGCGGTGTCACCCTCATTTATGATTACTGCGCCGCCCCCGTGGGTCGTAGCGTGATGTTATATAGCCTATAGCCTTCCTCGACAAACGAGCTATCCAACGGTAAAATAATTTTTCAATTCTGACCCGTAGTTCCTGAGATTAGCGCTTTCAACCAAACAAACAAACTCTTCAGCTTTATAATATTATAGTATAGAGTGTTGTAGGTGGTAGAGTTTAGAAATACACGGCTACACATCAAGTTATACACACCCTGTATACGCATAACTACGCTACATACAAAATAGAGAATTGTCGGAAAGGGACAGTGCATAATGGTGTCGATGTAATTGGTAAGAATAGAGCGTAACAAAAATATAACGCACTCTTTCACACGATTCGCAGCGTTCATCTTCTAATAGTTCAAAGTCCAAACAGTCTACGTTGATGCGTCGCTGTGTGTACTCACCACCTGATGGTAAAATAATGATAAATTATTTCTCCTGTGTATTGTTATTAGAAGATGGTTATGTATACATATAGTAGGTAGGTTCCTACTTAGTTCCGTCTGGTACTATCATGTGTTCTGTAGAATTGCAAAAGTTACTTTAACTTTACGAAAGAGTGCATACTTTCGTTGAACCTAATGTATAAGTAAGCGCTATTGTATGCTGATTCGTTTCCCATTTCGGAAAATATAATATTAATATTCTATCACATATACACAACACATACATGTAAATACATACATATTATACATAGAAACACCCAGACCAAGACAAACATCAATGTTCATGCACACACAAATGTTTGACTTGTGCGGGAATCGAACTCGGGACCTCAGGTGTGGCAGTCGGTTACACTAACGACTACGCCATCGAGGCCGCCGACTTAATCTGTCAAGTCTTAGAATGCCACACATAATAAAAAATCTATATAATAATATATTGTCTGGCCACCGGTGTGCCGCTGCGACTCAATAGATTTATAAGATGCTAGATTTTGCCCGCGACTTCGCTCGTGTAAATGTAGGTTATGTTAGTAACAGTACTTATTTCTGGATGAAAGGTACGCTATGTCCTTTTCTATTCCCCTGACAACGTGTATGCGAAATTTCATGAGTATCGGCATAGTAGTTGAGGCGTGAAAGCGTAACAAACAAACAAAATACATTCGCATTTATAATATTAGTTCAGGTTTTACTTTTAGGGGATTCATCATCATCATCATTGGCCACAGCATCTGTTGTAGATGTTGTTACAGCGCTTGTGGGTTTACGGGTTGCTATATCGCCGTTGATGGCTATGATGCCGCAGCGAACACATATAAATCGTGAGTCTGTAGAAGGTGGCAAAGCACAACGAAGTCTTTTCTGCTTGAGGTCATCCAGCCAGTCATCGTCATGCTTTGCCATTCCAACTTTTATGTCATGGCGCTATTCAGGCCTAGTCACGGCGTGTTTTTCGCAACCATCAGTGCGCATTCCAAAACTGTGCATGTCACGCTTGCAACCATCCTTAAATCTCAAGATTGGGCGCCCAACAGGTCTCTTTACGTCCATTATTTGGCTTCACATGACTTGGTGTGGTAGTCTTTCAGGAGCCATACGATAAACGTTACCCAGCCAGCGTAGTCGTCTTTGCTTCAGCATAGCTGTTGTGATGAAACAGCGTGTTTTATGATGACTAGATCGTTGCTCATTTTGTCCCTCCATGTGATGCCGAGTATAGTCCTCAGACATCTCATGTGGAAAGCATTGAGTTTACGCTCTTGCTTTGTGCAACCAGTCCACGTTTCCAAAGCGTACAACAGTATACTAAGGACGCAGGTCTGGTATACGAGGACTTTAGTATAAATGGTAAGCTTGAGGTTTCTCCAAACACGCGCAAAAAGCTTACCGAATGTAGTAGAAGCTTGGCCAATCCGAGCATCTATTTCCTTATGGGAAGTTAGTGAGGATGTCGTGGTGGAGCCAAGGTAGCAGAAGTGATATGACTTCGAGAAATGACCTGTCAATCATGATTTTAGGTGGCTGGTCCACACCCTGTATCATTATGGCAGTCTTTTTGGTATTGACGCTCATAGAGAATAGATGACAAGGGTGATCAAATCTCGTCACCAATTCCTGAAGTTCACTTTCTGAGTTCGCAACTAGTGCAGCATCGTCTGCATAAAGAAGCAAGAAGAGCAAGTAAGCCTGCCGCTTACTTTTTGATTTTAGGAGGTTAATGTTGTATAGTTTTCCATCCTTTCTAGTATGTAAATGTACTCCAACGTCACAGTTTTTAAAAGCAATCAGTAGTAATGCCGAGAAAAAGATCCCAAAGAAAAAGATCACCTACCCTAGGTGCCAGCACACATCCTTGTTTGACTCCACGGTTGACGCCGAATGTTGTGGATTTGTCACCATCAAATATAACTAAGTAATTCATTGTATCGTAAAAAGATCTTATTAACAATAGGAGTTTTGGAGGGCATCCAATCGTCCTCAGTACGTCATACAGCCCTTCTCTACTAACAGAATCGAAGGCATTTTTAAGGTCAACGAAGGCCATGTATAGAGGTAAACGGTGTTCGCGGCTCTTTTCTTGAAGTTGCCGAAGGATGAATATCGTGTCGGTGATCGAACGGCCAGCCCTAAACCCAGACTGCGATGCAGGATATATCTTGGCTACCAGAGTTTCTAGACAACTTTAGCAAATTTGCCTGCAATACTTAATAAAGATATTCCCCGGTAATTATTACAATCATCTCTGTTTCCTTTGCCTTTATATATGGTAATTATATCGGCATCTCGCATATATTATGGCATAGTCTCTTCATCCCAATAGTGCAGTACGAGAACGTACACGAAAGAGGATACGCAGTCAAGTTTTATGAGCTCAGCAGGTATATTATCTGGGCCAGTGCTTTTACCCAACTTAAGGCTTTGGAGTGCTTTAAGACTTTCATCGGCTGTAAGTGGATTGTGAAGTTCAGTTATGGTGGATCGAGGAATGAAGTCGCATAGTGCATCGGGGCTTATACAGACTTCTTGGAGTACAGATGCGTATAATGTTCAGTTTTTGTTGGTAATCGTATTTTCATGCAATTTTGATTGCGGCATGTTTTCTTTTGGTTGAATGATCAGTGCTACAGTCTGCGCTATGATAGGTTGTTGGGTTTGTTACGTAAATCTTTCTTTCTTGTGATAATAAAATTACTCTGATGCCAATGGCCTGAGCGTGAGTGTCTCCATGTTCGTAACGTAAAGAGAGTGAGATGCGCAGAGCTCAAGTAAACGTTGACCGTTCAAATTATTTTTGCCAACTCCATAGTGTCTAATGCATTCCAGCCAATTATCAGATTGGTTTCCTACTCTCGCATTAAAATCGCCAAATAACAAAAGCTTATCAGATGCTCGAACTTTTTCCAAACATAAAAAAATAAAAATAAATAAATCTCCATAGAATTTATGTTTGACATCGGCAAAGCTTTAAGAGTTGGTGCATAAGCTGAGATAAAGGTGATGGGACATGAAACTGCCATTAATCTTAGGGCTATTATTCGCTCGGACACGCATAAAAGTGATTCCATACATTCAAGTATGCGGTTGTTGATACCAAAACCAACTCCGTGTTTCCGGCTTTCGCCTTCATTTTTCTCCATCCATGTTTCCCTCTCGATCTCTTCGACTGTACCCTCAGGAATCACACGTCATTACATGTGGAGCCAATTTGGTTGCAGGAGATGCTGACTTGTCGGGTTGGACCCTACTGTCGCCTACGGTTCTCCAGATCCTTTGCCTCATCCGCCGACTTACACCGTACCGAATCCGATTTTCTCCGCTGTAGTCGTCGTTAAGGGCTTCACCCATAACCCTGGGCTGGGGTCCATGTTATAACCCAAGGAAATGGGTCCCCGGCCGAACTCAGCCACCCACTCACTTCGACCTATTACAATGAGGGATGCCCGCCCTCGCGACTAGGACGCGCCGGTTGGAAATTACCCCAGCGGAGATGATTAAAGATAGCTCAATCTACCTGGCGCCGCGTTAACGGCTCGTATAATACCGAGACCGATGGCATTTTAGGGGATTAGTTACTATAATAAATACTGATTTGATTACTATTCTGTTTAATTAACCACGCGAAAATTGAAATTGCTTTGCTTAACCTTGGTTTAAAATTAAAATTTATTTTGTAGCTATTAAACATGCTTTGAGTATTTATTATTTGTATATTAGTTACCTATTGTACAATGTTATTTTAGAATATGTTAGCCTTTCGTGATCACTGTTAAAGTGGTTGAAGGATTTCAAACTAAGTGAAGTTATTTAAATTATTTGAATAATTTAAAATATTTTAAAATATCTTTTAAATAAGTATGTGTAGAGAAAAAGTATTTTCATGTCAACAATACAGCTTGCTTGTCTGATAACCCGCACCGGGTCATCATGGTAGACTAGGCCTAACCCTTCCTCAGACTTGGAAGAGGCATGTGCCCAGCAGTGAGACAGTGTACATACTATTATATTATTATATAATATTGTTATATTTATTAACAATAGAGCTTAGCGTGACAAAGTACTTCTAAATGGGTAACAAAATACTTAATAATTAAATTATAGATCTGGCAAACAATTTAAAATAAACCTTTCCGATATACAAATGAATTATAAATGTAGGGAGTATTTGTTCGCTCATATTGGAAATAGTACAATATCGTTCTCTATCATATTAATGTAATGTGCGAGCGCACTCTTCTTAGTATGGACACATTTTCGTACTGTGAGGGTACATCTAAGTATGTTTTAAATTTTGATGAGCAGGATATAATTTTGACACTGACTCGCTGCTAACAAAAAGACTAACCTTTTGGTAGCCTAGCCTGCTTGATGTTTGAATTTAGACGTTATATTATAAAAGTTAACATACCAGTGTATGTAAACTTTTTGTAAAAACAGCATCAAAATTGGTTGCAAATTAAAGGATTAATGTTTATAATTTGGGTATTAAATATAGCCAAAGCGTATTCGCACGCCTGCATTTTAGTAGCAGTTACGTCACAAGACAGTATCTCTCGTCTTTTTTTCTGTCATTTGACAATAATACTAGATAGATCGAAAAAATACTATTTACTTTTAAATTACTTTTTAATATTCTATATAATAATATATACTTGTAAACTTTGGATAGCATATTTTCTTTTTAGGTAATTAACTTATATTTAGTGATAAATTGAAAAGCTTATAAGCTAAATACTTTAAATAATATGGGTAATTTGCCAAGCTTATTCAATAACAAAATACAAAATAGGCAAATAAAAATATATTTTTTACATAGTTTTCACTGTATACATCTGCCTCGTAGTACTTATTAACAATAAATATATAAATACTACTTAGAATTTTGAATTTACCCAGTACCCAATTTATTTCTTTACAAATTGTTTAAATTAATTTACTTATCTGCGAACTCGATATAAATATTTAGTGCTTCTAAATACTTTTGGCTTTTTCAAATCTTTTTACTGTTATAGTTTACATTAAAATATTCCTTAAGTATTTTAACCGAAATTTCGTTTAAATAAACGTTTAACTTATATTTAGTTTCTCGGTCTACTTTCTACCACAATTTTATTCCAATTCTTCCATCATAAATTTTGTAGAATACGAACTTTTAGTACTAATATATTGAAGTTGTTGTTACATCGCATTGGACAGAAAAACAAAAAAATATGTTTTTTGTATATTATTTTCGTACGAGTAATTTATAAAAATAGACTAAGAAAACGTGATTAAAACCGCAAAAGTAATATCATCATTGCCTTCATAAAGATTGTATCTGTATTAAAAAACAAACATCAACATAGATAAATAATTTTAAAATGGAACCATAGCCGATTGTGACTTTGATACGCAAAACTCAAGCATGTATTATAGTCATACGAAATAACAATAATTGAATATAAATTAACGTAAATTACTTAAACAAATTCATGTTACAACAATCGTTGTGCAAATAAAGCTTTTTAGGCAACTTAGCAACAAACAATGATCATAACGTGTGTGTTTTTTTCAACAGCTGTATATGTGTGTGTTGTTTATATTTGTATGTGTGTGCGTGTGTGCGTGTAGGCGTGACGAGCCGATAGCGTTATCGGGCCGAGCCTTGCAAAAATATACAACAAACTCACAGTATATGTAATGTCCATGTATGGTTATAAATGTGCGCA
Organism: Catocala nupta; assembly: GCA_963675205.1. Classification (NCBI taxonomy): domain Eukaryota; kingdom Metazoa; phylum Arthropoda; class Insecta; order Lepidoptera; family Erebidae; genus Catocala; species Catocala nupta. The sequence continues at coordinate 22,165,516 of OY776104.1, forward strand.
GGTGTGTTTGTTTTATATACTAATTAAATGTTGCCAAAATAAATAATGTTTCTCAGCGCGCCAGTGAGGCCTAGGTAGGTGTTCCGCGGATTTTTCTTTAATAAATTATAATACAATGGCGGAACGTTAAATTTATTTATAAAACAATACGCAACCTCATTAATGAAATTATACATTTAAATTAATTTGTTCGCAAAAACCTTAGTTCAATGTATATTGTTGTTAATTTTAAGCGCCGAGACGAAAATGGCCGGGTCTAACTGTTCCGGTATTATAATTTATAACTGATGTGTTGTCAATCACGTGGTCGGTTTGGTAGCCATATTGTTTTGTCTATGGCTTATCCTCTACATGAGCAGTTAGTAAGAGGTGGATTTTAGTACACGCAAATTTTTCCAACTGTGTTTCGTTTACCGATATTTACAATTGCAAACACTACAGTAATAGTTACCTGCACTCCATGAATAAGTATCGTATGTCTCGTGCCGTGCTTAATTGTATTCGAATATTATTCGAATGCACATCATTAGTTTAGTTATAGTAGTGAAGATGAGTCTAGAGAGAGAGACTCTATATTGTCAAGAATCGTAAATCGAATCTTAACGCTCTTATTAAAACTAAACTACTTTATACGGCTTTTATCGAATTTTAACAATTTATTACATAATTTAGAAACTGTTACATTACTACTACTATTAAACTTTGCTAATTTTTAAGCTAATTAATTTATTAAAACTATCTATATTTAAGTTTACACTTTGCTAGACGTTTAGGTTGCTTTTCAACAGCCATGGTCACGGGGAGACTCGGTAGTTAATTAACCGCTCACACACGCCATTGGACCAACGTAAAACAATTTAAAACAATAATTAAACCATTCTAAGATATTGAAATATATGCATATCATTACATTTATAACTTATAAAACTCAAGTTTAACTAACCGCACTCCAGATACAATACCAAAACTCCAACAATAAACATTCAAATAAAGAATAAATCATAAAACGCGTTCAGAAACCGAGCCGAGGCGTAGCGTTTAAAAATAAACAAACACGTGTTTAATCTATAATTTTTGCTTGTACGCAGATTTTAGCGCAAAATTGCGCCTTCCTACTGATAAAATAAAACAACCTAAATAATGAAGCGGCCTCGAAATCTAAATAAATTACTATCAGTAACGTTTCCGACCTCCTTTTGCTTCCTAAACATTCTGAAATAGGCGCGTGCCTTCATACTGCACGATTTATTTTTTTATAATGCGTAAACAATGCAGTGGTACTATTGTCTGGTTATTGTTTAATAAAAGAAACAATATGTTGCTTGATTTGGATTGCACGGATGGTGGATTGGTTTAAGCGGTCACTTTGGCACTGTGCCGTGCCGTGTGTTTTCCAAACGTAACAAAATGTTTCCTTGGGACCGAAATCCAGACCTACCTAGACCTTAAAGTAGGCTATAGCTGCCTAAAAAAACAATAAGTTTTATTTAAAATAAAATTAATAAATCTTTTAACTTTAAACTATTTAAGTTACGTTAATTTTATTTAAAAGCAAAACTAAGACTTCAATAATACCGAAAAGAAAAATAAAAGTAATATTTTTAGTATCAATACCAAGTAATTTAACCATTTTGAAGCCTGTTTCCAAATTAAGATGTATTTATGTTAAAATTAAAATAATTATGTTATATGTATGTTAAAATAGTCTCGTTTATATTTTATTAAGTTAAAATATTAATTTATATTTTTTTGGACGCCTCTTGGCGCAATGGGTTTGCCGTGCATGAGGTCTCGGATTTCATTACCGGATCGTGCAATGTGTTATTGCGATATTCAGTCAAGATATTTTTAGTAGGAACATGAGTCGAGGTTTGTACACACAGCAACGCATCAACCTAGACTGTTTGGACTTTGAACTAATAGAACTTGATGTGTAGTCGTGTGTACATAGTAAAAGGACTACCAATATAACTATATTTTATACACCGCGAAACTATCCGTGAAACATGAACGCATAAAATTTTATATAAATACATATTTACATTAAATATTACTATTTAGATTAAATATTACTTGAAAACTAATATTTTATAGCCTACATTTTTTTTACTTGAGCTAACAAACTAAAAATAATACCAGCCCTGTATTAAACTGTCCCACTACTGGGCACGGACCTTTTCTCAGTGTGGGAAGGGTTAGGCCATAGTCCACCACGCTGGCCCAGTGCGGGTTGGCAGACTTCACATATCTTCGAGAACATTATAAAGAAAGAAAGAAAGAAAGAAAGAAAGAAACATTTATTTGCACAGAATACAGGTGGTACCAGATTTTACAATGGTGAATCGTTCAGGCTATATTCTGCCTGTATTAGGCATGCAAATATTAATAATTATATAAAACAGTTAAAATTTTATTAACAAGATGGCAAACTATATTATTATTTAGAATATTTATCATTTATTATCATATATCATTACATTATATTAAAATTTACAAATAATCAGATTCATTAGTTTTATTTTGCATGAATTCTTCTATTGTATAAAAACACTTATCTACCAGCCATTTTCTTAACTTAAATTTAAAATATTTAAATGGAAGTTCTCTTAGAGTCCTAGGCAGTTTATTAAAAACTGATATGCACATGTGATAAACATTCTTTTTATTTAAGGTTGTTCTACAAAATGGAATTAATATTTTAGTAGGATCTCTTGGTCTGTATTTAGTAACATGATCCCTCTTAAATTTGAAAAAATCGTTATACTTCCTTACAAATACTGATACTTCAAGAACATACATGCAGGTCAATGTCAGCAAATTAAGTTTTTTAAATAAAGGTTTACAGGAGTCAAGTGGACCTACTCCACAAATAGCTCTTAGAACTTTCAGACATGCAGGTTTCCTCACGATGTTTTCCTTCACCGTTAAAGCGAGTGATAATTAACTATTTAATACGCACATAGCTTCGAAGTCAGAGATGCCCGTCTTGGGATCGAATTCGGGACTTCTGCGTGGCAGTCCAACGTTCTCCCACTAGACTATCGCTACTTATGTAATATTATATAAAATATATTAAATTATGTTTATGATGTGGATCAATTTAGTTTGCGTTACGTTATTAGGTTTGGAAAGAAAGAAAGACCATACGGATACCATAGCGGGCGAGCGGTCGTCTCACTGTGCTGCCGCCGCGCCGTGTGTTGTGGGTTCGAATCCCACTCAGGACAATTATTTGTGTGATCCATTAAATAATTGTTTTTAGTCGGTGCACACTGTGTCTTAATTGTATGTTTGTAAGGTACCCTGCGTTAAACAGAGCTGAATGAAAGGAAATGGACGTGTTTTGGGCCAAAGTTGAGTAAACAGAAAGCTGTAGTTTAAAGCTGTGTGTGTGTGTGTGTGTGTGTGTGTGTGTGTGTATGTGTGTGTGTGTGTGTGTGTGTGTGTGTGTGTGTGTGTTTGTGTGTATGTGTGTCTGTCTGTGGCATCGTTGCTCCCGAACGTATGAACCTATTTTAATTTAGTTTTTTTTATTTTAACGTTGAATTAGTTAGTAGCAGAACACTGTTGGTTCTTAGTTATGTTTGATGAAAATTGGCCCAAGATGGCCGCCGCCACTAAATAGTGGATTACCTATTTTTCCACATCTCCCTCAATATGGGTATCATATGAAAGGGCTTGACTAGTAGAATACTATACACTATGATAAATTTCAAATCCAAGATGGCCGCCACCACAAAATGGCGATTTACATTTTTTTTCACAACTCCTTCAATATGTGTATCAAATGAATTTTGAGTCGGGGGTTTTTTTAATTTTATTTATTACATAGTATCACACTTATACCCAGATAGGTAAGCAGAGGTGTTATCACACCTACATTTCCCAGCAATGTTTATAGGACGCATGTAATAGAGGAGTAGATCATTGAAGTCTACCGCGTATACATTCAGACACGATCCTGTTACTGGACATTTATTTCTTGATTTGAGATAAGCTCAATGGTTGTGTTATGTGTGGGTTTGCGTTGTTCGGATCAAATTTGCGACCTCTCGATGGTGAGCCTAACGCCTTATAGATTGGGCTATCGCCGCCTCGTCAATCTGATAATTTTATGGTCAAATGGACAGCTCCTGCTAATGCAGTAGTCTAACGAACGATACTATTTAACGATAGCCTAGAGGGAGGTCGTATTCGCGTCAATGTATTTCTTTATTGTAATTAGTACACGAGCATTACGCGATAGTGGTGATTTATTTGAATTGTTTACGTAGTATATGACTAGGTACACGTCACTGCACTTCTAGGATTTATGTATACTTAGTACTGCATATATATATATATACAGTGTGTATAATAAACCCTGTCAGATCCTTAATGGTGTTATACAGTAGCTTATTATGAGTACGTAAGTGAGATCATTTTATAAAAAGTTACTCCAGTAAATTTAATTTATTTAAAATAATATGTCAATAGATTTCCTATGGCAACACCGACAATTATTAATCTTACTACCTAGGTATCACTAAAGTTAATAAAGGTTCACCGATGCCGCGCCGCGCTACGCCGCGCCTACCTACCTACGTCTTAGAAAAACGCCGCCAAAAGTATGCCACGCTCCGCGTCCTTGTCAAGTTTAGTGGAGTGTTGCTAGACTGTGTGAAATTTCAGTAATTTAAGGGTAAAAATGCTGATCAAAACTGTACTTAAAAATATTATGAAGACGATTTACGATGATATAGTTTCTTAGCATGTTTGTAAAGAAAGAAACAAGCCCTTAATGGATCGGATAGGGTTTATATATACACACTGAATATTGTATGTCGGTGTTACAGTTTCTTTCAATAAATTAATTGTTCTTCGGTTGCACGGATGGCTTAGTGATTCAAGTAGTCACCACGCCATTGTCAGTGCGCAGAGTGTTGTAGTTTTGATAGGGGGGAATTTGCGGATGCGGATACGGATACGGATATTTGAAGACTCACATCCGCGGATGCGGATGTCTAAATCGATGCGGAAACTCCACAATTGCGGATGCGGATATTAATGAAAATTGTTCATCTTATTTAATAAAAAGTATCCAATACCCGCCTTCGCAGGTTCAAGCCTGTTTTGCAAAGGTTCATAAATTAACCACGTACTACTGAACAACTGATTTCTTTCTTATCGTAACCTACGCTATATCTGGAGTCGCATTAACATCTGCGTTGATTATTGTGGATACGGATGCGGATATACAGAGTGATTTTGAAATCGTGTAATTCCTTTTAACCACGCATTCTACTGGTGATATAGAATAACCCTGACCATATTTTTTATTATATATATTGACCTATAATTTACCTCAAATACGTTATATAGTGCAATGTTGTTTGAAAATTTGACAACCGTTTACTAAAAGGCAGACCACAGAGTTTCTACTGAGATTTTCTTGAGTGAAAACCCAATAACATGGTGCCCAATACGTGAAACTGAGATCTCTTGCAGAGCAGTTCATCGCCGCTGTGCCACCGAGAACATGGACACACCAGTAGTGGCAGTTGACAGCAGCTTTAGTAGAATAAAACAAGAATACTTCTCTAGACAACTTCTTGTGTTCAATTAGAGTAGGCTTGCCGCATGTTCTACTTATTTAAAGTATAGTAAGATATACGGAGCTAAACGTGAAACTCATACTAACTCTGGGGACAAACTGTGACGTAGATAGCTTGTTGAAATGCGTATCCCAATAGTTATCCTTCTTTTTAAATATTTTCAATTCGAAAGTAATTCTGTCAGTCTGTTACTTCTTCACGGCTAAACCACTCAACCGATTTGGATGAAATTTGATAGAGAGGTAGTTTAATACCTGGGAATGGACAAAGGCTATTTTTTTTTTATGTAGGTACCTCGCGGGCGGAGCTGCGCGCTATAGTTAGTGATACATACACTTGAAACTATTGCCCAGGCTACCCACACATGACTATTCTAACATGACTTGGTAGCAAAGCGGTAGTGAATACGACTGATGTGAATGAGAGGTCTGATTCGCGAGCCCAGTGGGCAGCCAACGCACTACGCACTGTCGTCTGGTCGCCGGTAAAAGTTCTCTGGTCTTAGGTCTTCGGCCAAAGTATAAGCAAACTAGGCTGAGGGACCTAGTCAATATCATAGTCAAAGAATTGTTATATTAGTTGCTATTTTAAAAATGGAAATAAAATAATTTTGCGTGTATACTTTTTTGTTAGAACTGAGGAAAGAGGAAAGCTTAATTTAGTTCATAGAGGTATAAGAAAGTATCGATTTATTTTTGTAATTACTCATAGATGTGTGTGCCTTTGCTTGACGACATTCGGAATTCTATTAAAAAAAAATGTATTTAGTTTAAGAACATTTATGTTTTCGATGTCTGTTGCCATATACACCCGTACACCTATCGTCGCCGGCGCGAGTCGTTTGGGCGACTAGCGACCACATGTATAAACAGCTATGGATGGGTTTCAACATATAAAAACGAGCCGTTTCAGCTACGGATAGCTAAATTTTGACATACTTTCATAGAACAGTTATGTGTCACAAACTAACTCTCTCTACGACTAGTCCAGTTAATGATATAGCGTTACCCTACACCAACCGTCAGGTTATAATAGTGGGAGCTGCTGTACCTTCCAGTGCCCGAGAGCACCTTCCGGGACCAATTATAGACAGGTCTTGTCCCCAAATCTCGATTTCTCCATCCTAACCTCAGAGATCCGGTTCTCGTAAGCGAGCCAACTCGTGCCCAAGTGACACTACCTATTCTCCAGATAGGTACCAGAGCAATAAAGCCGCTCACAACTCTGGAAGTTGCTAACGAAAACCTCCCTAAAGCCGACGGAGAAGCCTCCCATATCTCCAGTATGGTACCGGAGCTGTATAATACGCTCACTTACCAATACGCCTACCCAAATAGGCCGACAAGCCGGGAGTAGCCTGAATCACTCTAGCTACGACTCTTACTTGCTGAGTAGGCAAGCGCCCGAGATGCGTTATGGCAGCGAAACCATGCTGCCACTTTGCTACAGACAACTCCGTGCCTCGCGCGACCGACTGGTTCGTACTAGCCGCGCATGAGTCCGACGCTCGAATGCCAAGTGCTTGCCGAGCAACGAACATGTCGTCCTCTGCGGCCTCATAGCCCCTGCGAGTCCAACACCAATGTTAGGCACCGCGCACTCTAATCAGCGGTCGATAGAACACACCTTTCGAGGCGCAGTGGGCTTCCTGACCCCACAGTACCAGTACAGACCCCTGGTCCTAAGAGAGAGATCCGTAATTCTTCCCCCGAAACCCTGTCTACTCGGGTCTTGAAGATAGGGACGTCACAAACTAACAATCCTGTTTTTTAGATATTGGATCTGGCCATATTTTAACTTTTGGTAGTTGTGTGTAGACTAAATAGCCGTCGACCAGTCGACAGCGCGTAATAGTTCTTAGTGTTCAAACACTGCATATGAATATGATATACGTATAATATAAAAATGTTTATTCCACATAAAAACCTTATCTATATCGGCAAGTGGTTACGTAGGCGGGTATGTAAACAACATTACTGTTTTTACCAACATTTTGTATAAAAATAACGTTATGTGTGTTAGTGTGTTTGTTTGTTGTACTAGATTTTATATAGATGTACAATTTCATCGATCGGTGGGGTGTGTTGAACCAACTTTATCGTATGATATCAATGAATGAAGTTGGCACATCTAAGTATACGTATGTTTCTGGTGCTGGGATTGCGTTCTGGTTTATGTCTGCCAATGAGCGAATAGTTCTGGGTTTGAATTCCAAACAAGAAAAAAATTGGCTAATCTACAACTTATTGTTCCGAAACTGAGTCGTATGCGGTTTTGAGTTCGATTTGAGCTTGTTCGGTTTAAAGAGTTTATTATTATTTCCCAAAAGAACATTACATAGTACACTTAAAATATGAGAAAATTTAAACAATTATAACATTACAAGTACATATTAACATTTTATATTCGGTTAGTCAAGTTTCATTCGAGATAAGTTAGTTTAATAAGTACATCTTTAATCTACTTTTAAAACTATTAATAGATAAAGAATTCTTTACGTGTTTAGATAACTCATTATATAACTGAGCTCCCTCATACTGTAAATATTTTATATCATACAATGTTCTTATGCGAGGTAGTTCTATATTATATCTATGTCTTGTGTGATATCTGAGTGATTTGTGTTTGAATATAATATTAGTATGAGTTAATTTCGTTAATATTTTTCTAACTGTCGGCCTCGATGGCGTAATGGTTAGTGTAACCGACTGATACGCCTGAGGTCGCGGGTTCGATTCCCGCACAAGTCAAACATTTGTGTGCATGAACATGGATATTTGTCTTGGTCTGGGTGTTTCTATGTATAATATGCATGTATTAAAAAAAAAAAAAAAAAAGTATATATGTATGTTTATCCATTGTCTAGTACCCATAGTACAAGCTCTGCTTAGTTTGGGCTAGATGGTGTTGTGTGTATGTGGTAGAATATTTATTTATTTATTTATTAATTAATATGCATGTTTGGTATATATTTAAGTTTAAGTTTAGAGGTTTTTTTTTTAATTTCACTCATTCTGGCAAGGAAGTTAGTAGTAAAATATATTTATACATAGATTCATGCTTACTCTGACGCCAATATCACCGTAAGGGAGAAGTGTATTACACCAACATTTTACAAATTAAGGTTTTACGTCCCATATCAAGAGCAAGGGACCCATTTGGCGATATTTTATTTTATTTTATTTATAATCATTTCCAATAAGAAATACACATTTACTACAAGGCAGTTTCACGCTGAAATAGGACATGTGTTTCCTCAATAACAGAAGATCACAGCATGCAAAATAAAAAACATATATAACAAAAATAAAACAATGTCAATTATAATAATTAGAAGTATACATCAATAAAACTAACAATACTGTGAAAATCAATGAAACAAATAAATTATGGAAGCAATGTATTAGAAAATTGATAATCACGTACAAAATATGATTAAAATAAAATACATAATTTTTTTTAATAGTTAATCAATATATTTGTTATTTGCTTTGTGTGCATTAAATGTATTTTTTAAAGCCCTCCTCGACAAGGCATTATCCCCAGTGCAGGTGTAGGTCTTTTGCAATAAAGGCTTAGTAATAGCGATGAACTAAACTCAATGTGTTTTCTAGATACCTAATAACATAGTTACATATAGATATGAACGTTTCCTTTGTAAATATTCCCCTGTTATCATGTTCAGATTACATAATCTTTACAGCGTAAATAATCATGTTTTGTTTTCAATGTAGGTAATTAGGTGATATTAAATTTATTTGTTTTATATTGTATAATGTCCCGCGGGTTATATAGCATAGCTTTAGCTGCATGGATGGTGAAGTGGTGTAAGTGGTCGCTTCGCCACTGCGGCGAGTGTTGTGGTTTCGATTCCGAAAATTTGTGTAAACCACAAATGGTTGTTCCGAGTCTGGGTGTCCTTTGTGTCCGTTGTTTGAATGTTTTTAAAGTCCCCTGCGACACAGGAATTGTTTCCAGTGTAGGAGTTGTATTTTTAAAAGCAGAGCAGAAGCCAAAAGTTGCTTAATATTGCCTCCGTCGTGCAACGGACTCTTGGGGGTTCGACTGCATTGATTTCCGGGTCGAGTAAAGTATATAATAATAATAATATCAGCCTTGTATTATGCTGTCGCACTGTTGGGGATGGGCCTCTTCTCAATGTGAGAAGGTTTAGGCCATAGTCCACCACGCTGGCCCAGTTCGGGTTGGCAGACTTCACGTATCTTCGAGAACAGAACTCTCAGACATGCAGATTTCATCACGATGTTTTCCTTCACCGTTAAGCAAGCGATAATTAACTATTTAATAATAATAATACGTGTTCTGGGATCGAAATTGAGACTTCTGCATGGCAGTCCAACGGACTCCGACTAGGCTATCGCTGCTTCTTAAAACGAGTTCGAGTAAAGTACTACTGAATTATTCTGATAGGAAATTCTCAGCAGTAACACGGACTGAAAATTTCTTGACTGAAAATCACATAGCACTCCGCTCGACTCACTACAACTCTGCAATACTGATTAATCTTACTACCAAACTTACAATTAAAATCCCTGTATTGTCAACGTCACCACTGAACCATACCACTGTGGTGTCGTTTACAATTTTTTTTAGGTAAACACTCCACAGCCGTTTAGTGATGTGTAACGTATATAAAAACAATTCATTATGTTTTAATTTTTAATGATAATTAATAATAAGATGCTGAAATTGGGCGAGTTCACAAGAGATTCGTAAAACATAATAATTGTATCATTTACAACAAAACAAAATTGATCATAACATAACTTTATAACAAAACTGAATAAAAAGTTCAGTGGTGTCGTTGACAATACAGGTTCAAATCGACTGATTTTTCTACAGTAACCATGACAATAACAGTTGGTTACCATGGTTACCGGTGAGACGACAATCGAGTTCGAGATGAGATTTTTAACAAAATAGCACGGCAGCTACGTCATTTTGTGAATACTAGTTAAGTTTCAAAATCAGGCATTAAATACTGGTAAACAGGAAAAACAGTATTTGCGGTTTACAATTTACATTTACATAGATAATGTTGACAAGGTTATTATATGTAGATATTACTGGCATTGAAACTGAGGGGCCCGTGACATAGCAACGGAATCGCAAAGCGAAGGATTTGCGAGATTTTTGATCGGTGATCGTTAGGGTTCCCAGACTATGTAACAGTAAAGACTGGTCATATTTCAAGGTTGAATAGTGGACCTATATTAAACGTAAAACTTTATAATTCTGTAATAGATATCATAATTTCAAAGTATCTACAGAATAATAAAAGAAACAGAATATTTAATTTATTATAGATAAAAATATTTGATTTAATATAAATTAACTTTTCGGCTTTCATAGCGGTTTCTCCAAACCATAAATTGGACTATTGAAATTATTTATTGTAAAATTACTATATTCGACTATTTTCTAAATATTTAAAATTAGGTACTTATATGAATTGAACCGCGATGAAATCTGTATTTTTATTGTAGTTTTAATTTCAATGTATAAGATTCGCGTAAACGCAATAGCAGACAAAAGATTTGAAAAATTTGGTACAGCCATTTCTCATCAGCTTTGGTAGATTTGACATAATATATTATCTCTGAAAACATTATGGAGAACTTTCAGATGTGTAAGTTGCCTCATTACTTTATCCTACAACGTTAAAGCAAGCGATCATATGCATACAACTTTGATAAGTTAGACGAGCTTGGAGATCGAACTTGACACCTTTGTATAGCAGTCCAAAGGTTGCTTGGCTATCATTGTTGTATACTGATGATTAATAAAAAACCTAAAATACTTAATTCTACACTTTGCCGAACTATCTATACTAATAATATTATAAAGCTGAAGAGTTTGTTTGTTTGTTTGAACGCGCTAATCTCAGGAACTACTGGTTCGAATTGAAAATTCTCTTAGTGTTAGATAGCCCATTTATCAATAAAGGCTATAGGCTATATAACATCACGCTACGACCAATAAGAGTTGAATGTTGCAAGAACGGGAAAAAATTTCTTTTGAAAAGCAGACGAAGTTGCGTGAGTCAGCTAGTTTAAATATATGTTGGCTGTCAAAACACTGTTTTACATATTCCTTATCAGAAGATACGCTATCTGTGCTCCAGATACAAATCAATACAGTTTTTATAATATCTGCCTATCTACGACATTTATTTACCTACTTATCTATTTTTGGATGGACTGAAATATTTACCTACTTCATGACAGCGTCTAGGATAAGTGACCTATGTATTCATTGCCATATTACTTGCGGTCGCCAAGTGATCGAAATTCGCCCATAATTTATTTAAATTTTTATTTTATTAGTTATTAAGTTTTTATTGTCTGTAACTATACCCTTATAATCACATTTCATTTAGTCACCTACTCCACATACATACATATGTAACCATAGTTACGAAGCATTCTACGAAGTCAACCGAATAATGCCGAAATACTACGAACGCGATTCGACTGCTTGTGTCAAATGCATGGTTGTGTGCGTGTAGTGTTTTTTCATTAATTTAATCTAGGTATTTCTAATGCATATTTTATAAAAATATTAGGATTCGCCCCTCCTTCTCCTGATAAACTTTGAAATTGACAAATTTCATACTCCTCTATCCGCGCAATTTTCGTAAACGTATTAATATAGTTAATATTATAAATGTGAATGTGAGTTTGTTTGTTTGTTACGCTTTCACGCCGTAACTACTCGACCGATCTTCATGAATTTCGCATACACGTCACCAGGGGTACAGAAAAGGACATAGAGTACGCTTCATTTAATTATATAGTTTCACGCCTATACCCACGAATAGGTATGCATAGGTATGTAATAGACCTATAAATACCACTGTTCGAGACCCTATACTAACTATAATAGAGATATATGGCTGTACGGATGGCGTAGTGATTGATGGGTCGCCGCACTGTTGCCTCTGTCCCGAGTATGTGGGTTCGATAGCCACGGATGACGATCCACACATAGTTGTTCCAAGTCTGCGAGTTCTGTGTCCGTTGTTTGAAAGATTCCTCTGACACAGGATTAATATATTTCTAGTGCAGAGGTAACCTTTTAAAAAACCTGGTACTCTGTACCTAGGTACAGATTTGAACTTGCCACGATTCTAGCATTTCTTATCTCTCCGTAAGTAGAGTTTTTCTAACATGTTGGTGAGGCTTCAGCACAAAAAACGTAACATCCTAATTTGTGGGGACTTTAATATCGATTTATTAGCAACCAAGAAAAATAATACAACCTTTAAAGAGTTGATTGTTAATAATGGAATGCAGTATTATATACGTACGCCAACAAGACTTGACAAATGCATTGACAACATTATCGGGAATGTTGCCAATGCATCCGGGGAAACATATGACTGTCATCTGTCTGATCATAATACAGCTCAAATTGTTACTTTTGAACACCAAATTAAAAATAAAATAACGCACCAGTTTATGGTGATTAATGATTTAAACAAGGATAACGTTAATGAGTATGTAAAATACGTAAAATGTTTAAGTTTTAATGAAATCTATGATTCGAATGATACCAATGAAGTTTTTGACAAATTTCACGAGATTTTGATATTACTATATAGTTTATGTTTTCCAAGAATTAGAATTAATAAGAAAAATAGAACTGATACATCAAAATGGATAACAAAAGGAATACAAATAGCTGTAAAACTAAAAGAACACTACGGCATAAATATTACCTAAACAAAAATAACAAAAATAAGGACAAATATAAAATGTATTCTAAATTGTTGAGAAAATGTATGAATAAATTACAGGCCTTGTGTAACCAAAAGTATATAGACTCCTCGAAAAATAAGGTTAAGGCCACGTGGGATATCGTAAGACGTAATCTAGGTAGTGAACCAGGTAGGGAATTTATCAATAAAATCATAGACAATAATATTACACTAACCGCTGGACTTGACATAACAAATAAATTTAATAATCATTATATTGACATTCCTAATAATATTTATTTTCCGACATGTATTAATAACAATATTGACATCCATAATATAGAAGCGTACGATAAGAGTATATTTATAGAACCCATGAGATAGTAAACTTAAACTTAAACGTATATCAGCGTATATTGCAGTACCTTTAGCATATATCATAAATCTATCATTGGAACAGGGGTGTTTCCCTCATAGGTTGAAATATTCTTTGATAAAACCTATTTATAAAAAGGGGTCAAAATCAGATATTGATAACTACAGACCAATAGCAATCACGCCCATTATTTCAAAAATATTTGAGAAGGTTATGTACAGACGGCTGCTTAAATTTCTAGATAAAAACAATATTTTTGTCAGTCAGCAATATGGCTTTGGGCAAAATAAATCAACTACACTAGCAATTTATACATTAGTAAAGGCGGTCGTGGACAATATTAACCAAAAAAATCCTTCCTGTGCACTTTTTCTAGATCTGAGTAAGGCATTCGATCTAGTAGAACACGTGAGACTTATATAAAAAAGTTTGAAAGATACGGTATTAGAGGTCCAGCTAAAGAGTGGTTACACTCATATCTTCACAACAGAAGTCAGATAACAAGAATATTAAAATATAACGAATTAACAAATAGTTTAGAACATTCTGACTCTGAACCGAGAATTAACAACTGTGGAGTACCGCAAGGTAGTATTTTAGGGCCATTACTGTTCCTTCTTTATATCAACGACTTACCGCAATCTGTTAATCATCAATGTATTCTATTTGCTGATGACACTACAATTATTATAAAATGTAAAGAGCTAGAAATCTATGAAAATGTAGTAAATCAAGCCCTCACATATATAATCAAATGGCTAGATATCAATAGACTTAAATTAAATATCATTATAATTAATTATCATAATACAAAATTATTACATTTTAAAACATGGAAAAGTCAACCTGTATATCTTAATATTGGATATAATGATATAAATATTGATCAAGTATCTAGTGCGAAATTTTACGGTGTAACACTTGACGCTCATTTCACTTGGAGCGATCATATCGATAATATTTGTAAGAAGATCAACCAATTTGTGTTTGCTTTAAGGAAAATTAAAGATGTTACATCTAGGCAAACTTCCTTAATGGTGTATCACGCTTACATCTGCTCGGTAATTCGTTATGGTATAGTTGTTTGGGGCAATTCATCCGAGATAGACAAAATTTTCATTGCTCAAAAAAAGTGCATTCGTACGATTTATAATTTGGAGTGGTCTGACTCGTGTAAACCTATTTTTAAATCACAAAACCTCTTAACTGTACCCTGCATATATATCTATGAGGTGGCTAAATTTTTAAGATGCTATCGTACTTTATTCGAAGCAAAAAATAACACGAATAAGAGAAAAGTCACCCATTTAGAATTTGATATTCCTGCTCCTAAGTTAGAACTTTTTCGGCACAGCTGCGTCTATATGGCTCCTTTGATATACAATGCCTTGCCAAAGATAATTACTCAACTGCCTTTTAGAAAATTCTGTATTGAATTAAGAAAATGGTTGTTGCAGGAAAGTTTTTATTCTATTAATGAGTATTTTGTAAAGTATCCGTGCAAATATTTTAGCCTCGACTTTGCCCTGAAGTATAAGCTTAAGTAAGAATTATCAATCGATGTTGTCAATTATGTGTTTTCTTAGTCGTTTACTAATATATATACATATATAGTTTTCTTGTGACTGTATAATTTTATTAGATTTGTTATTAATGTAATGTAATACTGATTAAACAATAAGATTTGCATGGCGCTGTGTCGGCGAAACATGTCGATCTAAAATATATGTAACACCTTTGTACGATGTTTCTAGCAAATTAATTCTATTCTATTCTATTCTATTCTATACCTATCCGGGAAACAGGCAGGTGTCTATGTGCATATGTATTGTTTAAAGAGTATCAGCAATAGTTTGCATATCAATACTACTTTTGGTAGCCCCTTCAGTTATGCTAATAAGCTTGTGTTAGTAGCGAGTTTACATCGATATTGCATTCAATGCGATTCGAAACCACGACCTCTCGCTTGTAAGTTCTATGACTTATACAGGGTATCCGGTAATTAATGGATAACCTGGAAATGTCTTATAGTGGAACTGATGGCCGTTTAGAAAAAATATGAAAAAAAATCTATCCTAACTACTACCTGAGATATGTGTTTTTTTTAAATTACCATGTATAACTTTCTTGTATACTACGACTATAAATGAATGAAATCCATCGGTTTTTTGTTGTTTTATTATTAAACAGTAATTATGCTAATAGATAGACAGTCAAAAGTATGCTATGCTAATATAGCTTGCACTTTTTAATATATATATATATATATATTTATTGTTATTTTTTTTCTTTTTTTCTGAGCTGCCTTCATTTCTACTATAAGACATTTCAAGGTTATCCATTAATTACTGGACACCCTGTATATTGAAGTACTGCCGTTTTTCTAACTTGCAGATACGCAAACTCATTACCTCGATAACGATATCGTATGTGCTAGTCCAGGCCATTGTCTATCTTTGTGCCAACTTTCATCTAAAATCGGTTAACGGTTTACATGAGATTAAGTGGATATTTTGTGGACACCGCAATTTTTTGTCCCGTGATCGAATCCACATTACTCATCGCAGGGCGAGTGCCGAGACGACCACATTTACTACCACTTACTATGTAGTTTAATTTCAATGTCTTCATAAACTTTTACACTTATAATAAAGTCGAATACATCTACTGCACACAGAAATCCTTCCGCCAAACTGAGCTCCCAGCTCCACGTAAGAATTCTCGTAACATGTACCAGCTATAAACAATTTAATTAGTTTGTTTGTACATGCACATGATAATACGAACAATGTAAGAAAGGCGGCCATGTTCTCAGGGTATTGTTAGTGGTTTCCCTCGCTAGGCTGTATGTAACAAACAACGTTGCGTAATCATTGTTACATATTATTTTTTTATATGTACTAATCTGTGTGTGATATCTGCCGCAGATTTGTTCGAGCAATTCTGTTTATCTTTTGGCGTACTAATTTATATATGTATGTATACATAGTCTACCTAGTTATCCCCGAAGTGGTAGGGAAGGTAGAAGGGTATTTCATCCACATTTCGCTGGCGATAGTTTTGGCACACGTAAGTTAGCGATCCTGTTGCCATTTACTGGTTCCAGACGCCATTCTGCTGCTGAGGGTTTCTTGGTAGGAAAACGGAATAACTCTTTGCTTGACTTAGGAATAGGAATCAAGCACAGCAGTTGTATACACTACCGCTGATCCTCGCTGGTTTCAGCATGAATGAGCCGGATCGACCGGGGTAGTACTACCCTTTCACAGAATACTGGCGTGAAGTAAAGGTACCCGTACTGTTGCGTTTCGTATCGGTGAGTGAGAAAGCCGGAGGCCCAGTTACCCCGATCCTTTTCCTATCCTTTCCTTTGTCCTTTCCCTCCTTCATTCCTTTTTAAAGGGCTGGCAACGCACTTGTGCTTGGCACACACACTCCTTTGGGGTTGCGGGTGTCCATGAGCGGAGATAATCGCTTACCATCAGGCGATCCGTCTGCTCGTTTGCCAAACCAAGCCATAAAAAAATAAAAATATATCTCATGTCTATACATTAAATATGTTTTTGATGAATTTCTAGACAGTAGCTCGGATTCTGGAACCTGTTACCTTTTCAGTTTCCATTGCTTATTTAGAAGGCGAGGCAACGGCAGCTAGTCTTGGCATCGTTGACCGTAGTCTGGCACATTGCCCGGTAGACGGCATCTTCTTTCAGCGGCCATTGCTTATGTAGAAGTCGAAGCAACGGCAACGGCTTATGATCAGACAGACCGTATGCCTCTTTGCCTACTATGTGGTTTACTGTAGACGACAGTTTAGTAGTGTTCTTTGGCTCTGTAATACTGAGAAAACTCAGTTGTATCCAATAGCAGCGGTCACTGGCCATATCAGACAGGCCACAGTCTGCCACCAGCAATAATGAAAAGCTAAAAGCTAACCAATATATGCTTATTAGGTACACAAATAATAGGCATAAAACAGTTTAAAACAAATCAGTACCGTTAAAACATTAGGCCTTCTATTTTATGCAAATGAAATAAAAAACGAGTATAATTTATATCCACTTATCGTTCTTATATGTATTTAGGTATGGCAGTTCTAAATCCGTACCAGCTGATATGTAACTCGTTCTCTCCGGCCCAGGTAATAAAACAGCCTAAATAAACAATAAAACTTTAATGTAAACGAACGTACCACTTTCATTTAGACGATATTTTTTAATCAAATATTGTGTCTCCAGTTTAAAATAAACAGAATAAGTATAAGATTTTGTTCTTAGGGTAAGCAGAAATAACAGGAATTTGGAATTCCCAGTAGGAACCAACTTATCGCAGATGATAATATTATCCTTTTATATAAACTGTTGGGCACGGGCTTCTTAATGTGAGAAAGGTTAGGGCATAGTCAACGACGTTGGCGTACAGGATGGCAGACTTCACATATCATTGAAAATATTATGTCGGCCTCGATGGCGTAGTGGTTAGTGTAACCGACTGCCACGCCTGAGGTCACGGGTTCGATTCTCGCACGAGACAAAATATTTGTGTGCATGAACATGGATGTTTGTCTTGGTCTGGGTGTTTCTATGTATAATATGAATGTAATTACAAAAAAACAAGTATATATGTATGTTTATCCATTGTCTAGTACCCATAGTACAAGCTCTGCTTAGTTTGGGCTAGATAGTGTTGTGTGTATGTGGTAGAATATTAGAATATTAATATCATGTGCAATTACTAGACATGCTGGTTTCCTCACGATGTTTTGTTTAAGAAGTCTGCCCACTACACCGTCTCATACCATGATCGTGCTAGGAACGTATCAGACACGAAAAGCAACACGATACGCTCTGCTATAGGAACTGCTGGTCGGTGACGTAACGGCCTAGTGGGCATAGTCTTATACATTTCCTTACAAAGAATATTTTTTTGCCTGACACGTTCCTAGCACGGTCATGGTATGAGACGGGGTAGTGGGCGGACTCCTTTAACCGTTAAAGCGAGCGATAATTAAATATTTAATACGCATGTAACTTCGGCATGTCAGGATGCGGGCCTTGGGATCGAAGGTGTTAACGTGACATCTGAAACCTCAGAATTAAATTATTTTTTACTATCAAAGACACAAGGGTCCAATCATGCCAAAAGTAAAACGATTTTCAAAAGTAATATTTTGTTTACAATGTTTCAATGTGCGTTAATTTACTCACTGTTTATACTTGAAAACGCGCGCTTTATAACTTATATGTAGCAGGCTGTAATTAATATATCAAATATAAGATATATCTGTAATTAACTTAGTTAAATAGTGTATTCGAAAGCGCAACCGAAACAAAACCCTAAGTTAGTACCTAGTTCGTTTTTAGTGTTCAAAACGAAATATTTTAAAAACGAGATGGGTGTAAAAACCCAGGATTCAACCTCTTCGTCTTCATGTGACTTTTAATTTTTTTTTCATCATTATTTGTTATGTCCCACTGCTGGGCAAAAGCCTCTCCCTTGGACTTCCAAATCACTCTGTTGGTGGATATACCCTGACCTTGTGACCCGGAGGTCTCTTGACCCATAGGGCCCATATTCAAACTCGACCGAGGGATGACCCCAAGGTGTGTGCACACTAAGTTACAAGTCAATCGGTCCAGTGGTTCCGGAGCTATGCCTGTCACTAACAGACAGACACACAGACCCACATAGTGTTTTCATTAACCTCTTCGAAGAAGACTCAGAGGTTATTAAAGCTACAGTAACGTTTTAAAAGATGATCAAAGTTTATAAGGAAGTTGTTTATGTTTGAGGACTGCACCATAATCCTTGTGATTGTACTCAACGATAGGATATAATAAGTAGGTCATCGTATCTTATGTTTGGTAGTTGGAACCAGAATAGGTCCTTGTGGCATTCCCTTGCAATATTCAAATTTGGCAAAAATACTTAAAAAAGACGATTATTATTGCACAGATGCTTTAAGTGGTCGTTTCGCCACTGCTTCTGCGCCGAGCGTTGCGGGTTCGAAACCCACTTGAAACAAAAATTTGTGTAATCCGCAAACGGTTGTTGCGAGTCTGAATGTTCTTTGTCGTCGTTTGAATCTTGTAAAGTCCCCCGCAATATACGAATTATGAGTGCGAGAGTAGTCATTTAACAAGAAAAATGTATTACCGATATGAACACCCATCCAATAAACAACTCTACAACAAATATAGATAGATATACATAAATTGAAATTAAACTACTATATACGGATTTTATCGCGTTGTTTATTTAACACTGTATTACATAATTTTGAATCTGTTACACTACTACTTCTATTGAATTTTACTTATTTATAAGCTAATACTACGGGTAGTCTCCCCTTGACGATGGCTGCTGAAAAGCAACCGAAACGTTGGAGAAAGTGTGAACCTAAATATAAATAGCTTTAATAATTTTATTACCTTGTAAGTTAGTAAAATTCAATAGTAGTAGTAGTGTAACAGTTTGAAAATTTTGTAATACAGTGTTAAATAAACAACGCGATAAAATCCGTATATAGTAGTTTAATTTCAATGAATAACATTCGCGTAAACAGAAGACAATATACAGATATACATAAAGTTAGATTTATAAATGATTATAAAGATAGTATGAATAAGCCACCATGTATAAATGAAGTCGTAAATTGATCAGTTTACGACTTCAATTTTGCATAAACGTTCAAGGTCAAAAAGAGGAAAGTACTTTTTTCATAAAAAGTAGCGGTGTGCATAATTGTATACGGAATGTATCCAACACAGTTACGTATTGTTTAAAAAGGGTCAATGTTCATTTTCATATTGGCTTTCATTATAAGGTACATTAACTTGCATCCTTTATATCACTACATTATTATAAAACTAAGTCCCATCCGCGTTTGTCTATCTGTTTACGATAGACTCAAAAACTACTGAGTGGCTTTTCATGCGGTTTTCACTATTAAACAGAATGATTCATGAGGAAGGTTTAAGTGTATAATTTGTTAAGGTTTTCTAAGCCGGGACGGGTTACTAGTGACCCGTCCCGTCTTACAAAACCTTAACCGTCTAGTTCTTCATCTGCATAATATGTACAAGTAATTCAGGTATATTTGCAGATGTAGAAAAAGCCTAAAAGTAAAATAATATTGATGTATCTTATTTAAATGACTTATTTCCTACTTTTTAAGACAATGCGCGTACTAGGAATAAGATCAGAAATCCCTTTCACGGATTCAAAGAAAAGTCACTCTAAACAATAATATGTATTTTAATTTTTTTGGATCCAGTTGTGTTAAGAACCGAACATTGGATGTGATTGATCTTTAGTAATCGTTATTAGTTTTCTTATAATTTTATTTGTTATATCACTGAAATAAGAACAACGTCTTACTAAAGGGTTGCCAACGATTTAAAACTATACTTACGTAGTCTTCATTCCTAAAGGGATCCACGTACAGTCACATGGGCGTAAGGTGAAAAATTTA
The DNA here is from genome assembly GCA_963675205.1 of Catocala nupta. NCBI lineage: Eukaryota > Metazoa > Arthropoda > Insecta > Lepidoptera > Erebidae > Catocala > Catocala nupta. The sequence continues at coordinate 22,186,680 of OY776104.1, forward strand.
TCCACTGTTCATTACTTTTCTATTATATTTCTAATAGTTCTTGTAGTAGTGAAATGGCCAAGCCACATATTTTGCCTAAAGTTTAGAGTTTGTGAAATTAGGCCTTGTAGAGTTAGGGCGTGTAAAGTTAGAAGCTTGGCTCTACATGAGATCTGATAACATTTTGACAGTGCGAGTCATATGGTCTCGTCTTGGCAACATTTTACATGAAAATGTTTTTGGTAGGATTGATTTGTAAGAAATGTACCTGGCTCAGGACACAAATCAGTCGCATGCACTATCGCAGCGCGTAATGCCGATTTTGAAGCTTAAGTTATTTATTGTACATACAAAGACTTTGCTTCAGTTTACTATTGGCATAAAAAGTATAATTTAAAAACCATTCGTGTTAGCGAGTTCCTCGTTTAATAGTAGTAGATATTGCCTGTTAAGATCGGAATACAATTTTTGTTTTACATTAATTGTTTATCAGTTACCCAGATTTTAGTACATTTTTGACGTAACATCTTTTATCTGATTTTAAAATCAATAGTACTAATCCTCATTTTATTATTGTTACCAGTGACCTGTCCCGGTTTATCACGGATAGCATTTGATTTCGTATTTGTGCAAAACATTCATGAATTATAAACCTTACCCTTTGCCGTTAATCAGTCTATCTAATGGTAAAAATGGAATTATTAAACCAGACAGACACCCGCGGCAGCGAGGGGACTTAAATTTATATCAGACATAAAAGTATACATTGTATATTGGATAATTATGATATCGGTATTTAGAAGCATGTACTTTTATAGTTGTAACTGTCGTTTCAAGAAGAAATGGAGGTTACTCTAATGAGTTATTGTATTTTCATAGATAGATAGATATTGTGAGAAGCATAACTCTAACATAATATTGAGATTACTTAAACAAGACAAAATTTATACTTAAGGAATACTCTTTAATCAATGAGAATACGGTCCTTTGAACATATGATACAATTTATTTTGTCGCACAGCCATACATTGAAACAATATGAATAAAAATATGAAACCAATATGTGTGGCAGAAATTCAGCGATATTTGCCTTGCATAATGGCTTAGCACTGCAGTTTAGGGCACAGAGTTCTAATGAATTGCTTTCGTAATCATAAAACCTTTTGTGTAAATTATATGGGAGAAGACACTGACTTCCTGTAACACAGGTTTCGTACCTACCTAGCACAGGAATCAGGACTTCACAGGAAATGTGTAAACAATTTTATGTTAATAAATAAATTATTATTATTATTAAAAAAAGAGTTGGCGTCCAAACTTATAGGCTCTTTCATCTAGTTAGTGAAATTACTCGTTCTAGACTGGTAACTGTTTAATGGTTTCATAGCACATGTAAAGACAGCTTATAAATTAGACGCGAATGAAGTGAAAAAAGGATCCTACAACACGCACATCTGACTTTTCGATGCTATATGCGTATTAATTGATAAATTATCGCTTGCTTTAACGGTGAAGGAAAACATCGTGAGGAAACCTGCATGTCCGATTTCTCCATAATGTTCTTCAAGATATGTGAAGTCTATCAATCCGCTCTGGGTCAGCGTGGTGGACTATAACGTAACCCTTCTCCCTGCCCATCAGTGGGACAGTTTACGTGGAGGGCTAATATTATTATTATTGTTGGTCTGCAGGACTCTTGTAATCGCTGTGGACGTCTTAGTTTTCTCATCAGCTTTTCGGTAAGCCAATCCTTAGCAACATCGAATTTAAAATGTGGTCGATAGACGGCTGGTTAGGCGTCTCATATGTGGAATTTAAAATATCGCTATAACAATGTTATTACACTTCTTTCGATACCCTCGGTTAGTTGCAGGCGTGATACTGTGTAGTTACCTATATATGTATCTGTTGATTGCTGGAATTGTAATATTGTAAAACGGGCAACGATAGCTCAAAACAAGGATATCAGTAGGTACAAAATGCATAAATATTTTACAATGGTTATAAATATACCTACTTACTTAAATAAATTCTTCGTGAGTATAGATTTAAAAGTCAAATTGTGTATCTTAATGAGAAGTATGATCATCGTTGACTAACAAATTTGAGACTCGACAAACATGAGCGTTAACAAGCAGGTATTGTAGGTGCAGAACATTTGCACAAAATTGGTTTCATTATCAGTTTATAGTGCTAGGTATATAATGACTCGGTAGTAGGCGATGCAGCCAACACTGTTTGTAGTAACTAGATCAAATATAGTTTATAATAAGCGTATTGTTATGTATTTTGACGCCGTATCGCCTCGCCTCATACATTCAATAGCCTTTCACTAAGTTAACAAAATACATATAAGGTATATCTTGCATAAACTCTTAATCTTAAAGCAAATCTATCGTATTATTTAAAAGCATAAAAATATCTGTACCGGAGTCAGACAGTGAATTTATTACCTACTCGGGCCGTGCAAACAACAACATTTTGTGTACCGTCCTCGAACACACAGAGCCGGCTGTGAAAACATACGAGCACACACACAAACACACATATTCACACACAAAACAAACCAGGAAACGTCTAGCGAAAAACAAACAAGGGGTCTTTTGTGTTGTGTAAACAATTGGTTGATCGTATGCAACAGGCGTGACGTCGCCTCGAAAAAAGCGCTACAGGTTATCTACCATAGATGGCGCTGTTCCAACATCATTTTAGTGAACTAACAGACCATATAGTTTTCCATTGTTCTGGTAGATGGCAGTATACTCAGCTTTATTTTTAGATTTAGATAAGTTTTAATAGCACGTGTTCATAAATAAAATTAATCAAAATATGATAATAAAATGAGAGATGTTTATAATAATTAACTGTAAATAAGATGGTAGGTATATTTAATATTTACATCTCATGTGCCATGATATCAATGTATGAGTAATTTACCTACGACTTATATAACATATTTTACAGTTAGGTGTATGTTTAGTGCAAAATATTACATATGTAATTATAGGCAAATAAAATGATAGGAGAGGTTTAATAATAAAAATATTGTCCTCCAGACCGAATTTCGTCCACGGCGGCCAGTCTTAACGGAGACTGGCCATCTGCGTAGGAGATATTATAGCGCACAAGTGTGTGCGCAAACACAAGTGCACTCTCTGTTCCCTAACTCTCATGATCCGATGGGACGGTAATCCGACACAACCGGAGAGAGATCAGGCGCAGGACCAACGGCTTCACATGCTGTCCGAGGCATTAGGGTTTCTAACACCGCCAACTTCCTAACTCCGGGCTGCTATTGAGATTTCTTAACAGAAAAACCCAATAACTTAGTGTTGGCCTGACCCGGGATTCGAACCCGGGACCTCATGCACAGCAGTCGCATTTACTACCCTTTGCGCCACGGAAGTTAAATATAAACATAATGAAATATACTAAGGTTCTAATAATTTATGTCACATCTTAAAAAGATTTTATTTTGATTGTACATTTTATTGAATAATTAGCTTTTACCCGCGGTTTCACTCGCGTAAATATAGATTTTATGTTAGTAACAGTCATTTTTTAACACGCTTTTATTAGCTTGGTATCTATATACTATATCTATATATTAATACGTGAAGCAAAAGCTTTGTACCCCTTTTTACGAAAATTGGGCGAACAGAGGCGTATGACAATTGGCACAGTTAATGTTTATATGTACATATATGAGTCGACTAGAGTGCGTACCAAGAAGTTTGGATCCTCATACCTCTGCCGAACGATAAAGGCATGGAATTCTCTGTCAAGGCACGTATTTCCTTCTTCCTTCAATCCTGGGTCCTTTAAGCGGGCGTGAAAAAGTACCTTCTCAGGCCGTCAAAGTAGAGACCTCAACATCGCCTCGGCTGCTATGAGGACGATGTGGAGGCCACTGCTCTTAGATCACACGACTGCTTACCATCATGTGGAGTGAGATCATTTGACGAGAAAAATAAAAAAAAAAAGAAGGAAAGGCGAATCCTAATATTTTTATAAAATATGCATCAGAAATACATTAAATTAATGAAAGAACACTACACGCACACAACCATGCATTTAACACACGTGGTCAAATCGCGTTCGTAGTATTTCGACATTGTTCGTCTGACGTCGCACAATTCTTTGTAACTATATATAACACATAAATAAATATACATATAACATATAAATAAATCTATATTTAATATTGTCTTATGTTTACGCGAATGTTATACATTGAAATTAAACACTTTATACGGATTTTGTCGCGTTGTTTATTTTACTTTAAACACTTTTATTACATAATTTTGAAAACTCTAACTCTACTAAACTACTAAACTCTAACATTATTGAACTTTACTACTATTTAAGCCTCATCTCCCCGTGAACATGGCTGCTGTAAAGCAACTGAAACGTCGGGACAAAGAGTAAACTTAAATATAAATAGTTTTAATTATCAATATATAGCTTAAATAGTAGTAAAGTTCAATAATAGAAGCGTTAGAGTTTTCAAAATTATGTAATAACAGTGTTATAAAGTAAAATAAACAACGCGACAAAATCCATATGAAGTAAGTAAGTATAAATTTAATTTCAATAAATCTATATTAATACTATATATAGCTGTCCCGGCAAACGTTGTTTTGCCACAAAAAAAAATTCTGGCCAAAAGATTTAAAAATAATATTAGGGTTGGACAACCCTTATCACTAAGGGGTATGAAAAATAGATGTTGGCCGATTCTCAGACCTACTCAATATGCTCACAAAATTTCATGAGAATAGGTCAAGCCGTTTCGGAGGAGTACGGGAACGAACATTGTGACACGAGAATTTTATATATAAGATTATAAAGCTGAAGAGTTTGTTTGTTTGCTTGAATGCGCTAATCTCAAGAACTACTGGTTCGAATTGAAAATTATTTTAGTGTTGGATAGCCTATTAATCGAGGAAGGCTATATGCTATATAACATCACGCTACGACCCACAGGGGCAGCGCAGTAACGATAGATGCGGGTGAAACCGCGGACACATCTAGTATCTAATATCAGTCCTGTATTACACTGTCCCACTGCTACGAGCCTCTTCTCAGTTTGAGAAGGGTTACGTTATAGTCCACCACGCTGATCCAGAGCGGATTGATAGACTTCACATAATATATCTTCAAGAACATTATGGAGATCTCTAAGTCATGCAGGTATCCTCACGATGTTTTCCTTTACCGTTCAAGCGAGCGATAATTCAATATTACGCACATAACTACGAAAAGTCAGAGATGCGTGCCTTAACTAAAGGTAAACAATCTTGATGAGTATTCTTATGTAGAAAATCATTTAAAAAATAAAATGCTGCTAAAGATCAATGTAAATACAACAATAACGATTACTAAATCAATTGAACTGTTACTTTAAGCAATAATTTATTCGTTTAATAAGTGTTTGTGTAAAAATCACATCAAGATTGTTTACCTTTAGTTAAGTACCTAACCAAATGGAGTATAGGTATCGATCTCGAGACTTCGGCTTGGTAACCCAGTAGTGCTTTTTTCATCGCTTGGTATCATACCAGTGGCGTAGCTACCGCCATATGAGGCCCTAAAAGTGTGTAAGCAAAAATCCTAAAATGATATCTATAATCTTTTATAGATTAATAATATTTTTGAGAATAACTGCTGGGCCATAACAAAGATTTCAGAGCCTCTGCGACCTGAGTAATATACCTTCGAAGTATTACAACCAGAGAAACTCTTATTATTAAAACGAAATAATAAAGAAGGAACCCGTAAACTGTTTGCTAAATACAGTTAAGACATCAGATGATCTGTACGAACAATTATTGCTTTGAAAATATGCATAAATCTAAAATTCAGAAAATTTATTCCGTCGTTTTAATTCAATTTGAGAATTTTGTGTTTCTTAGAAACTTTATCTTTGGGCCTCCCAACACATTTTGATACAGGGCCCGTCTAAGGTAAGCTACGCCACTGTATCCTACACCGATGTACTGACAATATATTCAAAGAAATGTCGTTTTTATATCAATATTGATTATGTTTGCAGTGTTCAACCTAAACAAGGTGTGTTATGATACAATCGTTGGTAGTGAAGCTATCATGTGTCATGTCAACTCATGTTTGGACAGTTTGTTTTTTGAATGCGCCTGTTTTGGACAAACGATACTATTTAGAATTGTGTGTGAGAAACGCACATTATTTACGATTGAATGTTGAGTAAGCAAGCAGCGATATACCGTCGGATTGCAACGCAGAGATTTCGAGATCGATCCCAAGGCGCGCATCTCTGACTTTTCGAAGTTATGTGCGTAAAACGACTTTCTTAGATGCTTTCCGAGGCACGGGGGTGTCTAACACCGCCAACTTCCTAACTCCGGGCTCGTATTGAGATTTCTTAACAGAAAAACCCAATAACTTTTTGTTGGCCCGATCCGGGATTCGAACTCGAGACCTCATGCACAGTAGTCGCATTCATTACCGCTGCGCCACGGAGGCAGTGATATTATATATTCCATACCCATGGCTTATAGTGAAAACCTCGTAACTGCGAAATACGTAACTTTTCAGGAGGCACAAAAGACTTCGTCCTGTAAAATTTTGTTCCAAAAACCAAAAACCAAATCAGACCTTTATTATCATGTAATTTAAATGTGCTTCTACGTGTTCTATTCAAATACTTATTTAAAAATTATTTTTAAAAATATTACTTAATGTTTGGACAAGTTTTGATGCGCCCGCGCCGTCGCGAGGTTAACACACCAAACTGATTCGAGCGAGTAGTTACAAGGTATGCATTCAAGATCATAGATGACGCTACAAGTATCGAATCAAATTTTGCGTGAAATAAGATTGTGCGTTAAGAAGTTTTCTTTCCAGAAGTATAATAAAATAAATTAACCTAAAATTGCATACCCGATGTTTTCACTCTAAGCCATCGATGTAGATATAATACTTATAGTATAAATTCCCTGAGTGATCATATTCATATTGAACAGTCTAATTTAACGAGAGAATATTAGCCAATATTAATGACCGCATCCGCGGAGACTCTCAAACGGCGCAAATACAAAAACATGGCAGGGGATTATGTTTTTGAGCCGTTTGGGGTCGAAACGCTAGGGTCATGGGGCCCCAGTGCTCGTGCTCTTTATAGAGACATAGCGAAAAGGTTAATCGACGCTTCCCGTGACCAGAGGGCTGGCCTTTATTTCGCGGAAAGGATAAGCATTGCCATTTAACGTGGCAATGCTGCCAGTCTTCTGGGCACACTACCAGTTGACTGTAATGCGGAGGAATTCTATGACGCCTATTAGAGGGTTTTAGTTTTCTTTTTATTTCTCTGTTTCATAGTATTTTAGGTATAAGTTAGTTTTAAAGAATTGTTTATATTATGTATATAATTAATAATTTGTATTGTTATTAGTGAATAATAAATCTAGAATAAACATTCATATAAATGACTTCATATTTAAATGACAATTTATGTGATACGACGTATTATAATAACAATAATATATATTATATAAGTACTAAATAAAAATAAAATACTTACTATTTAATTATGTACATATTGATACATAAATTACCTATACATAAGTATAATAATATTGTAACTGATCAATATCTATATATGGTAGATATTTAAGAAAAATATTTAATGAGTCTTTATAAAAGCTGTAGAAGACAAAACAATTAGTTTTATAATTTTTATCTGTCTGTATGTATGGCATGCGTATCCCGCGAAAACTACTGCACGGAATTTAATGCGGTACCTATAGATATATAGGTATTATAAATGTATATCTACGTATGGTAATTTTTATGTGTGTAGATCGACTTCTTACACTTTGACGTTTATAAGCGTTATTTTGTGATCTAAATGAATACTTTATTTTTGTATTTGCAAAGTAAGAAAAATATAGATAAGATAATATACCTATGTACTTCTAAATGTCACGCGTATGAAGTCGCAGGCGAAAGATAGTATATAGTATAAAATAAGTAAACGGGAAGTTCTGGTTATTTATTTAAATGAATCACGTACCAATATGTAAAACATTTATATAAAATTATGGTGATAATACGAATCACTGTTTTAACGTAAAGCTGACATGAATTAACTTTACTTAATAAATCTTGATGAGATTGGGAGCATGACCAGTAACTTCTACACGTGTCAAATAACGATTAAAATGAATTGAAGTGTGCGTCGGTCTAGTAGACTTCATTTTTTTAAAAGAAAACGCCCGACCCGCTGTTTCTTTACAAACATTTAAACAAAGAACACAAAGAACATCCAGACTTGGAACAATCCTTTGTGGATCATACCAAGAAATATCCTGTGTGGGATTTGGAAGAATTGAATTTAATGCATCAATAAAAAGGCACGGATGACGTAGTGGTTGCAATGCTCCAATACACCACACGGAATATTTGTGTGATTCAAAAATAATTGTACCGAGTCTGGAGTTTTTGTGTCCGTGGTTTGAGTATTTGTGAAGTACTAAACTAAACACGGACGCACTATGCTTAAATCTTGTGTCCTCGTGGACAACAAACGGAATTTGTCCTTATTATGTGACTAGCGACCCGCCCTGGGTACGGACGGGTAACCTTAACAAATTTTACACCTAAACCTTCCCCATGAACCACTCTGTCTGTTGGTGAAAACCGCATGAAAATCTGTTTAGTAGTTTTAAGTTTATCGTGAACAGATAGAGAGACAGACGCGGCGCGGGATTTTGTTTTAAATATTATATGTGGTGATAGTGATAAAATATTTCTCATAATTTTGGATATCATTTAATATTTAAGTGTTTCTTCTTTAACCCATAGAGCCTACGTAGCATACATGTAGTATCGACTTCTAATTAAGGCTTCAGCATTTATTCCTCAATATAAACATAAACCTCATTGTTTACGGTCTTATGAAGCGCTTTCAGTACCACGTGATTAGTAAGCGATTTTTAGCGCTTAGTGTAGGTGACAGATAGCTTATTTACCTAAGCGGACAGTCGAATCGTATAAGCTGTATATAATGTAAGTAAATACAGGGTGATTTTGAAATCGTGTAATTCCTTTTAACCACGCATTCTACTGGTGATATAGAATAACCCTGACCATATTTTTATTTAATTAGAATTATTTTTTTTGAAAATTTATGTTCCGTTTTTTTCGTGAAATGGTGTCAGATAGTCATATGTTAACCAACCGAGGCAATTTTAATTTTTACTAATTAAAATAAAAAAACATATTAATAATTAATGTCGTAAATAATAACGGGCGGTCCTTTTTATTGCCCCCTATTATTTACGACATCAGTTATTGTTATGTTATTATATTTAAATTAGCAAAATCTTAAGATTGTGTCAGGTGGTTAAAATATGACTATTTGAAATCATTTCATGAAAAAAATCTGTACTCTAATTTTGCCGAAACCATTATTCTAATTAAGAAAAAATATCGTCAGGGTTATTCTATATCACCAGTAGAATGCGTGGTTAAAAGGAATTACACGATTTCAAAATCACCCTGTATATAGTAGCACCGATAGCCCAGTAGTCGTTGGACTGCCCCGCAGAGGTCTCGAGTTCGATCCTAAGGCACGCACCTCGGGCTTTTCGAAGTTATGTGCGTATTAAATAGTTAATTATTGATCGCTTTAACGATGAAGATAAACATCTTAAGGAAAACTGTATATCTGAGAGATCTCCATAATCTTCCTGATAAAATGTGATGTCTTCCAGCATGGTGGTCTTTGGCCTAACCCTCCTCACATTGAGAAGAGGCCCGTGCACAGCAGTGGGACAACTTAATACAGGGTTCATAGTTCATAATATTATATAATTATTATTATTATGAATAATGAGAGCAGCGATAGCTCAGTGGAGAGACCAACAGACTGCAATGCAGAGGTTCTCGAGTTCGAACCCACGTCGCGCACCTCTGACTTTCGGAAGTTATATGACTTTTCGAAATTATGTGCATATTGATTGACAATTATCGCCTGCTCCGTACCTCGGAGAGCACGTTAAGCCGTCGGTCCCGGCTGCCATAAACATATATGGCAGTCGTTATTGGGGAAGTCAACACATAAGATCCCACTGGGTCGAAGTGTCGCCAGTTTGTATTGACTGGCCCCCACACAAGATAAAATAAGATAAGATTATTATGAATATATAGTGTCACAAAACAAGCTGCAGCGGCATATATGACTGTATTAAAGCCAAGTTTAAACAGTGAAACATCTACAATATTAATTAGCTTTGTGATTAGGCAAAATAATTTGATGAGGCACTTTTAAATGACGTAATATTTATACGATGACCTAACACAATTAGAAAATAATTTCATCTACTAATAAGTAACTGCTATGTATATAGTAATATTAACAAAAATGTTTTGCTTAGCTAGGCTGCTGATAGAAACAAAATATTTTGTTTCAGTCTAGTGTCGCCTTCAGGTGTCATTTTACAACCAATTGGTTTCTTCTAACAACATAACGCCTTAACTACCATGAACTTTTGTGCTAATGTATATCTTATGATACAATTATTAAGATTCAATTTCGGTTAGTGTAGCCCCGTTTCTGTGTGTTATGTTATGGGTGGACTAGAAATTAGTCATAGGTAAAGATTGCCGGGCAATATTTAAAAATACTACTTATTGTTTTTGTAAAAGTATCGGAGGTGAATGTTAGAAGGTACAGCTGCGTCTATTGGTATTGTTTTAGCTCCTAATGTGGTAGCCAAGTTTGTTAAGTACAAATTTGGAAGTGTTTTTTTGGTACATGAGAGTTCTTATGCTTTCTAATTATTGCACAATTATATTCAATTATTGTAAGTAATAATAAAATTTATTTATTCTTTACAATATCATTGACTAAAACGGGAGGCAGAATTTTTGGGATCTTACTTTCTAAATAAACTTCAAATACACTTGTGTGTGTATGATTGTGGCTGTGTATGTACGTGCTGTATGTGTTTATTACTGATTACTATTAATATGTTAATTTGAATAAGCATCTAACTATAAAAATCGTAAATGTGTTATAACTCTAAAACTCAAACGTTTTAATCTAAGCATTAGATTACATGAACAAAACTATAACCTTTTAAACAATACAGTAACTATAAATGTAGATGCAAGTGAAGTTTATTATTATTTTTCTTTTTGTTACAGATTGTATTCAAAACATCGAAGCTGGATCGCGTCAGTCTTACCGAGAGAACAGCGGTGGCGTGCCGCAGGGCTCGATACTAGGTCCACTATAAACTTTATTTATTGTTTTTATGAAGTGCTTGTGACTTGGAGTTTATGCTTTCTGGATGTGTCTCCAAAGGGATGAAGACTATGGTGACAATTTAAATGAAGCGGTAAGTTTTAATTTAATTAACATATATTACTAACAGCAGGTTATAATATTCTTATATGCTTTAGTATTTCAATTAGCAAAATATTTCGGTTTAAAAAGTGTTTTTCTCAAAAGAGAACATTTCATAGTTCACCTAAAATATGAGAAACTTTAAATGTTTATAATAACATAACACGTACCTACATGCTAACATTTTATATTCGATCAGTCGAGTTTAAGTTTGTTAACTATCATCTTTGTTTAATAAGTACATTTTTATTATAATTTAAGAAATATTAATAGATAAAGAATTCTTTAGGTTTTTAGGTAGCTTATTATATAATTGAGTTTCCTCATATTGTAAATTCTTTTCACAACACAATGCTCCCATGCGATTTTTACTTTTGTATTGAATAAAAAAAAACATTTAGGTGTATATTGAAAATCTTTATATTACCTATCACTATTTCAAACAAGGCTTTATAGCAATGTTAAGTTATTCGATCTTGCACGTTTGTTTAGTCTATTTGTAAAATATTTGTTAGCATGTGCTCGAAAAACTATTATAGTTAACGGTAAAACGATAACCTTAACTGTTAACTGTAGATGTAATTCAGTTATACAAATATTCTCAGACACGTTCTTTTATTTTACATCTATTTGCTCAAATTTAATACGGTTTTTTATAATTAAACATTTTTTCTTACGTTTACATAAATGTTACACGTTGAAATTAAAGTATTTATTGTGGTCAATTACAAATAACATGTAATAATAAGTTTAATTTTAATCATTTATTATTTTTGTAATTCTTAGAAAATATTTATTTTATCTAGTTTAGGTTCAAAGTATATGGAATGAACGGGAACGAAAAACGTGGAAATATACACTTTAGAAACCAACGTAATGTGGTTTCTAAAGTGTATGTTTTAACGTGTTTTCACGTGAGGAGGAAATCTTTTTCTATATATTATATAATCTCTCTCTTTATATAGTATTAGGTATGCATGCGTATAGAGAAATAGACAAAAATAAATACGTACTTCTTATGCAGAATATAAGTGAAATTCCATTTTTGTGCTTACATACCGAAATAATGGTGCCAATTCTGTTGTCACAAAATTCTCTTATCTTAACTAAAAATCACAAAAATTTAGTTTAGCCCTGTCAGTAAATTGATTACTAAAATTTAGTTTAGGCCTCTCAATAAATTGACAGGACTAAACTAAATTTTAGTGATTTTTAGTTAAGATAAAAAAAATTTTGACAGCAGAATTGGCACCAATGATTTACAAGACTACTATTTGTGCCCGTTTCTTCTATCTGTATCCTTAGGTATGTTTGCGAACATTAAAACGTACCTGGCTTAATTATTAACAAAATAGTCTTATATTATTTACGTTTCACAATAAATACACCATTATATATAATATACTAGCAATTGCAAAACGAGTGCGCTTAAACCCTGGCCATGATGTGTCTGTATAATATAAATTTACTTATAATATAAAAGTCACAAAAAGTTGTTATTACAAATATTTCGTGTTTAAATAAATATGTTCAAAAAGATTTATGAAAGTTTATATCATTATGTTATAAAATAAAGGAGTCTGTCCACTATACCGTCTCATACCATGACCGTGCTAGGAACGTATCAGACACGAAAAGCAACACGATACGCCCTGCTATAGGAACTGCTGGTCGGTGACGGAACGGTCTAGTGGGCATAGTCTTATACATTTTCTTACAAAGAAATTTTTTTGCCTGACACGTTCCTAGCACGGTCATGGTATGAGACGGGGTAGTGGGCAGACTCCTTTACCTACAATTTATATTCTGTCTTTTTGTAAAGTCAAAGCTTTAGAAAAATGTTCTAGTCGAGCATCACGCGAGGAAACTTTGACTCAGTACAACGGTTTGCAGGCCACACAATTTTTTATTCCGTGTGGGACTTGAACCTCCACACTCGTGATGGCAATGGCGAGTGACCATTTGACTACTGCGCTACCTGTGCAATCAGATATTTAAATATGTATGTATTAAACGTGTCAACTACTTCTAAACGTAACTTATAAAATATTGAATAGTTTAACTTTATTTGAAACTAGATGTTCCCGCGGTTTCACTCGCGTTTATCGTTACTACGCCGCCGCCGTGGGTCGTAGCGTGATGTTATATAATTTATAGCCTTCCTCAATAAATAGGCTATCCAACACTAAAATAATTTTTTAATTCGAATCAGTAGTTCCTAAGATTATCGCGTTCAACCAAACAAACAAACAAACTCTTCAGCTTTATAATATTAGTATAGATACCGCATCCCGCCCCGGTTTCGCACGGGTAAACCTAAATAAAACAAATTATACACCTAAACCTTCCTCATTACTCACTCTTTCTCTATTGGTGAAAACCGCATGAAAGTCTGTTCAGTAGTTTTTGAGTTTATCGCGAACAGACAGACAGACGCGGCGGGGACTTTGTTTTATAATATATAGTGAAGATAGGCTGTTAATAAGACAAAGGGCAATAAAACTGGTAGTCTGCTCGTATTTTGATGCACTGTGTGTGTATATTTAAAAATTGCCCATATGCATTAGAAACTTTATCAAAAAAAAGAAAATATATACAGGAAACGCTTCTCATGACCATGAGTGTATAGCAAGAAGCCAAGGAAGTACAATTAAGATCGTCCAGACCGAATTTTGGTCGTGAGTGTCATAACAAAGACAGACCACCAGCGCTGACGATATTATAGTGCACAAGTGTGTTCGTAAACACAACTGTACTCCGTATTCCCTCAATCTCAGAATGCGATAAAACATAATCACTATGAGAATTAAAATAAAGTAAATTCGGGCGCAGAACATTGGTTCTGCGTGCGTCCCCCGTGCCTCAGAAAGCAAGAAAAGGCATTGGCCTTTACTTGCTTTCTGAGGCACGGGGGTATGCAACAACGCATACCTCAGGAGGTATGCGTCAGGACTCATACAATCTGAGTAGCCGCTTTGACCGCTGCGCTACCGAAGCTGTTAAATACAACTGAGCCACTGTCAACCGTAAAGGAATGGCAAACGGAAACGAAATGCCTAGTCGGCATATATACTTGATTGACGTCCAAAATAAGGAGTGGAAACTTATACCATGTATTATAAAGGTCCCTACCCGATCGGGGCACCATGAAGTGAGAAAGTCCAATTAGTACAAGACCTACGCATTGCATTAGGCTAGAGGAAGGCCTGGACTAGTGTGTTGTGTCGACGGCTCGAGGAGCCGAGGTATCTGTCTTCAGCTTGCAGCGGAGATGGATAAACCTGAACCGTAGCATCAGCGCATCTATGTATATATATTTATGAATAGTAGAGCCTCGCTGATTTCAGCATGAATGGGCCGGCTCGACCGGGGAAGAACTACTCTCTCACAGAATATCGACGTGAAATAGCAGTATTCCTACTGATGTGTTTCGTTCGGTGAGTGAGAGTGCCGGAGGCCCAACCCTTTCCCGCTACTTTTTCTTCCCACTTCTTTTCCTGGTGTTGCAGGCGTCCATAGGCTACGGTGACCACTTACCATCACGTGGGCCGTATGCTTGTTTGCAATATTAGTTGTATAATAACTATAAATTAAAAATTTAAAAACCCCCGACACATATTGAGGAAGTTGTGAAAAAAAAATGTAATTCGCCATTTTATGGTGGCGGCCATCTTGGATTTGCAATTTATTATAGTGTATAGTATTCTACTAGTCAAGCCCTTTCATTTGATACCCATATTGAGGGAGTTGTGAAAAAATATGTAATCCGCCATTTTGTGGCGGCGGCCATCTTGGACCAATTTTCACCAAAGATAACTAAGAACACTCCCGACTAATTCACCTTTCAAATAAAAAAAACAAAATTAAAATGGGTTCATCCGTTCGGGAGCTACGATGCCACAGACACACACACACACAAACACACACACACACACACATACACACACACACACACACACACATACACACAGACACGTCAAACTTATAACACCTCGTCGTTTTTGCGTCGGGGGTTAAAAAAAGAAGTAATAGGAACATTCGTGTTATTTAGCAAAATAGAAAGCATAACACGCAATGACTGAAAGCTGAAAGCCTTTCACGGTTTGTTGACAAACTGTGAAACTGACACTCTTGGATATATACGATATTATAGTATCTATATGATCAACGAAGCGTCTAGTAATCCAACTCGCACTCCCATCGCTTTAAAACCTGTGTAGCCAGGGTCTAAGTCAAAGACAAAAAAATATTTATTCGTTTAAGTCACGAAGTAACACTTATGAAAGTCAAAGAGTTAGTTAATCTACTAAATTTACTGAATTTACATTAATGTTGGATGCTAAGTTCAGACAAAAGGCTGCAAGAAATTCACGGCCATTGTTTTAAATCGCCATAGAAAATGTATAGCGTAGTTAGGCAGTGGTGACCATAGTAAACATCGAGTTTGTTATTCGTAAAGTCCCGGGGAAAGTCAACTATCTAGGAACCAGCAAAAAATTAATCAGAAGCATATAATATAAGGAGCTGGTAAAATAATTCCACTTTCCTCCTTAAAAAAGTGGGAGACAAACTTTTTTTAAATATACTACTCCCGCACTAGACGCTGTAGACTAGACCTAGGGAGTTCCCGGGAGACCTCCCGTGACACAGGAATAATTCCTTTTAACTTTACAAACAATCAGACATTGGACAAAAAGAACACCCAGTCTCGGAAAAATAATTTGTAGATAACACAAATTTTTAAAATAAGGAGCAGTTGTTGTAATTAAACTAATTTATACAGATTTTATCACGTTGTTTATTTAACACTGTATTACATAATTTAGAAACTGTTACACTACTACTACTATTGAACTTTACTAATTTTTAACGGGAGACTCTTCCCGTGACCATGGCTGCTGAAAATCAACCGAAACAAAATCAAAATAAATTTATTCAAATTAGGTTACAAGGTAACAGTTATGAATGTCAAAGTTACACGTAAACGTTGGGAAAAGTGTATACCTAAATATAAATAGTTTTAATAATTTAATTAGAACTAATTTTATAGTAAAGTTCAATAGTAGTAGTAGTGTAACAGTTTCAAAATTATGTAATATAGTGTTAAATAAACAACGCGATAAAATCCGCATAAATGAGTTTAATTTCAATGAATAACATCCGCTTAAACAGAAGACAATACTAAGGAATAGGTATTTATAAATGCCAGAAAATATAAGCACCGCGGATACATACATTAATTGTTAGCTTAATTTCAGTAATATGTAACATTATACTCCATTTTATTTAAATATGGACAAATAAGCTACTAAAGCTTTGAAATGGTATGTTTGAAAAGCATTTATTATATACGTGAAAGCGTTTTGCAAATTGAATAGGTAATTTAAATTTAATATTTTCAATAATGGTAATTTTTTCACAGCCTCCTCGTGATCTGCCCATCTCATCAGATGACTTGCATATTTTGTGAGCAAAACATATTTTGACGTTCCACCCCTCTGTAATTATTAAAATAATATTTTGCAGCAAACCAATTTTCTAAAACGATATCGGATTATTTAATAGCTTTTCTATATTTTAACTTATTACTGTATATATAGCACTATATATTATTAAGTTTTAGGTCGCAAATAATAAATAATGACCTTTTACCAAATTTCGGCTACGGCACTCAATCTTAACGGAGACGAGCCATTTGCGCAGGAGATACAATAGTGCACAAGTATCTATGCAATTTTAAGTGTACTTCCTTAACTCCTATAGTTCGGCTTTGCGCGGCACGGGGAAAATATACTATCTTATAGAAAGTGAAATCTGCCTACTGAGCAAATTTCCAGAATCATAAAAGCTACGGAGAATTTTCTCCAAAACAATTGCAGTATTGAAAATTGACCTTATACATGGTCCACCAACAATAATATGTGTTATATTGGATCCAGAACTATATTCCCTGTATCCTACACAAAACACGCCGTATTACCGAATTCAGGTATCAAAAGTGCTACATTTAGGAGACTACAATAGAAAGGACTAAATCAAACATCAAATATTTTACCACATTTTCAATATTGGCAGAGATTGGCCCACAATTTATCATTAGGGTCATATATCGTCGTTTTGTTTGTAGTTTTAAAGGTTATCAGATTACTGCTAACATGATGCGGGTTTTTTTCTTCCTCAAACAATCTTTAAATATACGCTCCGTTTGTATTTTCCCAAAGATTAAGTAGAAACCACATTTTTATGATACGTTGACAAAGTATCGATGTACCTAAATCTTTAAGCAGCCTATGGTAGGCCACTGCTGGAGATAAGTTTATCCCATCCTACGTCACAATATCAGGTCTTACGCCTTACTCATCCAGTTCCTCCCAGCGACCTTTTTCAGGTCATTAATCCACCTGGCTGGGTAACCTGCCTTGCGTTTACCAATTCGCAGCTGCCACTCTAAGGTTCTTTTGCCTGAAATTTATTTCATTGAATTCTCTATTGATTCATTTAAAAGTGTTATGGACAACATTCGAACTATATAACATTATGACAACATTATACATAAGAGCGTCCTTTATACATAACTGTATTCGAATGTTATTGAAAAGTAACTATGCGCAATAGCTCAAATTGGAGATAAGTATATGTATTTATTGCGACTTCTCTGAAATCTTCATGAAGTTCAGACAATTTTTAAAGAAGTAGGTGTAACGGCATCTTTCTTATTCAATTACATGGGAAAGAGTTCAACTGCGTAGGCCGAATAAAAAATACTTCCGCTCTACAGAAGATAAAAAAGACTTTACCTTAAAATGTATCAAGTGGATCCATTGATTACCGATGATTCTTTGAAGACGATTGAATCAGGGTAAAAAGAGAAAATAAACAAATAAATCAAGAAATGGACAGTCAGTCTAATGCGCAAAAAACTTGTCTTGTTTTTCCGTAGTTGTCAGTAGCCTTCTATGATCAAAAGCTTTGCGTTGCAGCACAGCTTTTTAAAAGATGGGCAACGCATCAATTAAACCTCTGGTATTAAAAACTTCCATATGCTTATGTAATCAGGCGACACCACAGAACAGACAATGTTCATGACCTGTCATCGTTTTTGGTATAAACAAAACTACTTATTGCAGAACTGTGCATAGTTAAATGCGTTCCAAAAGTTATCCTTCAGGTAAAATAAAAAAGAAATGTTTACGTATCTTATCCGTGTTTCATTAAACCTATTAACAAGACCACCTTGCCCAACAAACATACCGAATCAATTACCGAAAATCAAAAACAAATTTATTTTTAATTTAAAAAACATTACAGCACTACGCTTTATCGATTAATAATAACAAGAGAGAAAAATCGTTCGCCACCCATGATGTTTATAAAAAACAATTTTAACAAAAGTAAACTCGATAAAGCGAGAAGAACGAAAATCTAAACAGTAAACCCGTATCGATATTCGCTTTCATCGATTATTATAAACAAGAAAAATCGATTGGTAACATACACAGGTGAAGCGATACAAGTCGATGTTGTTTTATAAATATCGCGACATTTATTGAAATTAAAATGGCGATTCTTGTCTTAAAACTTCGACCGGCTTTGACCAGAGAGGTAATTCATTTTGTTTTATTAAATTTGAATTGTATTCAAATGTAATTAATTATCTCTTGGACAATAATTTAGTACGACACTCAACACAAGACAATGTAGATATTTCTATCAGATTCTCATACTTAATTGTGATAATAAGTCGACAAAATATGGACGTCTAAAAATTATAAAAGCAAATAGTTATTGGTGCCAATTCTGTTGTCACAAAATTATCTTATCTTAGCTAAAAATCTCTAAAATTTAGTTTAGTCCTATCACTTTTAGCGATTTCAGAATACAAAATGTCGTTTGATAAGACTAAACTAAATTTTATGGATTTTTAGCTAAGATAAGAGAATTTTGTGACAACAGAATTGGTATCATTGCCAAATTATCTTATTTCAACACAAATATTACATTATTTTACTTTTATTAGTTGAGAACCTTCACGTTTTTATTTAGATTCCATTTTAAATACGAACAGTGCTTTTTAAAAGTAACCCTTACATCTTACTCATTTGCGTCTATTACAAATGATTTGTATACCACAAATCAATGTCGATAAAACAGCGTTCTTGGTCTCTAAATAAACCAATACGAAAGGCGGCACACACCAGAACTGAATTGATACGAGAAGTTAGCAGTGACTATATCCAGCATGAAGTCATTCTTACCTCTTGTCAGCAAGCGCAACAAAATGCCATTATATATGATGAAAATCCATATTGACCTTGCCTTACATACAAATTTAAAAAGCATAATTTCCAAAGGCAAATATACTATACTTAAAACTTCTCTTACAAAAATTATCTTAATAAATATTAAGATTTATGTTTTAATTTTTTATTTATTAAAGGAGGGCCTTTCCAAAGGTTTATTATTTAGTTAGGTATTCGGATTAAAAGAATGCTATATGTTAATTCATATAGGTCACAAGTTATGAACGTCAAAGGTTACACTTATTAGTGTGAATTTACATTTGCATTTACCTGTTGTCACGTTTATTAAGTCAAGCTACATAAACAAATTAACCACCATCAAATCCGTATAAAGAAGTTTGATTTTATTTTAAAATGTGACGCCTTGCTTTATTCTTCATTATAACTTGCATATCGTGGTGAGCTCACACCAAAGCACACTGAAGGTGCCATTGTTAGGTTGAATATAATAAACTATTATTTATTCTGAATTAAGCATTTTAGTTACACATATCGAGCTTTTGCGATTATATCAAGATTACCAATAATGGTCTCGCTTCTAGACTAGCTTATCCCATAAATTCATCCATGTAGATTTTAGTTGTTAGGTAAATTTGATCTACGCCCGGCAATTTTCAAGAATCTCTGAAGACATTCATACGTTTCTTTCATTTTTTAATAACGTGCCAAAGAAGTCTTGTAATCACATATAACACGAAAATTAAAAGACGAATTTAAATGGTAATGTGGAAATTTTGATAAATTCGCCATATTCCTTGTCGGCATCATAAAGAACCAAATTATACCTAATTATATAAACATTTCAGCTTTCTAGGTGTAACGTCGTACGTGGGTTGATTGTGGAAGAAGTCAGTGAGTGAATCAAGTCGTTTCTCTTCATATTAATTGATTGAAATTAACGTAGTACTGACATATAGGACGAAGCAAATTTATTGTTTAATGCTAAGAAGCGTACGCCGCGCCGGGAGTTGTGCGTACGATCTCCGCAAACAATAGCCTTATTGTTGTAAGGCCCCTGTCTTGTTTGTCTGTAAGTCAGACAAACAGACACACAGATAACCATCACACCCTAAAAGGATTCCATCGTAACTCTAAAAAGACACAATAATAAAAATAATTTTAGCCCTGTATATAAACAGCCCACAGCTGGGCAAGGGCCTTTCCTAAATGTGTCAAAGGTTAGGCCGTAGTCGACCATGTTGGCCCAGTGCGGGTTGGCAGACCTCACATATCTTTGAGAACATTATAGAGAACTCTATCATGCCGGTTTCCTCACGATGTTTTCCTTCGCCGTTAAATCGAGCGATAATTAACCAGTCAATTACAATATCACATAGGAAGTAAAAATTGTCCTTGAAGTGTCTCTACTCCTTAACCCCTTCGGGGATACATGATGATGTAATAATACATAGGTACTCATTTTCCGTTTACCAAGTGACGCCACGAGATAAACTTGTTGAAACAATTTCAACTGTTATCTCTCCGAGTGAGTATCATTATTTACAGTGCAGCCTATCATTGGCACAGATAAGGAAGCCAAACAAAAACAAACTGCTATCTATAAACTACATAGAAGATATAATAATAACATAAATTATTATTATTTGTATCTATATTAGAAATTTGTTTGTCCGTCTGTGTCACCGTTTATATAGGGGCATGAAACATGCATCATTACAACTAGTAGGAGACTGACTGCCACGCAGAGGTTTCGATTCGATTCCAAGACTTTTCAAAGTTTAAATAGTTAAATATCGCTCGCTTTAACGGTGAAGGAAAACATTGTGAGGAAACCTGCATGTCTGAAAGTTCTTCATAATATTCGCGATGATGTGTGAAGCCTGCCAAACTGTTATGGGCCAGTGTGGTGGATATCTTTACACTTCTCACTGATAAGACGCCCATGCCCAGCAGTGGATATTAATATTTATAATCAAAAGTATATTATAATATATACTCCATTACTAAGTAATTATACACATTAGATATTAGTGAGTATACAAAGTCAGAAGTCATTTATTCATTTAGGTCACAAAGTAACACTTATGAACTTATGAAGTTAAGTGGTTCCTAAGTAACTAATGCTACATTTAGCCTAGTTATTAGGTTCAGCCAACCGACCAATACATGCGCCTATTTCCCGAAGGGGTAAGTAGAGACTACGGAATTAGGATGAACGAACTGCGGCCTTTGCAAAGAAAGAAAGACGATCGACCGGGGTAGTACTACCCTCTCACAGAATACCGGCGTCAAGTAACGGTACCCGTACTGTTGCGTTTCGTATCGGTGAGTGATAG
This sequence comes from Catocala nupta, assembly GCA_963675205.1. NCBI lineage: Eukaryota > Metazoa > Arthropoda > Insecta > Lepidoptera > Erebidae > Catocala > Catocala nupta. The sequence continues at coordinate 22,208,648 of OY776104.1, forward strand.
AGCCTGAGGCCCAGTTACCCCGTTCCTTTTCCTATCCATTTCATTTGTCCTTTCCCTCTTTCATTCCTTCTTAAAGGGCTGGCAACGCACTTTCAACTCTTTTGGGGTTGCGGGTGTCCATGGGCGGCGGTAATCGCTTACCATCAGGCGATCCGTCAGCTCGTTTGCCCCCCTAAGCCATAAAAAAAAGGCAAAAGATAGTATATAATATAAAATAAGTAAACGGGCAGTACTGGAAATTTATTTAAATGAATCATGTACCAATAAAATAAATTATTCAAAACTAGCTGCCTCGCGCAACTTCGTCTGCTTCACATAAGAGAATTTTCCCGTTCTTGCAATATTTTACATTGCTGCTCCGCTCCTATTGGACGTAGCGTGATGTTATATAGCCTATAGCCTTCCTCGATAAATGGGCTATCTAACACTAAAAGATTTTTTAATTCGAACCAGTTGTTCCTGAGATTAGCGCGTTCAAGTAAACAAACTCTTCAGCTTTATAATATTAAGTATAGATTTTGGCTATAATACGAATCCCTGTTTTAACATAATGCTGGTATGAATGAAAATTACTTAATTTTTCTAATTTTTTTTATCGTGACATGACAAACTGATTCTGACGGACCTGATGGAAAGCCGAATTACAGTCCAGAGGCAGTGACGACGAGGAGAAGATAGATGTCTTCTAGCCGTCGTCAATGTCAAGCAGGTCTGACCAGATGCTTCTTCACACTACGTTTGAAGGACCCAATGTCATAGAAAGGAGGGAACACATGTGCCGGCAGACTGTTCCAAAGTTGTATGGCACGGCATAAAAAGAATTGCTGAACCTTTTGGTGCGATATGGGATTGTGCTAACCATTTGCTTTCCATCGGTGGTTACGAAGACCGGCACGTGTGGTTCTCAAAAGGAAGGGGGAAGGTGGGATGAGGTCAAATAACTTTTCGGAGCATTCGCCTTAGAATACGCTAAGGTACGCTGTAATGTTTCTACGAAGTTGTAGCGGTTCGATGTCCTGCGTCCTGGCTGCCGATTATACGTACGGCATGATGCTTAATAAATCTTGATGAGATTGGGACACGTGTCAAAACACGATTAAAATAAATTGATTAAGGGTGAGTCGTTTTAGCAGACTTCATTTTTTAAAAAGAAAACTCCCGCTGAAAAGAAAACTCCCGCACTGCGGGTTACTTACAAACATGTATTCAACGGACACAAAGAACATCCACACTCGGAACAATTTTTTGTGGCTTACACAAAGTTTTGTCCCCCGTGCCACAAGATTAATTCTTAGTGCGAGCGTAGTACTTTAAAAAAAATACTAAAATATTGCATTTGCTACGATCTTGGCATATCTTTCCTGCTTCAGATTAGGGTACTCTAAATCTGGCCTTTCTCCAGGATATCCATGACGTGGTAAGAAAACGTTCGCCGTGATCTTGCCTTACCACTTGTCCTATTCATACTGTTTATAATTCCATGTTTTGACATGATTTTTGCGTGGAAAATAATGTTTGCTTAGCAATAATTATTTTCCAAGTTTTCCAAGTTCATAAAGCATAGACCGTTCACTTCCTGGGTCGTATACGAAATAAAATACAAAATATGTATTATTTTGAAAATAAAATACTTTACAGAGTTTTTATCGCAGTTTATTGGATATAACACAAGATTTGTTTGTTTTATATATTTCATTGAATGTTACTCAAAGTACTTAAGTATATTGTAACATTTCATGTAATATTCAAAATATCAATTAACCTAAATTGTCGCAGCGGCACACCGGCAGCCAGACACAATATGTTTTCAATAATATCTGGTAGTACAAGAATGAAAAGGTTAATATAAGAGAGAGGACAGGAAACAGTAAAAGCATTTGCCGGTGATGAGCCAGCTAAACCGAGGAATCCAAATTCCATTCCTTTCTTTGTATCCCATTGTAATTCCTTTTTCTATTCCGTATTCCTGGTACCACAACCAATAGGCTGTAACTAATTAACATAGCAAGCCGTGTGTTTGTAACTATCTTTACTCGAATAAATACGCCGAAGAAATTTGAAATTAATAATTTGATACAAGCAACTCCACAACACAACAGTAGTATAATTAGTACATAAACGAGTGACGTATTATTTATAATTACTACGTCAAACTGTATTCTTTGTGTGTAAAAAATACATGTTATCAGTAGGTCTTAATGTCAAGGATTGTCGGTTCAAATTGTCATGCCATTTCGCTAGCTCGTTTTTAGGGCACTGGTTGAGGTCTTATCTCTGTAAGATTCAAGGCCAGACCTATAAGAATTTTGTATAAGCGTGCAATATGCTTGAGGGTAAGTTTGCTACACCAGGGATATTTCGCTCATATATGTCAACTGTCTTGTACTATATACGACTCTACTATAATTGTCTACACCAGAGGTTCCCAGACGTTTTTTCTCATAGACCACTTTCAAAATTTAGCTGGTTCCGGTAGACCCTCTGCAGCTACATTTCTACCATATGCCTTGGCATTCGTATTTATATTGGCAAAGAATCAAACAAGTTCATGCAATTAAAAAAATTGATCAAATCTCTAAGGGCTGACATTTTTATTTTTGTAGATATTCTCCACCGAAAAATCGGTAGGTTCGAGACCACTGGTACTAAATATGGAATATGCAAGTTTTTACAAGTAACAGCGAGCTGAGCTTCTTAAAATATTATCTGCCTACATTTATAGGTGAAGTCAAGCCAACATTTTAGTTCTTCACTATCGAAAGCAAATAAATTTTCGTGGACACGCTTACGAATTGTGAACCCCTATTTTCTTGTCACGCCATCGTAGATCCCCGTGGAGTCTCCCGTGGATCCCTGGGGATCCACCTGGACTACTTTGGGAGCTAAGGGACTACACGGATGGCATAGATGTTTAAGTGGCCATCCCGCCACTACTGCTGTGCCGGGTGTGTCTGTCTGATATGACCAAAGAACATTCGTTGAGGTCTATCCGTTCCAAGCAAAAAAAAAAAAAAAAAATTGTAATTTTATTAAAATATAAAGGATATTTTAATAAAATTACAATTTATATTATACTATACTGGGTGTTTCTTAGTCTAGTGAAAACTTTTCAGGAAGTGATTATACTTGTAATTATTAACAACAAAAAAAAACAGCTGTTCCATACAAAATTTGGGCTTTGACCTCGACAAAATGTATGGAACAGCTGATTTTTCTTTCGCGTTTTCGGCAATGTTCTAGAACAAAATATGTTCATAATAACAAGTATAATCACCCTCTGAGAGGTTTTTACTATACCTACTAAGAAACACCTAGTATATATACTAGCGGGAAACTGTTAGGCTGCCACGTAGAGGACTCGAGTTCGATCCCAAGGCACGCATCTCTGACTTTTCGAAGTTATATGCGTATTAAATAGTTAAGTATCGCTTGCTTTAACGGTGAAGGAAAACATCGTGAGGAAACCTGCATGTCTAAGAACTCTACATAATGTTTTCGAAGATATGTGAAGTCTGCCAACCTGCACTAGGCCAGCGTGGTGGACCAAGCCCTACCCGTCCTCACAGGGGGAAGAGGCCCGTACCCAGCAGTGGGACAGTTTAATACAGGGCTGATATTATTATTATTTGGATTGCAAATTGCTGGCATTCTTGTTAACCCAGCTAGCTAAGCTAAGATGAGATAAGGTAAGAGTGCTTCAAGTAGGTAGTATTATAGTTGGGATTCGAACCCATAACCTCTCTCTTGCATGCCAGTCATTGCCCTAACGGCGCCGACGCTTGAAAAAGACTTTTCCCACAAAGATCGTTTTGCTATCAACAAAAGTCCCCTGTTGCCAACACATCTTCTTAATGAACCTTTTAGCTGAGCTCACGGTAGGTAAACACACAGAGGTCGTAAATTATAAACGAGAAATATTACAAAGCAGGAGTTGATCCTTCGACCTGGACAAACGGTATAGTCCCTATATTAACAAAACCTCAGTGTTACGCATCTAATCGTCAAAACTATACAATTTTTATAGCTAATCTAAGAGATGGGAAAAAAGGGTAACGAAGTTTTAAAAATATTATAGCCAGCAAGATAGGGGAGATGATTGTTTACTATTTATTATAGTTTTATTATACCTAAAATATTTGGCAAAGTGGTTTTAATTATTATTTTAATTTGATAAATATATTTTAAACGGAACTTACTTCGTAATATATTGAAATTACTTTATTTTGTTTCAGACACCAATGGTGCAATTACCTCTACTGGTAAGTTAATTAATATATAATAATAAAGCCATTTATTCCATAACCCGTAAGTTTTACATTTCAAATGTTGTTAGTAATTTTTATAGATGTACTTAACATCAAGTGCTAGTTAAATTCAAAGTTCTTAAATTAAATTAAATCTGATTAGTTTGGGATATGGACCACATTTTGGGAAGGCCTCCTCCAACCTTGTCCACCTTTCTCTATCCTTGCCCTGGTCAATCGAATCTCTTCCTACCGCCTGTACGATGTCATTCGCCTATCGATGCTTTAGTCTGCCGGCTTTTCCTTTGCCTGAAGTGCCATTAGGTGTTAATTATTACCTAATTAAAAATAGCTTATACCCACAGTTTAATTCCCGTATCTCTAAGGATCTATACCGCAGTAAAATCGAAGTAAATATCCTAAGTCACCTAGTCCATATTCTACTTCTATGCAAAAAATCATACCGATCTGTGGAAGACAAACTAAACACAGTTTTGCTTTTGCCCAGTTCACTCAGGATTGGTTCTTTTTCTGGCCAAATTGTATTTGAAATTTCATGATGATCGGTCGAGTAGTTAGGGAGTGAAAGCGTAACGAACAAACTCACATTTGCATTTATAATATTAGTTACGATTACGACTAGTTTCAGTGTCTGCATGCGTGAATCCCACAAAAATGACCGAAAATTATTTTGCATACTGAATGAAAAAATAAAAATATGCTTGTTTTTTTTTTTTTTCTTTTGGTACACAATACAGAGCAAAGTACAAGTAGGTTTGTATATAAATACATATTACAGTTATGTTCTAAACTAAGTTCCTAACTATGTGTACACTACATGATCACAATGGACTATGTTGCTAACGACGAAATGACGTTATGAACTTAAATTATCTATATAAAACTGAAATATGAAACAAAATGCGGATAAAACATAAAGAAAATAAAATAAAAATTAAATGAGAATCGTACTAATATTCAGCAATTATACTATTATACATTAGACATAACATGTTTAACATCACTTTAAAATGTTGCTATTCGGCTATTGAATATATCCAAAGTGTTTCGATAATAAATAATTGTACAGTCGACACATCCATACCATCGGGTTGTAAGTACTAAATATGCCCAAACAATTGTGATAGACTGTCTATAAAAACGTATATAGCTTTTTTTGTTAAAGTAAAATCAAAAAGCTGATAAGCCGTAACAGATCTCATGTGCAAACAGGGGGCCACGGGACCTTGAAGCCTGTACGTCAACACGTGAAGAGGCTTCTCTCAATTGATACATTGGCCCTCCACATTTCCAAAAGAATTTAAGCAAGTATTTAAGACTTACAAATAACGAACAAAAGGTATTTTACCTTTATTGTCCTACAAGATTTTATCCACGGTATCACTTGTGTAAACGTAGGATAGGTTATGTTAGTAATAGTAAGAAAACCAGCTTATGCCTGCAAACGCTAGTTTTAGATAAACACACAACACCATCTAGCTTAAACTAAGCAGAGCTTGTATTATGGGTACTAGACAATGGATAGACATACATATACACATTTTTTTTTTGTAAATACATACATATTATACATAGAAACACTCAGACCAAGACAAACATCCATGTTCATGCACACAAATGTTTGACTTGTGCGGGAATCGAACCTGCGACCTCAGGCGTAGCAGTCGGTTACACTAAACACTACAACATCGAGGCCGGCTATTAAAACTTTTTTTTTAATGGATCGGTCTTTACTGATTTTATTTATGTACCCTAAGTTGAGTTGGGTATGGTAAGTTATAGTGCTTTGAGGGTATGCCGAGAATTTCATCTAGCGGCTTATAATGAGGCTACCTACTGCGTGGCTTGGAACATAACCTGGGAGTATTGGCATGATTTCGAAGACGACGACGTCCGTCGCTATAAGTTTTCTCATATGCCAGAACCAACCTACTGGCATAGACTCCTCTTACCCGATCTATTCGGGGAATTGAACGAGGTTCACTGCTGCAGCGATATATTTATGGGTAATTTGGCTGAATTGGCAAAGGTTATGTTATTTGTTGTAACGTATTGCGATTATTAATTAAATAAATAATAATTTTAAGCTTGTTTTTAAATATGTTAGTATTGGTACTGTCTAGCAGCAGCGATAGCTCAGTGGGGAGACCAACAGACTGCAATGCAGAGGGTCTCGGGTTCGAACCCACGGCGCGCACATCTGACTTTCGGAACCTTTTGAAATTATGTGCGTATTGATTGACAATTATCGCCTGCTCCGTGTCTCGGCGAGCACGTTAAGCCGTCGGTCCCAGCTGCCATGAACATCTATGGCAGTCGTTATTGGGAAGTCAGTGCCCCCTAATATCCTGACATTATCTAGCCTTAGGGTATCGTTAGCCTTCGGGTTGCGGAGGTCAGGTGGCAGCCACTTCGTGTAAAAACTGATATACAGTCAAATCCGGTTAGACTAGAAAAGTCGACCCTAAGTGACTTGGGAATAATAAGGGTATACCAGAATCGTAGCCAGTACAAATCCGTAGTCTCTGCTTACCCCTCCGGAAACGAGGTGAAGGCGTGAGTCTATGCATATAGTAGTCCAATAAAGATGTTTTCTTCACCTGAAGGCTCATAAAAAAACTGCTGTCAGCATATCTTTACATCGTAACTGTTTAGGGTGGCGATAAAACCGATTTTATCGACAAAATGACGTTTGTCATCGGAAGGTTATGTTTTAACCGGTTTTTACGGTTATACATACACTAACATACTTCTGTGGCATCTGTTTACTGATAGGGTAAGCAGAGAGTAAGCTTTCCAATTGCTTTGATTATTAGACAATTCTAATCTTCATTCACTAACTTAACCTATTTTATATTCAAAAAAGGATACATTTATACATTACGTACTGGAAGTCCCTAGTTTTATAAAATTTAGAACAACGGATCCAACACGGACATAGCACCGGATTTTGAACAGGAATTCGTAAACTAATTTGACTGTTGAAATTAAACTCATTTATACGGCTTTTATCGCGTTGTTTATTTAACACTGTATTACATAATTGAGAAACTGTTACACTACTACTACTATTGAACTTTACAAATTTTTAAGCCAATAAAATTATTAAAGCTATTAAAACTATTTATATTTAAGTTTATACTTTCCCCCTTTTTTTTTTTTTTTTTTTTTTTTACGTGGGGGAATGCAATGACGCATATCCCTCCGCGGGGGCGGGCGGAGGGATTATGTCGGACTCGCCGGGGTAAAATGAAGATGTTGAAAGGATAATGTACCTCCCGGAATACCGACTAAACCTACCACGGTGTTCCTCGACAAAACCACTATCGACGGGGCCGCGCGAATCACTTTCGCATACGGTCGCGACCCCGCCGAGGTTTCGGCCCGCCGTATGAAACGGCAGGCCACTACACGAAAGACCTACCCAAAATAGGCACTACTTCACCTACTGTCTCCCCCCTAGAGGGGAGACGGACTCGACACAGAGGCGCGCGTGGGAACACGCACGCCGCCTCTCGGACCTGGTGCTGAACGGATGGCGGGCAGGCCCACAAAGCCCGCCACCCCCAGGTCAATCCTCAGGGTGGCTGGAGGTCATCGCGCGCCCTCCGACGCCCGGCTCTGCGGTTGGGGAGAGGGTTTAAACGCTCCCTCTCCCGCTCCGCCGCCTCCTTGATGGAAATCACTTCCTCGCAAAAGGAGGCGACGGCGTTCCACGACCTCTCACTCCGGACCATAGACTGAACTACGGCCGAGAGCGAGAGGGCAACCGATCCGACTGCCGCGATCAAATCACGACGCTGCGATGCCCAGGCGGGGCAAACCGCCAAAGTGTGCAGCGCCGTGTCCTCAACAACGTCGCGGCAGTCGCCGCAGTGGTGACAACCGGGCGTCTCTTGCCGGCGTATACGACACAGGAACCGGCCAAAACATCCGTGGCCAGTCAGAACCTGTGTCAGCCGGAAGGTGAGGGCGCCATGCCGCCTCTCCAGCCACTCCTCAAACACGGGACTTACCGCCACGATCGTGGCGTGCCCGAAGTTTATACTTTCCCCGACGCAACCGAACGCGATAAAATCCGTATAAATGAATTTAATTTCAATGAAGAATATTCGCGTAAACAGAAGACAATATAATATTGTAATCCACAAATATTTGTACTGAGTGTTCGTGTTCTTTGTGTTTATTGATTAAATGTTTATTAAATACCCGGCGATATATGATACATTTTAGGCACCAATGGCTGTCTTTTAATAATATGGCCTATTTTATATTAGTATAACCCAGTAACATTGACAGCGATAGCTCAGTGGGGAGACCAACAGACTGCAATGCAGAGGGTCTCGGGTTCGAACCCACGTCGCACTACTCAAACTTTCGGAAGTTATATGACTTATCGAAATTATGTGCGTATTGATTGACAATTATCGCCTGCTACTTAGCTCGGAGAGCACGTTAAGCCGTCGGTCCCGGCTGCCATGAAAATTTATGGCAGTAGTTATTGGGAAAGTCAGTGCCCTATAATATCCTGACACTGGTCTAGCCTTAGGGTATCGTTAGCCTTCGGGTTGCGGAGGTCAGGTGGCAGCCGCTTCGTGTAAAAACCAATATCCAGTCAAATCCGGTTAGACTAGAAAAGTCGACCCTAAGTGACTTGAGAATAATAAAGGCTAGGGAGAAGAAGATAACCCAGTAACATTGCTTGACCAGCTAAGACCACACCATTTAATTAAAACGGTAGCCTATTTTCACTACAGATAAAACAATATCCTCAATTTTATGAAATGCAGCTTCACGGTAAACTCAGTTCGATAAAGCAAAGCATTAAGTGTTGAAAGGTACAAAAAGAGGCACCCTATCTCCCCAAAGGGGGTGGGGTGGTAATACCACAGTAGTTTGAAGCTGTATACATAAGTATATGGCGCTATGTAGCCTTTATTGTCCGTGGAGCAGCGCTGTTATATTACGATTTCTACGCCATTAAAAGCTAGTCTAAGAGACAGACAGATCGAATTATAACTCTTTTGTAATTTGTCTTATAAGTAAGCAATCGTATCGGTATTGTTCGCTAACATTACACTACCAAAGTGAACCCACACCTACCTTAGCTGGACTGGTTAACACGAATACTAGTAATTTACAAATGGCCCTGCAAGCATCCTTTAAAAAAATACAGAATGACAAAGAATATATAGAGGCAGGTCTCAATGTATTGTCATTACTAGTAGACTGAATTTAGTTAGTAAATAAGACGAGTAAGAAAGACTCGACTATTAAAAGGTAAAATGAATGGTATGTAAGCCACTTGAAGTCTTACCGAATGAAACGCAGGAACTAAGTATCTAAACTTTAACATCGTCGTACAACACATCTCACTGATTCAAATACACGAGGATTAAAGTTATCAAAATACAATAAAGAAAAAGAAATCTAATTATTCATAAAAGAAAATATAATAAGCACGCAATTGATTTTTATAAATATAAAGAAACATATTTATTCTGAGCTAGCTGACTCGTGCAACTTCGTCTGTTTCACATAAGATAATATGGCCCGTTTTTGCAAAATTTTTCATTGATGCTTCGCTCCTATAGGTCTTAGCATGATGTTGTGTAGCCTATAGCCTTCCCCGATAAATGGGCTATCCAACAATAAAATAATTTTCAATTCGAGCCAGTAGTTCTTGAGATTAGCGCGTTCAACCAGACAAACAAACAAACTCTTCAGCTTTATAATATTAGTATAGATAATTTGTATATTAATCAACTAACAAAATATCTAAAATTTTAATACATATTCATTTGCTATCAAACTAGAGTTGCGAATTATTTAATTCATGCGATAACTATTGATATCAAAAAAAGTCACATAGCAACGTTCATGAACGTTACAGTTATACCTGCTCCGTACTGCGTTAAAAATTACATTTATTTACAATTGCTGTTTGAAAAAAAAAAGCTGCTTAAGAAAAGGCTTAACGTGTATTGTGCATTAAATAAGGCACAGCTTGGCATGAATACTGTCAAGAATATTATTCATTATTATTTATTTAATAGCTGACACAGCACACGTTTTTCTGACATAAATATTCTTCCGATAGGGACACCCTAATCACCTAGCTGTATGAAATATACTTTACGACCTTTTCTCATACTTACCAAATACACAAAATAAGATTCATAAAAATCGGTCGAGCCGTTTCGGAGAAGTACGACCACAAACACAGTGACACGAGATTTTTATATACATATATAGATTATCAACTGTGCTCTAGCTAATTTAATGGCTATATTTACATCAAAATTAGTTTAGCAATTTACGTAACCGTAAAAATGTAGACACGATATCGTTATTTTTGTATTTATAATCTATTCATGGAAGAAATTGTATGGATTGTATAACAAAGGTACCATATATTTGTTGTTTAGAACGTTAGTTTAAGGTAATAGTTATAAATCTATTGAAGTATATTTAATAGTGTGCAAAAATATATATTTCAGTAAATTTTCCTTGTGTTGTCTGACTCCTAGACATGGTACGGTAGGAGGTCGCTTTACAGCGCGGCTGGGCGTCGCTTTTCAGTAGGCGGGGCGAACGCCCACTCGCTCATCAGGCGACTGAAAACTCAACACTGAAAACTTTTAATTAATTTATTTTTTCTCTCCATTTCTACATTTTTTAGTCCTGCGTGTCAAGAATATAGTCGCATCTACTTACGATGTAGATATATCTTTGATTTTAAACGAGCGTTCCATTTTTAAATTTAGGTTTATTTTTTTAGTATGGCCTGTCTTATGCCAGTATGCAGTAAACTGACAGACTACAGGTAGGATTAGACAATATTTTAAAAAGAGAATATATTATTGTCATGCTAAAAACAAGAAATATTATATATTGACTTTTTATTACCATTTTGTTTAGCTGAATAACAAATTAATATCAAAATCTATTCAAACAAACGAGCGAAGAATACATAACATATATTTTATAATTTTATTACGTACTGGCAAGACAGATAAGTACTTATTGATTTTTATTTTCATATAAATTGACCTACATCCTAATTCTTCTCGCAGTCATTACCAGCCAATGGCGGGCCCAATAAATAAAGGTTCCTTATAATATTTTTTCTCTTCGGATGAATAGTGGAGACGCAATCGATAGACATTAAATCATCGCCCAATAAAAATGTCATTGGCCCATTGGGAGTGGGCTGCATTTACACCGTTGTTCTTTGAAGAACAACAAAACAGTTTTCATTTTAAGTATATACCAAAATACATTTTCTTGTTTTTACAATTAGATTGCACGAATGGTGTAGTAATATAATAATAATAAATCATTTATTTCAGACTTCACAGTCCATAAAATGTTAGTAATAAGTTAGTAACAATTTTGTGCTTATCTTCTATGTTAGTAATGTTAGTACCTATATAATCCTGATTTCTTTTACTTTATTATACCCAAAGCCACTCCAACCATGTGCCTTTGGATGAGACAGTCTGGTCTCGCAACAATAGTCTTCAGGATGCCATTCCGACTGTTACGTAAACGTTGTAATAAGGATGCTGCTTTCTTACGTATAATGGCAAGAAAACCATCCGTATGTGCTTCTACAAACATGCTCGACGCACTACAACGTCACGGCAGCCGCAATAGCATCCTGAAAGCGTTGTTATATTGCACACGCAGGACGCTGTAGGCTCGGCTCGTGTATGACGCCCATAGACCGCTCGTGTAAAAAGACTGGCAGTAGTGGTTTAAGTGGTTGCCTCGCTACTGCTACTACGCAGAGTATTATGGGTACGAATCCCACGCGAGACAAAAATTTGTGTGATTCACAAATGGTTGTTTCAAGTCTGGATGTTCTTTGTGTCCGTTGTTTGAATGTTTGGAAAGCTCCCGCGATGCAGGACTTACTCAGAGAGCGAGCGTAGTCCTTAAAAAAATGCATTTGCTACGATCTTGGCATATCTTTCTTGCTTTAGATTAGGGTACTCTAAATCTGGCCTTTCTCCAGGATATCTACGACGTGGTAAGAAAACGTTCTAAATCTTTCCTTATCACCTGTCCTATTCATACTGTTTATAAAAACAAAAATATGTTTCTAACAATTGTTGTACTTTAAAATGTATTTTTACACAAACATTGGTATGAATAAAAAAAACAACTTCTTTAGTCATTATAAGGTGTCCAAAAAGAAGTATCAATTTCTATAAATTGAAATTGAAAATTGAAATTAAATGTGTATCATACGCGTACAGCTAAATTTGATTCATGATAAAATGCACATTTTATATAATTATGCAGCTCTTCTGTGGTGCAATCAATGATTCCAATATTTAGCGTATGACATTTTATTCGTATCGTGTATTTGTATCGTGATAAAACGACTCGAATAGAAGCCGAAGCAGATTTATTATAAGCGCAATACGAAATTTATTTTGTTTAATCTATAAACAGATTTTTTATTTAATCTGGAGTTGATCCTAATGGCTTAGATTCGTATCGGGTCGCGTCTGCTGTTCATTTAAAATATACGATGATTTTGAATGTTTTTACCATAAACTGCATTGGTGTCGCAGCGAGTGTGAATACGGCTGCTGTGCGTTATGTCCTGGGTTCTGTTCCCGGGTCGAGAAAAGTGTTACTGGGAATTGTAGTCAAGAATTTTCATAAGCAACACAGTAGGCGGTAATAGACTCGTTTCATGGGACATACGACCTTACTTAGCAAAATGTGAGTGTATTTCACCCCTGCCAACCTTTGACATGCGTACGTAGGTATACATAATTTAAAAATAAAATTCATAATTAATATACGTGGATACAGATATTTACTTTATGAATCATTTTTTTAATCTCGTATCATGCTTCTTTAGGTTCTCGATTTTTTTTCGATTACCTATTTGAGATTATACATAAAAAAAATCATAAAGTAAATATCTGTAGTAACAGAAGTGAGAATACCGTCACAGGGTGTAGGTATTTTTGATATATTTTAAAATGCCTATAATTTTCAAAATACTTATCTTAGATTTTTTAAATATTTTTCTGATAACTATTATAACTTAGCTTGTTACCTGATTCTGGCTTGACTTCGACTTCTGGGCCATCCTATAAATGTAAAAATAAAAAAATGTTTCAGTAACAGTTACAGCAAAAAGGCTATAAACAAGGATAATAAAATATCGAAAAAAATAAAAAATTGCTTACAATACAACCTGACTGTTGAAAAACTTATAAAATATTCTTATGCGTATAATATTTAAATAGAGGCCATGTTTGTTTAGTTTGCCTAAACGGTGTGTATTTAAATGATGTGGAACCGAACGACCTTGCTTAACTTGTATTACAGCTAAATTCAAACCAAGTTCGCAACAAAAAAAAATGAGAGTTCTGTTGTATGTGTGTGTAAGTTTACAAACAGAGACAACTTATCTATATATATTACTAGCCTTTGCCTACGGCATCGTTCTCGGACAGTACTTTTTCTGGGTGATGGGTACCCTTTCTGTACCTTGACGTGTATGCGAAATTTCGTGATCGTTCGAGTAGTTAAGTCATGACTATCCCCTTTCTCTACGACTAGTCCAGTTTATGATATAGCATTCCCTACACTAACCGTCAGGTTATAATAGTGAGAGCTGCTGTACCTTCCAGTGCCGAGCCCGAGAGCACCTTCCGGGATCAGTTATAGACAAGTCTTGTCCCCAATCTCGATTTCTCCAACCTAACTCCAGAGATCCGGTTCTCGTAAGCGAGCTACATCGTGCCCAAGTGGCACTACCTATTCTCCAGATAGGTGCCGGAGGAATAAAGCCGCTCACCACTCGCAACTCTGGGAGTTGCTAACGATAACCTCGCTGAAGCCGACGGAGAAGCCGTTAAAGCATGACTAGTAAAATGCTGCATTATCAAAAGCTACTAATTTATTTATTTTATTTGCCTCGGTGGTGCAGCCGTGATGTAAGTATATACCTGCGGTGCCTTAAGATCTGGGTTAGATTCGTGTGTCGGGCAGTATTGTTAGGTTTTTCAGTCAGCGACATGGTGTCTGTAACTGTGCCCGCTGAACGGCAAAAGGCTCACCTCTAATTACGTGGAACTTAAAGACCATAACTGGCGAAATGTGGGAGTAATAGACATCTGCCTACACCTTCGGGATATAGACGTCATGCCATGGTATATTATGTTTTTAATATACAGCATGTAATATGAATGGTTAGTTTTCCTTGTGTAAATGGAGTTTCTTTTTAAGTTTTATAGTATCTTTCGTTTTTTTTAATATTGTAGCTTACGTTTAGGCTTACGTTTGACCACAATCTCACCTGATGTTAAGTAAAGATGCATTCGAGGATGGAGCACGCTTGCCTAGGAGATACCTATTCACACGCGACTTGAAGACATCCAGATTTTACATATCGGGAAACAAATATTTAGTTAGGGAGTTCTACTTCTTTGCGGTACGCATTATAAAAGTGGAGGCAAAGTGCTTCGTGCGTAAATGTGGTATATTCCCCATGTACCTGTGCCGCCTGTTCTTTTCGTCTAGTCGTCCGATGGTAGAACGCGGAAGGAGGAATCAAATTATGCAGTTCCTCCGCACATTCTTCGAAATGTATCCGGAAAAAGTGTGTTTTGTGTATCCAGCGTTGTGATACGGGTAATTGATTTCGAATTATATTCGAAAATAGTAATTTTGTCCAAACGTATACCTACCTAACTTACACTAATACTTTGCATCGCGAAGATCGCAGCGAACATATTGATATACCAAGTATAGTATTGTCAATGTGCAAATGCATTCATTTGTGCACATAGTTTAGTTAGCGTTATAAGAGCGACCTTACATTTATAGGGATCTATACTTTGTACTGTAATCGAGATTTTTAACTCTACCCGCGTTAGAAATAATTCTTGTGTCGCGGGAGACTTTATTAACATTCAAACGAAAAAAACTAAATTGTGAATCATAAAACTATTGTCCCGTAGCATTCGAACCCATAACACTAGGCGCAGTAGCAGCGGCGATTCGACCACTTAAGCCACTACGCCATTCGTGCAGTCAAATCTAACGTTATCATTGACGAAAAACAAAGAATGATAAAAAGTTAATAACAAATAATAACAGGTCGGTGTAAATTCAGCCCCACGCATGCGCGGAACTCTCATATCGGATTATAATTGAAATAAATCCAGCTCAAACTGCCGCCTGCCTCGCCGAAAACTGATTACACCCTTATCTTTTACTTTACTCGGATTACCTTAGCTTTCATCATGCCACCACTAGAATCAACACATTTTGTCATACAATTTTTTATTTACGATCGCAAAATAATTCCTGTTTAAACCTGCGGAGGCCATTTTCCAAAATGGCTGCAACCGTTTCGTTCGACGCAGAAACAGCCAGCATCGGTGTTGCGTCAAAAAATAAACATTTTGCATCGTCAATAACATTCTTGCGCCTCGGCGCCGCGCATGCGTACGACGGCGTCTCACAAACGCGTTCTGTCAAAAATATGCAAATTAATCTATAAAAATGTGATCCAACACCACTATTATGATATGAATGTTAGTTTCAAAGTAATAAATTTACTTGTGACATTCTCGAATCGCTGAAAAATGCCATTAGTAAGCGTTTAGTTGTGGCGGCGCTTGTCGCTTCGTCCCTGTCTGTTGGCACGGCGCATGCTCCGCTGTAATGTTTATATTATTTGTATTTGAGCTGTGTATCACGTAAACTATAACTACCACAGGCGTAGCTCCAATACTGTGGGCCACTGCCCGCCCCACCCCTCTTCGGTAGTTAAATATTTCTTGCTTATTTCGCCTTTGCATTGTTGATGCTGCGGCGTCGCAGGCTGTTGTGTATTGTTTAGACGCGCTTTTCCAAGCAAATATTTTTTAAATATAAACATTTTAGTACGTGTGGGGTTGGATTAGTTAGTTAATGGTGTCGTGTGGTTCGTTTAATAAATTTTACGTGCGATGCATTGCGCTGCAGTACTGTAAATAATTTGCATCTGAAACTGCAGTGCTTATCAGTGGTCCCTCTCGTCGCTGTTCAGTGTCAGTTCTTTATTGTTTGTTAATTGTTATTCTTTATTAACATTATTGTTTATTGCCGTGAGTGAAATTAGTTTTTATGGAGTTTTGGTGAGCGTCTCAGTTTCGAATATAACGTTTTACATATGTACGTTCGGTGATAAAGTTATTTAAACATAAACGAATAAATTTGCGAATTATTATTATTTAAAAAAAGTGTTGTGCGGTTAATTATTTATTAAATTACTAATTCGAATGTACAACGCGCTGCGTATCGAAAATATTTCAACGGAACAGTAAGTAGAAAATAAATCCAAATACCTAAACTTTTTAAATAAAACACATTATTATTTTAGTGAAATAATAAAAATTTATCCATCGCACTTACATTTAAAATTCGAATTCGAATCTTGAAAAACAAAATCGTTCAAAGTAACCGCACGTGATAGCTCGCGAGTTGTGAAAAGTTTGTATTTCCTCCTCGGAACTTATGAGCAC
The DNA here is from genome assembly GCA_963675205.1 of Catocala nupta. Classification (NCBI taxonomy): domain Eukaryota; kingdom Metazoa; phylum Arthropoda; class Insecta; order Lepidoptera; family Erebidae; genus Catocala; species Catocala nupta. Next base: position 22,225,458 of record OY776104.1, read on the forward strand.
GTGGTCTGTCGCTCATGTGCGCCGGTCGCCGACCAATCCCAGCGTCGCTCATGAGCGGCCCGACCAATAGCGGCCGCCCGCTCAACAGCTACACTTTTGACAGCTGATAAGAGACGCGCGGAAAATCGTGAATGCACTGTTCTAAATATAAAGTTTTTGTTGGATTTAAGAATTTATTTGCTTTTATCTATGAATGCACTTATTAGTATTTGAAAATATTATTCAAAACTAAATATTTATATTCAACCAGAAGTACCTACATACATATGAAGCTTAAATTTTCATATATATTATTTCCTGGTAATTCAAAATGTATTTATATAAAAAATATGTAAAGTCGCGATAAAATAATTCAAGGCATTATAGTTCGCGCATAAAAATTGAAAATCAAAACATTTTTAATTAGCATGCTTAAAAGAACCGGTCTGGCCGAAAATATTAATTAATTCTGAATAAAACTAAAAGTGACACTACAATCGTAAAATTATTCGAGAACTTATTTATTTTTTGTAGATTTATTTAATATGTATGTGTGTGTGTGTGTGTGTGTGTGTGTGTGTGTGTGTGAACTACTATATGATGTAAGTATAGTGCTATTAAAATAACAATAATTAATGTATTGTAGGCCACAAGCTATTTAGATACTTATATTTTTAAAAAGCCTTTGTGCTCGTCCCCTTCGCAATTAAATGAATTATTTATATGCAGATGTGTACTACATAATGTCAATGCATTTAATGTTAACTAAAAAAATGTGTTGTTGCTAATATTTTGTTAAAGACAATAAAACCTGATCATAAGTAAATACTAAAAGGAGTATGAAAGAACAGTAACCAATATTTAAAGCATAGAAATGCACGATTCTAATCAACATTATCTTTTTTCTAATAGTACTATTGATTTTATGTAATCCTTTAATTATTTCAGATCACTATGTAGGTAGTTTAAAATATTCGTTTCTTCAACGAAATTTTCTCTCGTCTACGAAGCATACGTTCTTGTCTGATTTCCATATAAATTATAAGGTCTAAGAATAGTGTTTTCTATTTATTTATTTAACTAATAAAACTCAAAATTATAGAACATTTAGTTCAAGAAAATTATACACGTTGTCTCCAAAATATATATGAAACTACAAGCTTTGATTTTTTTATTATAAATAGAGCATAATTATATTAGTATATTATGTTTTCTCTTTGTTATTTTAATAATTATTGACGTTATAATGCTATATATTGATTCTTAAAGATGTGACTAAACAACATAAGGACCAGTAAATAATTACATCAATAAAATATATAAAATACTAGTTCTGTTTTAACCCTTCTCATAGTTAGAAAAAATATTGCCGTTCTCGTTTTTAATGAATGTGTTTTCAAATTGTTTAGAAATTTGTTTTTACTAATGGTACTTAATTATTACAATTAATCATTGACAAACAAAACAATACAATATTGACTAAGCCTATACCAGAAAAAGATACGTTTCGTCTTTACAATATTAAGTTGATTGTGAAACGCTTTGAAACTCTGCCTTTGAAAATATGCACTAATCATAAAATAGTTTATTATATCGCTTGGAAGGCGGCTTTTGTGCAGGAGAACCTTTCCCTCATGCCACGTTTAGTTTCTTTTCTTGGTGCTGACTGCGCGTGGTACTCCTGTTATTACAAGCGCTCATGTCTGCTGGTCAGAAGCCCATATGTTCGTTTAGCACCTTTGTTGTATAAGAGATACAGCCTTAAATTACGCCTGGGATTCCGGCAGTGACTTGACTTGGAAGCCCTTCTGCCTAGCCTAAAATCGTCACTTATGCTGTCTCAATTCGTTACAGTGTGGCTTAGCTGTATGTAGAAGACCAGGGATGTTCGGAGCGCTGTCAGCCCAGCCTCTTTAAAATAAAATCGACTCGGCGTTGACAGACATGTGTCTATAAAATTAGGTGTGCTAATGTTTGCCTAGAATGTACAAAACAATTAAATGTAATGCATGAGACTTAAATGAATGACGAATGTCTTTGTGGCGTAGCGGTAGTAAACGACTGCTGTGTATGAGAGTCTTAGATTGGGCAATATATTATAGATTGGGCAATATATTATTGGGTTTCTCTGGCAGGAAATTGTCAGTACCAGCACAGAGATTGGAACTGTACCCGGTGGAAGGCTATAGGCCTGTCGTCTACTACATGGTACCTTAAACACAGGTGGTGAAATGTGGGTGTAATGTAATAATAACGGCCACATAAGGGAGACGTAAAATAATGTGTTCATAATATTTTATAAACTAAAAGCCTCTAATAGGCGTCATAGAATTCCTCCGGATAACAGTCAACTGGTAGACTGGCAACATTACCACGTTGAATGGCAATGCTTATTCTTTTCCCGAAGTAAAGACCAGCTCTCTGGTCACGGCAATTATTTAATATTTTATTTTAATACATAGTATTTAATGCCATTTACGTACTGTAATGTAGACAAATTTAATAAACGAGCTCTTCATTTCAAAAAGGATTTAGTCGAAAAAGTTAAACCAACATTATTAATAAGATTATTATTTTTTAATATTTTGGAGAATTAACATCATTAAGAAACAAAAGTCTGACACACAGCCCATTATGAATTATGACTTGTTTATACCTATTTATTAATAACTCTAAATATTAAAACCATGAATTATTAATATAAATATTATTTATTGAATGCTAAGTTGATATTTTGAGAAATGGATTTCTTTTGTACAATATTTAATATTTAATCTCTTATATAACTCACTTCGGGATTTCTCAAATTCACAGTTAGATTTATAATAATACCGTTTTAGACTATATTTATAATCAACTAGTTTATAAACGCGGTTACGTCTGCGTAAATTCCAAGGCAACGCATTAACGGGATAAAATATAGTCAATTAAAGTCCAGGATCTGGTCTTTCGGAGTGCCAATTTACATCCAAATCCGTTCAAAGGTTTACGCGTGATTGAGTATTAAACATCCAAACCTCCAACGCTCTAATTAAAATCTACACACAATTTCACTTGTAGGAATTTGGACTTTTATCTAACACAGTTCTATTTCAATCTAAAATTAAATAAGAAAGACATCATTTTGATGAAAATCTATTGACCTACCGTTGTCCTTTTAAAACTGTCCTATTGCACGGATCTTCTCAGTGTGAAAACACTGAGAAAAGATGCAGAGAGAGACCATACCCAGCATACTTTTCAGTTTTAGGCCATTATAGTCCACCACGCTGGCCAAGGATGAGTTGGCAGACTTCACATATTTAAAAAAACAATAGTATTAAGTATAACATTTCAGTTTAGTAAAAAGGAAATTGGTAAACTCTATAAAAGATATTAAAATGCAAGAAGTTAAGGTGCTGTCGCTTTTTTACACAATGATAAAGAGATTTTGTATAAAGATTTCGTAATTTTAGTCATGTTGTTCACACATATCTTTCTTTATTTGCAGGCTTCAGGAATTTTAAGTGTAGGTTGGTTTCTACGCCAGTCGTGACATTATTCTGGTCAGGAATACCATCTTGTTTCAGAAGTAGGCATTCAGACACTTACCATGTAACATTAATAATATTGTATTATATAAAATTCGGTATAGATCAAAGGCAGCGCGGTCTCTTTATAGCGGGTGGGCGTGTCTCTTTTCAGCGGCGCGATGCCATTGGACGGTCGCTCTTTGAAGTCGCCGCTGTCACTGAAAAGTGGGGCGGGCGGCCGCTTTTCAGGGGCAAAGCTTACGATTTCAGGATTATAATGCTTTTTCGTTATTTACCATAATGTATATTAATATATATTCATTGAGAGATGGAGGATTTAGTTTTATATTTAGGTTTTTGATATAATTTTGTTTTAGATTGATTTTGTTGCTGATTAATGTTAATACTCGGAATAAAATTAATATTTAAATACTAGGCAGGTTTTAGTTTGAGGCTGTTACTATATTATCTTATTTAAATAAATAACTCTCACATTAGAACGGGTTTACAGTTAAATATGCTTTCTAAACATTTACAAATGAATAGAAACAGGAAATTCTGTAAGACCAATGCATTTACTTGACGATTAAATTAAATAAACTACCATGAATATATAATAAATCGATCAGACTATTAAAAGCGTAACTTTCATTAAAATAAATTATGAAAATCAATAATATGATAATAAAATGAATAAAATGATCTTAGATCTAAAATATAAACCTACTAGCGGATCCGACAGAAGTTGGCAAGAACAAACGAAAATAAAAAAAATGCAAATCTAAACCAAAATTGTCGAATCTACTAGAACAAACACAAAAAAAAACATAAAATCGGTCCAGCCGTTTAGAAGGCGTTTAATTACAAACACACGCACAAAAGATTTATTTAATTATATATAAAGATTTTCTTTGATTTATTGATTTAAGTAAACACGAAATAGTTTTTTTTTCTATATTGGACGCAATTTAATTCGACTTTCACTCACGGCATTTTTATATTTATTTATCTTTCACGTACTATATTTTACATTATAATGCTTATTAAATTTTATACATTTTTATTACAGATAAAATCAGCTATGATTAATCCTAAATTATAACATGAAAGAAAGAATATTATATAGTGAATTATTTAATCATAAATATTCAAATAATATGACTGATAGTTAGTACAATAATACAGTGTTCGTAAATAAAATAATAATTGTAAAATTAAATTAAAATTGTGAAGACGGAAGATTATAAAGCAAAACTTGAGATGTTGTATGCTGTTAGACAGGTGAGTGTTTTAATATAATATTATGTAACTTGTATTTTAAATAAAAATTTGATAATTTTTGTATGTGATGGTGAGGTCTCGGATTCGATTATCAAGATCTGTTATTGAGTTTTTGTGATATTCTTAGTAGTTAACAGTACCTGTCACACTGCTGTTGCTTGATTTATCTATGTTTTATGGTGCACGGACTGAAAATATCTGAACCACATGTAACAGCAGCTGTATTTTTATAATTTTTTTTTTGCTTTTTCTTGCTTTATGTCTAAAGTAATCGAGTACTTAGAACTTTCAACAGAAAAAAACAAGATTAATAAGATTTAATAGACCCAGGAAACGAACCTGAGTACCTACTTACGATTGCACAGAAACATACGCGTAATATATTGCTACGAGACCAAAGATTATTACTACATTATTAATGTAGATTTTAGAAGGTAGAATAATGTACATGACATGTATGTGACATGTGATGCGGTAACATGTGTAAATTGAAGCATTTGCGCAAATTGAATGACTGACGCGAGCTCCCCACCCAAGTAACCCGGATGATGCACTGGCACATGCATTGTGTCAAAGTCCAAAATAATGTATTCCTTTTAGGTCACAAAGTTAAACTTATGAACGTAAGTTTATTGGTTAGTTTAGATTAGGCTCTGCTAGGTCCAGGCAAAGGAAAGCCTGTGAGAAGATACCTGCGAGAAACTCACAGCGACTGAAGGCCAGTCTCCGTTAAAATTGACCGCTGTGACCGAAATTCGATCTGGAGGACTTTACTAGCACGGTAGGCAGTGGTTTAGTTATGTAGACTGCTTACATTATGGAAATCTATCAGCAACATTTACCACTTAGTAGAAGGTAGGCTGATGGCACTGCAGCCATATGCCAATGGCAACAAAAAATGGAAGAGGGTTACAGCTACGTGCTTGCACCCTTACCTAGTAAGAAGTATTGGTCCTGGAAACAGGTAGAACAAATTAAATACTTCTAATACTTTTGAGCGATAGCAGGTTACCACTAGATGGGTTTCTGATTCGCCAACCACCAGAGAAAAATTCTAGCTTAAGCAAGAGCTTACGAGCAGTAGCGCAAAGACTATTGTTCCCTCTTTCTGTGTATGCAATGGATGCATATTTATTGTATGCAAGTGAAACAGAAAAAGAAATATGTCTTCAGGATGCTTTGATGAGCATTCACTAAGGCATCCCGAAGACATGCTTGTGCTTCATTAAATATATGTACGTGATTAACTTTTATATATTCTGCATCGAGCATTTTTGTGAAGCAAGCCAGGATTTTGTGCGCAGATAAACCACACCTACTGCTTGTGTCTAGTACAAGCATCAGAAATATCAACTACCAATTGTTTTCCAAAGCGTGTAGTAAATAACTTCGTAGAGCAGGTATGGCGAAAATACATACATACTTTAAAAAATTGTTACTAAATAATGTTGTTTTACTTGCTGAGTTTATGCTGGAACGAAAGTCAAAGGAAAGATGGATGGACTCTCTCCATCTACCTTTATTTTGGGTGTGTGAGTATAAATGATATCAAAGATAAATGAATCAATGATACGATGATGATTTGTCGGGATATTTGAAAAAAGACGACATATCATATGAATCTGAAGAGTTATTCCACATTATCCCGCCCTCCCCTTTCCTATCCAGAACAACGCGTGCTGGGCTCAGATGCCATCCTTACACGGTGGAGTCGACTAGAGTGCGTACCAACAAGTTTGGGTCCTCATACCTCTGCCGAACGATCAAGGCATGGAATTCTCTGTCAAGGCACGTGTTTCCTTCTTCCTTCAATCCTGGGTCCTTTAAGCGGGGCATGAAAAAGCAACTTCTCAGGCCGTCAAAGTAGAGACCTCAACATCGCCTCGGCTGCTATGAAGACGATGTGGAGTCCACTGCTCTTAGACCACACGACTGCTTACCATCAGGCGGAGTGTGGTCATTTCGACGAGCAAACAAAAAAAAACTAGTTGAATAGGGATCAGAGTAAGAGACTGATGATGTAGATGAGAATACAGTCAGTACGTCTACCAAAAGCACTTCTACAGTACGTACTTCTTTCTTTGATTTTATGTAAATGCTGCTTCTATGTCGCAGAGGAAACATTAAAACAACGAACAAAAAGAAAACCCATACTCGGCACAATTATTTGCGCAGCACATTTTTTTTTATTGGAGGTTGTGTCTATAACAAAATTCACTGTCAGTGGCGACCAATTTAATCATTACACCCTTCGTATAGCCGAATCCTTAAACATGTCTTCTTCTCCCTAGCCTTTATTATTCCCAAGTCACTTAGGGTCGGCTTTTCTAGTCTAACCGGATTTGATTGGATATCAGTTTTTACACGGAGCGGCTGCCACCTGACCTCCGCAACCCAAACGCTAACGATATCCTAATGCGAGACCAGTGTCAGGATATTATAGGGTACTGACTTCCTAATAACGACTGCCATATATGTTCATGGCAGCCGGGACCGACGGCTTAACGTGCTCTCCGAGGTACGGAGCAGGCGATAATTATCAATCAATACGCACATAATTTCGAAAAGTCATATAACTTCCGAAATTCAGAGGTGCGCGACGTGGGTTCGAACCCGAGACCCTCTGCATTCCAGTCTGTTGGTTTCCCCACTGAGCTATCGCTGCTCTCGAATCCTTATACATGTATTGATCAAAAATATAACATCATAGTCGACCCACGTAACTTCATCTGCGTCACATAAGAGAATTTTCCCCGCTTTTGCAACATTTTTCATTAATGCTCCGCTGCTATTGGTCATAGCGAGATGCTATATACCCTATAGCATTCCTCGATAAATGGGCTATCCAACGCTGAAAGAATTTTCAATTCGAACAAGTAGTTCCTGAGATTAGCGCGTTCAACTAAACAAACTGTTCAGCTTTATAATACTAGTATAGATAGCTAGCTGGCAAAATGTTAAATAATATATTATTCAGAGGTATATTTGCCCTTTGGAGGATATATGCGTAAGACTATGTATTGATTAAAGCTGAAGAGCCATTGTGTATTGAATTTATTTCAGCGCAAAAGCCTACCAAAGGTCTACGAAAATGAAATTGCCGGTATAGAGATAATAAAAATATTACACTGTGGGCCAATGGATATCATAGAGTTATGTGAGATTCTTATCAGTAGAATTGTTGCACGGATTGCGTAACTGGCAAGGGGTCGTGTTACCACTGCCACCGTGCGAGTGTTGTGGGTTCGAAACCTACAAGGGCCTTTTTTACGTTTTGTCTGATTACATTGTATTCTTTAATTGCATATTTGTAAAGTTTTTGCGATGTAGGGCTTGAAAGCTAAGGCCAAAGACGTATCGGTAAAAAGAGTGTGTATATATGTTTGGCTATCTTTGATCGAGGGTTCAGATCCACTCATGGTGAGTGGAACTGAAACTACTCAAGGAAGCGAGCAGCGAGTTGGCACATCGTGATAGGTTTATTCGGTAGGATCCGGGATTTTCCATCTTTCCCGGGTGACATACCCTCTCCACTCTCCTTTTCCCGCGGAAGGGAAGCATAAAAGACATTCCCACGCGTTAAAAAAGTGTCAGGTTTACACTACTAATTCTATTGCTGAGACTTTTCTGACTAAAAACAACTATAAGGTTGGGTGTTTTTAGTCAGAAAAGTCTGTTAGCAAAAGGACGGTAATTATAAAATAACCGCCCTTTCGCTGATAGATGACATTAACTTGATAATTTAAATTAATTAAGATTTCGTTGTTGTTATCTGCGCTTCGAGCGGCTCGGTACCATCTGTCAGTTTGGCTAACTGAAGGGCTAAATAGCTGATCACTTGATACAGGCTACATGCGCTATCTAATTGCATGGGCTACATACACAAGTTTCTCGGGTAGGCTACATGCGCAAGTCACTCGCGTGAGCTACATGCGCAAATCATTTGCGCGAGCTACGTATGCAAGCTACTCGTGGGCTACATTCACTGGTTAACAAGAGGGGTTTCACAAATGCATTTGCACTTGTTAATCATATGCGTTACTTGCGCGGGTGTTGGCGTCGATTGTTAACACCTAGCATATAACGTACACAAGACGACTTGGATGCGGGATCGTACGTACATACAGGCATTTAGTAATATTTTCGAATTCGATTTTTCGTTGTATTTGAACATTCGACATACTACAGTGAGTAGGCAGAAGGAATAATAAGGATATAGCTATATGGCCAGTAAAGGGATCAGTATAATTACTGCGTTAGAAATGCAATACTATTTTCAAGAGTCTGATTGTGGATGCCTCTTGTGTCTCAAATCCATAAGGCGTAATCTCATCAGGTAGGCGGTCGTAATACGTTGATGAGACTACGTACATAATTATATTTATTTATTTATTATTTATTAATTAAATAGGCACAACTACAGATATCAAATTACATATACGAATAATAATAATAGTAACAGAAATAATTTACATGTCAAAGAAAAATTTGAGATCCGACAAAGGTTGAGCACAACATTTCAAAAAAAATACAATTAGGCGGCTAGGTAAAGAAGAGAAAATATTATACATAAATCTCAAAAAAATAAAAGAATACAATACAATTATATATGTGTATTTTATAAACTATCTGTGTTATAAACCAGTATATAATATGTTTATTAAAAGTGAACCAAATGATGGCGTTTAAACCTAGGAACTTTCGATCACAAGTAAGCAAACAGTTAGACTGGTAACAAAGGCTTACTTCTCTGTTGCTGACCCAACAATTAGTAATAGCTGCGTCTGAGCAGGGCACGACCAGTGCCTGCTTTCAGAAATCTAAAAGCTACGGTTCCTACAATTTGTAATTAAGATTTCTTTCTTTTTTAAAAGACCTCCTTATTAGGAATAAACATGTGTCGCGGAGGACTTCACGAAGATTCAGAACAAATTTACAACCACGGAACAACTAATTATGGATTACACAATTTGTTGCCTCGTATGGGCATCGAACCTTCAAACTTGGCAGAGTGGCTTTGGCTAGACGACCACTTAAACTACAACACTATCCGTGTAGGCAAATAAGTGCAATTTGAAAAGAAGCTTCTTACTGCAGCGGCGCAGTGTCGGAGCATTCTGATCTCTGAAAGGAATCACAGTGGTGTCTTCTTTATAAGGCTTTACAAATCTATATTCTGCGCAGGCAACCAATTCATTTAGTTTAAGAAGTCGGGCTGTTGTCCGCAGACAACACCCTGACTTTTTAATTACGCTAGCAGAAGATACCTCAATTCCATCGCTCTTCACCTCTCAAAAAATAAACTACAATCGAACGATTAAATACATACGCTGGTACACTAGCTATATACAACATGTACTAGGTCTGTTGTAGGCACATTATTTGCTTAGTTTATCAACGTACTGCGTTCATGTTATTGTTTTCCGTACTGGTTCGCATTCAACCGCGCGACGCTGTGTTTTCCCTAAAAAAACAAAACAAAGTAACTTGATAAGTAAACACTCGCTGACTCAAACGTTGCTTCGACATTTAAACAAACATGTTTTAACATTTCTTTTGATGTGTGCGTGTAAAGAAAGTGTTAGTGTGCGTGATCTTGGTGTATCGAGTAATTATAAACATTCATATGATTTTGAATGAGGTAGGGCTTAGTGTAATCGAATCTAAAACACGTTGGCGTAATCGCTCTAGAATTTTCAGTTTTAACCTTTCTTCCTTTAGTTTGCAGACAATTTCGAGGTGGGTAGACGCCCTACCCAACTTGGTATCCTTTATATACGCCAATAGTAAAACATGAAATATCGTGACTAATAATAATATATAATAATATCAGCCCTGTATTAAACTGTCCCACTGCTGGGCACAGACCTCTTCTCAGTCTGAGAAGGGTTAGGCTATAGTCCACCATGGTGGCCCAGTGCGGGTTGGCAGACTTCACATGTCTTCGAAAACATTATGAAGAACTTTCAGACATGCAGGTTTCCTCACGATGTTTTCCTTCACCGTTAAAGCGAGCTATAATTAACTATTTAATGCACAAATAACTTAAACAAGTCAGAGATGCGCGACTCGGGATCGAACTCGAGACCTCTGCGTGGCAGTCTATCGGTTTCCCACTAAGCTATCGCTACTACTATCGAGATTAAATACGTAGTTAAATCGATAGTGGTCGAAGAGAAGATTGCATTCGAAAAAGCTTGTACATGACTCAAAGCATACGGTCTGCTTCATGGTAAGCGGTTACCATAAATTATCGTCTTTTTTTATTCTAAGTAAAGGATACTAAAGGTGGTATAAGTCTCCTAGATAGAAGTACTAGAGATCTAGTATTTTAATTCCTCAAAGACTTACTGTGTAAGCCTGATCTCTTACGCACGCGGCGGGAGAATAATGGAAGTATTACTAACAAAAATTTCCCTTTAAGAGAATGGTTCTGTACAAGGCCGATTTTAACCGTCACTTAGCAACAGCGGGCTCTTCCACTGCGATCACCATCTATGCTGACTACTTCGGTGGCGCACCGGTAGTATATGCAGCTGGTTTGCATGACTTCGAAGTCGGGCATAGTGTTGTTGGGTTTTCTGTCCAGAATTTCTTAGTACAGAGTTTGTCGGGGTTAGTAGACGAAATTTGGGGGTGATGCAATTCTGTATCTTCAGGGATTAGATAGTTGGACGTGTGTTATCCGCACTTAGCCACATAATTGGGCCATTGTGCGTAAGTGACCGACGCGTAAAGTTGTTCGGTTACTCATACCACCTCAGCTCCGTCCAGAAAAACAATAGGGTACCGGTGTTGCGCAGTACTTGCTTCATCGTTTCTGGACTGTTTAGTAGTTTCGCCCGTTGGTTGCTCACGCTTTTGCAATGCAGCAGCACGTGAGCCGGTGTCTCCTCGGTCTCCATGCAGCCTCTACATAAGGGACTGTCAGTGATGCCGATGTTGAACAGGTGTTTGTTGAGTGAGCAGTGGCCTGTTATTATACCCTCTAGATGTCGCAGGTTTTTCCTTGAAGAACATTGCAGTTTGCGTGTCTGATGTATGTCTGAGGATGAAAGGGCTTCCTTTGTCTGTCTACATTCCCTTGTTTCTGCCTATTGTTTTTCGTGTAATTTCGTGGTTCTGTCGCATAACCATGTTTTGAGTTGGCAGAAGAGTATCTTCAGTGTTATACACGTGAGACTATGTATTTCTAAATGACGTTTTATATGAATTAGTTATCCTTTGGTTTTAAGTAGCTGCTTGACCCTCATATTATGACCCTCTGTTGTTTGTGTACGGAAGAGAGGCCAGAAGGATCAATTATGTTAATTTATACTTTACTAAAGCATAGGTACGATACTCGTAACAGACTGAAAATTACTGCAACGGCGCAGTGGTATCACTGTTTTTCTTTTTATTGTATTAGTTAACAAGCGACCAGACGGATCGCCTGATGGTAAGCGGTTACCGCCGCCCATTGACACCCGCAACCCCAAAGGAGTTACAAGTGCGATGCCAGCCTTTTAAAACGGGATGAAGGAGGGAAAGGACAAAGGAAAGGATAGGAAAAGGATCGGGGTAACTAGGCCTCCGGCTCTCTCACTCACCAATACGAAACGCAACAGTACGGGTACCGTTACTTCACGCCGGTATTCTGTGAGAGGGTAATACTACTCCGGTCGATCCGGCCCATTCATGCTGAAACCAGCAAGGATCTACTGCCAAATAACAATATAAAAAAATATTATTATTATTATTATATATTAAAATTATCAGTTAGTACACCGAGTGTTGTAAGTTCCATCTCTACATAAATTATCGGTCTGAATCTGGATGTTTTGTGTCCACTGTTCAAACGTTTGTAAAGTCGTAATACAAGAATTATTCCAACTGCGGGTAGTAATCTTAAATAAACGAAATATCAACAGGCCAGCCTTGGGATTGTGATGAATTACGGTTAAGGTGACAAGTTAATATAAGTGAGATTACGCCCAGATATCCATGATCAAATGTTAATCTGTTTTTTTTGCAATAGTTGAAGTTAGCAATATTAATGCTATGTGGTTTAAATATGCCGCTTTTGTGTGAAGAAAATCGGTAACGTGGTTTTCAAACTTATTTTTAAAGGCCAATTTTAATTCTATGTTTGATTTTTTAATGTATAGTTTGTATTTAGGCCACTATGGTTTGTCATAAACTAACAAAAAAAGAACAACCATCATTAAATTATGGTGAATTAAAACAACGAAAACGTGCAGCCACTAAGCTATATAACGTTAAATACAAATTGTATAAAAGCTTTTTGTTATTTATTAAATAATACATGTTATTAATAATATGTTTAGTCTATTGAAATTAAACTACTATATACGGATTTTATCGCGTTGTTTATTTAGCACTGTATTACAAAATTTTGAAAATATTGCACTACTACTACTATTGATTTTATTTTACTAATTTATAAGCTAATAAAATTATTTAAACTATTAAATCTATTTATTTTTGGTTTACACTTTCCCCGACGTTTCGGTTGCTTTCCAGCAGCCATGGTCACGGGGAGACTAAGATGGTAGTTGTCTCAATGTTCCAGTGTAGTTATTTCAAAGTACCCGAACATAATTTAATTATTGGTGCATTTTTAAAATAACCTTTGTATTTTGTTGCCATCTCAAAATTAGATGCAGAACATTAACGGGAATTTCATAGTTAAAGACCTTATAAAGATATCGCAATGTATCTGCCAAGTTATCTTATTCTCTTCAATATAAAATCATTGCAATTAAATATATTTTATAATAGTAGTTGGATTGATTTATGAGTTTTGACATTCCGAGAACATTGTTTGTATGTTTATTCATCGTCACGTAGAGATAACCCTGGCAGACGTGATGATGTTAAAACGATGACGCAGCCGATTTGTGTTATTTCAAATGTTTTTGTTATATTGATATGTTTTTGTTTATAGCACGTATTAAGATCTACGCGTGTTCCGTATCATAAATACAAGCTGTTGTTTCGATTGAACCAATGAAATCTATTGATGTAATGTCTAATCAAGTGTCGTGAGTTCGATCTCCACGTGAGACAAAAAATTGAGTCATCCGTAAATTGTTGTACAGAGTTTGGTTTTTCTTTGCGTCCATTGTTTCAATGTTTGCAAAGTCCCCCTCGATACAGGAATTCATACTAGTGCGGGATTTTTTATTAAAATAAAAAGAATAAAGCTATACAAAATAATTTGTTAATGTAACTATAGTTAATGATGTTTCGGATCTATTCCTGGGTTGAGCAAAGTGTTATTAGGATTTTCTGTTTTTTTTTGTACGATCTTCGTCACGAAAACTATGCCAAATAATATTGTTTAGTAGGCAAATCATAAGTGGTGTAAAATGGTTGTTATACACTTCTGCTTACCCTTTTGCGGATAGAAGTGTGAGACCATGTATATATGTATATTGAGTTTAAGAAGGCACCGTCACCAATTATATGTTAACTTTAACAAAATTACCAGGCTTTAACAACAAACTGGCCTAAGATTAGTATCAACGTTTCTTTATTGTAAGTAAAATTACTTATTTACCTTATAACTATATCAATATCATCTCATCTTAAATTTGCCCCGCAGAGATGTCGAGCTCTATCTCAAGGCATGCAGCTCTGACTTTTCGATGTTATGTGCGTAAGAAGTAGTTAATTATCGCTTGCTTTAACGGTGAAGGAAAACATCGTGAGGAAACCTGCATGTCTAAGAGTTCTCCATTATGTTCTCGAAGACATGTGATATCTGCCAATCCGCACTGGGCCAGTATGGTGTACTATGGCCTAACCATTCTCACACTGAGAAGAGGTCTTGGCCCAATAGTCGTCCAGTTTAATACAGGCCTGATATTATTATTGTATTTAGTTTACTTACCGTAAAGTCACTAACATCCTTCTGGTATTGCAAACTATCAAACAGTAATCTCCTATAAGTGTGCGGTATGCTTGTTTGGCAATATTATGTATAGATCTTTTCAAATAATAAGCCCTTATATCGCGTTTTATTCCCAGGTTAGGCTGTGTACGTGTATTTTCACTATGAAATATACGTTTTGGTATTGTTATCAGGCAATAGATTAGAAATTACGAGTACCTATTTTTGCTGTTATTATACATATGAAAGTTTGGCTTATTGGTTGTTCCGCACTAATTGGGTGAAACGACAAATTTTAAAAACAAAATTTTTGAATATGCGTTTCGCTCTCCTATTTCGGATCAGTTCATTTCGGACTCAAACATTATGGATGTATGCGAATCGACACGTAAAATACATTATTTTTAAATGTGTTGTTTCGCACAATACGTTTGTGCAAAACGACCAAATATAATCTGAAAATGTGTTTTTGGTTATGCTTCGCTCTTGAGAGTTGTAATGTAATGTTAAACTATCTATAATCTTTTTAATAAATATACAGTAAAAATCCTTCTGTAGTTGATATAGATTAAAAAGGATTATATAGTATTATTGTAACTAGAATGATATCATCACAGTAAACCAATACATAACTATGTAAAAAATATGCGTGATCGTGTTAATTGCTGTTTCAAATGATAGGTATAAGATTAAAACTTATTTGTATTAAACTGTGTAAGGCACGTAACTCCGCCCAAAGACGCGTTGTTGTTATTTATTTATCTGTAAACAATCACTATCTCCTGATCGAACATTTTTATTCCAAGTTCTGTTCAGCAAGCCATTTAGAGTCACGTTTTACGGGGACTTTACAAACATCCAACATTTGATTCCCGCACAAGTCAAACATTTGTGTGCATGAACATGGATGTTTGTCTTGGTCTGGGTGTTTTTATGTATAATATGTACATACATATTATACATCAAAACACCCACCACATAAATACATATTTCCAAAAAATAAGTATATATGTATGTTTATCCATTGTCTAGTACCCATAGTACAAGCTCTGCTTAGTTTGGGCTAGACGGTGTTGTGTGTATGTGATAGAATATTATTATTATTATTCAAAAGACGGACACAAAAAACACCCAGACTCAGAACAACCATTTGTCGATCACAAATTTTGCCCGCATCGGATTCGAACCCATAACTCTCGGAGTAGTGGCAAACCACTTATACCACTCCACTGTCTGTGCAGTCAAATAATTCGTTTTAAAATGTCCATTAGCAAAATTAATAAATCTGCATAAAAGACATACAAACTAAGTATTGGCCAAAGGTCATAACAAAAGGAGCCTGCCAGGGTTTCTATGAAACCTGGTCCCACCTTCCAATAGCTATGTGTGTTACATCGCTGGATAGCTATTTTTGAGCTGAATAAAAGTTACTCTGGCGCCAAGTTCCTAATCTTAGTCCGTTCAGAGTTATTCTTTATTAAACATAGTAGTTTTACAAGATCCAAAAACAATGTTAAGAAATGTTCTTTTTAATGTTGAACAGATGTTAACATTAAAAATGCTTTTTATAAATAAAATAACGATAACATATTTTAAAAATAAACATTTATTTAATCATCAGAGTCTACAATGACGTCCATTTAAAAATAAGGCTGGTCCTACAAACAATCGTCGTCCCGTCATGCAGGTACAATATCTTTGGAGAATATTATTATTGTGAACTAATAAGTAACAGTAGTACTTTCTAGCTCTCACGTGTCGCGACTGTATACGACCACGTAAGAGCCAAGCATCATCGTCAATGCCCAAATCAGGTACATCCTCTAGTGCAGCTTCACGATATATTTCTATAGTATACATTCCATTTTGCAGATGCTCGCTGCAGTAAGATTTCGCTAACTTCTTTTGGTTGGTTCCCAAAGCTTCTTCACTGAATCTCGGAAAATCAATATCACTTGCTTCTACTCTTGTAAAATCAGCTCTTTTGCTGTTTAAACGTTTCCGTTCCACATATTCATATAAAATATTATGTGTATGTAAACTCTGCCTTATTTCGGTGACAAAAGCGCCTGCATATTGACTATCTTCGATGGGTATATGAAAGTGGTTTGTGATTGCGGCAGCTATCCTAAAGTCAGAAAACATATGTGCAAACGCATTGTTAAAATATCTCTGGCGAAACAGTTTAAAATCGCGTTTGAATCTGCTTAACTACTTCTGCTACCCAGCGGAAAATAGTGACCAATCGAGATTCGTTAGCCTGGTCAGTGGTAAGTTGGGATTCGTGCCTATTCTTTGAAGGCGGAACATGGTATTCCCACAGGCTACTACATCGTCCAAGCTAACCAGTTTCATTGTCCTCATCATACATAATGAGTGCGTGTGAGACAGACCGATAAAAAGGTTTGTGACTCAATGACGCAAATGATAACTGTATGTTAGTATTTATATAACGTGTATATAGTACAGAAATGTAAATAAATAAAATTACTTGAGTGCTGAAACTACCATGTTTAATAAAGAATAACTCGGAACGGACTAAGATTAGGAACTTGGCACTATAAAAACTTTTATTCAGCTCAAAAATACCTATCAAGCGATATAACACACATAGATATTGGAAGGTGAGCGCTGAATTTGCATCATCCTTTCATCGAAATGTGTATAGCAATTTACCCGTGAAACTTAACTAACTATATATAATTTCGGATTCATAAAATTAGTATGACTCAAAATTATTATTATTCTTTTTCACATAATATCATTTAGGTATAGGTAGCCAGTGAGAGATAAAAAGTATTATATATTCGTCGCCATTGCTTAAGTCGTAATAGAAAAAGAAATAGAAAAAGGAATAATATTTTCTAAATACTCCTATTGAAGTGACAATTGTTATCCGATCACAATAGCGAAATTAGCCACCCATCCTAGATTATATTTACTTTTCTATGTAGAGGATGTTTATAAAAAAATAGTATCTTAGTTTACAGTATGTGAGGTTTCATGTTTATAATATGGTTAGTTATTTATGAAAACAAATCTTACCGCGAGCTGTAGGTGACCTCATACTGTAAATATGTTTGCATGTGTCGATAGCCACTAAAGGACTAACAATAACAAGCGTGCTATGACATTACTCGCTGGGTGGTTGGGTGGAAACTCTACCTACATCAATACATGTATGTACTTACACCTTTCTACTGTATTATGAATTATTATATAGCTGTTTATTGTGTTGTGGGATTTCATTATTCAGTTTAGAGCATGTTTATTGCCCAAAAGAATAGCATAGTTCACTTGATAGGAACGAAACTTAACTTTATTATAATTACGTGAAAATATAAGTTTAATTTACTGTCGTTACTTTATAAATATTCTAGATTTTAGAATCTGTAAACACAGATTCTTTATTATTATTTAGGTGCAACAATAATTCTGTTTAAAAATGTAAATAGATACAAGGACGGTCTTATATGTTTGCTGATAATTGGTTGTATATGAGAGCTTTCTTAATAATTTATTTGTAAAAAATACTCAATTTAGATACCGAAATAAAAATAGACATCAAAATATAGTAACAAAAGCAACAATCTCATTTTACTTATAAATAAAACGAACAATAATCAAAAGTAATAAAATATAGGACTGTAAAATTTAGTACAAAAATGGCTGGTTTAGGCAACGTCGTGATGCCTCAGCATCGCTCAAAACAAATCAAATCAAAATAAATTTATTCAAATTAGGTTACAAGGTAACACTTATGAATGTCAAAGTTACACGTAATTTTTTTCCCTGTGAATTTACATTTACTGCCACGTTCAGCAAAGCAAGGGTGTGTAGGGCTGATGAGAAGAACGGGCAAGAAACTCATAGCCACTCTTTTTAATCGCCAAGTGTACAATAATATTTCGTTTACAAATCATAACTGTAAGCACGCTGTCAATATAATACAATTATAATTATAATAAATAAGGGTACTTAAAAGAACTTATACATATAACTATCCATAACTTCCTTTCTCATATTGTCTCTTGTCAACCAATAAGGGACACTGGTTCCACATAAATAGGATGTCTAGTAATTAACATCATTCAAGGATGAATTAAGGTGTTAATAGAAAGAAATGAAACAAGCTTGATCAGTTTACCTCGTCACAGCAGCATCAACGCATTGTCTCAATGTGCACTGTGGTTGCTGATAGGCGTTGGCAATACAGTCTCATCTCGTAGCTAACGTGGGATTATAAATACTGGATGCTTACTTGCCCGCAAGATATATGTAAGCGGTATTGTACTATACTTGCCAAGATGTATATTTTCGTAAAGATTATCAGCATTTGAGTTACAAATCACTAGTATTTCTGTTATCCTCTTAAGCTGAGCTACAATGCTTGTGTAAGGTATGGCTCCATGTTAGGATTGTTATGAGTGGGATTCGAACCTACGACAGTCTTTAATGCCTTATCCATTAACTGCCATTTGATTCTGATTATCTGTCTTTCTTAGGACTTTATTACTTTTTGGGCGCTATTTATTTGTTACAGCAAAAAAATCTTTTAAAATCTAATGTTTTTATTCTGCCTTTATTCAACTTTTGTCGTTTTTGGACCTTCTGTCTTTAGTAACATTTTGTCTGAATAATGGCTTTATTAAATTTATATAAACAATAAAAATAATTAAAACGCATATATTAGGGTTTCTCAAATGAGGTGCCCAGTCTAACAATCCTAGATTTTTAAACAATTTCAATACAGCACTTGGACTCATCGGTTGTATGTCATTGTTTGCAGGGTCCGGAGTCGGCACTGAACTCAAACCCGGGTGGCGCCGCGAAGCCGCCGCTCATCAACTCATTCGAGCTGGACCGGTGTTTGGACCGGTAAGTACAACTATTATATAATTCAGATGCGCTCAGCAACATAAGTCGATACATACTTGAGAGTTTTAGATTGTCGCTAGACTTAAAATTACGACAAATGTTTTTTTTTAATAAAAGTTGTTGTTAAATGACATTTGATTTAATCATGGTTTAAAATACAGATTAAGCATTACGACTTTTTATTTATGAAATACTATTACAAGTTTGTTAAATGTTCAGCTATTTATAATTGTACAGACAGCGACGTACGTCCACAAACAATTGTGAGATTTCAAATTGCTGTATCATACAAAAAAATAATAATGTATTTTATTTCGAACTATTTAAAGAACATAAGTAGGAACATAATTATTAAATATAACACTACGTCGTTAGTGTCATTACCTACAAGGTACACGCAGGAACCAATAACGCGGGCAAATCCGCGGGCAGAACTAGTAATTTTATATGAAGATAATCCTGGAACCTGGTTTATGGACACTTAGCCAGTCCATGTCTCCATATAAAAATAATAAAACAATGATAATTCCTACTCTTAACTTATTCTTTTAAGACAGCGTCGAGCGTAAGACGCTGTTGGACTGAATGACAGAGCTCGATATTCAAATCGGCGCGCGGCCGCCATAGTAAAATTGTATGGAGGATTTGAAATGCTTTATTGATAAATATCTATCTTTATTGTCGACCAATAACTTAAATATTTGGGACGGACAACTCGTAATATAACTATTTATGTTTCGTTTAAGCTGTAAAATAGGATAGATTTCTACTGTTATAATATAAAAATCACGTAACACGAACTTACGTTTATGCATTTTCGTGCAAATTTACGTAATTTTGAAGGCAAAAATATTAATTATGTTAAGGTTTTTACACGGAGCAATTGTAAACACATTTATTGCTATGGTAAATGTATATTTTATATTTGTATTAAATAAAAAGTGTTGATTTTATCAACTTAACTGTGACCGCCTGTTTTGTCACATTTCACTCGGCGCAGTCTTAGGCTCTCTTAGGCACTCCGCGCAGATTATTATATTAAATACAATTCATTACTATAAAAAAATAATTAGAAATATTTTATTTATAAAATTCTGTTACAAATTTATTTAAGGTACACACGGCTACACATCAAGTTAGACATCCTATATACGCATAACTACGCTACATACAAAATAGAGAATTATCGGAAAGGGACAGTGCATTGTGGTGTCGATGTAATGATAAGGATAGAGCGTAACAAAAATATAACGCACTCTCTCGCACGATTCGCAGCGTTCAACTTCTAATAGTTCAAAATCCAAACAGTTTAGGTTGATGCGTCGCTGTGTGTACCTACTAATGTCGATAACTGCACCAAGAAGCATGCTTTTTAAATTTTTCTTTGACTTCACGGATGGCATGCCTACTGAATTAAGTGGTCGCGTCGCCACTGCCACTATGCCAAGTGTTGTGGATTCGAATCCCAGACGGGACAAATATTTGTGTGATCCACAAATGGTTCTACCGAGTCTGGATGTTCTTTGTGTCCGTTATTTGAATGTTTCTAAAGTCCCCCGCGACACAAAAGTTTTACATAGTGCAGGAGTAGTCTCTAAAAATTAAGATTAGCAATTAGTATGGTATTCCTTTAGCTTTTCATGGTCATCTGCTTTCATCGTAACTATGAGTTGCACAACTTCGTCTGTGATTGACATAAATTGCTCGCATAAAAGGACTATTATATTTATAGCCTCCAACATTGTTGAAATTAAACTACTATATACGGATTTTATCGCGTTGTTTATTTGACACTCTTTTACATAATTAAGAAACTGTTACACTACATACTACTACTATTAAACTTTACTAATATTGAAGCTAATTAAATTTTAAAAACTATTATATCTGTTGTGATTTAATTTTACACTTTCCTCGACGTTTCGGTTGCTTTTCAGCAGCCATGGCTGCCCGTGACCATGGCTGCTGAAGTTTCTTAATTATGTAAAAGAGTGTCAAATAAACAACGCGATAAAATCCGTATATAGTAGTTTAATTTCAATTAATAACATTCGCGTAAACAGAAGACAATATCTCCAACATATATTGTGTTTATGATAACTAAACTCTACTATACTATTAAAAAGTGATGTCATTACACAACATTGGAGTACATAGTTTTATGATTATGATACAGATCCATTCGGGTTGTTCCGTATTCATCCTATGACTTCTTATCCTAAACTAGAATGCCTAACTGGTCCGATTACATTATTTCAATAAAGTTTCTTTATTCAACCGAAATGCGTTCCTTACTCTACCCGTGGCGAATATTACTGAAAAAAGTATGGATAGCAAAACAATTTTTGGCATCGTAAAAGTAGGTTAGTACTTAAAAAAAAATTGCTTATGTTATAGTAAAGTTTACAAATAATGAATTTTTTTTTTGTATTTGTAAAATTGGTTGAGCAAATCTTTCCTCTTGATAATATTACTATAGATATAGATTACTAAAACAGTATTTTTTGTTCAGACCGTTAAGCTAAACTTTGGAGATTTTGGGTAATTTCGTCATCGGTTGAGCTAGGAATACTTATAGCATTTATAATGAATTAAAAATGAAATAATTGCTATCGGTTGAGTAAGGAACGTACATAGGTTGAGATAGGAAAAAAAAAACAGTGTAAGATGTAACGTCATCGGATGACGTTGGCACAACCCATTCATCATTAAAAACTCAAAGTGCAGAGTATTGGACTACTTTTAGAATTTCTGGAACCCTGATAACGTAATTGCGTCAAGGCTTTCACAAGTGTTTTGCTGTTATTATTCGGCATTTTTTGTAAAGACCAATCTTTTGCTTGACATTACATTGTATAATGACATTCATAAATAATATCAGCCCTATATTAAACTGCCCCACTGCTGGGAACGGGCCTCTTCTCACTATCAGAACGGTTAGGCCATAGTCCACCACGCTGGCCTAGTGCGGGTAGGCAGACTTCACATATCTTCGAGAACATTATGGAAAACTCTCAGACATGCAGGTTTTCTCACGATGTTTTCCTTCACTTTAAAGCAAGTGATAAACTACTTAATACGCATATAACTTCGAAAAGTCAGAGATGCGCGCCTTGGGTTCGAACTCGAGACTTTTGCGTGGCAACCCAATGGTTTCCCACTAGGCTATTGCTGCTAAGTTTCTGTGCGATCTGATTATCGCTAAGTTTAATAATTCCTGCATCGCGGGAGACTATACAAAGATTCAAACAATGGACACAAAGAATACCCAGACTTAGAATAACTATATGTGGATCATACAAATTTTTGTCCCGTGCAGGGATCGAACCCACAACTCTCGGCGCAGTGTCAGCGGCGAGGCGACCACTTCAACCACTACGCGATCCGTGCAATCAAAATTTATGTATGATGAAAATTGATGTATGATGATTTATGTATGATGAAAATTGATGAATGATTAAAATTAATGTATGTTGTATATTGACCTATGATGAAAATGGAAATATAATGAAAATTGATATACGATTAAAATTGATGTATGATGAAAATGGATGTATAATGAAAATTGATGTATGATGAAAATTTATGTATGGTGGTGTGTTGCAGGGAGGAGTCCGGCAGGTGGGGCGGCGAAGCGGCGCGGCGGCGCCGGCGCAGCTCGCCCCCGCGCCGCGCTTCACCCCCTCGAGACCATGAACCGCTCGCGCTCGCAAGGGTACGTACTATAACTCCTAAATCAGGTTACTTCAGCTCCTTTGCTATGAACTCGTTCAAGCTCCATTTGATGCCGCATCAGAGTTCATTCTTACCACCTTAAACGTTTTCGTCCAGCATAGTGCGCTTTACAGTGTTTATTTCGATGACGTATGTTCAGGCTCTGAATTAACCTGCCATTTCTTCCTTTTTTTTTGAAGATTTGGTGTGATTTAACTATCTGCCTCAGCGTTCTCTTAGTGCTATGATTTATATTTCGAAATACTGACTTGATTGATCCGATTGTCACGGTCGGCAGCGGCTTAAGTAGATCCCTAACATTGCTAAACTTCCTGGGTGGCGGTTACCATTTATCACCATGTCTGTTACCGAATATATGTTAAGGAATTGATGTATATGGCTCCCGCACCGTTTCTGAAGACTTAACATGTTGGCATAGGCATCAGCTCCAACCTCCCCTACCGGAGGCTCAGCGCACTCGAGCCCTGCGCCAGTGTCCCCCGCAGGGAGTGCGGGGGCGGCTGGCGGGGCGCGCTCACCACTCCCTCTGGTAGCGCCAGACATCCTGGCAATGCAGCTCTTGGATCAGCATACGCAGCTGCAAGCGCTCATGAAGCAGCGCCTATTCCACCAGCATCACATGCAGAAACAGGTATCTACCTATTTTATACATATTAAACGAAGATGGCGGGATGACCTGGACCCCTTTGAAAGGGACTGGCAAACTGACTTCCAAATCTCTCTGTTGGTATCCCCCACCAACACAGAGTGATTTGGAAGTTCAAGGAAGAGGCTTTTGCTCAACAGAGGGACATATCAACAAGATAATGAAAAG